>OW052244.1:98757210-101157210 GCA_932526585.2 Philonthus cognatus
AAATTTTCTGGGATTTTCTAAACTCGAAATTTTACTTCATGCGCCACGCGTGTAAAACACTATAATATTGTCAAATTTATGTATATTCGAACTTCACTTAAAATCTGTGTTTTATACGCGTGGCGCATGAAGTAAAATTTCGAGTTTAGAAAAGCCCAGAAAATTTGTCTCGGGTCGCTGCGCGACCCTCGACAAATTTTCACGGGGCTTTTCTAAACTCGAAATTTTACTTCATGCTTAGTCTGGGAGTGGAAAACACTCGTTTAAAGCTTCAAATTGAACTCTTTCAAAAATCAACGAATGTCAGAAAATGTTCAGCTAAAATAATTAAGAAAAAGGAATGTGATTTTTATAATAATAATGACATCCATGGTATGTCATTGGTTTTTGATACAACAATTGCGACATTCACTGTTTTTTTTTAAGTTTAATTTAAAGCTTTAAACAAGTGTTTTCCACTCCCAGACTAAGCATGAAGTAAAATTTCGAGTTTAGAAAAGCCCCGTGAAAATTTGTCGAGGGTCGCGCAGCGACCCGAGACAAATTTTCTGGGCTTTTCTAAACTCGAAATTTTACTTCATGCGCCACGCGTATAAAACACTAATTTTAAGTGAGGTTCAAATATACATAAATTCACAATATTTTTGTTTTGTACGCGTGGCGCATGAAGTAAAATTTCGAGTTTAGAAAAGCCCAGAAAATTTGTCTCGGGTCGCTGCGCGACCCTCGACAAATTTTCACGGGGCTTTTCTAAACTCGAAATTTTACTTCATGCTTAGTCTGGGAGTGGAAAACACTTGTTTAAAGCTTCAAATTGAACTCTTTTAAAAATCAACGAATGTCAGAAAATGTACAGCTAAAATAATTAAGAAAAAGTAATGTGATTTTATAACGGTGATAATGGGTTGCCCTTGGCCGTGTCAAAGGTCTGTTTATAGAACTTGTAATTAAACTGAAATACGTTATACTCCATCACTAGCTCTGTAAGTTGAAGATAAATAACCGTGTTCAGCTGGAATTTAATTTTTAACTAATATTTCTCTAAGGATTGATAATGAAACTCAGATGGGAATGCTAGAGAAAAGGGATTCAACATCAAACGAAATTAGTCGTTTGTTATCCTAAATATTTATGTTTTTTAATTTATCGACAAGTACTAGAGAATTTTTAACGACTATATTATTTTCGAGTTGGAGACATTGAAATTGAGTGACTAACCATTTAGCTATTTTGTAAGTTGGGGAATTTATATTTGAAACAATAGGTCTGAATTTGTTACGTTCATTATGCGTTTTTGGGAGACAATATAACTGCGACATTCTAGGATTTTTCTGTTTTAGTTTCAAACTGAGGTTTTTATCGATTAAACCCTAATCCCCTTTACCTAGTTTGTACCGCCTACCTAATTTCTTTGGCTCACATCTTAGATTACGTTTTTTCCTAATTTTTACTCCCACCGCTTTGTACACTCGACCGCAAAAAAAAACGCGCCACTTGAAAATTCACGTTTTTTTTCGTGAATATTCAAACAGCCATAACTTCGGTCGATGTGGATGAAATTTGATGAATTTTTGAGTTTTTGGAACGCTAAAGTTTTCTCTTTAAGGACACATAAGTGGATATAACGAAATTTAAGCATTTCTGCATTTAAAAGTCCTATCAACAAAAAAATATTCAGAATGTTAAAAATGATAAAAGTTGAGAAGTTATACTGTGCCCAAAAAAAATCGTAGCTCTTCTTCAAAAAAAGCGCCACAAAATTCCATCATTTTCCTTTGAAATAAGCGAAAAATCATGTCGATCCAATGATTTGGCTCGAAGTTATGGCAGTTTTTTAAAAAGTGTATTTTGGGGCATAACTTTGGCGGACAGGCATAACTCTGCTCGCAAACCTGTGACATTATGCGATTTAAAAAGCTTGAAGTTTTCTCTTTGAGGCATGTTAGTCAGATCTTTAAACATGCACATTTTAACCCCTTTCACCCCCTAAAGGCGATGAAACGTTTTTCACTTTAAAACTTTTAACTTTGTTAACTTGTACAATGCGCAAAAAGAATTGTGGCTTCAAGCAAGGGACATCCAGAATAAATTCAGTACTTCTCCTTTAATATGCGCAAAAATTCAGATCCTTAAATTGATTTGGAGTAAAGTTATGACAATTTGAGAAAAATTGATTTTTTCCACAAACTCAATGAGCAGAAGTTAATTTTGGCCTGAAATAAAGCAAAAGCCTTACATAAACTTGCATTTCACCTCTACTGAAAAAACCTACCGCCACAAAAATGTTTTGGCTGGGTGACAATTTTTTGCATTTTCATTGCAAAGTGAAATTTGACTCTAAGTTAAAAACTGCCATAACTTCGAGCCAAATCATTGGATCGACATGATTTTTCGCTTATTTCAAAGGAAAATGATGGAATTTTGTTGCGCTCTTTTTGAAGTGGAGCTACGATTTTTTTTGGGCACAGTATAACTTCTCAACTTTTATCATTTCTAACATTCTGAACATTTTTTTGTTGGTAAGACTTTTAAATGCAGAAGTGCTTAAATTTCGTTATATCCACTTATGTGTTCTTAAAGAGCAAACTTTAGCGTTCCAAAAACTCAAAAATTCATCAAATTTCATCCACATCGACCGAAGTTATGGCTGTTTGAATATTCACGAAAAAACGTGAATTTTCAAGTGGCGCGTTTTTTTTTGCGGTCGAGTGTATTATAATCCGCCGCTCTATATATAGTTTGTAATTTCTGTTTTGTATTTAGTGTTAATCCATTGATAATGGTCACTTTGTGTCCGAAATGTATCAAATGTAAATACATTTCGGACACAAAGTGACCATTATCAATGGATTAACACTTAATACAAAACAGAAATTACAAACTATATATAGAGCGGCGGATTCAAATTCAAATAAACGTTTGAAGAAAGTTTATTAGTGCTTTTATTCGTCAAATCGATTTTACTATTTGTAATTCTTCACACACTTGTGTCGCTTGTGTTACCATATCATCCGGAATATCAGCTACTAAATCAATTTATTTTAAATCTGAGTACATTGTAATAACATTACCGTATTTCACGAAAAATAAAACGTCAGTGAAAAATAAAGGGTCCGCCAATAAGCGCGCTCGGTCTTTGACAGCTGATGGCGGCCATGTTGTTTGTGGTAGAGTTGTCAAACCTAGTTGTTATTATTCAGTATATCTTCACAAATTACCATGAACCAATTCAGCCGCGAGCAAATCATTAAAATGTATTACGAAAATCATTCATCGGTTCGGGCAACGTTCCGCGCGCTCCGCCAATTTTACGGTGCAATTGGTCGTCCTGCTGAGTCGACTATCCGTCGTTTGATAAACAAATTCGAGGCAACCGGTTCGGTGAACAATAAGCCAACACCGACGCGTCGTCGAAACGTCCGATCTGCCGCGAATGTCGCCGCTGTGCGCGATAGTGTGCGTGAAAATCCGCGACAGTCAATTTCACGTCGCGCACAGGAACTCAGCCTTTCGGAAACATCACTTCGCCGAATCTTGCATCTGGATTTGGGCGTGCATCCGTACAAGATCCAGCTGACACAAGAGCTCAAAATAAACGACCGTAGACAGCGCCGTATCTTCGCTGATTGGGCTTTAGAGCAGTTGGAAGTCGACCCCGAGTTTGGTCGCAAAATCATCTTCAGCGATGAGGCACATTTTTGGATAAATGGGAATGTCAACAAGCAGAATTGCCGTTATTGAGCCGAGAACAATCCACATGAGGTCCACCAGGTCGCAATGCACTCAGCAAAGGTAACTGTTTGGTGTGGATTTTGGGCCGATTTTGGGCCGTATTTCTTCGAGAACGACGATGGTGTGGCCATCACGGTAAACGGCGAACGATACAGATCCATGATAACGAACTTTTTCTGGCATGAAATCGACAATATGGATGTCGAGGATATGTGGTTTCAGCAGGACGGCGCTACGAGCCACACAGCGCGCGCCACAATGGATCTTCTGCACGAGCGCTTCGGAGGAATGGTTATCTCGCGCGGAGGTGACATCAACTGGTCACCGAGATCGTGCGATTTAACCCCACAAGACTATTTCTTGTGGGGTTTTCTTAAATCGCAGGTCTACGCAAACCAACCACAAAACACTGATGACCTCAAAGTCAACATACGCCACGCCATCGATGAAATACAGCCCGATTTGTGCGCCAGAGTCATTGAAAATTGGACTTCTCGTATGCGCGCCACCAAGCAAAGCCGAGGTGGCCATTTGAACGATATTATTTTCCATACATAATGCCTTCGAATACTCTTTCAAACAAAAAATAAATTTCATTTATACCTCTCACACAACTTGCTTTATTTTATTTTAAAGATCGAGCGAGCTTATTGGCGAACCCTTTATATCGTTGGTATGGAAACATGGTCAGCGCACGGAATAAGCGCACAAACAAATGTTTTCCATGCGGTGATTTGAAAAAAAAACTTTGATATTATTCTAGAGGCATCTGGAAACATAGTGTTTTTAGATAAGTATAATAAAAAAGAACATTAAGCTATTTGAAAACGTGCGAAGTCGAGTAGTAGATTTTCAAGGGAAGCCAAGTGTATTATAAAAAAAAGTTAAGCCATTTGACTTTATAAATGTTTAATAAGAGTATAACCAAGTGGATATTTTGTAAGATGTTTTAGGAGTGATATTGGCAAATATTACTTCGGAGTACTGGGTTCAGGCAATTTAACAAATTAACCAATTTAAAGGCCACAGGGCATGCAAACTATCGCTAGTGTTGGGGCACTTTGCTAGCTTCGCTTGATTAATCCGCGCGAAATTAAATAATTAATCAGCTGGTAAAACGTACAGTTTGAAGGGCCGAGGGAGGTCGCGGGAGAGCGAACAAAAGGGGGACAACAACGCGAAGGCAGCTACAAAAAAAAATCATTAAAATTGCAATTCCATCCGCGCCGGCTGTATACCGGGGGGCCGTCAAAGCTCCTCGGCGCCAGTGGATGGTTTGATTATTTAGGGCTCAAGTACAAAGGGAGTAAGTAGAGAGGAGGCAGGTGCTGTGTGAGAGATACGGTTAAGGGCAGCGTTCGGGAGCCCTGCTAAATACGCTCTGGGAATCGTCTGTCCGTATGACACATCCATCCACTAATACGCGGCAAAGCACGGCTCCAGGTCCAACCCTCCGAGCCCTGCGGCTCTGTTTGCATTTCCTGGAAACCGTGTCCCATCTTGAACAGATAGATACCCGCACACCCCCGCATACCCCCCGACACGCCACCCTGCGCCCTTTAGTCATCACGCGCGGTCCGCAAGCGAAATATGCGCTCGACTTCCTCTTCATACTGACGATGATGATGACGGATATTTAACAGAGATTAGAAGCTGGCCTGGCCTGTGCTTTGGAAACCTTCTCCCGTTTACGGGATGGCCGTATTTTACAACTAAATCCACTCTAGGCTTAATAATATGAGTGCATTTAGAGAATTCCAATTATCTTACTAACAGAACCCGATTAAAACATCCATATAGTCTCTCTGAAGAATGCCTAAGAATGAAATTTCAAAGAGCAGAGATTTCTTTTCCAAAATCATCATATTTTTTCTATTTAAGCAAAGTGGGCTTTGTAAACAAAACCAACACGATTGGTTTTAAAGAAAATATTTACAATTCGCGAAACATTAAGCACACTACTTTTATAAATAAAACACTGTTTATCACTTTGTTTGTATAACAATTGGTTTATTTGGTGACTATAGTTTCGATACTACACGTATCATTATCAATCCGTTAGTAACAAAAAACTACAAAGGAACATTATTTATATTTGCAATTTTTCTAATAACAGCGTTAAAGAGACGCTACTTTTAATATAAATTTAATATAAATTGCATATTTTAATGAACAAACTGCAAAATAATACAGGTATTTAAATTTCTTCAAGTTTGTACTTATATATACTTGTTTGGCATAATATTGATAATATTAAAGTACTTATTAGTATAAGTACTTTAATATTTTATTAAAAAGAAATTATCAATATTATGCCAAACAAGTATATAGAAGACCAGCATTACGGCTGGCAAAAATAGTGTGGACGTTTCGATAGGGTCCCTTACTAACTACAAGGATCCGCTCACTTGATTATTTCATGTATTTAATTTTTGTTAGACATTTAGATTGGTTTCATTCGATATGTTAGTATGTAAAAATAGATAATTTTACTTAAAGGGACGTTTTTGTAACAACCCAGAAATAGTGGGTTGCTACAAAAGTTTGTACATGGACGCCAGCACATATGGGCAAATAGGAAATCAAAATTCCAAGGGGGGAGGGAGCAAGTGCCCCCCCTCCCCCCTTGGAATTCTGATTTCCTATTTATATATATATATATATATATATATATATATATATATATATCTTCAATTTGGTTCTCATTAATCACTTGATGAAACATGTTTACAATATTGATAATTAAATAAAAGTCACTTTGATTAAAAAACACTTAGAACCTTTCTTCAATACTTTATTTTGTAACCAAATGTATATTTCGGACACGAAGTGTCCATTATCAATGGTTTGATACTAATACTATTATTTAATTATTTAATTTTATTAGTATCAAACCATTGCTAATGGACACTTCGTGTCCGAAATGTACATTTGGTTACAAAATAAAGTATTGAAGAAAGGTTCTAAGTGTTTTTTAATCAAAGTATAATTATCTTCAAGTAACTCAATCAATCCAAAAAAAAATAAAAGTCACTTGGTTTGTTTCACTACTATTTTTTTTTTTATTCCCACCGACTAGTTTCGACTTATCGTCATTCTCAAGGAGTAATACAGAAAATTATTTTACAAAATATATATACATATTTTTGTGAAGGTCAGGTAATAAGGGCTTTAAGAATTGGAGAGTTCCAGATGTCTTCGTACTCATTTACAATGTGTTTTCCCTGTTTTATTGCTTTGCTTATTTCCAGGCCTTCTCTAAAATTTAATTCTCGTCCCTTATTACCCGAATATAATATTTTGAAATCGTCTGAATTAAAGAAGTGGTTGGATGCGATGCAATGACGGGCCAACCCCGTTGTTTGTTTGTTATTTACGATGGATTTTTTATGTTCCTCAAGTCTTTTTTCAAAACTTCTACCTGTTTGCCCAATGTATATTGCATCGCATTCACCACATTTTATTTCGTAAATACCGCATTTTTGATTTTTATTGGTGGGTGGTTTATTATTTACAAATAGTTTCCTAAGGTTAAGTGGATTCGTCATAATAATATTCAATTCATTCCCCTTTATGCACTTTTTAATTTTTTGTGATAGGCCGTTCATAAAATTTAATTTATTCCAGTTTTTGTTTTCAATATTACTATCATTGTATAGATATTTGAATAGTTTATTTTGTTTTTTTCTCGTTATTAATTTGTCTATGATTTCTGGATTATAACCATTATTAATTGCTATTTCTTTTATTAAATTTACTTCCTGTTGATAATTTGTTATTGTAAGTGGTGTATTTATAAGTCTATGTATTAATGAATGGAACGTGCTAAATTTTATCTGGTTATGTGTATTTGAACAGTTAGGTATAATTAGATCAGTGAATGTCTCTTTTCTGTAAATATTGTATTTAAAATTTTTATTTGCTATTTTTGATATCATAATGTCTAGGAAATTTAAACTATTATTTTCTTATCTTGTGGTGGAGGCGGTTACTTTGTGATACATTGTAAATAATTAACACTGATTACTTTTTTGTATTCACTTTTTATTTTGTACTTTGACTAGTTTCGACTCAACAGCGAGTCATTCTCAAACTAACTACTTAAAACTAACATTGCAATCTTATATATACTTAAAATAATTTTAAGTATATATAAGATTGCAATGTTAGTTTTAAGTAGTTAGTTTGAGAATGACTCGCTGTTGAGTCGAAACTAGTCACAGTACAAAATAAAAAGTGAATACAAAAAAGTAATCAGTGTTAATTATTTAATTATTTAAATATTATTTTCTTCCATTTCTGTGGTAAATTGTATTTTTGGGTTTATTGTATTTATGAATTTTTTGAACTGTTCCAATTGTCTTGAAGTACCCGTCCAAACACAGAACACATCATCGACATATCGAGCCCAAAACTTTACTTCTTTACTTTCTGATTTTTGTAAAAAATGTTTTTCGAAATGTGACATGAAAATTTCAGAAAGTAACGGCGATAACGGTGAACCCATGGGTAATCCATCTGTTTGTTTATATATTGAATTGTTAAATTCACAACCAGCCAGATATATTAAAACAGGAATTAAAAATGCTAATAGATATATGCCTTCAGCAAAATTATTGTGAATTTAACAATTCAATATATAAACAAACAGATGGATTACCCATGGTTTCATGTCACATTTCGAAAAACATCTTTTACAAAAATCAGAAAGTAAAGAAGTAAAGTTTTGGGCTCGAGATCCTTTAAAAATAAATTTGATTTTATTATTTTTTTGCAACCATTATCATATATGTATATATCTTTACCAGGAGCATAAACAAAAACATTTAAAATATTTATATTTATTATTAACACTGAAAATTTATTATTATTTATTATTAACACTGAAAATCGTTGATAACAGACTAAATATCTGATTCCGTGTTACTCTGATTAAAGTTGTATTTGTGTGTTTTTGAACTTCACTTCAAATCAGTGTTTTGTGCGCGTGGCGCATGAAGTAAAATTTCGAGTTTAGAAAAGCCTAATTTGGCTCGGTCGCTCCGCTTCGCTACGCGCCCGAGCCAAATTTTCAGGCTTTTCTAAACTCGAAATTTTACTTCATGCTTAGCCTGGGAGTGGAAAACACTCGTTTCAGTTTCAAACTGCTTAACCTAACCTAACAAATCGCGAAATAATGTAATCTAAAAATAGTTGCACAAGTCATAATACATCATTTTACAAATCTAGAAAGCGTTGCATCATATCGGTTTTGTTTTAGGAAAGTCAACAGAACTAAAAATTAGTAATGCAGTTATGAGAATTATAAAAGACAAATCATATCTTGAAAATTATTTCAATTAAACGTAGAAATAGATAATTTTATGCGATTTTTCGGGAAGATAAACATTTCAAAGATTCTAATCTTGATAATTTTTTGAAATATTTGTGTGAAATTTTGTGTGGATATTAAGTAAACATTGCTCTTTGAAAATTTGTAAAAAGCTGAGAACACCCCTTCAATAGTTTTTGAGTTATTACCAATTGAACGTTAAAATAGATTAATTTTATGCGATTTTTCGGAAAGATTACATTTCAAAGATTCATGTCTTGATAATTTTTTGGAATATCCTGGTAAATTTTTTCGTGGATATTAAGTAATTATTACTCTTTGAAAATGTGTACAAATCTGAAAATACCCTACCAATAGTTTTTGACTTATTTCTAATTGAACGTAAAAATAGATACGTTTTATGCGATTTTTTGGGAAGATAAACATTTCAAAGATTTATATCTTGATAATTTTTTGGAATATCCGTGTGAAATTTTGTGTGGATATAAAGTAAACATTGTTCTTTAAAAATGTGTACAAATCTAAAAATACCCTATCAATAGTTTTTGAGTTATTTCCAAATGAACTGAAAATAAATTATTTTATGCGATTTTTCAGGAAAATTTAAATTTCAAAGATTCGTATCCTGATAATTTTTTGGAATATTTGTGTGAAATTTTGTGTAAATATTAAGTAAGCATTGCTATTTGAAAATGTGTCAAAATCCATAGATACCCTATCAATAATTTTTGAGTTATTTGCAATTAAACGTAAAAATAGATTAATTTTATACGATATTTTAGGAAGATAAATATTTCAAAGATTCATATCTTGATAATTTTTTTGAATATGTATGTGAAATCTTGTGTGGATATTAAGTAAACACTGCTCTCTAAAAATGTGTAAAAATCCTATTAATAGTTTTTGAGTTATTTCCAATTGAACATAAAAATAGATTAATAGATTTATTACTCTCCAACACATAATAAACGCTATGCTGCGTCAATTTATTGTCGATCGGTATATACACACAACTCTTAATTTCATCTGTTATTGGTAAGATTTAATTTTAGTTTTAGTTTATATTATTTCTTATTTCTGGTTTAATTTATTTGCATATGTTATGATTTATTTTATTGTAACACTGATATATATTTGTTTGTATTATTTTGTTAAAAAGGTGATTCCGTAATAAATTATTATAATTTAATGCGATTTTTCGGGAAGATGAACATTTCAAAGATTCATATCTTGATAATTTTTTAGAATATTTATGTGAAATTTTGTGTAGATATTAAGTAAACATTGCTCTTAAAAAATGTGTAGAAATCTATAAATACCGTATCAATAATTTTTGAGTTATTTCCAATTCAATATAAAAATACATTAATTTTATACTATTTTTTTGGGAAGATGAATATTTCAAAGATTCATATCTTGATAATTTTTTTGAATATCCGTGTAAAATTTTCTGTGGATTTTTCGGGAATATATAATTTTCAAAGATTCATAACCTGATAATTTTTTCGAATATTTGTGTGAAATTTTGTGTGAATATTAAGTAAACATTGCTATTTGAAAATGTGTCAAAATCCTTCGATATCCTATCAATATTTTTTGAGTTATTTACAATTAAACGTAAAAATAGATTAATTTTATACGATATTTTAGGAAGATGAATATTTCAAACATTCATTTCTTGATAATTTTTTTGAATATCTATGTGAAATTTTGTGTGGATATTAAGTAAACATTGTTCTTTAAAAATGTGTAAAAATCTGAAAATACCCTACCAATAGTTTTTGAGTTATTTCTAATTGAACATATAAATAGATTAATTTTATGCATTTTTTCGGGAAGATGAACATGTCAAAAATCTAATCTTGATAATTTTTTGGAATATTTGTGTGAAATTTTGTGTGTATAGTAAGCAAATATTGCTCTTTGAAAATGTGTAAAAAGCTAAAAATACCCTTTCAATAGTTTTTAAGTTATTTGCAATTGAACGTATAAATAGATTAATTTTATCCGATTATTTGGGAAGATGAACATTTCAAAGATTCATATCTTGATAATTTTCGAGAATATCCGTGTGAAATTTTGGGTGGATATTAAGTAAATATTGATTTTCAAAAATATGTAAAGATCTAAAAACACTCTATCAATAGTTTTTGAGTTATTTTCAATTGAACGTAAAAATAGATAAATTTTATGAGATTTTTCGGGAAGATGAATATTTCAAAGATTCATATCTTGATAATTTTTTGGAATATCCGTGTAAACATTGCTTTTTGAAAATGTGTAAAAATCTGAAAATATCCTATGCGATTTTTTTAGAAAGATGAACATTTCAAAGATTCATTTCTTGATCATTTTTTGAAATATTTGTGTGAAATTTTGTGTGAGTATTAAGTAAACATTGTTCTTTAAAAATTTGTAAAAATCTGAAAATGCCCTTCCAATAGTTTTTGAGTTATTTCCAATTGAACGTAAAAATAGATTAATTTTATGAGATTTTTCGGGAAGATGAATATTTTAAAGATTCATATCTTGATAATTTTTTGGAATATCCGTGTAAACATTGCTTTTTGAAAATGTGTAAAAATTTGAAAATATCCTATCAAATTTCCATAAATGTTAATATAATTTGTTCATGTTATTAACTCGTACAAGTTTTACATTTGTCATAAAAATGGCATTGGCAAAATGGAGCATGCAATAATAAATATTTATATATAATTAGTAAATTTGTACAAAAACGACACTAGTTATAATTTTAAAATAAAAAGCAAGATTTAAGTTAATATAAAAAGAATAAAAGAAAAAATAAAAGTTATCTGTAAAAAATTATCGTTTGAAGACAAATTTAAAATGTAGGTTAAATTCTACTTATCAATTACACGTTTGAAATTTACATTGTAATTGATTTAGTAAATTTTGTCAACGTTTCCTAATTTTCACAGTTCTGAGGTTTTTGTAAAATTTTATTATGTGTTGATTTTGACGATTTTATTTAAAATAATAATATTTTTTATCAAATATTGACATACAAGCGCATACTTTCACATATTCCATGTAAATATTTGTGAAATTAATGAACTTGTGATCAAATCTAAGCTGTATATTTTGAACCTCACTTAAAATCAGTGTTTTATACGCGTGGCGCATGAAGTATAACATCGAGTTTAGAAAAGCCTGACATTTTACTTCATGCTTAAACTGTTATTTTAAACACTCGTTGGAGGCTTTAAATAAAAAGATTTTAATAAAACATGGAATGTCAACGTTCAATTTACATTAGAAAATCGTCATATGTAAAAAAATTCCTGTATTTGTCTTTTAATTTATTGATTTCGACATTTTAACTAATATTGTTTAACGTATTTTTTCAATTCAAATACCTATTTCCAATAAAATTATTGTTGTATTTATAATTGTAAACGAATCTCGTAAATAAATAAATACATTTATTCAATTTTGTTAATTTAAATCGACATAATTAACTCCATAACAACCGTAATAAACAAGGTTTTATTCACTAGTGAACTAACATTTTTTTAGGTCACTAGTGAGTTAAAAAATTTGTTATATAAACAATTACAACAACTAAACTTTACAACAATTAAAATATCTTAGAAACCTGCGCGTTTATCACAACGAATTTAGTTCAAAAGTTAAAATCAAAGCAATCTTTTGTCTAACCCCATAGTAAACGTTTACTTTCTTAGAAAGTTAAAAAAAATAATCATATAATAACATTACAGAACGCAATGTTTAATAACTTAAAAAAATATATATATATTACAAAAATGAAAACAGAAACAAACATATCATCACACACATTAAGCAATAATATTTATACTTGATGCCAAACGTATGTAATATTCATATAAGTAAATTAATCTTTACTTATATGAATGCTACAGTTATTTAGGTTATTAAAGTTTATGTGTAAAGGTCCAACGTTAGACAAATGTATATCTTCTTGTTTTTTAATTTCCATTTTCGATGAACTCTGGATCGATTCATTCCTACCAAGAACGGCTGATGATTGTTCAATAATTCTCTTAGAAATGTCAATTTTGTTATTCAGAGAATCTTCTATATATCCTTCCGCAACACTATTTGAACGCCATCCACCATGTCTTTTTACTCCTCCTCCAGAACTTCAGACGGTACAAATACTTCATTATCTGGTTTTTCTTGAAATACTCCAGTGAGTTCAGACATTTTTGTGACACGAGATAGAAGTTTTACAAATTTTGAAAATTATAAATAATACGTCGTCATGAAAATGAATTTCACAGTCTACATAGTTATTCAACATTTATTTGAAAATAAGTGTAAAGTACATTTTCTTTACAATTTCGTCAAAATTGAATACAAACATATATACGCCACGTGAATTAAACACCTTTATTCACTCAAAGAAATGATTTCACTCGCGCCGAGGCGCTCGTGAAATCAAAAATCTTTTCGTGAATAAAATCGTGTTTAATTCACTTGATGTATAATATTTATTAATTTGATCGATTTGTACGAAAAATTACAAACATCGAAAAATTAGAATAACATTTTCATTTTTGTTTAAATTGTTAACATTGAGGACTTTTATTGTTAGGTAAATTTGTACGTTTGTTGCTTGTAAAGATTTTATTTAATTTTGATAACTTTTTACTGCTTTTATTAAATTTTATTATTTTTACTATCATTACTATTTGTTTATCATTACTATTTGTTTATCAAAATCCACAAGTTTTTTTATCAATTTTAGTGGTTTCTTTGTAAGAAAGTGAACAAATTTCAACAAAGAAATGATGTCTTGAATTTGTCATGGTTTTTATCAATTTTTGTGCCATTTTAGACTTTACTTAATGTTATAAAATCTTGTTTTTTTTTATCGATTTTTATTATTTCTAGTTGATTGATAAATTAATGTTTATTATTTTTTTACAACTTTCACAAATCTTGTTATTTTATCAGTATTTCTTGATATTTTTAAAACATAATGTTTGTATTTGTCAGCTTTATTTATAAATTTAAATAGATTTTATTGCTTTCAACAGCTTTTAATTTTCAGTACATTCTGTAATTTTTGTAGTTATAAAATCGTAAAATTTTCAACTTTTAACAATTTTCGCAAATTCTAATAAGCCCATTCAGTGATTTGGTGAATTTTTACGAGCCTAATTTAGCTCTTTTTTTGCTGTATCTGAGCCGGATCATATACAGGGAATTTTTATTTTAGGTATACATATCACGATTTTTCGATATAAATTTTCAGACATTCGTAGTTTTAATAAATGCTTTCAATTTGAAGCTTTTAACAAGTATTTCCAATCCCAGAGTAAGCATGAAGTAAAATTTCGAGTTTAGAAAAGCCTGAAAATTTGGTTTGGTCGCGTAGCGCGAAGCGCGGAGCGACCAAACCAAATTTTCAGGCTTTTCTAAACTCGAAATTTTACTTCATGCGCCACGCGTATAAAACACTGATTTAAAGTGAATTTTAAAATACACCTACCCCTAATGTTTGACTATTTTCCCGTTATTTAAATGATGAGTAAATAGGAAAAAGATAATATTCCACAATTCAAGAGTTACAACAAAATGTGTGTAAGTATATTAGTACACAGTTAATATTTCTAACATGTATTGACGTGAGATAACATGATATGTTTACTATGTACTAATATACTTACACACGTTTGTTGTAACTCTTGAATTGTGAGGTATTATCTTTTTCATATTTACTCGTTATTTCAATAATGAGAAAATTGTATTATAAATACATACAATACATACATTTAATTTTTGTCGACTGACTATTTGTGGGAGTAAAATTTTGCCCATTGCTCCCTCTGGATCCGCGTCTGGTTTATGGTGGTAACAAATTTAAAAGATGGTTGTTTAAGGGACTCAAATCGAAGTTCATTAAGTTATTTTATTTTTACACATTTCAATTGATTCCAAAGGGCAGGTGGTGGCCGAGCGGTAACGTCGCCGGGCTGTATCGCTCGGCGAGCCACAAATTCGGGTTCGATTCCCGTGCACGGGGAGACTTTATTTCAAAAATAATATCTCGTCGTGACCCTGAGTGTAGTATGAATGTGTGTGATTGTCCGAATGAATAGTTAAATACTACAAAATTGTAAATTGTAACAAATTAATTGATACAAAAATCAGAGCTGGGATGAATCCTCAAAAACAGGATTCGAATCACGAATCCGAATCAACTAATATGATTCGAATCACGAATACTCGAATAAAGGATTCGTAAGTGAAAAATATGATTCGAATCAAAGATTCGAATCCTCATTTTTGAATCACGGATACAAATCTTTTAAAAATAAATTTGAATTTATTATTTGCAACCAGTAATATTTTATTCCATCAGTTTCTATTAATAAAAACGTTCATTTACCGACTAAATTTCTGATTATATAATGATTTTAATTAATGATGATATATGTGTTATTGAACTTCATTTTAAATCTGTGTTTTATACGTGTGGCGCATGAAGTAAAATTTCGAGTTTAGAAAAGCCCCGTGAAAATTTGTCTCGGGTCGGTGCACGACCCTCGACAAATTTTCTAAGCAGGGCTTTTCTAAGCTCGAAATTTTACTTCATCCTTAGTCTGGGAGTGGACAACACTCGTTCTTAGATATTCGATACTTGTTCTGCTACTTTCTTGATGGAATCAAATTTTCAAATTGGGTAAAGTCGAAAATCTCGACTAGTAGTTTACCCAACTCGTTCTTAGAAGTTTCAAATTAAAGAATCACTCTAGATTACTAAGTTTATTACCATTTTACAAAGGATACAGCTTGAAGGACCAATCATGGTCTTCGGAGACCGAAGGACTACAGGGAATCGAAGTTTATTTATAAGAAAACAACGAATATCTGAAGGTTTACAGCATGGATAGGAAAGAAAACATAAAATTTTAAAAATTATCGAATTTGGGTTGATTTTTAGTGCGTTTTCAACTTCACTTTAAATCAGTGTTTTATACGCGTGGCGCATGAAGTAAAATTTCGAGTTTAGAAAAGCCCCGTGAAAATTTGTCTCGGGTCGCTGCGCGACCCTCGACAAATTTTCTACGCGGGGCTTTTCTAAACTCGAAATTTTACTTCATGCTTACTCTGGGAGTGGACCGTCAAGATTTTCTACATGTCGCGATTTTCGATATTTCTAGATTTATGTCGATTTATTCACAGTTTGTTTTTGTATTAAATGCAACTTTAATATTAAATAAAAACGGTTTTTTTAGGAATAGAATATTCACATATTAAGAGCCGAGCAAATTATAAAGTTAACTCTAAAAGTTAATTTTGGGTAAAATTTTGCATCTTTTTCTATAATTTCAATAAATGATTTATTATATTACATACGTCGATTATTTAAAACAGTTAAATTTAAAATTCAAACGAGTGTTGTCCACTCCCAGACTAAGCATGAAGTAAAATTTCAAGTTTAGAAAAGCCCCGCGTAGAAAATTTGTCGAGGGTCGCGCAGCGACCCGAGACAAATTTTCGCGGGGCTTTTCCAAACTCGTAATTTTACTTCATGCGCCACGCGTATAAAACACTGATTTAAAGTGAAGTTAAAAATGCACTGAAAACCAACCCATGCTGTAAACCTTCAGATATTCGTTGTTTTCTTGTAAAAAAACTTCGATTCCCTGTAGTCCTTCGGTCTCCGAAGACCATGGTTGGTCCTTCGAGCTGTAGCCTTTGTAAAATAGTAATACACTTAGTAATCTAGAGTGATCCTTCAATTTGAAACTTCTAAGAACGAGTGTTGTCCACTCCCAGACTAAGCATGAAGTAAAATTTCGAGTTTAGAAAAGCCCCGCGTAGAAAATTTGTCGAGGGTCGCGCAGCGACCCGAGACAAATTTTCACGGGGCTTTTCTAAACTCGAAATTTTACTTCATGCGCCACGCGTATAAAACACTGATTTCAAGTGAAGTTAAAAATATACTATTAAGTAACCAAAATATGCATTCACAAATATTTGAATTATTCGAAAATTTAAATATTTATATTCAAATATAAATAATTTAGTGATTTAAATATTCATATAAGAATATTTAACTATTTGAATTAATCGAATTCGAATCCTAGCATTAGTAGCGACGATTCGCATTATTTAGGAGGATTTGAATCTGTGTATGAGGATTCGAATCCTTTTATAAGGATTCGATTCCTTTTATAAGGATTCGAATCCTTTTCTAAGAATTCGAATCCTTTTATAAGGATTCGAATCCTTTTATAAGAATTCGAATCCTTTTATAAGGATTCGAATCATCTACGTCTGGATTCGAATACGAATCCTTTTAAAAAAATGTGACGAATCCGGATCACGAATCCGTTTTCACTAAAGTATTCGAATACCTCTTTTGAATCCTCTAATAGGATTCGAATCCGAGAATCGAATCCTGAATGATTCGAATCCTGCCCAGCTCTGACAAAAATATATAGATTGATGATGGCTAATGGGCAAGTTCCCAAGGCCAGGCAACAGCCAAAAAAAAAAATTGATTCCAACATTTATTTATTTTTTATTTATTTATTTATTTATTTACTCAAGAGACCTAAGCCTAATTACAAAGGAAAATATAGTAATATAGTAACATATTATATTAATAATCTCTTTTAGAAGTTTCATATTATTTATATTGAATCGTCTCTTTTCAAATAAGAACAAACTTCGAGTTCTTATGACCTTTGATGGGGATTCTAGATTTCTTAACGTGCTTAGCTCAAGGATAGTAATAAATTCGGAAATTTGTTTAAGTAAATTAGGTGTTTTATAATTTTAATAAAACACTTTATTCACTTGAACAAATTTCTGAATTTATTATTTTAACTTTCAAAAGTTTAATAATATTTGAAATACTTAATAATTTTCACGAAGATTATCATGAACATGTTATTTTGAAAGTAGTGCTTAATCTTTATATTTTGAAAGTTGAACCTATTCTGATCTGAAGAAGTGAAGATGCTGATTAAAAGTACTTTCAACAAATTAAATAGTTTAATTCAAGATTTAAAATATTAGTTAAAGAAATGTGGGTGACTTTGACACCGACATTTCTTCAACTAATATTTTACATCCGGATACAAGCGTCTATTACAAACGGAACCATAAATTAAATATACATATAGCTGTCACCATCTCGCCGACAATAAAAGTCCACAAGTTATTTACAACTGGACACGGGGCGTTCCAGCCGCTTTGTTCCTTACCGTTAAATGGAACAACAAGTTGTGGAATTAGATGCACCTGTTTTGTTAAATCGACACGGTTACAAAAGTACCTTTTCTTCACTGCGGACACCGTTCGATAATGTCGGAGGGTCATTTTTATGAGGCAGCCTACCCCGGTCTTTTAAAAGTATAATAAATAAAGGACAACAGAAAACAAATACAATGCATGTTTGGGGTACCACATTGGAGATGGGGATAAATGTTTAATTGAGATACCTGACTCTGGGAGGTGTTTTCGATTGAAATGTTCACTAATGATTTGAGAACTGTTTTGTATGGTTGGTATTCTGTTTTACAATTATTGAGAATTTTGAAAACGTATTGAGTTTCTACGATATATACCGGGTGACACATTTTAATTATCTCGACAAATATGCATCATACAAAAATATTTCGAACAAAAGTTCGTTGGTTTCTAAGGGGCTACCCGATCCTAAAAAATTTTCATCACGCCTACCCCCCAGGGGGTAGTTCAGTAATAATTTGTTGGCTGTAATCATTGTAACTCTTTATATGGTTTTTGTTATTTTTGTTCAGTAGTCTTAGTCGGTTATAATTCAATGTAATTCTTTATATGATTTTTATGTTTGTTGTTATTTTTATCATATATTACAATATGTATATGTACTTATGTAATAAAATGGAGATTCCGTTAATAAATAAATAAATAAATAAATAATTAAACTTTGAAATCTTAAATAGGAGTAATTGTTTCAATGGGTGTTTATTGTCTTAAGTTGTCCATCTATAGATGGCTTAAGACAATTAATATTCATTCTCTCTAATTTTTTAAATTTATTTCAATTTCCTGTCAATTCATTTAGTTTGGAGAGAATAATTTGAACTGATGTTGCATTTTGCATATAAATTATGCACAGAACAGTAAAGCTGTCGTGTAACTCAAATATTCATTGTATAATTCAATATATGTTGGGGTATTAGCTCGAGAAGTAGTTGTTTCATTGAATATTTCGAGACTTGTCTCAATGGGTCAACATTTTTGCAGAAAGTCGATATTATTTTAATTCGTATTAATATTTTGTAAATATTCTGTAAACTATTGACAAACTCATTTTTTCTTTGTTAAATTTTCTTTATGTTAAGTTGTCTTGTTAATTAATACGTATTGTTTGCATTTTACTCGTATTTTTGTAGTTTTATATATTATATAGGAAGCCGCCACTGAATTTAAATAATACTGGTTATAAATCGATTCGTTCTTATATGATATTGACGTGGTTGTGCAAATATTTTCTGCGCGATCGGATCAAAGGGAGCTGTTTTGATGTGACCAAAAGCGTGGACCGGGTCAGGTTTTAATTAAAATTTTGTGCCGTGACCGTCGAGAGAACATTTTATGTCCGCGGGAGAATTTTCGAAATTCAGCGTATGTCGTGAAGGGCTCGTTATTTGATGGTAGCGCACGTGGAAAATAAACGGTTGCGATGCGAGGGATATCCGCGGGAACGGAACATGTTCCCTCGTTCAATAATGATCGAACATCGACCAGCCGGAGGCCCGGAGGCTTGCAGGCCGTGACACGATGGGATAAGTTATTCATCTATGGTTGTGTGTTAGTGCACGTGTGTGTGTGTGTGAAGGGTGTGTGTGTGTGTTCTGGGAGAAGGGCCGCCGGCGCTGTCTAATCCCCGTTAATGGCCCGGATGGGTGGATGGGCGGACTGGTATAGTAGCGGTGGTATGGTACGGTCGGCGGTGGTCGTGTGAGCCTCCTGTTCCTGTGCTCTGGTCCTCTATGATTTAGGGATGACGCAGATCCGCGAGGGTTCAATAGCCCTCGCGACTGACCGTAACACCGTCCTCCTCTTGCCCGCTCGCTCCCTCGCACGAATTGCGAACACCACCCGCATACCGAACACCGCAGCCCCTCTTACTCTCTTCCTCCCCTTAGGGTACGGACATGCATTTACCATCAAGAAGAACCGATGTAGTCCATTGAAATCACAAGAAATGTAGACTTTTAGCTTTAATGTGTGTTAAGACTTGATTGATAATTTCTTAATGTTACATTTCTTAATATACATAAATACTAATTATGAAAATGGACAAATCTAGAGCTAGGTTCTCCAAACTAAGGCCAAACTTCGACCCGCAATTCGGATTCAATGTTTGCGTCATGTTTTTAAAACGTATAATGATCGTTTTATGATAAAATTAGATCTATAGCAGAGGTTTTTAACCCGTCGATCGGTGGACCATATTTGGTCGATCGCCAATTGATTTCAACATTCGACTAGATTTTGTGAAAAAATAATATTGTTTCTACTATGATTGGTCAAAAATGTTGCTATTTATTCTGCAATTCGTCAGTTTCTATTCCAAAAAAGCAACATTGAGCGAAATTTTCGATCATTGCAGATACTAAAATTATAGATGATGGGCTGAAAGATAGGAATTTCTGCCTAACAAAACACCTTTACAAAATTAGTTAAACATAAAAGTGCGATTCTTTTCGCAATTTACAACAAGTTAGTCTTACAAAGACTATATCATACACTTATTGAAACAACTATTTCCCGAACAAATACCCCGACGGACATTGAATAATACCACAAATGTTTTCTGTAACATACAGTAACCTATTGCAAATGTAACAATTTGGGTCAAATTATTCAGGCCATTTATAGACGCGTTTCGAGATTTATCTCTCATCAGTATAGTTTTGCCATTCCCTCTAAACAATTTGACACCTTAGACTGGCAGTCACGTTACCGTTCAAACATAAGTATAAATGAAATCGCCAATTCTTGGTTGCAGAATACATCAAACATTAAAAGTGCGATTCTTCTCGCAATCTACACCAAGTTAGTCTTACAAAGATTATATCAAACACTCATGGTAACCCAAACTGTAACCCTCTGATTTTTTTTAAATAATTTAATGTGTTCTATGTTTTTGTACTGACATATGTAAGATCTGTGATCCTTAACATCAATAAATTATTCTATTCTATTCTATTCTATTCATTGAAACAACTACTTCCCGAGCTAATACCCCGACGGGCTTGAATTATACAATTAGTTAAACAAACTAGTATCAGTCACTATTGCTCTTTAATCTCCTGACTTACGATTTAAAATTATATTTAAGAAATACTCCAAACCAAATTCCTTCGTTAATCCCCTGACTCACGATTTAAAATTATATTTAAGAAATATATGGGGATTTTTTTCTCTTAAGTATACTTTTACATATTCTAAAACAAATTCCTTCGGACGTTCGAAATAATCATAATAAACATTTGTAAAATTAACTAATATGAACTTAAAAATCTTGGGGTACTTTTTGACAAACATCTATAATTCAACTCACATATTCAAAATATAGCAAATAGCACTTTTAAATTATTATGTTTCATTATTTGTATAGTATTTTTAATACCCATTTGGAATAACCCCATCTTTATTTATCAATCATGAATCAGACGAAACAAAAAATTACCAACAAAAATGAACGTCGATTACTAATTAGACGTTACGTCAAAAGTTTGATGTCTTTTAACGTCATTAAATAACGCAAAATATACTACTAAAATGCGATATTCCGATGAATCCAAAAAGCTTATGCTTAATGTAGTGAGTTATTTTCAAAATGAATTAGGATCTCGATTTAAGGCAACTCATAAAGCGTCCGAAGTCCTAAAAGTTCCACAAAGCACATTATACAACCTACAAGATGAACACAGAGCAACGGATTTCGAATTTTTGTACATATTCTTTGTAAAAGGGGTTTCCCGTGAGAGAATAAATAAATAAAATAAAATAAAAATAAATAAAATATATCTGCAAACGTTTCCCCGAGCAAAACTCGAATTACAAAGAATACTCTGCATTTTTTAAGGGAAGTGATTTACAAAATGTATGTCCGAAAGGAACATATTACTTTAGACACTATTTACTGGCAACTTATGGAAGAATCACCAGAAATTGGGATCTCGAAAAGTTCTTTATATTTGGGAATTAGGAAAATGGGCTTTAACTTCAAAAAGGAGGACGGAAGAAAACATTTATTGGAGATGTCTGGAATTAGGTTCAAGAGAATTTTATTTTTAAATAAATATCAAGTTGCAGAAAAAAGAGAACATTTACAAACCGGTTTTTCTGGACGAGACATGGGTTTTTAGCAAAAGTGGTGATAGAAAAATGTGGCAAGATGGCAGTAAATACAGTAATTTTAGAAAAACTGGAAGTGGGATACGTTACGTTATTGTTCATTCCGGAAATAAAGATGGATTTGTGACAAATGGATCCCTAATTTTTAAATGTAATAAGAAAACGGGTGATTATCACGATAATATGAATACCGAAAATTTTCAGAAGTGGTTTAAAGATCAACTTATTGCAAACTTAGAAGAATCATCCTTTGTTATACTAGATAACGCAACTTATCATATTCGTCTAGAAGAAGAAATTCCGGAGCAAAAAACGTCTTATAGATTGGCTTGGAAAAAAGAATGTCCGTTTTCCAAATAATCTTTTAAAAAATGCTGTTAAGAATCTGGTTGAAAAGCAAACAGTGCCGGAAAAGAATTATTATTTAGATAAATACGCTGCGGAGCATGGTCATTGTGTTCTGAGACTACCTTCCTATTATTGCCATTTTAATGCCTTCGAAATGGTTTGGTCAGAGACTAAAAGACGTTATGATGAAGCTATTTTTAAAACTACAGGGTCACCTGCTGAAGTTTTACATGTATGAAATAACGTAGTAGAAAATGTACCGCAACAGCACTGGTAAAATTACATCAACCACACAGAGAAAATAATTTCTGAGGCATGGGAGGTAGAAAATAAACTGGACTTGTTAAATATCGAACCAATGAATCCGACGGCGAACTATCTTTTTCAGAAAGCGAAAGTATTAATCAACAAGATATTTAGACTTTAAACTTTTAAAATCACTTCGTCATTTATTTAGTGTAATTAAACCGTTATTAAATATTATTACTGCTTGTTACAATCATGATTATTTTGCTACAGTTAGTTCACTTTGTATTTATAGCAGGGTCATTGCTAATTTATTTCTCACCATTTTATAGATATTTTATATTTTTACACACTCTCTTGCTTTGGATAGAATCATATTTTATAACTAACTTAAATATCTTAAAAATGCAGTGTATTCTTCGTAATTCGAGTTTTGCTTAGGGAAACGTTTGCGGACATATTCAATCTAAATTCGAAAACCATTACGTATTTGGATTTTTAAGCCTGTATAATGTATTTTGTGGTAGTTGTATTATAATAACATAAAAGCACAACGTCCATATTATGTTCCATATTATGAAATTAATTAATATTTGTGATCCTACGCCGCCACTGGTTATATTGAATATCAAGTTACTCCACCAATGCCCTAAGAATAATGGTCTAGATGTCAGCCATTTGACATGACAAATTCCTAACCTAATTTTGTGTGTGTGTGTGTTCAAGAAGACGCATACGTTAAGTCACTAAAACGACTGGTACTTCTAAATAGGTATTAAAAATACTATAATGCTCGAAAGTTTAAATCCATTTGAACTCTTATTTCATTTTATAATGTATTAGTACTAAGTAGATTATGTTATTGTGTTTGCATCTGGTTGCCTAGTTATTTAAAATATGTTAGAAAGAGTTCAGAAGAAATTTGTAAAGTATCTACTCGTATATTATAAAAGACATCATGTACATATATCCAGATGATAAAACATTGCTTAGACCTTTTGGACGAATTTAAAGACGATTCCATTTGTAATGGACATAAATATAGGCAGCTTTTGTTTTAAATATACATATCCTAATTGCGTACTGTACATGTTCAGATATTTGTTGTTTTTTTTAAAGAGTTCAATTTGAAGTTTTAAACGAGTGTTTTCCACTCCCAGATTAAGCATGAAGTAAAATTTCGAGTTTAGAAAAGCCTGAGAATTTGGTTTGGTCGCGTAGCGCGAAGTTGCTTAAACTAATTTTATTCTACTTTCTTATTATTTTAAAACTATTCATGTGTCCATCATAGCACTTTTTCCCGTTATAGATATGATGATTTGAATATCAGCAATATGGAAAAGCTGCTCAAACTAAAATTATTCTACTTTTATTATTATTTTAAAACTATTCACAAAAAAAGTTATTCTTGCATTTTCTTGCTACATCTCGGTAGTTACGATATACATTTTAACACTTGTGACATATTTTAAAGGAACGAGTGTCTTCCACTCCCAGACTAAGCATGAAGTAAAATTTCGAGTTTAGAAAAGCCCCGCGTAAAAAATTTGTCGAGGGTCGCGCCAGCGACCCTCGACAAATTTTCACGGGGCTTTTCTAAACTCGAAATTTTACTTCATGCGCCACGCGTATTAAAGACTGATTTACAGTAAAGTTAAAAATATATAACGGTTAGGTGTGATGGTGATCAATAACCATCACACCTAACCGTTATATATTTTTAACTTTACTGTAAATCAGTCTTTAATACGCGTGGCGCATGAAGTAAAATTTCGAGTTTAGAAAAGCCCCGTGAAAATTTGTCTCGGGTCGCTGGCGCGACCCTCGACAAATTTTCTACGCGGGGCTTTTCTAAACTCGAAATTTTACTTCATGCTTAGTCTGGGAGTGGAAGACACTCGTTCCTTTAAAATATGTCACAAGTGTTAAAATGTATATCGTAACTGTTTCAAAGAAAAAAAGAAATAACATGATGATCTCATTATGGTTCAATTCAAACTCGTGTCAAGTTGGCACCATTGGATTAATGTCGGCTTGCGACGACTTATGTCAACCGTCATCACAGTTTAAATGTCGGCTACCGCCGACTTAGGTCAACTGTTATTAAAGTCCAAATGTCGGATAGCGCCGACTTATGTCAACAGACGGCCAAATGTCAAGCTGATATGATGGACTTAATGTCGGCTAGCGCCGACTTATATCAGGCTGATATGATGGACTAAATGTCGGTTGGCGCCGACTTATGTCAACTGTCATTATGGTTTAAATGTCGGCTACCGCCGACTTATGTCAATTGTTGTTAAAGTCCAAATGTCGGCTAGCGCCGACTTATGTCAACAGACGGCCAAATGTCGGCTGCCGCCGAATTATGTCAAGCTGATATAATGGACTAAATGTCGGCTAGCGCCGACTTATGTCAACTGTCATTATAGTTCAAATGTCGGCTACCGCCGACTAATGTCAACTGTTGTTAAAGTCCAAATATCGGCTAGCGCCGACTTATGTCAACAGACGGCCAAATGTCGGCTGACGCCGAATTATGTCATGCTGATATAATGGACTAAATGTCGGCTAGCGCCGACTTATGTCAACTGTCATTATAGTTCAAATGTCGGCTACCGTCGACTTATGTCAACTGTTGATAAAGTCCAAATATCGGCTAGCGCCGACTTATGTCAACAGACGGCCAAATGTCGGCAGACGCCGAATTATGTCAAGCTGATATAATGGACTAAATGTCGGCTAGCGCCGACTTATGTCAACTGTCATTATAGTTCAAATGTCGGCTACCGCCGACTTATGTCAACTGTTGTTAAAGTCCAAATATCGGCTAGCGCCGACTTATGTCAACAGACGGCCAAATGTCGGCTGACGCCGAATTATGTCAAGCTGATATAATGGACTAAATGTCGGCTAGCGCCGACTTATGTCAACTGTCATTATAGTTCAAATGTCGGCTACCGCCGACTTATGTCAACTGTTGTTAAAGTCCAAATGTCGGCTAGCGCCGACTTATGTCAACAGACGGCCAAATGTCGGCTGACGCCGATTTTTGTCAAGCTGATATGATGGACTTAATGTCGGCTAGCGCCGACTTATGTCAGGCTGATATAATGGACTAAATGTCGGCTAGCGCCGACTTATGTCAACTGTCATTATTGTTCAAATGTCGGCTACCGCCGACTTATGTCAACTGTTATTGTAATCAATATATCGGCTGGTGCCGACTTATGTCAATTGTCATTATAGTCCAAATGTCGGCTGACGCCGACTTATGTCAAGTTGACACAATAGACTAAATGTCGGATGGCGCCGACTTATGCCAAGCTGAAACGATAGACTTATGTCAGTCAACCTAGTGATTTACAGTCATAACTTCGCATTTTGACTATTGTGACATTATGACTGTAAGTCACTTGGTTGACTGTCTTTTGACTATGGTAAGGTTTTACCTGGGC
This sequence comes from Philonthus cognatus, assembly GCA_932526585.2. NCBI lineage: Eukaryota > Metazoa > Arthropoda > Insecta > Coleoptera > Staphylinidae > Philonthus > Philonthus cognatus. The sequence goes on from OW052244.1 coordinate 98,783,710, forward strand.
CTCCTATAAATACCATAAAATCATACATTTTAAAATTGTTGCAGGCAAGTTTTTACCAACAAGAAAATAAATAATTAATTATTTAACGATTAGAAAAAAAAAATGTTCTTAACTAAGGAATTTATCGACTTGAAAATTGACAAAAAAGCTGTCAAAATTGATCAAAATTTATAAATAGAATTAGTTTGTATAGTCAGCTCAGAAGATTCAACGCAATTTGTCAACGAACCAAACAAAATAAAGGCTAGTATTTTTTCAAATTTTACAATATTTCAGTGTTTTATACGCGTGGCGCATGAAGTAAAATTTCGAGTTTAGAAAAGCCCCGTGAAAATTTGTCTCGGGTCGCTGGCGCGACCCTCGACAAATTTTCTACGCGGGGCTTTTCTAAACTCGAAATTTTACTTCATGCTTAGTCTGGGATTGGAAACACTCGTTCGAACTTTAAATTGAAATTTTCTATAAAATTAACAAATGTCCGCAAATGTGCAGATAATATTCGTATAATACATAAGGATATGATATGTAAAAATAGTAAATTATTATGCCATAAATTAACGATTTTTGTTGATTTTGAAGAGTTTAATAAAATTTTATGTTTTTTTTAATGTTTTGTATTTTTCGTATTAATAATACATATTAATGCTATAATGTATTATTTAAATATTTTAAATAGAGGATAGATAGACTATTATTGTTTTATTTCGTAAATTTTAACACTAGGCAGCGACAAATTTGTTTATGGCAAATGTTTCTTTTGAAATTAAGCAGGCTATGATATTCATTGTTGTCAATACATTTGTTTTGTCCAACTGTCAACATTTTGTTCAGTACATATTTCTTTAAATAAATGATATTTAATTAAAACACTTGGTTTGTTTCACTAATTAGTGTTTTAATTAAATATCCAGTATTATATTCAGAAATGTTTCACCACGGGTTAAGTGAGAAATTAATTAAAGATAAATAAATGAGTTGAAATGTCGACATAGGGAGTTTGTAACCAATCTAGTGATAATGTTATTACGTATTTTATTATTATTATTCTTTATTTTCCCAACAGATATACAAAGTTCAGAAAAAAATTGTAAAGTATCTACTCGTATATTATAAAAGACATCATGTACATATATCCAGATGATAGAACATTGCTTAGACCTTTTGGACGAATTTAAAGACAATTCCATTTGTAATGGACATAAATATAGGCAGTTTTTGTTTTAAATATACATATCCTAATTGCGTACTGTACATTTTCAGATATTTGTTGTTTTTTTTTAAAGAGTTCAATTTGAAGTTTTAAACGAGTGTTTCCACTCCCAGACTAAGCATGAAGTAAAATTTCGAGTTTAGAAAAGCCTGATAATTTGGTTTGGTCGCGTAGCGCGAAGCGCGGAGCGACCAAACCAAATTTTCAGGCTTTTCTAAACTCGAAATTTTACTTCATGCGCCACGCGTATAAAACACTGATTTCAAGTGAAGTTTAAAGTATACTACTTAAGCAGTATGCTAAAGACGTATATTATAAACTGCACATTAAACTAGTGTTTTATACGCGTGGCACATAAAGTAAAATTTCGAGTTTAGAAAAGCCTGAAAATTTGGTTTGCGTATATTATAAAAGACATCATGTATATATATCCAGATGATAAAACATTGCTCAGACCTATTGGATGAATTTAAAGACGATTCCATTTTTAATGGACATGAATACAGGGAGTTTTTCTTTTAAGTATACATATCCCAATTGTGTACTGTACACTTTCAGATATTTGCTGTTTTATTTGAAAGAGTTCAATTTGAAGTTTTAAATGAGTGTTTTCCACTCCCAGACTAAGCATGAAGTAAAATTTCGAGTTTAGAAAAGCCTGAAAATTTGGTTTGGTCGCGTAGCGCGAAGCGCGGAGCGACCAAACCAAATTTTCAGGCTTTTCTAAACTCGAAATTTTACTTCATGCGCCACCCGTATAAAACACTGATTTCAAGTGAAGTTCAAAGTATACTACTAGTGTTTTATACGCGTGGCGCATAAAGTAAAATTTCGAGTTTAGAAAAGCCTGAAAATTTGGTTTGGTCGCGTAGCGCTACGCGTATATTATAAAAGACATCATGTATATATATATCCAGATGATAAAACATTGCTCAGACCTATTGGATGAATTTAAAGACGATTCCATTTTTAATGGACATGAATACAGGGAGTTTTTCTTTTAAGTATACATATCCCAATTGGGTGCTGTACATTTTCAGATATTTGCTGTTTTTTTTAAAGAGTTCAATTTTAAGTTTTAAACGATTGTTTTCCACTCCCAGACTAAGCATGAAGTAAAATTTCGAGTTTAGAAAAGCCTGAAAATTTGGTTTGGTCGCGTAGCGCGAAGCGCGGAGCGACCAAACCAAATTTTCAGGCTTTTCTAAACTCGAAATTTTACTTCATGCGCCACGCGTATAAAACACTGATTTCAAGTGAAGTTCAAAGTATACTACTTAAGCAGTATGCTAAAGACGTATATTCTAAACTGCACATTAAACTAGTGTTTCATACGCGTGGCCCATAAAGTAAAATTTCGAGTTTAGAAAAGCCTGAAAATTTGGTTTGCGTATATTATAAAAGACATCATGTATACATATCCAGATGATAAAACATTGCTCAGACCTATTGGATGAATCTAAAGACGATTCCATTTTTAATGAACATGAATACAGGGAGTTTTTCTTTTAAGTATACATATCCCAATTGTGTACTGTACATTTTCAGATATTTATTGTTTTTCCAAAAGAGTTCAATTTAAATCTTTGAACGAGTGTTTTCCACTCCCAGACTAAGCATGAAGTAAAATTTCGAGTTTAGAAAAGCCTGAAAATTTGGTTTGGTCGCGTAGCGCGAAGCGCGGAGCGGCCAAACCAAATTTTCAGGCTTTTCTAAACTCGAAATTTTACTTCATGCGCCACGCGTATAAAACACTGATTTCAAGTGAAGTTCAAAATATACTACTCGTCTTTGGCAAATGCGACCCAGCGAAGCTAAAAGGTTTTACACCCCTGCTTTATATAATTTGAGATCTCGGGTGTATGAATATTTTGGTGAATTCGCCGGGAAGTTTGTTAAAAATATGTACACAGTAATTAGAATTAAATTCGTGTCTTGATCTATTTAAAGGGTTTTATAAACAATCAGTCATTGTTTAATCAGATATCGATTAAATATAGCGTTTGTAGTGTTGATTACTCTCCATTGATTAAGCATCAAACACCAAATCCCTAACAAATATTTAGTTCAGTTCGACATCCCTGCAACTAACGATCCGCTTCTGTGCTAGGCTTGGCAGTCGCTAAAGGAAAGAAGGGCTGACGATGGTGTTCTTCTCTCGTGCTCGTTGGTTTTTTTTGTACGCGGCGCCGCGACGCGCCTTTCTTCTAGATGGTGTGCGAGGAAGGCAAGCAACCCTCATCATCCGCGGCGGTAGTTAGTCGTCTTTAACGAACTCCGCTCCTCCGGACTTTTTGCATCCGTTCGCCGCGATAACGACCATCGACGTGGAAAAAAGTAGATTGATCGCCCTACCAGAAAGTGCCCTTCCTGGCGGACACACTGTTAAATTATTCGGGTCCATTGTTCACCGGGGACCAGACCCAGTTCACATTCTCTCCTCGGGTGTCGCAGCGCGCTGTTTTTTATGTTCGCGAAATTTCCAATAAGGAAAAGTAATTCCAAGTACACCTAAAAGTCAACGCAGACGTTGAATTATGACTTAGTTATTAGACATTGCCATTTGAAGAATATAATTTTGAGAGGATACAAGTCTGAATATTATATCGTTTACTTGTTCCTCATTGATCACTTGGTAAAACATTACTACTAATATATAGGTTTTTCATTGAAAGACAACCCAAGTGCATATTAAATTGCAATATTTTGTTTTTATTACAAATATTTATTTACAATAAAATATTAATGCTTAATTACTGTCTTTATTATTCTTTTAAATATTTGAATTTCTTAAGAAAACGTAGTAACAGAGAAAACGGCGTTACTTTGAGTAGTTTTCTAATTTGATAAGTGTGTTTAGTACAAGCGCTACAAATTGAAAAGCAATGTTTTCAGTAAATAATAATTCAAGCTGGACGCCTCGATACATTTTTTCTAACAAAAATAAGTAGCTTACCTTGTTTCTAATGTTAATAGAAAAGTCCTTATTTTTTTTTATTATTAAAAATGCCACTTAGAATCGCAAAAACCACATACATTAACAATATAAAAAATAATTTAGGCTATTTATTTTATCAAAAAAAAGATTACACTACTTTTTCCACTTTTCTAAACATTACATATTCTGAGCATTTTGTTATTGAGGTGTCTCAGTATTATCCTTATGAGGGTCTTTCACTCCCTGATTAGTCATGAGGATCTTTCTCTCCCTGATTAGGCATAAAGTAAAAATTTCGAGTTTAGAAAACTGAAAATTTAGATTTACCGGCGCGTAAGCGAAGCGAGGAAAAAATATTAAAGTTTGGATGCGTCATAAAGTTCATTACAATACCTCATTATGCGAGACATTGGGTTATTCAGACTAAACAGTGGTCTATTTCTAACTACTGTGGATAAATAGAAATTAAAATTTAAGACACTAACCAAATTACTATGCCACCTGTGCATTATTTGTTTTTTGTTTTTACCAAATTATTTTTTCCATTTTTATCGTCTGTATTTTTCAATGGTTTTAATTGCTGTAAAGAATAGTTTTTGGATTTCTTTATTATCAAATTTAAGTTTTTATCAAAAGTCGGACTTTGTTTTCTTCTTTGCGTCTAATGGGAACCCCATCAAAACACCCACACTATATTTGCCACCCGTGATGCTGGTCTTTTATCAATTTTTTTGACATAGTTTTGATAATTTCTTTTAAATATTTAATTGATGAGGCGGATACATGGTGAAACTCCATAATACTATTTGAAATAAAAAACAACGCAGTTGGGAGGGTTTCACTTTTATTGTTGAACACTGCAACATGTTTTACCACACAGTGGCTTCATCAGGCAGATGAAATAATATTATTTCATCTGCCTGATGAAGCCACTGTGTGGTGGAACATGTTGCAGTGTTCAACAATAAAAGTGAAACCCTCCCAACTGCGTTGTTTTATTTCAAATAATTTCTTTTAAATAAATAATTAAAGTACCTACTCGTATGTAATAACTTTAAGAAATTTAAATACCTGTAATATTTTGCAGTTTCTCCATTAAAATATGCAGTTTACTTTAAAAACAGTGTGCTTAATGATACGCAAATTGTAAATATTTTCTTTAAAACCAATTGTGTTAGTTCTGTTTCCAAAGCGCATTTTACCAAAACAAAACAAAACAATTATGTACAAGAAATCTTCGCCCTTTGAAATTTCTTTTAGAGAGACTGTGTGGATGTTTTGATCGGGTCCTGTCTAATGCTATATTTTTAACATTATATTTTAAAAATATGATATTAGACGCAAAGAAGAAAACCAACTATATGATTCCTACTTATATATTTAATAATATTTCATGAAGTGATTAATGAGAACATAGTGAAAGATAACATAGACCAACTTAAAAAAAGAAAATCTTTATATATATTGCATTTTCTATGCTTTTTTTGTGTTAAATAATCTTCTCATTTTTCTTGGTTTATTCTAAATATTTACATGTTCACTATGTTTTTTTTCCTTTACTGATTTAAATGAACCACCCCTCGACAAAATATTTCCGCACCGTTAAAAAAAAGTTTTATCTTTGTTAACAAATGTTTATTTCGTATTTTGTTTAAATTGTATTTAATAATAATACTTCATTTCATACAAATTAAATCAGCTTTAGTTCTGTAAATAACAAATATTGGACCTGTGTTTATATAATCTTTTTCCTTTAAATGAGCGCTTGAACAAGATGTGCATTTTTACTTTGTTCTGAACCAACCTGCATCGAATTGAACTATTTCAAACCTATACATTATTATAATATATAAAATTACGAAAAAACTATTCGTGAAAATGCAAACAATGTCTTAATTAATAAGACAATTTAAGACGATAAATATCCATTGAAACAACTACTTCCCGGCAAATACACCTCCGGATATTGAATTACACAATGAAATATTTAAAATCTTATATAATTTGATTTGTTACAACGCTCTATTAAAGTATATGTAACGTTTAGGTCAAATTCTCTTCATATATTATTGTTCTAACAAAATTGATCGTCGGTAGCAATTATATATGAGTCGCCTTTTTCCAAAAACCCGCAAATCTATTATTTTCAAATGGATTTAGGGATTTTTGGAAATAGGCGACTCATATATTGGTTTATTATTTAATATATTTTTATATTTTGTTCAGTTTCATTTGCATATTCTGCTTTTTGAAACTGAAATACTGAAAATATGACAATTACGTGTATATTATTACAATGGTGTGTGTTACAATTGGTGGATGCGCCGGACAATTTATATATTTATAATAACTAAACCTGGCCAAAGCAAAATATGATTATTTAGAATTTATTAATATATAATACACAGAGTTTGCAAGGAATCATAAATGTATGTACACCACATAAGCGTGTCCTTTTTTTGTACAGGGTGGGCAAAATTCGATGTTTGTATAGGAGATCTCGATAACTATAAAAGATAGAGAAAAATAAATAGCGCATCCTAGGTCTCTTTTTTGAATCAAAACTCAACGGTGAAAACAAAATTTTGCTATCGTCTTTTGTTTTCGAGTTATAGCCAAAAAAAAACAGTTTTTCCATTTTCGATAAATTGCAATATCTCAGTCGTTTTTATTTGACAATAATAAAAGTTATATGTTCTTGACGCACTTTTTTGTGAAGAATACCATAAGGTCAACAGAATTTCAATATTTTTATTAATATGAAAGTTATTACATAAAGTTTTAATAATTCCTATACAAACATCGAATTTTGCCCACCCTGTACACAACGCAGAACACTTTATTTTTCTTTTTCGTCTACAATTTGCAAACCATGAAACTGGAAAACAATCGTTAACTGCTTTTATAACACCAATTAATATAATTAAATTTTATCTAAACAACGTGTTTAAGTTTAACATATACAGGGTCGCTAAAAAGTATCGATACAGCTAAATATTTTCAGAATGGTTTAGCGGAGCTCGTTTAAGTTTGGAATACAGTTAGAAGAGTTTAAATTCTATCATCTCAGATTTTTTCAATTTTCTACCATCACTTATTTTAAAAATACAAGGCCAACTTAATTTTTTTAATGGCACGGGTAGTCAAATTTGTTATTTCAAGAAAAAATATTTTTTTTCTAAATTCAGTACTGTAACATATGCCTATCTTTTCATTTCATTTCATTTATTAACGGAATATCCTTTTTACATAAAACTATAACAACCTGTAGAAATACAAACACTTAATGTAAATAATAAGGCACTGATCGAGTTCAACTAACAATAATATAAAAATTAGATAGTGTAGAAAGTAAATACAATACATAAATACAGAATTAAAAATTGCATACAACAAAGAAACAAAAATTATTAATCAATATCGGAGAGGCAAATACGGCGCAGACTAGATTTGAACAGTGACGTAGACTGTGCAAATAATATAAAGTTACTATTATTTTGTAATTTATTTGCATAGCGCATAAGTCTATCAATGGGGTTGAACATACCGTAATTTGTAGGATGAAAAGACAAACGAAATAATGGCTTGTGCCTGCAATTAATACCTCTTGGTATATTAAAACACAACTTACATATTAAATCCTGACATTCAATAATCCCATTGACTAGCTTATGCAGAAGACATAAATCCAGTAGAACTCTCCTGTCATGCAGTGATTGAATATTGAGCTCACTGAGCATAAAGCTATGGCTGAAGTTGATAATGTGCCCGCCCATCCTACGATGAATAAGTCTTAAGAATCGACTTTGAACAGTTTCAAGTTGCTGAATCGTAGTTACCGAGTACGGTGACCACACTACAGATGCATACTCAACATGGGGTAGAACAAGCGCAAGGTATAAAAGTTTCACAGTAGTTATACTAAAATCCAATGTAAACCTATTGACAAAACCTAACATTCTCAACGCCAAATTACATATATTGTTATTATGTTTATTAAAATTAAGTGTAGATGCAAATAGTACGCCCAAGTCTTTAATTTCAGTTACAAAAGTTAAAAGATTATTGTTAATGGAATAAGGAAATTTTATACCATTGCCACGACAAAATGATACATGGAAACACTTGTTAATATTTAAGTATAGATTATTGTCAATACACCATTCAGCAACACTGTTCAAGTCCGATTGCAACAAAGTTTGATCCTCGACTGATCTGACTTCTCTAAATATTTTTAGATCATCTGCATACAGGAGAAATCTGCTATGCTTAATCCTAATATCGTAAATAGAGGTTTGGGTGTTTAGCATAAATGATTTTATTTTGCCTTTAAGACCACCTACATTTTGGAAATAAATGTTCAGTTTTTTTCACCCCTGGATTTCACAATCGTTGGAAGACCGTTCACAAACTTGATGGTTATATCGGATTCACCTTCATCTCTGCGCCTTGAGAGTTCTCCTCTAACATTTTTTAGATGATCACGTTGAAATTCGGTTCTGTCGCTGTAAAATTTTACACCGTTGGTGTCAATTGCTTGCGTTACCTTAAGTACCTCACGTGACTCTTGAGCAGTAGAAAATATAACTTTTATGGGACGTGTCTTTGTTCCTGGTTTTCCCAATCGAAACATTTTAACTGGTTGAAATTTAACTTGAGAGTCGATTATATCAAGTAAGGTACTCTTATCTTTCTCCGCTTTTTCATTAGGCGGTCCTGTTGGTTCAGGAACATCAAAAACAATCACATTGCATGCACGCCTTTGACGCTCTTCAACTTCACGAATAATCTCAGCTTTTGTTGCTAAATCCGATGGGGAGTTTTCCGAAATATTTGTAGTAGCAGCAGCAGCATTCTCTAGGTTTGTAATTCTAGCATTAAGTGATCTAATTTCATCTTTTAAATCATTCAAGGCAGTGCGCACTTCTTCTCTGAATATGGGAAAAAATTCGTTTCTAAATAATGCGCGAATAGTATCAATGAGAGAGGGGTCTGTTGTAGGCGCGTGCGCTTGTGGCGACACATCGCTCAATTCATTTGTTAAGATCATTGATGTTCGCGCAGGAGAACCTGGAGAACGCGACCCAGACTCAGCCGCTGCTGCGCATTCTTTGCATCGATAGTGACGACCATCCACTTTCGCCGATTCAGCAATAAAAAAAGCAATATCCTCCACAGTCAGGTCATTCAGGCAACCGATATGAATGCGCGCGTTACAAATGGAACATTTTAAGACGTTTGAGCGTGGACCGAGATTACGATTACAGCGACCACAAGATAGTACCATTATGTAGGGATTAAACTGCTCACGGGATAAACAAAATACAAACTTCACGTCACTGGGTCTGTAGTGACGACTTTAATTTAATACAAACTTAGGAAAGATAGACCACGGATTATAACATAAGAGAACATAGGAGTAATAAAGGAAAGTTTAAAAAATCCAAAAATTGCCCATTTCTGCTAAATAAATATTGAATTTCAAATAAATACAATCTTTAAACTCGGCATAAAATTAATTCTTTTTGTGGTAACTGGAATTTGACATAAAACCAGATACAAATAAATGAACAGAGGTCACTGATCCTAACCTCCAAGTACGCTCAACACAACTCACTCGGAAAAACGGGCTCGCAGATAAATCATCAAAGGATTAACACTATTAACATTGAATTCACTAACTACACTGTTATAATGAGCGATCCATTACATTTAATTTCGCGTAAAAACTCACAAATAATCACGAAAGCGAAGCACGATCACGATCACACACACACACACACTTCGTAATGTGACGACCCGCATAAAAACTACTCTTAATTTTTATTAAATGGTAAAAAAAAATCAAATATGTATTTCGTGTTTAAGCTTTTTTCTTTTATTAAAATGTGTTTGGTTTCAGTTTAATGTCCTATTTTTACAGTTATTATTAACTTTTATTTATTTTTTGGTCATAGTTCAGGTGGCAAAGAACTAACGATAGATAAAGACAACATTTCCAAAGCTAACAAAATTTTACATTTTTTTAAATTTTCTTAGTTCTTTAATTTTTTTTAAAGTTTTGATCAAAATAAGATATGCATGTGTTCACAGTACTCAGAAAAAAATTCTCTTTTTAAAAATGACAAATTTGACCACCCGTGCCTTTAAAACATAATCAAGTTAGCCTTGTATATTCGACTTAAATTATGACAGAAAGTTGAAAAAAATCTGAGATGATAGAATTTAAACACTTCAAACTGTATCCCAAATTATAATGAGCTCTACTAAACCGTTCTGAAAATATTTAGCTGTATCCATACTTTTTAGCGACCCTGTATTTATGAATACAATTATAATTGGAATTTGGCATTCAAGTTGGTATATGTTAAGTTATAAGAATTTAAACTTCATACATAAGTCGTTGTGAACTAACAGAACACATTTGGAGGGCGTGAGTAAAAAGAAGAAATCTACGGAAAAAATAAGGTACATATCTAAACTAGATATTTTTAACCTCAGAATATTTCGGCGCACGAAGTAAAATTTTAGGTTTACAAATGTCTAAGAATTTGGATGGCTCTCTGTTGTTTTGTTTGTTGGTTTCAATAGAATTTGAACTCTAAAACTGATTTTCTCAATTTTTACTTTCCCCCGTATGTAATACAAAGGGAAAGTATTGTTTTCGTGAAAATTTTCGAATCAAAAATTTTTGCGGAAATATCCGTTTTGAGGTCCCCTGAGTCGAATAAGACCATTTTTGAAAAATGTCTGTCTGTCTGCCTGTCTGTCTGTCTGTCTGTATGTTTGTCTGTCTGTCTGTCTGTCTGTCTGTCTGTGTGTGTGTCTGTGTGCGCTGTACCGCAAAAACCGCTGAAGATATCGAGATGAAACTTGAAACTTAAGCTTTTTGTTACAATCGGAAGAACTGAAATGCTTTTGGTGAAAATCGGAAGACCGGAAGTGGTACTTTACTTTTAGCGTTTTTCAGTTTTTTCAGATTTTTTCAATAAATGTTCATCAAACAAAAATTCTTTCAAATAAAAGTTGTAGATAATAACAAAATGAAGATGTATTGTTCACTTACTTTTTGTCATAGCACTCTTAGTTTTTGAGATATTTCAAAAGTTGTGTGTTTTATCTAGTTATTGGTGTGTGACAGTGTATGTGTCGATACAATTGAAAAATGTTTCAAATAAAAGTTGTAGGAAATAAAAAACTAAAGATTTTTTGTGGACTCACTTTTTGTCATAGCACTCTTAGTTTTTGAGATATTTAATAAATAGTGTTTTTTATCTAGTCATTGATTTGTGTCAGTGTGTGTGTTGATACAATTGGAAAATGTTTCAAATAACAGTTGTAGGTAATAAAATATTAAAGATTTTTTGTATCTTCACTTTTTATCATAGCACTCTTAGTTTTTGAGATATTCAATAAATAGTGTTTTTTATCTAGTCATTGGTTTGTGTCAGTATGTGTTGATCCAATTGAAAAATGTTTCAAATAAAAGTTGTAGTTATCAAAAAGTTGAAGACATTTTGATAATAATAATGCTACAAATATTTTAAAAGTGATTTAATACGCAATTTACGGGGGAAAGTACTATGATGGACACATCACCATTTTTTGATCAGGCATTTACACTCCTTTGCTTCTAGGTAATTCAAATGATTTAACTAAGATAATAATCACTGAATTTGCATAGATATAATAGGACCTGAGAAAAATATAATATAACTAATTGGAGTCGATGTTTATTGTCTAAATTGAAAACAAAATGCAATCTCTTCTAACCATCGACAAAAAATTGTGACTTTAACGAAAACTTATGCTGTGAAGTTTTTGTAAATGTTCTGTAGATATACCTAATTATTGTTAAAATGGTTGCCATTTATCATTAGGAATTATTCTATTTTATCTAATATTTGCCATAAATTTGATAAAACTTGATAAAATTTGATCGTGGTCTCATTTCTACTTTAATTATTGGTATTCGGTTTTCCAAAATCTTAATAAGTATTTATTTATGAATTCTGCTTCATTGAATAACTTTGCAGGAAATAGAATTTAAACGAATATTTTAATTCAAATATTGACAAAAAACTATTATTTCTATATTTGTATCCAAATTTGAAGTTTAAATTATTTTTATTTTATAAATAGAACAAAAAATATGTGTATGTTAAAATACCATATTCTACATTAATAATAATTTTTTAATATTTTAAGAAAGTAAGCATTTTTTTCTAAATGTCATCAACATTGTTCACTTTGAACAAGAAACAACCGAAAATTATTTCTTTTATATCTTAGTCTTCTACAATATAAAATTCAAATTAAGTATCTAGACAAAAAATGTATATTGATCTAATTAAGTAACAGAATAATATTATGGTAATTTATTCATAAGAATAAATCAACAGATGATATTTGCATGTTTGCAAAGCATGTCTTTTTATCCGAAATTCGTCAATTTTCCATAATTCTCCCACATCAATATCAATTACTCATGTATAGACCAGAGTATGTTTGTGTTTGTGGATGTAATTATACATTCATGTTACATTTAGTAGATAGGATCAAATCGAACGAGCTATAACGCACCTCGTAGAATTATTTAAAACGGTCGGAATAAATTGCCGGGAATAATTGGTTAATTGAAAGCGTGAATTATGTGAAAATCATCAATGATTGTACTTAATAGGGTGAATTCCACAATGGTGTTAATCGGTGTTTGGAAAATTCATCAATAAAATCAGATGTATTAAATTAAATACGTCCTACTAGAAATCATGACACTTCATATATTTGATAGGTTTATATTAATACATACAGCGGGTTTTTGTTTTAAGTATACATATCCTAATTACAGCATATATGCTGTAAATCTTCACATATGAAAAAAGTTTAAATTGTAGCTTTAAACGAGTGTTTTCCACTCCCAGATTAAGCATGAAGTAAAATTTCGAGTTTAGAAAAGCCTGAAAATTTGGTTTGGTTGCGTAGCGCGAAGCGCGGAGCGACCAAACCAAATTTTCAGGCTTTTCTAAACTCGAAATTTTACTTCATGTGCCACGCGTATAAAACTCTGAATATTGTGAAGTAACCAGTATGGTTTTAACTTCACTTAAAATCTATGTTTTATACGCGTGGCGCATGAAGTAAAATTTTGAGTTTAGAAAAGCCTGAAAATTTGGTTTGGTCGCGTAGCGCTACGCGCTACGCGACCAAACCAAATTTTCAGGCTTTTCTAAACTCAAAATTTTACTTCATGCTTAGTCTGGGAGTGGAAAACACTCGCTTAAAATATCAGTTTTAACTTAAAATAAAAACGAAGGTCGGAAAATTTACAACGTATGCATGTACTCTTAAAAGAAAAAATCTCTGTGTATTAGTATTAGTACATATTAGTACAGTACATGCACTTCATTAAGTATAATCATAATTAATTAACAAAGTAAATACGTTTGATACAGAGAATTTTTCTTTTAAGTATACATATCCCATTGATTAAAGTGTTTGCTAAGTATTTAGGAATTCGTTGCTGTAAAAAAGTGTTAATGTTATTTATTAGTACAAATTTAGAAACACAAACACAAACACAAATTCGTGTGCATTAGTAAACTTTGAGGAACAATTTGCAAATGCTTAAATGATACCGATATTATGTAAAATACATAAATTTAATATAAGTTTATTTGCTGTTTCATAATTTCAATAAACTTTAAACTTCTATAACTTTTCCCCAAATTGACAGATTTTTATTAATCCCACATCAAAACAAGCGCAATCATGTTTATTATTAATACCTGCAAATCTCATGAAAATCTAATGTATCAGTAATTTTTTTAAATTCTTTAAACCAAACATTAATTTAATGAGATTTTGTTTACTTTTTCATAATTCAATAAACTTTAAGCTTCTGTAACTTTTTTCAAAATTAACAGATTTTGTTTAATCTTACATAGAAACAAAGCCCAGTTTCTTCTCCATTAACTCCTGTAAATCTCATAAAAATTGGGTCTTGCGGTAATTTTTAAAAATGCAATAACCGAAACATGAATTGTAATATTTTTTACATTTCCTCATTTTTTTAAACTTTTCCCCATATGCAAAACAAAGGGAGAGTATTGTTTTCGCGAAAATCTTTAAATCAGAAATTTTAGTAGATATATCTATTTTCACAATGAAAAAACTGTTTTTATTCCTTACTTCACTTTTATTTTTATGTGTTAGATGTACATTTCGAGTGCTAAGCACTCATTATCAATAACTAATGCTCTTACAAACTAGGTGCGCAATTATATATACCTGAACAAAAATGGTGGAAACGGGAAAACCTAAATATAATTACATTTGTGTCGCAAGGTTGAATAACATTAAGGGGATTACATTATGGACTGTTGAGGGGATTACGATTTTTCGGGTTTTTCAAGAGATTTAAGAGTGGATTGTCTAACGGGCTTAAATCGAAATTCAATAATTTATCTTTCTGTTTGTGCATTTCTATGGCCTCCAACATATTTAATCGGAAATGTGATGATTGTTTTAGTAATTTAATATTATGTTTCGAAAAAGAATGTCCTGTCTTTAAATTATGGTCAGCTAAAGCGGATTTATCTATGTTTCTATTTTTGACGTGGTATATGTGTTCTTTGAATCTTTTTAACAAATTCCTTTGGGTTTGGCCTATGTAACATTTGTCACACTCATTGCATGCAATTGAATAAATTCCGGACTCTTCTAAGTGGCTCCTTTTTGTAAATTGATTGCCTAGTAATGATCTTAATTTGTTGTTATTATAAAATGCAGGAGTCATATTGAATTTACTCAGGAGCTTTGAAAATTGGTTAACCGTGCTGTTGTTGTATATAAACCTAGCAAATTTGTTGTTTTTTCTTTCTTTAAGCGGTGTGAGATTTGTGGTCAAGTTTAATTTTTGGTTTCTTTTGTGTTTATTAATTAGTTTGTTGATTGTGCAGTTTTTGTAACCTAATGAAATTGCTATTTTTCTTATTAGTGTTAGTTCTGTTTTTCTATTTTCTGTTGAAAGAGGCAGATTTAGGGTTCTAAATATCATACTATTAAAAGCTGAGAGTTTATGTTTAAAATGCGTGGATGAAGAATAGTGAATATAATTAAATGTATGAGTGGGTTTTCTATATATATTAAATTCTATGTTGTTATTTATTTTGTTATTTGTTAATAGTAAATCGAGGAAAGGGATTTGATTATTTTGTTCAATCTCGTAAGTAAAATTAATGCTGGGGTATAACGCATTTAAACTAGCTTGTAAGTCTTCAATGTTGGTATCAGATTTTATTATTGTGAATATATCATCTACGTATCTAAACCAGACTCTCGGAAAATTGTGTACTTTACTTTTGGCTAAGTTTTCGAGGTTATTCAGAAAAATGTTAGCCTAAAAGGGTGACAGAGGGTTGCCCATTGCTGTTCCGAAAGTCTGTTTATTGATTTTATTGTTGAATTCAAATGCGTTACACTCCATCACTAGTTTCGTTAGATTTATTTAAAAGTCTATTTTTTCTGGTGGAATTGAATTTTCTGTTAATAGATTTTTTAATATGTTAATTGTTTCGTCAATAGGGATACTGGGGAATAACGCTTCCACATCAAAAGAAACCAGAATTTCGTCGGACTCTATGTGAATATTTTGTAACTTTTTAGATAGGTCAAAGGAATTTATTACAGAGAAGTCATTGTTCATTTTAAGTTGTTTGAATTCTTTAACTAACCATTTAGCTATGTTATAGGTAGGTGAATTTAAATTTGAAACTATGGGTCTCCATTTGTTCCCGGGTTTATGTATTTTTGGTAGGCAATATAATTTTGGTAATGATGGATTTTTTATTTTTAGTCTATAAATCAGATTTTTGTCGATTAAATTTGTTGGGGTTTTGAAGAAATTATTGATTCTAGAACTATATGTGTTGAGAGGATTTTTTACTTGTTCTGTGTAAGGACCATTATCAACTAAAGAATTTACATTTTTGTAATAATCATTTTTGTTTACAATAACTACCGCATTTCCTTTATCAGATTTTAAATAAAATACGTCTTTTTCTTTCAGTGATTTTACCGTATTATTTTCTTGGAGTTGTTTCTTCTGAATCTTCTTTCCTGGTTTTTTAAGAATTTTCTCCAGTGATTCCTTGGTTGTTAATCGGAAAGTCGTGGATTCTTCGAGTCCTAATTGTAATGCTGCTGTTTCAATGTCGTTGATAATTATTTCAGTGGGGATGTGTGTTGGTTCTATTGCATGTTTTAATCCTCTTCTTAATAGTTCTGTTTCTTCTTCAGAAAATGTTTTATCAGATTTGTTGTGGATGAGTGTCTGGTAGGGGTTGATGAATTGGTGTTCTGTTTCGGGGTGTTTCTTGGGCTTTTGCTCTTCACGTAATTTTCTTAATTTATTCCTCAAGATGAATGATTTTTTGTTTAATTTAGCATTTGAAACGATGTTGATTTTCTGTAATGATTCGTCCCACTCATGCTGGGAAGAGTGTTTTGCTAATTTTAGGTGGAGATCATATGCGGAGAGTTGTAGGTGTTGTCGTTTCGCATGTAGTTTGCCCTTTTCAAACTTGAGCCAGCTCACTTTCCACTTAAACGCTAACTTCTATTTTATTTAATTATAATAACTCAACCAAAAGCTAAATTTTTATAAAATCAAGACGATTTTTGCTAAGAAATAAACAAACTTTGTTGTGATGTTTGGAAAACCAAAATCCGAGCTCTCGATATAAAATTACAGGTGTTCAAAGTTGTAACGCGATGTTTAACTTAATTGTGATGATAAAAAAATGCTTTTTCACCTCAATATAAAAATTTGCAAAAAGGTGGATTTTTTAAATTTTAAATGTATTTTCTTAACAAATAAACAAGTTCTGTGTTTTGTTTGAAAAAACAAAATCCGTTTACTGGAAATGAAATTTGATTTTCGCGAAAACAATACTTTTTATTTGTTCTGCATATGGGGAAAAGTACATAAAAAAATTTGAAAATGGAAAAAAATCACAATTCATGTTTCGTTTAATGGATTTTTAAAAACCACCGAAACACCCAATTTTTATAAGATTTACAGGAGTTAATGAAGAAAAACTGGGCTTTGTTTCTATGTAAGATTAAACAAAATCTGTTAATTTTGGGAAAAGTTACAGACACTTAAAGTTTAATGAAATTATGAAAAAGTAAACAAAATCTCATTAAATTGATGTATCGTTAAAAGAATTTTTAAAAATGACTAAAAATATCCGATTTTTCTGAGATTTGCAGGTATTATTAAAAAAAATACAGTGCTTTTTTGACGTAAGATTAAACACAATCTGTCAATTTGGGGAATAGTTACTGAAGCTTAAAATTGATTAAAATTATGAAACTCATATTAAATTTATGTATTTTACATAGTTTTGGATAATTTTATCTTTTACAATTTGTTTGTCAAAGTTTACTAATGCACACGAATTAATTTTTGTTCTAAATTTGTACTAATAATTAACATTAACTCCATTTATTTTATCTCATAAATTTGTCAACAAGGGAAACTGCAAAAAAAGTTCTAATTGATCGTCTAACGAGGGTTTCCACTCCCAGATAAAG
This sequence comes from Philonthus cognatus, assembly GCA_932526585.2. Classification (NCBI taxonomy): domain Eukaryota; kingdom Metazoa; phylum Arthropoda; class Insecta; order Coleoptera; family Staphylinidae; genus Philonthus; species Philonthus cognatus. The sequence continues at coordinate 98,801,457 of OW052244.1, forward strand.
CATGAAGTAAAATTTCGAGTTTAGAAAAGCCTGAAAATTTGGATTTGCTGGGGCGCGCGAGCGAAGCGAGTCGCGCCCCAGCAAATCCAAATTTTCAGGCTTTTCTAAACTCGAAATTTTACTTCATGCGCCACGCGTATAAACCACTAACTTCAAGTGAAATCTTTAACTAATTGGTTAGAGCAAAATAAATTTAGTATGTGAATTATCAATTGTTTAAATTACGGAGTTAATGAAGAAAATATTGGGCGTTGTTTCTATGTAAGATTAAACAATATCGTTGTTTCTATGCAAGATTACATAAAATCTGTTAATTTTGGGAAAAGTTACATAAGTTTAAAGTTTATTGAAATTATGAAAAAGTAAACAAAATCTCATTAAATTGATGTATCGTTAAAAGAATTTTTAAAATTTACTAAAAACATCAGATTTTTATGAGATTTGCAGGTACTATAAAAAAAATTCTGTGCTTGTTTTGATGTAATATTAAACACAATCTGTTAATATTAAACACAATCTGTTAATTTTAATTTTATTCCCCAAATTATACTTATTATTATTATATTATATATACTTATACTGAAGCTTAAAATTGATTGAAATTATGAAAGAGTAAATAAACTCATATTAAATTTATGTATTTTACATAATTTTGGATAATTTTATCTTTTACAATTTGTTTGTCAAAGTTTACTAATGCACACGAATTAATTTTTGTTCTAAATTTGTACTAATAAATCACATTAACTCTATTTATTTTATCTCATAAATTTCTCAATAAGGGAAACTGCAAAATAAGTATCTGGTTGATCGTATAACGAGGGTTTCCACTCCCAGACAAAGCATGGAGTAAAATTTCGAGTTTAGAAAAGCCTGAAAATTTGGATTTGCTGGGGCGCGCGAGCGAAGCGAGTCGCGCCCCAGCAAATCCAAATTTTCAGGCTTTTCTAAACTCGAAATTTTACTTCACGCGCCACGCGTATAAACCACTAACTTCAAGTGAAATCTTTAACCAATTGGTTAGAGCAAAATAAATTTAGTATGTGAATTATCAATTGTTTAAATTACGGAGTTAATGAAGAAAAGATTGGGCGTTGTTTCTATGCAAGATTAAACAAAATCTGTTAATTTTGGGAACAGTTACAGAAGCTTAAAGTTTATTGAAATTATGAAAAAGTAAACAAAATCTCATTAAATTGATGTATCGTTAAAAGAACTTTATTTTTTTTATTTTTTGGCTTTTGCCTGGCCTTAGTTGCTTTGACTATTGGCCAACATCAATTATTTATGTTTAACTTATATTATTTAATTTATAACTTATTTTGTAAGTTGTATTAGCATATATTGGACGGCACAATACATTCACGCCACACCCAGGGACACGACGAGTTATTATTTTTAAATAACAACGCCACGTGCACGGGAATCGAACCCGCTCTGTGGCTCGCCGAGCGATTTACCGTCCGGCGACGTTACCGCTCGGCCACCACTTGCCCTAAAAGAACTTTTAAAAATTACTAAAAACATCCGATTTTTATGAGATTTGCAGGTATTATTAAAAAAAATACAGTGCTTGTTTTGACGTGAGATTAAACACAATCTGTCAATTTGGGGAATAGTTACTGAAGCTTATAATTGATTGAAATTGTGAAACAGTAAATAAACTCATATTAAATGTATGTATTTTACATAATTTTGGATAGTTTAAGCTTTTGCAATTTGTTTGTCAAAGTTTACTAATGCACACGAATTAATTTTTGTTCTAAATTTGTACTAATAATTAACATTAACTCCATTTATTTTATCTCATAAATTTGTCAACAAGAGAAACTGCAAAAAAAGTTCTAATTGATCGTCTAACGAGGGTTTCCACTCCCAGACAAAGCATGGAGTAAAATTTCGAGTTTAGAAAAGCCTGAAAATTTGGATTTGCTGGGGCGCGCGAGCGAAGCGAGTCGCGCCCCGCAAATCCAAATTTTCAGGCTTTTCTAAACTCGAAATTTTACTTCATGCGCCACGCGTATAAACCACTAACTTCAAGTGAAATCTTTAATCAATTGGTTAGAGTAAAATAAATTTAGTATGTGAATTATCAATTGTTTAAATTACGGAGTTAATGAAGAAAAGATTGGGCGTTGTTTCTATGTAAGATTAAACAAAATCTGTTAATTTTGGGAAAAGTTACAGACGCTTAAAGTTTATTGAAATTATGAAAAAGTAAACAAAATCTCATTAAATTGATGTATAGTTAAAAGAACTTTTAAAAATTACTAAAAACATCCGATTTTTATGAGATTTGCAGGTATTATTAAAAAAAATACTGTGCTTGTTTTGACGTAAGATTAAACACAATCTGTCAATTTGGGGAATAGTTACTGAAGCTTAAAATTGATTGAAATTATGAAACAGTAAATAAACTCATATTAAATGTATGTATTTTACATAATTTTGGATAATTTAAGCTTTTACAATTTGTTTGTCAAAGTTTACTAATGCACACGAATTAATTTTTTTTCTAAATTTGTACTAATAATTAATATTAACTCCATTTATTTTATCTCATAAATTTGTCAACAAGGGAAACTGCAAAAAAAGTTCTAATTGATCGTCTAACGAGGGTTTCCACTCCCAGACAAAGCATGGAGTAAAATTTCGAGTTTAGAAAAGCCTGAAAATTTGGATTTGCTGGGGCGCGCGAGCGAAGCGAGTCGCGCCCCAGCAAATCCAAATTTTCAGGCTTTTCTAAACTCGAAATTTTACTTCATGCGCCACGCGTATAAACCACTAACTTCAAGTGAAATCTTTAACCAATTGGTTAGAGCAAAATAAATTTAGTATGTCAATTATCAATTGTTTAAGTTACGGAGGTTATGAAGAAAAGACTGGGCTTCTTTTCTATGTAAGATTAAATAAAATTTGTTTATTATTATATACAGAAGCTTAAATTTTATTGAAATTATGGAACAGTAAACAAAATCTCATTAAATTGATGTATCGTTAAAAGAAGGAAGAAAAAATAAGAGAAAGTAAAAATGATCTACTTAATAAGTTGGTAACATTATTCATGCTAGAAGCAATACTTAATTAATAGTAATAAATAATATAAAAAAGTAGATATCAATATCAATATACTTTAGAATCAATTTATTAGATTGAAAAGTTAAGTGAGCTGAAAGATTAATATCAAATTCTGCGTGGTAAAATGATAGTTGCCTTCATATGTCTTTTCACCCTTCTGTTCGGTGAGTCGTAACATTTTTTTCATATAACCTTGTACTTTGATACTGGGGTTAAAAGTGAAATAGAAAGTAATAAAATAGTTTACAGAAAAGGAAAACGGAGTAAAAGGGAACGAAGGGAATTCCCAACTCAACCTTTCCCGGTAATTACAATTCAAGAATAATATTTTATAAAACGAATAAATCATCACAATCCCGTTTATAAATCCGATTTTCATTGAAATGCTCTATCTATTAATATCCAGTCATGGTTCTTATTAAGTTAACTCCGCTATATTATCATTCAATTTGAGCGAGCAACAGGTTGTATAAATTTATATGACGTAATAAAAATACAGCAGCTCCAGAGTAGATATATATAGACGAGAATTCCCGACTTCGAACGTGTATATAACATATGTATATAAGGACCAAAGGGTAGGTGCTGTATATTTTAATTGTCGGGATATGAACAGATTTATAATGTTCAGAATAAAGGTGAAAGTAATTAGAATTAATTGCTTAATGTGTGGTTATACAGGGATTAATTCAAGTGAATAAAGTGGTCAAATGGTTGCACTCGTACACACAAACACCTGTTTGTTTCATGAATTATTAAAGCCGATTTTATGTTGCTACATAAATACAATGTTTTTTATCGATGCATGAATGATCTTGATACTTGTTTTTAAAAGCATTTTTCGAATTTACTTACGATGTATTTTAATCAATGTATGTAAATACATTCAGACAGTAATCAAGACATTTTAGCCAATATCATCACCTGTAACAGGTGTGTAGTACAGTTATAAAAGTAAATCTTGCCGTGAATAATTTGGTTGAAATTAATGTAAATTTGCCAATAAAAAATCATTTAATTAAACTAAAAAATATTGTGAAGATTTTTGTTTTTTTTTTGGTTTTGGCTTTTGCCTGGCCTTGGGAACTTGCCCATTAGCCAACATCATTTATATATTTATTTTTATTTGTATTAATTGTTAACATTACAATTTGTAGTATGCTATTATTTCATACGGACAAACACTAACATTCATACCACACCCAGGGTCACGACGAGAAATTATTTTTGAACAAAGTCTCGCCGTGCACGGGAATCGAACCCGAATTGTAGCTCGCCGAGCGATACAGTACGGCGACGTTACCGCTCAGCCACCACCTGCCCTATTGTGAAGATGTTTTATACTCATTACCTCATTAATAATTTATATTTAAATTTTCCAATGAGAATTCATTTAATTCAAGTAAAAAATATCGTAAACATTTTTTACACTCATCACTTATTTATATTTAAATTATTTATGAGATATACCGTGCGTTTTTTTTTTTATTTCTGAACATACAAATTCCGACCATATAAAATTTCCTATGTTCAGTTTTAAAAACCACACTGCAGTCGCACTGAACCTTGACAGTTCGCAACCAAACGTACAATTTGAGGTGTGTTTTTTAAAACTGAACATAGAATATTTTACGTGCTCGGAATTTATATGATCAGAGATAAAAAATAAAACCAAATCAAATTTTGATGTTTTTCTAAACTCGAAATTTTACTTCATGCGCCACGCGTATAAAACACTGATTTCAAGTGGTTTAAACAACACTGGTTACTTCACAATATTCAGTGTTTTATACGCGTGGCGCATGAAGTAAAATTTCGAGTTTAGAAAAGCCCCGTGAAAATTTTCATAAATTTTCACGGGGCTTTTCTAAACTCGAAATTTTACTTCATGCTTAGTCTGGGAGTGGAAAACCCTTGTTTAAAGCTCCAAATTAAACTTTTAAGGAAGGTACGAAAAGGCGAAATTGTCATTTCTAAACATGTTAATAATTTTATTTATTTACAATTTATTAAATTTTCTCCTCTTTGCATTTTATTTTATTTGAGAGATTTTGCTCTTAAAACCTTTGTTATTTTTAAAAACATAATACTCTAATTTTAATGAATCTATCCACGAAAGTACAGCGAAACCGGAAAGAGAGGTTATGATGGACTTAAAAACGTAACCAAATACAACGTCATTGTTCTCTTTCGCAGGACCTAGGGTCTGCGGGAAATCTTGAAAACTCATAGAAAGCATCGCGAATTTGAAAATCAACGAACATTCGCGGAAAATTAAAATAAACGCAAATCGGAGCAACCGAACCAAATTTTCAGGCTTTTCTAAACTCGAAATTTTAGTTCATGCTTAACCCTTTCGCGTCGACTTTTTATTTTTGAAAATTATAATTTTTTTTTTAAATCTCTACTCTATGTATTGTCAGAAATTGGTTAAAACCGATATTTGAATTTTTGTACTTTTAATTTTTTAGATATGACGTTGGAACAAATATATCCCTCCAGGTTTTATTGATGGGATATATATGTCCCTCTAGATGTGTGGGAAATAAAAAAAATATATCCAAAATTAGCATACATATTTATTCTAAAATTTTACAATGGTAGAAAAAATATTTATATATAAAATGATGTAAAACAGTCCATACATAATGCAACATTACACTCGCAGCATACAATCTTCGTTCGTTTCTCTTTTTTCTTCTTATGACAACTGTGACATCTTCTTCGTGTTGTTCCTTCGACAGGTAAATGTTCGCCAACATTTTGCAATGATAATGAAGACTGAGAAGGCCTTCCATATTGCCGACGACGTTTCACACTTGCATTTTCTTTTCCGTAACCGATAAGCTGTTCTGCTAGTGGTACAATAAAGTGGATAAGAGGACAATTTTTATGGCGTATTTCTTGATATAATACCCAGGCATTGACAACGCTTGTTAGCAACAACTTATAAAACACTTTTTTCCACCATTTGTTTGATTTTCTATCTATATCATAAAAGCCTGCCAGCTGATCTGCCAGATCCACTCCTCCCATAAATTTGTTATAAAACAGCACTGGTTCAGGACATGAGACAGTAGTTTTGGAACCGTCTTTATTTTTTCTTTCCACCTGATCAATGTCTGCTTTGTGACAATTACTAAGCAAAACCACCCCCTTCGTGTCCTTCCACTTGAAGCAAAGCAAACCAGTATTACTACAATGCATTTCCGTATCACCCCATTTTTTGAGTTTTTCAGTAAACGCTGGCAACAGTTTTCTATTGGTCATACATGTACCCACTGCGGGATATTGTAGATTCATAAGATTGGCCGAAGTAAAAAATCTATCAAAGCATAATGAAACATTAGGATTTCGGATGGTTTGGCAAAGCTTGTTTACCACTCTTTCTCCTAAGGTCCCTTCAGTTTGCTCAGTTTCTTTTCCAGAATAAATATTCAGGTCATAAACATAACCGGTCAACGAGTCACATCTCTGCCATATTTTGATTCCTCTTTTGATGGGCTTTAGTGGCAAATACTGCTTTAGAACAGACCTGCCCTTAAATTTTGCCACTCTCGTCAATAGATTGATAATTACTGTTAGAACGTCCAGCCATAAATGTTTTTTTTAGACAAGACATTACTTCATCAATATAGTATGTCTTACTGGCATCAGCCGGTTTTGCTGGATTATTGAAATATAGTTTGGAAAGAAGTAATAAAAATCGATCTCTTGAAATGGCTGATTTCAAAGCTTCGTTTCCCATAGACCAGTACAATTGCATATTTGGAACTCGGTTATAACTCATAACCAGCAAACAACCTAAGACGATCATTATTTCTGAAGGATCAGTTGGTTCAATTTTAGAACCCTTGTCTTTTTTCAAAATATGTATTCGCTCATTGGTGTTCTGTGATATAAATATCAATAAGCTTTTAGGAAATATTTTCAAAAATACGTCCAATTCAGTACAAGAACGATTTACTGTTATCAATGGAACCCCTCGAGCTTTACCGTCTGGTAGATTCCTTCGAGGAGTAAAATTGCTGCTCGGAGTTTGCCACATAATTTGAGGTTGGGGCTGTAGTGGATCATTGCTTTTAGACATATTGTCGAGCATAATTTTATTTACAAGTTCATCAATTACTGCAGTGTATATTTCATTTAGTACTTGCAAATTATTACCTTCAATTTCGGAATCGGAGCTTTCCGCTTCAGATTGAGTATATTCTGAACCACTATCTTGAAATGGGTCTTCTTCTTCGGACTCATCCCACACATGATCGGCCATGTACTGCAACTCGTTTTCGGTTAACTTTCTTCTTCTAAAATAAATCATAATGATATAATTCGGGAGGGATACATATGTCCCATGTAAAAATGCTAGTGGGACATATATAACTCATATTGATAATTTTTGCAAATAAGAATAACAAAAGGCCATAAACATTATAATATCACTTTGTATTACTTACCTCGCCATTGTAAAATCAAATTGAACTAGTTATAATCTTTATTTACGGTAATTAACAGCATAAACTCCCCAAATTACCCACTGCCACGTGCTATATTTCGCTAACGTAAACATACTGAAGGTTTAAAATGAAATTGCCAATTCTTGGTTGCAGAATACTTCAAACACTAAAAGTGCGATTCTTTTCGCAATCTACAACAAGTTAGTCTTACAAAGACTATATCAAACACTCATTGAAACAACTACTTCCCGGGCTAATACCCCGACGGACATTGAATTATACAACAAGTGTTTGCTGTTACATACAGTAACCTACTGCAAATGTAACAATTTGGGTCAAATTATTCAGGCCATCTATAGACGCGTTTCGAGATTTATCTCTCATCAGTATAGCTTTGCATTCCCTCTAAACAATTTGACACCTTAGACTGGCGGTCACGTTACCGTTCAAACATTAGTATAAATGAAATTGCCAATTCTTGGTTGCAGAATACTTCAAGCATTAAAAGTGCGATTCTTTCTTTAGAGGGAATGCAAAGCTATACTGATGAGAGATAAATCTCGAAACGCGTCTATAGATGGCCTGAATAATTTGACCCAAATTGTTACATTTGCAGTAGGTTACTGTATGTAACAGCAAACACTTGTTGTATAATTCAATGTCCGTCGGGGTATTAGCCAGGGAAGTAGTTGTTTCAATGAGTGTTTGATATAGTCTTTGTAAGACTAGCTTGTTGTAGATTGCGAAAAAAATATACTGAAGGTTATTAGGCCGAAATTTGCGCGGGAATACGTGCAGGCAGTTCCCCGATGCGAGTGGGACTTGTTTATATGCTCTATAAGTACGAATTGTTCCCTCTAGAATTTTTCAATTTCTTGGTGGGACATATATGACCCATTAGACGCGAAAGGGTTAACCTGGGAGTGGAAAACACTCGATTAAAACTTCAAATGGAACTTTAAAATAAAAGCCAATCTTTACCGTGCGTTTTATTTAAGTACGGCCATAGAGATTTACATGGTAAAAATGGTACCCGATGTTAACTTTCGTTATCGTACAAATTTGAAATAGTTTTCTTTGGTATTATTAATAAATTAAACATTTTTTCACTGAAATATTCATTGTTAGAAGGACATAAACATGTTCGATGTCTTTATTTTCGTTTTCAAAGTTGAAATTAATAAAACAAATAATTATTGACAAGTAAATGTTATAAAATCACACGAAAGTTTGCAAATTTGATTTTTGAAGACAATGTCTGCTTATAACATTGAAGAACGAATAGAAATTGTAACGGCATATATGCATTATGACATTTTAGCCAAGTTGATTTTTGGCTTAATTATTTGTGTTATTCATTTAAAATTTAAAAAATAATGAATTCCAACATGTGTATGTCCTTCTAACAATTTAAATTTCGTAGAAAAATTGATAAAAACAAAATTGTTTTAAACTTGTACGATAATAAAAGTTAAGATGGGGTACAATTTTTACCATGTAAATCCCTATGGCTATGTTTAAATACAACGCACGGTATACAGAGAGTTTTATGTAATACCGAACATTTGCATCCAATACAATTAGACACCTTTAATTTTTAAGTTGTGTGTAAATTGAGTTGCCTATATGGCCATTAAAAATTGTAGCCAATCAATCGCAATAAATGCCTCAACTTGTACAGGGTGGTCTAATTTCGATGTTGCTTATGGGCATCTCGGTAAATATAAGAGTTAGAAAAAAACCGATGGCGCAGTCGCGATCTCTTTTTTTGAGACTAGGATAATGCAGAAAACAAATATGCACCATCTTGTTTTTTTCAGAAGTTATGGGACAAAATCTGGTTTTCTTGATTTTTAACTTTAATTAATATCTTGCGTAATTTGTAAGATAGACAAAAACTATAAATACCTTCTTAAGACACTTTTTTGAGTAGAATCCAGTGGCGTGGGCATTTTTTTATTTTATGCACATGTTTTTGAGTTATGGCCAAATAATTATTTTTTTTTAAATGTAAATCATAGTTGGCTTTGACACAGTTGATAAGAGTGTTTTTTACTGATTTCAAAAATATATACTTTTGTGAATTTATCTTAAATATAAATTGTTTTTGTTGAGAACTAAATATGTCGTTGTTGGTCTTTTTTATTGTAAAAAACATACTTACCTAACTTAATTTTTGACAGTCAAAACAAACGTCATTGTTTCATATTACCTATTAGGTAAATATCTCACAATGGCCTACAGAAATTATGAAAAGTGCGATACGTTTGAATGTTTCATCGAATCATTTAAGATTCCAAGTGCGGCCGCACAACTATATTATCAAAGATATCCTGAACGTCGCCAACCCGCGGAAACAATATTTACCAGACTACGAATTAATTTAATTAATTATGGATCTTTTAAAAGGCCTAGAACCAAAAAATATAACATACCAGGCCAAGAAGAGAAGGAAATCAATGTTATCGCCTGTGTTAGGGCAAATCCCAATACATCTTCTCGTGAAATTCAGCAGGATGTCGGAGTGTCTCGTTGTAAGACTTTAAAAATATTAAGGAAGCATAAATTTAAACCATATAGAGGCAGATCTGTTCATTATTTACGGCCGGTAGACTATGAAAGGAGGCTCGACTTTTGCAACTGGTATGTAAATCGATTAAATAATGACAGACATTTCTTTCGCTCGATAATATGGACGGATGAAGCCCGTATTACCAGTGATGGCATTTTTAACCGCCATAATCAGCATTGGTGGGCTAATACAAATCCCTGTCAAATAATACCTCGACGAAGGCAGGGGAAATTTGGATTTAATGTATGGTGTGCATTATTAGGAGATCGAGTTTTGGGGTATCGTATTTATAGAAATCATTTGAATACAGATCAATATCTAGACATTTTAGAGGAACATATTGAACAATATATAGACAATGTTCCATTGCAACAGCAAAGAGTTCTGTTCTTCCAACAAGATGGAGCACCGGCTCATAATGCGCGTAGGACCAGATTGCTTCTGAATGCAAATTTTGATGGCAATTGGTTGGGAACATTTGGACTGGTTAGGTGGCCTGCTAGATCTCCAGATTTGACACCGTTAAATTTTTTTTATGGGGATACCTGAAGGACAAAATTTACAAGCAGCCTATAATTAATTTAGACATATTGGAGCAAAATTTTCATGATGCCATAGGAAATATTCGCAACATTCAAATTTATATAGCCATTCGAGCTGTAAGAGGTAGATGCCAAAGATGCATTGAAAATAATGGCCAGCAGTTTGAACATTTAAAATAAGTTTTTTTTCTTTCTAAATAAATAAAAATCGTAATAAATTTAAAAAAATAAAATTATGTTCTGCCTAATAAAGTATTCATTATTCAAAAAAGAATTTTTGTTATTATTTAAAAAACCTATAGTTTATAATGTTTATCATAATTAAAATTGCGCATGCAAATGATCAAAAATGGCTTTTGTTTTCCGTATTATATTATTTAGCAGATTAGATTAAAAGCTAATTTCTACTCTATATGTTTTTAAGATAAATTCACAAAAGTAAACAGGGTGAGTTTTTTTCATGTGCTCTATGGGGATCTCGAAAACTATAAGAGATAGAGCAACGGTTAAGTAGACAAAGTAATGCAGTTTTACGAGCTAATTAGGAAAAATTTTGCAAAATTTTCAAAAAAGTCAAGGGTAACTAGATAATTAAAAACATGTGAATTGTCGATTTTTTTAAATTGATTTTTCTCAGTTATTAAAAGAGATAGAAAAAAACAATAAATGGCCAAGTTTTAGATAATTTTACACAAAATAATAAAATTTTATGAGATTTTATCTATCGTCATTCGTTTTTGAGATATAACACAAACTTACGTTTTTTTAAAATGAAAACCATAGTTGGCTATGCCATTATTATAAAGGGATTTTTTTTCACTTGGCATACTTATTTGCAAATATAACTAGGCTGTTAAATATATCCTATTTTATTTACAACAAAAAATTGTTAGCTATGAAATAATGACTCAAATAAAAAAACAATTACGATTGTTCGTAACAGTTAATTTTATTCTTAAATTTTTGTCAATTAATTTAGTGTTAGAAACAACTGTCTTTAACGCACATGTGTTCGTACCTATTTTAATTTCTTACTACACATAAATTTAAAATAAATTTATTTGAAATTTAACAAACTTCCAGCCGTAATTGTTTTATAATAATAATTTTTTAATGGGCAACAATTTTTTTGTTGTAAATATAATATTGAAAATTGTTATTTACTTAGTCATTTTTATAAATATGTATGTTAAATGACATATCAGTTTAGAGAGAAAAAAAAATCCCCTTTTAATAATGACATCGCCAACTATGGTTTCCATTTAAAAAAATAAAAATTGGCCATAACTCGAAAATGTGTGCATAAAATGAAAAAAATTCCTACGCCACTGGATTCTACTCAGAAAAGTGTCATAAGAAGGTATTTATAATTTATGTCTAACTTATAAATTACGCAAGATATTAATTACAGTTAAAAATCAAGAAAACCCGATTTTGCCTCATAACTTCTAAAAAAAAAACAAGATAGTGCATTTTTGTTGTTGGCATTATCCTAGTCTCAAAAAAAGAGATCGCGACTGCGCCATCGGTTTTTTTCTAACTCTTATATTTACCGAGATACCCATAAGCAACATCGAAATTAGACCACCCTGTACATACAGCGTATATGCCGTAAATCTTAAGATACACGTTGTTTTTTAACAGAGTTCAATTTGAAACTGAAATGAGGGTGTTCCACTCCCAGACTAAGCATGAAGTAAAATTTCGAGTTTAGAAAAGCCTGAAAATTTGGTTTGGACGCGTAGCGCGAAGCGCGGAGCGGCCAAACCAAATTTTCAGGCTTTTCTAAACTCGAAATTTTACTTCATGCGCCACCGGTACAAAACACTGACATACTACAAAGTTTAAAACACACCGCTAAACCTTACATTGCATCAGTGTTTTGTACCGGTGGCGTATGAAGTAAAATTTCGACTTTAGAAAAGCCTGAAAATTTGGTTTGGCCGCTCCGCGCTTCGCGCTACGCGACCAAACCAAATTTTCAGGCTTTTCTAAACTCGAAATTTTACTTCATGCTTAGCCTGGGAGTGGAAAACACTCGTTTAAAGCTTCAAAACTTTCAATAAACCGAGCGTCGATGCATGCACAACGTATGTTTATGTATACCTAAAAAAATTTCGTTATGAAAATGTTCGGTGTTACATAAAACTCTCTGTATGTATACTGAAAAGAAAATGTCCTTATATATCGCTCTTGTATATTGTCGAGCTTAAACTCAGAAATGAAATAACAAAACTCAAATTTTCCGTAGTATTTACCAAAGATAGAAAAGTGGGCCTTGGCGAGAAACAGTATACAATAACAACTACAGAATTTACACAGTTTAATTACGTACATTAAAATAAGATTATAATTATAAATTAGTAACCTAATATCTAGGACGAAGCTGTTGTGCATATAAAATAAAAAGTGAAAATAACTTACTAAAAACAGATTACAGGAGTTATTATTTTATTCATGAGTTGTAATATTTAAAGTTTACAGGCGTAGCAACAGGTTGCATTGCGTGCTGTATTAAATTCCTTTAAAAGGTAGCCTTCGCATGCATTTCAATTTTTTAGCATTATTTGTAGTTAAGATGTTTGAGACCTCTTTTTTCTTCATTAAAAACGAGAGAAGAGGTATTAATTGTGAGACTTTTGAAACCTCTTTATTTGGCTTAAAGCGAGAAAGATGATTTAATTAAGACTTTTAAAACCTAATTTTATTTTAAATATTTAATTGATGAGGCGGATACATGATGAAACTCCATAATACTAATTTGAAATAAAACAACGCAGTTGGGAGGGTTTCACTTTTATTGTTGAACACTGCAACATGTTTCACCACACAGTGGCTTCATCAGGCAGATGAAATAATAATTTTATTGTTTAAACGATAAGAGAGGGTTTAATTGTAAGATTTTCGAGACCTCTTTTTTGTTCGTTCAAAGCGAAAAAAAGGGGTATTAATTGTGAGACTTTTAAAACCTCTTTATTTTTTTGTCTAAGCGATAAGAAGGGTTTAAATTGTCAGACTTTTGAACCTGTTTTTTGGAACCTTTTTTTGTTTAAAGCGAGAAGAGGTTTTAATCTTCAGATTTTTAAAGCCTTTTTAACTTTGTAGCTAGAAAAAAGGGTTTTATGAACGAGGTATTCTCTATTAATAACTCGTTTTTTCTTAACACGAAAAACAGATTTATATTATTTATTCAATTTTGTTAATTTAAATCGACATTATTAATTCCATAACAACCGTAATAAACAAGGTTTTATTCACTAGTGAACTAAATTTTTTTTAGGCCACTAGTGAGTTAAAAAATTTGTTATATTATTTATTATTCAATTTTGTTAATTTAAATCGACATCATTAACTCCATAACAACCGTAGTAAACAAGGTTTTATTCACTAGTGAACTAACATTTTTTTAGGTCACTAGTGAGTTAAAAAATTTATTTAAAAATAAATGTAAAGTACATTTTCTTTACAATTTCGTCAAAATTGAATAAAAACATATATACGCCACGTGAATTAAACACCTTAATTCACTCAAAGAAATGATTTCACTCGCGCCGAGGCGCTCGTGAAATCAAAAATCTTTTCGTGAATAAAATCGTGTTTAATTCACTTGATGTATAATATTTATTAAACATGAAATGAAAAAAAAAGTTATTCGCTCTTTAAAACCTTTTGCTCTTTGTATATATGGCAGACTCTGCGGCCCCGTTCATAGAATTCATGTCCGATAGACATGAATGTCCAACAGACATGCATTCTAAAAATGATAAATGACATCATATTGGTTTGAATTTGCTAGAAATTGTTTTATGTTTTTTTATAATGAACAATTGCAATTAAAATATTAATTATAATTATTATACGCATACTTTTATTCTTTTCCGTTTATTTTATTCTATTTTTAGTCGTAACCCGCACTCCAAAACACATACATACATTTATTACACAACTAGAAACAGCTATCCCCAGGTAATTTATAAGTCTCAGGTTGTGGTGACCTGGGAATACTCATTACGCAGAAGTTGTATCTACCGTAATTATCGATATCCAATGTTATTGATGCGTTAATATTACTAATGTAACGTATTCCCTACAGCAAGGCAACCGCCTAGTCAGGAGGGCAACCGTGCATTTACTCAATCCACCCAGTTCACCCACACATGCTTCCATCAATTTAATGCTACAGCCCAACACGATACACCGCAAACCGTCAGAAAGTTTCCATTGTTTGGTTTGCGTAACGTTTCCCCTTTTCTCTCTCTCTCTATCTATCTATCCCATTATTCAAGAGGTTTTAAAAGTGCACGTTATTAGGGCACCGGGATCGCCTCAAAGAGAGCAACAAGTGTCCATAAAAATCTGATATGCTCGGGAATTTGTAAAGAATGTGCGCCCCTTGTTTGTTTTATTACTTTTATTAGGTCGGACGGGAGATGTTGCGAGTAACAGGTGGCCAAATAAAATAACACGACAAACACACACAAACATACATACGTATATACACGTATAAGATGAGAGTGGTTGGTCTTGCATCGTACATTTCTGAAAGAACGTTCGTTCCATTCAATTTCCGCATCGTGTAATTTATTCGCTTTGTAAATGAAAGATTTAGAGAACGCCATCTCGTTTCTGACCGGTGAAGTAGGGTATAACAGATGGCACCACGCATTAGGTACTTTTGATGTGTTACAGTCTTGATTTATTAATATGCAAAAGTGATATTTTCCTAATTCTCTTTCTTTGAGTTCTATGAGGACCTACTCATTTCGTCCAGATAGCCTCGACAAAGAAAATTAAGAGGGGGCTCATTAACTATACCCACTAAGCAAATCCGTTGTAATGTTTCATCAACATTAAAATAGCGTTTAATGGTGCTACAATGTTGATATAACATTATTTGTTTGCTTTTCGCTCAGTGGGTAAGTAGTCAAAGATATTTGTGAAACGTGTTAAAGAGAATCTTCAAGAATATTTTGAAATTTTTCAAAAAAATAAAAATGTTCACCTAAACATAATCTACATAAATTATTGCTAATTTCGTTAAAAAGATGTGTGTATTTTATGGAAAAAAAATCATGTAGGGTTGAATGATTTTTTTTCCATAAAATACACACATCTTTTTAACGAAATTAGCAATCATTTATGTAGATTATTTACCTCTAAAAAAATGTTTGATTCTCTGTGTTTACGCGGTTTGCGCGATTTGAATTAAAAATTACTTAAACACAATATTTAGGAACAAATTTCTTTATTCACATAAAAATGTGCATCGGAAATAAACAATAAACAATAACAAATATATACAATTTAAATTAATATGAAATAATGAATAAAATGGATTAAAAGACAAATGAAAACAAGACAAATTAATAATGAACGAATGAAAATTGAAAGTAAATACAAATTGAAACACGAGAATTAATGGCAAGACAAAATACAAGTTAAAACACAAGACAGAAAATACAAGTTCACGTATGCAAGAAAAGACAACTTACTCAATCAGACACTTTCAAGAGAATGATACATTTTTTGTTAGAGGGATGAAAGTTGCGTTGAAAGAAGAAAGTGGGGTGAAAGTAGGGATGAAAATAACACAGATAGAAGAAAGCAACATACGAAAGAAAGTGATAGAAAAAAGCTGCGTGGAAGTATCTAGAATAACATTTTGGATTCCCAGGGCTGCACTTTATGACCTAGATCCATAAAACTCAAACTCCGGATTATTTTCGATGGCCTGTGATCGGACACGTACCAGAGAAATGCCATTGTCTGGCCAAAAATTTGCGACAATGAGTTTTATGGTCTGTTCGCTCAAAATCGGCAAGTACCGGACAGTCATAAAGTGCGCCCGGTCGAAAATAAGCAGTAAAAAAGGTTCATATTTTTAGAAATAGAAAAAATTACAAATTGAATAAAAACATCTTAGATAAAAATAAAAAAAATAGATATATATACATAATCGCGCAGCGATAGGCGCGAACACTCTGTATTTAATTACATGATTTTTTTTCTGTAAGAGTTAATTACTCTTAAATTTAGCAAGTATGTTCAGCAAATATGTACACATTCAAAAATTGTTGTTTTCACTCAAAATAAAAATACAGAAATAACATCATTCACACTTCTAGAAAAATAAATCGAAACTTTCTTTGTCTTTTACAGTTTTATCATTAAATAGAAAATGTTTTTTAAAATCCATGCAACATCAACCAAAATCAGGATATTTATCGAAGTTGCATAGATTTTTATAAAACTCTTTGTATGCAATGAGAAAACTATGAAATAAAAAAAAATCTTCATTTTACCTTTCTCCATATGTAAAACAAACGGAAAGTATTGTTTTTGCGAGAAATTTTCATATGAAAATTTTTAGTAGATCCATTTTGAGGTCCCCCCGAGTTCATTAAGATTATCTTTGAAAAATATCTGTTCTCTTTTTTACTAAATCATTAAAAATGTCATAATTTAATAAATCGTTGAAAATCTCATGAAAATTTTATAAATTGACGAAAATCTCGAAATATTGAAAATCTCATTAAATTTCATCAAAAATTTCAAAAATCTAAGAAATTTACGAAAACTGTCAAGATTTTTAAAGTCGACTGAAAATTTGGATATTAAATGAGAAGTATATATTAAACTTTACACTAAATCAGTGTTTTATATGCGTGGCGCATGAAGTAAAATTTCGAGTTGAGAAAAGCCCGAATTTGGATTTGGACGCTACGCGTCCAAATCCAAATTCTTGGGGCTTTTCTCAACTCGAAATTTTACTCCATGCTTAGTCTGGGAGTGGAAAACACTCGTTAGATAATCATTAATAGCTTTTACAAAGATTTTCATTCATTTAAAAAATCTTGATGGTTTTTAAGATGTTAGTCAATTTAAAAAATTTTCTAGTTTTCGTGAATTTTGATCACTAATTTATTAATTTATAAAAAAATTACCTTTGCATGAATTTCTAAGGTTTTCGTTAATATTCAAATTCTTAAATGTCCATGTTTTTATTGATTTTTGCAAAATTTCATTTAATTGAAAATCTCGAAATATTGAAAATCTCATAAGTTTCATCAAAATTACAAAAATCTAAGAAATTTACGAAAACTGCCAAGGTTTTAAAAGTCGACTGAAATTTTAAATATTAAATGAGCAGTATATTTTGAACTTTACATTAAATCAGTGTTTTATACGCGTGGCGCATGAAGTAAAATTTCGAGTTGAGAAAACCCCTAATTTGGATTTGGACGCTGCGCGTCCAAATTCAAATTCTTGGGACTTTTCTCAACTCGAAATTTTACTTCATGCTTAGTCTGGGAGTGGAAAACACTCGTTAGATAATCATTAATAGCTTTTACAAAGATTTTCATTCAATTAAAAAATCTTGATGGTTTTTAAGATGTTCGTCAATTTTTCTAGTTTTCGTGAATTTTGATCACTAATTTATTAATTTATAAAAAAAAATACATTTCCATGAATTTCTAATGTTTTCATTAATATTCAAATTCTTAAATGTCCATGTTTTTATTGATTTTTGCAAAATTTCATTTAATTGAAAATCTCGAAATATTGAAAATCTCATAAAGTTTCATCAAAATTACAAAAATCTAAGAAATTTACGAAAACTGCTAAGGTTTTAAAAGTCGACTGAAAATTTAAATATTAAATGAGCAGTATATTTCAACTTTACATTAAATCAGTGTTTTATACGCGTGGCGCATGAAGTAAAATTTCGAGTTGAGAAAAGCCCGAATTTGGATTTGGACGCTACGCGTCCAAATCCAAATTCTTGGGGCTTTTCTCAACTCGAAATTTTACTTCATGCTTAGTCTGGGAGTGAAAAACACTCGTTAGAGAATAATTACTAACTTTTACAAAGATTTTAATTCATTTATAAAAACTTGGCGGTTTTCAAGATTTTCGTCAATTTTTAAATTTTAACCTATTTTCGTCAAATTTTAATTTATAAAACTCGAAATTTTACTTCATGCTTAGTCTGGAAGTGGAAAACACTCATTAGATAATAATTAATAGCTTTTACAAAGATTTTCATTTATTTAAAAAATCTTGATGGTTTTTAAGATGTTCGTCAATTTTTAAATTTTTTCTAATTTTCGTGGATTTTGATCACCAATTTATTAATTTATAAAAATGCAAAGGTACTTTCTTTGCATGAATTTCTAAGGTTTTCGTTAATATTCAAATTCTTAAATGTCCATGTTTTTATTGATTTTTGCAAAATTTCATTTAATTGAAAATCTCGAAATATTGAAAATCTCATAAAGTTTCACCAAAATTACAAAAATCTAAGAAATTTACGAATACTGCCAAGGTTTTAAAAGTCGACTGAAATTTTAAATATTAAATGAGCAGTATATTTGAACTTTACATTAAATCAGTGTTTTATTCGCGTGGCGCATGAAGTAAAATTTCGAGTTGAGAAAAGCCCGAATTTGGATTTGGACGCTGCGCGTCCAAATCCAAATTCTTGGGGCTTTTCTCAACTCGAAATTTTACTTCATGCTTAGTCTGGGAGTGAAAAACACTTGTTAGAGAATAATTACTAACTTTTACAAAGATTTTAATTCATTTATAAAAACTTGGCGCTTTTCAAGATTTTCGTCAATTTTTAAATTTTAACCTATTTTCGTGAATTTTTAATTTATAAAAAAAAATACCTTTGCATGAATTTCCAAGGTTTTCATTCGTATTCAAATCCTTCAATTTCCATGTTTTCGTAAATTTTTTTAAATCTTGGCGTTTTTTGTGAATTTCTTCTTCTTCACAAAATTAATTTTCAAAAATTCTGATGAATTTCAGAATTTCCTAGACTTTCGATAATTCGAAAAGTTGTGATACTTTAAATAAATTTTTAATTCTTTTGATAACCTCAACAATAATAACATTAGGGTTTTCGATAATTTTTACATTTTTGGCAATACGAGGGTTGCCTTTTATATTTCGGGATTAGAGAACAAAAATAAATATTAATCATTGAAAATCGCTTTATTGTTTTTCAAAATATTCCCCATTAAGATCTATGCAATAATTTTAGTGTCGAGTGTGTCGAGTGTGTCCTATTGTTTCTGGAAAATTACTTAAACTCAGTTAATTAAATACAAATCGAGTGTTCTGCCTTATAAAAAGTGTACCAACAGATCACGTGAAACATTTGAGTGCTACAAAATGCCAGTGTTCAGCCTAATTAGGAGTAAATAACAAATCCACCGGTTCATAACCTACAATTATTAAACAAACAAAAAAACATTTTGACTTCTACAATAAACTCCACTTTTAAATTTTACGGACGTTTGCGGCATTTATTCTCGTTAACTTTGGAGAGACTCGTGGCGCAAACGTTAACGTCGATAGCTTCGGTCTGGAAATCCACGGTTCGAATCCTCGCAAGGATGTGTTTTTAATTATAAACTTTTTAATTTAAGTGAACAAATATTAATAAATGGCTCAATCGAATACAAACTTTAAGTGCTGTAAATCAGTTCCCTTTAAAAATTATGTCTGCGTGCACTGTTTCAGTATTTATCACGGTGCATGCAAAAATAAACTCCGGAAATTAAAATACATTGAAGGCCATAAAATTATCTGTTGCCAAAATAATGGTCTCAATGTTTCGCTAAATTCATCGATTGAGAAAACCAAATCTGAAATAATTGACGAATTAAACATCGAAATAAAAAATAAATCAAATCATATAGACAAGCTAATGGCACGATTGAAACTAATAGAAAGAGATGCAATAGATGCGGAAGAATCACTTACAAAGACAATGGAAGATGCTAAAAAAGAAATGACGGAATATAGAAAGCAAAACGTCAATTTAATGAAGAAAAATAAAGAACTACTTGAAGAAGCGAATTTCTGGAGTGACAAATTTAGAGATCTAGAAAGTAAAGAAACAACGAAAAACAAAAATATACAATGCAAAATTAATAAAGACACAAATGTCAACCATACTATAAACTCTCTAAAAGAAACCATAAATCAACAAGAGGAGAAAATTGAAATATTGTACAACGAAAATATTAAGCTGCAGAATAACATACATGAATTAAATGAACAACTAAAACAATATACTACTACAGAAACACATCGAGAAGATTTTACCCTTGATCCAGATATGAAAATTTTATTTCTGACAGATAATTTAGGAAAAGGTCTCTCAAATATTATACATACTACTTTCAACAAAAGAAACTCTATTATATTCCATAAACCAAACGCACCGTTACAAAATATAATCGAAAATGTAACCGAACTGTGTCGAGATTTTACCAAAAACGATCACGTCTTTATTTTAGCAGGCACAGTTGATGCATTAAAAGGACAACATACAAATACAACAGATCTTACAAAATATCTTCACAATATAAATCACACTAACTTACATATTGTTGCTAATCCACATTGGCAAAGAAGACCAGTCTTAAACAAGATTATTGACGACATAAACAACAAATTACACAGAAGCAGCATGGAGGCAACATGCAACTACATTAACAATAGCGACATACTGCAACGTCACCGAATAGAGGTGAAACCCAATTTTCACCTGAATAGATATGAAAAGAAGATCATGATCGAATCCATCTTTCGTAAAGCGGGCCTTCTCACCAAACATACTAATTCGTTAGCCTCACCAGCGGGAAGTTCGTCTCCAAAAAACGGAATATAACCAACGACCTGCATAAATCAATAACTTACGGACTATACTTAAATATTCAATCGTTAAGATCAAAAATAAATGAAGTGGATGTACTATTAAATTACACCGAAGCTAAGCTCTCAATACTATGCCTTTGTGAACACTGGCTGACCGAATGTGAAATCAATAGCTTACAATTAGAAAATTTTACATTAGCAGCGTTTTTTGCGAGAACACAATTCATTCATGGAGGTGTCTTAATTATGCTACACAACGATATACAATTTAAAACTCTTACCATAGACAATATGTCCAAAGATAAAGATTTTGAAATTGCCGGTGTATACTTAAATACCTATAACTGCTTTTTACTTGTAGTATATCGATCCCCAAATAGTGATTTTAATGTGTTTCTAAATCTCTTAGCCCAAACTTTAGAGTCATTACATATTGTCGACAAAAATGTTATCATTACAGGAGATTTTAATATTCAATTCAATACAACTGATGTTAGACAATCCAATCTGGTAGATTTGCTACGTGAATTCGGTTTAAAATTGATCGTAGACTTTCCAACGCGACTTCAAAATACTATTGACAACATAGCATGTAATAGTTCACGTTATGTAGTTGAACCTATGGAAACTGGGCTATCAGACCATATCGGTGTAAAATTTGGAATTGAGCAGCAGCATAATTCTTCTATTAGTGATATTCAGTGCAAAACTTACCGCCCCATAACTGACTTAGGTGTATTTAAATTATTCAAAAGGCTGGAAACGATACAATGGAGTGCTTCTGAATCAACAGACACCAATAAGGCATTTTTAAAATTCCATTCAGTTTTTATAAATGAATTTGAGTTAGCTTTCCCATTGAAACAAGCAAAATTTCGAAATAAACGGGTAATAACCTGGTTCACAGAAAAACTAGCGCGTATGAGAGATAATCTGAGATTGATATGTGAAGCATATAACAAATATAAGACAGACGATCTAAAAATTATGAAAAATCAGTACAAAGTATTCTATAAAAAAGAAATCACAAAAGCCCAAATAGAAGCGAATAACACGTATGTTCAAAAAGCAAAACAAAAACAAAGGGCACGGTGGGAAGTAATTAACCATAAAAGAGAGCCCAATAACAGAACGATAAATTGCGCGCTTAATGCTGAAAATCTAAGCTTACATTTCGGTTCCATGGCGAGAAGTATTGTAAACTCGTTAACAAAACCGGACTTAGACCCGATAAGAATCACGTGTTTAAATACAAAAAAGATCACTAACTACTTTAACTTTAAAGAAGTATCGTACAGTGACGTCGCGAGTGCCATAAATAGCCTCAAGTGCAATGGAAGCAGAGATATGTATGGTATAAGTGTGGATGTTATCCAAAGAGTAATTAACCAAATTGTCAAGCCTCTAACGCACCAAATAAACACCTCAATAAAGAGCAAACTTTTTCCTGACGCTTTAAAAAAAGCTAAAGTGGTGCCTATCTTTAAAAAAGGAGATCCGAATTGTGTTGATAACTACCGACCCATTTCCGTTCTACCGGCATTCTCCAAGGTATACGAACGAATTCTACAAAATCAATTAGTAAGTTACTTCGAAGATGAAAACTTATTCACAAATAAGCAATTTGGATTCCGTCGGGGGAAATCGACAACTACAGCCATATTAGAACTTACAGAACATATATTAAACACATTTGAAAACGGATCTGCCTGCATATCAACCTTCCTGGACCTAACAAAAGCCTTCGATTGTGTGTCCCATGACATCCTGATGCGTAAACTTCTATGTTACAACATACATCCAGACAGTTGCAGACTGATCCTGTCATATCTCTCGAATAGATCACAAGTTGTTCACTTTAAAGAGACCAAGTCATTCGAGGTCAAGTTAGAATTCGGTGTTCCTCAGGGATCAATACTGGGTCCTATTCTATTTTTGATTTACATAAATGATCTACCGGCTTTTATGGCAGGATCAGAATCATGCCTATATGCGGATGATACGACAATTATCGAAACGGGAGACACAATAGAAGAAGCTGATTCGAAAACTATACTGTCCCGAAGTAAAGTGTCGGATTGGTTTTCATGTAACGGCCTTCGAATCAACGACAAAAAAACCGAAACATTACTTTCGTCCTTAGCCAAAACCCATAAACCCCACAAAGACGATATAAAATTCCTCGGTATACACCTGGATGGGCAACTTACATGGTGTTCCCAAGGAGATGCGTTGGCCAAAAAACTGTCATCCAGTATATTCCTCCTGCGGAGACTATCCTACTGTATATCCAGCGAAATGTTAAGAGATACCTATATATCATATATACAGTCGCAGTTAAGGTATGGACTTGTAGCATGGGGGCACTCCGCGATTCGCCATCGAATATTCGGACTTCAAAGAAGAGCAATTAGGGTATTGTCTTTTAGCAATTATAGAGATGACTGTAGGGAGGCATTTAAATCACTAAATCTGTTAACATTACCATCATTATACATATATGAATGCCTTCTCTATATTAAGAATAATTCCAACAAGTATAACAGTCACACCGCAATCCATAACCACAACACCAGGAATAGACACAACATCATCACAAACGCAATGCGACTTACGAAGTCACAAACAGGTGCCAGGTATTACTCCGTAAAGTTCTTCAACAAATTACCCACTCATATCAGAAACCTATCATAAAACACGTTTAAAAACTTAATAAAAACTATTTTGACTAAACATGCCTTCTATAGTATCGACGAATTTTTAGATTTTGATTTTGGTACCTCATTATAGAGGAATTATGCTGCCCTCTCTCTGTAATCTGTAATGTTAAATTATATTTTATCCGTTTTTATATTTTAATTTTAGATACAGGTGTTTTTCAGCTTATTAGCTTATTATAGACTTATTTTAGAATGTATCATGTATAGTAGCGTTCTTTTATACTGTGATGTATTTAGTTTTTAAGACCAATTGACTTGTGTAAAGATTGTTACTATCTATTAGCACTAATAAAGAACATTTCAATGCACTTTTGCATGCGTTTGAACCAATTGTCGAAGCACTTTTGCCACTCTGATTGAGGTATCTCCAAAACATGCATTCTGAACGCATCAACCGCTTCTTCAGGTGTCGAAAAACGTTGACCTCTTATTTTATTTTTTACGGATGGGAATAAAAAGAAGTCATTCGGTGCCAAGTCAGGACTATGTGGCGGATGACTCATCAAATCGATGTTTTGCGTGCTCAAAAATGCAGTTGTTTGAGCCGATGTGTGAGAGCTCGCATTGTCGTGGTGAAGAGTGATCCGTTTTCGGCGGTTGGTTTTCCTGATTTCTTGGATGACAACTGGCAAACAAATGGTTGTGTACCATTTAGAATTGACTGTTCTGCGTTGTTCTAGTGATACGGTTACGACATGTCCAGTTTTTCCGAAAAAAACAGGCGACCATTTGCTTGGAAGTGCTTCGTGCGCAAACAACTTTTGTTGGATTTGGCTCATCTTGAAACACCCATACGGTCGACTGCTGTTTACTTTCGGGCTCATACGCGTAAATCCATGATTCATCACCTGTCACGATGTCATAGACGTGATTCGAAGCACCGCAATCGTATTTTTTGAGCATTTCTTTGCACCAATCGACACGAGCCTTTTTTGAGCGATTGACAAATTGTGTGGGATCCAACGCGAACAAATTTTTTTGACAGTCAAATGTTCATGCAATATTGAATGTATGCTGGTCCCACTAATGCCTAAGGTTGTCTAAATCTCACGATAGGTCACATGACGATCTTGCAATATTTGTTTGCGCACAGCATCAATGGTTTCCGGAACAACAACCGATTTTGGACGACCTCCACGAAATTCGTCTTGGAGTGAACCACGACCTCGGTTGAATTCACCATACCATCGATAAACACTGGTCCTTGATGGAGCTTCATCGCCAAAAATTGAATTAAGTTCATCCATGCACTGTTGTTGAGTTAATCCACGTCGAAAGTTGTAAAAAATAATCGCACGAAAATGTTCACGATTTAATTCCATTCTTTGGCCTAGATAAATCTTTTAAGTTAGTGTAAACGACACAAATAACGCTCATATGTCAAAACGTTCTGAGTACGTATAACCTCAAAAATGTC
The DNA here is from genome assembly GCA_932526585.2 of Philonthus cognatus. Classification (NCBI taxonomy): domain Eukaryota; kingdom Metazoa; phylum Arthropoda; class Insecta; order Coleoptera; family Staphylinidae; genus Philonthus; species Philonthus cognatus. The sequence continues at coordinate 98,826,917 of OW052244.1, forward strand.
AAACTTTACGATAGAGCTCTCAGTTGCCAGATTGCAACACTAGGGTTGCCCAATCCCGGAATATAAAAGGCAACCCTCGTATTCGTAAATTTTCTTGAAATTAGTAAAATTTAAAAATGTTGACATTTTTCATGAAATTTTAGAATTTTTGTTGATTTTTTAAATTTTTATTAACTACTACTCAACATCTTTATTAACAAATAATTGTACATATCACATATAAATAAATATATATTAATATAATAAATATTTAATTGATGAGGCGGATACATGATGAAACTCCATAATACTATTTGAAATAAAGCAACACAGTTGGGAAGGTTTCACCTTTATTGTTAAACACTGCAACATGTTTCACCACACAGTAGCTTCATCAGGCAGATGAAATACAATTACTGTGTGGTGAAACATGTTGCAGTGTTCAACAATAAAAGTGAAACTCTCCCAACTGTGTTGTTTTATTTCAAATAATATTAAATATTCCCATTGCTACTGGGCTATCGACCCGCGGTCTTTCTGCCCTAATTTTTGAATAATCAATTATAATGTATGAGTCTTTTTGATTAATTATTATAACTTTTGAATTTCCTAGACTTTCGATAATTCTTTTTTATATCTTGACAGTTTTAGTGAATTTCCTAAATTTATGTTAAATTTTAAAACGAGTTTCCTTAATTTTCAAAATTCGGCACTTTATGGCGTTTTATTAACTTTAAAAATGTTGACGTATTTCGTAAATTTTCAGGAAAACAATAATAATTGTAATAATATATTATTAAAATAGTAACAGTTTTTCATTTTATGATCTTGAATTACGATAGACATTTTGGATTTTGATCAAATTATTAGTGGTTGTCGTTAAATGAAAAAACTTTGTGGTAAAGTCGTAAGAAGAATCGAGCGAAATTTGAGAACAATTATTCGTTTGTTCTCAAAATTCGCTTGATTTAAATAAATAATTAAATAATTAATATTTAATAATTAAATAAAATGTCATCAATAAATAATTCAAAAAATAACACAATAAAACACTTTTAACTTTGTTTGTATAACACAATTTATTTAAAAAAAAAAACGAGGCAAAAAAAATAAATTGTGTTATACAAACAAAGTTAAAAGTGTTTTATTGTGTTAAATTAATATGTATAACGAAGTAGAAGCCTCCACAATTCAAAATAATTCAAAAAATATTTAAAAGGTAAGGCTTCTTGTTTTCTGATTTTAGATTACTAAAGACGTTTGGGATTTTTATAAAAATTATTAGTGGTTGTCGAGGAATGGATAAACTTTAAGGTAAAGTCGAAAAATACAAAATCGAGCTATTTTTGACGACATTACATAAGCGTCTATATTGTTGTCAAAAATAGCTCGATTTTGTTGTTACATACAATTTTATCAGTGAATAAATAAAAAAAATATTAAAAGGTAAACTTTCTTCTTTCCTGATCTTAGATTACAAAAGACATTTCGGATTTTGATAAAATTATCAGCGATTGTCGATGAATGAATAAACTTTGCGCTAAAGTTGAAAAAAAAAACAAAATCAGGCGATTATTGACTAAGTTTCTAATTCATCGTCGAACGAGTGTTTCCACTCCCAGGTTTAGCATGAAGTAAAATTTCGAGTTTAGAAAAGCCTGAAAATTTGGCTCGGGCGCGTAGCGAAGCGAAGCGACCGAGCCAAATTAGGCTTTTCTAAACTCGAAATTTTACTTCATGCGCCACGCGTATAAAACGCTGATTTAATGGTGAAATGATCTTTTACCAATTTACAAGTGAAATAAGTTTAGTATGTTAATTATCAATTGCGTAAATGACGACGAAAATGGTATGATGGATACATCACTATTTTTGTTACCTATTTTCGCTAAAAGTGTAAATTTTCTCGATTCAATCTAATTTTTGCAGAAGTTCAATTAAAAAAAAACTGTGATTGCGGATGTTAAAATACTAAGATAAAAGGGGATTAAATACATTGACAATTATTAGCATTTAATGCTTTTTCTTTACCAAAGGTTTCCACTCCCAGACTAAGCATGAAGTAAAATTTCGAGTTTAGAAAAGCTTGAAAATTGGGATTTGCTGGAGCGCGCGAGCGAAGCCAGTCGCGCCCCGGCAGATCCAAATTTTCACAATTTTGCCGTGGAGTTGTCAAATTATGCATAATTTTTTTTGTTGAAAACTTTACCCCCCCCCCCATAAAAACACTAGGCCCTAGACATTTGTCTTATTTCTCTATGCCTTAATTTAAAGAATATGTCCATAAATATATATTGGAATAGAAATATGTATGCTAATTCAATCTTATTTCTCATTTCAGAACACCCGTCTATATTCCCCATCAACCGTAATTTCGAAAAAGAAAGCGCACTCCTTTGAAATGGCGAACTTGCTCACATCTCTTCTGCTCGGCAGGAATTACAATGCATACAACGTATACGGTTTCGCCACCAAGGATGTCACGCAGAGGATTATGTGCCGCGTCGATTGTCCGTTCGACGAGCCCGAAAAGCAGGTGATGACCGCGCGCTGCAATCATTCATTATTATTTTGCGGAGAAGACGTTCCCGTTACCTTGCGTTTTCACGTCGCTTATTGTATTCTTCTCTCTCCGCTCATTCCGCTTGTCTGTCGTAGGAGGCGGAAGCGGCCGAGGAAGAGGCTCCGAGTAAATACGCTCTGAGACCTCCGAGGGATCTCAGGAGCAAATTCCTGCTGGCCATGGAACAGAAGGAGATCGATAAGGTCCGCAAGCTTAAAGAAAAAGAAGCGGATGCTAAGAGACAGGAATTGGCGGTTTGTCTTTAATACAATTTAAGTCTTCAAACTGATTATTAAAACAAATTAATTAATTTATGGATATCATAATGAAGTATATATTTAATACAGAAATACTCATTTCAATCAATTTAATTTAATAACACTATTTAAACAAAAGATGTGTCAATATCGTGCGCTTGGTTATACCGGGTGTTGACTTGGAGGACGCAACATAGGAAATCCTATGTAAGTTTTGAAATGTTTAAATTGTGGCTCCCATATTTATTTTAGAAAAAAAAATTATCTTTTTTGTAGAAGGAACAATTCTGAATTCATTCGTGTAACGTTTATCACTTTAAGTTTCTCTAACTTATGAAGATATATATATATATATATATATATATATACCAAATAAGAAATAACAGCGCTTAAGGTCATGATGTAAAAGTTATTTTTTTATCAAGTGAGTGTGCAAGGAGGACAGAAGACGACGACGATCGTTTCGCTCTTTTTATGAGCTCCTCAGGCCGCCACATCCATCATTCAAACGATCGTCGTCGTCTTCTGTCCTCCTTGCACACTCACTTGATAAAAAAATAACTTTTACATCATGACCTTAAGCGCTGTTATTTCTTATTTGGTACTTATAAGCAGGTCGTTAATTCTAATTTATATATATATATATATATATATATATATATATATATATATATATATATATATAGCTAAAGAATTGGTGAAGTGTTTCTATTGGGAATTTGTATCTGGACGTGATGTTAGGACTTCTGGGAATACAGAATTTGTTCAACATCACACACAAAACATTCACAATGGGCCCGTTCATTAAAATGTTCAACATTCAACGTGTTTATAATAATAATAATATCATTTATTGCCCAACAGGAGACCCATTTACAGGACAATTTTACAATTAAAGAATATTTAAAACAAAACATGAGTATATAACATAATAATTTATAAAACAACATATCACAACTTATCAAAAAATATGTCATCATAATGTTTCATTGCACTTCTACACATAATTGGCACAGGCGCACGTCGCAGACAGTTCGTTCGTGCATCGGGGATGTAAAAGAAGTTGCTATGCCTAGAACTTGATCGTGGTACATGAAAATTAATTCTTGATAAGAGAAACAATTTTCCAGAGAAATTTTGCAGATTGCTCTTCTCTTCTAGTAGCCAGGGAGACCACGTCATGTTTTTGAAGCAGTAGATCCTGCTCTATTACACGCTCAGGGTAGACGCCGTCGACTCTATATGAAAGGTACTTTAAAAACCTTCGATGAATCCTGTCCAGAGGCATATTTTGACTCATATATAGTGGAAACCAGATGAGACTTCCATATTTTAGTTTGGAGAGGACATATGCAGAATAAAGTGTTTTTATGAGGTTAATATCTCTGAAGGATACACAGACTCGCATTATAAATCCGAGAGTACGAGATGCGGCCATTGCTATGTTAGTGATGTGTTTTGAAAAACTTAAATCAGTCGAAAATAATATACCCAAATCTTTCGTCTCAGAGCAGGATTTAAGTTGTAAATCATACATTGAGTATGACAGTGAGAGTGGATTTCTTTTCCGAGTATAAGATAACGAACAGCACTTATCAACGTTGAGTAAGAGTTTATGTTTGTCAACACAAAATTGTTAAGGATGGTGGAAAATTTGGTACTTAGGGTAAGTATACGCTGTTCTATTGGGGTGAGCTTTGTGGTTTTGTAGAGGAGTTCGTTCAAAAAGTGATGAAGAGGATTGTTAGGATGCCTTAGTTTGGTGATGGTTCTGAGTGCTGACCTTTCGGCTACTTGGATATGATATAGAGTGGAGGGACGGATCTGGTTGAAGAGGATGCACCCATAGTCCAACAAGGGGCGACAAATTGATGTATAAATATGGACTGCAGTTTTAATAGAAATTCCTTGATTTTTGTATGCTAGTCCTCTGAAGTGCCGCGATCTTGTCTTTATTTTAGATTTTTTAGAGACTATGTGTGGTTTGAAGGATTATTTTGAGTCGAATAGGATACCAAGGTATTTACAGGAATACCCTGGGTATTCACTCAAAATAGTACGCGTTTTCACGGCATTAAATTAAACAATGCCCTTCCTTCCAGGTATAAGAAATTGAATTTCGTTAATTTTAAGCACGAAATAAAAAATATGTTACTGCTTAACGCGTATTATTCTCTGGATGAATACTCTGTTAGATTTAAGTGATTAATAATTATATGCATATATTATTTGAAATAAAACAACACAGTTGGGAGGGTTTCACTTTAATTGTTGAACACTGCAACATGTTTCACCACACAGTGGCTTCATCAGGCAGATGAAATAATGATTTATATAATAATAATAATAATTATTATTATTATTTCATCTGCCTGATGAAGCCACTGTGTGGTGAAACATGTTGCAGTGTTCAACAATTAAAGTGAAACCCTCCCAACTGTGTTGTTTTATTTCAAATAGTATTATGGAGTTTCATCATGTATCCGCCTCATCAATTAAATAAATAAATATGCATATATATTTCTGCTTTTGGGACGTATGTACCTGTGGTCATAAATAAATGTTATTATTATTATTATTATTAAATATGATGATCTGGGAGTGATTTTGTGGTAGGGAAAGAATAGTTGGGATTTTGCTGAGTTGATTTTGATTCGCCACGTTGAGCACCATTTTTGTATGGAGACCAAGGATTTTTGATGGGAGATGAGGGTTGTATCATCCGCGAAAAGGAGGAAATATCGCGAAGCGTTGAAGTATGTAGGGTCTGGGTTGTATACATCACAGCAATATAAATTGTACAATACCGGGGATAAGGAAGAACCTTGGGGGACACCTTTTATGAAGATATTTTCCTAATTATTTTAACTTAGAGAAACGTAAAGTGTTAACTGTAAATATTAATAAATTCAGAATTTTTCCCTCTACAAAAAAGTTAAATACATTTTGTCTCTAAAATAAATAGGGGAGCCAATATTTTAATACTTCAAAATGACCATGCAATTTACTATGTTGCATCTGCCAAGTCAATACCCGGTATATGGTTCAGTATAAATTTACCTGTTTGCCAATTATTGAATTAGATTTCGTAATTTGAACAGTTGATTTTTTTTGGGGTCCTCCTATATTTGGGACACACAATAGCATGTGTTTAATCAGTTTCTAGTTTAAGTTTGTCAGCCAGTAATTGCAGTTTTTTATAGTGAGAATCAGTGGCGGTTCGAGAAATATTTTATTGGTGGGGCTGCAGACATAAACATACAGGACATTTTTCATTCAAGTATACATATCCTGATGGATGCATATTGAGGCATTCCTTGTTTTTAAATGAGTTCAATTTGAAATTTCGAACGAGTGCTTCCACTCCTTGATTAAGCATAAAGTTAAATTTAGAAGAGCCTGAAAATTTGGTTTGGTCGCGTAGTAAACTCGATATTTTATTTCATGCGTCACGCATGATCACTGAAGTATTGTGAAATTCAAAATGTTCTTGTTCAGCATCATATTTTTAATTATTAAAGTTTTGACACAACTTTTAACTATTTTTGGAGATTTTTGGCTTTAGTCAGCTATGCCAGGTCCGTACAGTAGGCCCTCATCTTCCTCTAAAAACTGGGTTTGAGTGATTTGCTCCTGCCAGCGTTGTTGGATGGACTTCTGAGCTGCTGGAGTCAGGCAAAATTCGTCCCACGTCTCGCGCTCCGCACCGGAAGGCCTTGGCTTGCTGGCCGATATGGATTCCCAGTGTCTCCATCGTCTTAAAAACTGCAGAGTATCCGTCGTTGAAGATGCTGGTAGCTATAAAAGATGCGATCGCGACGGTTTTTGCACCACAGTTGAGGTGCTTCGAAGTCAGCTTCCAAACACAAGCATTCAAACTTTCGTTTGAGTTCTGCTTATTTCCACCCAGCCACCTACTCAGCATTGTTTACTTCAACAAGCAAAAAACTAACTAACATTAAAAGTGCGATCCTTTTCGCAATCTACAACAAGTTAGTCTTACAAAGACTATATCAAACACTTATTGAAACAACTACTTCCCGGGCTAATACCCCGACGGACATTGAATTACACAACAAGTGTTTGCTGTTACATACAGTAACCTACTGCAAATGTAACAATTTGGGTCAAATTATTCGTCTATAGATGGCCTGAATAATTTGACCCAAATTGTTACATTTGCAGTAGGTTACTGTATGTAACAGCAAACACTTGTTGTATAATTCAATGTCCGTCGGGGTATTAGCCCGGGAAGTAGTTGTTTCAATAAGTGTTTGATATAGTCTTTGTAAGACTAACTTGTTGTAGATTGCGAAAAGGATCGCACTTTTAATGTTTGAAGTATTCTGCAACCAAGAATTGGCAATTTCATTTAAAAAAACTAACTAACGAATTCGCGTATTGTAAAACGGTTTTCTGGCATGAAACTAGATACTATCACGTACATAATATGTAAAAAAAATAAAATCAATTTTTTAAAACTTCCGAATAGTAATACCCCCTTAAGTGCTAAATTTCTTATAAATTTACCATTACTGACGAAATCATCATACTCAGCTTGAGATATTAGTGTTTATTTTCATATAAATTATAGTTCTGTTTAGATTCATCTCCAATTTTCAAAATATATTTTCATTTAAATCTTAAGGAATTAGAAAAGCCACCACCAGATTCCCTCTACGGCAAACGAATTCACGGATGGGTTTTGATGATGCCACACGATGAAAAAGATGACATGAAACCGTTTTTCATCGAGGCCACAACTGGCTTTGGACATCCGTCCGATTCCCCATTATATTGTTCGATTCAAAGTGTTTGGAATAACACTAATTATTGGGTAAACATACAAGATGACTCAATAGGAATAGGAAATTTGGATTTTAATCTTCACAATACTGAGAAGTGGGAACATCTTCTGCCAGGTGAGCCAATACAGTGGCGCGTTCATCCCAAAAGTGTGGAAATGGATGACGATGAAGAGACGATACAGATGAGGTTGATTATGGATGAGAAGCATTTGGATATGCCTGAGCCATGGAGTTTGAGAATAAATGTACCATATCATGGTGAGAATTATGATAACTTATCAAACATATTTAATATACAAGGTTTTCTTTTGAGTATACATTTCTTAATTATGTATTGCAGATTTTTAAATATTCGTTGTTTTCTTAAAAGAGGTCAATTTGAAGCTTTAAACGAGTGTTTTCCACTCCCAGACTAAGCCTGAAGTAAAATTTCGAGTTTAGAAGAGCCTGAAAATTTGGTTTGGTCGCGTAGCGCGAAGCGCGGAGCGGCCAAACCAAATTTTCAGGCTTTTCTAAACTCGAAATTTTACTTCATGCGCCACGCGTATAAGACACTGATTTCAAGCGAAGTTTTCTCATTAACAATATTTCAGTGCTTTCAGTGTTTAATACGCGTGGCGCATGAAGTAAAATTTCCAGTTTATAAAACACTCAGATATTGAAAAGTTCGCAATACGCTAATAAAGCAGTATTCTACAGACGTATATTTTAAACTTCACTTAAGACCAGTGTTTCGTACGCGTGGCGCATGAAGTAAAATTTCGAGTTTAGAAAATCCTGAAAATTTGGTTTGGCCGCTTCGCGCTTCGCGCTACGCGGCCAAACCAAATTTTCAGGCTTTTCTAAACTCGAAATTTTACTTCATGCTTAGTCTGGGAGTGGAAAACACTCGTTTTTAGCTTCAAATTGTAGTCTTTAAACGTATGCATATGTATACCCAATAGAAAATCCCTTGTATATATACTTAAAAGAAAAATTCCCTGTATATACTTTTTTAATTAATTTAAAAATAAAGGAAATTCTTTTTTTAAGTATATACAACACATTTTTATTTTGAGAGTACATATGAATACGCTGTAAATCTTCCAACATTCGTTGTTTTTTCTTAAGTTCAATTTGAAGCTTTAATCGAGTGTTTTCCACTCCCAGACTAAGCATGAAGTAACATTTCAGGCTTTTCTAAACTCGAAATTTTACTTCATGCGCCCCGCGCATAAGACACTGATTTCAAGCGAAGTTTTATCAGTATTGTTACTGATAAAACTTCGCTTGAAATCAGTGTCTTATGCGCGGGGCGCATGAAGTAAAATTTCGAGTTTAGAAAAGCCTGAAAATTTGGTTTGGCCGCTCCGCGCTTCGCGCTACGCGACCAAACCAAATTTTCAGGCTTTCCTAAACTCGAAATTTCAGTGCTTTCAGTGGTTTATACGCGTGGCGCATGAAGTAAAATTTCGAATTTATAAAACACTCAGATATTGAAAAGTTCGCAATACGCTAATAAAGCAGTATTCTACAGACGTATATTTTAAACTTCACTTAAGACCAGTGTTTTGTACGCGTGGCGCATGAAGTAAAATTTCGAGTTTAGAAAAGCCTGAAAATTTGGTTTGGCCGCGTAGCGCTTCGCGCTACGCGGCCAAACCAAATTTTCAGGCTTTTCTAAACTCGAAATTTTACTTCATGCTTAGCCTGGCAGTGGAAAACACTCGTTTTAAGCTTCAAATTGTACTCTTTAAGTGTATGCATACGTATACCCAATAAAAAATCCCTTGTATGTATACTTAAAAGAAAAATTCCCTGTAAATACTTTTTTAATTAATTTAAAAATAAAGGAAATTCTTTTTTCAAGTATATACAAATTTTTATTTTGAGAGTACATATGAATACGCTGTAAATTTTCCAACATTCGTTGTTTTTTTTTTAAGTTCAATTTGAAGCTTTAAACGAGTGTTTTCCACTCCCAGACTAAGCATGAAGTAAAATTTCGAGTTTAGAAAAGCCTGAAAATTTGGTTTGGTCGCGTAGCGCGAAGCGCGGAGCGGCCAAACCAAATTTTCAGGCTTTTCTAAACTCGAAATTTTACTTCATGCGCCACGCGTATATAACACTGGTCTTAAGTAAAGTTCAAAATACACGTCCCTAGAATACTGCTTTAGTAGCGTATTGCGAACTTTTCAATAGTTGAGTGTTTTATACGCGTGGCGCATGAAGTAAAATTTCGAGTTTAGAAAAGCCTGAAAATTTGGTTTGGCCGCTCCGCGCTTCGCGCTACGCGTCCAAACCAAATTTTCAGGCTCTTCTAAACTCGAAATTTTACTTCATGCTTAGTCCGGGAGTGGAAAACACTTGTTCAAAGCTATAAATTAAACTCGTGAAAAAACAACGAATATGTGAAGATTTACAGATTAATTGAGGTATGCATGCTTAAAAGAAAAACTTCCTGTATAATGTATAATTCAGGATATTTATGGAAGCTTCAATTGTTATGATATGCTAATTTTTATTGGCTAAATAAAAGTTTGATTTAGTCTCTGTAAGACTATTTGCTGTAGATTGCGTACAGAATCGCAAAAAGTTAAATTGGTTATTTTGTAGATGTTGTAACAAGATTCCCAGCTGGCCGAAAAACCACGATGTACAAAAGAACAGTCGTAGAACAATACTCACCCTACGCTTTACGAGATGGTCTTGTGATGAGAATATACAAATACACCGATATGGATTGCACTGACTTAATTTCGATTGAAGAGAGATTTGAGAACAGACGCGATAAATTAATAAAAAGGACCGAAGATTGTGCGACTCAGTTGATAAAAGATTATTTCGATCGTGGACGTGATGATAATGCCAAACGTATTTAGACACATCCATCAAACAAGTGATTATAAACTGTCGGCATCCCAGTAGGTTCTGACTTCAGAAACACACGTCGTAATTACATAGACATATAATTAAATTTATTTGACGTTTCGGACACTCACCGAAGCGTATGACGTAATTTAAGATATGTAATTTAGTTTTCAAAGCAACCAAGATGCCGACAATTTATAGACATTCATATTATTTTTTACATCTGTGACATTTACTTTTTTTAGAACATGAATATTATAAATATGCTAATGAGAAAGAATCTTGGAGGAAAATTGAATATTATTATCAAAGCAGATTTGATTGTATGGAAACGTTGGATCATAACCCAACAAATTTGACTGTGACCTATATTGACAGAGAGGATAAGTATGTGATTTTTTTTTTAATAAATTATAAAAATATCACAAAAGTAACTCAGGATTTAAATTGTTATCTATACAGGGTGATTAGCGACGTTTTCCTGCCACATAAGGGGTGTATTCTAGAGGTCAGTTATAGGCAAAAAAGTTCCTATTTACACGGATCCGATTCTAAAAATAAACGAGTTATAAGAAACTTTAAAATTTTTTTTTTTAAATATTTACACTTCATTTAATATTTTGGCGACCTAGTGGTTCAGACAAATTAAAAATTAAATTAAAGTGGTAATAGTGTTGCAATTGATGAAGTTTCAAAAGAAACGCAAAATTTAGCAAATGGAACATCTAGGTTTATAGTATAGTATAGGATAGTATAGTATAGTATAGTATAGTATAATAATAATAATAATAACTTTATTGCTCAACACCCATTACAGGACAATTACAGGACAGAAAAATAATAATACATAATTTTTATAGTATTATAAATAACATTATGGTATATATATATATATATATATATATATATATATATATATATATATATATATATATATATATATATATTAGGGTGGTCCTTAGTTACTATTGTGAAAAAAAAAATGTCGATTTTTTTTTGCAGGACCGGCTGAAATTGTTCTTTTTAATGAAAAAACAGTGTTCCCAAAGTCTTATGTCAATAAAATAAGTATAACCCGTGCCGCAAAGCGATTAAATTTGCTTATGATTTTTCCACAGAGTATAATTAAGGAGACTAATACTCCGTGGTAGTGTACAGCTAACTCACGTTTTTAGTCAGATTTATACAGGAAAATATCGTTTTATACATAACATATATTGTAGGAAGATGTATAAATAATGAATAAATGTATGTATAAATAATTAAAATGCAACATGGCTGCCAAAAAGTAGTCAGCTGTTGGAATGTAGTTCTAGATTTTCCCGCACTGTAAACATACAAGCTGTTTAATACGTTTTTGTTGTAATTGTTTTACTTTTCTCAAATTCGGTAACGTGTTTCGTATTTCTTTAAAATGCCGCGATCTAAAATATATTTAATCGGTACAGTGAAAAATCAAATTCTTGGTAGCAAACTCCCTTCACAGAAAGATTGTTTGAGTGTTTTATTTTATAACATGCGAGTAGTGAAATTAAATATATCGGATGCTGCGAATTTAGTTATCGATGAGTGTTTAATTTTTTGGAAGAAAGCTTTCCAACAAAAGATCGAAGTGATTGTGTTAAAAAATTGAAGAAATTATATGAAACTTGGAGAAATTTAGAAAAAAGCCGCAAACGAATCAGTGAAACACATAAAAACAATGTAAAAACGTTTGAAGAAAATTTGAATAATTTGTTTGATATTGCCCATGCAAATGCTTTGGATTTGATAATTATTGAAGAGGACAAAGCGTTTTTGCTTGCACAACGAAAGCCGAACAGAGAAGGTAGTATGCTTGGGATTGGGACGACATCAGAAAAAAGAAGAGCCGAAAGAGAAGAAAGGGAAGAACTAAAAAAGCGGAAAGGTAAAGCAGAAATGGAAAAACTAACATTAGGTGAGTTAAACAAAATTACGTTTAATGTATTTGATCTAAATAATCTTCATTAAAATTGTATCACATTTCAGTTCAGACTTCCACCTTTTTGAGTTCAGATTCAGAAAATACCGATCCAGAAAGTGTTTCGAATAAAGAAGATCTCCGGATGGAAATTTCTGGCGTCACCAATTTTCCTGGTTCTAGTGTATCCAACAAACATTATAATCTCTCCCAAGTTTCTCCTAGGACTGTTGTTCAAAGAGCGAAAATATCAATTATGACTGAAAGACTATCAGCAGCCTTGGATAAATGCAAAGTAAGTGATCGAGATGCGGTTCATATATTAAGTGCATGCGTGGAAAGTTTGTCGTTAAACCCGATGGATTACATAATAAATCGAGCATCAATAAGAAGAGAACGGCAGCGAATTCGCGAAGAGACTGCGAACAAAATTAAGCAGATTTCTTAGAATTGAAAGTCGATTATGCTATAGTGCATTGGGATACAAAATTACTTCCAAATGTCACTGGGATTGAAAAAGTCGACCGGCTACCTGTTATAGTAAAAACACCAATAATGGAGCAGCTATTGGGAGTTCCGCAGATTCCTTCAGGAACTGGTCAAGAAATTGCTAGAGTAGTTTTTGATACATTGAAAAACTGGTCATTACAAGAAAAAGTCCAGGCATTTGTGTTCGATACCACAGCTTCTAATACTGGCAGAATTAATGGAGCTTGTGCACTGTTGGAAATTAAATTGGGACGTGATATACTGTTTTTAGCCTGCCGTCATCATATTTTCGAATTAATTTTACAGGCGGCTATTTCGACAACGAAATTATTTTCTTCAACTGGCCCCGATATTCCATTATTCAAGAAATTCAGAGCATGTTTTCCAAAAATAAATTCCAGTAATATATCGAACTGCGACTCCTGCATGGAGCTGGTAAAACTTATTGATGAAAAACGCGATGAAATTCTCCATTTATGCATCACAAAACTCAAGGATGAACAACAGCCTCGCGATGACTATAATGAGTTCTTAGAACTCACCGTAATCCTTTTGGGAGGAACTCTTTCTAACGGAAATAGAATACGTCCACCAGGCGCATATCATCAGGCAAGGTGGATGAGCAAAGCGATATATTCATTGTAAATATTTTTATTGCGAGGTGAATTCACCTTAACACAACATGAGGCAAAGGCCTTAATTAGGATATGCGGTTTCATTGTAGTAAATTATATTAAGCCTTGGTTTACTGCAAATAAAACAACAGAAGCCCCATGGAATGACATTTCACTACTCAAGACACTGAAGAAATACATAGAAAAGGATGCTGATATTGCAGAAGCTTGTTTAAAAAAATAATAAATCATCTTTGGTATCTGACAGATAAACCGATCCTCTTTGCTCTGTTTGATGAAAACGTACCACTCGAAGAAAAATAAAGAATGGCTGAAAAAATTCGCGAATACTTGAATGATGATCAAATAAAAGACATCGAAGACGAAATTTCTTCTTCGAAAAAGTATTTATTATCTTATACAGAACTGTCTAATTTTTTTAAGAAAAATTTACCAAGTGATTTAATAACTAAAACTTCCTTGAATTTATTTAAACGTTTTAATATGGATACTTCATTTCTCCTAACTGATGCCACTCAGTGGTTTTATAACGACGGTTATATGAAAGGGAAACAAACAATAAGTTCCATTGATGTAGTTAACGATTCTGCTGAAAGGGGAGTCAAATTGATGAAAGAATTCAACAAATCTTTTACCAAAAACGAATTCCAAAAACAGTATATTCTTCAAGTAAGTGAAACTTAAGAAGGGGTACCTCGAATTCCGGATTCAACATTCGATTGTATTGTTGTAGGTTGTACAGAAATATAGGAAGACATATCCCCAGTGCACGAAAAAAGCAATGAATGCACTATTCGACGAGTAATGGTGAAAATGCTTTATACAATTATTTTTTAAATATAGAAACATAACAATTACCAATATTTATTGAATTTTACTTAATTTCACTTATATATAATCATTCAGTAGTGTATCATCATTATTTATTTAAAAATAAAAATAAAAAACACAAATTTCCTTCCTAGTTGTGCGTTTTCAACTTTTTCAATCGCTTTGCGGCACGGGTTAATATTTATTTTTCGACTTGAAACTTGAAGAATACTATTTTTTCAGTAAAAAGAACAGTTTCAGGGGGTCCTGCACCCAAAAGTCCGACATTGAAAAATAAGGACCACCCTAATATATATATATATATATATATATATATATATATATATATATATATATATTTATTTTTAGGTTTTCGCGAGCAAAATATAACTTGCTTGAGTTTTTTGGGCTGCTTTCTCGCGTTGATTGGTTTATTTGCGCTCTACGTTTCGGCAGCATCACTTCTGCCATCCTCAGGAGCTTTTTTGTATACTGAGTGATGGATGTCACGTTCACTGTCAGTACATTTGTTTTGTAAACTAGGGACTTGTAGTCTAGATCTGCTGCGTGTTATTGGTCCACTCGATGTAGAAGGTGCTAAAATTTCTTGATTTGTGTCCGATGTATCTGCATTGTTGAAATTACTTGAATTTGTCTGAATATTCCGAAAATTGTTGGATATTGGAGGCAAGTCATTTTTTTGTTGTTTTATAATATTCATCAAAGGTTTCCATGTGGTTTGTAATCTTGTGCCATCATCTCGTTTATTGAGGCACAAAGGATGTTTTTCTATTTCTATGGCTTCACGTACGATTCTTTCTTCAAATTTTGGGATAGAACTAATTACCGAAGTATTTTCAAAATCTATGTTATGGTCTGTATCAAATTTGTGTTGGAATAATGAGGAATTTTGGTCGTGATTTTTTATGGCTAATTTATGTTCTTCTCGTCTGACGCTAATTCTTCTGTTGGTTTGGCCGATATATGATTTATGGCAGTCTTTACAGGGAATTTTGTATATTCCTTGTTTTTCAAGGAAAATTTTGTCTTTAGGGCTACGTAAAAGTTGTTTTATCGTAAGATATGGTTTGAACGATGTGTGTACGTTAAATTTTCTGAAAATATTCGAAATTTTGTCTGTAACTCCTTTTATGTAAGGAAGAGTTATTGTGTTCGTGTAATCTGTCTTTATAGTGTTTATAGGTTTTGGTGTATTGGCCCTCTCAATTAGTTTGTTTATTGTGTTTTTTTGGAATTTGTTTGATTTCAAAATAAATTTGAGTGTATTTATTTCCGAAAGTATGTTGTTTTGATCTGTGAGTTTGAAAGAACGTGTAATTAATGTTTTGGCTACTGAACTAATTTGAGCAGGATGATGATGTGAGTCGGCGTTTAGGTATCGATTTGTGTGAGTTTTTTTCCTATAAACAGAATGTCCCAGGTTGCCATTTGATGTTTTGTAAAGTAAAATATCTAAAAACGGAAGTTTGTCATTTTGTTCTATTTCCATGGTAAATTGAATGTTAGGGTGAATACTATTCAAATGGTCCAAAAACATGTCTGCATTGTTTCTACCATGAGGCCAAATCACTAATGTGTCATCAACATATCTTAGCCATAGTTTTGGTTTTAAATTATAACTGCTCAAAGCTTTCTCTTCAAAAAACTCCATGTAAAGATTAGCTACAATTGGTGATAGTGGTGAACCCATCGGAGCACCTTCTATTTGTTTGTACTTTTGGTTGTTATAGCTAAAGTATGTAGAGGTAAGACACAGGTTTGCCAATTCCATAATATCCTTCGGAGGACTGTGTTTCTCTTCTATTATTTTTAGAGCTTCTTTTATGGGTACTTTTGTGAATAGGGATTTAACATCGAAACTGATAAGGAGGTCGTCACTGTCCAATTTAATATCGTGAATAATTTCCAGGAGATGAGAAGAGTTTTTTACAAATGAGTGCATTTGTTCCGAAAAAGGTTGCCATTGTTTTGCTATAAATTTGGATAATTTATGTGTGGGCGATCCGATTGCACTTACAATTGGTCGTAAGGGAACACCTTCTTTGTGAATTTTTGGAAGACCGTACAATTTAGGGCACATCGATGACTTTTCTCTTGGTATAATTACTTTTTTCACATCGTCAGGTAAGTTAGCAGCTTTAATTTTGTTTTTAGTAATTTTTTCCAGGTATGTGGTTGGATCGGATGCTGATTTTTTGTATGTTGGGTCATCTAAAAGCTCACACATCTTGTTGTTGTAGTCATTCCAGTTCATTATAACTGTGGAATTTCCCTTGTCTGCGGGTAGAACGATTAGAGATGTGTCCTCTTTTAGTAATTTGATTGCCCTGCGTTCATCTTTCGAGATGTTAGATTTAGGAAGTTTTGCACTACGAATTGCAATTGCTACTTCTTGCCTGACTATTTCCGAGTTCGTTTCATCTAAGTGTTTAATTGCGGCTTCAGTTTTACATATAAGATCTTCTATAGGTATATGAGTAGGAGTTACAGCGAAATTGAATCCCTTTTCAAGTGCCTGAGTGGTAACTTTATCTAAAGGTTTATTTGACAAAATTCCTCATTATTCCAACACAAATTTGATACAGACCATAACATAGATTTTGAAAATACTTCGGTAATTAGTTCTATCCCAAAATTTGAAGAAAGAATCGTACGTGAAGCCATAGAAATAGAAAAACATCCTTTGTGCCTCAATAAACGAGATGATGGCACAAGATTACAAACCACATGGAAACCTTTGATGAATATTATAAAACAACAAAAAAATGACTTGCCTCCAATATCCAACAATTTTCGGAATATTCAGACAAATTCAAGTAATTTCAACAATGCAGATACATCGGACACAAATCAAGAAATTTTAGCACCTTCTACATCGAGTGGACCAATAACACGCAGCAGATCTAGACTACAAGTCCCTAGTTTACAAAACAAATGTACTGACAGTGAACGTGACATCCATCACTCAGTATACAAAAAAGCTCCTGAGGATGGCAGAAGTGATGCTGCCGAAACGTAGAGCGCAAATAAACCAATCAACGCGAGAAAGCAGCCCAAAAAACTCAAGCAAGTTATATATATATATATATATATATATATATACCAAATAAGAAATAACAGCGCATTAGGTCATGATGTAAAAGTTATTTTTTATCAAGTGAGTGTGCAAGGAGGACAGAAGACGACGACGATCGTTTCGCTCTTTTTATGAGCTCCTCAGGCCGCCACATCCATCATCCCATACACACTCACTTGATATGTAGAAGTTGGTGGGATGATGGATGTGGCGGCCTGAGGAGCTCATAAAAAGAGCGAAACGATCGTCGTCGTCTTCTGTCCTCCTTGCACACTCACTTGATAAAAAATAACTTTTAGATCATGACCTAATGCGCTGTTATTTCTTATTTGGTACTTATAAGCAGGTCGTTAATTCTAATTTATTTATATATATATACAGGGTGAGTCGGGAGGAGCGCACCAAACTCTAGGAGTGTATTATACACGTGAAAATAATGTAAATAAACTCATTTGTTCTTATCCGATTTTTATTTGTTTTCAAGTTATAGCAAATAAACAAGTTATTATACAAAAAAATTTTCTTAATCATAGCGTTCTTTCAACAAATGTTCAAAAATACCGCCATTGACTTCTAAACATTTTCTGCTTCGTCTACGAAGAGCGTTTGTTGCTCTCCCAATTGATTCATTTCTTTCTTCTTTTATATGGGCTGCAGTATTCTCAATTCGTCTAATTAGTGATTCCCGTGTGTCCACTTTTATTTTTCATCCAGCCCCATAAACAAAAATCTAGTGGTGTGAGGTCTGGAGATCTTGCAGGCCAATTAATAGGACCTCCACGACCAATCCAACGCCCTGGAAAACGTTCGTCCAAATGTTGCTTGACTTGACGAGCGACATGTGCAGGAGCTCTATCATGCTGATAGTACATCTGCATTCTAATATTTATAGGAACATCTTCTAGCAGGCCTTGTAATTCATTTTGTAAAAAATTGAGGTAGTTGCCTCCTGTGAGACGATTCTCCAAAATGAAAGGGCCGATTAAATAACTGTCAACCATACCACACCACACGTTTACAGAAAACCGATGTTGAAAATTGCTTTCGACTGTTGCGTGGGGATTTTCATCAGACCATACATGAGAGTTACGAGTGTTGTTAATGCCATCACGGGTAAATGTAGCTTCATCCGTAAAGAGTATACTCGATACATTACGATGATTATTATTTATCCACCGACAAAATTCCGTACGGTTAGCGTAATCCCCTGGTTGTAGGTGCTGTACTCTCTGAACGTGATAAGGATATAAGCCTTGCTCGTGTAGCGTGTTCATCACTCTTTTTTGTGGAATTGCCAATTGAGTGGCAATTCTCCGTGAGCTAGTAGTTGCATCTTCTTCTACTAGATGCAGAATATTTTCTACTTCTACAAAACCTTGTCGAGCAGCGCGCTCATATGTTATGTTAGCACTGGGAAGCTTACCAGTCTCGCACAATTTGTTGAAAACTCTAATAAATATGTTTTTATCAGGATGTCTTTGGTGTGGAAAACGTTCACGATATTCTTCAACAGCAGCTGTAGCATTTCCATTACAGAAACCATATACAAACACCATATTTGCATATTCTAAATTTGAATAAGTATGTGGCATTTTGCAACACTAACAATCACATTAATTCGAACTTAAACGTTCAGTTACTGTTCACCGTACACTGAAAGTTCATCAAAACGTCAGAATTATCAAATGTTTATAAGCCTCGAACATGGCATACTTTGATAATGTTAAAATTCAGATAGAAGTGGAAAGCTAGATGAACATTTTTAATTACGCCATAACTTGAAAACAAATGAAAATCGGATAAGAACAAATGAGTTTTTTTACATTATTTTCACGTGTATAATACACTCCTAGAGTTTGGTGCGCTCCTCCCGACTCACCCTGTATATATATATATATATATATATATATATATATATATATATATATATATATATATATATATATATATATATATATGTATATATATATATATATATATATACATATATACATACATACATGCATACATACATACATACATACATACATACATATACACTTACACATAAAAAAAACAGTAGTACAATGATTAACAAATTGAGTAAAAATATCATCAAAAATCTTATTTGCATTTCTACACATGCTGTGGACAGGGGATTTTCGCAGAGCTATGGTTCTGGCAGTAGGAATAAAGAAAGTGTTTGCATGCCTCGACGCTAACCTGAGTACAAAAAAGTTAATTCTAGCTAGGAGGTCAGGACAATCTAGCCTGTTATGAATTAACTTGTATGTGAAAATTGCTCTAATTTCTTCTCTACGTGCTGATAAAGAGGTAAATTCATGTTTTAGTAATAAGCATTCATAATCAACACCCCTCTGTGGGTACGACCCATCAGTTTTAAATGTAAGAAATTTTAGGCACCTCCGTTGGACTTTTTCTAGTAGGAGTGATAAGTACATATAATGGGGGTTCCAAATAAAAAAAGCATACTCTAAGCGACTTCTAACAAACGCGTTGTACAAACACGTAATTACGTCACAGTTATTAAAGTATTTACTAGTGCGCAGTTTCTGCAAGGGTTGCCCGTTTATATTATAGTAATAAGTTTGCGTGTGCATACGAGCGTGAGCATAAGTGACAGATGCGCATTTTTGAATATTTAGGTTCAGATTATTTTCACGACACCAACGGTATATTAGGTCTAGATTACACTGCAATAAGATCAAGTCTTGTAAATCCCTTATACAAGAAAATATCTTTAAATCATCGGCATATGCCAGAACATTGCAGGTTAGTGAACCAATAAGATCGTTAATGAATATGATAAACAGGAGCGGGCCAAGATTCGAACCCTGAGGCACCCCCGACGTAGAAGTGAATACAAAGATTTGTATCCATTGTAATGTACATAGTTACTTCTGCAAGAGAGATACGATTTCACAAGTTTTTGTGTGCGATGCCCAAACCCAAACGTTGATAGTTTATTTAACAAAATCACATGATCAACACAATCGAACGCACGTGAAAAATCAGTATATAATATGTCAGTTTAAGATCGGTTTTCTAGTGATTCGCTAATATACTGGGTGACAACTCCAAGGTTCGTAACTGTGGACCGCCCCTTCATAAAACCATGTTGACACGGAGAGATTAAATATCGTATATGATTATACCGGGCTTTCATTAATTCCCGAACCCCACGTGACTAAATTTAAAAGTGCCGCGTAAATTATTGTATTTGTACGTTGGAGGCTTTGAAAAAAGTAACCAAACGTTAATAAAGTCAAATTTGACATAAAAGTTTATGCGCGGTGCATCGTTAAACCAACCTTTGAGATCTTACAAGATTCGCCCGGAATTTTCAGGTAAGCAAAAATTGTTTAATTATTCTGAAACATTGAGTTTTATTTCTATTTATTTTGCAGAGTCAATTTGCTAGGATAAGCAAATGCTCCGAAAATTAATAAAAATTAGTTACATTTTTGAAGATGAGCCTATTTTTTAATCATTTTAAATATAATATTTTCAGTCGTCATAAAAATACGCCGGCGAATAAATATTTTTAAATCTAGGGAATTTTTGTGTGAGCCATACCACCTTGTACATTTGGTTGCCTATTATTTTTGGTCACGTGGGGTTCGGGAATTAATGAAAGCCCGGTATAAGGAGGTATATAAGACTTGTTCAAACACTTTAACGAAATTGGATAAAATTGCTATGGGTCTATAATTAGCAACATTGGACCTATCTTCTTTTTTGAAGACTGGAATAAGGCGAGCACGCTTCCACAAATCAGGAAAAGTGTTCGTCTGAACAGCCAAATTAATAATAGTGATCAGGGGTTTGACAAATATTGATTTACAATATTCTTTAATAAAGAAACTTGGAAGTTGATCATCTCCTACGGTATTATTATTTTTAAGCTTATTTAGAGCAGACAGAATATCACTTTCAGTAAAAGATGACAGATCAAAGTAATTAATGTTTATGCATGTATCAGAAAAAGTAGCATTCGTAGACGTTGAGTAAGCATTTGAAACAGTTGTGGCAAAATAATCAACAATATCAGCCGGCGCGTACTATAATTTACATTGCCGTTATGCATTTGAGAAGGTATTCTTGAGGTACCGCTTTTTGCATGTATGAAGCTCCATAGTTCCTTGGGGTTACTTTTGATACCACGTTCTACTTTATCTATGTATGCCCGATATGCAGCATTTTTCATGTTATTAATATCACGTCGAAGACGCTTAAATTGCGTACTATAAAAACATTGATTAGTTGATAACCATTTTTGACGATAATATGCCTTGAGCTTAATGGCAGTTTTGATTTCTTGTGTAAACCAGACTGGAAAAGAGGACTGGCAACGCTCAAATTGAGGAACAAAATTATCAAGTACACTATACACAAAAGAGTAAAACGTTTCCAAAGCATCATTAACGTCAGCATATGTATCTAAAAAGGACCAGTCAGCCAAAAGTAATGCATTGTATAATTTCGGAAAGTTTGCCTTTCGAAAATTGAAAGGTCTATTGTTATTTACAGGGAAATGGAGTGGCTTTGGCACTATTATATAGTTCTAAGTTAATTGCAAGAGTAGGATGGTGGTTGTCTTCTGGGACAAATGGTAGTGATTCTCGATCGACGAAGATATTGCTGGATAAATTAGATAAAACCAAATCAAGTATTTTATCATTAAAGTTAGTGACAGTATTGAATTGTTTTAAATCTAATGTGATAATAAAATTTTGTAAATGATTTAACTTAGGGATTACAGTTTGCGCATTAAAAGCTAAGTTAAATTGAGGTACATTAAAATCACCTAGAACTAGAACTTTTTTGTCAAAAATTAATAGTTCCAGCGATTCCAAGAGAACAGCGAATAAATCAGATGGTATATCTGGGGGTATGTAAATTACTACAATATAAAATTGATGATAGTTAACTGTACATTTACATGCCACAATATCAACTAACGGTATGAGATTCGTAATTGCCGTCGCATCAATTTGTTCAGCGTTGGTTTTATTGGAAAGTGCAAGTAGAACACCTAAGGAGCGGCCAGTGTTAGTAGAACGACGATCACACCTGAAGACATTGTAGTCAGTTGAAAGCAATTCAGTGTCCCTTATTGAGTCGTTCAACTTTGTTTCTGTGACTGCTATGACGTCGAATTCAGAGATAAACGATGAAGTATAAAAATCGTGACTTTTGGTGCGAAGACCACGGGTGTTTTGGTAGTATATATTTAAGTTGGTGGTTGTTGGTGTTGGGCCGAATTAGTTTTCCACATTTTATATGATTGTTGGAATGCCATGAATGTGTTTTATCTTTAGGCCCGTTTCACCAGCATCTAATCTTCGAACTAGTTCTCTTTTAATGCCTTTGTAATACTCAACCTGAGATGGAGTGTTGTCCCGAGACAGCTTAATCTTTTTAAATTTTTGAGACTCCATCAGCTTTTTAGAGTTATAGAGAGCCGTGTACACAGATTCTTCATTATCTAGACGCAGTTTAATTGGTCGACGCTGGTCAGTTTGCGTGAGATCATATTTCCCAAGACGAATAGGGTTAACTTGGGAAGTGACAACATTTATTGTTGGTAATAATTTTAAAATTAATTTCTTGTCAATCTCGGCCTGTGCTACCTTCGAACCACACTCAGATTCCTCTAACCTATAGACTATAATGTTTGTTTTACGTTTATCACGCTCGGCAATCTCTTGAATAATCTCTTCTCTTATTTTTTTTTTTTTTTTAGTGTGGGAGGGGAAAATCCATTTACGGACGGAGTGTCGGACTCCCTCCATATAGGAGGACTACCGACTAAAAACTCTTCCCACTTTTAGCGGCTTCGACTACAAGGTCATTAGCCGCTTCAATTGTTTATATTTATTATATTTCAACAAATCTTTAATTTACATACAATAAATAAATAATAATAATATATACAAGAACAAATGCGACATCACAGAGATTTGTGGTCCCAGTGACCATGCACAGATCAACACAAATTAAACAACTACTACCTAAATTTATTATCACAAAAATGTAGGGGGCTCCGATGCCGGAACCTACATTCATTGGACAACACGATTAAACCTAATATCACAGATACAGGCTGTGCTCCAGAGTTGTAAATGGACTCTGGAGCGGACAGACATGCCACTATTCACAAAACAGACAAGTAATAAATAAATGAATAATAAATTAACACGCAAAACGTATACAAGTGCTCAGCTCTGATCCGTGTTAAATATTTTTAAATAAACCGGTCTCTCTTAAAAATCGGAGGACCGGTTTACAAAACCGCTGTTCCAAGATACTCGCTATATTTTCCGGGAGTCCTAACATAACACGTTCATTTGTGAAGGCTCTACATTCCTCTAATATATGCCTCACCGTTAGAGGGCTGTGACACGTAGTGCATGTGGGTGCTGGATCGCCGGTAAGGAGATACGAGTGGGTCAAGTTGGTATGGCCCACTCTGAGGCGGACGAGGGCCACCTCCTCTCTCCTTGTTAGCGTTACCGGAGATCTCCATGCTGTCACAGAGAGCTTCACTGATCGTAATTTGCTCTCGAGGCTCAACCAGTCTGTATGCCAAGCTCTACCGACCACTGACGTCAGAAGACTCCTCACGTCTCCGGGCCGGCAGTAGGCGTGGTCAATATGATCCTCTTCGGCCGCCAGACGGGCAGCCGAGTCTGCCAACTCATTGCCTTCAATCCGTGCATGAGAAGGCACCCACATGAGGGTAACTATCTTATACTGAGTTAGCAGATGGTGGTAGACTGACAAAATATCCCCCACCATAGGATCATATATTTCCTTATTGGCCATACTAATCAAAGCAGACTGGGAATCCGATAAAATGAGGAATGTTTTGCGATCTGACATGTCACAATAGCGCAGCGCTTGCCAAATGGCGTACAATTCAGCTGTGTATACACTAGAGACCTCTGGGAGGGACCAAGAATGTGCTGTGCCATTCACAGCTATCGCGGCCCCCACTCCAGTTTCGGTTTTAGAACCGTCAGTATACACAGCGAGAGGAAAACCATACTGATGCATAACGTTGTTTAGTCGGGCCAGGATTTCCTGAGGTGGAGTGGACTCCTTCGGGAGGCTGGACAAATCCTCTTATTGTGGAAGTTAGGGATGGAGTAGGCAGAGATGTAGTTTTTAATAATTTTATTTCTTCCTGCAAGGCAACTATGGCTGACTTAAGACCGTTAATGTCATCACCCAACTCTTTGCAATATTTACAGGACCATGTAAGACCACATTTTAAAGTGATTTTCCTAGCTTCAGCTTTTGTGAGGTCAACACAATTGATTTTATATATTTTTTTACAAATTTAACAATTCACGCACATATGTGATTCTACGGTTGTATTACAGCAGTAACAAGTATTCATCTTTGTACAAACAATAATATTAGAAAAATAAAATAAAGTAAGTTACGTTCTATGTAAGTTTATATTTAACGATAGGTAATAAGGATGATACAATACAGGGATACACACTTCACGCCAGCTGTGCCCGTAGCGGGGACTTGAAAAAATCAAAACAAACACTGAGCAACTGGGCAACGGAAGGAAATGTGATCATGAGTACAGAGGAGTAAACAAAATATATGTCTATTTAAAGCTGTTAAAAAATAAAACAGAACAAACACGAAAAAAAACTATTTCATTAAATGCGAGTGCCAGGTAAAAACAAAAAAATATGGAATTTGACCCGATGAGTCGGCACTCCGAATATTATTGTATGAAATTCTGGTAAAATTCAGCTGCAGTTTATGCGTTTATTGGTAATCATACAGTTCTAGTTTTTACACCACTAGATAGCCAATATTTTTCTGCATAAATTGATGTTAAATAATACTTTGTTACTTACAATTTACTATCAATTTCGGAAGGTATTGTTTTATTCGACTCGCACGCTGTCGAGGCAAAAGAAAATAATAGTATCTAGGTTTATAGTATTGAAGAAAGGATGCTTCTTGTTCACGAAGAAAATGGCGGCCATATGCAACATTTACGATAAATGTAACATTTTTAATAAATCCCATTTCTTACTGCACATACAGGCATTTTTAATTTTGAAATTGTTCAATGATTGATAAAAATATTAGTATTTCAAAATACGACTTACTTTTGAAAAACCCTATACATTCAGCAAAAATAAAAAATATTGTGAAGAAAGTGTTAGTGTTTTCGAGTTATAGCTAAAAACTCAATATTTTCCATTTTTATTTTTTTATTAATATCTCAGTTTATTTATTTATACTTCTTAAATTCTGGTAAAATTCAGCTGCTGTTTATGCGTTTATTGGTAATCATACAGTTCTAGTTTTTACACCACTGGATAGCCAATAGTTTGCTGCATAAATTGATGTTAAATAATACTTTGTAACTTACAATTTACTATCAATTTCGGAAGGTATTGTTTTATTCGACTCGCACGCTGTCGAGGCAAAAGAAAATAATAGTATCTAGGTTTATAGTATTGAAGAAAGGATACTTCTTGTTCAAGAAGAAAATGGCGGCCATATGCAACATTTACGATAAATGTAACATTTTTAACAAATCCCATTTCTTACTGCACATACAGGCATTTTTAATTTTGAAATTGCTCAATGATTGATAAAAAAATTAGTATTTCAAAATACGACTTACTTTTGAAAAACCCTATACATTCAGCAAAAATAAAAAAATATTGTGAAGAAAGTGTTAGTGTTTTCGAGTTATAGCTAAAAACTCAATATTTTCCATTTTTATTTTTTTATTAATATCTCAGTTTATTTATTTATACTTCTTAAATTCTGGTAAAATTCAGCTGCTGTTTATGCGTTTATTGGTAATCATACAGTTCTAGTTTTTACACCACTAGATAGCCAATATTTTGCTGCATAAATTGATGTTAAATAATACTTTGTTACTTACAATTTACTATCAATTTCGGAAGGTATTGTTTTATTCGACTCGCACGCTGTCGAGGCAAAAGAAAATAATAGTATCTAGGTTTATAGTATTGAAGAAAGGATGCTTCTTGTTCAAGAAGAAAATGGCGGCCATATGCAACATTTACGATAAATGTAACATTTTTAATAAATAACATTTCTTACTGCACATACAGGCATTTTTAATTTTGAAATTGCTCAATGATTGATAAAAATATTAGTATTTCAAAATACGACTTACTTTTGAAAAACCCTATACATTCAGCAAAAATAAAAAATATTGTGAAGAAAGTGTTAGTGTTTTCGAGTTATAGCTAAAAACTCAATATTTTCCATTTTTAATTTTTTATTAATATCTCAGTTTATGTATTTTTACTTTTTTTTAAATTTATTTATGCCTCGCTAAGAGGCTTACATTTGTTATAACATATGGCATACAAAATTAATATCTGGCATTACGCATATAGGTATAGTATATTGATCAGTTTTCCCTGTAAAAAAAAAAATGTCAACTCTGTTGGGAAATAAACATATTATTATTATTATTATTACAAAATCAGTTTAAAACAAATACAATATATATAAATCTATACATACAACTAAATTTATCTATACATACAACTAAATTTACATAAAATACAAAATAAGTACATAAAATACAAAATAAGTTAGTACAAACAGATTAAAATTTTAAATCAACTCTTAGTAAGATAAGAAATGCATGTTTTTGGGGCACTTTTTTTACGGGGATTTGAATGGGGTTAATAGAGGATTTATATCTTTATTGATAAACAAGATACAATATAAATCTGTGTTTCTTTAAAATAGAAGTAATAGTTGGATTTGCCACAAGTAAATAGGTTATTTTTTCTCTTTTCAATAATGTACCATTTGAGGATTTTATACGGATTTTTTTTTAATTATACATATTATGATTTTTGAAAATCGTTTAATTTTTATCTTAAAGCGAGTGTTTTCCACTCCCAGACTAAGCATGAAGTAAAATTTCGAGTTTAGAAAAGCCTGAAAATTTGGTTTGGTCGCGTAGCGCGAAGCGCGGAGCGGCCAAACCAAATTTTCAGGCTTTTCTAAACTCGAAATTTTACTTCATGCGCCACGCGTATAAAACACTGACTTTAAGTGAAGTTCTTGATTCACTTCTAAAACAGTATGCTAAAGTGGTATATTTCGAACTTCGCTTGAAATCAGTGTTTTATGCGCGTGGCGCATGAAGTAAAATTTCGAGTTTAGAAAAGCCTGAAAATTTGGTTTGGTCGCTCCGCGCTTCGCGCTACGCGACCAAACCAAATTTTCGGGCTTTTCTAAACTCGAAATTTTACTTCATGCTCAATCTGGGAGTGGAAAACACTCGTTTTAAGTTTCTAATTAAAAAAAACTACGAGTATCTAAAGATCTACGGCGCATACGCTGTAATTGGGACGTGTATACTTGAAAGAAAAACTCCCTGTATACCTTGTATCTGTGTAAACTAGTTAGCAAAATGTTTCAAATACAAGGTAAATTATTCCATCTATTATTTAGGTTTTATTATCGACATGTGGTTTACGCGAAGCGTGGAGAACCACCACCAGGATTTTTGGAAGGCCCTAGAAGAATAATTACTGTAAGTCCTGAAATGCTGAACATACATTTAAAACAAATTTGGCAGTGATTTTGCTTGAATTTGTGAAATTTTTTACAGTATGTAACAGAAAAGTTCAAAAGAAACAAAGACAAGAAGGCTTCCGATGATATATCAATAAGGGAATTTGATTATATTAAACGGGAAATGCATTTGAAATTTCATTATGATACGGGGAAAATAACCGCCAGTACGCGCACCTTTATCAAACCCCCAGTTACTGAAATGGTTGAAGGCGTGGCATTTCATCCAGAACTAACTTACGGATATCAAGCAGAAATTGGAGCGAAGCCAATCAAAAATTCGACTTTGTACGTTCTGCTCGAAGCTCAAATCAGAGACGAAGAGGATTGCAACATTAAAATTAAAAGAATCGAAGATGGGGTGAATTTTTATTTCATTATTTCTAGTTAATATGCATTTATTTCAACCATATGCCTACGTACTGTAATAATGAGCGGAGAGTCGTTTATATTATTGGGATTTGTAGGACGCTTCCGTCCTGCAAATCCCAATTTTTGGGCCTTTCTAAACTTATTTTATGTGAAGTTCAAAATATACCGAGTGTTGAATCGATTGGGTATACATAGCAAGGGGACCGTTGCTTAATCATTAATCATTAAGAGAATTAATTTCTTTAAAAAGTTTTAGGTCGTCAGCGAAAAGTAAAAACTGTGAATTTTTAATTACTGTTGAGATGTTATTTATAAACAACAGAAAAAGCAACGGTCCCCAATGGGATTCTTGAGAAACACCCGAAGGAACAGTCATGATTTCAGATAGATGGTTTTTTATTTTGTAATATTTTGTAATATTTTTGCCTTTAATCTTTAATCTTTATTAAAACGGAAGGCCAATACATAATTACATAAATACAAAAAAAATAGAACAAAAAACAAATAAAAAAAAAGACAATAACACGCACTATAAAACAAATAGTGTAAAAAAAACTTGGTAGATGACAGTTTCACATATCAAGTTTAAACATAACAATAAAACAACAGACATTTACAATGATGTTAACGAGCGCCGTAGGGTGTTGTACGAGTCCGAAAAGAAGTCAATATTGACTTCATTGGCGTTCCTTAATATGCGTGTTGACGCGGAGTGCAGAGCGTAATCCGTCCTTCTAAATGGTACGTTAAAAGTCGGTATTTTCCGTAAAGGTCTAGACGGAACATGCATTCCTATCCAATTTAGAATGTCCGGACAATCGATTAGACCATTTACAATTTTGTAAACAAGAGTTACATCATAGTTAAATCGACGTTGCTCTAAACTTTGGATGCCAAAACGGTTGCAGAGTTCTTTGGTGCTCCCGATAATGTTAAATTTATAGCCTAAAAAGCGAACAAACTTCCTTTGGATGCATTCGAGTCTGTCTTTGTCCACCGCCATATATGGAGACCAAACACAAGAACCGTATTCCAGATGGGAACGCACTAAAGAGTAGATAGTATGAGTACCGTCTTCGAATCGGAGAACTCTATGGAGTTCCGTTTCACGAATCCCAGAAGCTTATAAGCTTTGGCGATAATGTTGGATACGTGTTCGTTGAAAGAGAGCACGGAATCGAAGACCACACCCAGATCCCTGATTGATGTTACGCGTTCCAAAGGTACGTCCATCAATTGGTATCCATACACAACGGAAGACTGACGTCGAGAAAAAGTTATTACTTTGCATTTGTTCAAGTTAAGTTGAAGCTTATTAGACCGACACCACGTTTGAAATGATAGCAAGTCATTCTGCAACCGAACGGCATCATCGTATGTACGAACTCGCATGAAAATTTTCATGTCGTCGGCGTATAGGAGACATTGGGCATTTACGAAACATTCAATAACATCATCCACAAACACATTAAAAAGTAGTGGTCCCAAATGAGACCCTTGGGGAACACCGGAGGTGACAGAAATATTACGCGATACACATTGGCCAATCCGAACCATCTGAGATCTACCAGTGATATACGATTTGATCCACTGGAGAACGAGACCTCCAATGCCGAGATTACGCAATTTTTTGATTAAAATATAATGATCAACACTGTCAAACGCCTTCGAGAAATCGGTATAGACGGAGTCGACTTGTAAACGATCGACGAAGGCGCTGACTAAGTAAGATTCGTAGATCAGAAGATTAGTTACGGTAGTTTTTCCCGTACGGAATCCATGCTGTTTTAAAGATATCAATGGTTGGAGTATTTCAGTCAGGTAACTGGTTACTAGTCTTTCAAACAGTTTAGGGATCGCTGACAAAATAGATATCGGTCTGTAATTTTCAAATAGTTTCACATTCCCTGATTTATGAATGGGAGTGATGAATGCACCCTTCCAAATTGAGGGAAATATTCCCTCAGTAAGAGACTTGTTGAAAAGGATCCACAGAGGCCTACTGAGTGAAAATGCACAGTTCTTTAAAAATGAGGCAGGTAAACCGTCGGGTCCAGAGTTATGGGTTGCTTTAATTGAGATGAGTTCGTTTAACACATCAGTAATTCTTATTTTCTGGAAAACACACTCATTAATATGATTGTAGGAAATAGTATTAGAATTGCACTTTGAGCCGTGGGTGTGGGGATTGTACACCGATCCGAAAAACGTAGCAAAATTATTTACTATGCCATCAGGAGTGTCAATTAAATTATCACCAATAGTGAAAGTTGATGGAATATTATTAGATGTTCGCTTCGAGTTAACGTAATTCCAAAAAGTTTTGGGATTGTGTTTGATGCTATCTTCAATTTCCTGGATGTAATTGGTGTGGCAGATCCGAGCAGAGTCTTTGCATTGCTGCCTAACAAAACTAAATTTACGATAATCATCGTCCAGACCTGAGGCTGTGTAAACATTGTGTAGTTTCTTCTTCTGGATAACCAATTTAGTCAGCTCCGGAGTAAACCATTTAGGAAACCGAGATGGTTTAAACTTGGATGCGTGGATAATAGGAACAAAGTTATCAATTATTTCATAAATAGTGGAGTAGAAGTTCTGACAAGCCAAATCAATATTGCAGCCGTTCAGAATGGAATCCCAACTGATGTTCAGTACCGCGTTGTTTATGGCAACAAAATCGGCACGTTTAAAATTATATCGTAAGGAGTTGTCATCCCATTGAGTACTACAAGAATCTGCGTTTATCGCGAACGAAGGAAATAGTTCTTCTCTTGCAAATGCGCACAAAAAAAGTTACCAATGTTACCGAAATAATGAGTAATTTGCAGTGAACTACCAGTGGAAAATTCCGACATAAATGAACACTAACATCACTAAGTAGTTCACTGCAAATTACTCATTATTTCGGCAACATTGGTAACTTTTTTGTGCGCATTTGCAAGAGAAGATTAAAGGCAAAAATATTACAAAATATTACAAAATAAAAAACCATCAATCTGAAATCATAACTGTTCCTTCGGGTGTTTCTCAAGGATTCCATTGGGGACCGTTGCTTTTTCTGTTGTTTTTAAATAACATCTCAACAGTAATTAAAAATTCACAATTTTTACTTTTCGCTGACGACCTAAAACTTTTTTAAGAAATTAATTCTCCTAATGATTGTACATTGCTTCAGGAGGATTTGTCATCTGTTTATGATTGGTGCTGCCAAAATCAGTTATTTTTTAAATAATTAACACTGATTACTTTTTTGTATTCACTTTTTATATTATAATAAAAAGTGAATACAAAAAAGTAATTAGTGTTAATTATTTAAAAATTTACAAACAAGATAAATTCAAATTCAAAACTATTTGAATTCGAGAAAATAAGCTTACGCTTCTTATAGTTTGCACACTTTAAACATAATATATAAAATTACGAAAAAACTATTCGTGAAAATGCAAACAGTGTCTTAATTATTAAGACAATTTAAGACGATAAATATTCATTGAAACAACTACTTCCCGTGCAAATACACCTCCGGATATTGAATTATACAATGAAATATTTAAAATCTTATTTAATTTGATGGTGTATTTGCACGGGAAGTAGTTGTTTCAATGGATATTTATCGTCTTAAATTGTCTTATTAATTATGACACTGTTTGCATTTTCACGAATAGTTTTTTCGTAATTTTATATATTATATATAAATATTTAATTGATGAGGCGGATACATGATGAAACTCCATAATACTATTTGAAATAAAACAACACAGTTGGGAGGGTTTCACTTTTATTGTTGAACATTATTCATTATTTCATCTGCCTGATGAAGCCACTGTGTGGTGAAACATGTTGCAGTGTTCAACAATAAAAGTGAAACCCTCCTAACTGTGTTGTTTTATTTCAAAAAAATATATATATATATATATTTACAATGTTTCACAAAGTAACCGCCTCCACCACAAGATAATTATTTTTTTAATTCAGGTAAATGTAAATCAAATACTTTCTCAAGAAAAAAATCAATCCACGATTTTGTTTATAAAATTGGTGATATTGAATTACAAAACGTTTCAGAAATTAAAGATCTCGGCATTGTTTTTGACACAAAATTAACATTTTCAAGTCATATTAACAATATATGCAATTCAGCAGCGAGAATGTTGGGCTATATAAAGAGAATCTCTCGGAATCTGAATCCAGATTAATACAAAATTATTTATGTTGCATTTGTGCGTTTAAATTGGAGTATGCTTCATGTATTTGGTGTCCTAGCCATAAGTGCTACCAAGAAGATGTTGAAAATATACAACATACATTTTTTAAATCTCTTTTGTACAAATTAGGAAACAGAGATAATTTTAATCTTGAAACACTGATGACTAACTTTAGCCTTAATAGTTTAGGTAACAGAAGAGTTTTTGCGTTGATGTTACATAAAATGCGCCACGCGTCTAAGATACTGATTTCAAGTAAAGTTTACTTTTTTTAATTAAAACACTTTTAACCTTTCTTCACAATTTTTATTAAATACCAGATGTACATTTCGATCACAAGGTGACCATTATCACTAAATTCTGTATCAATCTATTGATAATGGTCACCTTGTGACCGAAATGTATATCTGGTATTTAATAAAAAAAATTGTGAAGAAAGGTTAAAAGTGTTTTAATTAGTTATTATAATCTTCACGTAACTCACCCAAACTCAATGAAGTTTACTTGTTTATTTATTTATTTATTTATTTTAACGGTGGGCCATTACATAATAAAATAACAATAGTCTTTTAACAAATCGAAATAATCGCACAAAATCACACAAACAATGTGAATAACGACTAAAACTAAATTTATATACAAATACAAGTATGCATACAAGGAATCATACATACTATAACACTACGTACTACATTCAAGCACATTTTTACAATTACGCTTGAAACATTGTAAGCTTACACCAAAAACATCTATCAATCTACAATATGTATTAATATTATCAATTAATGCATTCCTAGGGCTGTTGGATGCATAATTTGTTGCGTGATACTTGCTAGCAAGTAGTTGTTGATGCCTAGTTAAGCGTGTAGGTACATATAGTGAGATTGATGCAAGTATTACAGAGCAATTTATTCTGCTATTTAATATGCGGTACGCAAAACACAAGGAAAAGTACACTCTTCGTTTAATTAATGGAAGAAGTCCAAGATATTTAAGTATCATATTATAATCATGATAAAATAGATGATATCGAAAACAAATCAATTTTATCATTTTTCGTTGCACATTTTCTAGACGATCCACATGACATTTATAATGAGGTGACCATATAATTGCGCAATAATCTATAATAGGCCTTACAATAGATATATAGAGAGATATAAATGTTCGAATAGAATTAAAATTTGAGCTAAATCTTCGTATAAATCCAAACATCTGCAATGCTTTAGCAGAGATTTTGTTGATGTGATCATTAAACTGTAGTTTAGCATCAAACAAAACCCCCAAATCATTAATTGAATCAACTCTCTCGAGGAAACTATTATTTAATGAATAATCAAAAGCTAATATTGAATCTTTTTTACGTGAAAACCGCATGGACTTGCATTTTTTTATATTTAAATAGAGATTATTATCATTACACCAAACCATAATCTGATTTAAATCATTTTGAAGAGTATTACAGTCATATATGGACTTTATATTGCGAAATACTTTCATATCGTCTGCATATAGAAGAATATTAGAAGTAAGATGTTTGCCAATATCATTCACAAATATAAGAAAAAGTAACGGCCCTAAGTGAGAGCCTTGTGGCACCCCTGAGGTTGCATCAATTATGATATCAGATGTGATGTTATTTACTTTGACCAACATTTTCCTTTTACAGATAAAGGACCGTAGCCATTCAAGCATGCGTCCCGAAACACCATATGAGCAAAGTTTATACAGAAGCCTCGTATGATTAACCCTGTCGAAGGCTTTGGAGAAGTCGGTGTAGACAGAATCCACAACTGAGCCTTCTTCCAAAGTATCCGATATAAAGTTTGAATAAATAAAGAGATTCGATTCTGTAGATCTTGATGGAAAGAATCCATGTTGTTGATCAATTATTGTGGATGAAAAGTGCAGCATCATATGTTTATATACAATCTTGTCAAACAGTTTCGGAATACAAGATTGAATGGCTATGGGACGATAATTGTGTACATCTTTTTTGACACCCGACTTAAAAACAGGAACGACATAGCAACGTTTCCAGACATCAGGGAACTTACCATCTTGAAGAGATTTGTTAAACAGCCAGGTTAGAGGAAGGCATAACACATTAGCACATGATTTAATTATTGATGGAGGAATTCCATCCGGACCAGGAGAACTGTTTATCTTGATATCAGAACTTAATTCTACGATATCAGATTCAGTAAGCTGAAGATAATTAAAAATTATATTTGATTCTACGGTAAAAATAGGACCCACACAAGAAATATCTGAGTGGGACTCTTGAAAAAAATGGGCGAATAAATTGGCTATATCTTTATTAGAAGTAGCTATCGCTGTTCCTTTGTGCATGCATGAAGGAAAAGTACCAACACTATCCCTTTTGGATTTGCAGTATTTCCAAAAGGCATTAACATTATTTGGTATGTTATTTTCAATATCACGAATGTAGATAAGGTGGTCATTTTGAATTTGTCTTTTGCAATCTGCTCTTAAATTAGAGAAGGTGTTATAGTCTTGAATACACCCAGTATTCTTGAATTTTATATGCGCAAGACGTTTATCTTTAATTAAGTCAATTAACGACGGCGAAAACCATTTAGGAAAATGGGACTTTAATTTTCTCCTAGCTGGAACATGTTTATGCAAAATATTGTATAATATTTCATAAAAAATATCAACAGCATTGTCAATACCATGAGATTCTAAATAGTACATCCAATTTACACTGCTTATTTCATTACAAATAGCATTAATATTACAGTTCGTAAAGTCCAAATAAAATTCCTCATTTGAATCATCATTAGCAATTGCAGCATCAAAGTCTATATGCAAAGGCGGGTGATAACCATCAGGCTTACACAAAGGGTCACCTATGGCGCAACTTATATGAGGATTATTAGAAAATATTAGATCTAAAACATTACAAGAACTATTTATGTTGTTATTAAATTGATATAGCCCATTGCTCATAACGCTATCACACAAAACCCGGGCACAAGCACTTTCAACACTAGTTGGTAAGAATCCCACGCAGTCTTCTTCTGGAATCCAGCCAACACTAGACAAGTTGAAATCTCCAACCTCAAATAACGTAAGATCTTCATATTTATTGATGATATCTGATAATGTATTTACGTGTTCAGTATAAGTGTCCTCATGAGATCGTGGAGGCAGATAAACACAGCCAATAATATAAGAATTATTAATTAAAATCTAAATCTCCTCCCGATTTCGAGTATTGATTGATATTATTGACGAATGTAGATTCCTCTTCACAGCGATAAAAACCCCTCCACCTCTGCTAGTATCATTCGCAGCATAATCACGATCACAACGATGTAATATATAACGATCATCAATAATTTCATTATCTGAAATATTGTGATGTAACCATGATTCAGTTACACATATAATGTCATAATCATTGACTAGAGTATTATTATAAAATTCGAAGAGTTTTGTTCTAAGACCACGCACATTTTGATAGAAGATCGATAATTTTCTTATATTTCTGTTTGTTGTATCCCGGCAGTTTGAAAATGGCGGTTTTGGCGAGGTATAAACTCTTTTAGAGCCACACCTGCAGGCCACTTCGCAGAGTCCTTAAGAGAATCAAAGTGAGGTTCATCAACTCCAAGTTTAAAAGATGAAGATTGATCAGAATTCATAAGACGACAACATTTAATATCCGCATTTACATTTAATATTGTTTTAGCATGATTAACAATCGTTTTAGGTTCAACGTTAGGTTCGACTCTGTAGACGTGTAACCATTTTTTCTTTACAATACTTGATTGAAAACCATAGTCTGGAACATTCGCTGATTCGTTAGCTATAACACTTGAACCAATTATAATCGCATTTTTATTACGCCTTTTCTTATTATTCTCTACAGCGAAAAAAAAATTGTCTCGGTACGTATTCCAAATTAAGCCTATTTTCTGTAAATTTTTAGATATTCCTTGTTTTTTTAAGTTCAATTGAAAGCTTTAAACGAGTGTTTTCCACTCCCAGACTAAGCATGAAGTAAAATTTCGAGTTTAGAAAAGCCCCGTGAAAATTTGTCGAGGGTCGCGCAGCGACCCGAGACAAATTTTCTGGGCTTTTCTAAACTCGAAATTTTACTTCATGCGCCACGCGTATAAAACACTAAAATATTGTGAAATTTATGTATATTCGAACTTTAATTAAAATCAGTGTTTTATACGCGTGGCGCATGAAGTAAAATTTCGAGTTTAGAAAAGCCCAGAAAATTTGTCTCGGGTCGCTGCGCGACCCTCGACAAATTTTCACGGGGCTTTTCTAAACTCGAAATTTTACTTCATGCTTTGTCTGGGAGTGGACAACACTCGTTTAAAGCTTTAAATTCAACTCTTTTAGAAAAATAAAAGTATGTATACAGAGTGTTGATTCGATTAGGTGTACATAGGGATTTAACGTGTAAAACTATATTTATGCATTTTCCTGCTTCCTAAAAAGTACAGAAGCAAACAAAAATTTAAAAAAAATTCTGCGTATTTAGGTCTTTTGAACTTCACGCTAAGTGTTTTATATGCCTGGTGAATGAGGTAAAATTTCGAGTTTGGAAAAGCCTAAAAACTTGGTTTGCTTGCTTCTACACGAATAAACCAAAGTTTCAGTAACTTAATTATTGAGGCAGTTGAAGTAGATAAGCTATGGGGGTTCTGGCTCAAAATCCCATAAGGTTTACATGGGGGGTCTAAATTCGTTTTACTTCCGGTCGAGCCTACAGGAGAAGCGTTCTAGCGTTGAAGGTTGAGTTGTGGTTATCGTAGAAAGCGCGACCTTATCAGTATGTGGTTAGGACAAAAGAGCACCTCTTTTTAAAAAGTGCAGCTGATTTAAATACCTCTTTTTAAAATGAGCAGGTCTTTTTTAAAATGAGCACCTCTTTTTAAAAAGAGCAGCTGATTAAGATACCTCTTTTTAAAAATGAGCACCTCTTTTTAAGAAAGAGCTGCTCATTTTAAAAAGAGGTATCTAAATCAGCTGCTCTTTTGTCCTAACCACATACTGATAAGGTCTCGCTTTCTACGATAACCACAACTCAACCTTCAACGCTAGAACGCTTCTCCTGTAGGCTCGACGGAAGTAAAACGAATTTAGACCCCCCATGTAAACTTTATGGGATTTTGAGCCAGAACCCCCATAGCTTATCTACTAGTTGATAGTTGAAAGTTCATTTTCACTTTGATTTTAGTTTAACCCATTAATGGCCAAGCAATTATAGAGTTAACTCTAAAAGTTGATTTTAGGTAAAATTCTGCATTTATGTTAATGATTTCTATGAACGACTTATCGTATTACATACTGTGAATTTTTCTTTGAAATATACAAAATGTATACATATTGATAATGAAGGTTTAAATTAAATTACACTTGGTTTGTTTCACAATTTTTTACTTTACTATTTACTCACTTGAGTAAATAGTAAATAGTAAAGTAAAAAAAAAAAAAAATTGTGAAACAAACCAAGTGTAATTTAATTTAGACCTTCATTATCAATATTTAAAAATGTTTCACCAAGTGATAAGTGAGAAAATTATTCAAGAAATAAAATGTATACGCTGTAAATTTTCAGGCATTAGTCGAAAGCATATAAAAACGAGTGTTTCCACTCCCAGACTAAGCATGAAGTAAAATTTCGAGTTTAGAAAAGCCTGAAAATTTGGTTTGGTCGCTTCGCGAAGCGAAGCGGCCAAACCAAATTTTCAGGCTTTTCTAAACTCGAAATTTTACTTCATGCGCCACGCGTACGATACACTGAAATATTGTGATGTTTGAAATACACTGATATATATGCTATATTTTTTTAAAATGAGTTATAATCGAAATATTTAAATAAGAAAATATTTACATTTTTCTTCATATATTTTCAAGTTAGGCCAAATAATATAATATATCAAATTAACTTCTATAGTAATTAAACGAACAAAAAATTAATAATGTTGCGTGTATGCATCAATGGCGCTTAATGGGTTAAATCAAACACTTATTACTTTCAAACACTTTATTGTACTCACGACAATTGCTTCGCCACACTGTGGCTTCTTCAGGGAATAATTATTCTTCGCCTGAAGAAGCCACAGTGAGGCGAAACAATTGTCACGAGTACAATAAAGTGTTTGAAAGTGATAAGTGTTTTATTTAAACTAAAATCAAAGGGCAAAGTTTCAGGCTTTTTATTTTACTGGAAATTTTACTTCATGCTTCACAAACCTTTACAGAGTATGCATCGGGATGTGTATACTTAAAAGAGACATTTTCTGTATATTAGGTAGCGGAATTTCTAAGACTCAGAGCTTTCGAAATGGCCCATCCAAAACTAGACGTCGGATTATTCAACAGAGAACAAAACAAAGGCCATCGCGTCGATATGTTAGAGAAAGAACGTTTCGAAAAAACCAAGAAGGAACGAGAAATTGAGGATGAACTAGATTTCATTAAACCGTATTTGGTGAGGTTCAATTGTCAAAAAAGGGTGAGGACAGCGGCGGCGGTCAAAGTGCGCGAGGCTTGTTTGAGGGAATTCAAGGATCTCCTGGTGTGGCGGGCTAACAATCTGCAGAAGCAGTTTCAGGATGTAGGGTACATTATCGGAGTTGATTTTTGTATAATTGAAAGTTGTTTTTTTGTTTAAAGCAAATGGAGTTTATTGCGAAGAAGCACGAGTGGTATACCGCTGAGTTGGATAATTTGACGTTTGAGGATGAGCAGGAATATTTCAAGGAGATGAATGAGGCGAATTATATTCAGCATATATTGGAATTGAGATTGATTCGGTTAAAAGAATTGGCTCCATCTAGGTAAGTTTTTATTTGATGTGATATATTTAGCAAGTTAAGTATTCATTCAATTGAATCACTTAGATACAAAGGCGTGTAAGTGCCTAACCAGCTTTTTTATATATCTAGCTTTAAAGTTTAAGTCATATTAAAACCAACCAAACAAAATAGTAAGTAAAATAGAAAAAACGTTTGAAACAATTTGATACATATTTCCGTTAGAATTAATATTACCGATTTAGGAATGTCAACTAACTGAATTCGTTTGTCGAAATGTTGGCAACCTTTTGATAATATGATAATTAATTTTCAATCCACAACTATTATAATGTACGGTTTCACCAACTCCTATTAACATTTTCTATGTCATAAACATTAATGTCATGTGAATTGATTCATTTTTTGACATGCATGTAACTATTACTAAATTTTAAACAATGAATAACTATTGATCGATTAAAGTGACTCTTTTTTTTTAATTGTACAATAATAATTCATTACATATAAATACAAAATAGAATTAACCCCCAATATAAAACCGCTTTTAATTCAATACATTATACATCCAGTATATAAATATTTACATTTTAAATTCAGAAACCCCACACAATAGTACTGTTGATCTTTGGGATAAACTTGTTAAAATACTACAGGCTTATGAAAAACCATTCAGTTTTCAAGTTTCAACACGAGGATCTACGGCATTTACAACCTGTTGCGTTCAGACTTTTATGTTTGTATTACTCAACTCTCATAACGGAGATTTAGATTCTGAAATAACACGTTTACCGTGTAATGGCTGTTGTTTAACTTGTGAAGTAAAATATTTATGCTGAAATTATTACGATATAAAATTAACTTCAATTCTTGTATATAAATAGTCAAGTTTACAAGAGACTATTAAATTCCCCTTAAGCAATAAGTAAAATATTTAGTAGTCATAAAACATCCTTCTAATGACTACTAATAAGGCAGTCAAGTTTTGATATTATTAACATCATTTTAACTCGACATGGGGGTACATTTTGACAGTAAACTAACATTTAATGCACACATTCTTGACATAACGAAAAAATGCAGTAGAAAAATTGGCTTCATTGTGAGAACAACTAGGGACTTCAAGAATCAGCAGACGTTAACACTACTATTTAACTCGTTAGTTAGAAGTAAGCTCAATTATTGTGCACCTGTATGGTGCCCCTATAAGCAGCTCTACGTGCGGCATATTGAATCTGTGCATAGAAGGTTCTTAAAATTCGTATTTTGGAAAAAGCATGGCATCTATCCGACTCACGGATACCCATACGATAGTTTGCTTTCGGAATTTAACACTTTGTCCATTGCCGATAATCATAATCTAATTAATGTTATTACACTGTACAAAATCCTACATAATCAAATAGATGATATGAATTTGTTAGAGTCGTTATCATTTCATGTGCCTCGATTAAATGCTAGAAATCGTCTAACCTTTTCCTTCCAAACGCCCAACACTAACCACCTCAACCATTCCCCAATTAATAAAATGGTTCACAGGTATCACCAAATACAGTACGATACTGATATATTTGCTAGCTTTTCTGAATTTAAACAAAAGGCTCAGGAGTGTATGCTTCTCAGGGTGCAGCTATGATCTAAACCTGAATATGGTTAACTTTATTTGTTGTATGTAGTTGCCACACTTCACCGGAACATTATGTTAGTCTCATTGTTTTCGTTTCATCGCTTTGTAATATATATATCTATATATTTTTATTTTTATTTGTTATAGTAATTTCTTAAATATAACAATTGTTTATGTATTTCCTCGTAAGATGTAATTCTGTTGGGAATAAAGATTATTATTATTATTATTATCAAATTTAAATGTAATCTGTATAATCATAATACAGTTAATATGTATTATGATTACGCAGATTAGATATATATTTGATATCATGTTAAAATGATGTTAATAATATCAAAATTCGACTGCCTTATTAGTATTATTCAATTTCCTGTTAATTCATTTAGTTTGGTGAGAGA
Organism: Philonthus cognatus; assembly: GCA_932526585.2. Lineage (NCBI taxonomy): Eukaryota > Metazoa > Arthropoda > Insecta > Coleoptera > Staphylinidae > Philonthus > Philonthus cognatus. The sequence goes on from OW052244.1 coordinate 98,868,378, forward strand.
ATAATTTGACCTGATTTTGCATGTAAATTATGCAGAGAACAGTAAAGCTGTCGTGTAACTCAAATATTCATTGTATAATTCAATATCTGACGGCGTATTAGCTCAAGAAGTAGTTGTTTTAATAAATATTTGGAGACTTGTCTCAATGAGACAAAATTTTTGCAGAAAGTCGATATTAATTTTAATTCGTTTTTATCTTTTATTAGTACACATTAGAAGGATGTTTTGTGAATCAACTAAATATTTTACTTATTGCTCAAGTAGAATTTAACTTTGTATCAATACTTCGTTTTAAAACAGTATTATTAACATATTTAAAAACAAATGTTGTGTTTTAAACGGTTTTGTTTTAAATGCATATTTGCTTAAAATGTTTTTTTCTTGGGGGGATTTGATTTAGAATCAATACTTTGTTTTAAAACAGTGTTCTTAACATGTTTAAAAATGAATGTTGTGTTTTAAACGGTTTTGTTTTAAATGAATTATTTGTTTAGAATGTTTTTTTTTTATTATGAAATGTATATTGAATTAAACATAATCTGATCTGAAACCCATGAAAATGTTATCATATTTGAACATAATGCATATTTATTTGACTTCTTTTGCCCCACTGTTGGCAACAATAAAAGATGAATGAGCTACTTCTGAACTTAAGAATAAATCAGTGTTTTATATGCGTGGCGCATGATGTAAAATTTCGAGTTTAGAAAAGCCCCGTGAAAATTTGTCGAGGGTCGCGCAGCGACCCTCGACAAATTTTCACGGGGCTTTTCTAAACTCGAAATTTTACATCATGCTTAATCTGGGAGTGGAAAACACTCGTTTAATGATTTAAATTGGACTAATTTAAAAAAGGCGTATGCATATGTATACATAAAAGAAAATTCGCTGGTTATGTCAAAGGGCTGCTTCTAACTTGAAAAACTGTAGGTCTTCGACGCCTTAGAATTCCTTGTGGTTTAAATTAATCACTGTCAGCAAGCCCGTAGCCAGGGGGAAGGGGGTGTATGGTAGTTTCCCTGTATTTAAGAGTAGCGCAAACTGGCATCCATTTTGTTGCCTTTAGGCGTCAAATTCAAACTAAACCAATCATATTCTATAATGATTGACGCGCGTCCTGTTAATTTGATATAGTTTGAATTTGGCGCCTAAAGGCGCCAAGATGGATGCCAGTTTGCACTACTCTCTTAAGGGTCTATTTCACTTTTTGACCTTGACGAAATCGAGTCTAAAGGAAAATGCGCCCCTGGTGGCCATGGTGGACATGAACATTTAAAACACAGTTGTTCATCATATATGATTTCTATAAAATACTCGTCATGCAATACTCCGTTTGTTAGCCGCACGGAACCGGTCTTTTGCGCGTTGTCGGGTGGAGAGGAGTAAAAGGGGAAAACATTTATTCATTTCTCGATACATTTTTATTTTCGAGACGGACATCCATCTCTTTCTAACGTTTTGCGCTGTTCTTTTAATTTGACTTCTGCAAATTCTTGCAATTTCATCGTTTGGTTTGTTATTTTGAATTGTGTATCCGATTTTAATTAAAGTGAAAGTGAAAAATACAATAATATATGATCGTAATGTGCTTTCGATATTTAAGATTCTGTTTGACTCTACTTATTGGTACTGGGTTTTGTTATAATAATCACATAACTGACAGGCAAATGGAAGAGGAGGTTATGTAATATTTGTTTATTTTTTGATATTTGCAAAAATACTCGGGGATATTCACAGCACCCATGCAATTTGTCATTAGTGAGTCAACTATCAACTATCTACTTCTGACTCAGCACAGACCATTAACCCATTTAAATACCCGCGGGATTTCTCAAAATATTAAATCAAAGTTGAAATTACGTAAAAAAAGGCAATTAACAGATTTATTTCGTTTGAAAAATTGTAAAAAATCAAAATTTTATACAATCAATATGAAATTCACATGATTTGCTTAGAATTGATTGCACTTACATCTGATTTAAGGGAAGTTTAAGATGTATAACACATTTTCCTAAAATATTGAGCCAAACTTGAAATTATGCAATAAAATCAACGATTTCGGGAAAACTGTTTCTTTAAAAAATTGTCAAGAATTAACAGATTATCAAATCAACATCAACTTAATAGAATCTACACCGAAATTAATAAATTTTGATTAGCTATCATTGAAATTTAAATATCTTCAGTGGATTTTCTAAAATATTAAATGAAAGTTGAAATTTCGTAAAAAAATAACTTAATAAGGGATTTATTTTGTTTGAAAAATTGTAAAAAATCAAAGTTTTATACAATCAACATGAAATTCACACAATTTGCTTAGAATCGATTGCACTTACATCTGATTTAAAGAAAGTTAAAATATCGCAACGCATTTTCCGAATATATTGAGACAAAGCTGAAATTATGCAATAAAATCCACGATTTTAGGAGAGTTTTTTCTCTGGAAAATTTGTAAAAAATTTAATTTTCATACAATCAACATGAAATTTAGAAGATTTACTTAGAATTGATTGCACTTTAATGACATTGAAAGAAAATTGAATTATCTCAACGCGTTTTCCCAAAATTTTTAAAAAAAGCTGAAATTATACAATAAACATAAACCAAGTGGAGAGCGGGTTCAACATAGGTTCCTTAAATACATTGCCTTTAAATTCAATCTTGATTGCACTTATCCACATATACTGTCATCCACGATTTTAGGAGAGTTTTTTCTCTGGAAAATTTGTAAAAAATTAAAGTTTCTTATCCACGATTTTAGGAGAGTTTTTTCTATGGAAAATTTGTAAAAAATTAAAGTTTCTTACAATCAACACGAAATTTAGAAAATTTACTTAGAATTGATTGCACCTTAATGACATTGAAAGATAATTGAATTATCTCAACGCGTTTTCCCAAAATATAAAAAAAAGTTGAAATTATACAATAAACATAAACCAAGTGGAGCGGGTTCAACATAGGTTCCTTAAATACATTGCCTTTAAATTCAATCTTGATTGCACTTATCCACATATACTGTCATATGTTAATTTGCAATCGCTCGAGCGACGACGCTTAAATGCAGATGTCATTTTTATTCACAAATTAATGTCAGGTGTGATAATCTGTCCAGAACTTTTAAGTTTAGTAAACTTTCATGTTCCAAGACGCTTATTACGGAGCAGTTAGTTATTTTATAAACAAACGTAGGGAACCAATTACTGCACTAATTTTGGTATCAATATGATTTGTTGCAATAATATCAATTTCGACATTATTAGTAGAACATTGAAACACCTACGCGCATTCTTATTAAAGGAATAGTTTATTGTGCACATGTTCAGTTTGCCACTTGTAAATTATCATTGTGCTTGTAGCATAGGAAATAAAATTATTTTTTTAATACTTTAAACTCATATGTAATGTTGTTAGTTTTAAGAATCACGAACTGTAGTCTCGTATTGTATATGGATCCCGTTGATAAATAAATAAATCAACGATTTTGAAATGTAAAAAATTTACAGATTATTAAATCAACATATAATTCATGGAATCTACACAAAGAATGAACATTGATTGGCTATAATTAAAATGAAAATATCTCCAGTAAACTTTCTAAAATATTAAATCTAATCAAAGGTTTATGCAATCAAGATAAAATCCATAGAATTTACTTAGAATTCATTGCATTTATATCTGCTTTAAATAAAATTAAATAATCTCAACGCATTTTCAAATAATATTAAACCAAAGTTGAAATAATAAAATCAACGGTTTTAGGAAAACTAACTTTGGAAAAACTCAAGTTTTACACAATTAACAGGAAATTCACAGAATTTACTTACAAATAAAGCAAATAAAATTATCTGAACAAATATTCTTAAAACCTCCACACCTAATCAACCTCTTAGACAGTTTCCTGCACAACAGATCCCTTCAAGTTAAAATACGCCACACCTTTTCCAGCGCCTTTACTCCTGAGCAAGGCCTCCCACAAGGATCCCCGCTATCACCATTTCTTTACAACCTTCTCGTCCATGATATGTACAACCCCGATCCTAACTATTTTGATAAATCTGCCTACCCTCTCCTATACACCGATGATACTGCGTTAATCGCACATGCTCCCACACTCCCAAAAGCCCTCAGCACTCTACAGGGCCTTATCGACACCATTCAAACATGGTTTGCGAAATGGCGAATTTCCATAAACCCCAATAAAACCCAGCTTCTAATCCCTTTTCACCGAGCAAACCAATCCCCATTCTCAATTTCTTTAAACAATCAAGTTATCCTCCCTTCAACCACTTGCAAATACTTAGGTATCCTTTTTGACCCCAACCTTACTTTTAAAGCTCACTCCACAATCCTCAAAGCAACAATCAAGAATCGGGCGGCTCATTTTAAAGGTCTGACCTTCAAACAACAAGGAATTACCACAAAAACAGCCGTTCATATATATAAAATGATATGCCGCCCATTACTTGACTATGCTGCTATCCTCTTCCACAATCCCCATCCTACTACACTCAAAAATTTACAAGTCGCCGAAAGATCGGCCCTGAGAGTGCTTACCAAAATCCGTCACCCCCAAAACCCACTGCACAACCCCTCCAACCTCCTGCTGTACAAACTAACAAAAGTTACCTCCATCGAAACCCGCCTATCCTATTTAGCTGATAAATTCGCCTCAAACCCCACCCTTTATAATCTCCTCCACCCTTTATGCATTTCTCGAAACCCTAATATCACTCCCAAACGTAAACGTTTTACCTCTACAATTCATGATTTCATTTCATCATTTCATAACCCTAGTGATCACGACAATTAAATTCATTTGACTAGACAATGGACGACATTAGCAATCAAGACACTTCCTACACAATAACTGACAAGGACACAACTCTATATTTCCAGGCAGAAAGACCAACGGTCGATAGCCAATTGGCAAATTATTTAATTTTTACTTTATTTAATTGTAATTTATTTTTGTACTATGACTATTACCAAAATTTGCCAATAAAGATTTATATATATATATATATATATATATATATATATTCTTAAAATATTAGGCCAAAGTTGAAATTATGTAATTAAATCAAAATAAATAATTTTAGGAGAATGCTGTGTTTAGAAAAATTGTTAAAAATCAACAAATTATCAAAACTAACACAAAATTTATAGAATCCACATAGAAATTAATACATTTTTATTGGCTGTTATTAAAATTTAAATATCTCTACTGGATTTAACAAAATATCGAATCGAAGTTGAAATTTTGTAAAGAAAAACATTATTCACGAACTAATTTTGTTTAAAAAATTGAACATGTTATTCAATCATCACAAATGTCACAGAATTCACTTAGAATTCATTGCACTTTAAGAAAATTAAATTATTTCAACGCATTATCTTAAGATATTAAGCCAAAGTTGAAATTATGCAATGAAATCAATGATTTTAGGAGAATGTTTTCTTTGAAAAAATTGTTAAAAATCAACGGATTACCAAACCAACACGAAATTTATAGAATCTATACAGAGATAAATAAACTTTGATTGACTTTAATTGAAATTTAAATATCTTCATCAAAGTTAACATTTTATTTGATATATATTTATTTTATCAGTGTATTTTTATTATTAAATAAAATTTCATTCATTTTGAATAATTTTTGATGAACTATTGCAATGACTTCTCAATAATTTAATACGCAATCGCGGCGCAGCATTCACTTGTGTGTGTTTTTTAAAATTGCGGGAATTCGTTGTTTCCAAGCGGTTAATTTGAGGCTTTTAACGAGTGTTTTCCACTCCCAGACTAAGCATGAAATAGAATTTCGCATAAGAATTTGGATTGGCTGCGCAGCGAAGCGGAGCGGCCAATCCAAATTAGGCTTTTCTAAACTCGAAATTTTACTTCCTGCGCCACGCTTAAAACCACTGATTTACAGTGAAGTTAAAAAAACACACACATACAAGAACGATTATAGGCAACCTAATATACGTTGAGTTATTGGTTTGCCTATAATCACTGTTATAAACAATTTGTTCAGCGCAGAATTTGACTCACGTTTTATTCACATCTACATATTAGATTGCTAAAGCCATATATTTTAAACTTTGCGATATTCAGTGTTTTATACGTGTGGCGCATGAAGTAAAATTTCGAGTTTAGAAAAGCCTAATTTGGATTGGCCGCTTCGCTTCGCTACGCGGCCAATCCAAATTTTCAGGCTTTTCTAAACTCGAAATTTTACTTCATGCTTAATCTGGGAGTGGAAAACCCTCGTTTAAAGCCTCAAATTAACCGCTTTGAAACAACGAATTTCCGCAATTTAAAAAAACGCTGTAATTATCGGGATAAGTATACTTAAAAGAAAAATTCCCTGTATGTTCTTGACTATTACAGCGTTTTTTTAAAATTGATGGAATTCGTTGTTTAAAAGCGGTTAATTTTACGCTTTTAACGAGTGTTTTCCACTCCCAGACTAAGCATGAAGTAAAATTTCGAGTTTAGAAAAGCCTTAGAATTTGGATTGGCCGCGTAGCGAAGCGGAGCGGCCAATCCAAATTAGGCTTTTCTAAACTCGAAATTTTACTTCATGCGCCACGCTTAAAACCACTGATTTACAGTGAAGTTCAAAAAACACACACATACAACAACGATTATAGGCAACCCATCCGTGATATATGCACAACTGTCTACTTCTGACTCAGGCTCTTGTCACTTACATAAAACTACATTACACCCACATTCATCTTATAAGAATTCATTTCGTAGTGACAATAAATGTTCTTTCCGTGTATTTATTTGCAAATTGTGTTTAAACACTCACCTGATTTTAGCCTTTTGCACAATACACAATACGCTTGCGAAACATTCTTTTTGAATTTCCGCACACCCTCACACTGTTGGCCCTGCAAAAAAACACACGTTTAAAAAAAAATCTATATTAAAATAATTAAAGTTGTAAAACCAACTCAGAATTGCTATTAAAATAGCAATGCCGTAATAAGTTTGCCGTAAAAACAGAAGTTTGAAAAGCAAAGATTATAAACAAGTGTAAAATATCTAAAACGCCACGAGAACAAATCATAAAAATCTGCGAGCAGTGGCTTAGAATCGTTAAGATAACGACTTTTCAAAGAAATCCCGCTAATTGTTGTCACGTCAGACCGTCATCTATTGAAGACACCCTGAACTGAAAAAAACCCCATTTCTGCTATACAACCACTAGGTGGCGAGACGGTATGCGGAAAATTGAAAAACGAGTGAACATTTTTGTTTGAGCCTTCCTAGGCCATTTCGGGAAAATCTAACTTTACAGAAATGTTTAGGGGGCAAAAAATAGGTCCGGTGTGCATCGGTTTTGCAAATCCGTGAGAATTTTTGAAGATTATTTCGTGATTAAAAATTATTGCAATTTTCATGATTTTTTTTCAGAAAAACGATAATAGCTAGAATAAGCGATGCACACAGGTCCTAAAATGGCGTCAAGATTATGTATGAATTTTTTCATAACTCTAGCTTTTCTGGGAAGGCTGGAATAAAAAATGACGATTTTCGTACATCAAAAAAGACCCTTAAATACAGAGACACTACCATATAGGGGGTACGGCCTACGGCCTTGCTGATAGTGATTAATTTTAACTAAAAGACATTTTTAAAATGTTAAACTTTTGTATTTAAAAGCGGCCATGAAAGAGCAAAAACAATATTTTTACCGATTAAACCCCTCCCGAAATTTCTATAACCCCCTCCAACATTTTTTTCTGGCTACGGCCTTGACTATCAGGGAAATTACTATAAACGAATTTACATCTGATACAGATGATATGGTAGACATGATAACCGTAATGATTAATAAATACAAGTAGTAGAATTTACATTTTTTATAATAATATACTATACGTATATATATATATATATATATATATATATATATATATATATATATATATACAATTTTAACTTTCAAATTATTTAGAGGATTTACTTGCTAGGAAAACAAGGATATAATTTACTGAACAGATTTACTTGGTAGGAAAACCAGGAAATAATTTACTGAAGCCAAAAAAGCCAAAAAAAGTTATTTTGGGGTTATTATACCAAAATTTCTGGAATACGTTAATTTATTCCTTAAGTAAATTTTATTTAGAGTATCGTATGCTCAATTAAAAAAAATCTCTAGAGCGCCATGAAAAATATTCTGGGTTGGCAACTCTAAAAATATACAATATAATTATTATGTCTGAAGTTTTATATGTCAATTCCTAAAGTGTGTAGCCAACTTAAATTTAAAAAAAGGTTAAATCGTGGCACTCTAGAGGTTTTTTTTTTATTGAACATATGATATAAAACGTTTTATGTTACCAGGCATTAATATGGATAGTATTTTTTTAATTATACTCATTATTTTGTTACAGATTCGACGCATTGGTTCGATATTTAAATCTGCATCCACTCTTACAAAAGTTACCTCCATTACAATCAACTATGTAAAAATTTTATTTACCACTTTATACACCATATGAAATTACTAATGTGTCTTATATCATTTAAATATACGTTTTTTTACTTTAGTTTCTGTAACAATTCATTAGTCATTAACTAGTATTAGTTTTTAAACATTTCTAATTTAAAATTACATCTAGAACGTGAATACACATACATCCACACTATATCTGGATGGAATCATTTATTTATTACTCATAAAGGAGACCCGTCCCCCAGGATCCCAAATATACAGATGAACAACATAATAGTAAAGTTATTTTTAATAATTTGACTGATAATGGCAGTGAAGATAAATTTTATATTATTCACGAAATTTAAAATGTTTTCTCTGTTAATTATGCGAATTTCTTGCAAAACATTATTTTTATTCATTTATGATAAATGATATGGGGGCTATTCACAGCAATTTGCAATTTGTCATCAGTGCGAAGTTACACTAAAATGACGTCATTTTGAGAATGATTTACCAAACATTAAAAGTGCGATTCTTTTCGCAATCTACAACAAGTTAGTCTTACAAAGACTATATCAAACACTCATTGAAACAACTACTTCCCGGGCTAATACCCCGACGGACATTGAATTATACAACAAGTGTTTGCTGTTGAATACAGCAACCTACTGCAAATGTAACAATTTGGATCTTGAAACGCGTCTATAGATGGCCTGAATAATTTGACCCAAATTGTTACATTTGCAGTAGGTTGCTGTATGTAACAGCAAACACTTGCTGTATAATTCAATGTCCGTCGGGGTATTAGCCCGGGAAGTAGTTGTTTCAATGAGTGTTTGATGTAGTCTTTGTAAGACTAACTTGTTGTAGATTGCGAAAAGAATCGCACTTTTAATGTTTGAAGTATTCTGCAACCAAGAATTGGCAATTTCATTTATAATTTACCATACCATGTGTAGTAAAATGATGTCACTTTAGTGCAACTTCTCACCGATGACAAATTGCATGGATACTGTAAATACCCCTCATGGCAACGTTAACATAAGTACGTAACATAAAAAGCTTAATCGTTAATTGTGGCGTATGAACGGCATCATTTTGATGTGATAACGATAACTACTAAACACTAAACGTCTTATAAACCCGGCATTAATCTAGAGAAATATGTTTTTTGAGGATACAAACGGTAATGGCGCGAAATACAAAATAAGAACACCCGAGGTCAAAACGCAAACATAGATGTTACTACTTTTTATAACGAACTTTCACACAGAAAAACGCATTCGTCTCTTGAGAAAGTAAAAAAAAAAGATTATTAATCACAACCCGAAGATTGTATCGCTAATCCGGAGCCCGGAGACAAAGTCTGCAACCCGGAGACTCCGAGTTAAACCCAGAAAGGTGGCAACTCTATGCGCCACCTATGATATATCGTGAAGTTCAAAAACAGAAATAAATTACTTCATATTTAATCAAACAGAGAAAAACCTCGTTATAAGCTTTAAATTAAGAGCAAATTCATCGACTGCTGTAGGTAATTAGAAAAATCTCTGTATACATATTTATTATTTGTATTGTTGTTTTCTTTATGAAATCCATAAATATTTCTCCAGCCGTTTAAAATTGAACGAAAATGTGTAACTTTATATATTCATCCCTTGAATTTTATGTCTCATTCAGCTCATCACATCGTAACCTTGCCAGTTATTTTATGCGGAGTTCATAAATCTCAAACCAGCTTATTTTCATTGTCTCATAGAGTTACCCATCCATACATAAAGCTCGTGTGATATACTCCCGGTTTATTAAATATTTACGATCCAACAAGTCAAGCTGCCCATCAAACAATTTCATGTGTGCGGTCAAGTATATTGATGCTTCTATAAGGATGGTGGATACTAAACGTAAAGATACCTTCTAAATTTCCTCGTATGCATAAACACAATAACAAACTGTTACTGGACGAGAAAATTCTGAATTTATTAAAATATTCTACGTTCATTTTATAGAGCGGTTCAACGTGTAACAAATGTTCCTTAGGGGGCCACAGTTGATTTCTTAGAACCTACAGAAAAAAATATATAATAAAACGAAGATAAATTTAGTATTGAATTTTTAAATTGTTGTTCCATTAGAAATATTTTCTGATCTTTATCATTTAAATCAGCGATTTTCAACGTGTAATATACGTCCTTTTGGGAGCCACAGTGGATTTCTTAGAACCTACAGAAAAAATACATAATTCACAAATATTCTAAATACACAAATATCCTGAAAACAGCCGTTTCATGCTTTCGTTTATGCTGTGATTAATTGCCTGTTAATTACTTTAATTAAAACGCTTTTAACCTATCTTCACAATTTTTATAATATACCAGATGTACATTTCGGTCAGAAGGTGACCATTATCAATGAATTAAGTATCAATCCATTGATAATGGTTACCTTGTGTCCGAAATGTACATCTGGTATATAATAAAAATTGTGAAGATAGGTTAAAAGTGTTTTAATTAAAGTTATTATAATCTCTAAGTAACTCACCTAAATTCAATTGCCTGTTAACTGTTTAGACTTGAGGAAAATTACCAACTGTTAAGCACCGAAAAAGTGAGTGATGTTATAGTGAATTGGCATGTGTCAGAAGAGCCTTCATGCTCAGACCACAGGTAAATCCGCTTCCACCCAGACACATCTCTCACGGAGGGTAAGTATAGAAACCTCAGAGAGACAAACTGGGAAGAATATAAAGAATCCCTCAGGGTGGCTCTCCGGGGAGGAACAGCACCGATGAGTGAGGTGGAGGGGCTAGAATTGGCAGTGGAATTAGTAAATGACGCCATCAAGACGGCAATACTTGGAAAACTGCCCTGAATAAACAACCCGACACAGAGGCTGCCGTACAACCTGGTGGAACAAGAACCTTGAAAAGCTAAGAGCCCAGGTTTGAGGGCTATTCAATAGGGCCAAAAACACACAGAATCGGGACACCTATAAGGAAAAGCTTACGCAGTACAACAAAGAAATCCGAAAAGCCAAAAAAGACTCGCGGAGGAAGTTCTGCGAGGAGCTAATCGACACTCCGGCATGTTCGAGAATCCACAATGTCCAGGCAAAGGATGGAAGTGCTGCAAAAGAGGTAGGTTTCCTCAGAAAATCTGATGGGACCTATACTGAAACAAACGAGGAAAGTCTCAAGGAATTACTAAAAGTTCACTTATCAGCCTCAACAATCCTGTCAGAGGGGGGAATACGCAAAAATCCCGGCCAAAGGCGAAAAAAGCCAGACCGAAATGATTGGAGGTTAGCCACAGAGATCACAAGACCAAGCAGAATCAGATGGGCCATAAGCAGGTGCCAACGTTATAAGTCCGCTGGGATGGATGGGATTTATCCTATCCTGCTACAGAAGGGCATAGAGAAGCTGGTGCTTCATCTATCAAAGATCTTCAAAGCATGTCTGGCATGGGGACACGCACCAAGAGCGTAGCAAAGTATAAGGGTAATTTACTTGCCTAAGGTATGTAGAATAGCAGATAGAACACCGAAGTCTTACAGACCCATCAGCCTCTCTTCATTCCTACAGAAAACAATGGAGAGACTGGTCGACAGATACCTACGAAACGAGATACTGGGGAAAGATCCCCTCAGTAACCGTCAGTGCGCTTACCAGCCAGGAATGGTATGGTAGGACAAAGAGATAGCTATGGTCACATTCCTAGATATATAAGGGGCGTTGAACAATGTCACAACCAACTTGCTTATAGACGCCCAAGCAAGAACAGGCATCCCGTCAAGCCTCTACCAATGGATAAGGGCCAGCCTGGAGGAAAGGACAATTATATCCACTCTAGGAGGGCACACCATTGAAGCTAGAGCCGGCGGAGGCTGCCCGCAGAGAGGGGTTTTAACTCCACTGCTATGAGCAACTCTTGTGGACGACTTACTAAGGAAACTGCCCAAAGAAGGCATACACTGCCTAGGGTATGCGGATGACTTGGCCATAGTCATCAGAGGCCGGTCCGCAGGAGTTATCTCACAACGAACACAATAGGGCCCTAGTAGACAACTGGTGTCGACGGGAACGATTGACGGTCAATCCCCAAAAAACACAGATTGTCGTATTTACAAAAGGAAGAGCGCTAGAAGGCCTAAGGCCACCGATACTCGGGGGCACAAAAACTCTCTTTGCTAAAGAAGCGAAATACCTAGGGGTAATCTTTGACGACAAAATGACGTGGAGGACACACATCACAAAAACCGGTAAAAAAGCCTCAATGGCATTGGGAAGGTGTCGAAGAATGTGCGGGAAAAACTGGGGCACAATCCCAAAATGACCCTCTGGTTATATACAAGGGTGATCAGACCCATGATAAACTACGGGACAGTAGTGTGGTGGACAAAGACGGAGCAACAGGGGGCCATAAGACTCTTGAACAGCACACAAAGACTAACATGTTTCAGTGTCACCGAAGCTCTAAGAACTACCCCGACAGCAGTCCTAGAAATGATCGTGAACCTACTACCACTGTACATCTTCATACAAGGGGAGGCCAGAGCCGTAACATACAGACTAATGCGGGGACAGGCTCCCATAAACCGATCACACGGGAAAAAGTACCAAAGGCTAGAAGACGAGCTGAAGGCAAACCCTACAACAGGAATGCCAAGCGATGCCATGGTCAAGATATATAATTTCGACAGGAAATACAAAGTGATGATCCCGCAGAGGAAAGATTGGGAGAACGGCCCACCTAACAACGCGACTAAACCAAATTTTCAGGCTTTTCTAAACTCGAAATTTTACTTCATGCTTAATTTGGGAGTGGAAAACACTCGTTTAAAGCTTCGTATTGAATTTTAAAAAAACAACGATAATCTGATCATTTACAGCATATAATTGGGATATGTATAGCAAAAAGAAAAATGTATATATACCTAGTAATATTATAAATCATAATAGCATGCATAATAAGTAAATTAATTGTAACAGCCCCATTAAAACAAAACCAGCGCAATTTAGTGCAGCCGCACAAATCGTTTAAATCGCTACAATTTAATAATAAACTTGAAACGCCGACGTGTATTATTATATCAACATTCAACAAGTTGCCAGTAAAGCAGCACAATGTTATTCCAACAGCAAATAAACCGATAAAGTATTTCTGAATTACCAGACAATATATTTCAGATAGCGCTTTGATAGAAATCAACTTTGGCTCACACTTTCGCTGAGGGATGATGGTGCGGAGGCTATAATAAACAGATCAATTTTATTCCCTAACAACTATTTTCTTTATATCCTTTTCTTTCATTTATTGACTTGTATGTTCATGTTAATAATTGAAATATTAAACTATTTTTCTACAACAGGAAATATCGATAGTTGCATAGAGGGAATTCTATTTACCTTATAATACTATTGCTCAGTGGCGGCTCACAGGCATTTTAATCGGTGGGGCTACAGACAACAAGAAAAGGAAGTTTTCTTTCAAGTATACATATGCATTTTGAGGCATTCGTTGTTCTATAATTGAGTTCAATTTGAAGTTTCGATCGTGTGTTTCCACTCCTTAATTAAGTATGTAGTAAAATTTCGATTTTAGAAACACCTGAAAATTTCGTTTGGTCACGTAGCAAAGCGGAGCGACCAAAAAAAAGTTCCTATGTTTCTATTACCTGTTTCCAGTTGTTCCTATTAAGTGCTATTTGGCGACTCATATATCTGCTACTGAAAAAAATACATTACAAACACATACACATTATCATTTCTATCTTATCATTTAATTGAATTTAGATATGTTGTTTCGCGCAATATTGTTTTAGTACAAATATTTATCTCATGCGTATTATTGCAGAAAATAACTCATATCGTTTTATGCAAATACAGTAAGAATGGATCTTCTTCCGGTCGGTGCACTTACGCATAAACTATCACGAGTTGAATTTGAGGATAATTAAATGGAATTTGATGGATTGATTGATCTTGACATGCACTGATGTGGTAATTGATGAGCAATAATACCCCTCATCTATAATGCCATTGCTGCCGTTATGAGGGAATACCTGCTTAGATGTGTATGATAAATAAGACGAATAATTTCTCTAAAAATACTTACAGTTTGTAACTTGGTATAAATCTGTAACATATAGAGCTCTGTAAACATTATCCTGAAAGTCCTTATAGAAGTTTGAAAAAAAAGGAATTATGCCACACTGATGAGGACCTTGAGGTTGTTGTTGTGCTACGCTCTAAAAATACTTACAGTTTGTAACATGGTATAAATCTGTAACGTATAGAGCTCTGTAAACATTATCCTGAAAGTGCTTATAGAAGTTTGAAAAAAAAAGGTATTATGCCACACTGATAAGGACCTTGAAGTCCAAAACGGGAATCTTACGCCGGAATACTGAACACAAATTAATTTTTTTTATTATACCGAGTAATAACCACCAAACCTAGCCATAGGGAAACAGTGTTATTTAGAATTTTAATTAAGTTAAAACAATACTATTTTGCGATGGCTAGGTTTAGCTGTTAACACTCTCTGTAAGCGTTTTGTTTAGAGCAGGGTTCGGACGTTATACAGGTTGTCCGATTTCAAAGTACCATCTGGATAATCTTCAAACCATAATCAGTGAAACAAACCAAGTGTTTTAATCAAAATTCTATTATCTTCAGACCATGCACCGAATGAAAAAATGTTTCAAATAAAAGTTTAATATCTTTAATTAATTTCTCACTTAACCCGTGGTGAAACATTTTTGAATCTAATACTGGATTTCTCCTTGAAGATGACCAATGGTCGAAACTAGTCGGAGAAAATATAAATAAGTAAAACAAACCAAGTGTTTTAATTTAAATTTAATTCAAATCATCCAGTATTAAAAGTTTAATAATTTCGAGGGGGACACCCAATTCTATTTATTGGTTAGTTGTCTTTATAAACACAAAGAATATTTGTATACATACTTACTAAAAAAGTGAATGAATAGATTACAATATCATAATCGATTATTATTATAAATTCACTAATTAAACTGCAGTTTACGTGTAGCCATTTACTTCACATTATCATAAAATAATGCATATGAATGCAAAAAAAACAAGATATGAATTGGGGTCAAAGTAATTATACTTACTATAAATACCTGGACGACTTTGATTTAATTTCACACTACTTGTGTGGTCATGGCGCTCACTCAAGAACTTTTAAATTTGATCAGCATTCTTTTCGCTAACAACTGTTTATTAGACCCGAGAAATTCGTACCAATATAATTTCGCACCTTATTTGTATCATAATATTGAGTTTGATTTTGTCGTGGTCGGTGCTGGTTCTGCTGGA
Source organism: Philonthus cognatus (assembly GCA_932526585.2). Lineage (NCBI taxonomy): Eukaryota > Metazoa > Arthropoda > Insecta > Coleoptera > Staphylinidae > Philonthus > Philonthus cognatus. The sequence goes on from OW052244.1 coordinate 98,884,178, forward strand.
TCTGCTGTTGCTGCTAGATTGTCTGAGCATAACCCGGATTGGAGTGTTTTGTTGGTGGAAGCTGGAAATTATCCGAAAGCTGAGAATGAGGTTCGTATTAATTTTGTTTTAAATTTGATCGGTGTTTATTATTTTCGATTATTTACAGTATGTAATGAATGAGTTAGGTCCGGTTTCACCAACTTCAGTTAGATCTTATAGTCACTTAATTAAACACAGTTATATTCCTTTCTTCACTTTTATTTTTCTTGCTAGATGTACATTTCGGGTACTAAGTACCCATTATCAATAGCTAACTGAGTCAGTCAGTGAGTCAGTTAGCTATTGACAATGGGTACTTAGTACCCGAAATGTACATCTAGCAAGAAAAATAAAAGTGACGAAGGAATATAACTGTGTTTAATTAAGTGACTTAACACCTTCACGTAACTCATACAACTACATTAGATCTTATAGATTGATTACATTTATTTGGCGATTAAAATAGACATGTTCCATGTCATAAGCATCAATGTCATGTGAATTAATTGATTCTTTGACATATATGTAGGTTAAGGTTAGGTTTCAATGGCAGCAGTTAGACCGCTCACTTAGGCCCAAAGGGCCCCTTGTGATACCATAAGGGTGAAAAGGAGTCAGATCTCCCCTCCCTCCCCACCTATACAAACCAATCCGAACACCTAATGAACCCGATCAGATTTCTCACATCTAGAGGTGTGAGGTCCGTTAGTCCATTCGCGTAGTGCATACCAAGATACTTGATCCTTTTCCCTTCAAGAGCAGGGCATTGTCCCAGATAGTGGAGTACTGTCTCTTCCTCCTCCACATCCAGGCATCCTCTGCAAAAGTCGTTGTGCTCAAGACCTATCGTTTGTACATGTCTGCCTAGGAGGCAGTAGCCCGTGAGGATGCCTACCGCCTTCTTCATGTCGATTCTGCTAAGTGCAATTAATCTGTTGCTGTTTATAGTATCCCATATAGGCCATAGCTACCTTGTTATGAGACGCGTATCTTCTTCTCTCCACCTATGGTTGACCGATGCTATCATCTGGTCCCTAAATAGTCTCTTGCATTCTACAAGAGGAATGTGGGTGGAGAGTTAAGTAGACAGGTCCTTCATTCTTGCCCCCTTTCTTGCAAGGTCGTGGGCAATTGAATTTCCCCTGATATCACTGTGACTAGGTACCCACATGAGTCCACGTCACAGTTATTTGCAAGCCTATTGAGCGATTTTTTACAGTCTCTGACCACCTTCGATGTGCAGTACGGACTATTCAGTATCTTACTGGCGGCTTGGCTATCAGTAATGAACCTGATGCGGTTCCCGTGAAGGTCATTTTTGTGGATTCAGTCCACTGCCACTCGGATGGCCATGCCCTCTGCCTGAAGAATGTTACAGTGGTTTGGTAGTCTAAAAGACTTATTGAGGTTGAAATCTTGTGAGAAGATTCCTCCCCCTACTCTGTTTTCAGACTTGGAACCATCCGTAAAGAGCCAGACGTCCTTGCCTTGAACTATCTTGCCCTCTAACCATTTGGTTTTGTCCGGGATAGTAGTGGAGAACTTATTTTCAAAATTAGGTTCTGGTGTGCAGCTGTCAGTTTTCAGGGGGATATCGACAAGCTCATTAAGGATCCTTCCATGGTCCTGTTTGCTAGTGCTCCATATCCCAACTGAGTTGATTCTGATCGCTATGGTAGCTGCAGCATATCTGCAGTAGAGTTCGACTAGAGCTAGATTTGAAGCTTTAAGCGAGTGTTTTCCACTCCCAGGCTAAGCATGAAGTAAAATTTCGAGTTTAGAAAAGCCTGAAAATTTGGTTTGGTCGCGTAGCGCGAAGCGCGGAGCGGCCAAACCAAATTTTCAGGCTTTTCTAAACTCGAAATTTTACTTCATGCGCCACCGGTACAAAACACCGATTCAATGTAAAGTTTAGCGGTGTGTTTTAAACTTCGTAATATGTCAGTGTTTTGTACCGGTGGCGCATGAAGTAAAATTTCGAGTTAAGAAAAGCCTGAAAATTTGGTTTGGCCGCTCCGCGCTTCGCGCTACGCGACCAAACCAAATTTTCAGGCTTTTCTAAACTCGAAATTTTACTTTATGCTTAGCCTGGGAGTGAAAAACACTCGCTGATGTATTATTATTTCTTTTCAGTATATTGATGGTTGGCCAAAATTAATAGGCACAACAGCCGACTGGACCTTTACTTCTGAACCATCAACAACTTCATGCTTATCAAACGTAGATCAAAAATGCAGGCTCCCAAGAGGAAAAGTGTTGGGGGGATCGAGCGCCTTGTTCTACCCAACTTACCTACGCGGTCTTCCAAAAGATTACGACGAATGGTCAGCAAGCGGTAATCCAGGATGGAACTGGAACACGGTCCTCCACTATTTCAAAAAACTCGAGCATGTCTTGGGAAGAAATAACGGAAATTACGGAACGGTGGGTCCGGTTGTAGTTGCGGAAATGGCACCCAGCAGCCCGTTGATCTCAACGTTGTTTAATTCAATTACAGAATCAGGATACACCGTGCATAACGACGAAGTACCTTTGGGTGCTTATAGGCATTTGAATAGAATTGAAGGTGGTACTAGGTGTAGCGCTTCACGAGCGTATTTAGCGAAGAATAAATTTAGACCTAATCTATACGTTTCTTTAGAAACAAGAGCTGATAAGATTGTAATAGAAGGTAAAGTAGCACGCGGTGTGATTGTAACTTTAAATTCGCGTAGTCTTACAGTGCGGGCTAGAAGGGAGGTCATTGTATCAGCAGGTGCATATAATTCGCCAAAACTGTTAATGCTTTCAGGAATCGGACCGGCTAATCACTTATCTAACATGAATATTAACCTTATTGAAAATTTGCAAGTCGGTCAAAATTTACAGGATCATTTCCGCACGTATGGACAGATTGCGCAAATTAATCCGCAATCGCTCGATCTTGATTACGCTCAGGAATCTGTAAATTTCTGTGTGAACACAAAAGGGATTTTCGCAGGAGAAAACCGATTGGATATAGCTTGGTCCACCAACACCAATAGCGAGGAAACGAGTGATGTTCAAATTAATCCGCACTACATTCCCCTAGATTCTGGACCTTACATAAGAGAAATCTACGCCGTATCAGGTTTACCCAGTGAAACCATTGAAAGTATAGTAGAGTTAAACAAAAACTACGACTTACTAGACTACCATCTGATCCTAGTAAGACCAGAATCGAGAGGTTCTGTGCGACTGAGGTCAACTAACCCAGCGGATAAACCAGTAATCAGCACAAACTACTTATCCGATCCAGCCAATCACGATATCGGAAATCTTTACTACTCATTGCAAATAGTTAATGGGACATTGTACAGCCCAACAATGCTACAATTGGACGCAAAATATGCTAAACTGAACATTCCAAATTGCAATGATATTCCTTTTGAAAGTTTAGAATATTGGTCGTGCGTGTTTAGGAATACTGGAGGAAGTGGTAATAATCCCGGGGGAACTTGTAAGATGGGACCTAGGACTGATCCTAATGCTGTTGTTGACTTTAGGTTGAGGGTACATGGGGTGACCAGGCTTCGTGTGATTGATGCTTCAATTATGCCTAGGATTCCGAATAGGAATTCTAATGGACCAGAGATCATGATTGGGGAGAGAGGTGCTGCTATGATTATTGAAGATTATCCATAAGTAATGTTGAAATGATAATATCCACTTACTATACAATATTATTTAGTATTAATGAGTTTGATATTTATTACACTGTATTTAATCTGAAATTGTAACCATGTTAATTAATAAATAAATAAAAAGAACAACGTCAGCATTAAAAACTAAATAGATTCGGTATTTTTTTTATTGCTTAACTAAATTTAAGATTTATTTTTTGTAGGTTGTCTACATGTCTCTAGTGTTTGTAATGTAATGACATTGATATATGAATGCCATGTTGCAATTGATTAAATATTTGACAGAAAAGTGGTAGTAACATGCCGAAAGTAATGTTCCGCCACTTAGGTTCAGTTGCACCTGAATACGTGGAGCTGGTTTATCTTTGAACTTGAGTTCAAGATGACAGTTCCTATTGTTCTAATGTCACTTTGAACTTAAGTTCAGAGTAGAACCAGTTCAACGTGTTTGGTGCAACTGGCCCTAAATTATTCTTTATGATAAGATAATTAAGCACATGGCAACCATGTCGAAAACATAACCTTAAATTTTTGTTGAAGGCTTTTGTCTGAATTACAACCCGAGTATCCAACCAAATATCAACCATTATAAAAAAAACAGCAAATCTGGTCACATTGATATATGCACATTGATATAGGAATGCCATGTTGCAATTGATGAAAGTAATGTTCCGCCACTTAGGCTCAATTGCATCAGAACACGTTGAACTAGTTTATCTTTGAACTCGAGTTCAAGATGACAGTTCCTATTGTTCTAATGTCACTTTGAACTCAAGTTCAGAGATGAACCAGTTCAACGTTTTTGATGCAACTGGCCCTAAATTATTCTTTACTATAAGATGATTAAGCACATGGCAACCATGTAGAAAACATAACCTTAAATTTTTGTTGAAGGCTTTTGTCAGAATTACAACCCGAGTATCCAAACAAATATCAACCATTATAAAAAAAAGCACCAGATCTGGTGACATAAATATATGCACATTGATATATGAATGCCATGTTGCAATTGATGAAAGTAATGTTCCGCCACTTAGGCTAAGTTGCATCAGAACACGTTGAGCTGGTTTATCTTTGAACTTGAGTTTAAGATGACAGTTCCTACTGTTCCAATGTCACTTTGAACTCAAGTTCAGAGATGAACCAGTTCAGCGTGTTTGGTGCAACTGGCCCTAAATTATTCTTTATGATAGGATAATTAAGCACATGGCAACCATGTGGAAAACATAACCTCAAATTTATGTTAAAGGATTCTGTCAGAATTATAACCAGAGTATCCAACCAAATATCAACCATTACATAAAAAAATCACCATATCTGGTTGGTCAATAATGAAAAACAGAATATAGAGAGAATTTTTCTTTTAATTATACATATACATACGCTGTAAATTCATTGCTGGATTTGAACCTCTAAACCAGTGTTTTTCACTCCCAGATTAAGCATGAAGTAAAATTTCGAGTTTAGAAAAGCCTGAAAATTTGGTTTGGTCGCGTAGCGCGAAGCGCGGAGCGACCAAACCAAATTTTCAGGCTTTTCTAAACTCGAAATTTTACTTCATGCGCCACGCGTACAAGACACTGATTTCAAGCGAAGTTTACTTGTTCACAATATTTCAGTGCTTTCAGTGTTTAATGTGCGTGGCGCATGAAGTAAAATTTCGAGTTTAGAAAAGCCTGATAATTTGGTTTGGTCGCTCCGCGCTTCGCTCTACGCGACCAAACCAAATTTTCAGGCTTTTCTAAACTCGAAATTTTACTCCATGCTTAATCTGGGAGTGGAAAACACTCGTTCAAAGATCCAAATTCAATGATGATATTATAGTATAGACATATGTTTACTTGAAAGTAAAATTTCCTTCATGCTTAATGTGGAAGTTATTTAAGTATAAATTTCCCAATTACAGCGTATTTGCTGTAAAACCAGATATACGTTGTTTTTTTTTAAAGAGTTCAAGTCAAAGCTTTAAACGAGTGTTTTCCACTCCCAGACTAAGCATGGAGTAAAATTTCGAGTTTAGAAAAGCCCCGTGAAAATTTGTAGAGGGTCGCGCAGCGACCCGAGACAAATTTTCTGGGCTTTTCTAAACTCGAAATTTTACTTCATGCGCCACGCGTATCAAACACTAAAATATTGTGAAAATTATGTATATTCGAACTTCACTTGAAATCAGTGTTTTATACGCGTGGCGCATGAAGTAAAATTTCGAGTTTAGAAAAGCCCAGAAATTTTGTTTCGGGTCGCTGCGCGACCCTCGACAAATTTTCACGGGGCTTTTCTAAACTCGAAATTTCACTTCATGCTTAGTCTGAGAGTGGAAAACACTCGTTTAAAGCTTCAACCTGAACTCTTAAAAACAACGAATATCTGAAGATTTACAGCTAATATAACAGTAGTAATTAAAGTATTGTTGGTAATGATGGTAAGTCTAGTGGCTCAGGTTCATCAAAATCTAAAATAAAATGAAGCTTTTCATTTTAGATTTTGATGAACCTGAGCCACTAGACAGCAGCATTATTAACAATACTTTTATTACTACTGTTATAACAGTTAGATTTTTATTTTTATAGCAGCAATCTTCTGGTTTGTCTTCTGGCCAATTTTATTGAATATTTGGCAAATTGGTCTACTGCCTGTAGTCCGCTTGTTGTAGCTTCGCTGTTGTAGTCAACATTGCATTCTGTTAGTGTTTTCATTCCAAGTTTACTTCAAATCTTCACATAACCCAAAAAACCATACTCTTAGTATATTTCAACAGTGCCACACTTTAAGCTTACTTTAAATGGAGAACATTTTCTTTAAAAAAAAAATGTACTGAGCAATGGTAATTGTCAAGAACATTTATTTATTTACTTTGCAAAGTCCTTACAATAAAACAACATATTATTATATTAATTTTATAGTGCCTACTAAGTACAGCACTTTTTCCATTAACGGTTAAGTACAATTTCTTAAAATTTCACGTTCTCCAAAAAAAGTATATATTTGTTAACTCTTATTTATGTAATAGTATAGGTCGTGTCTTATAGGACCGAGCTAATAAGTAACTATAAATTAATCAAGTCAAATGTTATGGAATGCGCAGGTAAAGATATTCTGAAACAGTAACACGGTTGAGATGAATTTCCTTCTCATAAAACTCATCTGGCTTTTCATAACTCCAAAAGCATCAATTTTGCCCACAAAAAATTGGATGCAATTTGCGAATTGTGCAAGTAAAACTTTCACAATTTTTGAAATAATTTTTAACAACAAGATTGCGTTATTGTGTCGAATAGCGATAATAGTGGACTATCTAGCATAATCCCAACAAGAGTCGGACATTTATATTTCCCTCAATTTTTGTTCTGTGTTTTCACAGTCAAACCCTTATGACATTTATAAAAGTTTGACTATGGAAACCCAGAAAAAAAATTGAGTCAAATATAAATGTCCCACTCTTGTTGGGACACTCTTTATATAAAATAAATTACAACTCTAGCTTTGGCACATTTGGCAATGAATTGCATAAATAGGAAGTGTTGTTTCTATTGCCCTTAAATCCATGTAACTAAAAATAATGGCGCATTAATGTTACTATTTATAGTGATACCAAAGTGTGATAAGTTTAGTGTCTAATGATGTTGTTTTAATTGTACTCGTTCATTAAAATTTCTTCGATAAAATGCTGCAGTGGCATTGGTACAGATAAGAAATTGATTATTTTTGAATTTGACTACTGAAGATAATTTTTGATTAATTTTGTTACTTTCGTTATATTATTTTTAAATGATATTCCATTATATTAGTTCACTCTAAAAGAATTAGTTTTGCGAAGCAAATTACTTCAAAATCTAATTTCATGTGGCATACATTTAGAAACGTACAGGGTGCAGCATTTTCGTTGGTTTCTTTAAGTAAAGTACCATAATTATCAATGATAGGCAAAAACTAATATATACTTCCTGAGGTCTTTTTTAGAGCATAATTCATGTGCCTAATCAAAATTTGTCTATCTTCAATTGTTTTCTAGTTATCCGACAAAACTCAAAATTTGGCTGTTTTGAAATATTGAAATAAATTTCTTATTTAAAAAGATATTGATACGCGGTAAAGACTATCTTAAGACACTTTTTTAAGTAGAATACGCGGATCATATCAGATTTTGGTTTACTGTTAACCGTAACGAGATATGTCATAAAGTTGTATTATTTTAAATACAAATCATAGTTGGCTATGACTTCATTCGATCGCATCTTTTGAAAGCTTTCAGGAATTAATATTATTTGCAATATTTTAATTTAACTTTAGTTATTTATTCTTTACCGCGTCTCAATATCTTTATAAATAACGAGGTTATTTCAATATTTTAAAATAGCCAAATTTTAAGTTTTTGTCGTATAACTCGAAAACAATTGAGGATAGACAAATTTTGATTAAGCGCATGAAATATGCTCCAAAAGAGAGCTCTAGAAGTACATATTAGTTTTTGTCTATCATTTTTATTCTTCTTTGGAATTTTAAAACTCTGCAACAACACTTCTTTTTTCGACGACTTGCAAAGTTTATTTCGCGTATCATCTAATATAATTATGGTACTTTACTTAAAAAAACCATCGAAAATGCTGCACCTTGTACGTTTCTAAATGTATGCCACATGAAATTAGATTTTGAACAAATTTGCTTCGCAAAACTAATTCTTTTAGAGTGAACTAATATAATGGAATATCATTTCAAAATTTTGCTTCTACAGTTAGTGTCGGTTTTTAGTTTAAACCTTCGACTAGCATCGTTTCTCGCCGCTCCGATGCTAGTCGAAGGTTTAAACTAAAAACCGACACTAACTGTAGAAGCAAAATGAGATCAATGCCCTTATCAATGCAGTAGCATACCGGCTTATGGTTAGCGAAGTCAGTATATATACAACTTCTACATATCAAGTGAGTGTGTATGGGATGATGGATGTGGCGGCCTGAGGAGCTCATAAAAAGAGCGAAACGATCGTCTTCGTCTTCTGTCCTCCTTGCACACTCACTTGATAAAAGATAACTTTTACATTATGACCTAATGCGCTGTTATTTCTTATTTGGTATATATATATATATGTATATATATATATAATGATATATATATATATATATATATATATATATATATATATATATATTATGTATCACTGTTTCTTCGGGTTTGGTCCTGCGTATTTTCTTGGCATCAAGTAGTACGTAAAAGTCAAACAAGTGGTAGCTAGAGCAATGGAATTTTGATAGTTATTCCTGACGATGATGACTGCGACGTCATCGAAACGTCGAATTAAAAATAAAATGTACCAGACCCAAGAAAATACGCGGGACCAAACCCGAAGAAACAGTGATACATGTTACGCCCGCGAAAATCTACGTTTTAACATATATATATATATATATATATATATATATATATATATATATATATATATATATATATATATAAGTGTTTGTCTATCATTGATATTTATGGTACTTTACTTGAAAAAAACATCGAGAATGTTGCACACTAGGAAGTGATTGGATACAAAATAATTGTACAACAGATATACCTAGTAGTTTTTAAATTTTGTAACTAGCCAGAAATGTTATTTTCAGCTATAATAAAAACAAGTGGTATGATTAACATCGATAATATTCATGAGTGAAACCGAGCTGTAGATTCAACAGACCGAAAGGCGAGTTAAATGTGCTGCTCCAGTTTCACGAATGAATATTATCGATTATTAATCATACCACGACTTATATTCGATGAGAGAATATAACGAATAAATAAATCAGCGATCAATCTAAATCTGTCAGATTTAACAAACAATTTTCATAGCAACTACCACAACCTGTCAGATTTGACAAATCATTTTCTTAGCAACCACCACAACAAGTGGATAGAATTCTATCACCGCTGTGATAGCATTTATCTATAAAAATAAGCGATTCTGATTAGAGGGAGTGTAGCCATGTGACGCATAAGTTAAATCGTTAGTGTATAATTTTTTTAATTTAAAATATACTCGTATAATAAGTATATAATATATAGGAAGAATGTAACTTCTTAATCATACATCCTCATACATATTTTATTTCAAATTGTATCTTGAAATGACCTAATTTAATTTAAAATTCGACACTATTCAAGAATATTAAAGATAAATACATACATTATTCATTTGTACAAAATTTACATATTTATCAAAATTTTCTAAAAATAAACGTTTCCAATTTGACAAATCGGAATTATGCAGAAGGAATTTTTGAGATCTGGTGTTTATATGTATACATATTAATTTGCATGGATGTTTGTATTATTGATAACAATATTATTACAACAGGGTCACCTTAAAATTAGCGCAGTATTAGCATATTTTTAGAATTTTCAGTATGCAATAAAGTCATTAAATTTAAGTAATTTTGTATGTATTGTTTGTTTTTTTTTTTTTGGTTTGGCTTTTGCCTGGCCTTAGTAACGTAGACTATTGGCCAACATCAATTTTTATTTTATTTATTCCATTTAAGTATTTAATTCTTTACACGCTTATGCAACTAATTATGGACGACACATCACATTCACTCACATCCATGTCTCCAGAGGGTGCCAATTTCCCCATAAGAAACTGGCACCCCCCGGTGGGATTCAAACTCACGACCCTCTGGCCCAAGAGCAGGAGCTCTACTCACTGACCCACGAGGGTCCCCATGTATTGTTTGTTTATTATTAAAAGTAGTTTTCTAAAAATAAGTTCCTTTCATATTTTTTCTTTACAGCCCAATGAAATGTTAATTTGTCTTTTAAGTATACGAGGGGAACCCAAAAAAGACCGAGAGCGCGCTGCTATTCGTAGATGTAGTAGAAAGTTCTCCGGCAAGATGGGGTTAGTAGAGACCTTCAGGAAACAGCTGTGCAGACGGCGTCAGTTTTCAGGTTAACGTTTGAGCGTAGTGTTGTTTCTCTTACTGTTATTTTGCTCCGACTGCGAAGTCGTTCTGGCAAATTTAAAAAAAAACAAAGAGTGTGTTTGAAATGTTATTTTCTGGTTAAAAAATCAGCAACGGAAGCTTGCCAAATGCTTCAACAGGTTTTTCAAGAGGATGCTATGAGCCGCACACAAGTTTTCGAGTGGTTTATGCGCCTTGAACGTGTTGAGATGAGTGTTGAAGACCATGCCAGTTCTGGGCGTCCTTTAATATCTCAAAACGATAAAAACGTTGAAAAAATCCGCTAAAAAATCAACGAAGATCATCGTCGCACGATCGTCCAAGTTTCAGAACAGATAGGCGTGATTTGGAGCTGGTGCCAGCGGATTAATAAAGTTTTTATACAAAAAATCCGTTTTTTGGCCCCCCTCGTTTAAAAAACAATGAATGACTTAAAATTTATAAGGTTATTGGAATATATTAGCCTTTTATTTTGAAAGTGGCCTAACTCCATTTCTCTTTTTTTTATAACTTTATATATTTGAGCTTTTCAGTCATAAACAACAGGTTATGTTCTAAAAGCAATGATTGACCATAAATTGTTGTTTATGACAGAATACCACAAATAATAAAAATTATTACAATTTAAAACAAAAATTGAGAAAGGGAGTTCGGCCACTTTCAAAATAAACGGCTCATATATCCCAATAACCTTGTAAATTTTAAGTCATTCATTTTTTTTTTAAACAGAGTTGAGTTTGAAGTTGCTGACGAGTGTTCCTTTGATTAAACATGGAATTAAATTTCAAATTTAAAAAAGCTTCAAAATTCAAATTTTCGGGCTTTGTGAAACTTAACATTTTACTTCATGTTTAATCCAGAAGTAGCAACACTCGTTAGAAGCTTCAAATTAAACGCTGTTCAAAAACGAATGTCTGAAAATTACAAATCGGGATATGTATGCTTATAAGAAAAATGATCTGTATAATAAATTATATAATAATAATCTTTATTCACTAACAAAATAACATTTAGCATACAGTTTGGAAGTAAACATTAGTGAACCAATAGGCGGGATTCAGTTGAGCTTCCGCCCACCTGTTCTTCCATCCAATGATCTGTTCTTCCATCCATGATCTGTAATACTATTATTATTATAAGATCTGTAATACTAGTACTAACTATTGAAATAAGATTATTATTAATATTATAACTAACAATTTAATTTGAATGTTTATTATTATTTACCAATTTTTATTATGTTGCATTGACTTCGTTTCCAATATAGTTAACTTATTTTGTTTTAAAGCTGTAGGCTATTTCTAAATACTTGAAAACTAATTACTTGAGACGAATTGTAACTACTTTTATAATTTAATTGAAGTTAACGTATTTTTAAGTGGCTGTTGAAATTTAGAATAGTGTGGTTTATACATTTATCTAAATAAACGATACATTCAGAAATTAAATATTTTAAAGGTAATACGTCGAAATAGTTATCAGTATATATTTAATTAAATCAGCTATACATACTGCAATCATTTCAAATCACAATGAACATTGAAATTAATTTTCGTTGGCGCAATAACCTTATAATCGTTGTGTAGTTAGTTGTAATTTTTTAAATAGATATTTGCATGTAAATTACACATGTTTCAAAACATCTAGTTACTTTTGACTTTTTAAAAAATATTACACATATTATTTGAAACAAAACAACGCAGTTGGGAGGGTTTCACTTTTATTGTTGAACACTGCAACATGTTTCACCACACAGTGGCTTCATCAGGCAGATGAAATCATTATTTCATCTGCCTGATGAAGCCACTGTGTGGTGAAACATGTTGCAGTGTTCAACAATAAAAGTGAAACCCTCCCAACTGCGTTGTTTCATTTCAAATAGTATTATGGAGTTTCATCATGTATCCGCCTCATCAATTAAATATTACATATATCTTTTAATTCAGCTTGTAAAACTGACAACGTTGCCCATTTAACTATTTCTCTATCTCTTATAATTTCAGCGATCCCCATAGAGAACATGAAAAAAAAAACTCACCCTGTATATCAACAATCTAGCATTATTTGCTCAAAGAACGGGTGATATAATTAAGATGTATGCAGATGATACTAATCTATTAGTCTCCTGTAAAAATATTGCTAAAGCTGAATTAAATGTACTGAACTTCTGTTACAATGTAATTTATTTATTTATTTCAACGGCTTGCCATTTACATTAAAAATACAATATACAAAAAAAACAAATATGTACAAACACTAAACTTAAAACTAAGCAAGAAGGCAATGAATGGCTTTAGGTTGGTTTTCATTGATCACTTGATGAAACATGATAAAAATATATGTAAATTAATTTGTAAAAATTAATAGATAGGGAAATCACTTGGTTTGTTTTACTAATATTATTTATTTATTCCAACTAGTTTCGATTAACACTTAGTTTCAAGAAATGTAATCTGTAAAAATAAACTGAAACTACACACACAGAAACCTGAAATAATATTCTTTAAAACCAAGGAAACAAAGTCAACTTATCCAACAACAAAACAAAGTTGTCGTATAAAAAAATCGATTTTCATTTAAAAAATAGCGAGGACGTCATTATACAATGTGGTATTATACAATATTGAAAACTATCAGAGAAGATGCGCGTTCAAAAATTTAGGTTGACGTGTCGGATGATTTTAGCCGCAGATGATCGGGAATTTTTTTATTTGGAGCTGTATACTAGTAGATTTAATATTCAACAAAAACATGCTATATTTAAGGTCACATATCAAACAATTTGGTTAGAAGGTGATTTCAATATATCTATTGTTATGAATAGTACAAATAAACAAGGTACTTTATGTGGAAAATGTAAAATTCCACTGAAATTAATTATATATGCGGGTTTTTGGTATCTTTACTTTTTCTTAAAAAATACTATTATTTTGAATGACCGTAGATTCCACATATTGTAAATTGTTGGAATACTGTTCAGGTGACATAAGTGATAGAACCTTCATTTACCATAATAAATAATGAAAATATGAAATATTTAAATTACAGTAAGTTACATCAACTAAAAAAAAAAAAATAATAACTACTCACCTCAAAAAATATAAATATGAGTCAGCTCATTTGAAAATATTTAAATTTAAACCAAATTCTGCATTAGAATTGTACATGTAATTTATCTTTAGATTATTTCAGAATATTTATCAATTAGTTGGATAAGTGTATTTATTTAATTATTTAAGGGAAAATCTATTTTAAAAACTATTATTTAACAAAATATTTTAACTACAAGAAAAAGACAGTAATGCTTATACATAACATCAAAATAATAAACTATTTCTGATTTTCAACTTTTTTATTAACTCACTACAATTGTTTTGCTACTCTGCAGCTTCTTCGGGTAAAGAAATATAATTATATACAGAGATTTTTATGTAACACCGAACATTTTCATAGTGAGAATTGTTCGTTTAAGTATCCATATGCATACGTTCCATATTATTCGATGTTCGGTTTATTAAAAGAATTTAATTTAAAGCTTTAAGCGAGTGTTTTCCACTCCCAGGCTAAGCATGAAGTAAAATTTCGAGTTTAGAAAAGCCTGAAAATTTGGTTTGGTCGCGTAGCGCGAAGCGCGGAGCGGCCAAACCAAATTTACAGGCTTTTCTAAACTCGAAATTTTACTTCATGCGCCACCGGTACAAAATACTGACATGTTACGAAATTTAAAACACAGCGCTAAACTTTATATTGAATCAGTGTTTTGTACCGGTGGCGCATGAAGTAAAATTTCGAGTTTAGAAAAGCCTGTAAATTTGGTTTGGCCGCTCCGCGCTTCGCGCTACGCGACCAAACCAAATTTTCAGGCTTTTCTAAACTCGAAATTTTACTTCATGCTTAGCCTGGGAGTGGAAAACACTCTCTTATAGCTTCGAATTTAATTCTTTTTATAAACTGAGCATCCTTTAATTAAAGATTTAGAAAGGACCATTCTACTTTTGAAAAACTATAATTAATAATAATAAAAGTGTATTATTATTAAAATTATAGTTTTTTACAAGTAGAACAAAATAGTTTAAATCTTCGATTTTAATAAAATTCATTAGAAATGACCAAATTGAGCCTAAAAAATAATTACATACTGAATATTTAAAAAAAAAATGATGTGAAACATATTTTTCCTCGTTTTCCATGGGCATGAGAAATTTTATAAATACTAAAATATATTAGTAATATACAGAGAGTTTTATGTAACACCAAACATTTTCATAACGAGAATTTTTCCTTTAAGTATCCATATGCATACGTTGCACATTTTTTGATGCTCGGTTTATTAAAAAAAAATAATTTGAAGCTTTAAGCGAGTGTTTTCCACTCCCAGGCTAAGCATGAAGTAAAATTTCGAGTTTAGAAAAGCCTGAAAATTTGGTTTGGTCGCGTAGCGCGAAGCGCGGAGCGGCCAAACCAAATTTTCAGGCTTTTCTAAACTCGAAATTTTACTTCATGCGCCACCGGTACAAAACACTGATTCAATATAAAATTTAGCGCTGTGTTTTAAACTTAGTAATATGTCAGTGTTTTGTACCGGTGGCGCATGAAGTAAAATTTCGAGTTTAGAAAAGCCTGAAAATTTGGTTTGGCCGCTCCGCGACCAAACCAAATTTTCAGGCTTTTCTAAACTCGAAATTTTACTTCATGCGCCACCGGTACAAAACACTGATGCAATGTAAAGTTTAGCGGTGTATTTTAAACTTCGTAATATGTCAGTGTTTTGTACCGGTGGCGCATGAAGTAAAATTTCGAGTTTAGAAAAGCCTGAAAATTTGGTTTGGCCGCTCCGCGCTTCGCGCTACGCGACCGAACCAAATTTTCAGGCTTTTCTAAACTCGAAATTTTACTTCATGCTTAGCCTGGGAGTGGAAAACACTCGCTTAAAGCTTCGAATTTAATTCTTTGTATAAACTGAGCATCGGAAAATGTGCTTCATTCATGCTTCATGGATACTTCAAAGAAAAATTTTCGTTATGAAAATGTTCAGTGTTACATAAAACTCTCTGTATACATAAAATAACGTTGCAATACTAAGACAAATAATTAACATTTATGCACTTAGGCTTTCGCTTGGTTAGAAATTGTGAGGGTGGGAAGCAATTAAAAATATCAAAATTTGGATCCAATAAAAGGATATTTGCTGTTCCCTTAGTCCTTATACCTGGGCAATTATTCCCATAATTTATCTTATGGAAACGGATACGAAACTTTGACGTTTTTGAAACTATTAAAGAATTAGGTGAATGTTTTCAAATTACTTCAAAATTATTTTCAATCCATTTACATCTCAAAAGCCATTCAAGTTTTATTTTTATCCAGAAAAAATTTAAATGTCTAACATAAACATTGATTTAAGACATGGATTTACTCTCGTTAAACAAATAAACAACAAAGTTATGTTCAATTCTTGCAGGAACAAAATGTATGTACCTCTAGTTTGGCCGACATTTGTCTACACGAATTTCGTTATATTTGGAAGTAAGGTTTTTTCACGCGAGAATACAATCTACAAAAATAACTTCATTAGCATATCAAAGAAATGGCAAACTAATACAGTACACTTTAAAAACAGTGCCCATTAAAATATGCCTAAATATACCCACGTTTACAAATTCAAAATACAAACATAACAAATACTTACTCAAGCAATTACCATTATTCAAATACAAAGTTCCATATTAGTATGCATTGACAATTAAAATAAGATAATATACGTACAAGTTCAAAAAAAGTGTGATAAGCAAATAAATTCAGGAGAAAACACTCGTATATATTGCAATCATTTCACACACATTTCGGTATTAGTGTTATGCGTTTGAACATCGAAGCTCGACCATGGCGTCAGTGAGTGACTTGATGAGCTTGATCACATTGTTATTTTCGAATCAATGTCAGCTGAATCCGAGAAATACATATCAGAATGACTATAGTCAAATTATAAACAGTAAAGCAGAGTTTGATTACATTGTTATTGGTGCTGGGGCCGCTGGATCGGCTATAGCTGCAAGACTTTCGGAGAATAAGAAATGGAATGTTTTGTTGGTTGAAGCTGGGACATATCCTGTTGCTGAGAATGAGGTATGGTCTCTTATTGACAAAATTTAAATCATACGTGACGAGTGTTTATAAACTGTCGGCATCTCGGTTGCTTTGAAAAACAAATTACGTATTGATAATTAAATAATAGTCACTTGAATGAAATAAAACACTTTAACTTTGTTTGTATAACACACTATTTTTATTTTCGTGACTGCAGTTTCGGCAATTCAACTTGCCATTATCAAACAGACTCTGTTTGATAATGGCAAGTTGAATTGCCGAAACTGCAGTCACGAAAATAAAAATAGTGTGTTATACAAACAAAGTTAAAGTGTTTTATTTCATTGAATTAACATGTATAACGAAGTAGAAGCCTCCACAGTTCATAATTTAATAGTCACTTGGTTTGTTTCACTACTATTTTTTATTCTCTCTGACTAGTTTCGACTTATTGTAATTCTCAAGGAGTAATACAGAAAAATGTTTTACAAGATATATATATATACATATTTTTTTGTGTGTTGTCCCTGTTTTATTGCCTTGTTAATTTCCAGGCCTTATTTAAAATGTAATTCTCGTCCCGTATTACCTGAATATAAAATTTGGAAATATAAATAAGTCAAAACTAGTCGGAGAGAATAAAAAATAGTAGTGAAACAAACCAAATGACTTTTATTTAATTATCAATATTGTAAACATGTATAATCAAGTGATTAATGAGAACCAAATTGAAGACAAATTGCGTTTCTTAGATTATTTATTTATTTATTAACGAAAATAACTTTTTTACAAATTACAAAATTAATACAAAATACAAACAATTAAAAACAACTGAAAACAATCCCACCCTTTACACCCATACAAAAGAGTAACAATACCTAATTTAATTCTATTAACTACCTAAACTAATTGAAAGTCGAATCCAAATTGATGACCGATATTAAGATAGCCATAGATTTTCCAGCCACGGATTTGCCCGGCGCGTCCACCATCGATCGTAAATTAAAAGGAATGTTTTTCTTAATTTAAGGCATATTATTAATAAAACAAAGAAAACTAAACTAATTCCAGCCCTAAAAATATAGCTCATCCAATCTCGTTCGGATCGAAAAAATTTATAAAAAAATTCATTTAACATTTTTGCCAACATTTTATAGCTTAAATGGCTTAGTTAGGCTTAAAGCTACACGTCAGAGTTAAAAGAAATAATTTTAATCACAACTACATATTTTTAGTTTAAGTTTGAAATCTGATCATTTTATTCGAGTCGTTCGGATGGAAAAAAATTATAAAAAATTCATTTATTACTTTTGCCAAAATTTTATAGCTCAAATGGCTTAGCTAGGCTCTAAGCTACACGTCAGAGTTAAAAAATAATTTTAATCACAACTACATATTTTTAATTTAAGCTTGAAATCTGGTCATTTTATTCGAGTCGTTCGGATGGAAAAAATGTATAAAAAAATCATTTAACTTCTTTTGCTAAAATTGTATAGCTTAAATGGCTTAGTTAGGCTCTAAGCTACACGTAGGAGTTAAAAGAAATAATTTTAATCACAACTACATATTTTTGATTTAAGTTTGAAATCTCGTCATTTTATTCGAGTCGTTCGGATGGAAAAAATTAATAAAAAATTCATTTAACATTTTTGACAAAATTTTATAGCTTAAATGGCTTAGTTAGACTTTAAGCTACACGTCAGAGTTAAAAGAAATAATTCTAATCACAACTACATCTTTTTAATTTAAGTTTGAAATCTGGTCATTTTATTCGAGTCGTTCGGATGGAAAAAATTTATAAAAAATTCATTTACCACTTTTGCCAAAATTTTATAGCTTAAATGTCTTAGTTAGGCTCTAAGCTACACGTAAGAGTTAAAAGAAATAATTTTAATCACAACAACATATTTTTAATTTAAGTTTGAAATCTGGTCATTTTATTCGAGTCGTTCGGATGAAAAAATAAAAAAAAATTCATTTACCACTTTTGCCAAAATTGTATAGCTTAAATGGCTTAGTTAGGCTCTAAGCTACACGTAAGAGTTAAAAGAAATAATTTTAATCACAACTACATATTTTTAATTTAAGTTTGAAATCTGGTCATTATATTCGAGTCGTTCGGATGGACAAAATTTATAAAAAATTCATTTACCACTTTTGCCAAAACTTTATAGCTTAAATGGCTTAGTTAGGCTCTAAGCTACACGTCAGAGTTAAAAGAAATAATTTTAATCACAACTACATATTTTTAATTTAAGTTTGAAATCTGGTCATTTATTTCGAGTCGTTCGGATGGAAAAATTTATAAAAAATTAATTCACCACTTTTGCCAAAATTCTATGGCTTAAATGGCTTAGTTAGGCTCTAAGCTACACGTCAGAGTTAAAAGAAATAATTTTAATCACAACTACATACTTTTAATTTAAGTTTGAAATCTGGTCATTTTATTGGAGTCGTTTGGATAGAAACAATTTATAAGAAAAATCATTTTTGCCAACATTTTATAGCTCAAATATCTTAGTTAAGCTCTAAGCTATACGTCAGAGTTAAAAGAAATAATTTTAATCACAACTACATATTTTTAATTTAAGTTAAAAATCTGGTCATTTTATTCGAGTCGTTCGGATGGAAAAAATTTATAAAAAATTCATTTACCACTTTTGCCAAAATTTTATAGCTTAAATGGCTTAGTTAGGCTCTAAGCTACACGTAAGAGTTAAAAGAAATAATTTTAATTACAACTACATATTTTTAAATTAAGTTTGAAATCGGGTCATTTTATTCGAGTCGTTCGGATGGAAAAAATTTATAAAAAATTCATTTACCACTTTTGCCAAAATTTTACAGCTTAAATGGCTTAGTTAGGCTCTAAGCTACACGTAAGGGTTAAAAGAAATAATTTTAATCACAACTACATATTTTTAATTTAAGTTTGAAATCGGGTCATTTTATTCGAGTCGTTCGGATGGAAAAAATTTATAAAAAATTCATTCACCACTTTTGCCAAAATTTTATAGTTTAAATGGCTCAGTTAGGCTCTAAGCTACACGCCAGAGTTAAAAGAAATAATTTTAATGACAACTACATACTTTTAATTTAAGTTTGAAATCTGGTCATTTAATTGGAGTCGTTTGGATGGAAATAATTTATAAAAAAATTCATTTAACATTTTTGCAAAATTTTATAGCTTAAATCGCTTAGTTAGGCTGTAAGCTACACGTCAGAGTTAAAAGAAATAATTTTAATCACAACTACATATTTTTAAATTAAGTTTGAAATCTGGTCATTTTATTCGACTCGTTCGGATGGAAAAAAATTATAAAAAATTCATTTACCACTTTTGCCAAAATTTTATAGTTTAAATAGCTTAGTTAGGCTCTAAGCTACACGTCAGAGTGAAAAGAAATAATTTTAATCACAACTACATACTTTTAATTTAAGTTTGAAATCTGGTCATTTAATTGGAGTCGTTTAGATGGAAATAATTTATAAAAAAATTCATTTAACATTTTTGCCAAAATTTTATAGCTTAAATGGCTTAGTTAGGCTCTAAGCTACACGTCAGAGTTAAAAGAAATAATTTTTATCACAACTACATATGGTTAATTTTAGTTTGAAATCTGGTCATTTTATTCGAGTCTTTCGGATGAAAAAATTTTATAAAAAAATCATTTAACACTTCTGCCAACATTTTATAGCTTAAATGGCTTAGTTAGGCTCTAAGCTACACGTCAGAGTTAAAAGAAATAATTTTAATTACAACTACATATTTTTAATTTAAGTTTGAAATCTGGTCATTTTATTCGAGTCGTTTGGATGGAAAAAATTAATAAATAATTCATTTAACATTTTTGCCAAAACTTTATAGCTTAAATGGCTTAAATGGCTGTAAGCTACACATCAGAGTTATAAGAAATAATTTTAATCACAACTACATATTTTTAATTTAAGTTTGAAATTTTGTAATTTTATTGGAGTCGTTAGGATGGAAAAAATTTAAAAAAAATGTATTTAACATTTTTGCCATAAATAAACACATACAAATTCATAAAATGTCTAAAAGAAAATATAATATATATTGTTTTCATTTATGCAAATCCACTTTAAGGTCTCATAACTTTAAGCCGTGAAAGAGTTATATATTTTTTTGAGACGAATATTAAAATATGCTTATTTCTTAGTGAAATAAGTAAGAAAGTGGAATCTGGATTCGTCGATTCTCTTTACACGCGTAATTTGGTGGTAAACAAAAAATACAATTTTATTCAAATAATTCATGAAATCAAAATACAGTAGGTGATGTATATTTTGAACATCATTTTAAATCCGTGTTTTATATGCGTGGCGCATGAAGTAAAATTTCGAGTTTAGAAAAGCCTGAAAATTTGGTTTGGTCGCTCCGCGCTTCGCGCTACGCGACCGAACCAAATTTTCAGGCTTTTCTAAACTCGAAATTTTACTTCATGCTCAGCCTGGGAATGGAAAACACTCGTTTAACGCTTCAAATTGAATTCATTTAATAAACCGAGCATCGGAAAATGTGCAACGTATGCATATGGATACTTGAGAGAAAAATTCTCGTTGTGAAAATGTTACTTAAAACTCTCTGTATGCTCAAAACAGTTCTTCTATTTTTAGTATATAATAGTCATGAACTCTTACTTTACTTACTAAATTAGTGTAGTTAATTTATTTAAAAAAATACTAATATATGCTCAAAACAGTTCCTCTATTTTAAATATATGTTAGTTGTGAACTCTTACTAAATTAGTATAGTTAATTTATTTAAAAAAATACTAATATATGCTCAAAACTGTTCTATAATTTTTAGTATATGTTAGTTATGAACTCTTACTTACTTACTAAATTAGTGTAGTTAATTTATTTAATAAAATACTAATATATGCTAAAAACAGTTCTTCCATTTTTAGTATATTGATGGCTGGCCATTATTAGTTGGTACACCAAACAACGACTGGCTTCTCACCTCAGAACCTTCAAACACCTCGTGCCTAGGCCAAATAAACAAAAGATGCAACCAACCCCGAGGAAAAGTGCTTGGAGGTTGTAGCTCAATGAACGCAATGATTTATTTAAGAGGAAATCCCCTGGATTACGACGAGTGGGAATCAATGGGAAACCCAGGATGGAACTGGGCCAACGTCCAAAGGTACTTCAGAAAACAGGAGCGTGTCGTGGGAAGAAATAATGGAAAGTACGGAACAAACGGTCCCTTGACAGTAACAGATAACAGATCGAACCATCCTATGAAATGGGTTCTTTTCGACGCTGTTAGAGAAGCTGGTTTTTCTGTACAAGATGATGAAGCTCCAGTTGGGATATTTGAGTACTTGACAACTACGGAAAATGGGACTAGATGCAGTGCTTCGAGAGCGTATTTAGCTAAAAATAAATTCAGACCGAATTTATATGTAGCGATGAAAACTAGGGCTAATAAAATTAACATTAAGGGTAATTCCGCTGAAAGTGTTGAGGTTACCATTAATAACAAGGAGTACACTATCAAAGCGAAAAAGGAAATAATAGTTTCAGCCGGCGCTTTTATTTCACCTCAAATTTTGATGTTATCTGGCATAGGCCCATCAGCACACTTAAACAAATTAGGCATACAAGTAGTTAAGGACTTACCAGTTGGAAAGAACTTGCAAGAGCATTTTCAAACCCACGCACTTATGGCACAGTTAACTCCTCAAGTACCCGAAACTAGGGATGCTGCTTATGATGCTTTAAGATTTTGTTTGAAGCGCGAAGGACCGTACGCAGGAGAAAATGGTTTAAATATAGCATGGTGTTTAAGCACTGTTGGTGATAAGAACATGAGCGATATTCAAGTCAACCATCTTTTCATCCCTAAAAATAGCCCAGATTTTATTAAAATAGTTTACAACATTCCTGGCACTGCGAAGGAAACAGTTGATAGTGTTATTGAAATTAACAAAAATCACGATCTCATGATTTATGCGATCATTGTTTCAAGACCAGAATCTGTAGGAGAGGTCCTTCTACGCTCAAGAAACCCAGCAGATAATCCATTAATCTACACAAATTATTTATCTGATAAAAACAACATCGACATAAACGTCCTCTTCAGAGGTTTGCAATTTGTTAATCAAACGTTTGCAACCACTCCTATGAAAAAATTAAAAGCTGTTTATGCTAGGTTAAACATCCCCAATTGCAATTCTCTTCCGTTCCAATCCTATGGATATTGGACCTGTGTGTTTAGAAACATTGGAGGAACTGGGCATCATCCTGTGGGAACTTGCAAAATGGGGCCAGCTAAAGATCCAACTGCTGTGGTTGATAGCAGATTAAGGGTGCATGGTATCAAGAAACTTAGGGTTGCTGATGCTTCAATTATGCCCAAGATTTGCAATAGGAATACGAATGGGCCTGCCACCATGATTGGAGAAAAGGCTGCTGATATGATTATTGAAGATAGTAAAACAAAAGTAAGATAGTTTAAATTTTGTATATGTTTATTATGCTCACACCGAGAAATTAACAGATTAACTTTTGAATCTTGGAGGCGTTCACTTCGTGGTACATTCACTTCGTGGTACATTTATAATTTGATATAAAGAGAAAAATATATAAATTGAAACTAATCACAAAAGCAAAATAACCTTGTTTATCACTTTTATTTAAACTTTTACAGTTTGATAATGACTAACTTATAGCCGAAACCATGGTCACTGTAAACATTCAAATAAAAGTGATAAAACAAAGTTAAGTGTTTTTAACACTTTTAGTAAATAACACATTTGGTTAAGTGTTCATTGTTTATTAGTTGACATTGCAACAATTGTTTCGCCACACAGTGGCTTCATCAGGCAGATGAATCATCAATACTATTTTTATAAAGATGTACCACAAAGTAAATGCCAACCAAGCCAAAGTAATGATGATGTTTATTTGAAAATTGGTATTTTAATTTTTATATAATTAAATTCCTATTATCATTCAAATTGTTCAATTTTGAAGGTATTCACTACAAAGATACATTTCACTCTATAAAATAGCAAAACATTTGAAATGTTTATACCATATATCATATTTTTTTATAACTTCATATTGTCTCAGTGGCAGCTCGTCCATCCAGAGATAGAGAAGCCTTAATTTCAATGTCTGCTATTCCGAATTTGAATATATGTACAGCATAACTTCTTGAAAATATCAAGTTAAAAATGAATAAGAGTTAAATGACGCGTATTTTTCAAAGAAAATATGTGACTGTAAAGAAGATTGAGAGCTCTACAAAAGTTGTCAAATAAAAAATAAATGAATTTCATTTAAAAAATTGCTGTTGACGTCACACGTCAAACACAAGTGACGTCACAATATTTTTATGCGCGTAAAATCGACCTTTTCGAGCGATTTTCTTACAAGCATTTAATAAGGCAATTATGAATTGTATGCGGAACTTTATCACCACTCTGCATAAATTACTTATATTTTTTTTTAATTTTAGAACCCTGCTAAGAAAGTTATGAGCTTTATTAATTCGGTAGTTGAAAAAATTAGAAATTAGTGTTTATATACAAATGAAATGCATTTTCGAAAAAATAGGACAATTTTATCAGTTTGTGTATCATGTTGTAGTATTTTGATTTGATATAGTATTATATATATATATAACAATATTGATTTTAATAATGTAAAACATGACAATGCAATAAAGATATTTCTACATAATTCACGTTGTTTTGAAGGAATCTATTAATTAAAACATCATTACTCTTGATTAAAAAAAAAATTTCTGACATTTCACAGTTTTATTTATCATCAAATCTTTATATTGAATCATTTTACAGATTTGATGGCCTGGACAACAAATTTTAAATGTTTTTCTGCTGATTAAGATCTAATCTTACTTTTGATTAATTTTTTATATGTATTTGATCTACCAAAGTTTGATATATTTTTTTAATTTTAATGAAGACTTTATCACTAAATTGTATATTTAACGTTTCCCTAAAGCGGATTAAAGATTCATTTCAAAAACTGCATATTTTACTTTTCAACCTGATAAAAGTAAGTATAAATGAAATTGCCAATTCTTGGTTGCAGAATACTTCAAACATTAAAAGTGCGATTCTTTTCGCAATCTACAACAAGTTAGTCTTACAAAGACTATATCAAACACTCATTGATACAACTACTTCCCGAGCTAATAAATCTCGAAACGCGTCTATAGATGGCCTGAATAATTTGACTCAAATTGTTGCATTTGCAGTAGGTTACTGTATGTAACAGCAAACACTTGTTGTATAATTCACTGTCCGTCGGGGTATTAGCTCGGGAAGTAGTTGTTTCAATGAATGTTTGATATAGTCTTTGTAAGACTAACTTGTTTTAGATTGCGAAAAGAATCGCACTTTTAATGTTTGAAGTATTCTGCAACCAAGAATTGGCAATTTCATTTATACTTATGTTTGAACGGTAACGGGACCGCCAGTCTAAGGTGTCAAATTACTTAGAGGAAATGGCAAAGCTATACTGATGAGAGATAAATCTCGAAACGCGTCTATAGATGGCCTGAATAATTTGACTCAAATTGTTGCATTTGCAGTAGGTTACTGTATGTAACAGCAAACACTTGTTGTATAATTCAATGTCCGTCGGGGTATTAGCTCGAGAAGTAGTTGTTTCAATGAGTGTTTGATATAGTCTTTGTAAGACTAACTTGTAGATTGCGAAAAGAATCGCACTTTTAATGTTTGATAAAAGTAAGTTTATACCCAATAATACGATACTTTATTTCGCTAAGAAAAAAACAGTAAACAATACTCACAGAAGCCTTCTATAATTGTTAAAAAAGCAACATTATTTTTAAAACAAATAATGTTTTGACGGAAATTGTAATCTGTTACAAATAGAGCAAATTATTAAATTAATCGATGCTGTGTTGTCTTCAAAGGTAAGTTGTAACACATATTTAAATAATTATTTAACTATTTATATTTAATTATAAAATTTAGTTAGGGTTTTTATTACAATTGGTAATTCAGTGAATGATACAGCCACAGAGGTTTTGCAGTCGGTTTGAACCTTATCTTTTAACCTATGCAACACATCATACATCTCTTAATTCTTGACCTATTCAACAATATCTTAATTATCTCCTTTAATAAGTGAAAAAAGGCTAGTTTATACTCCCCTAAAGATAAAATTCTTATTATTAGTCCTAACTGTCTTAATGTAGGTAAAGCATTATATTTTCTTTTAAATCGAATTCAAAATTAGCCCCGAAACCTGCTGTAAATATTGTTATTCTACCAATTAGTAATAGAATTATTGTTAAATAATAATATATTAAAAAAATAAACCAAATTAATAAGTACACTCTAGCAGTTACTAAAGTAGAAGAATGAACAAGAGAAGAAACAGGAGTTGGATCAGCCATGGTTGCAGGAAGCCAAGAAGAATTTGAGATCTCTTTTTGTCATTGCAGCTAAAACAATAAAATATGAAATAAGTTGTATTGATAAATCATTCTTTATAAAATCTTAATAACAATTCCAACTTCCATAATTTATTATTTAAGCAATTAATATTTTTAAATTTGCCTTGGTCGCTCTGCTTTGCTACGCGACCAAACCAAATTTTCAGGCTTTTCAAAACTCGAAATTTCTGTTCGTGCTTAGCCTGGGAGTGAACAATACTCGATTAAGCTTGAAATTGAATTCTTTAAATAATAACCTATGTTAAAACACTGAAATATTGCGAAATTCAAAATATTTTTGTTTAACAGTATATTCCCAGTAAACAGACATACAAAGAGTTTTATGTAACACCGAACATTTTTATAACGAGAATTGTTCTTTTTAGCATCCATATGCATACGTTGCACATTTTCCGATGTTCGGTTTATTAAATAAATTCAATTTAAAGCTTTAAACAAGTGTTTTCCACTCCCAGGCTAAGCATGAAGTAAAATTTCGAGTTTAGAAAAGCCTGAAAATTTGGTTTGGTCGCGTAGCGCGAAGCGCGGAGCGGCCAAACCAAATTTTCAGGCTTTTCTAAACTCGAAATTTTACTTCATGCGCCACCGGTACAAAACACTGATTTAATATAAAGCTTAGCGGTGTTTAAAACTTCGTAATATGTCGGTGATCTGTATCGGTGGCGAATGAAGTAAAATTTCGAGTTTAGAAAAGCCTGAAAATTTGGTTTGGCCGCTCCGCGCTTCGAGCTACGCGACCAAACCAAATTTCCAGGCTTTTCTAAACTCGAAATTTCACTTCATGCTTAGTCTGGGAATGGAACACACTCATTTTAAGTTTCACATTAAACTCTTAAAAAAAAACAACGATTATCTAAAGATTTACGGCATATACGCTGTAATTGGGACATGTATACTTAAAAGAAAAACTCCCTGTATGTACAAGTTGAGGCATTAATTGCGATTGATTGGCTACAATTTGTAATGGTCATATAGGCAACTGAGTTTACACATAACCTAAAAACTAAAGGTGTCAAATTGTATTGGATGCTTTATTTTGATAGATAGAACATACGAAAATGAACATTGAAAATATTCGGTGTTACATAAAACTCTCTGTATATTATACCATGCGTTTTTTTTTATCTCTGAACACACAAATTCCTAGCATATAAAATTTCCTATGGTTAGTTTTAAAAAATACACTTCAATCGTATTGCACCTTGATAGTTCGCAACCAAACATACAGTTTGAGGTGTGTTTTTTAAAACTGAACATAGGAAATTTTACATGCTCAGAATTTGTATTTTTAGAGATTAAAAAACGCATGCTATGTGTCATTTCACATGCAAATATTTTGCTAATAATATAAATTTGTTATATAAACTTTACGCAGAAAGTACCTAATTCTAATTTATACACACATAAAGATACATATATTATTATATTTCCATATACCGGGTGAGCATTTTTAATCCGGAACTTATAATATAATTAAGAGTGAGCATTTACAATCTGGAACATGTAATACAATGAATTATATAAATGATATTAAATGTTTCTATTGTTTTAAGTTCCAAAATGAATATTAATTATACCATTAAAGAAAGAATTTTTATAGTAAGAACGTTTTACACTAAAGGCCGCAAAAGGAATGTGCGTGATTTATTTAGTTTTTGCACAAGAACGCACTACCCACAAAGAATTAATATTTGAGCGGGAATTTTCAATAATACAATTATTTACATGCTATTGGACCGTTTGAAATTATCGAAGATTTAAGTTTGAGATTATATTTAGAACATTTAATCGACAAAGTTAGTTGGGTATCAACAAGATGGCTGCTCAGTGCATTTTGAAGTAGATGTTCGGGAATATTTAGCAAAAACCTTTCCAAATCGCTGGATTATTGGTCGTGGTGGAATAATTAACTGGCCCGCCAGATCTCTTGATTTAGCGCCTTGTGATTATTTTTTGTGGGACGATATGAAAAGAAATTTTTTTCAAATACGTCATTTAAAATATTGAATCTTAATTAATATTAAATATTAAATTAAATGAATAATGGATAATTTTTCCATCGTCAAATTTTTTATAGCAATCTTTTTTCTTGGAGAAAATAATCGATAGTTTGTTGAAACATTCGTAAAAGCTTATAATTTTCACAAAATCATGGAATAACTTGTTAGAAGTATTTATTGGAATTTGTGTATGTTTTTTAACTTTGGCTTAGATGATTGTTTTAAGCGCGTGGCGCATGAAGTAAAATTTCGAGTTTAGAAAAGCCCAGAAAATTTTCACGGGGCTTTTCTAAACTCGAAATTTTTCTTCATGCTTAGTCTGGGAGTGGAAAACACTCTTGTATATAATATTGATAACTTTGATAAACACTTGCCTTCTTGATTTAGAAAAAAAAACTATTGCTATTTTCTTTTAGATACTTTAGGGATCACCCTGTATAAAAACAAATACGCCCATCTCGTAGATCTCCTCAGAATGGCCGAAATGCATTTAATATACTTTTCTGTAGCTCAAATAGTTTTTGAGTTATAACGTTTTTTTGTCGAAATTGAAAAATTTCGAGTATTTCACAAAAGTTGCAAATAACTTAATAACTAATGGAAATACAAAAAACTGGATTAAACAAAAGTTTTAGATAATAAAATTTTGGATAATTTTTCTATCTTCAAGTTTTTTTGTAACTATTTTCCTTCGCAGAGAACAATGACAGTTTGTTGAAAGATTCTTAAAAACTTATAATTTTTAAAAATCATAGAAAAAAAAAGACCTTTATTGGCATATCTCTACACTTTACATTACATTTACCTTTACATTAGCTTATCTCATTACCCTCCCGTATCTCTCTTACCCTCCCTTCTCTTTTCCCTCTCCCTCCCCAGCTTTTCCAACGTCCTTACCCCGCTCCCATCCTCCCTCATCCACTCCACTACCCTTCTATTCCCTTTCGCTCCCAGCCACTCCTCTTTCACCCCCTCACATTCCTCCGCCAAGTGTCCCCACGTATCCCTCCCCTGTCCACACAACACACACCTTCCATATTCTTCCCCCATCCATACTTTCCTTCCTCTCTCCTCCGATCCACACCTCGCCCTTGCCACAATTACCCTATCCTCTCTACCCCATCCCTTCCTTATCAAATACTTCGGCACCCTCCCATACACCTGCCACCTCCCATACATATCATTATACTGACTTCTCTCAATACACCCTTGTCTTTCCTGCCCTTCCACCTCCTTCCCTTTCCCCCTCACCCACTCATCCATCTTCACCCCATTTCCTAGCCATTCCATTACCTTCGCCTCCGACAGCCCTACCCTCTCATACATTTTCCTCCTCTCCCCCCTCCATCTACCCTCACCCCCACCCACACTCGTCACCCATACATCCTTCACCAATCTCTCCTCATCCAGTTCCCACAATCTCATCTCGTACCTCACCACCCTCACCATTGCCTCCCACTCTAGCCTCTCTCTGTTGGTCTCCTGAAGCACTATGTAACTCGGTGTGGACCTTTCCACCCCCAACATGTGCTTCAGGAACCACATCTGCTCCCTCTCTATCACCTCGTACCCTCTCGTCCCCCACACTTCTACTCCATACATTAGCACCGTTCTTACACACGCATCCCATATCTTACACGCCACCGTCACATTGTTCCCCATCCACTTCCCCCACTTGCCCCACGCCATTCCCCACGCCTTCCCCTGCACCCACCTCACATGCTCCTCATACCCTCCCGTTCCTTTAAACCAAAACCCCAAATACTTGAAACTCTTCACCCTCTCAATAACTAACACTCCAATTCTTTCACCTTCCCCTCCCTCCCTTTATTTCTAAACTTTTCCCACTTCGTTTTCCCTACATTCACATTCATTCCCCTTTTATCCATGAACCTCTCCACTCTCTTCAACATCTCTTTCATCCCTTCATACTCTCTTGCAACCAACACCACATCATCCGCATACGCCAGCATCCATACCTTCCTTTCACCCATCACCACTCCCCCCGCCTGCCCTTTCCTCATCACCTCTTCCAATTCACTCACATATACATTAAAGAGCATCGGGCTCAGCGGGCACCCCTGCCTCAAACCCTCCCACGTTCTAAAACACCCCGACACCTCCTTCCCCACTTTCGCCACCACCCATGTCTCCTCATACACTCTCCAAAAATCATAGAATAATTTATAATTATTTATTAGAATTTGTGTGTGTTTTCTGGCCAACCTTAAATTACCAATTGTTACTATGTTTCCAGTAATATCACCGAGAATATTACCCAATTTTAAATAACCGGTAATTTTAAATCACTAACTGTATATTAATTTTAAAAATGTTAACATTAAATTGTTATAAAATATTTCATTTACGCAAACTGTATCTCTGGTCGCGGACCGGAATCATAAAGGCGCGGGCCCGATTTGGCCCACGGGCCGTAGTTTGAAGACCCCTGGACTAGGGTACTGTTTGGCGCAAATGATTATTTCAATGTTTACTATTATTTTTAAAAGATGTTCAATTTGTTTTTAATCTTTACGTTGGAATTAAAACGCAATTAAATTGGATAATTTCCCCTGTTTTTGTGAATTGTTATGTTCTGAATTGAAAATGCTCACATCTAATTATATTATATGTTCTGGATTGAAAACGCTCACCCAGTATATAAATAAAAATATTCTTACACATAAATATTTCGATTGAATACCAGGAATATAAAAATGTTAATAATAATAATGCAAAAAAAAAACGTGTTACTATTGCAAAGATGATAACGAATCGCAGAATTGAACAATTGAATTAAGTAATTCAACTATACCAAGCAATTGCAATCTTAATTACATGTATATGTAATTAATACTGGTAGCACCAACTCTAAAATATTTGCATACAATGTAATTAATCAGTGTTTTTCTATACTTAAAGAACATTACACTATAGATTTCCAAATTATATATAAAATACACACAGGGAATGTTTCTTTTATGTATAGGCACATATCTCGATAATTACAGCTTCGCTACGCGACCAAACCAAATTTTCAGACTTTTCTATACTCGAAATTTTACTTCATGCTTAATCTAGGAGTGGAAAACACTCGTTTGATGCTTCAATTTGAACTCTTGGTAAAAATATCCTAATATTTAAAGTTATTAAGATATGTATACTTAGAGAAAATCTCTCTGTATATTGTTTTTTAATAATAAACATTGTAAATGGTTACTTCGTGTAAACAAATCTATAAAATTCAAACGCCTGGAGCAATTTGCTTGCGGATTTTATTTCCATTCTTTCAATTTAAGAATATTACTCGAACTTTAAAAATGCAAGATTTCCAGGTACAAATTGAACGTGTTTATAAAGTCAATGAATGGCTGATAAAACAATATAGTTGTACAAAAAGAATAATAATAATTGTGCTTATTATTTGTAAAATACACAATAGCATATTAGAATTATGTTTTTTAATAAAATATATTTTATTTTAATAAACATAATATTTATTTACATGTATTCATAAACTTAGGATAACTCATCTATTGGAATTAAAATACATTTTGTAATTTTTGTATTATTAACTTTAAATAGTATTTGTTTTGTTATTATTCAAATAATCGTTACAAAATGTCATTATAAAAGCCATCACAAACAACTTATAAGATATTAAACCTACGTTTAAAAAATATGTAAGTGCCTTAATTGCTTAATATATTTAATTTTTTAGAAATGTCTCACAATCTCATCGTTGGAATAATTATTCTACATATTATGAATAATAAAAGACACATATGGGGCCTCGGTGGCCGAGTGGGTAGAGACCCACAGACCAAGAGGTCGCGGGTTCGAATCCCGCCCAGTGGAATAATTTATGAATAATAAATTATTCCATCCGGGTCCATGGATGTAGTGTGAATGAGTTTGTCTTGTTTCAGAAGTAAATGGCTATTTATCGAAATTAGAATTGGTTAAAATACATTAAAATGTTAAATATATAAATAGATTGATGGTTAATGGTCTAGATACCAAGGCCAAACAAAAAGAAAAAAAAGACACATATAAGTGTACAAATTCTTTAAAGGAAAGTCCATGTATTTAATGACTTTAACCATATATTACCCGAATTCTAAATCTTATAATAAATAGTGGTGTTCATTTCTAATCAGTGGCGTAGTTAGCAATGAGTGGGCACCGTATTAAAATATCTGAGGAAGAGCTTGGTAGCAAAATAAACAAATACAATTGCGTAAATAAATTATATTTAAAAATGACAAAAACCAGAAGGGAATACAGAAGTGAAAGATCTGTAACAAGTTAAGCTGATTGAACTTTCCCTTCACTTATAAGCACGACAATTTTGAAAATTGCTACTTTTAGCCTTAGCAACTTTTAGTATCTTTTCGGATTTTCATTTTTTACATATTTTTAGAAATATTATCTTTTTATTGAATTTTACATCTGATACAGCGGTAACTGCGCCCCTACTTATAAACTTGTAAAGAGACACTATGATGTTAATATTTATATAAATTTAAAAAAACATAAGTTTAGTAATTAGATTAGAAAATCTTTAGATACATTGCACGTACATATTTCAATGAATCACACGAAAATCACAGTTCCATACTACTCGTTGGTACACGAGTAAACAACTCAGTTTAAAATGTAAATACATCTCGGGTGAACAAGTTTAGAAAATCCATTCAACAAAATTATGTTAATGTCAACATTGTTTGTCAAGTTAACTCCCAGTCGAGTGTGTAATAACTCCAAGTTTGCTATCTTCCGTGTTCCAACCTGTTGCTTCTCCGTCCTTGTAATTATTTTTAGGAATTGCACAGAGAGAAATTCTTTACGCATTTTCGCATGATACCCACATTATCAATTTGTTGAGAGCAAAGTTAATCATGTAATATTGATTTATTATTAAGGAACAATTTGAATAAAACTCCGAGTCTAGTGGGTATTTACAGATACTTGAATTATTAACAATTAAATTATGATCATCTAATTAGCATGTATCGATTAAATGATAGATTATTACATATTGTTATGATTCAATTTCTTAGAAAATGTATAATTATGGATTGTTATGGTTAAATGTAATTTGTTATCTAACAATTAATTCCGTCCGTATTTACATACACTATTTATTCTGTTAATTTTTTAGTTTTGTATTGTTCAGAGCTGGGATGAATCCTCAAAAACAGGATTCGAATCACGAATCCGAATCACCTAATATGATTCGAATCACGAATACTCGAATAAAGGATTCGTAAGTGAAAAATATGATTCGAATCAAAGATTCGAATCCTCATTTTTAAATTACGGATACAAATCCTTAAAAAATAAATTTAAATCTATAATTTGCAACCAGTAAAATTTTATTCCATCAGTTTCTATTAACAAAAATGTTCATTTACCGACTAAATATCTAATTAAATAATGATTTTAATTAATGATGATGTATGTGTTATTGAACTTTATTTTAAATTAGTGTTTTATACGCGTGGCGCATGAAGTAAAATTTCGAGTTTAGAAAAGCCCCGTGAAAATGTGTCTCGGGTCGCTGCGCGACCCTCGACAAATTTTCTACGTGGGGCTTTTCTAAACTCGAAATTTTACTTCGTGCTTAGTCTGGGAGTGGACAACACTCGTTCCTAGAAGTTTCAAATTAAAGGATCACTCTAGATTACTAAGTTTATTACCATTTTACAAAGGCTACAGCTCGAAGGACCAATCATGGTCTTCGGAGACCGAAGGACTACAAGAAATCGAAGTTTCTTAACAAGAAAACAACGAATATATGAAGGTTTACAGCATGGATAGGAAAGAAAACATCCAATTTTGAAAAAAATATCGAAGTTGGGTTGGTTTTCAGTGCGTTTTTAACTTCACTTTTTATCAGTGTTTTATACGCGTGGGGCATGAAGTAAAATTTCGAGTTTAGAAAAGCCCCGTGAAAATTTGTCTCGGGTCGCTGCGCGACCCTCGACAAATTTTCTACGTGGGGCTTTTCTAAACTCGAAATTTTACTTCATGCTTAGTCTGGGAGTGGACAACACTCGTTCCTAGAAGTTTCAAATTAAAGGATCACTCTAGACTACTAAGTTTATTACCATTTTACAAAGGCTACAGCTCGAAGGACCAATCATGGTCTTCGGAGACCGAAGGACTACAAGAAATCGAAGTTTCTTAACAAGAAAATCGAAGTTGGGACGAATATATGAAGGTTTACAGCATGGATAGGAAAGAAAACATCCAATTTTGAAAAAAATATCGAAGTTGGGTTGGTTTTCAGTGCGTTTTTAACTTCACTTTTTATCAGTGTTTTATACGCGTGGCGCATGAAGTAAAATTTCGAGTTTAGAAAAGCCCCGTGAAAATTTGTCTCGGGTCGCTGCGCGACCCTCGACAAATTTTCTACGCGGGGCTTTTCTAAACTCGAAATTTTACTTCATGCTTAGTCTGGGAGTGGACCGTCAAGATTTTCTACATGTCGAGATTTTCGATATTTCTAGATTTTTGTCGATTTATTCACAGTTTGTTATTATATTAAATGCAACTTTAATATTAAATAAATATGGTTTTTCTTAGGAATAGAATATTCACCCATTAAGAGCCGAGCAAATTATAAAGTTCACTCTAATAGTTTATTTTAGGTAAAATATTGCATTTTTTTCTATGATTTCAATTAATGATTTATTATATTACATACGTCGATTTTATAAAAGAGTTAAGCATGAAGTATAATTTCGAGTTTAGAAAAGCCCCGCGTAGAATATTTGTCGAGGTTCGTGCAGCGGCCCGAGACAAATGTTTGCTCTGATTTAAAGTAAAGTTAAAAATGCACTGAAATCCAACTCAACTTCGATATTTTTTAAAAATTGGATGTTTACTTTCCTATCTATGCTGTAAACCTTTAGATATTCGTTGTTTTCTTGTAAAAAAACTTCGAGAGACCGAAGGACTACAGGTATCCTTCGGTCTCCGAGGACCATGATTGGTCCTTCGAGCTGTAGCCTTTGTAAAATGGTAATAAACTTAGTAATCTAGAGTGATCCTTTAATTTGAAACTTCTAAGAACGAGTCTTGTCCACTCCCAGACTAAGCATGAAGTAAAATTTCGAGTTTAGAAAAGCCCCGCGTAGAAAATTTGTCGAGGGTCGCGCAGCGACCCGAGACAAATTTTCACGGGGCTTTTCTAAACTCGAAATTGACTTCATGCGCCACGCGTATATAACACTGATTTCAAGTGAAGTTAAAAATATACTATTAAGGTTGGAAATTTTTCATGCTTAAGTAACCAAGTATGCATTCACAAATATTTGAATTATTCAAAAATGTAAATATTTATATTATGAATAATTTAGTGAATTAATTATTCATATTAGAATATTAAACTATTTGAATTAATCGAATTTGAATCCCAGCCTTAATAGCGAAGATTCTAATTATGTGAGAAGATTTGAATCCGTGTATGAGGATTCGAATCCTTTTATAACGATTCGAATCCTTTTATAAGGATTCGAATCCTTTTATAAGGATTCGAATCCTTTTATAAGGATTCGAATCCTTTTATAAGGATTCGAATCCTTTTATAAGGATTCGAATCCTTTTATAAGAATTCGAATCCTTTTATAAGGATCGAATCATCTACGTCTGGATTCGAATACGAATCCTTTTAAAAAAATGTAACGAATCCGGATCACGAATCCGTTTTCACTAAAGTATTCGAATACCTCTTTTGAATCCTCTAAAAGGATTCGAATCCGGGAATCGAATCCTGAATGATTCGAATCCTGCCCAGCTCTGGTATTGTTACATCTTCATTTAATCCCTATTTGTGGTAACATTATTTACATTTACAATATAAAAGTTCTAACCTTAAACCACTCAAAAGTCTCCTTCTTTGTTTCAATTAATAACTTAAAAACTAGGCCCCTTTAACAGTATCTGATTAAAAAATAACTCAAGGGGGAGGAGAGGGGTCTAAGAACCTCAAGTAGGGTGTATCATCATCGTCGTATGTGTGGCAAACATTAAAAAACAATATACAGAGAGATTTTATTTAAGTATACCTAGCTTAATAACTGTAAATATTCGGATATTTTTATTAAGAGTTCAAGTTGATGCATTAAACGAGTGTTTTCCAATCCCAGATTAAGCATATTTTTAATGGTAAAAATATTAAAATTAATAATTCGTTTTTATATTTTGTAAAAATATTCTGCAAACTATTAACAAACTCAATTTTTCTTTGTCAACTTTTCTGTATGGTAAAAATATTGTTTTTGCTTTAACAGGGCGTGTTTTTACACACAAAAATTTAACATTTATAAAATGTCTGGAAGGGATTCAAACCTCCATATTGACCTTGGCACATTTAAGAGTGTAAAGAACCTGAAATTGTTACTAGAATTAAAAATTCAAATAATACAGTTAAGTTCAGCTAGTTGATGCTTCAATTGTAACTTATTAAGTAGAATAATATATAATATATTCCATTTGTTTCTGGATCTCGCCTAGCCATGCTTTCGTGTTGTTATGTTGCAGTATCAACATTTACATTTTTTATTAATTGGCACTCCTGATTCCTTATTTTAATAGTGTTGCAATAATTTATGATATCATAAGTAATCATCTTTTTAATTTTCAAGAGGTTTATTGTTAATCTTACAACAATTATTTCGCCACCATTCCTCCTTTTATTATTTCGCTTGGGTAATCTGGCTCAGAACAAACATGAGAAGATTCAGATGCAGGTTCTCTTGACTAAATAATAAAAATGGAATGATGGCTTAAAAAT
The DNA here is from genome assembly GCA_932526585.2 of Philonthus cognatus. NCBI lineage: Eukaryota > Metazoa > Arthropoda > Insecta > Coleoptera > Staphylinidae > Philonthus > Philonthus cognatus. The sequence goes on from OW052244.1 coordinate 98,921,176, forward strand.
TGTTTGACATGAAAATTATCAGTATCACAAGAGGGTGAGAATAAATTTGCAATTCTACAAAAAAATACTGAGGGCCAACAGAAGAGAGAATGACCAAAATTAAGGTGGATGGATGGAGTTGATCAAAATGTGTTAACGGGAAGACCCAAGCGAGAAATACAAATGGATGACGAAATAAGTTTGCAGAGCCGAATTCATTATATTTGTTATATACAATATTATTGCTGTGTTTGTATGTACAAAAACCAAGTAGTAAATTTTGTTAAATCTTAAAACTGCATATTATTATCCTTTTATATCTGAAAATTTGTAAAACAGGCAACAGTGTAAGATCACAATAGTCAGAAATTATAACCTTAAAATCGAACATCCCCATTTACAATACTTAAACTGTCACTTTTCCATAGCTAGGCGAGATCCAGAAACAAATGGAATCGTGTATACTCATTAATAAACAATCATTTGTCGTCTAAACAATTGAATCGCCGCAAAAAATTAACATTTATAAAATGTCTGGGAGAGATTTAAACCTCCATATTTCCCTGACCTTGGCACATTTAAGAGTGTAAAGAACCTGAAATTGTTACTAGAATTAAAAATTCAAATAATACATTTAAGTTCAGCTAGTTGATGCTTCAATTGTAACTTATTAAGTAGAATAATATACTCATTAATAAACAAACATTTGTCGTCTAATCAATTGAATCGCCTATTTACAAAAACCCCTTAATCCATTTGAAAAAAAATGATTTATGGGTTTTTAGATTATCAGAATAATATGCACAAAATTAATATTAATATCACATGTAGGGTACAATTTGTTATAATTCAATTACGGTTTTATTGTAGACGCGACCTCCACATCTATGAAATTGATAATGGCACATAATAGTCTATTATTTATAAAGCGTTTAAAACAATTACGTTAATCTTAAATTCTGTGTTATTTTTATGCTGCTGTAAAAAATGTGTTGTTTAACAAATTCAAATAAAATCTCGATTGACATTAAGACAAATAATATACAATAATATTTAAGGGATATTTAAGGAGGCAAACAGCCGAAACCATGTTTATCACCAAGGATTTTTTGATTGGTTAAACAATGGGTTTCATTGTTTAACCCAGTGATGGCCAAGTCCGGCCCGCGGAAAGGTTTAATCCGGCCCGTTTAAGAGTGCCGTCGTGAGAATGTTTGAACGCGTTCTTACTTCGTAATGTGACGACCCGCATAAAAACTACCTACCTACGATTAAGCATTATTCTTTTGGCCTACGATTGTCTGGTTATTACAAATGGCCCGTCTTAAAAAAAGTTTCCTCACCACTGGTTTAACCAATCAAAAAAATCTTAGCGATAACTATGGTTTCAGCTGTTTGCCTGAAATGGTTTCATTGGGGTTTCATTGTTTAACCAATTAAAAAAACCTTGGTAATAAACATGGTTTCGGCTGTTTGCCCCCTCAAATATCCCTTAAATATCATTGTATATTATTTGTCTATGGTCCATCCTTTTACCTATATAATTATTCAAGCAGAATAAAATTTGTTTTTTTTTATAAGAACCGTTGTTTAATGGAGACCGATTTAAGGTTAATTTAACCCATTAAGCGTCATTGATGCAATAACCCATTATTAATTATTTGTTATTAAATTACTAAATAAGTTAATTTGATACATTGTATTATTTGACCTTACTTGCGAATGTGTGGAGAAAATGTTGATATTTTGTTATTTAAATGTTTCGATTATTACTGAATAAAACACTTACTATGTTTTTTACCACAAAATATTTATTGTATGTATATATATTATATTACACAAATATACACATAAATTCACGACTTAAGTTTCGACGTTTGTCGGTCATTTTCAAGTGAAACAAATTACAAAAAAGGTTACATTCGATTATTTTTCAATTATATACAAATATCTTTATTCAAGGGACTTTTACATTACATTAATTATAGTATTGCATAATAAAATATAATATAAAATTGTTGGAGTTGTCCTTTCATAGGCTATCGACCCGAGGTCTTTCTGCCTTTTTCGATTATTATTCAATAAATAATAAAATGTCATCAATGTATTTCTAACTGCACAATATTTTATTATTTTATACGCGTGTTCTATGAAGCAAAATTCCAATACCTAAAAATGTGCAGTATATTCATTATGCATATTTAAAAAAATAATCTCAGTATGTAATATAATATGAATGACTATAGAAATCTTAAAAATTGGTGCAGAAATTTACCTAAAATCAATTTTTATAGTTAACTCTATAATTGCTTGGCCGTTAATGGGTATATACAGGGTGGCTGATTTTTCAGTGTCCAGCTTATATCTGTTAAAATATTAAAGATACAAAAATTATTTTAATTAGAAATTTGGTATACGGAACTTGATTTACATTATGACACAAGCCATTTTTTCATGGCCTACGTATCTTTCGGAAATATGTGTTTTTTTTTAATGGAATGCCCTGTATGTTTATTGAGATTCATATTCCTAATCAAATTGTCTTTACAAAGATGTATCACAAGTACCACTTTGCTTTAAAATTATACTCATTAACCGAATTATTTTAGCCATTTGTGATATTGTTTACATTACAAATACCTGTCAAATTTCTTTACATAAGGAAATACTTGTCAAAAGTGACAATAATACCTCTTTGTATGAGTAATTGTCGATACTTAATTTTTTTAAATGAATAATCAATACACAAATAATGAAAACGTTGATATGCTGTGCTATTTTTACAGAGCAAATAATAATAAACGTCAGGCAGCGGTGTTATATCAAAATGTGTACCCCAACAGAATGCAGCCTTACGTAAATACTTTTTAATGTTTGGAAAGATGTCTACCAATAGGTAAATTTTAAAAACGAATAAATGATATCGCCCAAAATAGAAGACAGAATGACGACGATGATGGTGTAAATATTTTAGAATATTTCAGAGCTAATCCTACAATATCGACAAGACAAACAGCTGTAGAATTGAATGTAACAAGATACAAAATACAAACATTATTAAAGTTACATAAATTAAAGCTATTTATTTGGTGCATACGCTACATCTAAATGATCTAAACCCGTAGCGTATGTAGCGTATGCACCAAATAAATAGCTTTAATTTATGTAACTTTAATAATTTTTGTATTTTGTATCTTGTCTTCAAACTATCTTCTTCGCGGGCCACAAATACAATTCTACATAATAAAGTCGGCCGAGATCCGATTAATTTTATAAAATTATGAAAAATTTAAGGAACAATTGTTACAATATTTCAAAATATGACATTTACAAAAAAAATTACAAACAATCGCGGGCCGGATTCATGCAAGTCGCGGGCCGGATTTGGCCCGCGGGCCGTAGTTTGGAGACCACTGATCTAAACAATAGAGTAGATGTTTGGTGAATGGCTGCTTCATGCTGGAAGACAATTTCTTAGTCACAGTCTTAGACACAGGCTTGTTTCAAAAATTACATTGATTCGATTGAGTCGTCCATTAATAATAACCCGAGACGCTTTTGGAGTTTTATAAACTCCAATAGGTCATCACCCGATTTCCCGGATACCCTCGTTTCAGAGGGGAGTACATACACCGACCCTCAGGATGTAGCAAATATATTTGCAGACTTCTTTGGTTCAGTTTATAATACCTCACAACCAGTGCTTTCTCAACCCTCTTCGTGTAGGACTAGTCTTAATCATGTATCGATCAACCGAATTAACGATATCTCTATTTCTGCCATACTTCAGGAGCTGTCAGGGCAGACCTCTAGTGGAAAAGAGGGCTGGGATGGTTTACCGCCCGTCTTCTTACAGAAGTGTGCGTTTTCACTTTCTAGACCTTTGTGGCTCTTATTTAATAAATCCCTTAAATCTGGCACTTTTCCTGACAGATGGAAGCATTCACTAATAACACCTATCTTCAAGAAGGGCAAGAGGAACCTCGTTGAGAATTACAGACCAATATCATTGCTATCACACATTCCCAAGATATTTGAAAAGCTAGTTACTGATTGCGTTAGTAGGGACTTGAACTCTATTTTAACCGATAAACAACATGGGTTTCGGCCAGGACATTCTACAGTATCTAATTTACTAATCTTTGGGGCAACAATTACTACATCGCTGGAAGAGGGGTACGAGGTTGATACCGTGTACACCGACTTTTCTAAAGCGTTCGACAGTGTTGACCATCAAATCTTGGTCGAAAAACTTTTGGAGGCTGGTGTGCATGGGTCTTTGCTCGATTGGATTAAATCATACCTCAGCAACAGAACTCAAACAGTCCGCATCAGTAACTTCACTTCTCGTCCCATACCTGTAACTTCGGGGGTACCGCAGGGATCACATATTGGTCCAATACTATTTAATGTTTTTATCAATGATATTGTAAAGTGTTTCAAATATTCCAATTGCCTTCTTTTTGCGGACGACTTAAAGCTGTACATGCCTATTAAGGACAATTATTCTAGCCATAAGCTACAACTCGACCTGGAAGCGTTAAGTCGTTGGTGTATTATAAACAAATTGAAGCTGAATGTTTCCAAATGTTTTGTTGTGTCTTATTCTAAAAAGAGATTAAAGGGACTCAGAAATTACTCTCTTAATAACACACCACTAGCACACACTAATGTTGTAAGAGATCTTGGTGTTACTTTTACGAACACTTGGAGCTTCACTAATCATATAGACACTGTAACCTCGAAAGCCTTGCAAATGTTAGGCTTTATTAGAAGACAGTGTATAGATTTTTCTAATATAAGAACTCTCGTAAATTTGTATGTGTCTCTCGTTCGGCCGCATATCGAATATTGCTCCCTGGTATGGTGCCCAAATACATCCCAAAACATCAACCAAGTGGAAAGGGTTCAACATAGGTTCCTTACATACATAACCTTCAAATTCAAGCTTGATAGCACCTATCCAAATATATTGTCGTTTATTAATTTGCAATCGCTCGAGCGACGACGCTTAAATGCAGATGTTATTTTTCTTCAAAAATTAATATCGGGTGTGATAATCTGTCCAGAACTGTTAAGTTTAGTAAACTTCCATGCTCCAAGTCGCCTATTACGGAGCAGTAAGTCATTTTATGAACAAATGTACAAAACTAACTACTGCAATAATTTTGGTATTAATAGGATTTGTGCTAATTGCAATAATATCAATTTTGACATTTTTAGTGGGACATTGAAACAGCTACGCGCATTCCTAATAAAGGAATAGGTTATTGTGTAAATGGCTAGTTTGCCAATTATATATTATATTATCATTGTATTTGTATATTTATTATTATTTTTTTTGTCTTGTACTTTAGTCTTATATGTACTTTTGTTAGTTTTAGAATCTAGAACTGTAGTCTCGTTTTGTAAATGGATCCCGTTGAATAAATAAATAATAATAAATAATATAATATGGACAGATGAATCTAGTTTCCATAGAAATGGACTTTTTAATGAACGGAATACTCTATACTGGAATGAGTAACATCCTCGAATAATAATTATTGTGTGCATTGGGGTAGTTGAAAATAGACTTTTGGGGCCCCATTTTTATGATGAAATATTAACTGAAGACCGATATATAATATTATTGATTACCTAGACAATCTTCCATTAGCTGAAAGATGACTTATGGTCCCAACATGATGGTGCACCTCCTGATAATGGTGGTCGAGTAACACATTTTTAAATAATGAATTTGGTCAAAACAGGATCGGTAATTTATCCATGCTAGATTTCTTTGTCGAGTGTTTCTTGAAGAATATTGTTTATGAGTCTGAGCCTTCTTAAAATGTTCAGGAAGTTACACATACAATTTTTACAGCTTGTTTATTAATACTACCTGAAATGTTGGGCAATACAGGGAAAAACATAATCACATGGACAGAAGGACAAAAGAACAGAAGGACAAAAAAACAGGACAAAAGGACAAAAGAACAGAAGGACAGAAGGACAGGAGGATAGAAGGACAGAAGGATAGAAGGACAGAAGAACAGAAGGACAGAAGGACAGAAGGACAGAAGGACAGAAGGACAGAAGGACAGAAGGACAGATGGACAGAAGGACAGAAGGATAGAAGGACAGAAGGACAGAAGGACAGAAGGACAGAAGGACAGAAGGACAGAAGGACAGAAAGACAGAAGGACAGAAGGACAGAAGGACAGAAGGACAGAAGGACAGAAGGACAGAAGGACAGAAGGACAGAAGGACAGAAGGATAGAAGGACAAAAGGACAGAAGGACAGAAGGACAGAAGGACAAGACAGAAGGACAGAAGGACAGAAGAACAGAAGGACAGATGGACAGAAGGACAGAAGGACAGAAGGACAGAAGGACAGAAGGACAGAAGGACAGAAGGACAGAAGGACAGAAGGACAGAAGGACAGAAGGACAGAAGGACAGAAGGACAGAAGGACAGAAGGACAGAAGGACAGAAGGACAGAAGGACAGAAGGACAGAAGGACAAAAGGACAGAATGTTCAAATATTTGAATATGATGTTCAATGAATATTCAAGTATTCAAATATTCATTTAACATCATATTCAAATATTGAACATGTGTTCAAAAATACAATAAAATAATTATTTAAATCTTTCAATATTATAAATGCTTAATCAAGGAGTGGACACACTCGTTAGAAGTTATATATTTTTGAAGATTAATATAGTATGTGCTTAACATGTACTCATCATTTTATAAATATATCTCAAGATATTTTCCAGAAAGTGTTTTCTTAATTTATATTTCTATTAAATTTTGATACAGCAAGGTTTGCACAATATTCTTACAAAGTTCATAGGGATATTAAGAATTATCAGGATATGCAATTTCGAAATGTTCATCTTACTAATAGTCGCTTAAAAATTAATTTTATGCGACTTTTTAAGGAGTTTGAATTATTTTGTTTAGTTAGTAATTACTTATTTTTGGTGAAGCATATCTAGATTTGAATAATTAGAAAGAAAAACATTTAATATCCACACAAACGAAAATATAAAAAAATATATGTTAGGCTTAAAACGAAAAATAGGCGAATTATTATTAGAATATTTGAATATATTCTTAAATTAATATTCAAATACAATAATTTAAAAAATTCCTAGCCTCAATTATTACATTGTCATACAGGGATTTTTTTTCTTAAGTATACATATGCATACGCTTTTTTTTTCAAGAGTTCAATTTGAAGCTTTAAACCAGTGTTTTCCACTCCCAGACTAAGCATGAAGTAAAATTCCGAGTTTAGAAAAGCCCCGTGAAAATTTGTCGAGGGTCGCGCAGCGACCCGAGACAAATTTTCTGGGCTTTTCTAAACTCGAAATTTTACTTCATGCGCCACGCGTATAAAACACTAAAACACTGTGGAATTTATGTATATTTGAACCTCACTTGAAATCAGTGTTTTATACGCGTGGCGCATGAAGTAAAATTTCGAGTTTAGAAAAGCCCAGAAAATTTGTCTCGGGTCGCTGCGCGACCCTCGACAAATTTTCACGGGGCTTTTCTAAACTCGAAATTTTACTTCATGCTTAGTCTGGGAGTGGAAAACACTCGTTTAAAGCTTCAAATTGAACTCTTTTAAAAAACAACGGATGTCGGAAAATTTACAGGTTATGCATATGTTTACTTAAAAGAAAAATTCCCTGTACATACACACGACTGTTCCAATGCGTTTTTTTTTTATCTAGGTATACATAGATTTGTATACCGAAATAAAAAATTCCCTGTATGTTATTACTTAGTTTTGAAATAATAATAGAATGAACGTAGCAACATAACGTTTTCATGTGTTCTAACTTCATTGTAATCAAGTAATTTAGAAAGTATGTTACACTGTTTTCTTTATGTTTGTGAAAATGTATTTCTCCTGATACGTTATTAGATTAAAATTTACTTCTAATGAGTGTCTCCACTCCCAGACTAAGCATGAAGTAAAATTTCGAGTTTAGAAAAGCCCTGTGAAAATTTGTCGAGGGTCGCTGCGCGACCCTCGACAAATTTTCACAGGGCTTTTCTAAACTCGAAATTTTACTTCATGCGCCACGCGTATAAAACACTGATTTCAAGTGAGGTTCAAATATACATACATTTTACAATATTTTGGTGTTTTTCACGCGTGGCGCATGAAGTAAAATTTCGAGTTTAGAAAAGCCCAGAAAATTTGTCTCGGGTCGCTGCGCGACCCTCGACAAATTTTCACAGGGCTTTTCTAAACTCGAAATTTTACTTCATGCTTAGCCTGGGAGTGGAAAACACTGGTTTAAAGCTTCAAATTAAACTCTTGAAAAAAAAGCGTGTGCACTTAAGAAAATAAATCCCTGTATGACAGGGTAGCGCTACGCGGACAAACCAAATTTTCAGCCTTTTCTAAACTCGAAATTTTACTTCATGCGCCACGCATGAAAAAGACAGATTTTAAGTGAAGTTCAAAATATACTGATAAGGTTCATACATTTATGATTTATTGCATTATTAAATAAATTCTAAATAACTCTATTTTGTTATGACAGCTGAGGTTATGTACAAGACTTAAACTAGGACTATTAAAAATAATAGACCTTGAAAACTAACAATTGTAATCTGCTCAAACATTTTATTAATACGAAAATGTTAATATCATCCTTAGAACTGTGTTAAAGCTGCATGCTAAGGTCTATTAATATTAATAAGGCTGGTTATGTTTAAAACACGTTTTAAACATGTTTTAAACACGTTTACTTTAATTTTTTTCGTTTGTTTTTATTTGAGAAGGCTGCCTTAGAATAGAAAATCTGTCAATAAAAAAATAAAAAAATAAAAGTAATTAAAAATCATACCGTCACACAGTGTGACGGTATGATTTTTAATTACTTTAATTTTTTCGTATGTTTTTATTTGAGAAGGCTGTAAACACGTTTAAACGTGTTTTTTTGTCAATGAAACAGTGTTTAAAACAATAACAATTAATGTTGTAAATACTGTTTTATTGACAAAAAACACATTTTGTAAAAAAAAACTCTTTGTTTTAATTAAAGTAAAAAAAATTAACAACTCTAATTTAAACGTTGCCGACCTTATCTCAACCAGACATAAAAAATTAAAGAATCATAAACAAAAAAAATCCCTGTACGCGGCTTCCTGTTCAAACCCCAAAAATTTGCAACAGTCTTATCAAAAAACCATACTGATAAAACATGATCTAACCAACAATTCCCTCCCACAATGCAGAAATGTAAACAGGGAATACCATAAGCCTGTCCAGTGTGGAAGTGAATATTTAACATCACCATTAAACTCGACGCCAGTCGCTCATCAGTCGCGTTCCAGGCATTATTGTTTTCATAATGAGTTCGAAACACTTTTAGTTTTGGACAAAGGTAAACTAAATTTACGGCCCCATAAACCTACTTAAATTCACATTCGGAACAGTTTCCAGATATCATTCAAGCTTCGCTAAACACTATATTGAAATTGTTATCTGTTATCAATTCCCTTCATCAAATAGTACCGATAATAGGAAAAATTCAAAAAATCATGTCGGCGTACGTTACTTACGACGTGTTTTCCGATGATAACGGAACTATGCCGGAAATTGTTCAGCTGGGTGCGAATAATTTTAGTGATTTTCGTGATAATATGAGTGATGTTTTAAGTGTTTTTGGAATGAATAAGACTAATTACAAGTATCAGGCTACGCTTAGGCTATATGATATACTTATACCTTCGATTGGTGCTTTGTCAATTGTTTTGAATTTGGCGGTTGTTATTTCTAGTGGACTTATTTTGAAAAAGGGTAAGCTTTTATATTTACGTACATTTATTCTTTATCAATACAAATCTTTATTGTGATCAATTAAATTTGACGATAATAACCAATAAATCTGTATTTCGCCTTGCTCGGTATTTTAATATTTTTCATCTAAGAAAATTACAAAAAAAATCAGTAATAATAACTAAGGCTGGAATTCGAAACGAATATTTTTTTTGAATAGTCGAATATTTAAATCAGGGCTTCGAACCGCTATTCTTTGCGTTCCGGCTTTAGTTTCGGTTTAATCAATAAAATATACAGGGTGGTTCATTATTTCTCATCTAAGGAAATTGAACAAAAAAATCAATAATAATAATTAAGGCTGGAATTCGAAAACGAATAATTTTTTTGAATAGTCGAATATTTAAATCAGGGCTTCGAACCGCTATTCTTTGCGTTCCGGTTTTAGTTTCGGTTTAATCAATAAAATTTACAGGGTGGTTCATTATTTCGCATTTAAGGAAATTAAAAAAAAATCAGTAATAATAATTAACCCTAGAATTCGAAAACGAATATTTTTTTTGGATAGTCGAATATTTAAATCAGGGCTTCGAACAGCTATTCTTTGCGTTCCGGTTTTAGTTTCGGTTTAATCAATGAAATATACAGGGTGGTTCACTATTTCTCATCTAAGGAAATTGAACAAAACAAATCAATAATAATAATTAAAGCTGGAATTCGAAAACGAATAATTTTTTCGAATAGTCGAATAATCAAATCAGGGCTTCGAACCCCTATTCTTTGCGTTCCGGTTTTTGTTCCGGTTCAATTAACAAAATAATACAGGGTGGTCCATCTCAAAGCTAACAAGCAACTTTGTGGAGTTACGCGGGATTTTAAAAAAATCGCCGAGACACGTCGAATTTTGTTAGGTTAGGGGGTTGAGGTTATGAAGGTGGTGGAAAAGTTGTTCCTTTGAAACGAAAATCAACGTGCCTCGGAGATTTAAAAAAATGCCACGTAACTCGACAAAGTGGCTTGTTACCTCTGAGATGGACCACCCTGTCGATATACAGGGTGGTCCATCTAAAAAATAACAAGCGACTTTGTTAAGTCGTTTGGTTACGGTTCTGCTTTTCGTTCGGGGAAAAATAACGTTTTTTTGCGGTTTGCGGTTCAGCTCTGTGATTGTTTTAATTGTTGAAATGTTTTTATTTCATATTTAAAAAAAAATGATGCGTCCATCATGCCACTGTCCTCGTTATAGATATGATGATTCTAATATTAAGAATATGGAAAAGTGTCTCAAACTAAATTTGTTTTACTTTTATTATTATTATTATCACATTTACAAAATATTCCCAAAATAAATATTTTTTGCATTTTTTTCACTATATCTGAGTAAATATCTGTCACATCTCAGCAGTATATATTTTTAACTTTATATTAAATCAGTGTTTTATACGCGTGGCGCATGAAGTAAAATTTCGAGTTTAGAAAAGCCCCGTGAAAATTTGTCTCGGGTCGCTGCGCGACCCTCGACAAATTTTCTACGCGGGGCTTTTCTAAACTCGAAATTTTACTTCATGCTTAGTCTGGGAGTGGACGACACTCGTTTAGTTTTTGTTAAAACAAAATATAACATATAAATGAGATTTTCATTCATTTTTAAAATTTTCATAAAATGTTTAATATTTTGAGATTTTCGTCAATTCATAAAATGTTCATCAGATTTTCAATATTTTGATTCAGATTTAAAACAATTTTCAAAAATTATTTCGTAATTTATCAAATTCATCAATATATTCACAAATTATTTTTACACACAAATTTGATTCTTTTTTTTTTGGTGTCGAAAAAATCAAATTATGTCAAAGGCGACGATTTATGTAAATATTGACGAACCACGAAAAAATCGACAAAAAAACTCATAAAAAATTTGTTAAAAGCTTAAATATAAAAATGTAGCAAAAAATCATTCTACAAATATAGACATCCCCCCACGGCATGTATAACATTTTTGACATTAGATGACAGTTTTGATACTTTTGAAACTTAAATTAACAATTCTGATATTAGATGAGATATTTGACAGTTTGGTCATTTTTTATATTTTTACATTTTTAAACATTTTTGACGTAAATTAACATTATTGAAATTATGTGTTATTATCATTATTGACATTTCTAATATTTTTGACATTTCATAAAATGTTTGATATCAGACTACGCTTTTGACAATAAACGACAGTTTTGATGTTACTTTTGATAAACAATGACAGTCTAGACATTAAATGACGTTTTGACATTAAATGTTACTTTTGATAAACAATGACAGTCTAGACATTAAATGACGTTTTGACATTAAATGTTACTATTGACATTGAATAAAAATTAATGACAATTTTTGATATTTTCGATATTTTTACAAATTTTGATATTTTTGACATTTTCGATATTTTTACAATTTTGGTATTTTCGATATTTTTACAAATTTTGATATTTTTGACATTTTCGATATTTTTACAATTTTGATATTTTCGATATTTTTACAAATTTTGATATTTTTGACATTTTCGATATTTTTACAATTTTGATATTTTCGATATTTTTACAAATTTTGATATTTTTGACATTTTCGATATTTTTACAATTTTGGTATTTTCGATATTTTTACAAATTTTGATATTTTTGACATTTTCGATATTTTTACAATTTTGATATTTTCGATATTTTTACAAATTTTGATATTTTTGACATTTTCGATATTTTTACAATTTTGGTATTTTCGATATTTTTACAAATTTTGATATTTTTGACATTTTCGATATTTTTACAATTTTGGTATTTTCGATATTTTTACAATTTTTGATAATTTCGTTTAGTTATTATTGACAGTTTTGATATTTTCAATATTTTTGTGATTTTTGTCGATTTATAATATTGTAATCTTAATCTATTAATCTTATTAGTTATTATTTTTATCACAAAACCAATGTCTCCGTTTATTTCTCTAAACAATTTTTAATAAACAATTTGAATATTTACATGATAATTTCGGCAACTTCGCAACTTTTTTACATTTTAGAATTTTGCCCTGAAGAAGCTAACAAATTTTGGCGAAATATAGGTACACATAGATTTCTTTTTTAAATAAAAACAAGATTTTTATTTTGAAATAAATTTTATACAAATTTCTACAATAAAGTCGCCGTCTCTATTTTGTTTTTTGAATTAATTGCGCCGCTAAAACTAAAAACCCTATTATTATTGATTTATAAAATTATCATCAGACAGAGATTTCGGTATATTAAACAATCTATAAAATTTCCAATATTTCCATATTATCGTAGATTTATAAAATTTTCAATATTTTGTGATTTTTATCAATTTATAAAATTTTCGTCAGATTAATATACCGATGATTTTATCAATTTATAACATTTTTATGAAATATATAATTAATTGTTTTATGCGGGTGGCGCATGAAGTAAAATTTCGAGTTTAGAAAAGCCCCGTGAAAATTTGTCTCGGGTCGCTGCGCGACCCTCGACAAATTTTCTACGCGGGGCTTTTCTAAACTCGGAATTTTACTTCATGCTTAATCTGGGAGTAGAGAACACTCCTTTAAAGTTTCAACTTGATTTTTTTTAAAAAACAACGAATATCGGAAAATATATGTTTATATATATTATTTTAAGAATTTTGATTTTTGTAATATATACTAAATCTTTATTATTTGAGAACTATGTACAATAAATTTAGTATTAACAAAACAAAATTATTTTTATATTGCATTCCCAAATAAGGGCTATCGACCATAAGTCTTTCTGCCCTTGTTTTTATCTTTGTTTTTTTTCTTTTTTTAAAATTATGTAGGGGAAGGAGGGTGGAGTGAGGATATATATTCGAATAGGGTGATGTGCGGGTTTTTGAATTTGGGGGGAATGTCAGGTTTTCTGGGGATACACATTTGTTTGAGTAGATCGTAATTACTATCGTTGCATGCAAATCGCTCTACTAGGAATCGAAGTCTGTCGCTGATTGGTAATATTTTTGTTGTTTGGTAGAGGAGGGTATTTGAGGGATTATAGAGAGGATTTTGGGGGTGCCGAAGTTTTGTAAGAGTACGGAGGGACGATCTCTCCGCAACCTCGAGGTTGTTGAGGGTGGATTTGGAGGGATTTAAGTAGAGGATGGAGGAGTACTCCAACATAGGGCGACATATCATTTTATATATAGTTGCACACGTATTCGTATTAATTCCCTGGTTTTTGTACGTGAGACATCTGAAATATTTTGCTCTCTTAATTGTCTTTGTTTTAGTTAATGATGTGTGTTTTTTAAATGATAATTTGTTATCGAAATGGATACCAAGGTATTTACATGTAGGAGATGGATGAATTATGGAGTTGTTTATGGATATGGATGGAGAATTAGGTGTTAACCGGTGGTAGGGTAGGAACAGTTGGGATTTATTAGGATTTATTTTGAGTCTCCATTTGGAAAACCACGCAGAGCTTTTTTTAACTAAGTTTTGAAGGGAATCTATGGTTGAGGTTAGGGTTGTTGAGTGGGAAATTAGGGCGGTATCATCGGCAAATTGTAGAGGATATTTAGCAAGGTCTATAAAATTGGGATTAGGATTGTAAAGGTCGTAACAGAATACATTATATAACAGTGGGGATAGAGGGGAACCTTGGGGAACACCTTGTTCTGGGTGAAAAATAAATGATAGGGATTTTTGGATACGGATTTGTAGTGAGCGGTTTAAAAGGAATTTTTGGATGAGTTTTATGAGGTGAAGGGGAATGTTAAGGATTCTGCACTTATAGAGAAGACCCCGATGCCATATACTATCGAATGCCTTAGCTATGTCCAGAAATAGCACTGCGGTCTTTTTTCCTTCTAGATGGCTAGTTTGGCAATTGGAAGTAAGGATGGTTAGTGGAAGTGTAGTGGAGCGTTTTGGAAGAAAGCCGAATTGGTATATAGGAATACGATTCTTTATTTGAGAGAGGATTTTTTGTTTTAATAAGGATTCAAACAGCTTTCCAAGGACGGGTAGGAGAGTAATGGGACGGTAGTTATTTACGAGAAGGGGATCGGTGTTAGGTTTGTGGATGCAGGTAATAATACCGTGCTTCCAATCCGGTGGAAATATTTGTTCACTATAGTTGTAGTTAAAGATTTGCAGGATATATGTATGTATGGGGTGAGGAAGAGCTTTTAGGATTTGTCTGGGTACTTTGTCATGTCCAGGGGCGGTGTTTTTACCTTTATGTAACTGTTCGTAGTATGTCTCTTCGTCTAATTTGTCATCTGTGGGAGGGGGCGTATGAGGTGTATTACAAAATTGGTTTTCGTACCAGCTGTTTACTTCAGCGTAAAAAGTGTCGTCATAGGAAGTGTCTTGTGTCGTTTTGTATGTGTTTTCGTAGTGTCTAGCGAATGTATCTGATACGCCTTTGTCTGTTGTACGTGTCTGGTTTGTCATTGGGTCAGTTATTTCAGTGATGTTGCTATAACATTTGTATTTGCTAAGTTTTTTGATTTCAGTCCAGTATTTTTTTCCTCCGTGCAAGTCGTTGATATTGTTACAGGCCTCTAGCCATTTACTGGTTTTATATTCTAGTATTAATTTTTGTATGTCTTTGTTTAGTCTGTTAAATGTTATTTTAATTCGTTCGTCCTCTAACTGTCTGTAGTCTCTGTATAGCTGTCGTTTGTATTTTATCAATCTCAGGATAAATTTAGGAAGCGGATACTTGTAATTTTGTTTAGGAATTTTAGGGGTGTGTCGGTCGATTGATTTGGAAAGAAGGCTATTGAAAGTGGAAGTGGTTGAGGAATTTATATCAGGATGGGTGGAGATAAATTGTAGGATGTCGTTTGATATTTTGGAAATATTTGCGTGCTTGTAATCAGAAATAAATTCAGGTAATGTTTGAGTAGGGTTTTGGTTGATTTTTAGTTTAAATGAAATAGAGAGATGGTCTGAGCATAAATCGGGAATTAAATGGACTGAGTGGATTAAGGGTTTTAGATTGTTGGTGCATAACAGGATATCAGGGGTGCTAGCTTGGTTTTGGTTCATGAGGAATGTGGGGTTGGTTTTAATTCGCTTAAAATTGGAGTGGGAAAGGAAGTTATTTAAATGCTTATGCTTGGCTTTGTTCATATTAAAATCGCCTATTATAATGGCATTATCATACAGGGAAGCTTTGGTGAAGATTGTATCTTCTATGGAGGATGTAGGGTGGATATAAACTAGGAATAGATGAATCTGACAGGAGGGGAAGGTGAGAGTAGCATGTATGCATTCATTCATAATGTTGTTAATCTTAGGGGGGTTTGCCTTTCCTAAGGAAACTAAGGGGTGGGATAGGATTGCAGATCCTCCACGGTGATTATGATTATATATATTTGCCATGATTTGTATAGAGGACCAGTTTCTGAAGGTTATAGGGTTTTTGGCTTTAGTTTCTACCAACATATTTATGTGGACTGGATTATTAGAGAGATAATGGTTTACTAGATGGGATTTTTGGGAGAGGGAATTAATGTTTGTATATAAAAAACACACCTCATTATCCATTTCGACTTACTATTTCTGTTGAGCCTGATTGTACTCCTGTGGTGGGAATGACTGTGGGAATAGTTTCAGGAAAATCTAGATCAAACATCACAATAAACATTCGATTCCCAGAAAACGACGCATGCGTGTCGATACGATAATATGTAATGAATCTATCTTTTAATTTTTTGAGGAGTTCTTGTCTATCTGACTTACAGTTATTTACTTCGGTAGAATATGTGTCAATAATAAAATCGTGCAAGGTTATTGGTTGATGGACTCGGGAATTTTTAGTAAGCTTAGGGTCAATTTCGGAAGTCTTTTTATTTGTAGGACGAATTGGAACATTTGGAATCCCCGTTATCGGTTCTAGTGGTCTGTTCGGGCATTTGGTCGACCATGCTCCATGGGAGGTGTCTCCGCAAGATCGGCATTTTGGAGGAAGCGCTGATGGGCAGGTTGTTGTTGGGTGTGTTCCTGAACATTTAGCGCAGAGAACAACTTCCTTGCATTGCTCCGTGACGTGGTCGAATTTATTGCATTTCCCACACGGTAGTGGGATGGGGGGTGGTGCGGCACTTTCCTCTACATGGTATGATTTGCACAAGAATCGGAATTTATCATGGAGTAATTTTGAATATGCGTCGTGTGATCCCGTGATTACCCTAATGATCCTCGTCTTTTGTCCCGTGGCTTTGGCTGTGATTCTCTTACAATATCTATGTTCTATTCCTAACTCGTTAAGTCTGTTGCTTATGGCATTGTCTTCAATTTCCAATTCGATTCCTCGAATTACGCAGCAGTAGGAAGCGCTAGGGGGTTTACCTGGGTTCATTGTAGATTTTGTTTTGTATTCGCCGTAGTTTTGAATAACTTTATCAATTATTAGTCGTTGTAAGCCTTGAACGACGCCTTGATTTTCCTGAGGATTGTATTTTAGCAAAAATCCAAATTTTGTTTTAATAATTTCAACATTATTTACATTGAATTTGTATGAGTCCCATATTTGTGCCATTTTTATACGAGTTGTCTCCATTGTTGTTTTAAAAACATAAGTGTTATCTGCGTTGCTTAATGTAGTGTTAGTTTTGTTTTGTGTGTTTGTTGATTGATTTAAAACGGGTGGTTGTGTTGCTGTGTTTTTAAAAAATTGTACTTCTTGAGTTGTAGGTGGTTGTTTTGCCATGTTTATTATTGAACGTAAATCTTGAGTTGTAGGTGGTTGCGGTAGGTTTTTTGGCATAGTGTTAGAACTAGAGGGTTGTGGTGATTGTTGTGTTGAAATGTTTAATAGTAATTGCTGTAGTGTATTATTTGTAGTCTTAGGCAGATTTAAATTACCTTGCTTTTTTTTCTTTTTATTCTCCTTTTTATCGGTGTCTTTCCTCGGGCGACCACGGCCTCGTTTTTTTGCTTTGAATGTGATAAATTTGCCAGCAGTTTCGTCGTTTGTATCTTGCGTCTCCAAATCCATGTATGATGACTCAGAGTCTTCGGAGTCTTGCATTTTCTGAGGGCTATCGCCCCTATCAGGCTGATTTCCCTTTGTTATCCGTAGGATTCGTTAGGTCACTTTTTTAAAGTACGCGGCAGCGCGCTGCGCTGGATGATTTATAATTTCGCTCGCTCTGTTCGTCCGCACTGTACGGCGTCTCGCTCACGATTTTTTTTTGTAATATTACTCTGTAATTGGGATGTCCTGTTGGGTAATAAATATTATTATTATTATTATTAAAAGAGAAATTCCCTGTATTTGAATTATTTAAATATTTGGATCACTAACTTTTATCTTCGTGGACTACTATATTTCAAATAAATGTAATCTTTGGATAAATATTTACTAATCTTACCATTAATAAATTCTGTAAATAAAATTTCATACGTGAATAGCTTTGGACGCTTTTAACAATATACTATTAATTCTGGATATTTATTTAAAAAAATTGTTTTGTTTTACTAATATCATATTAGTGAAACAAACCAATTGTTTTAATTAAATATCGTAGAATCGTAGAAAACATTAATTTCAAGTGAAGTTCACACTTGTTAACAATATTTTAGTGTTTTCAGTGTATAATACGCGTGACGTGACAGTAAAGAGTTTAGAAAAGCTCGAAAATTTGGTTTGGTTGCTCCGCTTTACTACGCGACCAAGCCAAATTTTCAGGCTTGGTCGCATGAAGTAAAGAGTTTAGAAAAGCTCGAAAATTTGGTTTGGTTGATCCGCCTTATTACGCGACCAAGCCAAATTTTCATGCTTAATCGGGGACTGGAAAACACTCGATTTTAGCTTTACATTGAACTCTCAAACAAAAGCGTATGCATATGTATATTTAAAAGAAGCATGTATATTTAATTTTAACACGTTATCTTGATCTGTCTACGTTTTTAATAAAGTCATAAAATCTTTATTCGTGCTAGTAACAAATATGTTTTACACTTGTCAATACAAATAGTAATAGTGGTTGATATAAAATGTGTGAAAAGTATGAACTTTGGTAAAAATATCGACTCCCTTTGTAGCAGACAGATTTGTTTTTGTAAATGCCTAACTTGAAGAAAATATAATAATATAAATAAATATCAAGACAAGAATGTATTGTGTTCAATTGGAGATTCTATAATAAATAATTTGTTATTTACAAATACAAACATATCTAAAAGAAATTCTATTATTTTCATTTATGGAAATCTACTGTAGGGTCTCATAACTTTAAGACGTAAAAGAATTTTATATTTTTTTGTGTCGAATATTAAATCATGCTAATTTCTTAGTGGATCTTGAGAATTTTAAATGAATTCGACTATCGATACGTTTTTAGTAAGTCTTTGAAATAAGGTGTTCACAACTTTAATTTACGATACAATATTATCGTTTACTGGACTAAATCACTGGTCTCCAAACTACGGCCCGCGGGCCAAATCCGGCCCGCGACTTGCATGAATCCGGCCCGCGATTGTTTGTAATTTTTTTTGTAAATGTCATATTTTGAAATATTGTAACAATTGTTCCTTCAATTTTTCATAATTTTATAAAATTAATCGGATCTTGGCCGACTTTATTATGTAGAATTGTATTTGTGGCCCGCGAAGAAGATAGTTTGGAGACCCAGGGACTAAATAATTAACAATTGTTATTTTTGAAAAATGTATGATTTCAGACACAGTATGTAAAAGTAAAATACCTTATTCTGAAAGAAATCAACTAAACTTCAAATTTACTTGTATGAAATTCATAAGAATTACTATTACGATTCTTTCAGCGTTATCAAATTAAAAATTGGTCAAACTGGAAAGAAAATTGTATACGCCAAAAGTTGACTAATACATCAACTCTATTTATTTTTGTCATAAATTTTACAATAAAAAATATGTAAAGTAAATTTATGATTGATCGTCTAACGAGTGTTTCCATTCCCAGATTAAGCATGAAGTAAAATTTCGAGTTTAGAAAAGCCTGAAAATTTGGCTCGGGCGCGTAGCGAAGCGGAGCGACCGAGCCAAATTAGGCTTTTCTAAACTCGAAATTTTACTTCATGCGCCACGCGTATAAGACGCTAATTTAATGTAAAATGGTCTTTAACTAATTAACAAGTGAAATACGTTTAGTATGTCAATCATACATTTTTTAAATTATGGAGAAAGTGCTACGATGGACACATCATCATTTTTTGTACTTATTTTTGTATACCTTTAGAAAAATAAATGTATGAAACCAAATTAAAAATTGGTCAAACTGGATGGAAAATTGTATACGCCAGTTGACTAATACATCAACTCTATTTATTTTTGTCATAAATTTTACAATAAAAAAAATTGTAAAATAAATTTATGATTGATCGTCTAACGAGTGTTTCCAATCCCAGATTAAGCATGAAGTAAAATTTCGAGTTTAGAAAAGCCTGAAAATTTGGCTCGGGCGCGTAGCGAAGCGGAGCGACCGAGCCAAATTAGGCTTTTCTAAACTCGAAATTTTACTTCATGCGCCACGCGTATAAGACGCTAATTTAATGTAAAATGGTCTTTAACTAATTAACAAGTGAAATACGTTTAGTATGTCAATCATACATTTGTTAAATTATGGAGAAAGTGCTACGATGGACACATCATCATTTTTTGTACTTATTTTTGTATACCTTTAGAAAGATAAATGTATAAAACCAAATACTAACTCAAATCACCCCCCCATCACAAAAAGCTATCTACGCCACTGCATAACACAGTAACAGATTTTAATGACATGTATCGTTCGAAATACTACGATTTGAATAATGTAAAACTTGATGATAATATTAATAATAAATAATTGAAATACTTATTAACACACTATTCGAACTAAATTATGTACATCGGATATACAATTTAGTTCAAATGTTGTGTTAATGAGTATTTCAATTTATTTAATATTATTATTATTATTATTATCAACTCTTTCATAAAACAAGATTCACTTAGTTCCAAAAGTATCCAAATGAAGCAATCAGTCTTGATATAATGGGCGCAATTATAAGATAAAACTGCTGGGAGTTTGATGGCAACAGTTTATGAATTTTCTGACGAACGCACTGTCAACAGCAAACGAGTTCTTCATTTTTGAAGCGTACAAAATAGAATTGCCCAAGTAGCGTTCACTAGACACCAAGGTACGGCGTAAAAAGAATCTAAAACATGTTGAGAGTATATTTTTCTATGAATGCACCCATTAACTGTATTTAGCCAACATTTCTAACCCAACCTAATGTATGTACAACAATAAAATCTGTTAATTTTAAAATAATGTACATACATTACTTAATAAATTAGGTAGGTATTTATATCAACCAAGCGTATAATGAGATATGTATGTAAACTGTGTGGTTTACATAAACGCCTTTCCATTGTCACATTAATTATTTCTGGATGATTAGTATAATGGTTACGGGAATCCCACCGTGTTGAGTAAATACACATTTAGGAGTGTTCTGCAAACTGCATTACAAAAATGCAATTATTAAAAATTACTTCGAATTAATAATTGTTTCATAATTAGGAACAAGTTCAAAGAAATGAATTTATGTTTCTCGGCAAAATCAAATCGAATAAATGTCACAGTAAAAATATTACTTATATATTATTTTTTGGTTCCATTTTCTTCATAAAATACCTCTGTACAGGATGCAGGATTTTCGATAGTATTTTTAATTAAAGTACCATTTTTATGAATGAAATAACTTCTTTAATTAACACGTTGATCGTCACCTTTATAACAATAAAAATATTACCTCAGGCCCCTGCTTAAGTTTTTGTTCCAATTATACAGAATATTAAAGCAAACATTTGAAGGGACATAAACGTTTTTGAGCGGTTAGGCTACCTAGTTTATATGTCTATATAGTTATACTAGTTCCGCGGCACGGACAGCAGAATGTTATAAAAGTTGTTTCTGGATGCGGCACAAAGTACATCTGGCGGTGCCTAAACGCAAATTAACCTTCGACACAAGTAAATGCTGGGCGGCGATTAACGTGTTAAAAAGATACTTCATGTTGTAAAAACTCTCTTGTGCACGTTTTAAAGTAGAATGCGCTGATTGATTTTTTGGAAAGCTTACAAAAAATGAAATCGATTGATGTCAAAGTAAACTGATTTGTATTTAAAATAACACAACTTTATGTCAAATCTCATAAAAGTGAAACTTAAACCAAAATCTGATATGGTCAGCGAATATTCTACTCAATAAAGTGCTTAAATAAAGTTCATTGTGCATATCAATATCTTTTTAAATATAGAAGTTGTTTGAATTTTTCAAAATTGCTTAATTTTATATTTTGACGTGTATCTCGAAAACTATTCAAAATGGACACATTTTGATCAGGCACCTGGAATAAAAGCTCTGAAAGCATGTATCAGTTTTTGTCTATCATTGATATCAATGGTACTTTACTTGAAAAAACCATCGAAAATGCAGCACCCTGTACACTTAAGTTACCTTATCTGGAACCTTGCAGAGGCGGCTCGTTCATAAGGGCTGCGAAGCTGCAGCAACCCCTCCATTAATAATTGAACGATGAATATTTTAGAAATAAAACACGATAATTGAATCATAACGATTTTAACTTTGTTTGTATAACTGAGACTTTATTAGGTGACTATAGTTTCGACAACTTGAACTTGTCATTTTCAAACTCAAAGTGACAAGTTCAAGTTGTCGAAACTATAGTCACTTAATAATGTCTCGGTTATACAAAGTCAAGATCGTGTTTCATTTGTGAATTATGATATGTAACAAAGTAGAAGCCTCCTTCGTTAACAGTTTAAATATTTTAGACGTATTTTAGTTCATTTTTTCAGTTTATAATTGTTTTCTTCATCTTTGTTATTGTTTTACTTAACCTTTTTAATATTCAATATTTATTTTCTAGGTCAGCAGCCTCGAGCGACGTACCTCTTCCTGGGCAATGTGGCAATGACAGACCTGATAACATCCTTATCTGTAGTGTTTGGCCAATTATACCCAAATAAATACCGAGAGCATTATGTTTGCTCATTACAAATAGGTAAATTAATTATTTCCGATAAATTCCCTCTTCTAGTAACTAACAAAATAATTTTCAGGCATGATCGTGTCGAGCACTTTAGCTTCCGTTTTCTCCGTTGGCCTTATCGCCATTGATAGGTACCTTTACATCTTACACGGACTCCAGTACCAGAAATGGGTATATCCAACACGAGCTAGAATATGCATTGCAATTTCCTGGTTTATTGGTAAGTGAGATGTTTGTTTAAGAATTGCGTAAGCTTTGAAGGAATTACGATAAACAGTTGGTTATATAATGGGCAAAGTGTGTATTGGCTCAAGTATATATTTTTTGAGCAAATATTTAATTGTTTGTTGTTATTTTATCAGTGTGCACGCATTGTTTGGAAATCCACATAGTTATTTAGCATGATGTGATAGAATAGAAACTTAAAGTTTCATACAGGAAATTTTTGTTTTTAGTATACAATTGCCCAGACCCGGCCGCACCTTAGTGCGAACGGTGCTGATTTAAAAAAAAAACCAAAATGGTTATATTTTTTTCTTTTTTATAATCCAAATCCTTAAACTCTTATAGAATATAAAAGTGCCATTAAAACGAAATCCAAACTCCAAGCAGTAACTAATCAAACTTAATTTAAATGTTTACAAAGTTTAGTCATTTGATATGACATACTAAATTAACCCATTAAGCGCCATTGGTGCGTACACGCAACATTATAAATATTTGGTTAATTATATTACTAAATAAGTTAATTTAATATATATTATTTGACCTGGCTTGAAAATGTAAGGAGAAAAATGTAAATATTTTGTTATTTAAATATTTCGAATATTACTTATTTAAAAAAAAAATAATGTGAGTGTATTTCTAACTTCACAATATTTCAGTGTTTTATACGCATGGCGCATGAAGTAAAATTTCGAGTTTAGAAAAGCCTGAAAATTTGGTTTGGCCGCTCCGCGCTTCGCGCTACGCGACCAAACCAAATTTTCAGGCTTTTCTAAACTCGAAATTTTACTTCATGCTTAGTCTGGGAGTGGAATCACTCGGTCTTAACTTCATACTGCACGTTTTTATATAAAATCGACCATTGCCTGAAATTTTACAGCATATACATTATGTATATTTAAAAGAAAAATTCACAGTATGTAATACAATAAGTCATTTATGGATATTATAAAAAGAAGTGCAGATTTTACCTATATTCAACTTTTAGAATTTTCTCTATATGTGCTCGGCCGTTAATGGGTTAATAAAAATACTTCAACTCTTATAAACATAAAAGTGGCATTAAAACGAAATCCAAGCAGTAGGAAATAAACTAACTTAATTTGAATGTTTACAAAGTTTAGTCGTTTGATATGACATACTGAATTAAGTAGACATTAAGCATTAGTCAAAAGCGATTATCTTTCAAATACAGTTTGAAAATTAATGTTAAATTCCACTTTGGAATTTACATTTTTTGATATATTTGATATATTTTTACATTTTCGTCAACTTGTTATAATTATTTAAAATTTGTGGTTTATGTTAAACTGCACTATTTTGCCCATTTAACCGTTTCTCTGTCTTTTATAGTTTTCGAGATCCCCATAGAAAACATGAAAAAAAAAACACCCTGTATACTGACATAAATTATACTTGTAAACATGTGCTTTATAAGGTAATATTTATTAGAAGAATTATTGTTTCTTGGGAAATCCAAGATTTATCTGCATATATTTTATGTGACTTTAGTGGTATTTGAAGGTAATATTAATACAGGATCAAGAAATGTTGTTGTTGTATACAGTAAATATTATGATTCAATTACCGGCTTAATTAGAATTCAAGCCGTTTGGCATATGGTTTGGAATAATTACATTTTTATTTGCTATTTTCGTAAATATGCGTCACTCACTATCACATATTCGTTCATGATAGCTTGATTTGTTTATATGCTGCAATTTATTCATAGTTTGTTTATGGCAAATAAATAAGTGTATGTGACATTGGATTGAGTCGAACTAGCACGCCATTTTTTTAAGGGGCGCTAGTTTCCAGGGCTTCGAACCAAGGCCGTGGTCAGGGAGGGGGATATGGGGGGAAAAAAGAGTAAGAGGTATGTATACTATATAGCAGAGCTGTGACGAATCCTCATGAAAAGGATTCCAATCAAGAATCCGAATCACCTATGATTCAAATCACGAATACTCGAATAAAGGATTCGTAAGAGATAAATATGATTCGAATCCTGTTTTTTCGAATCACGAATACAAATCCTTTAAGAATAAATTTGATTTTATTATTTTTTTGCAACCATTAATTAAGTTGTTTAGGCAATAATATTTAAAACCTAATTATTTATTATTAACACTGACCATCGTTGATAACAGACTAAATATCTCTATTACTCTGATTAAAGATTCACTGTGGAGGCTTCTACCTCGTTATACATCATTATTTACACAAATAAGACAATTAACTTTGTTTGTGTAACTGAGGATTTTATTGTATGGTTTCGACAACTTTAACTTGTCATTATCAAACATAAAGTTTATGTTTGTTTGACAATGACTAGTTAAAGTTGTCGAAACTTTAGTCACAATAAAATCCTCAGTTATACAAACAAAGATAATTGTCTTATTTATGTATTTGTGTATTTTTGAACTTCAGTTCAAATCTGTGTCTTGTACGCGTGGCGCATGAAGTAAAATTTCGAGTTTAGAAAAGCCCCGTGAAAATTTGTCTCGGGTCGCTGCGCGACCCTCGACAAATTTTCTACGCGGGGCTTTTCTAAACTCGAAATTTTACTTCATGCTTAGTCTGGGAGTGGACAACACTCATTCTTAGAAGTTTCAAATTGAAGAAGCACTCTAGGTTACTACCAAAAAACCATTTTACAAAGGCTACAGCTCGACGGACCAATGATGGTCTTCGGAGACCGAGGGACTACAGGGAATTGTTTTTTTACAAAAAAAAAATAACGAATATCTGAAGGTACATTACATTACATGTTTTCTTTCCTATCCATGCTGTAAGGATAAGAAAGAAAACATGTAATTTAAGAAAAATATCGAAATTGGGTTGGTTTTTAGTGCATTTTTAACTTCACTTTAAATCAGTGTTTTGTACGCGTGGCGCATGAAGTAAAATTTCGAGTTTAGAAAAGCCCCGTGAAAATTTGTCGAGGGTCGCGCAGCGACCCTCGACAAATTTTCTACGCGGGGCTTTTCTAAACTCGAAATTTTACTTCATGCTTAGTCTGGGAGTGGAAACACTCGTTCAAAACTTCAAATTGAACACTATTATAAAATCGACGAATGCCTGAAATTTACGTAAATAAAAAATTCACCGAATATCATTAAAACCGGGAAAGTCGGAGAAAAGTCATGGTATTATATTCAAATTGACTAAAACACTGACAAAAAAGCCATATGATATTATTAAATTTATCAAAATCAACAGGCATCATACAAGTTACATAATACGTAAAAATTTATAAAACCAACTTGAATATTGACAAAAACAATGAAAACAATTTAACAGACTGGGGGTTTCCCATAGAAAGTTATATTAAAAGGTGAAGGTAAAAAATCTTGAATCAGAGAAATGTCGGAAAATTTTAACATTTTAGATTGTGGCTACTATGTCAGTTTTACTTCAAATAATGTTAAACAAAATTTTGAAAATTAGATTATTATTTTTTAAAACATTTTCAGTCATTTAATATTCTTATTAAAGTAATTAGCATAGCAAGAGAACAAAGAAATAAGGGGGCGAACGTAAAAGTTAAGTATGGAAAGATAATAATTGACGGAAAGGAATACGTTTGGAATAAGAAAGAACAAGGAGGAGGACCAGAAGGGAAGTACAACAAAATCAAAAAAACTAAACAAGACCTTCCGCAGAACAACTACAATGGTGACGACAGCGGCGCGGAAAAATGAACATATAATAGTTATAAGTATAAATGAAAGTGCCAATTCTTAGTTGCAGAATACTTCAAACATTAAAAGTGCGATTCTTTTCGCAATCTACAACAAGTCAGTCTTACAAAGACTATATCAAACACTCATTGAAATTGGCAATTTCATTTATACTTATGTTTGAACGGTAACGTGACCGCCAGTCTAAGGTGTCAAATTGTTTAGAGGGAATGGCAAAGCTATACTGAGGAGAGATAAATCTCGAACCGCGTCTATAGATAGCCTGAATAATTTGACCCAAATTGTTACATTTGCAGTAGGTTACTGTATGTAACAGCAAACACTTGTTGTATAATTCAATGTCCGTCGGGGTATTAGCCCGGGAAGTAGTTGTTTCGATGAGTGTTTGATATAGTCTTTGTAAGACTGACTTGTTGTAGATTGCGAAAAGAATCGCACTTTTAATGTTTTTATATAATAGTTATGCAAAATGGACAAAATAAAAAACAAAATCAGTTAAAATGGAGTAGAATAAATGTGGCACCACCAAGAAAATGGCCCGAGGAAGAAAAGAGTACAGATTGCAAAAACCAAATTATGGAAGACGACTAATATGAAAAAGTAACAACAAAAGTAAAAATTAATACAAAAGTAAAACAGAATGCGAATAATAAGAATGACAGAGAAAAACATAAACTATATAGTAAAGAGGGTACAGAAATATACAAACCGTTGAGAATAGGTACATGGAACGTAAGAAGCATTAAAGGGAAAGAAGAAGAAATAGTGGAAGAAATGATAAAACACAAAATTGAAATATTGGGAATCACAGAAACAAAACAGAAAGGTAAAGGAATGAAGAGAATACATAAAGGGTACTGGATGTTTTGGTCAGGAATAGAAGAAGAAGAAAGGGCGAAAGGGGGGGTAGGATTAATAATCGCTCCAAATAGAATTAATGATATCATAAATGAAAAATATATAAATGAAAGACTCCTGATAGTAGATACAAATATATAGAAACATGGACTTTAATAATAGCCTACGGGGAGAACGAAGACACAAAGAAAGAGAACAAAGACATATTTTTTGAAAACCTGCAAAGAGAAATAGATGAGGGGCGAGAGGCAATAATAATAATGGGGGACTTAAACGGACGAGTAGGAAACTAAAATACGGGAATAGAAGAGTATATGGGCAAAGAAGGAGAAACGATGAGAAATAATAACGGGGAAAGAATAATAGAAATGTGTATAGAAAACAACTTGATAATCGCCAATACAAAATTTAAACATAAAATGATACACAAATATACAAGAACTCAGCCAACCAGAAATGAACAGTAAATAATAGATTATTTCCTAATAAGCAAAAACAAACGGCAAAACGTGAAAAATGTCAAAGTGACAAGACAGGCACCGGCACCGGAAACAGCAATGCACGTTCTGTGCAGGTGCAATGCGCTGGAGAGCAAAAGACGGCTCATATTTGGGAACAGACAAATGGAACCAAATGATTTCCACGCGCAACCTCTGAAGGACCTGCACAAGCTAGTGCAGGGCATCGAGTTCGGAATAGTTGCGTGAGTGTAATAATATTGGGGCAGTACAATAAGTCACCTAAGCTGCAGTGCATCCGGATCCGAAAGGTAGACGGCCCCCACAGGAAAAAAAAAGACAGGCAGAGATCGACAGCGACCACCACTTAGTGAAAATGGAAATGTAGCGAAAGAAAATAGAAAAACCAGACAAGAGAAGAAAAATTGTAAAAGAAAAAATAAATAGCTACAAACTAAAAGAAACACAATATCGAGATAAATACCAAGAGTAATTAAAACAAAAATTTAAGGACAACAGAGAATCCATAGGAATTGAAGAGACATGGGAGACACTTAAAAACAATAGTATATTGTTTTTAAGAGAGCTGTGGAACAACAAAAATCACGAATAAGGAGAAAAAGAGGACGAAGTGGTGGACGAAAGAACTAAAAGAGAAAATTAAAGACAAAAAAGAGAAGTGGGCAAGATACCTAAGTACAAAATAAGACGAAGACTACGAACAATACAAAATAAAAAGGAACGAAGTGAAGATAGAAGTCAAGAGAGCCAAACAAGAATCATGGACACAATTTGGAAATACGAGGTGTGGAAATTAAGTGATGAGACTGATTTTTTAAATTAGTTTTATTCGAATAAAATTACAATTGAATATAATATATAAAATTACGAAAAAACTATTCGTGGGCATTAAAGTGTGCAAACTATAAGAAGCGTAAGCTTATTTTCTCGAATTCAAATAGTTTTGAATTTGAATTTATCTTGTTTACAATTGATTGTTGTCTCCTTCAAAGTAATTCCCTTGGGAAGCCACACAGCGTTGGAGACGTTTCTTCCACTCCTCATAGCAGTGCTGGAACTCGGATACTGGGATAGCCTTCAGCTGGTCGGTTACAGCCGTTTTAATGTTTTCGAGTATCCCAAAATGACAACCCTTCAGATGAATTTTCAATTTAGGGAAAAGGAAAAAGTCAGCAGGACTCAAGTCAGGTGAGTAAGGAGGCTGAGGAGCCACAGGAATATTTTTATTGGTCAAAAACTGGTTTATTGATATTGCTGTGTGACACGGCGCATTGTCATGATGCAGGATCCAATTGTTCTTGATGTGTGATCTCACACGAATGATCCTTTTTTCGGAATCTTTCAAGAACCTCGCGGTAAAAGTGTTGATTTACTGTTTGGCCTTGAGGCACAAACTCTTTGTGGACGATTCCCTGGCTATCAAAGAAACAAATCAGCATGCATTTAATTTTTGATTTGCTAATTCTTGCTTTTTTGGGCCTTGGAGAGCCTGGCGTGCACCATTGCATGCTCTGGCGTTTTGTTTCCGGGTCGTATTCAAACACCCAACTCTCGTCACCAGTGATGACATGTTCCAAAAAATGTGAATCATTTTCAATCGATTCCAAAAAGTCAAGGCACCTTTCCCTTCTAATGTCCTTTTGTTCCTGCGAAAGGTTTTTTGGAACCATTTTCGCGCAGATCTTTCTCATCCCCAATTCATTGGTCAAAACGTGATGAACGGTGGTGTGACTCAAATTCAACTGTTCCCCCATCATTCTGATCGTTAACCGACGATCTGAACGCACAAGTTCCCGGATTCTGTCGACATTTTCATCGGTTCTTGCTGTTGCAGGCCTTCCGCTGCGTGATTCATCTTCCATGGACTCGCTTCCTTCTGAAAATGCCTTAAACCATCGAAAAACCTGGGCTCTTGACAAAACACAGGCCTACGCAGACAGTTTTGCTAAAGTTTCTGTTGCACTGTACCCAAGTCTCAAGCAAAACCTGATAGCACACCGTTGCTCGAAATTAATATAACTCATTTTTAGAACGCACTTCAAAATACGGTTTCACGAGAACAATGACTACGCACAGCGTAATGACTCGATCAAGTTCAAACTTGTACTGAACGCCTATCGCATGTCCATCTGTCACCCCTCCAAGCCACGTGCTTCCAGTGTTGCCGTATCGAACGCTATGCTGCCAATCTCATCACTTAATTTCCACACCTCTTAAAATGACAAAGAATTACCGAGAAAACCAGAAACTATTCTACGGAACATTAAAACAACTGAGAAAGAAAAAAGAATATAATATGATGAATATAAAAGACAAAGAAGGAAACATAATAACAGAAGAGGGCAATAGAATGGAAAGGTGGAGACAATATTTTGAAGAACTTACCGAAGCACAGGAGAAAACAATAGAAACACTAGAAGAAATAATAGAACTACCAGAAATAGATAAAATACAAGAACAAGAAGTAATAGATGCCATACAAAAGTTAAAAGCCGGAAAAGCTCCAGGAATCGATGACATAACACCCGAAATGATCTTGTATATTAACGAAGAAGGTATACAACAGCTAACACACCTAATGAATGATATCGTAAAGAATATAAAAGTACCAACAGAATAGAATACAGGAATAATCTTACCAATATACAAGAAAGGATACAAAAGAGACTGTACAAATTATAGAGGAATAACAATGACAAGTGTCCCAGGAAAGATACTGGCAAGAATAATGGAAAAGAGAATTAGAGATAAGATTGAAGAAACAATAGAAGAAACGCAATGTGGCTTCAGAAGAGGAAGAAGCACCCACGACCTCATATTTACAATAAGATAAATCAGTGAAAAACTTATAAATAAGGGAAGTGAGATACATGTATGTTTTATAGATTTGGAAAAGGCGTTTGACCGAGTGAGAAGAGAAGACATATGGAAAGTGTTAGAAATTAGAGAAATAGACAGAAGGACGATAGAAGTAGTTAAAGCTATGTACAAAAACAACAAAAACATATTTAGAACAAACAATGAAGAGTCTAGAGAGTTCATGACAAAGATAGGTGTAAAACAAGGGTGTGTTATGAGTCCGCTACTATTTACATTGATACTAGATGAAGTTATAAAGGAAGCAAAGAAGGAAATGAAGACGTTAAAATTAGGATACTGGAAAATGAAAGAAACACACATAACGGAAATGATGTTTGCAGATGATATGGCGATAGTGGCAGAGACAGAGAAAGACCTACAACATAACATAGAAATACTCGACAAGGCATTAACAAAAATAAATATGAAGATAAATATAGACAAGACCAAAACAATGATAATAGCTAGGGAAAACAAATTGCATACAATAAAATTACACTGAAAGCAGATCGAGCAGGTAGAAAATTACAAGTATTTAGGAACAATAATAGAAAATAATGGGAAGATAGACAAAAAGATAAATGATACATGGGGAAGAGCGGGAAAAATATTCAATATGATGAAGACTACGTTCTTTGCTAGGAAAGAAATAAGTAAAAACATAAAAGCGGAAATAGTAAAAAAGGTTATAAGACCTACAATAATATATAGCAGTGAAACATGAACCATGACGGAAAAACTCAAAACGAAAATTAATGCAATAGACATGAGATTCTTAAGGAAAATTGAAAATAAGACCAGACGAGATAGAATAAGGAATGAGACGTACAGACAAAACTTACAGATAGAACCTATTCACGATACCATTGTAGAAGGACAGCTAACATGGTTCGGACATGTGTGTCGCATAAAAGAAGATAGAACAGCAAGAAGAATATATGAAACAAGAGCGCAAGGAAGAAATTACCGGGGAAGGCCGAGAAAAACATGGAATGACAGAATTAGAGAAGAAGCAGAAAAAAAGGACATAGACTGGAAGGACATTAAACAATTAACCAAGGACAGAAAGGCATGGAGAGAAAAATATACACTTGCGTGCATAGAAATTGGCCCACTGTTAACTTTTGACTTTAACTAGTTTTTTTTAGAAACTATTCATCAGATCAAAAAAAAAATATGCTGCTTGAAAGACAATTTAATATGCTTTAATATGAGAATTTATTAAATTGTATGTTGGCTTAATATAGTGAAATTAATACATGAAACAAATTAACTTTTTTTATTGCAAAAATTAATATTGTTATTAACACTTATCTAAATTAACACTTAATTTTTAATAATGGGTATGACCCCCTCTTGCACTATTAACATCTCTCATACGATTGGGCATAGATCGAATCAAGTTCGCTATTGTTTCTTGTGGGATGTTAAGCCACTCTGCTTCTACTGCAACAATAAGCTCTGGGATCGAAGTTGGGGCACGAAGTCTAGCTCGAATTCTTCGTTTTAGCTCATCCCATAAATGTTCAATCGGGTTTAGGTCGGGACTGTATGATGGCCACTCCATAACCCGAAAACCGACTTCTGAAATGTAATCTTTCACGATTCTTGCGGTGTGCGGCCTCGCATTATCATGCATAAAAAGGAATTCGTCTCCAATGTAGTCGACATAAGGTACCACATGGACTGCTAAAATCTCCTCGATGTACCTAGCACCCGTTAAACCTCCTCTCTCGTGACCACGGTCGCCCCTGCGAATGAAAGCAGGGTCAGTTCGTGCTCCCATAGAAATTGCACCCCAGATCATGCAGGAACCACCTCCATAAGCAATCCGTTCTTCAATACAGCATTCTGCAAAGCGCTCTCTTGGTCTCCGGTACACTTTTTTTCTTCGGTCGCTACCATAGAGGCATATCCTAGTCTCATCTGAGAACAGAACAGACCCCCACTGTTCCACTGTCCAATTCAGATGATCCCGTGCAAAACGCAGGCGTGCTTGACGATGAGCTGGGGTAAGTTTTGGACAAATCGCAGGTGTTTTAGGGGTCAGGTTACTTTCCTGCAGTCTTCGTCTTACTGTCCACTGACTAATAGCCACTCCTCGCGTTTCACGGAGCTGTTGTTGCACTTGCACCGCATTAAGGTGACGATTTCTTAATGTCGTTGACACAATAAAGCGGTCATCACGAGCCGTTGTAAATCGCTTTCTGCCTGTTCCCGTTCGCCTATGAAAGGATCCAGTCTCCCCATATCGTTGAGTCACTCTTCGAGTCGCTGCGCGTGTCATATTGAGTTGTTGAGCAACTGCTCGCTGGCTAAGTCCATTGTCGATTAAGGCAATTACTTGGGCGGCTTTTTCCGGTGTAGTATGCATTTCACTAACACACTTAAAAACTAATAAAATTATGAAAAACGAATATTGTCCAAATTTCAATTGCAAAGGCAATAATTTCAATCTTTCACAAGTTTGTTATTCTCGTTATAATCACCACATAAATACGTTTCATTTTTTTTACCGGTTGAAACGATAAGCACTCTTGATAAATTTGAACTAATATTAAAGCAAATTAAATTGTCTTTCAAGCAGCATTTTTTTTTTGATCTGATGAATAGTTTCTAAAAAAAACTAGTTAAAGTCA
Organism: Philonthus cognatus; assembly: GCA_932526585.2. Classification (NCBI taxonomy): domain Eukaryota; kingdom Metazoa; phylum Arthropoda; class Insecta; order Coleoptera; family Staphylinidae; genus Philonthus; species Philonthus cognatus. The sequence goes on from OW052244.1 coordinate 98,954,791, forward strand.
AAAGTTAACAGTGGGCCGATTTCTATGCACGCAAGTTTAGAAACAGACACTAAACAAAAACTCCTTACACCTAACGGTAGAAAGGAAAAAGGTTAAAAAAAATTAAAGTAATCAGTTCTAAGTTTCGAACGAGCGTTTCCACTCCCAGACTAAGCATGAAGTAAAATTTCGAGTTTAGAAAAGCCCCGCGTAGAAAATTTGTCGAGGGTCGCGCAGCGACCCGAGACATATTTTCACGGGGCTTTTCTAAACTCGAAATTTTACTTCATGCGCCACGCGTACAAAACACTGATTTAAAGTGAAGTTAAAAATGCACTGAAAACAAACCCAACTTCGATATTTTTTTAAAATTACATGTTTTCTTTCTTATCCTTGCTGTAAACCTTCAGATATTCGTTGTTTTTTTTTGTAAAAAAACAATTCCCTGTAGTCCCTCGGTCTCCGAAGACCATCATTGGTCCTTCGAGCTGTATCCTTTGTAAAATGGTCTTTTGGTAGTAACCTAGAGTGCTCCTTCAATTTGAAACTTCTAAGAACGAGTGTTGTCCACTCCCAGACTAAGCATGAAGTAAAATTTCGAGTTTAGAAAAGCCCCGCGTAGAAAATTTGTCGAGGGTCGCGCAGCGACCCGAGACAAATTTTCACGGGGCTTTTCTAAACTCGAAATTTTACTTCATGCGCCACGCGTGTAAAACAGTGATTTAACGAGAAATTTAAAAACACACAAAACATGTTAATCCTCACAATTAATTCGAATTATTTTTGACGATTCAAATCTATTTGTAAGTATTCGAATCATTTTATAAATATTCGAATCCTTTTATGAGGATTCGAATCACCCGCATTTGGATTTGAATACGAATCCTCTTAAAAAAATGTGACGAATCCGGATCACGAATCCAGTTTAACTAAAGTATTCGAATGCCTCTTTTGAATCCTCTAAAAGTATTCGAATCCAGGATTCGAATCCTAAATGATTCGAATCCTGCGCAGCTCTGCTATATAGTGTACTGCCTAGATCCTGGGTCTCCAAACTATCTTCGCGGGCCACAAATACAATTCTACATAATAAAGTCGGCCAAGATCCGATTAATTTTATAAAATTATGAAAAATTTAAGGAACAATTGTTACAATATTTCAAAATATGACATTTACAAAAAAAATTACAAACAATCGCGGGCCGGATTCATGCAAGTCGCGGGCCGGATTTGGCCCGCGGGCCGTAGTTTGGAGACCACTGGCCTAGATCATTAATTAATCTGCGTCTGTTCTATTAACTAGAAATAATTAAAATCCAATTGATATAATATAAACATTAAGCTAAACCTGCTTTAAGATGCAGTTTAATAACTCATCCTTATTGTAAGGAATCCCAATCTTAAAGATTTAGGTGCAAGTACAAGATGGTTACAAAGCTATTATTATAGATTCTAAAATACATTTTTTACAGGTTGTCTAATCGGTTACTTACCTTTAATTGGATGGTATGGCGACACTCGCAACGGAAAGCAATGCTGGTTCATCCTCCTAGCACCTAAAGGATTAATTATCCTAACCGTAGTTCTAGGCGGAATTCCATTACTCACAGTAGGCTTTCTCTACACAGCCATATTATTCCACGCCATTAAGAACATCATCCGGTTGCAAAGAGCCCAACGGGCTGACGAAGAAAACAGACAAGAAGTAGCCGAAAACGGTCTACGTATATTCCGAGGAAAATCAGCCGGCTCCGAAAGCACAGAAACATCAGAACCTCCACCACCGCAAAATCAAGGGATATTCAGAAAAATATTCATGAGAAACCCAACAACTAAAGTTAAAGGTCCAAATAAGTGGAAGGCTATTAAAGTAGTACTCTTTACATCGGGGAGTTTTATCTTAACTTGGGGGCCGTATTTCGTGGCTTGTTTGATATACGTGTTCTCCAAAGATGAGGAATACACGAAGAAATTATCCGTGTTGATTGCAAGTCCTTTGGCCATTCTAGGATTTTTCAACACGTTGATAAATCCTGTTATATACGCGTGGTGGCATAAAGGTTTCAGGAGTTTTATTCAGCGTAAATTTGATTCTGTAAGAAAGAAGAAAAGCTCACCTGGTTCGCAACCGACATCATCTAAAAACACGTCATCGACAGGCGCGGGGAGGAAAAATTCTAACAGCTCGGGGATTGAGAGTATCGGTGAAAGTATTAAAATCAAGCCGATGCAAAATCCTGAACCTACCACGTAAACATGTTGTTTATGTTGTGATCCAGTGCCATATTTATTTAAGGTTAATCTCGAATGTGCCAATGCAGTATCAAATGTTGTTTATGTTTACTCGTTATAATAGGGATACTCGTAGATTTTATTTTTTGTATAAAATGTATTTCTTAATAATTAAAGGTAATTTAATTTACATCAGTACAGTTGTTTGAAATTTGGCGAGTTAGTAGCTGAATGACCAAGATCCCATTTGGCCTATGCAATGGCCATCGTCGTCGAATGTTGCTAAGGTGAGCTTGCTTAATTTGTTGGATAAGGAAGGTAAGTTTGTTGTGTTGTATGAAATGTTGCTAATTGTTACAGATCCATGGTTATCTAAAACAAAATAACAACTTATATATTATGTTCTATACAAAAAACCTCTAGAGTGTTATGATTTAATTTATTTTTAAATTTAAGTTGGCTACACGCCTTAGGAATTGTCATGTTAAACGTCAAACATGATAATTATAATATATAATTTCAGAGTTGCCAACTTACAATATTTTCCATGGCACTCTAGAGTTTTTTTTTTTTTTTTATTGAACATACGATATTATTATCGTTTAAATGTAAAATTCGCTAAGAACATTGGAAACAGCATATATAGTGAAGTTCGAGAGAGATGTGCTATGACATTGATATGCAATGTGTGGTTCAAATTTTTTAAAGAGTATGTCGTCAGTTGTATCTGCAACAAGTTTTTTTAGTTGTGTAAAATTTTGACGTTACATGACAATTTCATACTGTTTAGGTCGCGGGTATACTAGTGTTCTTTTTTTTAGAAAAGCTTTAAATCATAATTACTTGTGATTTTTTCATTTGAATATATATATCCCAATTAAGTGTTGTAGATTTTTTAATTATCGTTGTTTTCTTAAAAGAGGTTAATTTGAAGTTCAAACGAGTGTTTTCCACTCCCAGACTAAGCATGAAGTAAAATATCGAGTTGAGAAAGGCCTGAAAATTTGGTTTTGTCGCGTAGCGCGAAGCGCGGAGCGGCCAAACCAAATTTTCAGGCTTTTCTAAACTCGAAATTTTACTTCATGCGCCACGCGTATTAAATACTGAAAGCACTGAAATACTGTGAACGAGTAAACTTCGGTTAAAATCAGTGTCTTTACGCGTGGCGCATGAAGTAAAATTTCGAGTTTAGAAAAGCCTGAAAATTTGGTTTGGCCGCTCCGCGCTTCGCGCTACGTGACCAAACCAAATTTTCAGGCTTTTCTAAACTCGAAATTTTACTTCATGCTTAGTCTGGGAGTGGAAAACACTCGTTTTAAACTTTAAATTGAACTCTTGAAAAAAGCGTATGCATATTAGGTATACATATACATACGCTTTTTTTAAGAGTTCAATTTGAAAATAGAAAATTGTATGTATACTTAAAAAAATTTAAAGTTTAAATGAGTATTTTCCACTCCTAGGTTAAGCATGAAGTAAAATTTCGAGTTTAGAAAAGCCTGAAAATTTGGTTTGGTCGCATAGCGCGAAGCGCGGAGCGACCAAACCAAATTTTCAGGCTTTTCTAAACTCGAAATTTTACTTTATGCGCCACGCGTATTAGTCACTAATTTCAACCGAAGTTTACTCGTTTACAATATTTCAGTGTTTTCAGTGTTTAATACGCGTGGCGCATGAAGTAAAATTTCGAGTTTAGAAAAGCCTGAAAATTTGGTTTGGCCGCTCCGCGCTTCCCGCTACGCGACCAAACCAAATTTTCAGGTTTTTCTAAACTCGAAATTTTACTTCATGCTTAGTCTGGGAGTGGAAAACACTCGTTTTAAGCTTTAAATTGAACTCTTAAAAAAAGCGTATGCATATTAGGTATACATATACATACGCTTTTTTTAAGAGTTCAATTTGAAAATAGAAAATTGTATGTATACTTAAAAAAAATTAAAGTTTAAATGAGTGTTTTCCGCTCCCAGGTTACGCATAAAGTAAAATTTTGAGTAGCGCGAAGCGCGGAGCGGCCAAACCAAATTTTCAGGCTTTTCTAAACTCGAAATTTTACTTCATGCGCCACACGTATAAGCCACTGATTTCAACCGAAGTTTACTCCTTCACAATATTTCAGTGCTTTCAGTGTTTAATACGCGTGGCGCATGAAGTAAAATTTCGAGTTAAGAAAAGCCTGAAAATTTGGTTTGGTCGCTCCGCGCTTCGCGCTACGCGACCAGGGCTTTTTTAAACTCGAAATTTTCAAATCAATCGAGCGTTACGTCACTTTAAAGCCACATTCTTCGGCTGTCATCTGCCTTTTGATTTATGAAAATATTAAATCTGTGGACAAAGTTACGCTTAATTATTTGAGCAAGCCCTTTTCATTTATTATTAAAACATGGACTTAAAATTTGAACCTTGATTTAAATTTAAATTCAATCGAGCGGTAAAGCCACATTCTTCGGCCGTCGTTCATTATTTGTTTCAAAAAAAGATCAAGTTCGTGGAAAGAGTTGCGCTTAATTATTTGAGCGACTATTTTCTGAAAATTTAATAATAATTCAAACACGGGCTTTGACTTAATTGATATTTTTGGAATATTCAGTAAAGATATTCAAATTAACAGATTATTAAATCAACATCAAATTCTAAGAATCTACACAGAAACGAATAAACTTCGATTGGTTGTAATTGACCAATCGAAGTTTATTCGTTTCTGTGTAGATTCTTAGAATTTTATGTTGATTTAATAATCTGTTAATTTTTAACAATAGTTTAAAAAAACATTCACCTAAAATCGTTGACTTTATTGCATAATTTCAACTTTCGCTGATTATTTTCGGAAAACGTGTCATTTTCTTTCTATAAAATGTAAGTGCAGTTAATTCTAAGTAAATTCTGTTAATTTATTATTGGTAGTATATTTTTAATTTTTTGCAATTTTTCCAAAAAATACATTCTCTGAAAATTGTTAATTTTATTGCATTTTTTTGATTAACTTTGACTAAATATTTTTAGACAATTTGGTGAGATAGTAAATTTTTCTTTCTATAAGATCCAAGTGCAATTAGTTCTTAGTTAATTCTGTGAGTTTCATGTTAATGGTTTCATATTTTAGTTTTTTACATTTTTTTTAAAGAAAACATTTCCCAAAAATTGTCAATTTTTTGCATAATTTCAACTTTGGCTGAATATTTTAAGAAAATGCGGTAATATAATTTAATGTTCTTTCTATAAGATGTAAGTGCAATCAATTTTAAGTAAATTCTGTGAATTTCACGTTGATGAAATAGAATTTTAATTTATTACAATTTATTCAAAGAAAACATTGACTCAAAACTGTAAAATTTGCATAATTTCAACTTTGGCTGAATATTTTTGGAACATGTGTCAAGATAATTATATTTTCTTTTTATAAAATATAAGTGCAATTAATACTAAATAAATTCTGGGAATTTTATATTGCTGGTGTATAATTTTAATTTTTTACAATTTTTTCAAAGAAAACATTCTCCAAAAATTGTCTATTTTATTGCATATTTTCAACTTTGGCTGAATATTGTCAAAAAATTCGTCGAAATACTTTAATTTTTTTTCTATAAGATGTGAGTGCAATTAATTCTTAGTAAATTCTGTAAATTTCATGTTGTTGGTATAAAATTTTAATACATTACATTAATTTTTAAGAATACGTTGCCCCAAAATTGTTAATTTTATTACACAATTTCAACTTTGGCTGAATATTTTCGGAAAATACGTCAAGATAATTATATTTTATTCTTACAAGATATAAGTGCAGTCAATTCTAAGTAAATTGTGGAAATTTCACGTTGTTTGTATGAAGTTTTAATTTATTACAATTTTTTTAAAGAAAACATTCTTCCAAAATTGTCAATTTTATTGCATAATTTCAACTTCGGCATGATATTTTTGAAAATTTGGTAAAGACGTTTAAATTTCCATTAGGGCCAAACAAAGTTTATTAATTTCTTTGTAGATTCTATGATTTTAGGTTGATTTGATCATTCGTTGCGTTTTTACAATTCTCTCAAAATAAACATTCTTCCAAAATCGTTGGATTTATTGCCCGATTTTAACTTTAGCATAATATTTTGGAAAAATGCGCTGTCCGAATTTAATTTTCTGTAAAGCATATGCAACTGCGATTGATTGTAAGTAAATTTTAGGTTGATTGTATAAAATTTGATTTTTTAACGCACAACAAATTTATTATAAACACGTAAAATAATTTTTTTTTTGATGCATTTGAAAATTTGTTGTCTAATATAATTTATTTTACATAATTGATTGATAAGGCTGATAAATGTTGAAAGTTCATCTTCACTTTTATATAAATAAAATAATTTAAAACTTTCAAATATATATTGTAAACTCGCTACAATTGTTTCGCCACACTGTGGCTTCTTCAGGCGAAGAAATGATTTCTTCGCCTGAAGAAGCCACAGTGTGGCCAAACAATTGTAGCGAGTTTACAATATATATTTGAAAGTTTTAAATTATTTTATTTATATAAAAGTGAAATTTATTTTACGTTAAGTTCTTTGGTGGCAGTAATGATATGTTTTAACAGTTACGATGTTTTTGGTTATTTTTCAACAATTATATTAAAATACTCGATTTGAATTTGCCTAAATATTTCCATAACATTCTACTTTTTCGAGTTTTAATTGAAAATAACTCTAAAACTGTCGATGGCATATTTTATGAAAGACCAATGTCATACGAAATTTCATACTTTCATACGAAATTTCATAAAAATTTCTTAAAGAATTTCCACGTTTTGAATGTTTACAACTTTAGGGAAATTAACGTTTTAAACATTTAAAACATTCTTTAAGAAATTTTCATGAAATTTCGTATCAATGGAAAGACGACATTGTTCATATTTCTATAACGTTCTGCGTTATTGACTTTCAATTAAAAATAGCTCGAAAATTTAGAAACGTAAACAAAAAAATATTAATAAAGTAGTATAAAATACAGTTTAAATAATTTAAGTCAATAAAAAAAACGATTAAAACAAATTTAATGTTTAAAACATGTTCTTAACGAATTTAACATTTTAAACATTTTAAAACAAAACCGTTTAAATCACAACAGTTGTTTTTAAACATGTTTATTTGAAACACTGTTTTAAAACAAAGTATTTTAAACAGGGTTTTAAAAAAACGTTTTTTTCTTATTTTAATTAAAACAAACAGTTTTTTTACAATACGTGTTTTCTTCATTGAAACAGTGCTTAAAATATTAACAAATAAAAACGTGTTTAAAACATATTTAAAACACGTATAAAACGTGTTTAAAATGGGGAATTGTTCTTTTGAGTATACATATCCCGATAATTAAAGTGATTTTAAAATTTGTGGGAATTCGTTGTTACATAGCGGTGAATTTAAGGTCTTTAACGAGTGTTTTCCACTCCCAGACTAAGCATAAAGTAAAATTTCGAGTTTAGAAAAGCCTAAGATACACTGTAAAATTTACGACAATCGTTGCTTATTTAAAAGATTTTAATTTGAATCTTTAAACGAGGGTTTTCCACTCCCAGACTAAGCATGAAGTAAAATTTCGAGTTTAGAAAAGCCTGAGAATTTGGATTGGCCGCGTAGCGAAGCGGAGCGGCCAATCCAAATTAGGCTTTTCTAAACTCGAAATTTTACTTCATGCGCCACGCTTAAAAACACTGATTTACAGTGAAGTTCAAAAAACACACACATACAACAACGATTATAGGCAACCTAATATACGTTAGAGTTATTGGGTTGCCTATAATCACTGTTTTAAACAATTTCTTCAGCGCAGAATTTGACCTACGTTTTATTCATATCTACATATTAGATTACTAAAGGCGTATATTTTAAACTTTACGATATTTCAGTGTTATATACGTGTGGCGCATGAAGTAAAATTTCGAGTTTAGAAAAGCCTAATTTGGATTGGCCGCTCCGCTTCGCTACGCGGCCAATCCAAATTTTAAGGCTTTTCTAAACTCGAAATTTTACTTCATGCTTAGTCTGGGAGTGGAAAACCCTCGTTTAAAGATTCAAATTAAAATCTTTTAAATAAGCAACGAATGTCGTAAAATTTACAGTGTATGTACATATATGTATACCTAAAAGAAAAATTCCCTGTATTTAAAAATCAGATTTATGCACACACAGTTGTGATATTTTATTGTAATAAAATGTTGTGTTTAATAATGTAATTTGAAATATCTTCAACAATTTAGCAAACATTTAAAAACGTTAACAAAAAACCTTAATGAAGTAGTATAAAATATAATTTAGCAAATTTAAGATAATAAAAAAAAAGTTGTAGCAAATTTAACGTCTAAAACATGTTTTCAACAAATTTAAGATGTAAAACTTGTTTAAAACAAAACCGTTTAAAATACGAAGGCTGTTTTATAACATGTTTAAAATACTGTTTTTAAACAAAGTGTTTTAAACATAATAACCCTGGTATAAAGTAAACATTTAATGGATATTTTAACGTTTATTTCTTTTTAATAACGACTGATTTAATTTTAAACATACCTCCATCTTGATGCATATAAGATGCCCTATCAGTCTCATCATTCGTCTTCTCCTTTAATTGCCTAACAAATCCAGAAATCAAAATATCCATCAAAGTCGCCTGCCTTGAAAACACCTGCAAAATTTTCGACACCCTCGCTCCGTTTTCAACAACCATAAACTGGAGAAATAAACATGGCAAACAATTGGGGTCTTCCTCTTTGGAAGGCCTGGCAAAATCCCAGCTCATTTCTTCATATCGCAATCCAACCAAAACAGTCTAGAAATATATTTCTTACAACATTTATACAAAATCAAGTTGTATATTAATTACACATTGCACATCATCAATGACATAAACTCCTTTTGAGTTAATCGCTACAAGAACTGGAATATCTTGGTGTGTCATTAAGCTTGTCAAACCTCTTACCGGTTGTTCCACTTGACCTTCAAAAAATGCCGATCTGGAAAATAATGGAAACGATGCTATTAGTCACAGACATTTTCAAAACAATTGAGTTGTCTTTAAATATCCATTACATATTTTGTAAACTTGTTTTAATATGTTTAATGTGTTATTATCTCAACATAATAGTTATAGTAAAAGCCGCATTTTATCAAATGGAATGAATATACATACAAAAACGTAATTGACAAAAATCACAGAAATTAGCAAATATATAAGAACAGTCATAAAATAAAATTGGTGAAAAATGTTTAGAATAGTTCACGAATTATTGAAATATCAAACTTTGATAGAACCTATTGACGAAAATCACCGAAATTAGCAAATATATAAGATCAATAGTCATAAAATAAAACTTGTGAAAAATGATTAGAAAATTGTACGAATTATTAAAATCTCGAACTTTGATAGAACTCAACATTTTTTTTTAATAAGGTCCGTCTTGTTTTCTTTAAACTTTGATAATAAAACAACCATAATCAATTATCAATTGTTTTAATGTGAAACGAGTGTTTTCCACTCCCAGACTAAGCATGAAGTAAAATTTCGAGTTTAGAAAAGCCTGAAAATTTGGCTCGGGCGCGTAGCGAAGCGGAGCGACCGAGCCAAATTAGGCTTTTCTAAACTCGAAATTTTACTTCATGCGCCACGCGTACACAACACTAATTTAATGTGAAATGGTCTACCAATTGACAAGTAAAATAAGTTTATTACGTCAATCATCATTAATTGTTTAAATGACGGAAAAGTTTAGTATGTCAATTATCATCAATTGTTTAAATGACGGAGAAGTTTAGTATGTCAATTATCATCAATTGTTTAAATAACGGAAAAGTGGTCACATCATCATTTTTTAAGTTTGCGAATTTTCCTTTTTTTTTAATGAATTTTGACGAATTGCATATATTTGTTAATTTTAGTTAATTTTATCAACAACTATAAATTGTGTACATAAAAAGTTTGTTAGGAGTTTTGTTTTTTTATTGAGTTAAGTTTGGCTATTTTATCATATTTTTTCCTCTAATAATTCTGATACAGTTGTAAATTTTTACATTTTTTAATAATGTTACGTCTTGTGTATATCTAATAAATAATAAATAATATGCAGCGTATACAAATGTATATTCATTCCATTGGATAAAATGCGGCTTTTACTTTAATTATAATCGGGCCTATTACGTGTTAAGCTATCCTTCAAATGTGTTATTACAAATATAAATACTGCCGATAACGAGCGTAAACATAATATGTGATGTTTATGCTTACTAAATGGACAAAATACTTTGTAAAAACATCATAATTCTAATATTTATAATCAATTTGATTAAAATGTGCTTTTTATACCTTTGATTCATGTAAAGTCTAAATTTGATTTAGGTTAAATAAAACACTTATTACTTTCAAACACTTTATTGTACTCGCGACAATTGTTTCGCCACACTGTGGCTTCTTCGGGCGAAGAATAATGTTATTCTTTGCCTGAAGAAGCCACAGTGTGGCGAAACATTGTCGCGAGTACAATAAAGTGTTTGAAAGTAATAAGTGTTTTATTTAAACTAAATCAAAGTGAAAATGAACTTTAAACTATTAACTGCCTCAACAATGAGGTTATTTAAGTCTAAATGTTTTTTAAAGCGTTCTGTTTTTAATAAATAATTATTATAAAATACAATTTTCTCATTCTTTTGTTTTTGTTGAGTCTTCAATTGTTAACCTGTCCTCATAACATAATAAAAAAAATCTTCTACTACTCTCTGCGTTTTAGTAAATTAATATTTGATGAATTGATTGTGAGTTACGTGAAGATCAAATTAATTTGACGAATAAAGCACTAATAACCTTTCTTCACACTTTTATTTGAATTACCAAATGTACATTTCGGACACAAAGTGACCATTATCAATGGATTAACAGTGTTAATCCATTGATAAGGGTCACTTTGTGTCCAAAATGTACATTTGTTAATTCAAATAAAAATGTGAAGAAAGGTTATTTGTGCTTTATTTGTCAAATTAATATTTGATGAATCATTATTTACATTTTTTTGTGAGTGTTTAGAATATTTAAATAACTTACCCATAAAAAGGTAACGACCAACAAAACTCCAAATATTTTCTCATCAGTTTTCTATTCGTTGCCGATGTTGGTATTCTTTTAAATTGTTCCAATAGTCTGACTTCAGCCGAATTTTTTGAACTAATGGGTAACCATGTCCATTTTGAACTTTTTCTCACATGTATGGGTAAATATTTACATTGTTCTTCTCTAAAATAGTGTGTTGAGTGTACTTGTGGGTTGTAAGGACCTAATTCCACCCTAGCTTGTATTCCACCCAACATTATATAATGACCAACCTCACATGGGTACCTTCCTTGTAGAATGTTGTATCGAGCTTCTTCGTAGAGTAGCTCCAATATCTTCTGATCTCTGTAGTAAATAGTATAGTAGTATAGTAGTAGCATAAAATGTTTGTTACTTCATGAAAATGTTAATATATATTAGTTATTACTTGATTTTTTCTTCTAGATGTTGTGGAAAGAATACATTTCTTTGGAAAGATATTGTCGGCTCGTCCCTTTGTTGTTTGTTATAGGATCCATGGCTATATTGTCCCACCAAAGAACGCCACGCTTTTCGCACTTCATATGGTTTGTGTGTTGGCTTTAGCTGAAGTTCTGAAAGTAAACTAAATGAACAGTTATTCTCAAGAACAAACACAAGTAAATTTATATTATTAATGATCAAGTGAATGTATTTATGAATTTAATAACAATAGTGTCGGAAAGTGATGACGTTAAAAGTGAGTGGAAAATTCAAACGTGTGTCATACGTTGTCAATACTACCAAATTATTGGCAGTATTGACAACGTACAGTTGAAAGAGAAAAACCTAGTACAGCAGGAAGCTTTAGCCGCTTCTAAAATATTGTATTTTTTCTTATAAAACAAACTTGTCATGTACAGGTTGACAGCAGTTTTTTTTTTTCTTGGCCAACAAGACAGTACTTTTGTTGACATGCATTAGCAATGTCTAATGCTAATACCGTCTCAAAAGAGGTCGTAATTTTCGCTTTTTGCGATTTAGTCAGTTGAGGCATGTCGACGGTTATTAAATTTCGTTTAAAATTTCCGCAGATTTTTCAATTTAATTGACAATTTGAAAAATCAAAGTGAGTCCAGTTCACATAGCCAAATGTTTTGCTTTTGTTGTTTTTCTCTCGCAACTATACATAAGAGCGAGAATAAAATAGGTTATATTTATTGGCTTAGTGCACCGTACTTTTTTATATTTAAGAAATCAATTTCAAGAAGCATTGCTTTTTCTCTTCGACAACTTTATTCTTTTAGCAATATTAAATGTTATTAGCTATAGTAATCAATCATATAATCATACTTTACCTAGTAAAGGACTGGTCATCCACAGTGAGAACACTTGATGAGACAATTGCTTGTTTAAGCCCAATTCATCACTGTTAATAATAGCTTGTAGTATAATGTCAACACTTGCTGTGGGAGTATCTTCTATTTCCATCATAATCGCAGTATTACTATGCAAATAAACGCAGGTTGGTATAACAGGACCTTGGAGACTTTCGCAGGTGCTGGCTGGTGCTGTTGATCCAGATATCACAGAACTGGGTCCTGAATTTGTATTGGTTTCTGCAAATAGATGTGAAAAAGCAGATAAAATGTAAGTTTTATTTAATTAAATTTTAGTAGAATTGGCTAAGGTGTGCTAATAATTGCTTAGTTCATAAGCAAATCCCAGCTAATTCTAAATGAGAATCATTTTGTAATTTCTAAAAATACTTGTAAGCCCGTAGCCAGGGCGTCAGACCCCCCTGAATTTTTCAAAACGCCAAATTTGTGTATGTAAAAGCAGCCCTGAAAGAGCGAAAACAATATTTTTACAAGTTAACCCCCCCGAATTGTTTATAACCCCCTCTGAATTTTGTATACCTTGAATACACGTACCACAGTAATAAATTTGACTTTTCTAACATCAATCAATTTGACAATGTCATTAAAACTATTAATATTAATAGGTCCGCAACAGTTTTCCTGTGGAACCCCAGAAGTCACATAAAATAAATATGTTCTGATTGACAATCCGCTATTTTCACAATTTGCTATTGATTGCATAAGAAGAAATCAATCCATTTAATAACGGTATCATGAAATTCAAAACCCTTTCATCTATAATTAGAAGAAAAACTGTCTGCAAAAGTGTTAATCGGGTGTGTCAAAATCAACGAACAAACATAAAGGGATTGAATTTAGACTACCAGAGGAACATAATACAGAAAAATATATTTTTGTGTATATTGAACTTTCATTAATCGACAAGAAATTGTTGAATCCAAGAAGGAAAGAAAATAAGTTTTACAGCAAAAGTACGCAAGTCATTTGATCAAGGAATGGTTATTAGTAAATGGTAGGATTGTAGGGATATGTCAACATCATGCCTACCTCTAAAATCATCTTACTTTTCTGCCCCATCCTGTATCTAAGAAAATGTTAGGGATACATTTTCAAACATAATTATACCTACAGTGCGTTCATTTAAATTATGATTTAGAGTAGGCGGCATTTTTTTGTGCGGTCGCTCATACTGCTAATAAATTTGAGGTTATGCTGCACTATGTGTTAACAGGCAGTAGTGCCAATCTAATTTAAAACTCAAAGCCTACTCTAAATCATGTTTTAATCGATCGCACGGTATTACAACTTACCACTTGTCTGTTTTTCGCTAAGTGCGTCTGATCCAGTATCTTTAGTTGTATCAGTCGTGCTAACTGTGCGTTCCCACTCGGGAAGATTTGAGTAAGGTACTGAAGGTTCTTGTGCACACAAACTGGAGTAACTAGCACTGACTGTAGGTACACGCTGTGATACAGAATACAGTGCGCCATCTTCACTTTGCACATACTCATCATGGGAATGAGTGGAATGTGTTGTTGATGTTGATGATCTTCCAGGAGTTGAAGTTATTTGCTGACTGGTGTATTCACTAAAAACGCACGAAATCAATAATAATGTATTTTCTTAATAACTTTTAAAGGCTATTAGAACTACATTGACTGTAAGATCACGGTCTCTTATAATTCTTTCAGTTTAATAGTGTGAATTAATACTATTATTAAAGAAGGCCATTTATTTAGCTTTATTGAGAATAATTTCATTTTGCGACTACAGCGCCATCTATCACGAATTCATTTTTTTTTCGGATAAAACCTACATCATTTTTGGTGTAGAATCTGAATCTAAAATTTAAAAAAATAGGGGTTCCTATTTAAGATTTTATAGTTGCCTTCCTTTTTCTTTCACCCCCACCCCCTAGGGGCGAGAGTGAAGAAAATTTCACAAGATCGGATGGCCCCTTCGAAACCAGTAAACTTTTGTTCGAAACATTTTTTTGCACGATGCATATTTGTCGAAATATTCCGGTAGATAAATTAAAATGGGCCACCCTGTATAACAGGGACAAACAAACTTAACGTAGTCTTTAACTTTAACGAAAGAGAAATCATACACCCTTGGTTGTTATTACAAACAGGGAATTTTTCTTTTACGCATACATATCAGAAGTTTTCAAAGTAATTTTACAGACATTCCATGCTTTTCTAAACGCTTTCAATTTGAAGCTTCTAACAAGTGCTTCCAATACCAAACTAAGCATGAAGTTTAGAAAAGCCTGAAAATTTAACGAAAGAGAAATCATACACCCTTGGTTGTTATTACAAACAGGGAATTTTTCTTTTACGCATACATATCAGAAGTTTTCAAAGTAATTTTTCAGACATTCCATGCTTTTCTAAACGCTTTCAATTTGAAGCTTCTAACAAGTGCTTCCAATACTACTAAGCATGAAGTAAAATTTCGGGTTTAGAAAAGCCTGAAAATTTGGCTTGGTCGGGTAGCAAAGCAGAAAATTTTACTTCATACTTAATGAAGAAGTGGAAGCTTCAAATTTAATACTTTTATAAAAACAAAGAATTTTCGACATTTACCAAATTCACGTTTTAAATTAAATAGGTAATTATTGTTAAATATACCAAACGGTAATATTTATAAATTCATATTTTAATTATTCTAGTCGACTACTACAAATTATGAAAAACTATTGAAACTCATTTAAACAATTTAGGATATAAGTTAAAGAACAATAAATTTGGTATACTTAAAATAAATTGATACTAGCATTATAGTTTTTAATAAAAAAAAGTGCAAGTGCTAATGCAAACAATTTGCAAATGTGCTGTGTGTAGTAGATACTGCCCTTTGAAGTCCATTTTTATACAGTATTATTCTTAGCAAAAAATGATAAACAGTTTGTTTTATCATATGGAGGTACTATATTATAAATATTTACCACATAAAGTAATAAAAATAAATATTTGTTTATTTATTATGGAATCTCTAATTGAACACAATACATTAAAAACGTAGGCAGATTAGATAACGTGTTAAAATTAAATACAGGGAATTTTTCTTTTAAGTATACATATGGATTTTAATGGATTTAATTTGAAGCTTTGAACGAGCGTTTTCCACTCCCAGACTAAGCATGAAGTAAAATTTCGAGTTTAGAAAAGCCTGAAAATTTGGTTTGGTCGCGTAGCGCGAAGCGCGGAGCGGCCAAACCAAATTTTCAGGCTTTTCTAAACTCGAAATTTTACTTCATGCGCCACGCGTGTTAAACACTGAAATCACTGAAATATTGTTAACAAGTGAACACTGCAAATTAGTGTCTTATACGAGTGGCGCATGAAGTTAAATTATAACAAAATAAATCGCTAATAGAAAAATAGCCCTTTAGCTCATTCTCCTAACTTTCAAGTCTCATGAGAGGGGATTGATCCCCTAAATCCCTCCCTAGCTACGCCAGTGACTCAGTATATCTCATATAACCGAGATAACAAAGCATTTCCACGAAATACGGACACCCTGTGTAATATTAATTATCTCGCCTTGTTGCAGAGCAGAAGTTGTTAAAATAAAAAATAATAAAAATAATAATCTTTATTAAACCATCAGAAACAAATTTATATCTGTTCGTGTTTATTTGTAATGTAATTTGATATCGTTATTATTTATTTATTTCACCGTGACTTTTATTTGTTTTTGTACGTATTTATATTAATTTTATTTTATAAATGACTGTAATAACAACATTCCTTGCAATTTAAGAACAAAATATTTTATTTTATTATTCGTAGTGTGTGTGTGTAAGACCTTTATTAATGTTAATATTTTTAGTTTTAAGCTTTACATTGTTATAGTATAATTTGACCTGTGTAACACATGTATGTGATAAACACTAATAAATTAAATTAGATTAAACAATATAGGAAAATAAATTTAAATAAATATTTTTAAAATAATCAAAATATCAAACTTTATTAAAATATCAGCAACAAATTTATATCTGTAAACAATATACGAAAATAAATATAAATAAATAATAACTTTATTGAAGTATCAGAATTAAATTCATATCTGTAAACAATATAAAAAATAATTTAAATAAATATTTGTAAAATAATCATAAGCTGCCACATTTAGTGAACTTTCCACCACTTGGGCTGTGTCAATTAATATGATTGTTTGCAATAAGTATGTTTTAAATATAAAATAAACAAACTTAAAACTCGATGCAATTAAATTAATTAAGAATTTGGTTTATGTTCTTCTAATCAAGTGAAAAATAAACGATAAATGCTTGTTACAGTTGGGAAGAATATTTGGAAAATTTTAATTTTTTTTTAATTTCTAGCTTCTAATTCTTATTTATTTTTTTATCGATTTTAACCAGGGATGTTAAAAAATACGTGTTTTTCATTTTAAATTTAACAAACAGTTTTTTTAATAAAACGTGTTTTTTTCATTGAAACAGCGATTCAAACATTAACAATTAAACACATTTTTAAAACAGAACATACAAGGCATTTTTCCGTTGAGTATATATATCCCGATAATTCCAGCGTTTTTTTAAATTTGCGGGAATTCGTTGTTTCAAAGCGATTAATTTGAGGCTTTTAACGAGTGTTTTCCACTCCCAGACTAAGCATGAAGTAAAATTTCGAGTTTAGAAAAGCCTAAGAATTTGGATTGGCCGCGTAGCGAAGCGGAGCGGCCAATCCAAATTAGGCTTTTCTAAACTCGAAATTTTACTTCATGCGCCACGCTTAAAAACACTGACTTACAGTGCAATTCAAAAAACACACACGTACAACAACAATTATAGGCAGCCTAATATACGTTAGAGGTATTGTGTTGCCTATAATCACTGTTTTAAATAATTTGTCCAGCGCAGAATTTGACTCATGTTTTATTTACATCTACATATTGGATTGCTAAAGCTGTATATTTTAAACTTTGCGATATTTTTCTGTCTTAGACGTGTGGCGCATGAAGTAAAATTTCGAGTTTAGAAAAGCCTAATTTGGATTGGCCGCGGCCAATCCAAATTCTTAGGCTTTTCTAAACTCGAAATTTTACTTCATGCTTAGTCTGGGAGTGTAAAACCCTCGTCTAAAAATTCAAACTGAAATCTTTTTGAAAAACAACGAATGTCGTAAAATTTACAGTGTATGCATATGTATACCTAAAAAAAGAATTCCCTGTATTTAAAAATCACATATATGCACACATATTTGATATTTTCTTGTAATAAAATGTTATGTTTAATAATGTAATTTAAAATATTTTCAACAATCTTAAACATAACAACCCTGATTTTAACCTAACAAATTTTATTTTTATAACCAGATTAGTGCATTTTTTACTTTTCGTGTTTATTTGTAATGTAATTCGTTATCGTTATTATTTATTTAGTTATTACATTTTATTATTTATTTCACCGTCATTTTTATATGTTTTTGTATATATATATATATATATATATATATATATATATATATATATATATATATATATATATATATATATATATATACAGGGTGTCCCATTAGTGCGGTCTCGGAAGATATCTCAGCTCTCGTTAAAGATAGAAAAAAAATGTTTTTACCAAATTTGCTTGATTTTAAGAGCTGCATAACCTAAAATTATTTTCAAATATACAGGGTGTCCCATTATTCCATACTTAATACCAACTTTGTTATATTAAATGGAACACCCTATATATTATTTTTTTATTTGATCCGCCTTTAAATAACCTACACAAAGATATATCATTATTGGCACTTTAGGTTATTTGTTACTTCAGAAAAAAATATTTTTTGAAAATTTTGGCAGTTTTAGTACTTTACTTAAAAATTCACTGTGTCCTTATTTTTTAAGATATCAGTCTGTAATTTTACACACATATGCAGTAAAGAATGCTCTATGCATTGACTATAACACATTATAATATTACTTATAAAACCTAATAAAAAACTACCTTCTAATATTTAATATTTAAAATGTACATCACTTCATTTTCTTAAATGGGACCCGCTATATTTCTTCACTTTATCAGATCCGCAATGAAAAATGCTTTATTTTTTGTATAACATACCCTATATCTATTTTTATTAGTTTTTGAGATATTAACATTTTCCTGTCATATATGGGAAATTAGGCCACAATCAGCATTTAATTAATCTCTAATGGACGTCTAACTTTAATGGTATTTAGATATTTCAGTTTTACTTCAAATCATTTATTTATGACATAATATAATTACATTTATAATATCAAAGTAAACAATATAACGACAATGGAAACAAGTAAACCGTATTAATATTAACAGATTAGTATATAATGAATTTGATAATTATATTAAGTGTTCGATATGGCCTCCATTTTGGTTTTGGCACACTTGAAGCCTCCGTATGAAGCTTTGATTGACACTTACTAAGTTGTCTACAGTAATGGCACGCATAACATTACTAATTCTATTTTTCATATCCTCTTGTGTTGTTGCAGGTATTTTATAAACTTCTTCCTTCACAACACCCCATAAAAAAAAGTCCAGTTTTGTTAAATCGGGTGACCTCGCTGGCCATGGAATTGGTCCTCCTCTTCCAATCCATTTGTTAGGAAAAGTTTGGTCTAAATATTGTTTAACTTGTCGACTATAGTGTGGTGGTGCGCCATCTAATTGTAACCATGCATTTTGTAACGTTCTTAACGGCAATTCATCCAACCAGGTTTCGAACTGATTTTGAAGAAAATTTAAAAACGTATCACCAGTAACATTTCCATTAAAGAAATACGGACCAATAATCCTATTCCCAATAATTCCAGCCCAAACATTAAGAGACCATTTATGTTGATGGTCTATACAAACAATATGGTTCGGGTTATAGTCATCGTAATAATGATAATTATGTCTATTAACGAAACCATTTCTATGGAATATCGCTTCGTCGGTAAACAAAATATTGTTAAAAAAGTTCGGTTCAACTTGATGTTTTTGTAACGCCCAATTACAAAAATCCAATCTTTTTAAAAAATCATTCTCACCTAATTCCTGCACCAACTGAACGTGATAGGGATGAAATTTGAATCTCTTTGTTATTTTGTTTATTGTTGATTTGGGAATATCAAGTTGTTTTTCTAACTGGCGGGAAGAAATTTGAGGGTTCTCAACAATGGACTGAATTACCAAATGTTCATTCTCTTCTTTCGTTGTCCTTTTCTTTCTCTTTAATTTTAGAGGGTACATGATACTTCCTGTGCTTTCAAATCGGTTCTTCAATCTCACAAACGCTGCTGCATTAGGATGCCGTTCCGCATTTGGATACTTTTGTGCATATATTCGACTTGCAAGAAAACAATTTTCTTCACTTGCACCCAAAACGTATGTCATTTTTATTAATTCTTCTTTTGAAAAATTCATTATTGCGTTATCAAAAATTCAATAATATTAATAATAGTGTTAACAGCACTTTATTTATCTGTATGTCAAATAAATACGTTTGTTTACTTTATCAATTGTTTTTCGTGGCCTCCTTTCTTGCATTCATGATATATTAAAAAATGACAAAATTTGTTTATATTGTTTACTTTGATATTATAAATGTAATTATAATATGTCATAAATAAATAAAGTAAAGTAAAACTGAAATATCTAAATACCATTAAAGTTAGACAACCTTTAAAGACTAATTTAATGCTGATTGTGACCTAATTTCCCATATTTGACAGAAAAATGTTAATATCTCCAAAACTAATGAAAATAGATATAGGGTATGTTATACAAGAAATAAAGCATTTTTTATTGCGGATTTGATAAAATAAAAAAATATAGGATGTCCCATTTAAAAAAATGAAGTAATGTACATTTCAAATATTAAATATTCGAGGGTAGTTTTTTACTAGGTTTTATAAGTAATATTAAAATGTGTTATAGTCAATAGATAGAGCATTCTTTACTGCATATGTGTGTAAAATTTCAGACTGGTATCTTAAAAAATACGAACACAGTGAATTTTTAAGTAAAGTACTAAAACTGCCAAAATTTTCAAAAAATATTTTTTTTTTAAGTAACGAATCACCTAAAGTGCCGATAATGATATATATTTGTGTAGGTTATTTAAAGGCGGATCAAATAAAAAAATAATATATAGGGTGTTTCATTTAAAATAACAAAGTTGGTATTAAGTATGGAATAATGGGACACCCTGTATATTTGAAAATAATTTTAGGTTATGCAGCTCTTAAAATTAAGCAAATTTTGTGAAAACATTTTTTTTCTATCTTTAACGAGAGCTGAGATATCTTCCGAGACCGCACTAATGGGACACCCTGTATATATATATATATATATATATATATATATATATATATATATATTAATTTTATTTTATAAATTGACTGTGATACCAGTATTCCTTGTAATTTAAGAACTAAATATTTTATTATTCCTGCTGTGTCGGTGTAAGTCCATTATTAATGTTACTATTTTTAGCTTCTCATTGTAATAGTATAATTTAACCTGTGTAACACATTTGCATGTGATAAACACTAATAAATAAAAAAAACGTTGGTTTGAAGAGCCCTTGCGGCGGAGAAGGTTTCTTGCTACAGTTTTGAGTCAAACATACCAAATTATTAAATGTTTTTGGTTCACCCAGATATTCTACCAAACTACATTTTTAAATAATTTAATTTTATGATAATGAGTACAAACTTATCAGTATTATCAGTATCGCACTTCTTACTAAAGTACCGCACTTCATCCAAAAGTATCGCACTTCTTTCTAAAGTCACAAATAGAAAGTAACATAAACTTAAAGACAAATTGTAGAAGCCACCAAAATGGAAACACTTTGCATAATAATAAAATAAAATTTATTTGCATAATATGTGCATTTAAATAAATACTCTTAAAAGGTGTTGCAATAATCATTGCTAAATAAAACCATATACATTTCGAAATAAAAACAGGCAGATGTAATTTAGGATAAGTGTACATACATGTTGAGGAACGTCGATTGTCCATAGTTAATTTCTATGGTGTTGATTGTATGGACTCTTGATAAATATCTTCAAAACAATAGAAAATATTTTTGATAGATTATTCTTGTTATTCTTATTATAAAATAAAATACCGGGTTTTTCTATTGCATTTCACTATTGATCAAATGAAATTCACTATATCCCAAATGTATTTCACCATGTCAAATATCTGCCAAAATATTTTACGATTTACCAAATGAGTTTATATATACCAAATATATATACTAAATACTTATATATACCTAATACTTATCCCTTTAATATTTTTGTTGAACAGTTTTGCAATAATAATAACATTCTTCTGGAAATATTTTATTTTTATTTATGCATATGTAACACTACTTACGCCAGCATCTATTCTCCGGATAACGAGTCCTCTTAGTTCATTGCTAACATGCATTTTTTGACGAACTGCAGCGATTTTGCTGACAAGGGAAATGTAATTAATAAACTGTAATAAGGTTTTGACATATAGGGCAATGTAGTGGTATATAGGGAAATGTATTTGATAAATGGGAAATACATTTGGGATAAAGGGATACACATTCGATATAAAGTGAAATGCAATAGAAAGACTCTGTAAGTTAATGATTTTCTATAAAAATGAATCAAATAATAATTTATAGGCTGGACAGGAAATGTCTTTTACTTTATACTATTGTCCAAATACAAATGGTGTGATGAAGTGAAAGCATCCACAGTCAGTGAATTTAATGCATTTTATTATACGAATAATATTCGAGTATTCGCAATAAAAGTAGCGAATACGAATACAAATATGAATCACTTTGTTTAGTTTGAATAAAACACAATAAATCATTTATTACTTTCAAACATTTTTTTGTACTCGCGAAAATTGTTTCGCCACACTGTGGTTTCTTCAGGCGAAGAATAATGTTCTATTTAAACTAAAATCAAAGTGAAAATGAACTTTCAACTATTAACTGCCTCAACAATTAAGTTCCAAATATGAACATCAAAATTAAGCGAATATTCGCCAAATCGAATAGGAACATCTAATGTATATGGATTGTATGCATGAATAATATGATCATATCGTCGGCTTAAACATAATTCTAATTAAGTGCTACAAAATACCCGCGTTTTTAGATTTTAACCAAGAATATGGAATATATATAACTTATTGATTTGACTCACCCATATTTATCAGCAACTATCTTCATGTCCTTATTCATCCTAGTTTTATAATCCCCACCTTTATTAATCGTATAACAATTATTCCCAGTCCCACTTTCATTCTTATCACTATTTTCCATTGCGATTATTTAAAGAAAAACACCGCACATCACAACGAGGAAATTCGTCTTCTGATCAAACATGCGTGCCTTTATTGATTTTCCGACGTGGGTCGCAGTCACGGCGAACTTGTTCCTGCACTATGAGTAATTTAGCATTCAGACACCCACAATTAGAACTGAAAATGGATATTTGGATTGTTTTTTGTATGTATACAACGTCTGAATTTGATGTCCTTCAAACGTTAGAAACAGTTTCGCGATTTACGGTCCCACGCGCGAAGACAATCGGAAATGCTCTGCGCAGTGTCGACACTGCGCTCTCGCTTGATAATGGTAGTTGTAAACAAAAGGAGCAATTTGCATGTGAACTGTTATTCTACATTTTAAAATTGGTATTGTGATGTAATTCTTCCTTTCTTCACTTATTTTATTTTACTTGTTAACAAGTAAAATAAAATAAGTGAAGAAAGGAACAAATAAGTGTTTTAATTTAAGTTTACAACTTCACATAACTCGAAACCAATTACTAAATATGTAATTCTTCAATTAATGTATTACTATTAATTATATGTAACTGCGCCCATAATTGTAATTTTATAAAATATAAAAAAATAAAGAATTTGTTTTAATATACCTACTATTGACAGAATAAATTGTTACCTAATATAAGAAGTATCCCACTGAGCAAATCCATTTAAGTAATGTTTCATCAGCATTAAAACAACGCTTAATGTTGCTACAATGTTGATATAACGTTATTTGTTTGTTTTTTGCTTATCCCACTAAGCATTCTCATTAAACTCTTTAACATTTTAACTACTATAGGATGTTCAATAAAATAAAATCTCTAGAGTGCCATGGAAAATATTGTAGGTTGGCAACTATGAAATTATACATTATAATTATTATGTCTGACGTTTTATATGTCAATTCCTAAAGCGTGTAGCCAACTTAAATTTAAAAAAAAGATAAATCATGGCACTCTAGAGGTTTTTTTTATTGATCCTATATTCAATAAAAATAAAACCTCTTTATAATGTTCAAACTAAATAAATATTTCGAATTCAACTTTAGGTTATATTTATATGAATATTTTATATATATAGTACCGTGCGTCCCCAAATTTCTGCCCGGATAGGAATACGTTCTTTTATTAACCATTTATCGACAATAAGTAATTCGTTAGAAAAAGTTTTGAATGACTTAAACATAACATTATCATTATCAAATATTAATTTGACCACAGAGGGCGCTTAAAATTAAAAAAAAAGTTTAAGACAGAAGTACCTCTAATTATATTTTTAGAGGAAAATTTTATTGGGAAAAGTAGTTTGTAATCGAAAATTAAGTCTAAATGCAAAATTTTAACTTAATAGAAACAATTTTATATTTTTCGAAATTATTTATTGTTTCAATGTTTTTTCGTATATTTTTTAACATTTATTTATTCTAAATAATTACATTTCTATATTTCTTGATTTAAATTTAATTTAAACCTTCATTATCAATACATTTCTATTTCATTGCTTCTTTATAATCAAGTTATGGTATATTAACAGGGTTGTTAAATTTTTTCATTTTATTTAAAACTGTTTCAGTGAAAAATACACGTTTTGTAAAAAAAAACAGTTTATTTTTTTTTACAAAACGTTTTTCTTCACTGAAACAGTGTTTAAAACATTAACAACTAGAAACATGTTTAAAACGTGTTTAACGTATGTTTAAAACATAACTAGCCTTATTAATAGACGGTAGCATACATCTTTAACAGAGTTCTAAGGATGATATTGACATTTTCGGATTAATAAAACGTTTTAGTAGATTACATTTGTAAGCAACTAATAATTTAATAGTCCTAGTTTAAGTCTTGTAAATAACCACAATTGTTGTAACAAAATAGGATTATTAAGAATATATTTAATAATGCAATAAATCATAAATGTATAAAACTTATCAGAATATTTTAAACTTCACTTGAAATCAGTGTTTTATACGCGGGGCGCATGAAGTAAAATTTCGAGTTTAGAAAAGCCTGAAAATTTGGTTTGGCCGCGTAGCGCTACGCGCTACGCGACCAAACCAAATTTTCAGGCTTTTCTAAACTCGAAATTTTACTTCATGCTTAGCCTAGGAGTGGAGACACTCCTTAGAAGTTAATTTAAATCTAATAATTTATCAGACATACATTTTCACAAACATAAAAAAAGAGTGTAATATAGATACGAAAAATGATCATGAGTTTAAAGACTAAAAAACGTTAACCAAATTAGTTAACAAACCAGTCAGAAATGCTCTTCGTTAAAAAAGACATAATAAGATTACCCGCAATTAAACGATATACATGGTATTTAGATCTGTCATTCTTAGTAGATTTTTGCATAAAA
Organism: Philonthus cognatus; assembly: GCA_932526585.2. Classification (NCBI taxonomy): domain Eukaryota; kingdom Metazoa; phylum Arthropoda; class Insecta; order Coleoptera; family Staphylinidae; genus Philonthus; species Philonthus cognatus. Next base: position 98,980,096 of record OW052244.1, read on the forward strand.
TTGAACGATTTTGAATTGTACAACAAAAACCAAAGTTTAATAGGCATGATTGGTTTAATAAGATCTTTCGAACAATTCTTAATTTCAATGAATTTCTTCAACATTTTAATCATCGTAAATTACGCCATTTTCCATATTTGTTAAAGGTTCTCGACTAAAATCTAGTGTGACTACAAGAAATTTATAAATGAAATAGAAATAGTCGACAGTGAAATTATTGCGAGGCTCGTAGATTTTAATAACATGGAAGGAATTTCCTCATTTTTGAGACACACGTGAGAAATTTCCGTTATTGCAAGAATCTGCGTCAAACATGACTAACATAAAAAAAAAATTAGAAATAAAATTACGTATGATCACTTGAGCCTAACGTGATAAAAGCAATCGATTCCCCCGCGAATTCCAACTTAGTATATACTACATACTACGTAGTGGGTAGTGAAAAGTATAAAAAGCAAACTAAGAAATAACATTACGCATAATCACTTTGGCCTAACTTGATAAAAGCAATCGATTCCCCCCGCGAATTCCAACCTAGTGTATACTACATACTACGTAGTGGGTAGTGAAAACGATTTTTTTGTAGAATCTTTTCAATGAAAATTCGAGTCAACTTTAACGCGTTCTAGCTTTGTTTTCAACAGCTCGATTTTTGTTTTTTCAGCGGGGAACCAAATATTGGTCCTTCTCGAATAAATCCTATAAATTTCGTTAAATTCCAATACATTTCAAATGTTTTATCAACGAATTAATAAACACACTTTTAAAATTAAATTTTATGTTAAGTTGATAAAATTTTATTTAACTTTGAGCGTCTGTAACTCCATCAAAAACAGCTCAATTTAGTTTTTTTAACTGTAACACAAACCTTATTTAATTCCCAACAAACCCTGAGGATTTCAACAAAATCCGAGATTTTCTTGTTAATCTTAGCTTGAAAAAAAGCAAAACTGCATTCAAAAATTCAATAAATTTAAACAAAAACTCAATTTAAGCAGTTGTAAATCCACTTGTAAATCCCAGATTTAATTTCCGCTTAGCTCACCTTAAACTCCGATTAATTCTAGGCATAAATCCAAGTTTTTAAAAGTCTAGCGCAAAATTTAAATTTAATAAAAAATATTAAAAGTGCGATTCTTTTCGCAATCTACAACAAGTTAGTCTTACAAAGACTATATCAAACACTCATTGAAACAACTACTTCCCGGGCTAATACCCCGACGGACATTGAATCATACAACAAGTGATTGCTGTTACATACAGTAACCTACGTAAGACTAACTTGTTGTAGATTGCGAAAAGAATCGCACTTTTAATGTTTAAAGTATTCTGCAACCAAGAATTGGCAATTTCATTTATACTTATGTTTGAACGGTAACGTGACCGCCAGTCTAAGGTGTCAAATTGTTTAGAGGGAATGGCAAAGCTATACTGATGAGAGATAAATCTCGAAACGCGTCTATAGATGGCCTAAATAATTTGACCCAAATTGAAATGAAATTGCCAATTCTTGGTTGCAGAATACTTTAAACATTAAAAGTACGATTCTTTTCGCAATCTACAACAAGTTAGTCTTACAAAGACTATATCAAACACTCATTGAAACAACTACTTCCCGGGCTAATACCCCGACGGACATTGAATCATACAACAAGTGATTGCTGTTACATACAGTAACCTACTGCAAATGTAACAATTTGGGTCAAATTATTTAGGCCATCTATAGACGCGTTTCGAGATTTATCTCTCATCAGTATAGCTTTGCCATTCCCTCTAAACAATTTGACACCTTAGACTGGCGGTCACGTTACCGTTCAAACATAAGTATAAATGAAATTGCCAATTCTTGGTTGCAGAATACTTTAAACATTAAAAGTGCGATTCTTTTCGCAATCTACAACAAGTTAGTCTTACGTAGGTTACTGTATGTAACAGCAATCACTTGTTGTATGATTCAATGTCCGTCGGGGTATTAGCCCGGGAAGTAGTTGTTTCAATGAGTGTTTGATATAGTCTTTGTAAGACTAACTTGTTGTAGATTGCGAAAAGAATCGTACTTTTAATGTTTAAAGTATTCTGCAACCAAGAATTGGCAATTTCATTTATACTTAATAAAAAATGTTCAAACACAAACCCAACTAATTGCCCAGTATTTTTGTCAATGATATATCGATTGTTCTACAAAATAACAAAACAGGCTTCGAACAAAAGACGCGCAGTATCAAATATCCTACATTTGCGCAAAAATGTTTCGAACAAAAGACGTTTCGCGAAAACGATGTTTTCCAAAGCATGCTCCATTTACGAGATAATCGATTTAAATCGCGGAAATGTCAACCTAACCTAACCTCACTCACCTGTCAACGGTATCAATTTCACACGTGATTCCGTATTTTTAAAGCCCTAGAGCGAAAAATGAAGTAATTACAATTGTTCAAAGCATAAACTAATATTTTTCATAGCACGCTCCGTTTACGAAATAATCGTCTTAAATCGCGGAAACGTCAACCTAACCTCACTCATTGCACCTGTCAACTCCTACAATCCCACGCGCGATTCCAGATTTTTGAAGCCCTAAAGCGAAAAATAAATTTAGTACATGTTTCAAGTCATATTGTTAGTATGATTAATTATCATGTACCACCTAGACATGCACGTAGCCGCATGCTACTTCATAACGAATTTTGCAGGACGACTTGCAGTTTAAATTGCCCCATGACTCGATTAACGCGCACGGCTAATGACATTTGTAGCGGTATTGACTTTTTTAACTCATCTTTAGGTTTAATTAGGAGGAGTCTCGCGAATAGTGTGCACTAAATGTTATAACCCTATTGTGGTTTACACAGATTAACATATGTGTCTTTGTGCATATTTGTGATTCATGTTTTGTGTCTTACATTTTAGTTATATTAGTATAAATGAAATTGCCGATTCTTGGTTGCAGAATACTTCAAACATTAAAAGTGCGATTCTTTTCGCAATCTACAACAAGTTAGTCTTACAAAGACTATATCAAACACTCATTGAAACAACTACTTCCCGGGCTAATACCCCGACGGACATTGAATTATACAACAAGTGTTTGCTGTTACATACAGTAACCTACTGCAAATGTAACAATTTGGGTCAAATTATTCAGGCCATCTATAGACGCGTTTCGAGATGTATCTTTCATCAGTATAGCTTTGCATTCCCTCTAAACAATTTGACACCTTAGACTGGCGGTCACGTTACCGTTCAAACATTAGTATAAATGAAATTGCCGATTCTTGGTTGCAGAATACTTCATTAGGGGTATTAGCCCGGGAAGTAGTTGTTTCAATGAGTGTTTGATATAGTCTTTGTAAGACTAACTTGTTGTAGATTGCGAAAAGAATCGCACTTTTAATGTTTTTAGTTATATGTTTTTGGCTCTACATTGTAAATGGCTTGTCCGTTAATAAAGAATTATTATTATTATTATTTACTAACTTATAATTGTTTATCCAAATATATCTTGATTGTTGTACAAAATAACAAAAAACATTTCAAACAAAAGACACGCAGTATAAAATTTTCGACATATTCGCATTAATCATTTTATCCATAGCACGCTTCCTTTACGAGATATCTGGCCCGATTAGTGAAAACGTCAACCTAACTTAACCTCACCCATCTCACCTGTCAACTCGATCAATTCGACGCACGATTCCAAAAGTTTAAAGCTCTAGTGCAAAAAATGAATTTATTATAATTTTTCAAAGCATAAACTAACCTATTATTGATTTTTCAACGATATCTCGATTGTTGTACAAAATATGAAAAAGTGTTTCAAACAAAAGACGTTTAACATCAAATTCTATACATTTTCGCGAAAACATGTTTTTCCAAAGCACGCTCTATTTACAAGATAATCAAATTAAATCGCGAAAACGTCAGCCTAACCTAACCTCACTCAGCTGACCTATCAACAGTATCGATTTCACATACGATTCCGAATTTTTAAAGCCGTAGAGCGAAAAATGATGTAATTACAATTTTTCAAAGCGCAAACTAAGCTGTAATTGTTTGTCCAACGATATGTAATATTCTCAAGTTTGAAATATACTATTTATGTTTAATACATTTTACAAATCTTTATTTCATCTTAACAAAACCTGTTCTATTAAAATTCGAACAATTTACAATACATTTGAAGTTATACTCAAAAGAAAAAATCACAGTATATATATTTTTTTATCTAACCCATCGATTGTCAATTAACTTAGTATGCGAAAGTAGCTCGCGTAGTACAAAAGGTTAGGTATATAACATGTGTCCTCGGATAACTGCCCTGATGGATTTTATTTTTTTATTATCAATTGTTTACCAAAATGTCACTCTTTATAAAACGTTTTGCCTCTCTTAAAAATACTATTACCATAAAGACATTACAAATTTAATATAAGGGTCTTTACAATGAATAAATAATCAAATTAACTTTCAAGAGAAGTGGCTTAAATTTTACTTCAGAGAAAAATGTTACATGACGAAAATGTATTTATTGGCGTAATTAATTTAAATATACAGGGAATTTATCTTGTAAGTATATACAGCAATTTTTTATTTTAATTGTACATATGGATACGCTATAAATTTCCCGACAATCGTTGTGTTTTTTTAAAGTTTAATTTGAAGCTTTAAGCGAGTGTTTTCCACTCCCAGATTAAGCATGAAGTAAAATTTCGAATTTAGAAAAGCCTGAAAATTTGGTTTGGTCGCGTAGCGCGAAGCGCGGAGCGGCCAAACCAAATTTTCAGGCTTTTCTAAACTCGAAATTTTACTTCATGCGCCACGCGTATAAAACACTGGTCTTCAAAGAAGTTCAAAATAAACGTCTATAAACTATTGCTTTAGTAGCATATTGCGAACTTTACAATATTTGAGTGTTTTTTTATACGCGTGACGCATGAAGTTAAATTTCAAGTTCAGAAAAGCCTAAAAATTTGGTTTACTCGCTCCGCTTCGCGAAAAATCTGTCTACTTAGTTGTCATCGTGGCTTTCATTAAAATAATATGAATATTGTTTAATTTACGCGTTTAACTATATAAAAAATAACGACGAGGATGGGATTCGAACCCACGCGGGCAGAGCCCATTGGATTAGCAGTCCAACGCCTTAACCACTCGGCCACCTCGTCATGTAAAATACTATTACTAGGAAACATATTTTAATACTTAATACGCAATAATTATTCTTTTCTAGTTAAAAATTCAGAAATGTAGAATAATTTATTATTTAATCTTCCATTTCAACTAAAAAAAAAAACACTAAAATATATTCCATAAATGTTAAAAGTGCGATTATTTTCGAAATCTATAACTAATTTATTTTGAAACAAATTGAAACAATTACTTCCCGAGCTAATACCCTGCAGGATATTGGATTATACAACAAGTGTTTGCGACAAGTAGTTGTTTCAATGAGTGTTTAAAGTAGTTATTGTAAAAAATGTTTTTAAAAGTTTGCATTAAGTTTATAAAGCCTACTTAATGCAAACTTTTAAAAACATTTTTTACAATAACTTCTTTAATAATAATAGCTAAAAAAATATTGCAAACTTTAAAAAAAAATGTACAATAACTACTTTAATAATAATAGCTAAAAAATTAATAGTAGGTTGTTCTTAGATAAAACGAAGGCGTTGAATGGACTGTCGTAGACATTTCACGGCCCACTTTGTGATGTTTCATCCTAGTTACAGTTCCTAGGCCTACTAAGTCAATTTCGAAGAATATTAAATTTGAGGTTAGTTTTAACGTAAATATCAACTTGTTATATATAACTAAAAGGGGGATTTAGAGAGGAATATGACAGGTTAAAAAAGGTTGGGATTGTAATTCAAAATAAGCAAAATGATAACCCTTCCGGCAAAACCAGAAGTAGCTAATACTATGCTAAATTAAAACTATAGTTAAATTATAGATACCTCCCAAAACTCAAATGTCTACCGTTTAAATTGAGAAATAATTGAGAAATATACAGGGTGTCCGTATTTCGAGGAAATGCATGGGGATCTCGGTTATTTGAAGAGTTAGAGAGTTGGTTAAATTAGGACAAATACGTGAAATTTGGAGCCCAACAATAATCCGAAAACAGATTTAAAATATCTTTTTTTGTTTTCGAGATATTGCCAAAAAACTATTTTTTTCAAATTTCGTTTTTATTATTTTATTCAAAAACTATTGGATCTAGGAATTTGCAACTTTTACATTATACATATACTTTTTAATCAGGAATTTAGTAGTGTACTTACATTGAAAATAACTTTAATATCTTCTCCAGAACCATAGCCAACTTTTGTTTTTCTTATGGGCGCCATATTGGATATTCATATTTTTAGAAAGAACTTTTTTTCTGAATTCAACGGTATATCACACTTATAATTTATTTTGCGTTTTATTTGAAACAAAGCAACCTTTTGTTTTTTTTAAGAGTGCCTTGAAAACAGTTGCACATTTTAAAATTCCTGAGGCCTACAACTATATTTTTTTAGGGAAGGAACCAGAATAATCACTGTGCTGCTTGATGAAGTTTTTCATAATATTAAATAATAATAAACAAATTAATTAAATATCTTTTGAACTAAAATTATCATAAACTTAGAGTAAGTGTTCGAATATATCACCATTGACCTCCAAACATAATTCTAGTCTTTTCCTTAAATTTTGGACTGCCCGAAAAATGTCTCTTCTTCTTAATTGCTGAATGGTAACTATTATAATTCTTCTTAAATCGTCTTTGTCCTCTGGAATAGTTTTATAAACTTTTTCTTTTATAGCTCCCCAAAGAAAATAATTTAGAGGTGACAAATCAGGTGAGCGAGCTGGCCAACGTATATCACCATTATTTGCCATAACTTTATTTGGAAACATTTCGGACAGACAATTAGCGACAATTTGGCTGTTGTGAGGTGGTGCACCATCTTGTTGAAACCATACATTTCTTAACATATTCAAGGGGATGTTATTGTCTACGTAATCACTTAAAAATGTTCTTAAAAAATCGTGATATCTCTGTGAATTTAATGTATCTTCGTAAATGTATGGACCTACAATAGTGTCTCCCAAAATACCGACCCATACATTTAGTCCTAATCGCACTTGTCGTCGTCTTTCTTCGTGTTGTCTAGGATTATTTATACTCCACACATGTTCATTATGCCTATTGAATATCCCTGTGTTGGTAAAACGGCATTCGTCAGACCATATCACATTTGACAAGAAATTCGGATTTTCGTTTAATTTTCAAAATAAAATACGACAAAAGTCCATCCTTCGTCTAGCATCTCCAGGATGGAGAGCTTGAGTAACTTTAATTTTGAATGGGCGATATTTATTTTTTTTCAAAATTCTCCATACGAATTGAAACGTCACACCAAACTGGTTCGCAAGTTCTCTCGTTGAGGAAGAAGGGTTATCTTGAATCTAGGGGAATAAATATTATCTTATTGTAATTAAAATGAAATCATTTTACCGCTTGCAAATTTGGTTTTCATTTTCATGGGGTTGGTGATATCCATATCTTTGTCGTGGCTTTACGAAGGAACCATATTCCAATAAATTTGTATGTAGTTTTATGAAATGACTCACTTGGCTGTTGCCTTTCTGGATAGCGCTGTAGATAGACTTCGGATGAAATACGTACATTTTTGTTTGAAGTATAATAAACTTCGATCATATCTCGTTTTTCTTGGTTCGAAAACACCATTTTTAACTTTATTTTATGTATTATGTATAATGATCGTATCTTATTGACACATCAATAACTGAATAACGTATCAATATTATTGTTTCCAAGGCACTCTTTACAAAAAACAAAAGGTTGCTATGTTTCAAATGAAATGCAGAATAAATTATAAGTGTGATATACCGTTTAATTCAGAAAAAAAAGTTCTTTCTAAAAATATGAAAATCCAATATGGCGGCCATAAGAAAAACAAAAGTTGGCTATGGTTCCGGGGAAGATATTAAAGTTATTTTAAATGTAAGTACACTACTAAATTCCTGATTAAAAAGTGCCTGTATAATGTAAAAGTTGCAAATTCCTAGATCCAATAGTTTTTGAATAAAAAAATAAAAACGAAATTTGACAAAAATAGTTTTTTGGCAATATCTTGAAAACAAAAAAAGATATTTTAAATCTGTTTTCGGATTATTGTTGGGCTACAAATTTCACATATTTGCCCTAATTTAACCAACTCTCTAACTCTTCAAATAACCGAGATCCCCATGCATTTCCTCGAAATACGGACACCCTGTATAAATTAAAAGTAACAAATAAGTTTAATAATTGAGAAATCAGACTTTTAGGAGGGGGCCAACTGCCCCCTTTTGCCCATATGTGCGGGCGCCCATGATGTAGGTAGACTTCAACAAAAAAACGTTCATTTTTAAATATTTAGTTTGTAAGTTGGTATAAATATTGTTATTTGGTTAATTTAGTTCGTATGCAACCCAATCAACTTCATCAATTATTAAAGCAGCGTAGTGCGCAATGTTGGTGGTGATCAAGTTATAGGGTAGCTATAGCAACAGAAGACCACAAACGTGCTCCAAATCCAATGCATAACACTGTCATGTTGAAATAAACGTTGCGTGTCAGCGCCGAGAGTGCGAACCGTGTTAGCGTCGCTGCCGCCGCTACCGCCGCTACCTCCAATAAATTATGTGATTTTTTTCCTTCAAGGTACATCCCTTAATAAAAATGATAGCACCCAGAGACTTTTTTATGCAATGCACGGCATGAATGACGGTATGAAAGTTTTTATACACACCACAAAAAATTTCAAAGTAATCACCTAATTATTTAATTAACAAATCACCAACCTAAAGTGCAACAACAATCAGCTTTCTATATTAGCAATGTGTATAAAGCTTTTGTAAATATTTAATTTGAATTTGGCTTCGTTGTAAATAAATATCATATGTTCAATAAAAAAACCTCTAGAGTGCCATGATTTAGCTTTTTTTCGAATTTAAATTGGCTACACACTTCAGGAATTGACATATAAAACGTCAGACATAATTTTCAGAGTTGCCAACTAAGAGTATTTTCCATGGCACTCTAGAGATTTTTTTACTTAAACATACGATACAAACATCAGCGAAAAATGTTTTGCATAAATACCCACCCATGCGATCGTTTAAGTTATGAATAAGAGTAGGCGGCATTTTTTTGCGTGCGGTTGCCCAGAATGCTAATTGAATGATTGAATTAATTTGAGGTTATGGTAAACTATGTGTTAACAGTCAGTAGTGCCAATCTAATTTAAAATTCAAAGCCTACTCTAAATCATGTTTTAAATGATCGCACGATACTACTTACAAAACAAGTATTTGATTTCTTTTGTTTTTTGGGATAAATATTTTTTGACAATTATTATTGATTGTGCGTGTAAGAAATGCTTATAGTAAGGGTCTACTGTGCGGTTTCCCAGAATGCTAAACGAATGATTGATTTAATTTAAGGTTGTGGTAAACTGTATGTTAAAAGTCAGCAGTGCCAATATAATTTAAAATTTAAAGCTTACTCTAAATCATGTTTTAAATGATCGCACGATACTACTTACAAAATAGGTATTTGAATTATATTGTTTTTTAGGATAAATATTTTATAACAATTATTATTGATTGTGTGTGTAAGAAATGCTTATCGTAAGCCCCGTGAAAATTTTCTGGGCTTTTACGATAAGCATTTCTTACACACACAATTAACTATGCGTTAAAAGTCAGTAGTGCCAATCTAATTTTAAATTTAAAGCCTACTCGAAATCATGTGTTAAATGATCGCACGATACTACTTACAAAACAAGTGTTTGAATAATTTTATTTTTTAGTATAAATATTTGATTATTGATTGTGTGCGTAAGAAATGTTTATAGTAAGGGTCAACGACAAGGATCCGAACACAAATTCCAATCGATTATTAATTAAGAGATACATTAAGTACTACAACGACCGGACAAAGTTGGGAAGTCGATACTCATTAGCTATTCATGTAATAGAGTGTGTAACAGAATTTCAAAGTTTAATTAGGCGAAGCTAGCTCGCATGCTACTCTTTACTTTGCTTTGGATAATCAATTATTGAGAGTTAATGAACAAGTTTTGTAAACAAATAGTTATACTGTTTTCATGAAGTAATTACGAAATTTCCTTGAAATATAAAAATAAATATGATATCATTGACAGCATATGTCCAAAATTGTATAAATCGGCATTTTAGCAGCATCTGGTAGAGTATTTTGCAAGCTAGCCGATGTTCTAAGTACTTCTTTAAAAACCACATGTGTACAAAGTTACAACGCTTTAAATTCTAGCTGATTCGGCAAAAACAGCATTAGTCCACATCGATTTGTAACAACGCTATTTCTAGTATATGTAACTTTGGGTCAAATACTCTTCAAATCAACTAACAAACGATGAAAAGGAGTAATTGAAAAAGATCGAAAGATACGGATTACGAGGCGTTGCTTATAATCTTATAAGTTCATATCTGTCAAACAGATATCAAATAGTAAAAATTGGTACTACCAAATCTCAACCTCTTCTAATAGGGAAAGGTATTCCACAAGGAAGTATTCTCGGGCCGCTACTTTTCATCATTTACATAAATGATTTATTCGGTTCAATAACCCAAGAAGACTGTCACATTGAAAGTTACGCAGACGACACAACAAGCTTGGTCTATGGCAAAACAATGCAAAATGTAATTGACAGGGAAGGCTTGCTGTATGTATGTCTGCAAAATTAGTTTAAACAAAATAGATTTATTTTGAACGAAACAAAAACAACTGTAATGATATTCAAAACAAATCTATCTAGATTAGAAACTCCCCCAATAATCAACATAGCGGACAGTCACATTGAAGTGGCAAAAGAATCAAAATTGCTTGGTGTAATAATTGACAATGAGCTAAACTGGAAGGAACATGTAAAATATGTTGAAAATAAATTATATACTGTATGCTATATGATAAGATCAATTAAGGCATTTGTTAATAATAATATTTTAAAATTGATGTATCACTCTTTATTTGAAAGTAGGATGAGATTTGGCATTATTTTCTATGGCAGCAGTGTAGATTATAACAAAATATTTATTTGTCAAAAGCAAGTCGTAAGACTTATTTTGAATATGAAATATACTGCGTCATGTCGCGGTATGTTTAAGCGATTACATATACTTACCTTTACGGGATTATATATATATGAAACTTTATTATTTCATTATAAAAATAAAGCCCTCTTCGCGGACTTTAAATATACCCATAGTTATCCCACAAGATTTGGAGACAATTACGCACTACCTATTCATAGATTATGCATAACTGAAAAGAGTACGGTATATAATGCCATGAAATGGTGGAACTGTCTACCAAGCTCAATTAAGGACGGCAACCAAAACAAAAATGCGTTTAAGCAAAAATTGTATCAGTATCTATGTGATATAGAACCGTACAATATAACAGAATTTCAAAATACGTAACTGTAATTATCAATATTTTTCTGTTTATATATACTTTGTTTATATATTCCTTTCCTTTTGACGCATTTCATTTTTGTTCTTTGTTTGATTTTGTTTATCGTTGTAGTACAATTTTTGAATAAAGTTTATTTATTATTAAAAAAAAAAAAATTACAAGAAAAATAAAAATGAAAGGAACATAGACTTAAACCAATATCCTAGGGTATCTATAGAAATTTGAGAAAGAAATTACTTAGAAAACGAGATGTGTGCGGCAAGGCCGTAGCCAGAAAAAAAAATGCGGGGGGGGGTTTAATGGTAAACATTTTGTTTTTTAAGTTACGAGGCAGCTTTTACATAGTAAAATTTAACATTTTGAAAATTTCTTGACGGGGGGTTGAACCCCTATATCCCCCCCTTCCCTTGCTACGGTCTTGGTGTGCAAACTGGCGTCCATCTTGTCGCCTTTAGGCTCCAAATTTAAACTATTAGAATCATATTCTATAAAGATTGACGTGCGTCCTGTTAATTTGATTTAGTTTAAATTTGACGCCTAAAATTAAAATTTAACATTTTGAAAATTGCGGGGGGGGGGTGAACCCCCATATCCCCTGGCTACGGCCTTGGTGTGTGGTATAGACTAATATCTCGGTATTTAGAGAATAGCGCAAACTGGCATCTTGACGCTTTTGGGCGTCAAATTCAAACCAAATCAATCATATTCTACAATAAATGACGCGCGTCCTGTTAATTTGATATTTAATTTGAATTTTGCACCTATAGGCGTCAAGATGGATGCCAATTTACGCTACTCTCTTAAATACAGGAACACTAGTATGGACAGGTAAACAGAAATGGATTGGCTGAAAATAGGGTCGATATTTAAGGGCAAATAGGATTATAACATTAGTAGGCAAAAAGAATATGAGACCTGCGTGTTTACCGTAAGGTACAGTTAAAACAAAATTAATATACACTGACTATAGAGGCTTCTACTTCGTTATAGATTGTTGAACATAAATAAAACACTGTTTATCACTTTGTTTGTATAACAATTGGTTTATTTGGTGACTATAGTTTCGATACTACACGTATCATTATCAAACCGTTAGTAACAAAAAACTACAAAGGAACATTATTTATATTTGCAAATAAGGTCAAGCTGGTCGTTAATTACGGGAATTTCCCGATTAGCGCGGGCTCTGAATCTCCAAAGACTCCAGGAGGTCCATCTTTCTACCCTTCTCGGCAAAGTGAATAACTGAAAGTACATCCTCGCCAAAAGAATGGTTATTTTCAATCAAATGTTTGGCGAAAGATGACTTATCAATTAATCTATGCCGGAAAGAGTAAAGATGCTCACTGAGTCTGGTCTTATAATTACGACCAGATTGACCTATATACACTCCCTTACAATCATTACAGGTAAATTTATATATTCCTGATTTGTAAATACTTGGTATCTGAGTCTTATGGTTAAAAATATGATTTTTAATTTTTGTAAATGGTTTCATCGCTATATTTAATTTGTGTTTTGCTAAAATATTTTTAATTTTGTGAGTTAAATTTCCTAAGTAAATAAGGGAACGATATGTTGCATGTGTTTTATGTTCGATTCCGGCATATATGTATTTTCTAATAAGTTTAATTTTGTATTGATTAACTATTTTATCTACTATTGACGTAGTATAGCCATTTGAAACGGCTATACTTTTAATAATATCTATTTCTTTTTTAAAAGAGGTTTCTGACAACGGAACAATAAAAGCTCGGTTTACTATTGGGTTAAAGGCAGCTAGTTTATGTTTATAGGGATGGTTGGAACAGTTAGGAATTACACGGTCTGTGAAAGTAGGTTTTCTATAAATATCAAAAGTTAGTGATTCATTAGTACGTGTTATTGAGAGGTCTAAAAATTTTATGTTATTGTTAGTTTCTGTTTCTACTGTAAATACTATATTTGGATGTAATGAGTTAATATAATCTAAAAATTGTGTTAATTGTCTATTAGTACCTACGAAAGAAGCTATGATGTCATCGACGTATCTATACCACACTTTAATATGTTTCTTGCCTAGCTGTGAATTTAAAATTGAATTGGTAAGGTTGCACATGAATATCTCGGCTAGCAACGGGCTCACTGGTGAACGCATTGCTGACCCTTCTGTCTGCCTATAATATTTATTATCGAAAGAAAAGTAATTGTTATCTAATATGATTTCTAAAATATTAATAAATTCTATTTGAACTGATATAATCATTTGATAATTGTAATGTAAATATATCAGTTCAAATAGAATTTATTAACTAACTAACGGTTTGATAATGATAATGATACGTGTAGTATCGAAACTATAGTCACCAAATAAACCAATTGTTATACAAACAAAGTGATAAACAGTGTTTTAAAATTAATATAAATATGAAATAAAGATGAGTAAGCTCATTTGTTCGAACTCAAAATAATTTTGAATTAGAAATTATGTAATAATTAATACTTATTCTTTGCAGTATATTTTGAACTCTGCAATGTTTGTGTGTTTCATACGCCTGGCACAAAATTTAAATTAGTCGCTCCTTTTCGCCATGCGACTAATCCAACATTTTAGGCTATTCTACTTTTTTACTTCGGAATTAAAAACACTTCTTAGAAGATTACAATTGAGGGGTCTAATGCAATAATCAACCAAGTCCATTTTTATGAGAAAATGGGTTAAGTATTCAATATTCTTATAACGTTTAAAATTCTGTGTTATAGCATTTGTTGCATGCTATAACACAGAATTTTAAACTTTATAAGAATATTGAATACTTAAATGGACTTGGCTGATTATTGTATTAGACCCCTCTGGTTTAAATTTGCAGTGCATTCATTGGTGTATTGTTAGTTGCATGAATATTAATCATTATGTTTTATTTCTTGCATCTAATAGTATATTACGTAATAAGAGTGGTATGCAGCATATTACATATGAGCGGACATGTTGCGCACGAGCCGCGCAGCGGCAAGTGCAGTATTCCGCGAGTATGTAATTGCCATACCACTCGAGAAACGTACGATACTTTACCTACGCCTTAACAAAATAAACACTGAGCATGAAAGAACAACTTATTTATTGTAATAATTTCTAATAGTACCATGACAATGATGAAAACTAAATTACTACTTGATCAATATACAGGGAATAAAGCTGCACATTTTCCGGCATTCGTTGTTTTTTAAAAGAGTTCAATTTGAAGCTTTAAACGAGTTTTTTCCACTCCCAGACGAAGCATGAAGTAAAATTTCGAGTTTAGAAAAGCCCCGTGAAAATTTGTTGAGGGTCGCGCAGCGACCCGAGACAAATTTTCTGGGCTTTTCTAAACTCGAAATTTTACTTCATGCGCCACGCGTATAAAACACAAAAAATTTGAAAACTCTACGTTTATTGTTTAAACCTCACTTGAAATCAGTGTTTTATACGCGTGGCGCATGAAGTAAAATTTCGAGTTTAAAAAAGCCCAGAAAATTTGTCTCGGGTCGCTGCGCGACCCTCAACAAATTTTCACGGGGCTTTTTTAAACTCGAAATTTTACTTCATGCTTCGTCTGGGAGTGGAAAACACTCGTTTAAAGCTTCAAATTGAACTCTTTTAAAAAACAACGAATGCCGGAAAATGTGCAGCTTTATTCCCTGTATATTGATCAAAAGCCCAGAAAATTTGTCTCGAAAAAAGAGCTCGAGGATGCGCCATCGATTTTTTACTATCTCTTCTAATAACCGAGATTTCCTATAGTAACATCCAATTTGGGCCACCCTGTACAGGGTATTTTTTCACTAATTCCTAGTCGATGTAGTGGCAGCGCATAGTTTCTGCTATGCCTTGTAGAGTAATTATATTCCCTGTATAATGCGACTCGAATGCGAGCAATGTACTGTAAGTACAAATTTACTATAAAATTAATTTAAGATTCCCATCAAGTTAATTAAATATATACTTATTTAGATGTCACATTTAATTAGACGTAAATCCAATTTAGCAGAAAATTATAGATGACTTCGTCATATTTTCGTGGGGTTGTCGTGTGAAAGTGTATTCTCCCCCACAATAAATGATGCAATTATAGCTCACGCAACGTGACTCGTTTTTATTGTATCCAAAGTAGTTCAAAGCGGAATATTTGCACCGTTTTCACAAATTGTCATTGTTCTGACAGTAATTTTCAATAAGTGTTTTAGATTCAAGAAAGTTTAAATACATGAAATACTAATTGAATTTACAGGCATTGAATTTTATAGGACTTGATCAAAACATTCACAGAGTTTCTCTGAAGAATGCCCAAGAATAAAATTTATTACACAAATGGATTTTTTTTAGCATACTGAGTTTTTAAAATTAAACTAACACGATTTGAAAAAATATTTACAGTTCGTATAACATTAGGCCCACACATTTTAATTTAAATTGCATGTTTTAATATAGAAACTACAAAATATAAAAAGATATTAAATTTCTAAAACTCAGTACATACATACAAGTACGTACTTTCATTTCTTTTTATTAATAACAATTAAAAAAACGTAAAAAGAGTGGATGAAGACCAGCATACCGGGTTGTAAAAATTGTGTGGATGTTTTGAATGGATCCCAATTTTATCACTATACGTAAATTTTGTTGCATCTACGGCTCGCTTCGGTACAAATTAAACATAGGAAAATTACTGAATAATAAATACAGACATTAATGACATTTGATTAATTGCCAATCCTATAATCGATTTGAACAAAGTGAACGACTTCTGTAAGGTCAGTAATAATAATAGAACATCGCGTATAATAACAGTACAGTACAGTAAATATGATGATACACATGCAATTATTTCTGAAATAAATCATTTATCACGTTTTTCCAGTGCATGTCTTCACGTGTGTTATTTAGTATTTAGGCCTCGAATGTTTTGGGATTGATTTTTTGTACCAATTAGGTCTAAAGTGTCTGTGATGGCACGGGCTATCAAGGATACAAAGGTGTGATCGATAGTTGGCACAGTCAATTAATTCCCGAGGGGAAGAACACACTTTTGTGATATTTGGGTTACTTGGTTGTTTATGTTGATAATTAATTATCTCACATCAAATCTATGAAATTCAAATTTATTTGTTTTATATTTTACAGTCAATTAATAAATATAATCTTATGTACTTCAATTACTGTACACTAATGCGGTGGCGTAGATAGCTTTTTGTGATGGGGGGGGGGGGGGAATTAAGTTAGTATTTTGTTTCATAAATGTATTTTTCTATAATAATAGGAATAAATGTCTTTATTTATCATACAGAAAAAAATACAACAAAAAATCTTACAAGTGTATGCGAAGTTCAGTCAGCTTGACCTGACGATGCCACTATGAAGCATTAGATGGCGTTAGCTATCGAAATCCATTAATAGCTTAACCTGTACTAATCTTTCACTTAACCTACAAGAAATTATACATAAATACAGGGTGTATACAGGCCATAACTTCTTTATTTATTGAACGAGTTCAAAAAAACAAAAAAAAATTAAAATGGCTCTACCAGATCTACAAAGAAGCCTTGATTTGAGTTTTTTACTAAATCAACTTTCATGTCAGCGATAGTCAACTTTTTTTTTTCAAACGGCTACGTATATTTGTTAAAATTTATTCTGATTGAGGATATTTATCTAAATTCAAACATGTACAACAAGTTGGCTATTGTGTAATATTTGTAAGTAAAAAAAAAAATAGTATATCAAAGTATAAGTGGACATCGTAAACCAATAATAATAAATTTGGCAGACAAAAAAATAGAATCTGAGACACTGTCACCTAGATAACAGTTATTGTTTCATGTGTTCAGTTTTATTTTTCCATGGCACACTTAATAAACATTTTTTTTACAAATGAATATTGCACCAAAGCCAACTTGTTGTATACGTTTGGATTTAAAAAAGTAACCTCTATTAGAATCAATTTAAAAAAATTAAAAAAAGACCTTTATTGACATACATTATATCTACACTAATTACTGCCCCCTCTCTTCCTTCTGCTTTCCCTCTCTTCCCCCAACTTCTCCACATTACATTATATCTACACTAATTACTGCCCCCTCTCTTCCTTCTGCTTTCCCTCTCTTCCCCCAACTTCTCCAGCGTCCTTACTCCGGCCCCATCCTCTCTCATCCATTCCGTCACTCTTATTTGATTACCTCACTACCTTCCCGTATCCCTCTTACCCTCCCTTCTCTTTTCCCTCTCCCTCCCCAGCTTTTCCAACGTCCTTACCCCGCTCCCATCCTCCCTCATCCACTCCACTACCCTTCTATTCCCTTTCGCTCCCAGCCACTCCTCTTTCACCCCCTCATATTCCTCCGCCAAGTGTCCCCACATATCCCTCCCCTGTCCACACAACACACACCTTCCATATTCTTCCCCCATCCATACTTTCTTTCCTCTCTCCTCCGATCCACACCTCGCCCTTGCCACAATCACCCTATCCTCTCTACCCCATCCCTTCTCTATCAAATACTTCGGCACCCTCCCATACACCTGCCACCTCCCATACATATCATTATATGGGCTTCTGTCAATACACCCTTGCCTTTCCTGCGAGGCTATTTTAAAAAAAAACTTGACTATCGCTGATATGAAATTTGATTTTTAAAGAAGTAAAATTAGGGCTTGTTTGTGGATCTTGTGGAGCCATTTTAATTGTTTTTTGATTTTTTTAAATCGGTCAATAAATAAAGAAGTTATGGCCTGCTGCGATTTTTAGGAGACACCCTGTATAATGGCAACATGTGAGATATAAAATACAACCATATTTCTACGTCGGTGAACCCAAATTAATTTGTAATTTTGTAATTTATATAGTTATATAAAAACAAGTACACAAAAATGTGATGTGTCCATCGTAGCACTTTCTCATTTAAACAATTGATGATTGACTTACTAAAAGCTTTTTACTCGTTAACTGGTTAGGAAACACATTCAATAAAATAGGTGATTTACAAAAACCTGGCATATATAAGATTAATTGTTGCAACTGCGAAAAACTTTACATAGGACAAACTCAAAGAACATTAGCAATTAGATTTAAAGAACATAAATATCATATAAAGAACCTTAACCCTGATAAATCTGCTGTTGCACATCACACTATAACTACGGGTCATGTATTTTCGGAAAACAATTTAAAATTATTAAAACATTCTTCAAATAAAAAAATTAAATATGTTGGAAGCCATACAGATGAAAAAACACCAAAATCATTTACTTAATTTCGATTTAAGTCCCCTGAACAATCCCTTATTAGAGGTAATTCCGACCAATAACCCCAACAAACACAAATGTTAACCTTGCCCACGATTTTTCCCATAATCCCCTTTAGGTATAAGTATCCAGCCTTCATTTTGTATTTACTCAGTAAGCTATTGATAATGAGCACGTAGTGTTCGAAATGTACATTTAGCGAAAATAAATGTTTTTTAGTGAAGAAAGTGTTAGTCTTTTATTAAGTAAATTATGGTTAAATACCATCTCACATCAAATCAGCGATTTATACGTGTGGCGCATGAAGTAAAATTTCGAGTTTAGAAAAGCCTAATTTGGCTCGGTCGCTTCGCTTCGCTACGCGCCCGAGCCAAATTTTCAGGCTTTTCTAAACTCGAAATTTTACTTCATGCTTAATCTGGGATTGGAAACACTCGTTAGACGACTAATCATAAACTTATTTTGCAGTTTATTTTAATTGTAAAATTTATGACTAAAATAAATAGAATTGCTGTCTTAGTCAACTTTTGGCGTATGTATATCAAGAACAGTTTAAAATAAAAAAAAATAATTAACCCTTATAAATAAAACACTTTTTTACTTTGTTTAACCACTGTAATTGGTTGAAAACCATCTCACATTAAATCAGCGTTTTATACGCGTGGCGCATGAAGTAAAATTTCGAGTTTAGAAAAGCCTAATTTGGCTCGGTCGCTCCGCTTCGCTACGCGCCCGAGCCAAATTTTCAGGCTTTTCTAAACTCGAAATTTTACTTCATGCTTAATCTGGGATTGGAACACTCGTTAGACGACTAATCATAAACTTATTTTGCAGCTTTTTTTAATTGTAAAATTTATAACTAAAATAAATAGAATTGCTGTCTTAGTCAACTTTTGGCGTATGTATATCAAGAACAGTTTAAAATAAAAAAAATAACTTACCCTTGTAAATAAAACACTTTCTTACTTTGTTTAACCACTGTAATTGGTTGAAAACCATCTCACATTAAATCAGCGTTTTATACGCGTGGCGCATGAAGTAAAATTTCGAGTTTAGAAAAGCCTAATTTGGCCCGGTCAGCCAAATTTTTAGGCTTTTCTAAACTCGAAATTTTACTTCATGCTTAATCTAGAATTGGAAACACTCGTTAGACGATCAATCATAAACTTATTTTGCAGTTATTTTATTGTAAAATTTATGACTAAAATAAATAAAATTGATATTTTAGTCAACTTTTGGCGCATGTATGTAAAATCAGTTTAAATTAAAAAATTATTTACACTTGTAAATAAAACACTTTTTTACTTTCTTTAACCACTGTATATTGCATTTAATTCTGTGACTATAGATTCGACTATCTAGTAGTCATTCTCAAAATATATGTAGGTAGTTAAATTCCTTTATCTTCACTGCTTTATTTTAATTCTAAATGTACATTTCAGTCACGATGTGCCCTTTTTCAATAGTTTATCGTATTTGACAATTTGTAAATAAACATTAAAATAAAAATTATTTTTGCAAACAAGTGTTTGAGAATTCAAACGATTTTCATTGGGAATTTATAGATAAAAATCGGAAAACATACTGCTAAAGACCATTGAATTATTGAGGATTTTGTTACACGAAATAAATATTTGTAATATTAATAAATTTAATATCACATTTATTAATATTACAAATATTTATTTCGTGTAATAAAATCTTTAAAAGTTCAATGGTGGTCAGATTCAGTAAAGTATTTTGTACTATTTTATAAAATAATTATTTGACAACATCATCAGAAAGAAAATAATAATGCTTAAGTTTAAAACATTTATATTTTATATTCAAACGGATAATGTGAACATGTAGCTTCTTTTAAAAAGTTATTTTGTATTTTATCGATTCAGTAATGGAGTGATGGGTTTGATTCGATCGGATATCAAACAAAAACAACTAATCCGCAAGTTTCTGTAAAGAGCGTGCTAGAAACGAGATTACGTGAAGCACATTATCTAAATTGTATCATGGATATTGTTTGATTAGATTTAAAATAGTTGAATCAAAGCATTACAAGAAATTAATACATACAAATTATATCAAGTTGTAATTAAACCGTAAAATGGTTAACGGCGAAGGCTTCAACTTCGTTATATATCATAATTCACAAATGAGTTTGAGTTTAAAAATGACAAGTTAAAGTTGTTGAAACTAAAGTCACCTAATAAAGTCTCAGTTATACAAACAAAGTTAAAATCGTGTTTCATTTGTGAAATTAAACCCTTTGGCTGCTCTAAACGCATATTCAGGGTGATTCACGATCTTCTCCCGCAACTTAAGGGGTGTATTCTGTAGGTAATTTTAAGCAAAAGAGTTCATATTAACACGGGTTCGTTTCTCAGAAATACGCAAGCTAGAAATAACTATAATATTAACTTTTTTTTAATATTCTAGTTGCAAAACAAAAGGTGAACACAATATCGGCGTACTCCTTCATAGTAAATGTAAAAGGCATTAAAAAAAAAATCAAACAAGGCACAGAAACAGACTTAGGTAGTCGATACGTCAAAAGCGATGTAATGACAGGCGCCACACACTGGTCGAAATGCTCATTCTAGCTGAACATTTCGCCGAAAATCAACTATTTAGAAAACAGATTTTTTCTTAGAATATGGGTAGTTCAATGTCCAGAGGGTGCGCAGGTAAAGTCATAAACCCCTCCGACCTTTGGAGGAGTGGTTATCAGTACCCAAAGTGCATGCATCGTTTACGTCGTATAATTGTGGATTTTACGCGCTCCAAACGCCTACGTTTAATTACTTTTTTTACATTTGAGTTTCGTGCAAAATATAATTTAAAGATGGATATATATATTCTACTGGTATGTATACAACATAGATTTAAATATGTTTCATATAACTTTAGTCAACATATAGATATACTAATTTAAATTAAGTAAAGAATCCTACAGTAAAATTTTCCAACGTTAAACTTGAAAAAGTTTAAAGTATACATTCTTGGTCGTTCTTGGTAATGAATCTTTGTTTTTTATATATAATAGCTAATTAGTTTATTATGTAAATAACATTTAGCTGCCCGTTTTTGCCCGTTTACAAGCAATGATTTTTTGTAATTAGCGTAACCATTTCTCGGCGGACATTATTCGATATTTGGCGTGCTCAAAAAACGCCAGAACAAAAAAATAAAGCAGTCTATCTCTTTGTGATTGACATGAATATTGATATTGTATCGCACATGGAAAGTTTAGATTCATTGATACATAAAATAAATAATTTTACGGGACAATTGACAATGAAATGGCAAACCTCTCATAGAATAATTTCAAATTTTGAAAATAAATATTCTACGTGGCTAAACGGAATGGAAGTGTTCTTAACTGAAGGTTTACCAAATGAACCTCAACCTGGATGCTCTAGTGGTAAAACATATATTTCACGACCGCTTACCATTCAAAAAATTGACACAAGAACTCCTCAAAGTTATTAGTAGAACCAGAACCAGCATCTTTACCAGAGGATTCTGACTCTGAATAATTTCTGGCTTTAGTGTAAATTGTTTGTATGATCGATGTAGATTCTTTATACTGCTTGTATTTATTGTATATTTTTATTTATAGATATGTGTGCAATTTTGAATTTTTTGATATTGTCTATTTGAATAATTTTGTAATTAAATAAAACATGATTATTAAATATTTAATGTTCATTTTTTTTTAATAATTCGAAGGAAAGGGGTTGTAATATAATTACTATTTTTAAATAAAAATTGTATCACAAAAATGCGAATGGTGAAATTATCTTCAAATTTTAATTTAAGAATTTTTCGCTAAAAATTAAAATACGGGCGGTGAGGGGTAGAAGGGGAGAATTATTCAATATTGAGTAATTTATAATTTTAATTAAATATTTTCTTCGACTCTGAACAATTTAAAGTAGATTAAAACGCTTTATAACGAAATGATCAGCTAGAATGAACGTTTCGATCAGTGTGCGCCACCTTGATTGAACTACCATTATCAAAGATAGCTGTGCGAGGTGCGAAAATACAAAAATCTAAAGATTCCCGCAGCTCGCTTATTTTGGAGAATCGGACCTGTCTTCATACAAACTTTTTTGCTTAAAAAGACCTCTACAATACACCCCTTAAGTGGCGGGAAAACGTCGTGAATCACCCTGTATTCGTACCTATGGGTGATTGTCTTTTTAACATAAAGAAAATTTAGCATATAGAAAAATTGAGTTTGTTAATAGTTTGCAGAATATTTACAAAATATAAAAACGAAATAAAAATAATATTGACTTTCTGCAAAAATTTTGTCTCATTGAGACAAGTCTCCAAATATTCATTGAAACGAGAATCACTCGAATCACTCGAGAAGTAGTTGTTTCAATGAATATTTGCAGACTTGCTTAGCGAGACATTTTTTTTTGCAGAAAGTCGATATTAATTTTAATTCGTTTTTATATTTTAGATTATCTTTTTAATCCAATTTTTCACTTTTTTGGCAGCAAAGTGCATTATTAATTGCGCGTCTGGCATATGGCATATCCACTAGCAATCTACCGTCTCGTACTTATTTGTTTTATGATAGCTGCTTTTCTTGTCACGTAACGTTGACTTTTAGACACCCTAAAGAAAGTAGCGATGCCGTGCTTCCACCCCCGTCTTAAGTGGTGGAAGCCCTTGCACGCTATCGACGCGGGACGGCGAGAAAATTAAAAGTAGGTCACTCGCCACGCACTCTTTCTTCCATTCTGGTTCTCTGGTCAGGGACGACGTATGTTAACTTCTACCTTAAGACGATTGGGGGTTGATTTTTTATTTTCACGAAACCGCACACGCTCTCTCAAGCTCTGAAGGCTACTTGCACACGCGTGAGCTATTCGCAGATTATATGTTTGTGAATTAGGTATTCAGAAAAAGGGTTTACTCATATAATTTTTTATAGCTCTAAGGTCATGGTTAAGGATTAATTATTTATAAGATTTATAATTCAATATTTTGTATGAAATGTATGTGCACTTGTTCTCGAATAAGATATTTATTCGAGAACAAGTGCACATAAAATTCATTGAGAAATTTTTCGTCTTCGTATTCTCGTAGTTTTTGTCGATTTTCCGAAAACCACATAATCATAGCGAAACACCTTTGATGGTGCTATAGAAATAGAAATCAAATTCTCGCAAGTCCTTGGGCCAAGGTAATGCCTGTCAAAATCAAAATTTCATTCTGCACTTTCTTGAAAACTACAAGTCGGACAAGAAAACTCTTTACAGTGCTATGAAGTGCTATAATAGTTCTATATATTAGTTAAGATTATTACCTAATTTTTAAACGGCTGAAAAAACCTATTTTATTGAGTGTGGGTTTACATACATATATCGCTCATTGAAATCTCTATAGCTTTTATCGATTTTTTAAAAACAAATGGTCGTATCGAAAAACTGTTGGTGGTGCTATAGGAGGGCTATAGATTGGCCTACTTAGAAATGAATTTCTCGAAAGTCGGGCCAGGGTAATGCCTTCCAAAATCAAAATGTCATTCTGCATTTTCTCGGAAAACTACAAGTCAGTGAGGAAAGCCGCTTATGGGGTACTATAGTAGTGTTATAGATTAGTATAGTTTATTACGTAAATTTCAAGTGTCTGGTTTATGTATATCGCTCATTGAAGTCGTTTTTTTCTCGTTTTTTTTTTCTCGATTTTCTGGAAAACGAATGGTCGTATCGAAAAACTTTTGGTTGTACTATAGGGTGCTATAGGAAGGGCTATAGATTGGCCTACTTAGAAAATAATGTCTCGGAAGTCGTTGGGCCAGGGTAATGTCTGCCAAAATCAAAATGTCATTCTACATTTTATCAAAAACTACATGTCAGAGAGGAAAACTATTTGCGGTGTTATGGGGTGCTATGATGGTGTTATAGATTAGTATAGTTTATAACGTAAATTTTAAGTGTCTGGTTAGTGTATATCGCTCATTGAAGTCTCCACGTTTTTCTCGATTTTCTGGAAAACGAATGGTAGTATCGAAAAACTTGTGGTTGTGCTATAGGATGCTATAGGAAGGGCTATTAGATTGGCCTACTTAGAAAATAATGTCTCGGAAGTCAGGCTAGGGTAATGTCTGTCAAAATTAAAATTTCATTCTACATTTTATCGAAAACTACAAGAGAGGAAAACCGTTTACGGTGTTATAGGGTGTTATGATAGTATTGTAGAAATGTGGGTTTGTGTATATCGCTCATTGAAGTCTCCACGTTTTTTTCGATTTTCTGGAACACGAATAGTCTTATCGAAAAACTTTTGGTCTCGCTATGGGGTGCTATAGGAGGGCTATAGATTGGCCTATTTAGAAATAATTTTTTTGAAAGTCGTTGGGCCAGGGTAATGCCTTTCAAAATCAAACCGTCATTCTGCATTTTCTAGAAAACTACAAGTCAGAGAGGAAAACTGCGGTGTTATGGGTTCTATGATGGTGTTATAGATTAGTATAGTTTATTACTTCGAGTGTCTGAAAAAAAACTATTTTTTGAAATGTGGGTTTCTGTATATCGCTCATTAAATTTTCATGATTTTCCTGAAAACGAATGGTCAAATCAAAAAACTGTTGGTGGTGTAATAGGGTGCTATAGGCGTGCTATAGATGGGCCTACTTAGAAAATAATTTCTCGAAAGTCGTTGGGCCTAGCCAAAATAAAATGTTTCTTTTCGATTTTTTTCAAAAACCAGAGGTCGGGGAGGATTAATTTTGCGGTTTCATAGATTGCTATAGGGGCGCTATAGATTAGCCTAATTCAAAATGTAATTCTTGCAAGTTGTTGGGCCCGGCTCCAGATGAATAACCTTATTCGATTTTCTCGAAAATTCGAGGTCATAGAGAAAAACTGTTTGCGATGTGATTGAGTCCTATAAGGGTGCTACAGAAATACTTTTGAATTAGTTATTTAGGTTTCGCGTGTATCCCCTGGTGAAGTCTTCGTGGTTTTTCTCGATTTTCTGGAAAACTAAAGGTCGGAGAGAAAAACGTCTTACAGTGCTATGGGGTTCTATGGGGGTGCTATAGATAAGGCTAATTAAATTTGAAATAAAGCAAGTACGAAATTAGGGCCTGGGTTTCGCGTTTAATGTGTGTAATTTATTATATTTTGAGAAATACTCAAAAATTTTAATAGATAGTATATTTATTTTTTCATCATAAATTCAAGGTTACCCCTGCTTTTAATATTAGTCCACTGAATTCTGTCTATTCATTTTGGCGCAGTGAATTAATTTGTTGGTGATTTCAACGGTTTTGGAGGTGTCTTTTTTTTAAAACTATTTGCTTTGCGCAAGTATTTTGGGTGGTGCTCTAGGGTGCTATAGAAATGCTATCGATAGAACTAGTTAAATTTGAATTTTTTGAAAGTCTTTCGGTAACGTTAGGGTAACGTTACCCTAGCCCAAGAATGATCTACCTCCATTTTCCAGAAAACACAAGGGGGGCTATAGAAACTTTTGATGACGCTAAACGGTGCTATAAGAATGCTATAATTTAGACT
The DNA here is from genome assembly GCA_932526585.2 of Philonthus cognatus. Lineage (NCBI taxonomy): Eukaryota > Metazoa > Arthropoda > Insecta > Coleoptera > Staphylinidae > Philonthus > Philonthus cognatus. Next base: position 99,006,395 of record OW052244.1, read on the forward strand.
ATAAAAAATTAAAGCCATGAATATCTACCATTAAGCATGTATATGAAGGATAAGTATATATTTACAAATGTACCATAAACAAATTCATTCACTTCACATTTTATTACTCTAGCTTTTTATACATTTTTATAACTTGATATTTAAATATATTAATTAATCACTGTTACCATTATAAAACTTTTTATTCTAGGGAACTCCCCGAAGAAGGAGCTAAATTGCTCCGAAAGCTTGGCATTAAATAAATGATTTGGAATCCAAAAATTGCCAATCATTAGTAGTCGAATATTCTGTTACGAAGTTTTGTGTTTTTAAAACAAGCACTACCTTTACTTTCCTTCGTGGTTTCTATACGTAGAATTATCAATTTGTCGAAAGTTTTGTAAAAGTAGTTCGCTTGAAAACTAATATTTTTAAAGTTTTAAATGTAGTAAAACTATTCTTGTAATAATAACTTCATTGGAAGGTTTAATATGTTTAAATAGAAATCATTGTTCACAATACTATACTATACTACTATACTATACTACTATACTATACTACTATACTATACTACTATACTATACTACTATACTATACTACTATACTATACTATACTACACTACTATACTATACTTCTATACTATACTACTATACTATACTACTATACTATACTGCTATACTATACTACTATACTATACTACTATACTATACTACTATACTATACTACTATGCTATACTACTATACTATACTACTATGCTATACTACTATACTATACATTTACAATATATGCATTTTATTAATTATTGCACATTTTATTTTTAAAAAGCTGCTACCCGGCGCATTCACCATTTCTATTCAAGCGCGATAACTGTAAGATCAATATCAATAAAACTTGAAAAACCTTTAACGAAATATCTAAAAAATAATTTCTATTATCATCTTGACTTTACTTATTACGTCTAACGTCAATACAAATAAAACTTGAAACAACCTTTAAGTAAATATATGAAAAATAATTTTTATTATCATCGCTATTTTTGTGGCAAATTTATTAAGTACGAAAAATATAAAAAAATGTAGGATATATGAAATATGTTACAGTAATTGTTATGCGATTTTTATAGGCCAGACAAATATAATATTTAAAATACGCATAAAAGAACAAAAAAATCCATCACTGAAAGAAACATGACAGGGTGTGCTATACCGGGAATTTTTGTTTTAGGTGTACATATGCATACGCTTTTTTAAAAAGAGGTTAATTTAATAATAATAATAATCCATTTATTGTTCGATAGGAAACATTTCCCAATTACAAGACAAAAACAAAACACAAGCCTGGTACATTTAAAAATATAATAATAATTAAATTAAAATAAATTCTGTAACAATAAAATTACTTATTGCTAACTTTTGTTTGTTTTATTTTTTGCATTTTTCTCAAAAAAAATGTAATGCAAGCCAGTATGAGCCTGTGGTACGAAATACGTACGCATTGTGTTTTCGAGCATCGTACACATTTACGTTAAATTTGATATTTTACTTACAGAATCAGCCCAATTATTGAATCATCTTGTGCATACTCGTATCTATCACAATAAGTAAATAATTATATTATACTTAATTACATGCTGCAGAAATCGCTTTTCTTTCTATATTTCTTTTTATAATGGCTGCGGTGCACCGCGGTGTTAAGAAATATGTACCATATTAACACTAATTGTAATTTTATGCAAACTTATTTACTATCTTTGCATAAAATTACGTGTTTATTTGGTATAAAGCATATTAACTTGATATATTGTTGCAATATAATCAAATAAATTAAATACGTATAAACCACAGCACAAGTGGTCATTCGCAAATGAAAGCACGGAATATCTAGGTTAATTTATCGTTAATTACAGATTAAGGAGTATATAAATATGCTTAACCTTCAGAAAATAAATAAATAGGCTATTTGCATATAACCTTCAAAAATTGTAATATGTATAGCTACTATACAAAAGATTCTATACAAGAAAGAAACTCAACAAATAGAAAACATAAAGAGAGAAAATATGATAGCGGGACATTATTATTGATATGTAAGTACTTAATTACGTTTTGTAATTTTTGCATTATATCTCGGTAAATGTTGATCAGCATCATATCTAAGCGTTTTATATTTTTAACTTTACTTTAAATCAGTGGCTTATACGCGTGGCGCATGAAGTAAAATTTCGAGTTTAGAAAAGCCCCGTGAAAATTTGTCGAGGGTCGCGCAGCGACCCGAGACAAATTCTCTACGCGGGGCTTTTCTAAACTCGAAATTTTACTTCATGCTTTGTCTGGGAGTGGAAGACACTCGTTTCTTTAAAATACATCACAACTATTAAAATGTGTATCGTAACTGTCTTCTTATAGTTTAATTCAAACTCATGTCAAGTTGGCACGATTGACTAAATGTAGGCTAACGCTAACTTATATCAACTGTCATTATGGTTCAAATGTCGACTACCGCCGACTAATGTCAGCTGTTATTATTAGAGAGCGGATTTGTAGCTAATAGTAATATAACATCACAAGTATTTAACAAATATTTACACTCTTGGGCTTTAAAAAAGCAGGAAATGTCGTTTCATGATTGTACAAACCTAATAAATACATTTCAAGATGTAATTTCTAATGTGCGCAAAAGGTTCCGTCCACGCTGTATACTAACGGTATTTACTAGATTTTTTTTGTAATTACTCTCCAAACAACAATAAATGTGATGGAGAAAGATCTAAAATTCTCTGCCGGTTTTTTTTCCACAATAAATTGACAATAAATGCCTATATATTTAAGCAACTAACCACTTTTAATGTTTGAAGTATTCTGCAACCAAGAATTGGCAATTTCATTTATACTTATGTTTGAACGGTAACGTGACCGGCAGTCTAAGGTGTCAAATTGTTTAGGGAATGGCAAAGCTATACTGATGACAGATAAATCTCGAAACGCGTCTATAGATGGCCTGAATAATTTGACCCAAATTGTTACATTTGCAGTAGGTTACTGTATGTAACAGCAAACACTTGTTGTATAATTCAATGTCCGTCGGGGTATTAGCCCGGGAAGTAGTTGTTTCAATGAGTGTTTGATATAGTCTTTGTAAGACTAACTTGTTGTAGATTGCGAAAAGAATCGCACTTTTAATGTTTAAAACAAATTACGTTTTCCATTTTTAAAATAATATTTTAATTATTTTTTATGCAGATTTGCATTGGCAAAGATTGTAGATTATTAAAATAATAAATTATTTCAACAATTTTTATTATCCAGTCAATTATTCTACTTACTTTAAGGATATGAATCCATTTCCCAGATCTAAATTCTGTTAACTACACGCTCCAATGGGCGCATTGGCCAAGAAATTAAATTAAATTCAGAACAAGTACTTTCTAAAAATGTAGGATTTTTTATGTTAATTAAAATAAATTTGATTTTGAGTTAGGACAATGTTTCCGATTTTCAAATGGATCCAGCTCTAATAGCTAAATTTAAAAATGCGCCCATAATTAGTGTGGATGTGAAAATAAGCTTTTCCGCCTTCAAAAATTTAATACCCCCATAATTAATGTGGATGTGAAAATAAGCTTTTCCGCCTTCAAAAATTTATTGAGCGATAGGAAGCATAATTTTACAATCGAACACCTTGAACAACATTTATTGGTCAATTATTTTCATGAATAGATTGTAGTTATTTTGAAAAATATAAATTATAACACTTTTAATTTGGAATACTCTTACATACTATAAAGTAAAGAAAATATGTTATTTTTTTAGTTTTAAGCTGTTACTTGTAGAATTTCTATGTAAAAATATTAATAAATGAGTCGCCTATTTCCAAAAACCCCTAAATTCATTTCAAAACCGTAGATTTAGGGGTTTTTGAGAATAGGCGACTCAAATATATACAATATTAAAGAAAACCGAACTCATAAAGATTTATTATATTCTTAAAAATCAACAAAAATCATTAATATATGATATAATAATTTACCGTTTTTATATATCATATCCTTATGTATTCGTATACTCTGTACATTTGCGGACATTCGTTGATTTTATAAAAGAGTTCAATTTAAAGTTTCAACGAGTGTTTCCAATCCCAGACTAAGCATGAAGTAAAATTTCGAGTTTAGAAAAGCCCCGCGTAGAAAATTTGTCGAGGGTCGCGCAGCGACCCGAGACAAATTTTCACGGGGCTTTTCTAAACTCGAAATTTTACTTCATGCGCCACGCGCATAAAACACTGAAACATTGTAAAGTTTGAAAAATACTAGCCTTTGTTTTGTCCGGTTGGTTGACAAATTGTGTTCAATTGTCTGAGCTGATTAAACATACTAATTGTAATTATAAACTTTGATACAAAATAATAAGGCCTATTTATTTAAAAACTTAATTTTAAGTGGTAGCCTAAATGTATAGAAAATGTTTTTTTTTATTGATACAATAATGAGTAATATTGCCTTGGTTACGATATATCATAACATATTCATATTTCCCGAATGAAATATGAAACCCTTTGACAATCCATATTTCCCTAGGGAAATATGGATTGTATTTATAAAATTCTGTATTGTGGAGGCTTCTACTTCGTTATACATGTTAATTACACAATGAAACACTTTTAACTTTGTTTGTATAACACGTTTTATTTTAATGTGACTGCAGTTTCGACAAATTTAGCTTGTCATTATCAAACATGGTTTGTTAATGACAAGCTAAATTTGTCGAAACTGCAGTCACATTAAATAAAACGTGTTATACAAACAAAGTTAAAAGTGTTGCATTGTGTATTTATAAACTTAATTTAAAGTGGTAGCCCAAATGTATATAAAATGTTTTTTTTCTAATTGATACAATAATGAGTAATATTGCCTTGGTTGGTTGGTAACATACTCATATCTCCCTAGGCAAATATGAAACTTTTTGACAATAGATGTAATAATAACTATTAACGGCCTAAAAAATAAAGCTTTAGTTATTCGCCATTCATTTTGATAAGTAATATTCCATGTGTTTTAAATAGATAAAAAGTTGGTCGACATAGAATTGACACAATTCATTATCTGATCAGAAAATGAAAAGTAATAAAACACGAGTGACCCATAAAAAGTGACACGGATAGTCGGTAAAATCACTGCGAAAGTTTTCTGATAACATCAATTTGTGTGTTAACAGGTGCTGGTTTTGGGGGCGTCCGAAGAAGAAGCGGGGTGAAAGAATGAGGTCTGGATGTGTATAATGAGCATGAGCGGCTGGGGCGCCGCCGAACAATCAGCGCATGATGAACACGAGCGCACGAATCATTTATTTGCGAACAACGGTCAAAACAGAAAGCGGAGCCCCAGTGCGGTCAGAGAGCTTCGCCGCGGCGTTTCGACCCTCATGTACGCCTGTCAGCAGGGCGACGTCGAGACGGTGCGCCGCGTACTTCACGTGCAGGTCAGTGTGTTAGAACACCCTTAACATTAGCACATATACACCAATTCTGGGGTGCTGCAGGCAAGGTAAGTGGAACAAAGTCGATGCAGTCGCCACGATTCTTACAAGAATTATAAGCACGTGATATTTTTATTGAGCAAATTTTAACTAATTTATTTATTTATTTTAACGGTAGCTCATTACATTTTAATAACAAATACAAATAACAATGGTAAACAGATAATAATAACATTTGTTAGCCCAATTAGTCTTTCCCATACAAAAAATATAAAATATTTCAACCTAAAAATCTGGATTCAAAGAAGTATTGCATTGTTATTGATTGATGTCTATCTGGTTTCGTGATTTATTTTTAGAGCGTAATGTGGTACACAACTTTGCCAAAACTTTTATAACTGAAATGAAATGAATTTATTTTTTAACTATTTCGTTGTTATGAGACACTAATTACATTTATACAGTATGTCCCGTTTAAAGCTTGTTAAATAGTGTCGATTTTCTTGTACAATAAAATAGTATACTATTTTCTTTCATGGTATACCAAATAGAACGTGTCCTATTTCCATTATACAAATCTGTACAAGATTCGCGTTTGGTCATATTTTGTGCATAACACCATGATTGAAAAAAGTAAACTATTTTCTTGTACAAGAAAATAGTGTCGTCTAGAACAGTGGTCTCCAAACTACGGCCCGCGACTTGCATAAATCCGGCCCGCGATTGTTTGTAATATTTTTGTAAATGTCATATTTTGAAATATAGTAACAACTGTTCCTTAAATTTTTCATAATTTTATAAAATTAATCGGATCTTGGCCGACTTTATTATGTAGAATTGTATTTGTGGCCAGCGAAGAAGATAGTTTGGAGACCCAGGGTCTAGAACAAGCTCTAAGACATATCATAGGAAGTTCCGTTGCAAAAATTTTAATTTCAATTTCTAACTCTATTATTTATACACGGAGTTTTTCTTTTAAGTATACGTATTCCAAATTCAGCCTATTTTCTGTAAATCTTTAGATATTTCTTGTTTTTTTTTAAGTTCAATTTGAAGCTTTAAGCGAGTGCTTTCCACTCCCAGACTAAGCATGAAGTAAAATTTCGAGTTTAGAAAAGCCCCGTGAAAATTTGTCGAGGGTCGCGCAGCGACCCGAGACAAATTTTCTGGGCTTTTCTAAACTCGAAATTTTACTTCATGCGCCACGCGTATAAAATACTAAAATTTTGTGAAATTTATGTATATTCAAACTTCACTTGAAATCTGTGTTTTATACGCGTGGCGCATGAAGTAAAATTTCGAGTTTAGAAAAGCCCCGAAAATTTGTCTCGGGTCGCTGCGCGACCCTCGACAAATTGTCACGGGGCTTTTCTAAACTCGAAATTTTACTTCATGCTTAGTCTAGGAGTGGAAAATACTCGTTTTAAGCTTCAAATTGAACTCTTTTAAAACACAACGTCGGTAAATGTCGGTAAATGTGCAGCTTATGCATTTGTTTACCTATATATATAATCTGGAACTCTTTTACCGAAGAGGTGTTAGGTTTTTTTTCCTTTTTCTTCACAAATGTTTTCCATTTTTACCTATTTTCGGATATCTTGTTTTTCTTTTAAGTATACGTATTCTAAATTCAGCCTGTTTTCTGTAAATCTTTAGATATTCCTTGTTTTTTTTAAGTTCAATTTGAAGCTTTAAACGAGTGTATCCCACTCCCAGACTAAGCATAAAGTAAAATTTCGAGTTTAGATAAGCCCGGTTAAAATTTGTCGAAAATTTTGTCTCGGGTCGCTGTGCGACCCTAGACACATTTTCTGGGCTTTTCTAAACTCGAAATTTTACTTCATGCGCCACGCGTAATAAACACTAAAATATTGTGAAATTTATGTATATTCGAACTTCACTTGAAATCTTTGTTTTATACGCGTGGCGCATGAAGTAAAATTTCGAGTTTAGAAAAAAATTTGTCTCGGGTCGCTGCGCGACCCTCGACAAATTTTCACGGGGCTTTTCTAAACTCGAAATTTTACTTCATGCTTAGTCTGGGAGTGGAAAATACTCGTTTAAAGCTTCAAAGTGAACTCTTTTAAAAAACAACGAATGTTGGAAAATTTACAGCTTATGCATATGCTTACCTAAAAGAAAAAAATCACTGTGTATATATATATATATATATATATATATATATATAATATGGCACTATTTTTATCCCGCTGTTTTGGGTCTTTCTCTTTTCTTTTTTCCCTGTGTTTTAGCTCCCCATAATCTTTTCACTCGTTATGCTTCCTTCATTCTCTGTAGACGTCCTCATATATATAATCTGGCACCCTTTTACAATAAAGGTGTTAAGTTTTTTCTTTTCTTCTATTTCTTCACAAATGTTTTCCATTTTTCCCTATTTTCGGATATCTTCTTTTGCTTCCATCCATACTTTTCCTCTCTCCTCTATTGCTCTTGTTATTGCTTGATCCCATGTTGTTCTGGGCCTTCCTCTTTTCTTTTTTCCTGTGTTTTAGCTCCCCATACTCTTTTCACTCGTTGTGCTTCCTTCATTGTCTGTAGATGTCCCCATATATATAATCTGGCACCCTTTTACCGTAAAGGCATCAGGTTTTTTCTTTTATTCTATTTCTTCGCAAATGTTTTTCATTTTTCCCTATTTTCGGATATCTTTTTATGCTTCCATCCATATTTTTTCTCTCTTCTCTATTACTCTTGTCATTGCTTGATCCCATGTTATTCTGGGTCTTCCTTTTTTCCCTGTGTTTTAGCTCCCCATACTCTTTTCATCGTTGTGCTTCCTTCATTGTCTGTAGATGTCCCCATATATATATAATCTGGCACCCTTTTACCATAAAGATGTTAGGTTTTTTCTTTTCTTCTATTTCTTTACAAATGTTTTCTATTTTTCTTTATTTTCGGATATCTTTTTTGCTTCGATCCATGTTTTTTTTTTCTCTTCTCTGTTGCTCTTGTCATTGCTTGATCCCATGTTGCTCTGGGTCTTCCTGTTTTCTTTTTTTCTTGTGTTTAAGCTCCCCTTACTCTTTTCCCTTGTCGTGCTTCCCTCATTCTCTTCAGATGTCCCCACCAGTGCAGCTGTTTTTCTTCTATGAAGTCTAGTGTGGATTGTATTCCTAGATCATTCCTTATTTCTGTGCTCTTCATTCTATCTCTTTTTGTCACTCCTCTGGCTCTTCTCAGGAACTTCATTTCGGCTGCTTGTATTCTGCTTTTCTACCTTGGTGTGTATTTTACATCTGTCTAGTTCGCAAATATTAAAATCTCAGTGACATAAATCACCATTTACAAAAATGGGAGCATCTTCTGATAGGGTCATTACTTTTGCATTACCTTGTATATTATAATAATAATAATTCTTTATTAACGGACAAGCCATTTACAATGTAGAGCCAAAAACATATAACTAAAATGTAAGACACAAAACATGAATCACAAATATGCACAAAGACACATTATAAACAAAGGTAGTCCACCTTTTGTTGTAAAAGCTTCTGTTCTCTTGTTTTACCGTCTACTCCTTTTTTGGTTAATGTCTCCCATAATTTATTTCTTGGTATTTTATCAAAAGCCTTATCTAGGTCTAGTAACGCTAGAAATACTCTCTTTTTCTCCTGTAGCCTATTTTGTGTCAGTTGTCTTACCATAAATATGTGATCCTGGATACTTCTTTCTGTTTTAAATCCACTTTGTGCTTCTCCTAATGTCTTCTCTGTTACTGCTCTTATTCGTTTGTCTATTATCTCTTCTAGCATTTTCATTTTAGTGCAGAGTAATGTTATTCCTCTGTAATTGTTGGAATTCGTTCTATCTCTCTTTGTGTGTATTGGGACAGTTAGCGCCAATTGCCAATCCTTGGGTATCTGCTCAACTTCCCATATTTTGTTGTAGATTTTAAGCAGTTTTTTTGTTTCCTTTTCCCTATGTTTTTGATTATTTCTCCTGTTATTAGATCGTGCCCTGGAGCTTTTCTGTTTTTAGGTTTTCCTATTGTTTCTATTAGCTCTTCTATATTTCTTGGATTTTGGAAGCGTTCACTTCGTGGTACATCTTCAATTTTGATATAAAGAAAACTCTTAACTTTTTATATCAAATACTAAACTCTGTAATTTAATATTCAACGCAAAAACCCCAATAAATAAGATGTACAAGTCAGGAATTTACAGGTTAACATGTCCAGATTGTAAAGGAGTGTACATCGGACAATCAGGTCGTAATTTTCAAACCAGACTAAAAGAACATCATAGATCATATAATTTAAAACATGAGAATTCAACTTTTGCAAATCATTTGTTAGAAACAAACCACAATTTCGGCAAGGATGTACTTTCGGTAATCCATCTCACCGAAAAAGGTAAGAAAATGGATTTACTGGAAGCCGTTGAAATACACAAAGCAAAAATTAATCCGGGAATTTCCATCCTTAACGACCAGGTTGACCTAATGTACACCGCTCTCTTCGAAGCGCTTTAGATTTAATATATATACCTGTGTAACTCGTGTTTTAAGTACTTAGTTTGAGAATGATTACCGTGTAATTGAAACTAGTCACTGAAGTAAAATAAAAGTGGCATAAAAAAGTTAAGAGTTTTCTTTATATCTTCTATATTTGTTTTTTGTCGTCATCTATTTTTTCTTCTTCTTCCTTTACATAATTTCCTTTTCTATTATTAAACTAAAATGATCAGAATAAAATGAGAATCATTCCTATATCTACTAGCATTATTTTCGATGTTTTATGTTTGTTTTCTCTTTAGCTTTATTCAGGGTTCAGACGATATATATAAGATATCTATCACGATATTTATCATGATATGTATCGAAAAAAAAAAAGTTGTCGCATTATCAAAGTGGCATACATTTTATGCCAGTTTCGGAATCTTGTTAAAACTTGTTACATATATAGGGTTATTCAAAATAAAGGAACAGATTTTAAACATTTATTTTTTCCAAACTACAAAAGAAAGAAACTTGTAAATAAAACACTTTTTACTTTGTTTAACCACTGGATCTTACATTTAATTGTGTTACACAATTAAATGTAAGATCCAGTGGTTAAACAAAGTAAAAAGTGTTTTATTTACAAGTGTATTTAAGATGTACCACAAAGTAAACGCCTACAACACCAAACAATTAAAAGGAAGAAACACGATTCCAACGTTCCTGGAAAGTTCAATTTTTTATGCATTCAATATGAGCACCATGTGTTTCCCATGCTGTGGATATTTTTAGGCTTCTTTCGTAAACTGTACGAATACACTCAACATTTTCATTCGATGTGCGCGGACGTCCCATGATTTTCTGTTTCTATTTTCGGCCACTGCTAAATCTTCTTATGACGAGGCGGTAAAAAGCACGTTGAAGTTCAATAATGGACTCTAGTTTTGCCAATTGCAGCTCACAAAGTGCTTTTTCTTGTTGTATCGCCATTTTACTACAGACAATAAAAATGACAAGCCATGGCGTCAATGCGGCCGTGGTTGGAACTTCTGCCTGGACTGTTCAAATTTTAAACTTTTGTCTGTCCAAGAATGTTAGAATTATAGTTCTACCTTTTGTCGTTTGGAAGAAATAAATGTTTGAAATCTGTGCCTTCTATTTGAATAGCCCTGTATATAGATACATTAGTTATTTAAATAATTCTACTGGGCCCGCCGTGGCCGAGCGGTTGAGCCGCTGGTTTCGCCAATCGTTCACGGCGGTGATCTGGGTTCGATTCCCAGCGAGGGCGAGTAATTTTTCTAATGAAAAATACTCGTCTCCGGTTCCATGGCTGTTGTGTGAATGTGTTGTGACGTCCAAATATATATAGTTATATGTTATACTTAGTAATACGTTAATAAACAAATGTACACAACATAAAATTGATGATGGCTAATAGTCTCGTAACTAAGGCCAGGCAAATGCCAAAAAATAAAAAAATAATTCTACAACTTTTTCAAACAAAAAATAACATTTTTAATCTTTGTATAGATTACAACTTAGTAGTAGCAAAAACTAAAGTAATCTAGGAAATTTCCGATTTGAAAATGTCGTATCTTAAGTCAGTTTTACTTAATGATTGTGAACTGCTCTTGCTAACGAAAAAGACAATCTTCACTTTTATTTGTAAAAGCTATCATTTATTGTGCATCTTGAATGTGTTTACCCCTAATGTTTTATGCAGTTTTAACGAATACACTAGCATTTATGCTAACAATGTTAACCACACTTTGTTTTTGGTTACTTAACTAATCTAACTTAATTTGACAAAAGCACTCTTGATGATATTTTGTAATATGAGGAAATTATTAAAGATAAATTATAAGGGTTCACATATATAAAGTTTCAATAAAATTCCTAAACTTGCATTGAAGTTACGCCACTTTAAAAAAGTGACTACTTTTTTCTTTTGAGTAGTGTTTTTTTTAAATTTTAAATATAATTATTAAAACTAGCAAACATTATAACAATTAATAAAAACCTGTCCAAATGAATACAAATAATAAACAAAGAAGAAAATTGAATTTGATTTTTCTTGACATCATATGCATACGTTACATTCGCAACGTATATCCACAAATTTTAATTTTAATTTTAATTTATTTACGGAATCTCCGGTTTACAATAGATTAATACATATACATCTTAATACAATAAATTGACTAAACAAAAACAAAATCTAAATATGCCAAACAAAATTTAAACTTATAACCCTACAGAAATATTTTATTTCAAAATTTATTGCATATTGATCCCAAATAGTTCAAAACGTAACAATATGAAACAAGCTCCTTCCCACCTTCAAGTTACAATAAATAGATTAATTAATCAAACACTCAACCTTCAATCGATCAATTAATTATACAACCAATAAATTAATATATATATATATATATATATAAATATAATATGAATATAAATATAAAATATATGACAAAACTTAATAAAAGGAACAGACCGAAACTCACACAAGATATCACAGCGATGTCAACAATACAAATTATCACAGATGGAACATAAATAGTATATGACGAATACATATTGAATAACAAACCACCAATATATATATATATATATATATATATATATATATATATATATATATATATATATATATATATATATATATATATATATATATATATATATATATATATATATATATATAAAAGGATAAAATGGTATCTTAACATGTACAACAAATGTAAATTATCACAGATTGAACATGAAGTGTAAATAACGAACACGTATTGAATTAGCAAATGTGTCAACAAAGACAATCGTTTTTACAATTATTCACAGAAATTTATCAAAACTAGGTTATAGCACTGTAGATCCACTTCAAATGAAAATCGTACATTTCTGTGTAAAGAATAATATACTTTTATCGTTTAAGCACGACATTTTTTTACTTTATGTTGTGTGATAATATGGTATGTTGAATTAAAAAAAAACCTGTAAAGTGCTATAATATCATCTTTTTTAAATTTAAGTTAGCTTCAGGAATTGACATAAAACGTCAAACATAATAATTTTAATATATAATTTCAGAGTTACTGACCTACAATATTTTCCATGGCACTCTAGAGGTTCGGGCTTTTCTCAACTCAAAATTTTGCGCCGCGCATAAAAACACTGATTTAGAGTGATGTTCAAAATATACTGTTCATTTAAAATTAAATTTTTTGTCGATTTTTAAATTATAAAATTTTCATGTGATTTTTAAAATTTCGAGAGTTTTGTGCGTTTTTTAAATTTTTCCATATTTACATCAATTTAAAAAATGTTCATGAAATTTCCAATATTTCGACATTTTTTTGGATTTATGAAAGTTTCCTTTAGATTTTTATGATTTGAACATTGTCTCGTCGATTTTTTAAATTTTAAATATTTTTTTTATTTACCGCGCAAATAGATCGAGTTTTATTCATTTATTTATTTAGGCTTTCCTAAACTCCAAACTTTACTGCATGCGCCACCGACCGTATTTCAGCAAAAACGGCTCATAAGATTTAGATAAAATTTTGGATTGGGATTCTTATCCATAATATCTGGAAATTATAAACTTTTTCCTACGGCTGCTACCGCAAACAGACATTTAGCTATAGCCCATACTTTTGTGGTCTATATGTAAACTATCAAGTTAAATATAATAATATTTTATAATCAGCGTCTATTTTGATTTGACATTGTGAGTTTATTATGTAATTAAACTTTTGTATAAAAGCATAATCATACAAGAAATTTAAAGTTTTTTTTTAATATTACATTTTTGTGTTATAAAAAGCTGCTATTTCTATTAATTGAAGTCTTTAGAAAACATATACAGAGAGTTTTATGTAACACCGAACATTTCCAACCAATGCAATTTGACACCTTTAATTTTTAAGTTTCAAGTATACAGGTCCCAATTAGAGCGTATATGCCGTAAATCTTTAGGTAATCGTTGTTTGTTCACAAGAGTTTAATTTGAAAGTCAAAATGAATGTGTTCCACTCCCAGACTAAGCATGAAGTAAAATTTCGAGTTTAGAAAAGCCTGAAAATTTGGTTTGGTCGCGTAGCGCGAAGCGCGGAGCGGCCAAACCAAATTTTCAGGCTTTTCTAAACTCGAAATTTTACTTCATGCGCCACCGGTACAAAACACTCACATATTACGAAGTTTATAACACACCGCTAAACTTTACATTGAATCAGTGTTTTGTACCAGTGGCGCATGAAGTAAAATTTCGAGTTTAGAAAAGCCTGAAAATTTGGTTTGGCTGCTCCGCGCTTCGCGCTACGCAACCAAACCAAATTTTCAGGCTTTTCTAAACTCGAAATTTTACTTCATGCTTACCCTGGGAGTGGACAACACTCGTTTAAAGTTTCAAATTGAATTTTCTTAGTAAAGCAAGCGTCGGAAAATGTACAAAGTATGCATATGTATACTTGAAAGAAATATTCTCGCTATGAAAATGTTCGGTGTTACATAAAACTCTCTGTATGTCATAAACATTGCAAATTACAACGGTTATAGACTAAGTAAACAGCTGTTCGCGCCGTGGCACCCGCCACCTAGCGGATTTCTGTATAAGCAGCATCGGTGTCGGTTGCGTATGAGTTGCATGGTGTCAGTTGGTTTTTTATTATGTAACGTCATAATTTAATGCTGTGCGTGGTATTTGTTCGTACAAAACCGATGTAAATATGCATGTCATAATAAGTTGCGGCTTTGAAACGGTTGACACAACCATTTTCCGACGGAAAAGCCTGTCGAAAGGTAGGAAGCTTTGTGAAAGTTCGCACGTAACCGACGTATCCGAAGAAATAAGAGGAGACGAGAATAATATCTTGCGCGGGGTTGTTTTACGAGAAACACCCGGGGCATTGACCTCCAAAGCAGACACCCTGTACTACAAACCGTCGGTAGAGGTAACCTATACAAAATTGTAATGTTTCTGTGTCATAATGAGATTTAATTTTCAACAAGTTCATTGTAGCACGTAGAATTGTTTGGAAATGTTGTTAAATTATTAATTTACTTATTATTTACAATTACAAATAGAACGCATAATAAGAAATATACGCATTTCATTCAAGCCTTTTAAGTTTCTGCTTATACAATTTGATATACAATTTCAAACAATGTTATTTTCCTTACTCGTTACAGAAGTGCCACTTTCTCCTACTGTTTCAGTTAGTGTGAGTGAACTTCTTCAACTTGTAAGACGAAATGTTGTATTTAACGGAGGTGGAAATAGTAATTTTACAGTCGTGTGAAAACTCGCAAAAAATTACAGCGGCAATCCACCTCGCTCTCCGCTCCGTTTCCCATGGTTTGTATGGGAACGAATAAAAAGAGACGGAGCCATTACTTTTATATTTACTGGTGCATCCGACGACACAACAATTTTGATTGCATTTAGCTCGCTTCGGCTCAGAACTCATACTTCTGCTCAGAACTCCCGTATGACGAAATGACAACCGGCACCGATGCTGCTTAGGCTTAAAACCGCGTGGCGGCGCTGCAATCGCCGCTTACTTAGCCTATACTGTGCGCCGCCGCCATTTGGTCGTAGGAAGAGCAGAGTGTTAAACACGTTTTGAAAGCTGCATTGCCCTGTTGGCTCGTAAATGCAATTTGGTATTCGCATGCAATACGAAGCTTTTAAAGCTTGTCAAACAGTCCAAGGCCGTAGCTAGAGAACAATTTCGGGGGGATATCAAAATTTCGAGGGGGGGGGGGGGTTACAGGTAAAAATATTGTTTTTTTCTCTTTCGGGGCTGCTTTTACATACAAAATTTTTAAAATTTTCGGCTACGGCTACGGCCTTGAAACAATCTACTATTGTGCTAAGTGCGGAAACCGGAAATTAATGTTTACTCTTGGCGTTTTCTTTGTATCTTGGAAAACAAAATATATGATTGAAAAATCATTTAAATAAAAGTTGTAGAGAATCAAAAAATAAACAATTAATGTATGTACACTTTTTGTCATAGGTATCTTAGATTTAAAGTTATTTTGAAAAAATATGAATTTTTGAATTGTTTAAATTATTTTTGCACCTAAGTCGATTAATTTAAACATTAAAAGTGCGATTCTTTTCGCAATCTACAACAAGTTAGTCTTACAAAGACTATATCAAACACTCATTGAAACAACTACTTCCCGGGCTAATACCCCGACGGACATTGAATTATACAACAAGTGTTTGCTGTTACATACAGCCCGGGAAGTAGTTGTTTCAATGAGTGTTTGATATAGTCTTTGTAAGACTAACTTGTTGTAGATTGCGAAAAGAATCGCACTTTTAATGTTTCTAATTCTATAAGATTTTAATTTATGGTCGGTACCTGTGTTAGCCATAGTAGATTTTTTTAGATATAGTACTTGCAATTTATTTACATTATTAATTACTACTTGAAAGTTAATATTATATTATATTATTTTCAATTTACATTGCTTTTTTTATATACATTACCACTACAAACAATCACCAAACACATTAGTTTCAACTGATTATATGACAACATAATAACACAGTCAAATCCATTAGAACATAACTATCAGTTTACACATTCATATAAAAATAACCGCAAACATGCGAACCCTAATGTTTCAAATACTAATAGCCATACCTGCACAAACACTAACGTCTAGTCTGTTTGGGGGGTTGAATGAATGCACCAAAGTAATGATTCTACAATGTCCTAGCAACCTTGAAAACAACTCCATGTTTGTGTATTTTCCGAGTTGAAGTGTAACTGCAAGAACGACGGTAGTCCGCCAAGTGTTTCTTAATATTTTCAAAATCTTATTTGTGAGGCAAATTTGAATTCGGGTCACATATGAATAGAATTGTGTATTGATTTCAAGCAGGGAGTTCGGAATAAATAATTGGGACTAAATACAAAAGGAATAGTGTAGTGTAGTAAAAATTATGAATGGATTAAAATAGACGCATTGCTATTAGTTGGTTGAACTTACTATATTTAAGAAAAATACAAAGTGTGAGTATGTTTTTTCTTTTTTTAAACTGTTAATAAATAGTAATTATAAATCCTCAAATTAGTATATTATTGTGCTGATAATAAACTTTATTAATATATTTTTTATTAATTAGAATTGAATAAAATATGTCTTTATTGCAAAGTATCATTTACAAACAAAGTGATAATAACGTCACAATTACTTAAACTAATCTTATAATCTAATTTGGTATATATGCACAATAATTACATTCTATCTAATATTACATTACTAGATATTTATCTGTGAATTCATAAATTCTTGAAGTGAGTATGGCTCTATTTCTAAGATATATTTATTTTTATTTTATTTATACTATAAGAATTGTACTTAATTTCCTGATATAATTTTTATAAATTTTTATATTCTGTCAGTAAGTAAAATAATCTTATAGCAAAACAATATCGTGCCATGAAATGTTTTAATTTTATTTTCTCTAATGGGCTAGGAAGAGCACTTGCCCCCTCCCCCCTCCTTG
The DNA here is from genome assembly GCA_932526585.2 of Philonthus cognatus. Lineage (NCBI taxonomy): Eukaryota > Metazoa > Arthropoda > Insecta > Coleoptera > Staphylinidae > Philonthus > Philonthus cognatus. The sequence continues at coordinate 99,023,836 of OW052244.1, forward strand.
GAATTCTGATTCCTCAATTATTTATTACAGTACGCTAAAAATCGACAAAATATATTTATTTATGCTATGATTTGTAAATGGACATATATAATCAATATATTTTGGGCTTTAAAATAAATCAGTGTTTTAGACGCGTGGCGCATGAAGTAAAATTTCGAGTTTAAAAAAGCCCAGAAAATTTGTCTCGGGTCGCTGCGCGACCCTCGACAAATTTTCACGGGGCTTTACTAAACTCGAAATTTTACTTCATGCTTAGTCTGGGAGTGAAAACACTTGCTAGAAATAAATTTCAGATAAATTATTCAGCAGATAAAATACATTTTCACTTCTAAATTACTGAAGTTGGACTACATGAAAATGCGATGTTGCCACGAACATCATTTCAATTTTGGCTAAAAATTATTGTAAATCAACCTAGATATTATATTTGTTCATGACCAAATATTTAAAGTATCTGAATTAATTATTAGGGGGGGGAGGGGAGTAATAAGTACACCATATTATTTATAGCATTAACCCATTGCCATGATGCATATACGGCACATTATTAATTTTATCTTAATTAAATTACTAAATAACTTAATTTGATATATTATATTATTTGACTTGACTTGAAAATGTATGAAGAATAACGTAAATATTTTGTTCTTTAAATATCTTGATTATTACTCATTTTAATAAATTGTTTTTAGTGTATTTCTAACTTCACAATATTTCAGTGTTTTATACGCGGGGCGCATGAAGTAAAATTTCGAGTTTAGAAAAGCCCCGTGAAAATTTGTCTCGGGTCGCTGCGCGACCCTCGACAAATTTTCTACTCGGGGCTTTTCTAAACTCGAAATTTTACTTCATGCTTAGTCTGGGAGTGGAAATACACGTTCTAAACTTAATATTGCACGTTTTTATACAAATTTGACAAACGCCTTATATTTACAGCATATACATTATTTATATTTAAAAGAAAAATTCATAGAATGTAATACAATAAGTCATTCGTAGAACTCGTATAAAGAAGTGTAGAATTTTACCTAAAATCCCTTTTTTAGAGTTAACTATATAATTGCTCGGCCGTTAATGAAAATCTATGTGAAATTTTTGAGATTTAGAAAAAATTTAAATGTTTTTTTTATAAAAATTTAATTTTTCGTAAAACGGAATTTTCTGAAAAGAAACAAATATTCAAAAAATCTCTAAAACTCGCAATTATTCTTTTATATATTGAAAATAATGTTAGCTACTTTTTTCCGCAATAAAAAAAAATTCCATTAAATTTCTCTACTTTTAAACACTGCTTAATTTTATTTCAAATAAATATATAACTGATTTTGTTAATTGAGGGGTCCAATGCAATAACCAGCCAAGTCCATTTTTATGAGAAAATATTCTTAATAAGTTTAAAATTCTGTGTTATAGCATGCAACAATCTGGTTCAAATAATTTGCAGTGCATTTGTGTAATGTTAGTTGCATGCATAATAATCATTATGTTTTTTTTTTCTTGCATGTAAACTGTTTTTTGTCTCTCCTCAACATTTTATAAAACTGGACATGGCTGGTTATTGCATTGGTCCTCTCAATTGAAACATTGTTTGAACAAATTTCAATTATTATTTTTTTTTTTAGTTAATTTACATTTATATGCTATATTTGGTAACTACCCGTTAATTGTAAAAAAAACTATTCATGAATTTCGAATTAGAACATTTTTGTTCCTTTTCAAAGTTTCGAGAATTTTTAATGAATTTCCAAAGTTTTAGGTCTTTTCGGAACTTTCACAAGATTTCCGTGAATTTTTAAAATTCCTGAATTATTTAGATTTTCGTTAATTTTAAACATTTTGATACATTAGATTAATTTTCCAGTTATTGTAAATTTCCAAGATTTTTATTAATTTTCAAAAGTTTAGACGCGTTTTATGACATCCCAAGATTTTTGTAATTTTATAAATGTCTAATGGTTTTCGTGAATTTCGTAAATTTTTAAAATGTTGATACTGATGACTTTCGAGATTTTCGTCGGATTAAGAAACGTTAGCAATTAGCAAGTTTCCTAAACTTAATTTAATATGATTATAATTTTATTATTGTATTTTTTTTGAAATATCAAAGGAGATATCCGTAAATAAATACTTTACTTTACTTTCGTTAATTTTCATATCCACGATTTTGGTTAGTTTTCAAAATCTCGACCATTTTTCGTGAAATTTAAAAATCTAAACGCTTTTCGTAAGTTTCCAAGATTTCCCTTGATTTTCAAAATTCTGACGGCTTTTGTGAAATCCAAAGATTTTCAATAATTTTAATAAAGATTTACGAAAATCTTGAAAAATTCATGATGGGCGTATGAATTTTTCAAGATTTTCGTAAATCTTTAAAATCAAGAATTTCCAAGATTTCCGTTAATCTTCAATATTTTCATACAAGTGTGAATATTTAAGAAGTTATAAAAATCAACATGAATTTTCAATCATTTTTAAAAATTTCGGTTATATTCAAAATGTTTCTTTAAGTGTGAATTTTCAAGGAATTATCAAACTTAACATAAATTTCCAATAATTTTTAAAATTTCCGTTAATCTAAAAAAAGTAATGATTTTCATAAAGGAAAGTAATAGCTGTAAATATTGTATTAAAAAATAAAAATATGGGGAAAGTAAAAATTAAAAAAAATAACAGATTATTTAAGTAATATAGGTGTTTAATTAAATTCACTTGGTTTGTTTTACTAAAAACATTTTGATTCAACTAGTTTCGGCTTAATGCCATTTTCAAGAATGATGTACAATAGAAAAAAATTGGTGTTACATACATATTTATTTAACTTATTTAATTAATATAAATTTACAATGTTCGGAAAAATTGATGAAAATCATGAAACATTAAATTGAAAAAATCAAGTAATTATTATTGGAATTAAAAAAATTATACATTTAACTAATGATTTTTGTAAAAATATATGTTGGAGAATATTACTTTCTCAAAAATCATCAACACATTTTGATGATTTTTGAGAAAGTAATTTTCTCCAACATATATTTTTACAAAAATCATTAGTTAAATGTATATTTTTTTAATTTCATTAATTATTACTTGAGATATTAAAAAATGGTGGAAAGTTTTCCTAGGCGATTAAAATCAAAATATTTAGAAAACGACAAGTTATCTTTTAACCCATTAAGCGCCATGGATGCATACACCAAACATTATACATTTTTTGTTAATTAAATTAAAAACAAAATATTTATATTTTTCTTCATACATTTTCAAGTCTTGTCAAATAATATAATATATCAAATTAAATCATTTATAATTTTATATATTATATTATTTTACTAGACTTGAAAATGTTTGAAGAAAAATGTAAATATTTTGTTAGTTAATTTTTTCGATTATTACTCATTAAAAAAATTCATCAGTGCATTTTTAACTTTACTTCAAATCAGTGTTTTATACGCGTGGCGCATGAAGTAAAATTTCGAGTTTAGAAAAGCCCCGTGAAAATTTGTCTCGGGTCGCTGCGCGACTCTCGACAAATTTTCTACGCGGGGCTTTTCTAAACTCGAAATTTTACTTCATGCTTAGTCTGGGAGTGGAAACACTCGTTCTAAACTTCATATTGCACGTTTTTATAAAAAATCGATTATTGAATAAAAATGTGCAGTGTATACATTTTGCATATTTAAAACAAAAATTCACAGTATGTAGAATGTTCTATTAAATATGCAAAATGTATACATTGTAAATTTTCAGGCATTAATCGAGTTCTTATAAAAACGTGCGATATAAAGTTTAGAAGGAGTGTTTCCACTCCCAGACTAAGCATGAAGTAAAATTTCGAGTTTAGAAAAGCCCCGCGTAGAAAATTTGTCGAGGGTCGCGCAGCGATCCGAGACAAATTTTCACGGGGCTTTTCTAAACTCGAAATTTTACTTCAATGCGCCACGCGTATAAAACACTGAAATATTGTGAAGTTAGAAATACACTGATGTATTTTTTTTTAATGAGTAATAATCGAAGAAATTAAATAACAAAATATTCACATTTCTCTTCGTACATTTTCAAGTCAGGTCAAATAATATAATATACAAAATTAACTCCTTTAGTAATTTGCTTAACAAAAAATTTATAATGTTGTGTGTATGCACCAATGGCGCTTAATGGGTTAATTTAATAATTCAATACTCAAGAGGTCTAATAGGTTTTCTAAAATGTTCACTTTTTTATATATTTTAGGCATTTCGGACATTTTTTAAATTTTTACATCTAAACATGACAATCAAGAAATGTTTTTTTTTTCAATTTAAATGTATTCTATTCAATTCTGGAGGATTTGATTATTCATTAATATAAACTGAAAACGTTAAAATTCGTCAATAGAATGACAAATAAAATGTAAACAATAGTTGTAACATTACATGTTATGGTTTTTTGATGTGTATAAAACAAGCATGTTATGTTTTTTTTATTATTCATTTCAACAAACGTTGCACAGTTTTAGAATATTTCCATTTTGTTTTAAACTCTTAAGAATTTAACTGAATGTATTGTTTCAATTAGCAGAAATTGCAATGAAATTAACAATTGTTTAGTGTTAGAAACGTCACCACCAGTTTTCAACAAGTTTGATCATTTTTTGCGATTTTTGTTAATTTCATAATTATTAAAATTTGGAGGATTTTGATATTTTTCGCCATATTTTAAAAACAAATGACGCTATTTGAAATTTGTTCACGTAGTTCTATTTCGTAACAAAAATTGAAACTTATCGAATCCAACCATCTTCGTATCTCTAATAGTTTACGAAATACGCTATTTGAAATTTGTTCACGTAGTTTTATTTCATAACAAAAATTGAAACTTATCGAATTCAACCATCTACGTATCTCTAATACTTTACGAAATCCCAACGGTGAGCACGATAAAACAATCGAACGGTATATCCCGATATACGAGTACACCGCCTTTAATTTGAAGTTCCTAACAAGTGTTTTCCACTCCCAGGTTAAGCATGAAGTAAAATTTCGAGTTTAGAAAAGCCTGAAAATTTGGATTTGCCGGGGCGCGCGAGCGAAGCGAGTCGCGCCCCGGCAAATCCAAATTTTCAGGCTTTTCTAAACTCGAAATTTTACTTCATGCGCCACGCGAATAAAGCATTGACAATATTGTGAAGTTTAAAATATACCGCTTTAGTTTGATCTCGCGTTAATACATTTCAAAAAAGTATTATTAAAACTTTTCTAAATTAGTTCTTTATATTATGTTTTTCTTTTACTTTTTAAATATGCAACTACGAGTGATTGTTGTTCAAATATGGAAAATTTAGAATTCAAATATTTTAACGGCATTGATTCAAAATTGCTTTATTAAATAGCTTTTTTCTCCCCTATATTTTGAAAAATAAGGTTATTTTAAGGGATCAGGAAAAAAACTGTAATCAGGGAGAAGTTAGTAAAATTTAGCATTTCAGATTGGTTGCCACAATATCATTGCTTTTTTCTAACGCGTTCAATTTAAAGTTTGGAACGAGTGTTTTTTCTAATCTTTCATTTAGCATGAAGTGAATTTTTGGGCTTTTCTAAACTCAACAATTTACTTCATGCTTCAGGCTTGGTAAGTATTCTGCGTATAAAACATCGAAATATTACGAAATTAAAAATATAATGCTAAATCAGTATTAAATATGTACCGGGTGATGCATCGGCTTAGGATATATAGGAAGCCCAATGTGGATTTTAAATGTGCCAATTATTGGCTCCCCTATTAACTTTTTCAGAAACTTGTATTAAAACTCTTTAAAGTAGTAGATTAGATATGAATACCTACCAATCCTGAATACTTTGCCGTTTTAAAATTATTTGCAACATTATCTCCAAAAAAAATGTATTTTGCACAAGATCCTAATACTGCAGTCACTAGTAACTATCCAAATAAAAGACATAACTAACTTCTAACTTCAAAACGACTTAGTAGAAAGAATTCAGGCTTGGTAAGTATTCTTATCTAATCTAGTACTTAAAAAGTTTCAATACAACTTTCTTCAAAAATGTATAGGGTAGACAATAATTAGCCTCTTTAAAATGTATATTGGATTTCCTATGTATCCCAACTCGATGCATCACCCGGTATACTGCTTATAGAAGATTAATAATATACTGCTAGACAAGAATGTTTTGATATAATATGTATACTTGAAAGACAAATTCCCTGTGTGTTTATGTCTACAGCCCTACAAATAAAAGCCGCTACTGATGTTATTATTATCTTAATATATTATGAATTTTGTTTACAGCCATATATTGCCCATCAACGTGACCGCACTGGAAAATCTGCAGTACACTACTGCTGCACCAGCGACAGCAAACACGCGGCAGAAGCAGCCGATTTCCTTCTTATGGCAGCACCTGAACTCATCGATGGCAGAGATGAAGATGGCTTCACACCCTTACACCTCGCCGTCATCGCTGGCAACATATCACTGGTCACCTTTCTTCTGGCTTCAAAAGCCGACGTCAACGCGGTCGATAGCGAGAAACACACAGTCATCCACTGGGCGACAGGTAACACAACTCAATTTAATTAAAACCCGACAATGGGCATGGATTGCTTACCCAAGAAATAGAATCGCTATTCTTATCGGTGACTGAGAGTTGGTCACTTTCTTGGCCCAAGGTTAACGCGAAATCGATTACCTGACCGTTTGAACGACTCGCTAAATTTTCTCCGCACGAAAGCCGCTAACACACTATTAACCTTATACTGGTTAAATTCTAATAATACAAATACGTAGTTGTGGTATTAATAAAATGTTGCGATTAACATTCGATATTATTTCGCCTGTTTTTGTTGGTAGAATGACAGCGGGAGAAACATGCCATACTTAAATTAAACTCATTCGTGCGATGTGGTTTTGTCCATCTTGAAACCCTGAGTGTGGTGGGGATAGAAATTAGGGCAGCATAAGATGGCATAAGAAATTCGATTACCGCATGCAATTTCTTGTGAGTGAATTGGGTCGATTTGTAATTATGTGAAAAGTTTGTTAATTTTCGCTGACACACAGTGGGCGAATTTCGTCAATTAGAGTGCTCTAATTAAAAAAAAAACGTTTCTGACAATTTTCAAAACATATTTATTTATACAGAAACATGATTTTAGATATTTCTTCTTTAAAGAAAGGCGGTTGCAGCGAAATATTACCTAGTTTCTGAACAAAAGAATTAAGAGGTCTTAATTTATCGCTGTTCAGTTAACCTATAAATACAGCAGTTGTAAAAATAAAACGTTTTTCGTATTTATAATTAATTTCGATTTCATAACGAGTTAATCGTATATAATTACAACATTTTTGGAATATAGAAAATTTGGTTTGGTCGCTCCGCGAAGCGGAGCGACCAAACCGAATTTTTACGCTTTTCTAAACTCGAAATTTTACTTCATGCGCCACGCGTATAAAACACTGATTTCAAGTAAAGTTCAAAATATACTGCTTAGGTTTGATTTCAGGTTAATACATGTTACAAATATTTATTTACTCAAAGCAAATCCCGCGCTTTCGAAATTCGAGCAGTCTTTGGGATTTTTTAAACTGGAATACTCGCCACACGTATTAAACACTGAAAGCACTGAAATATTGTTAACAAGTGAACTTTACTTGAAATCAGTGTTTTATACGCGTGGCGCATGAAGTAAAATTTCGAGTTTAGAAAAGCCCAGAAAATTTGTCTCGGGTCGCTGCGCGACCCTCGACAAATTTTCACGGGGCTTTTCTAAACTCGAAATTTTACTTCATGCTTAGTCTGGGAGTGGAAAACACTCGTTTAAAGCTTCAAATTGAACTTACAAAAATAAAACGAATATCTGAAAATTTACAGCATAAAATTTTGATATGTTAACTAAACAGAAAAACTCCCTGTATGTTCAAATTTTTTGTTGATACGATAAGGTATACGCATTGAGTTATCAGAAATTGCGAGAAGTTTAGTTACCGCGAATGAACGAGATATGATTTTTGTCTAAAACATGTTCGAACGTATACTTTTCAAGAGATAGTTTTGAAATCACATTTTCTTAGTAAAATATAAAAGAACAACGTAAGTTAGTATTCTTAAAATGTAGTAATTACATATCTTTATTGAATTCTGAATATAAAAATGTATTATAAATGTGAATAACAATGATTAAATAAAGAAAACACTTGGTTAAATTTCACTAATATTAACAATATTAGTGAAATTTAACCAAGTGTTTTCTTTATTAAATCATAGTTAAATATTAGTATAAATGAATAATTTGACCCAAATTGTTACATTTGCAGTAGGTTACTGTATGTAACAGCAAACACTTGTTGTATAATTCAATGTCCGTCGGGGTATTAGCCCGGGAAGTAGTTGTTTTAATGAGTGTTTGATATAGTCTTTGTAAGACTAACTTGTTGTAGATTGCGAAAAGAATCGCACTTTTAATGTTTATAGTTAAATATGTTTCACCACGCGAAAGATGAGAAACTTGTTCAAGGTGAATAACAATATTTATTACACTTTTAATGCAGCTGTATTAATAGGTTAACTTAGCAGAGGTAAATAAACAGCTGATAATCTTTTGTTAATAAACAAGAGGCAGAACTCCAATATTGTATTTTTAAATAAGAAGCATCTAAAATCATGTTTTTAAATAAATATATTTTGACGAGAATCAGAAACGTATGATTTATAATTATTGTAGTCCAATTCATGCAATTTTCCCATAACTATAAAGTGTTAGAAAAAGTAAATTTGATTAATCTGCGATCTAGGGTTTCGTATCAGCAGTTATGTTTAGTACAAATGCGTTTTTAACGTATACAGGATGTTCATTTCAAAACTTCCAATTTTCAAAATCTTCATCTAGGGCAGTGGTTCTCAGCCGACTTTTCGACAGGGATCACTTCGATATATATTTTTTGTCTTAGCAGGGACCACACATTTTAATTTGTAATGGGAATTATCGAGATACGATAACTGAATGAGTCAGTTATTAAAATATCTCGATATAATAGATTATTGTTTATCGATTATTGTATTGATCATTTAGTTTACATCAGCGTTTCCTAAACTAAGAGTTGTGTATCAAGGATGGGCCGTTAGTCAATTTTGCTTATAGGGGTTCAAATTATTTCGCAAAATATAAATTAGCTGTAATAATGAAAATCGAAAATCGGACCAATGTTTGTTTATACCCTGGGTCTACAAACTATCTTCATCGCGGGCCACAAATACAATTCTACATAATAAAGTCGGCCAAGATCCGATTAATTTTATAAAATTATGAAAAATTTAAGGAACAATTGTTACAATATTTCAAAATATGACATTTACAAAAAAAAATACAAACAATCGCGGGCCGGATTCATGCAAGTCGCGGGCCGGATTTGGCCCGCGGGCCGTAGTTTGGAGACCACTGGTTTAGACTATTGTCTTCAAATAACCCCTGAACAAGATGTGAGTTTTTTTATACACCTATTCAAAATCACCCTATATAAAGGGATACCTATTGTATAAGTTTGTGGTAATAAGTGCGGTGTAAGGGCACGAAATTGTAATAACCCGAAGAAAAGTAAAAGTTGTTTTTAATAAAATGCTATATTGACTGTGCTGTATAAAATTTAGTTTGGTAGTGATATACAATATTTACAAAAATATACAAGAAAAAGAGATTTTTCTTTGAGTGGGGTGGTATAGTCATCTCTTATTGGCTCCTTTCTTCTCCCTCACGAAAAAGGGTTTTAACCAGATTTTTTTACTCGGAACCCGCGGATGTACCAGCGCAAACGGCTTCTTCTAGGAAGGACGCCAATTTGGCCTACAAAGTGGACCCCCTGTGGTCCGGCAAGGGCGCTCGCTTACTGGGGTACAGCAACGAAAAATGACTAATGACTAGTATTCGTTTCACCACGTAGGCAGTAATTTCTGGAATAAATTACGCGCCTAATCCGAACACCTATGTATTCTTTAAAAGAAAAACCTCAAGGCAAAAAATTGCCACAATTTTCTAAAATTTCTGTGTATCTAGTATCAATACTTTAAGTATACAAATGTTGAAACTAATGAGCATATTATTAATTAAAATATGATGTTGCCTCCAGTTTTTCATTCAAACTTTTTTACTGTGAGTAATTAAAATACTGTACTATACAAATTTCAGTACTAAGTATTTTAATAGGTCTCGCAGTCAAATGTACTGCTTTTGTTGTAAAAGTTGCAAATTTGAAGATTTGTATGAAGATTGATTGAGTTACGTGGAAATCAAATTAATTGGACGAATAAAGCACTAATAACCTTTCTTCACACGTATATTTGAATTACCAAATGTGTCCGAAATGTATGTACATTTGGTAATTCACATAAACGTGCGAAGAAAGGTTATTAGGGCTTTATTCGTCAAATTGTATAACACATTTTATGAATCTTTCGTTACTATGTATTTTTATTATATTTTCGTAATACATGCAAATAAAAACTTGTCTGCATGTTACATATCTATCCATCGATTTTATATCTGTCCATTAGGTATAATATTCAGTCATAAAGTATGGGAATATCATAAAATCAATATAATCATTAATACAAATATATTAGTCAATAGGTTAATTTACTATCTATAGACTGTTTTGATTGTAATTCACCTTGATAATATATCTATGATCTTTTTCCATTGGCATATTGTCAATAATGAATATTGTTTAAACCTTAAACCCTTAAATACTCGAAGGACCAAATGGGAAGCTCCCATTAATTATAAAAGAAAATGACTTTAACACTATTTATTAACTATGTAAACAACAACAAAATAAAATTCTCTATCGCGGACTAAAAAATGTTTAATGAAAAGATCGATGTTTCTTAATCGAAATTTGGAGAGTGAGTGTCTCTTTTTTCCTTTCCCATGAAGCTCTTGGGGCTGGTGGTGGTGGTGGAAAGTTTTTCCGGGAATAAGGGTTGTTTGCCTGTTGCCGCTAAAAGTGTCCGTTTTATTGCCTTTTTGTTCCCAAAAAACGTGCTCTGGCATAATCTTCTGCGAATATACAAATTCCGGCCCGGATGTCCATCTCAAGCGAATGGTTTAAAACATCTGTTTTTTCTCTGGGTGTCCGGCCGCGTGGATAATGAGGGCCTCGTCCCTAGCAGGTAAAGAACCCGCGCCTACCCGCGAACCTTTTATTTACAAAATCGGCCCTATGCTAAATTAGCAGCAACAAATATTGTTTTAATAATACATAATAAAATACATTATACAGAGAGTTTTATGTAACACCGAACATACTAAAATGCACTCAATGTAAATTTTCCTATGTTCGATGTGTACTGGGGCGCATCAAAGCATTGAGTGCGATGTGATTGGCTACGATTTCTAATTGTAATATAGTCAACCCAATTTTCACCCACTTTCGATTTTTTAGAAAGAAATCATTGCGCAGAAAAGCCATTAGCGGGCGCAAGCAAGCACAGCAAAAATTGAAGCAAGCGCACAAAAAGTATGAAAGTTATGGGGGTTTCAAATATGGGGGGGGGGCTAAGTTGACGTCTGCCCCCCACTTTTGATTTTTTAACTCTTTTTATAAGATTTAGATTCCTCACAGCTCGCGCAAGCTAGCACAACCAATTTTAGAGCTAGCACAACCCCAACAACCACTTAAAAATACAAAATTAGTTTGAACCCCGGCCCCCCACTTTAATATTTTTTTATTATTTCCAGTAGTATCTGTCAGAGCTGGGCAGGATTCGAATCATTCAGGATTCGAATCCTTTTAGACGATTCAAAAGAGGAATTCGAATACTTTAGTTTAACTGGATTCATGATCCGGATTCGTTACATTATTTTAAGAGGATTCGTATTCGAATCCAAATTTGGGTGATTTGAATCCTTATAAAAGGATTCGAATATTTATAAAATGATTCGAATACTTACAAAAGGATTTGAATCGTCAAAAATAATTCGAATTAATTGTAAGGATTTACACGAAAAATGTTTGAATCAGTGATTTGTACCGGTGGCGCATGAAGTAAAATTTCGAGTTTAGAAAAGCCCCGCGTAGAAAATTTGTCGAGGGTCGCGCAGCGACCCGAGACAAATTTTCACGGGGCTTTTCTAAACTCGAAATTTTACTTCATGCGCCACGCATATAAAACACTGAAATATTGTGAAGTTAAAAATACACTGAAAACATTGTTTTTTAAATGAGTAATAATCGAGATATTTAAAGAACAAAATATATACGTTTTTTTCATACATTTTCAAGTCAAGTCAAATAATTGATATATTATATCAAATTAGATTGTACGACGTTTTTTCTACTCCATTTTTTCTACTCCGATTTTTCTACTAATTTTTTTCTACTATTGTTATTATCTACCCAAAATAATAATACTCAAACGTCAATGAAAAACTGAATTTTTATTAAAATGTAATGTAATGTCCGGCGTCTTTAAGGTACAATAAAATTTCATTTTTTCGTTCTTCGTACTGAAACACCACGTTGCTGATTCGGTCTTCTTGCTGCTGTCTCGATTTATTCCTGTCTTTTTTTAATTCGTTTGCCTAAATCCAGTTCACGGATCATACACTCAGTGTCCGCTTGTTCCTTTAAAAGTTCTTTCATAAATGTGTATAAACTCGGATGATTTTTGCCCACAACAATTTGGAACCGGTTATGCCAGCCCGTTTTTTTCATTGTTTTTGGAATACAAATATCCCCCAATGAGCAACAACGTACTTCGAAATGTTTTAATCAGTTCCACGTCCATAATTTTAAAAGAAGTTGAAATAATATTATCAAAGTTACAAATGTGTCAAATTATGAATGAACGTGAAATTGTCATGAAGATGTCAGTGTTCTAATGTTTTTCGAATGTTCGAAAATTCAATAAATTAATATTGGTAGAAAAAGAAATTAGTAGAATTTTTTATGCAGTAGGAAAAAGAATAAGGTAGAAATAATTATTAGTAGAAAAAAAGGAGTAGAAATATTGACGCCCTACGATCAAATTAACTTATTTAATAATTTAATTAACATAAAATTAATAATGTGTCGTATATGCATAAAAGGTAATAAAATCATAGTTAAATATGTTTTACCACAAATTGATTGTGAGTTACGTGAAGATCAAATTAATTTGACGAATAAAGCACTAATAACCTTTCTTCACACTTTTATTTAAATTACCAAATGTACGTTTCGGACACAAAGTGACCATTATCAATGGAGTAACACTGTTAATCCATTGATAATGGTTACTTTGTGTCCGAAATATACATTTGGTAATTCAAATAAAAGTGTGAAGAAAGTTTATTAGTGCTTTATTCGTCAAATGTTTTACCACGTAAAAGATAAGAAACTTATTTAAGATATACAAATTTAATAAAACTACAGTTTATTTATTTTACTACTTCACTTAGTTATTTGCATTGATTAACTCTCATTAAATGATTATAACGACTACTAATTAGGAAAAATAATAAAAAATTCTATTAATCGTGTAAATTTACCAAAAAATTAAAAATACTACACAACAACTTTAGAGGGATGACTCTAACTAACCTTTTTATAATCTAATCCGACAGACTTACCCACTTGATTTAAGATCTAACAAACAGCAAAAATCAAATAATTTCGATTACGTTTAACACCGGAAGGTAATCCGGATGCATACTACGCGTACTTGCACTTAATCACTCGCGGTTAATTAATTTAATTAGAGGAGGTCGCGAATTTTTGAAAAATCATTCGCGTATTTCACAGCATCTACGACGCGACCGTACCCCAGTGATGCTGCAAAAATACTGAGTTCAGTCTAATGTGCGCACACAAATTTCGAATAAATGACAAAAAAGGCTCGCATTCTTTCAATGACGAGTCAAGGATTTATACGTTCGAGATTTAAGAGTAAACAACAAAAGAAGGTCCTATTCCACATTTCACGATATATACGCAATTTGTTTCAATTCTAATGGTGAGTGAGAAAATAATTTAATAAAATACAAATACAAATAATATAAATATATTGAATAAAATATATTTTGAACTTATGGAGCCTGTAGAAATACAGGTTGAGATTTGAAGGATTATTATTATTATTTTATTGATTTAAAATCACAATAATAATAGTATGTATATACCAAATACCAATAGATTTAAAAAATGTAGATGACAGTTAGTTTTAAGGTTTATACCTTTACTATTGTAATTCATGTTTATATTTATGTATTTTTGTAAATGGTTGATTTGCCAAATAAATAAATAGATACTAACATAAATTAATTGTGATCAAACATTCACGTTTTTCTAAACTTCAATCATTTCTGAAAATAATAAAGGAACAGTTTCCTTGAATAGCGTTTTGTTCAATGTGCTTAGCGTGCAACAAAATTATAAGTTGTTTAATTTTATAACTTAAAACAGCAATACATTCAAATAAAGACATTACATTTCCCTACCTTTTTAAATATTTTGAGTAAAATAACAATGAGTTGATTACAATCTCTTTAAGCAAATCCATAAGAATGGACGTCGAGAAAAATTGAAATATCCGATAAAACGTGGGATAAAAATAACTATGAATAAGTGCTAATTGGAATATATTCAAGGGCTGCGCTGGAAATATTTGTGACTCACAGTGTGAATAAATGCCCCTTCAGGAATAATAAATGATAAAACATAAAATCCTAGTCTTGTATGGAAATTTGATTGTTTGTTGGCAATAAAAAATTTTAAAAATGTGGCAATATAGATTGTTTTATGCACATATTCGTGAATGAAATTTCCTATTTTTCAAGTATTACTTTTATATATAATATATAAAACTACGAAAGTGTTTTTCGTGAAAATGCAAACATTACTTTTAAAGTTTAATTAATTATAATAGCCATGGTCTCTTATAATTTATCAACGCGTTTTATTCATATTTTGTTTTGGTGTCAAGACATGGAATATCAAAATGCACTGAATGTTAAAATAAAAATAACTTTTGCCAGAGTAATTCGTTTTACAAGTTTTTTATTAAAGTATACATATGCGTAGGCTTTCTTTTAAGAGTTCAATTTGAAGCTTTAAACAAGTGTTTTCCACTCCCAGGTTAAACATGAAGTAAAATTTCGATTTTACTAAAGCCTAAAAGCTTGGTTATTTTCATTCTCAAGGAATTCTTGAGAATGACTCAAAGTCGAAACTAGTTGGAATAAATAACCATAATATTAGTGCAATTTAACCAAGTGTTTTCTTTTAAATATCATTATTAATGATTATTATCACTTTAGTGCAATTTTGACCCTATTCGTCTGATATATGAACTTAACCTACTTGAGAGAAAATTGTGTTTCTTGTGTAAATTTAACACGCAACGTCTGCTGGTGTTCAGATATAAGCGTCCTGGCCGGCAGAATGAGGTCGGCGGTCTAGAACTGCCCTTAAGGGTGTACGTGTATATCAATACACATTCCGCACTAAATATAACTGACCAAGCAACTGATTTATTCCTGGAATTTGTACAGCAGTCGTCTATCGGGGTTAAAAGTTCCAAGAAGTAATCCAATTGCAGTTGCAAACACTTCACTTAAATTACTGTAATTACTGCTTGAAGTTTTGATTAGATTTTGTTACAATATCTGGAACACTTATGAAATGCTTGAAACGTTATAAGTGGAACATTGGTTTATTAATTGAATGAAAATATCATAATAGTATTCTCTGTAAATTTCAATACGGGGTGTAGAAAAAATAATGTATACATAATAATAATGTAATGTAATTTTGAAGATGTTTCCAATCTTGATTATTTATGTCAATTTTAGTCGTTTCTTTGTTGATATTTGTTCAAAAGGCTTCAATTTGTCATGATTTTTATCAATTTTTGTGTCAGTTTAAACTATGCTAAATTTATATAACTTGAGTCATTTTTTCAATGTTTGTGTTTTAAACATTAAAGTTGCAGTTATATAACAAATAATATGTATCGTATGTTCAATATAAAAACCTCTAGAGTGCCATGGAAAATATTGTAGATTCGTAACTCTGAAACTTAATATTATAATTATGAGATCTGATGTTTTATATGTCAATTCCTAAAGCTTGTAGTCAACCTAAATTTAAAAAAAAATCGCTTCGCTACCCGACCAAACCAAATTTGCAGGCGTTTCTAAACTCGAAATTTTACTTCATGCTTAATCTAGGAGTGGAAAACACGCGATTAAAGCTTTAAATTGAACTCTTTAAAAAAAGCGTATACATATGTATACTTAAAAGAAACAAATGCTGTATACGTGTTAATATATTTCTTTACCTTTAGTGAAGTTTGCTATAATTGATGAATCGATATGGAGCGACTTTTAAAGCATATAAAACTATCAAAAAAGTTGAAGATGCATCATCTTCAACTAAGTTGAATTCAGAACACTATAATTAAAATTTCGATTTTTGGTATTCCTGGTTCTTTCCTCCAAAAAATGAACTTTAATAAAATGTAGCAGAAAGTATGTTGATATCATATGAAGTTCATTATTTATTTTAATTTAGATGTATAATAAATGGTGAATGCGCCGGGGTGTACGTAATATACAGAGTGTTTCAGCGAGGACGGAAAGCTTGATATTTTCCTTAGTATTAAAAATATAAAAAAATATTTCAGATGCAAGCTGCATGATATGATTTTCACAACATAAAGTTATTTTAGCATATACAGAGTGTCCCATAATTCCTGGACGCCATTCAACTTTGTCATTTTAAATGGGACATTCCATATATTATTAACTATTTGGATTGGATACGAATATGTTAATATCATCCTTAGAACCATAGAACCGTGTTAGAGCTGTTTGCTAACTTCTATTAATAAGGCTGTTAATGTTTTAATCACATACTTGTACTGTGGTTTTTAATTTGCATATGTCTTTTTGTGTGAGGGCACTTAATCGTGCATATACAAAAAATTAAATTATGAACGGTGGAGGCTTTTACTTCGTTATACATGTTAATTTAATTAAATAAAACACTTTAACTTTGTTTATACAACACAATATTAAATACCAAATATTCTGTAATACAAACAAAGTTAAAGTGTTTTATTTTGTTAAATATAACAAAAAATAAACCTAATAACCAAATAACTGTACAAGGCTGAAGCTAAAAAAAAATCGGGGGAGTGGTATACACATTTTGGGGGGAGGGTTTACTGGTAAAAATATGGTTTTTGCTCTTTCGGGGCCGCTTTTATATACAAAAATTTAACATTTTGAACATTTCGGGGGGGGGGTAAACCCCCCATATCCTTCCTTGTCTACGACCTTGAACTGTACCTTTATAATTTATCTTACAATTTAACCAGAAATATTACATTTACAGAAGAGGGAGTACTATATATTCATATACAGGGTGTCCCATTAGTGCGGTCTCGGAAGATATCTCAGCTCTCGTTAAAGATAGAAAAAAAATGTTTTCATCAAATTTGCTTGATTTTAAGAGCTGCATAACCAAAAATTATTTTCAAATATACAGGGTGTCCCATTATTCCATACTTAATACCAACTTTGTTATTTTAAATGGAACACCCTATATATTATTTTTTTATTTGATCCACCTTTAAATAACCTACACAAAGATATATCATTATTGGCACTTTAGGTTATTTGTTACTTCAGTAAAATATTTTTTGAAAATTTTGGAAGTTTTAGTACTTTACTTAAAAATTCACTGTGTCCTTATTTTTTAAGATATCAGTCTGTAATTTTACACACATATGCAGTAAAGAATGCTCTATCCATTGACTATAACACATTATAATATTACTTATAAAACCTAATAAAAAACTACCTTCTAATATTTAATATTTAAAATGTACATAACTTCATTTTCTTAAATGGGACACCCTATTTTTCTTTACTTTATCAGATCCGCAATGAAAAATGCTTTATTTTTTGTATAACATACCCTATATCTATTTTTATTAGTTTTTGAGATATTAACATTTTCCTGTCATATATGGGAAATTAGGCCACAATCAGCATTTAATTAATCTCTAATGGACGTCTAACTTTAATGGTATTTAGATATTTCAGTTTTACTTTAAATCATTTATTTATGACATAATATAATTACATTTATAATATCAAAGTAAACAATATAACGACAATGGAAACAAGTAAACCGTATTAATATTAACAGATTAGCATATAATGAATTTGATAATTATATTAAGTGTTCGATATGGCCTCCATTTTGGTTTTGGCACACTTGAAGCCTCCGTATGAAGCTTTGATTGACACTTACTAAGTTGTCTACAGTAATGGCACGCATAACATTACTAATTCTATTTTTCATATCCTCTTGTGTTGTTGCAGGTATTTTATAAACTTCTTCCTTCACAACACCCCATAAAAAAAAGTCCAGTTTTGTTAAATCGGGTGACCTCGCTGGCCATGGAATTGGTCCTCCTCTTCCAATCCATTTGTTAGGAAAAGTTTGGTCTAAATATTGTTTAACTTGTCGACTATAGTGTGGTGGTGTGCCATCTAATTGTAACCATGCATTTTGTAACGTTCTTAACGGCAATTCATCCAACCAGGTTTCGAACTGATTTTGAAGAAAATTTAAAAACGTATCACCAGTAACATTTCCATTAAAGAAATACGGACCAATAATCCTATTCCCAATAATTCCAGCCCAAACATTAAGAGACCATTTATGTTGATGGTCTATACAAACAATATGGGGTTATATTCGGGTTATGGTCATCGTAATAATGATAATTATGTCTATTAACGAAACCATTTCTATGGAATATCGCTTCGTCGGTAAACAAAATATTGTTAAAAAAGTTCGGTTCAACTTGATGTTTTTGTAACGCCCAATTACAAAAATCCAATCTTTTTAAAAAATCATTCTCACCTAATTCCTGCACCAACTGAACGTGATAGGGATGAAATTTGAATCTCTTTGTTATTTTGTTTATTGTTGATTTGGGAATATCAAGTTGTTTTTCTAACTGGCGGGAAGAAATTTGAGGGTTCTCAACAATGGACTGAATTACCAAATGTTCATTCTCTTCTTTCGTTGTCCTTTTCTTTCTCTTTAATTTTAGAGGGTACATGATACTTCCTGTGCTTTCAAATCGGTTCTTCAATCTCACAAACGCTGCTGCATTAGGATGCCGTTCCGCATTTGGATACTTTTGTGCATATATTCGACTTGCAAGAAAACAATTTTCTTCACTTGCACCCAAAACGTATGTCATTTTTATTAATTCTTCTTTTGAAAAATTCATTATTGCGTTATCAAAAATTCAATAATATTAATAATAGTGTTAACAGCACTTTATTTATCTGTATGTCAAATAAATACGTTTGTTTACTTTATCAATTGTTTTTCATGGCCTCCTTTATTGCATTCATGATATATTAAAAAATGACAAAATTTGTTTATATTGTTTACTTTGATATTATAAATGTAATTATAATATGTCATAAATAAATAAAGTAAAGTAAAACTGAAATATCTAAATACCATTAAAGTTAGACAACCTTTAAAGACTAATTTAATGCTGATTGTGACCTAATTTCCCATATTTGACAGAAAAATGTTAATATCTCCAAAACTAATGAAAATAGATATAGGGTATGTTATACAAGAAATAAAGCATTTTTTATTGCGGATTTGATAAAATAAAAAAATATAGGATGACCCATTTAAAAAAATGAAGTAATGTACATTTTAAATATTAAATATTCGAGGGTAGTTTTTTACTAGGTTTTATAAGTAATATTTAAATGTGTTATAGTCAATGGATAGAGCATTCTTTACTGCATATGTGTGTAAAATTTCAGACTGGTATCTTAAAAAATACGAATACAGTGAATTTTTAAGTAAAGTACTAAAACTGCCAAAATTTTCAAAAAATATTTTTTTTTTAAGTAACGAATTACCTAAAGTGCCGATAATGATATATCTTTGTGTAGGTTATTTAAAGGCGGATCAAATAAAAAAATAATATATAGGGTGTTCCATTTAAAATAACAAAGTTGGTATTAAGTATGGAATAATGGGACACCCTGTATATTTGAAAATAATTTTAGGTTATGCAGCTCTTAAAATCAAGCAAATTTCGTGAAAACATTTTTTTTCTATCTTTAACGAGAGCTGAGATATCTTCCGAGACCGCACTAATGGGACACCCTGTGTATAAGATATCATCCTTGAAAGAAATTAATCCATTTTTAATTGCATTGCATGCATTTCAATTAACTATAATAAAAAGCACATATATCTCAAGGCTCTGTACATATTTACATAAATCATCATATTTGTATTAACATTCCCTACCCCTTCTTATTATCTAAAAACAAATCATAGCTGCATAACGTTAAACACAATTTATATACGCAATAAAATATTTCATACTGTTATACGTATGTATTTCATTAATTTGTGAAATTATCTTAACAAGTGCTCCAATTCCACTGTGGGCCGTAAAATAATACCGATGAGCCATTATTGTATGAAATAAGGCTACATACCTACGGCCACCGGCATATTTGCATATATTCTTTTGTGTAGACTTCGCAATAAATATGAAATTCTGAGCGAATGACAGCACGCGATGTCAATTAAAAAAAATTTAACCCAGTTTTTATTCGTGATGTTTTTCATATTTTTCAGTGTGTGGGGAGACTGAAGCTCTGCGGGCATGTTTAGCGGCAGGTGCGCCGGTTTCAACGCCCGATGTTCACGGAGGGTATCCTTTACATTATGCTGCTCAAATGTGCGGAGGGGTAAGAATTTATATTAAATTAAATATTTAATAAGTATCGTATGTTTAATAAAAAAAATCCTCTAGAGTGCTATGATTTAAGCTTTTTTAAAATTTAAGTTTGCTACACGCTTTAGGAATTGACATTTCAGACATAATAATTATAATGTATAACTTCATAGTTGCCAGCCTATAATATTGTCCATGGCACTCTAGAGGTTTTATTTTATTGAACATACTTATACTTCTCTAAAAGCCTAGATAAAGTCAACACATCACCCTTTTACCCTGACGTCACAAAAAAACAAAACACAGTATCATAAACACATGTCCATGTTTTTGTATGATTTTATTACTTGATTTATTTGACACACTTGTCAGTGAGCAATCTATTACAAAAGAAGGAACGAGAATGAACTGATAAACACATAACAGTAAACCTCAGTTAAACTAGATATAAATAATGTGCTCAGTATTGTATTTGTCACAATATTCAAGAAAATAAACATTTACAATCACAACAATTTCCTCTTGGTTCTGCGAAAAACTGTAAGTGCTCAATCACTATGGGATCCTCTTAATTTCTAACTCTATGGATTCTCTGTATTTCTAACATTTCAATTATTTTTTCACTTACTTTTAATGCAATACTTTCGCCCATTATTGGAAATCCGGTATGTTTTTTCTTTAAGTCGTTTCAACGCAGTTCCAATGCAATTTTGAGCATTTTCGTAAAATTAGGGCATTTAAAGTATTTTGACAGGCGTCATGAATGTCATGATGATAAAAACGCAAACTTAACATTCGACGTGCCAAACAATTGAAGATGTTCTGTTTTAACCAGAATCCATTGATTGAAAACAGATAGAAGTAAATGAGATCAGGGTAGAAAAGTAATGTGTTGAGAATATAATTCAAGCGTCTCATGACTACATTCCTTCCAATTAGAATCGCTTATTTCCATAGATACATGTTATCACAGCGGTGATAGAATTCTATCACCTTGTTTTGGTCGTTGCTACAAAAATTATTTTTCACATCTGACAGTCGATAATTAAATATGTCAACCGGGTGATGGGGTGGGGTTTCCAAGTCAGAAATATAGTGAAATTCGTTAAATTCTCTTATCGAATATAACTTGTGGTGTGATTAAAATCATACCACTTGTTATGTTACGGCTGACTATACAATAAAATCATACCACTTGTTATGTTACAGCTGACTATACAATTATCCCATAAGTTGTGATGGCTGGAATTCAGTTTAGCTGCACAGCAGTTTTCAGAATATATTTTATTGTTATGCATATTTAATAGTATGGTAGGTATATTTTGCGATAAAAGAAAGGCAGAAAAGTTGTTTATAGAGTGATGGGACTTACCGTTTACTCAAAATTTATTATCAAAAATTACCTTTTTGACAGGAGATGTTTGTTGTTAGGCGCTTGTTATTGTCATAGATAGTGTATGCAATATCTAGTACGCGATTATTCCGTCAGTTGGCGCATTTTAAGGAGGGATATTTGAAATATTATGCTAAAAACTAAAGTTAAAATTACAACCTAAGTGTCAGAGGTGGAAGGAAAAAAGGATTTAAATCATGAATCCGAATCACCTAATATGATTCGAATCACGAATACACGAACAAAGGATTCGTAAAATAAAAGAAATATCATTCAAATTAAAGATCAGAATTTATATCCGTGATTCGAAAAATGAGGTATAAATTCTGTTTTTTTTTTTCGGCAAGCAATGAGATTCTTTACATCGCTGCCAGTTTTTGCTAAGAAAAATGTTCAAAACGTAATTATTTATAATTAACACTATTGATAAGAGACTAAATATCTGATGTGTAATGTTTATTACAAAGGATGAATATTTTTTAATCTTCACGATAAATCAATGTTTAATACGCCTGGCGCATGAAGTAAAATTTTGAGTTTAGAAAATCCTGAAAATTTGGTTAGGTCGCGTAGCGCTACGCGCTACGCGACCTAACCAAATTTTCAGGATTTTCTAAACTCAAAATTTTACTTCATGCTTAATCTGGGACTGTAAACCCTCGTCGAATAATAATTATTATTGTTATGAGTATCACTTTCACTTCAAATAATATCAAACCAAACTTACTTTATTCGATAACAAATTAATTCCAATTGTGGAACATTGATTTTTATTGAATAAATTTATTTTCGGTAATTTGTTGTTTTTCTAGAAGCAAGTTAAAGGTTCTAACGAGTATTTCCACTCCTAGATTAAGCATGAAGTAAAATTTCGAGTTTAGAAAAGCTAAAAATTTGGATTTGCCGTCGCGAGCGAAGCGAGGGACGGCAAATCCAAATTTTCAGGCTTTTCTAAACTCGAAATTTTACTTCATGCGCCAGGAGTATAAAACAGTGATTAACGTGAAGTTTAAAAACACAAGGATGCAAGATTCGAATCCTTTTGTAGGGATTCTAATCACCTAAATCTGCATTCGACAACGAATCTGCATTCGAAAACGAAAACATCAGTTGCAATCTAACCTAATCTAACTTAGAAATATGTGGAATCACCAATATGTCCAAAGATACTTAAGTAATGTATTCTATTGCAAACGTGTCTACTTACTTAACCTAGAAATATTTTAATTTGCTAGCGTATACAAAGAAACCTAAACAATTTAATCTACTGTAAACCTCTCCTTACGAAACTTACTCTATCCTAGAAATATGATTTATTATTATTATTATGTTAAATATCTAACGTGCGCAAAGACATGTACTTAATGATTTTTTTCTGAAAATTAAGATTTCTTTTGTGTGGTGTATTTTAAATTTTAAATTACCCTCCGTGAAAATACGCGTCCTGATGTACGGATCACACACTATACTTAAATGCATTATCTGTGACAATTTCATCAACCTAAAAAACAAACGTAACTTAACCTAGAAATATTTAAATTTGCTAGCGTATACAAAGAAACCTAAACAATTTAATCTACTGTAAACCTCTCCTTACGTAACTTACTCTATCCTAGAAATATGATTTATTATTATTATTATTATTATTATTATGTTAAATATCTAACGTGCGCAAAGACATGTACTTAATGAATTTTATCTGAAAATTAAAATTTCTTTTGTGTGGTGTATTTTAAATTTTAAATTACCCTCCGTGAAAATACGCCCCCTGATGTACGGATCACACACTATACTTAAATGCATTATCTGTGACAATTTCAACAACCTAAAAAACAAACGTAACTTGTCAAAAACGTAATTTCCAATCCCAAATCTTAAGCAAACGGTAAGTCTATTATTATTATTTATCATTGATCCTCTTTTACCCACAATAAGTGTTGAGGTGTGTTTTGACTATGTCGAATTAGGTCAAATTTCCAATTCCGTGATTCTTCCTGTTCCTCTGACAAACTCTCTGCACTTGTTTCTATCCAGTGCTTCGTCCCAATGCAAATTCCGTTCCCTAAGGATCTCCGCCATTTCTTCATTCCATCCCTTTCTAGATCTTCCTCTCCCATTTGTACCGGTTAGTCTGGCTTTTCATACTATTTTAGTTGATCTTGTATTTTGCGTCCGGGCTAAATGACCGGACCATCTTAATTTGCGCATTGCCATTTCCGCACTTATAGAATCCACTTACTGTTCCTCTCTGATTGTCGCGCTTCCAGTTTTGTCTATTCTTCGTACGTTGGCTACTCTCCTAATGTACTTCATTTGTACCGCTTCTAGTTTTTTCTTTTGCCTTTCTGTTAGTGTCCAGTTTTCACTCCTACGGTAAGTCTTATCACATAAAAAAAAACACTTTTCCTGCCTTTCTATTACGGTAAAATATTCATAACATACATAACCTCAATTCTATAATTCTATTGTACTTACAGAAATGTTTTGTTGTTTTACAGTGAACAGGTGCAGTTTTACACATATCTGTGCTCCATGAATCAAATGTATGCTATTTGATTTATTTAATTGTAAATAATGACGGACACAACATTTTAGAAACTATTTTCGTCGCAAATTTAAAAAAGTTTATCACATTTTATATTTCTAGGTTAAGTAATGTATGAGCGTGCACACCGGCATTGTTTACTTAACCTAGACATACAAAATGTAATAAAAGTTTGTATTTGCGACGAAATTAGTTTCTTAAATGTTGTGTCCGTCATTATTTAAAATTAAATAAATCAAATAACATACATTTGAGTCATGGAGCATAGATATGTGTAAAACTGCGCCTGTTTACTGTAAAACAACAAAATATTTCGGTAAGTACAATAGAATTATAAAATTGAGGTTATGTCTTTCATGTTTAATAAAACAATTTCAGTTCCTTGAAGAAGCCGTCAATGCCGGCGAAATATCGGAATAAAATTAAATAGTTTAATTTTATAGGCAACGTTCACATTTAATTAATTAATTATAATTAAATTAAATTTGATAAAATACTAATTAACAAGAAACTAAAAATGTTGTTAGGGATTTGTTTGCTTTAATCAATAGATGTTATTCAAGGCTTCAAATTAAGATGGAATTGGTATAACACGTAATTACAGTTTCGCTGTCAGAGGCGTGAGAAAATGTGGTTCGATGATCAAAACTTTTAGAAGTGACTTATTTTAAAAGAATGAAATATTTTAAGACATTTTTATCATATGCATATATTAAATTGCATTAGCAAGGAAATGATAAATAATTTATTAAAAAAGCATAAACAAAAACATTTAATTATGTTACCGGCGTTTTACCGGAAACGCCGCAACTATGATTATTTCGGCGATTTAAATATTTTTATTCTTTCTCGCGATAACAACGGACCCCACATTGTTTTTAATCACCTTATTTTCACCTTCATAATCATTTAGTATCAAATGAATTAAGTTCGCTTACATATACGGAGTGTTCGGGTTTTTGTAAATATTATTTGTAAATATAGGATTAGTTTATTTTCATATTTTTATTAGGGTTTAGATTTTAGATTTATTACCTTACGCGGCACAAATCCCTTTTGGATCATAAAACGCAAAATTCCAAGCAGCGGCCCTAATCCGGGGAAATTTCACAATTAGGGCATTTCGTGATCACAACAAAAGCACAACAGATTTGCTCCCGAAATGCTCACAGCTAGGCACCGCCCTCCGGATTACGAAAGAGGCTGCATTTACAACCTAGCTGCTTGGAATTCGGATTAAGGGAAAATACCGAATATTTATTCATGTTTATTTTTCTTTTCTATTCGCGGATTGTTTTATTGATAGCTAAATCAATCACGTCAGACATAGTAGATACGTAAATTATTGTACATATTTTATAACGGCCGATCATTTCACTTATGTAAACATACGATAATTTCTAAACTCACTAATAACAGAAATATGAAAACTTGCACACTTCAAAGTGACAACAACCATAAGATTTAGAACCAGGATATATATGGATATATGTATGTATATATATAATAATAATAATTAGCAGCATTAATTTAATATATAAAAGCTATGATGATTAAACAAATAATTAGCAATTCGGATGCCGATTGCATCATCCGTTTACGCCAAGGCGCGTAATGATCAAGCGCAACTCACTTGCGCACGGCACCCCTAACCGCTGAACCAATCAGAGGCAGGAGCCTTAACCACCTCCAGCTCTCACATTCCTCCATGCGAGAATTACGGGAAGGGAGAAGGTGGTTAACAAAACTGTTGGTTCACGGGGGTGAACAACAATCTTCTTGAGTCTGGTGAATAGTGCGGTAACCAGTAAGTAGTGTTGTATAAATCCTTTTGTTTACGAAGTGGTCGAACCGTTAAGAAGTAGTCGCGTCGCGTAAGGTGTAGTTTTATTTAATTGTATATATATATTTCTCTGATTGTAAATTCGTTATTTTTATTTGTTTATTTGTAATAAACAACCTTTGTTAATGTTTTTCGGAAACGTTAATCTTTCATTTAACCAACCTTTTGCATTTACCTGAAAATACGAAATATATATATGCACAGTGAGTTGTTCCTGTAAATGCTGTTCCAGGACCTGATGTTTAGGGTGAGTTATTTATTATTATATTTTTCTCTTTCATTATATTTAAAGTAACTGTGTGGTACCCCTGCCTACGAGCTACTAGGTAATCGAGGGTGATCCGATTTTGAGAACAAGGTCAATAATTCAATATAAATTTCTCAAAATCGGGGTGATTGTCTCCCAGAAGGCAACACCTTAATTTCCCCCTTTGATAATTAAATACTTTTACGCACCTAAGCAAACAATAGAATATAAATGGCATAAATTGAATTTTGTTAATGACCTGTCATATAATATAGTCAGTCATTGTAGGGGAAAAGACTTTAATATTATATGTTCAAACCCTTTAAATTTAGGCAAACTATTAATAAACAATAAATCGAAAACTGATAATTCAAAGAAATGTGAAATTTATGAAATACAGTGTGATGAATGTGATGCAATTTATGTTGGACAAACCGGCAGATCTTTCGAAATCAGAATGAAAGAACATAAAAAATCTGTTTTAGATAATAAACCAACAACTGGCTTTTCCAAACATTGCATCGCATTCAATCACTTCTTTAATCCGCATAATTTTAAGATTTTGCATTCAGGTATTCAGGTATTCAGGGATACGCACTGAACCTCAAAGAGGGCCTGGAGATTAACAGGGCCATAAATATGGGGAAAAATATCGTAAACGACAACGAGGAGATTTGGAATTCCCCAATTCTGACTTCTCTTATTACCTGAAACAAAAATATTGTATATATACTTAGGAAATAATTTTTTCTTTACATTCCTTTGAAAATGGTCTAACAAACCGAAACTAGTCGGAATAAAGATTTAATTGTGAAACAATACCAAGTGCCTTTCCTTTAATTAACTTTACATAGTGCATTAGCTATTTTTAAGTTATAATTATTTTGAATATTTTCCTTTTAATACACGCATTATAAGTAGTACAAGTTTTCAAAATTAGCATACATAACTTAAAATACATTCAATATTATTAAACACTAATATTAACAAGAATACAACTTAATTCTGGTTAACATTTATTTATCTAATTGTTGAAAAAAAGTTACAAAAAACGCTCAAACTTTTTAGCAGATTCGAAAAGAAACTTTACTTTAATAAAAAAAAAATTTTCTAATTAATTAGTCTGGGAAGTTTTAGGTGAAACACAATTTATATTGGTTACCGATGGAGACTTCAACTTCTTTATGTTTGTATAACTGAGACTTCATTAAGTGACTATAGTTTCAACAACGTCAACTTGTCATTTTTAAAATAAACGGCTTTATTTGATGTATATTTGTTATAATGGTTTGTAAATTAAATTCACTTGGTTTTGTTTCACTTATATGTATTTTATTTTCTACTAGTTTCGGCTTAATGCCATTATCAAGAATGATGTACAAATGGATTTGTTTGGGAATATATACAGTTTCGAGTTTTAGGTTTTATTGGGTAATAAGGGCATTTAATATCGGGGAATTCCAAAGGTCTTCGTTGTCGTTGACCACATTTTTACTTGCTTTTATGGCTTTTGAAATTTCTAAACCCTCCCGGTAGTTAAGCGTTAATCCCTTATTACCTGTATGCAGAATTTTTAAATCGTTTGAAGAAAAATGGTGATTAGATGTGATACAGTGCTTAGAAAAACCGGTGGTTTGTTTTTTATTCTCTATGTCTTTTTTATGCTCTTTTAACCTGATATCAAAAGACCTGCCGGTTTGTCCTATATACACTGCATCACAATCATCACATTTTAATTAATAAATACCACTTTTCTTCAATTTACAATTTTCAGTTTTGATTTTATTGTTAACTATTAATTTTCCTAAATTATTTGTGTTTGTGAAAATTATGTTATTATTCTTTCCTTTTAAATTATTTTTGATTTGTAAAGACAGTGGCTTAATATATTCTAATCTATTCCATGTTATTGTGTCTGAATTTGTCCCACTATAAAAGTAATTTCGTAATTGTATGTGTTGTTTCTTTTTTCACATTTTATTAATTAAGTCTTCAGTGTAGCCATTGTTAACTGCTATTGTTTTTATTGTGTCTAGTTCATTTTCAAAGTCTATTTTATTTAGAGGGATATTGATAAGTCTGTGTAAAAGGGCGTGAAATGTACTGTATTTAATCTGACTATGTGTATTTGAACATTCTGGTATGATGACATCTGTGCAAGTTTCCTTTCTATATATTTTGTATGACAATTTATTGTTTACTGTTTTCGTGAATGTAATGTCAAGAAAATTGAGGCTGTTATTTATTTCTTTTTCAACTGTAAATTGAATGTTTTTGTTAATTTTATTAATGAAATTTGTGAATGTTTCCAGTTGTCTATTTGTACCTGTCCATATACAAAATACATCATCTACATATCTTGCCCAGAAATAAATGTTTGCTTTCTGTTTTCGTTAATAAATTATTTTTAAAGTGATCCATATATATGTCAGATAATAAATATAATAGTATATTTGTTATATTAGTCAATATTTTAATTAAATAAATTCCAATTATTTGAATAATTTTTGATCACTTTGAACTTAGGCAATTTTGTTAACAATTGATCGATTCAATTCTTTCCAACGTTACAATTAAAATTGTTAAATTTATAATTAGATAATCTTTGTAATATTATTATTAAAATTATTTCTTTAGTAGTTTATTTATTAAGCATTATTTTACATAATTTAGTTATAATTTAAGCTTTAGCAATTTCCTGCAATAAAACAAGGTTTGTTAATTCTCTACAACTTTGATCATGATTCATATTTTAAAATTGTAGACGCTAAGTTTACTAAAAACAAATAATACACAAGAATTTGTGTTGGTTCTAAATTTGAACAACAAAATAAAACATCAATTCTATTTATTTTATGTCATAAGTTTTACTACAAAATAAGTTTCTGATTGATCGTCTAACGAGGGATTCCACTCACAGACTGAGCATGAAGTAAAATTTCGAGTTTAGAAAAGCCTGCAAATTTGGATTTGCAGGAGCGCGCGAGCGAAGCGAGTCGCGCTCCTGAAAATCCAAATTTTCAGGCTTTTCTAAACTCGAAATTTTACTTCATGCGCCACGCGTATTAAACACTGAACGCACTGAAATATTATGAACAAGTGAAATCAGTGTCTTGTACGCGTGGCGCATGAAGTAATATATATAAATTTTTCTTCATGCGCCACGCGTATAAATCACTAACTTCAAGTAAAATCTTCAACCAATTGTTAAGAATGAAATATATTTAGTATGTCAATTATTAATTGTTTAAATTATATGAAAAGTAAACCATTTTTTCAAACTGAAATAATTTCAATTTACAATCCAGGTCGTTATACTTTTCTTTATGATAGTGGAAGATCTGTCATAAATGAAATATTTTCTATATCTTCCGTAAATATATCATATTCAGTGTGTTTTATCTAAAACTCCACAGAATAATTAACAATAATCTTAAAATGTTATAAAAGTTTTGTTTGTTGTAATCAATAGATGTTATTCAAGGCTATATCTTGAAAATATTGACCATTTTTGAAATATGTGTCAACTTTTATAATGACTGTCGGCTATTATAATAATAATTCTTTATTAACGGACAAGCCATTTACAATGTAGAGCCAAAAACATATAACTAAAATGTATAATTAAGTTATATTATTGTTATGTAATTTCCAATGTATTTTAATTATTTTTATTGTTGGATAAGCACATTTTGAGAATTTTAAAACATGCAAATGATAGAAATGTCTTAAAATATTCCATTCTTTTGGAAAAAGTCACTTACAAAGTTCTGATCATCGAATGACATTTTCTCACGCCTCTGACAGTTAAACCGTAATTATGAGTAATACCAATTCTATCTTAATTTAAAGCCCTGAATACCTTCTATTGATTACAATAAATAAAACTGTAATAACATTTTTAGTTTCTTGTTAACTATTCTGGGGAGTTTTAGGTGAAACACCCTGTATATTTTCCTATTTAATATTGTTGCTGTTATTATTAACATGTTTTGTAATCAATATTATTGAAAAATTATTAAATTGTATATATTTTTAAACTAATTTTACACACTAAACAATCACATTAATAGCTTTATCGCCCTTAATCAATTACCTGTAGATTGTAGATTGTAGATATCACTTGCATTTCATTATTCATGGTACTATTATTCAATTATTCAACATAGACACAAATTACATTCACGATAAATTATTTATAACAATCATATAAGTATCGACACACAGTATTAGTGCCACGAGGGAATAATGTTAATGTATATTTATTTTTTCTTATTATACATATATTTAAAATTGTAATTGAAAAACATAAATTATTATATGTATTACTTTACTTAATAAAAATTGAAAGTGAAAATTTTCTATTCAAAACTTTTGCATAAATAAAGTTAGAGATAAACTAAACGTATTCTATGGTTATTTATAAAGGTTATTACAATTCTCCCACTTTTGTAATATTTTAGGATTGACTAAATCAATATCAATCATAATTTGTCTGTAAGTAAAGACAGGTTTGATCACTTTGAACTAGAGCAGTGGTGGGGAAACTTTTTTTAAAACGGGCCATTTGTAATAACCAGACAATCGTAGCGGGCCAAAGAATAATGCTTAATCGTAGGTAGGTAGTTTTTATGCGGGTCGTCACATTACGAAGTAAGAACGCGTTCAAACATTCTCACGACGGCACTCTTAAACGGGCCGGATTAAACCTTTCAGCGGGCCGGACTTGGCCCGCGGGCCGTAGTTTCCCCATCACTGAACTAGAGCATAATTTGCTTTGTAAAAACTCTATACATTTCTTTAAACACATTCTTTTATATTTCTAGGAAAAAGACCACCATTTAGGATACCAAGTCCTTCAAACCCTCCTCTCGCATCCAGACATTAGCATAAGCGTTGAAGATGGCGATGGCAGACAACCCCTTTTATGGGCAGCGAGTGCGGGATCGACAAGAGCATTACTGGCTTTAATAAAAGCTGGCGCGGCAGTGGAATCATCAGATAAAGACGGTTTGACAGCTCTGCACTGTGCCGCTTCAAGAGGTCACACTGACTGCCTGGACACCTTGTTAACATTATGTGGAGCCTCTGTTGACGTTATCGACAGCAATGGATGCACCGCATTACACTATGCCGTCACATTAGGTCATGCAGATGCAACAGCACTACTTTTAAGTAAGTAAATACTCATAAAAATTAACTTTATCACTCACTTAATTAACTACTCAATCATAGAAGCAGTCTCCTTAAAGGAATTAGGATGTTAATAAGAAAATAATTAAACTGTTAACTATTGAGGCTTCTACTTCGTTATACATCATTATTAACATAAATTAGCCACTTAAACTTTGTTTGTATAACTGAGGTTTTTTTTTTTTACTTGTAGTCTGATAATGACAAGTTAAAGTTGTCGAAACTATAGTCACAATAAAAAAACCTCAGTTATACAAACAAAGTTTAAGTGTCTTATTTATGTTAAGAAAATAATTAGTTATTATTAAAAGATGGGATGAAGTTATATCAGCTCACTAATATAAAAATGGGTGACTTAGAGTAACGTTGAAAATATATACTGCTTAGATACGATGGATGAATATTGACAGAGATATAGCAACAAAATTCAAACATCACTTTTTTCTAAATATTTTCTAAATAATAATAAGGAAAGTAGAATAAATTTAGTTTGAGACACTTTTCCATATTCCTAATATTAAAATCATCATATCTTTAACGGGGAAAGTAACAAGCAATTTATTTCACCAAGTACTATTATACTAGCCTCATCAGTTCACTTATTAAATGATGAGACCCACCATAAATCATGTTTATTACCCTTATTAATGGCCAACTTTGTTATCAGGTCATGGAGCAAACGCTAATCGACAAGATCGCAAAGGGCGCAGTCCAGCACACTGCGGATGTGCCAAAGGACAGTTAGAAACCGTAAAGATGCTGGGCGCCCACGGATCAAACCTTTGGCTAAGGAACGCCAGAGGAGACCTTCCTCTTCACGAAGCCGCTGGATCCGGTCGCAGGGATTTAGTCAAATGGTTATTAGAAGCCAGGCCCAGCCAAGTCAACGCCAGAAACAACGACGGACGCTGCCCTTTACACCTCGCCGCCCTTAATGATAACGCAGACATGTGCAAGGTGAATCATAGATCGATTTTTTTTTGAGGGGGCATTTTGGTTTAGATGAATTAATAAGTAAGTGTGTCGGTCAGTTCAAGGCCTGGTGCTGTTTTCTTTAACGTTGCCCTTGAAGTAAATTACCCGACCTTTGGCCAAACAGCGCATAAAAATTTAATAGAAGTCAAGTTAGATTGCAATCAGCGTCTATTCCGATGTAATAAATAGTTATGAGTAAGTGGGAGGGGGCTTAAAATTACCATCAGTGCATAAAAGGCGGACAGTAAATATGTTAAATAGTTCCAAAATATTGCAAGGCATTAGTTGTTATGCAAATTTCCGCGAAAATGTAATTACGGTGTGAAATTAATTCAATACATTTAACAAATCGCATCGGCTTTTCAACAATCGTCTTTGAATTTTCATGAGCGCTAATGCGTCAATTATGCTGACTAAAAAAATCGCGAAGAGAGCGAAATGCATTTTTGTTTGAACGCCCATTTTCGTAATAGGCGTTAATAACTTTTACCTGCAACCACATAAGAAAACAGTGTTTTCTTAACCACCTTACTGATCTAGAAAACACTGTCAAAATCACGCGTTTGTTGTAACAAAAAAATGACAAACGTCAGTTTTGAAAAGTCATCGTACAAGTGCGACACGTTATTCAGGTAATGTCTGATTCAAGCGACTGTGAATTAACGCCTCCGGATGTGGCCGCACGTGCCAAAGCGATTAATGATATGCAGTTACCCGAAAAATCGCGGGCGCGGTACATAAAATGTTATACCAAATTTATGGAATGGCTCAGCTCGAGAAAGATTAAATCCTTTACTGAAAATGTGCTTGTGGTATATTTTGATGATCTCAGCAAAACACTAGGACCAGCATCACTTGTTACTCAATGCTATAAGCCACGATTAACAACAAACATCAAGTGGACATATCAAAATATTTGAATTTAAAAGCATTTTTGAAAAGAAAAATGCATAATCACAAACGAAAAACATCAAGTGTTTTAGAACCAGAACACATTAGAAATTTCATTGCTAATGCGCCGGATAGTAAATTTTTGTTAACAAAAGTAAGTATTTAGACCAATCTAGAAACTTTGAATACTTAGCTTAAAATTGTAGGTGCTACTAATTATGGGTATTAGCGGCGCTTGCCGAAAAATTTTATTGAGGAATTTATACCCTAAAGACGTAGAAGATACTGGAAATAAATAAAAATAAGTTATAAATAATCATCATTATAATAACTAGTTTGCACAAAATAATATGAAAATAGATAAAAATAAAACTTTTTGCCAGTTGCTACTTAAATCTACATTACTATATTTGGTGTTCGCATGAAAACTATATAGGTGGTTGCAGGTAAAGCTATGTACAATACGCGTGTGGTAGGCATATTACGTGCTCGTGGAGTTAACACACTCGCACGTAATATGCTGTTTACCACACTTGTAATGTAATATACTATAACACGTTGTTCGATTGTTATGCTTTCTATGTTTGAAATTACTAAAGACTGAACTTGTTAAATGTCAAAATCAGATGTCTAAAATTATTTGCGTTTAGGCCTCATTCACATTTAAAATCGGTCCAAGGTATTGGAACCAGCGCCGCAGTTAGGAAAAATTACAGTGTGAAATTAATTCTATACATTTAACAAATCGCATAGGCTTTTCAACAATCGTCTTTGAATTTTCATGAGCCCTAATGCTTCAATTATGCTGACTGATAAATCCCGAAGTGTGCTAAATGCATTTTTGTTTGTACGCCCATTTTCGTAACAGACGTCAATAACTTTAATAGGTTGTTCGATTGGTATTCTTTCTATGGTTGAAATTGCAAAGGACTGAACTTGTTAAATGTCAAAACCAGATGTCAAAAATTATTTGCGCTTAGGCTTCATTTATATTTAAAATCGGTCCAAGCTGTTCGAACCAGCGCTTCAGTAAGGAAAAACGACGCCTGGGGCCAAATATCTGTGAGATTTGGTTAAAATTTATTAAACATAAGCAGTATATCTCCAACTCCACAATATAGTCAGTGTTTTATACGCGTGGCGCATGAAGTAAAATTTCGAGTTTAGAAAAGCCCAGAAAATTTGTCTCGGGTCGCTGCGCGACCCTCGACAAATTTTCACGGGGCTTTTCTAAACTCGAAATGTTACTTCATGCTTAGTCTGGGAGTGGAAAACACTTGGTAAAGGTAAATCTTTAAACTCTATTTATTATTCACGTAACGTTTTTAATGAATTTTACCCCTAAAACAACGATATCATGATTTCCCGGTGAAGTATCGGTAAACTGGTTTAGATTCACTAATTTATTGAATCACGGGTAGTTTACAATTCTTAATAAGTATATAAAACATTTTACGAATCAGTTTAAAGCGTAATTAATCAATAAGTTTCAAAATAAAATTAAATTAATAAGCGTTTATTTTGAAGCTTAAACGAGTGCTTTCCACTCCCAGACAAAGCATGAAGTAAAATTTCGAGTTTAGAAAAGCCTGAGCCTTTTGGATTTGGACGCGTAGCGTCCAAATCCAAACTCAGGCTTTTCTAAACTCGAAATTTTACTTTATGCGCCACGCGTACAAAGCGATGATTCACTGGGAAGTTTTAAACTTTTACAATCGCAATTTTTGGCGCCCAACAAGGGTCAAGCGGTAAATTTGGATGCTCGCGATTTATGGCGCCCAACTAGGAGCCACAACGTTAGCCTGGCCCCACGTTGGGCGCCAAAAACCTGAAATCCAAGCGTTTCTAGTATTTTTAAACAAATATTTTTCATTCTCAGATTAAGCACGAAGTAACATTTTGAACTGGTATATACTATATACAGGGTGAACGAAGAGGCCAAACCTTCAGAAAACATTCTGCACACATAGAGGAAGAAAATATGTTTTATAGCAGGCGTGTTCAACCTTATGTCATACGCGAACTACTTTTGCATACGAAGTTATTAGGCGATCGACAGGTTATAGATAATAAAAACAAATAAAAACAGTATATACAAAATTGTGTTGATATGAGTATTCCTTAAAATCTTTTGTAAATTGCTCAAATTTTTATAGCGCGAGATTTGGTTAAAACTTATTAAAAGCAGTATATCTCCAATTTCACAATATGGCCAGTGTTTTATACGCGTGGCGCATGAAGTAAAATTTCGAGTTTAGAAAAGCCCCGCGAAAATTTGTCTCGGGTCGCTGCGCGACCCTCGACAAATTTTCTACGCGGGGCTTTTCTAAACCCAAAATTTTACTTCATGCTTAGTCTGGGAGTGGAAAACACTTGGTAATGGTAAATCTTTAAATTCTATTAATTAGCCACGTAACATATTTAATGAATTTTACCCCTAAAACAACGGTATCATGATTTCCCGGTGAATTATCGGTAAACCAGTTTAGATTCACTAATTTATTGAATTACGGGTAATTTACAATTCTTAATAAGTCTATAAAAAAAATTACAAATTAAATGAGAGCGTATTTAGTTATTAATAAATAAGTTTTAAAAATAATTAAATTAATTAGCGTTCATTTTGAAGCTTACACGAGTGCTTTCCACTCCCAGACAAAGCATGAAGTAAAATTTCGAGTTTAGAAAAGCCTGAGCGTTTTGGATTTGGACGCGTAGCGTCCAAATCCAAACTCAGGCTTTTCTAAACTCGAAATTTTACTTCATGCGCCACGCGTAAAAAGCGCTGATTCAGTGACAAGTTTTCAACTTTTACTCTTGCGATTTATGGTGCCCAACAAGGGCCACGCGTTAAATTTAGACGCTCGTGATTTATGGCGCCCAACTAGGGGCCACAGCCCTGGCCTCACGTTGGGCGCCAAGAAACCTCAAATCCAAGCGTTTTTAGTGTTTTTAAACGAGTATTT
This sequence comes from Philonthus cognatus, assembly GCA_932526585.2. NCBI lineage: Eukaryota > Metazoa > Arthropoda > Insecta > Coleoptera > Staphylinidae > Philonthus > Philonthus cognatus. The sequence continues at coordinate 99,060,663 of OW052244.1, forward strand.
TTCACTCCCCGACTAAGGATGAAGTAAAATTTTGAACTGGTATACATACAGGGTGAACGAAAAGGTATGGCCAAACCTTCAGGAAACATTCCGCACACTTTGAGGAAGAAAATATGTTATAAAGCAGGGGTATTCAACCTTTTGTCATACACGAGCTACTTTGGCATACGAAGTTATTAGGCGATCAACAGGTTATAGATAATACAAACAAATAAAAGCAGTATATACAAAATTTTGTTCTTATGAGTATTCCTTTTAATTTATAGTAAATTGCTCGAACTTTGATAGCACGAGATTTGGTTAAAATATATTAAACATAAGCAGTATATCTCCAACTTCACAATATGGTCAGTGTATTATACGCGTGGCGCATGAAGTAAAATTTCGAGTTTAGAAAAGCCCCGTGAAAATTTGTCTCGGGTCGCTGCGCGACCCTCGACAAATTTTCTACGCGGGGCTTTTCTAAACTCGAAATTTTACTTCATGCTTAGTCTGGGAGTGAAACACCATTTAATGAATGGTACCCCTAAAACAACGATATCATGATTTCCCGGTGAATAATTGGTAAACCGGCTTAGAATCACTAATTTATTGAATCACGGGTAATTTACAATTCTTTATAAGTATATAAAACATTTTACGAATCAAATTAACGCGTATTTAGTTATTAATTAATAAGTTTAAAAAAAGATTAAATTAATTTGCGTTCATTTTGAAGCTTAATCGAGTGCTTTCCACTCCCAGACAAAGCATGAAGTAAAATTTCGAGTTTAGAAAAGCCTGAGCGTTTTGGATTTGGACGCGTAGCGTCCAAATCCAAACTCAGGCTTTTCTAAACTCGAAATTTTACTTCATGCGCCACGCGTACGAAATGTTGATTTAGTGGAAAGTTTTAAATTTAGATGCTTGCGATTTATGGCGCCCAACTAGGGGCCACAGCGTTAGCTCGGCCCCACGTTGGGTGCTAAAAAACCTTAAATGCAAGCGTTTTAAGTATTTTTAAACGAGTGTTCTCCACTCCCAGCTTAAGCATAAAGTAAAATTTTGGGTTTAGAAAAGTTTGAGCGTTTGAAATGTTACTTCATGTACCACGCGTAAGAAACACTCATTCAGTGTGAAGTTTTTTACTTTTACTTTCGCAATTTATGGCGCCCAACAACTGCCCAGCGTTAGCATGGCCCCACGTTAGGCGCCATAATTTGCCTCGAACCTCAAATCCTCAAACATTAAATTTACAAATCTATGCAAGTATTGAACAATTTCTAGATAATTAAGATCTTGGACAATTTGTAGATGACAATGAATTACTGGTGTGGGACAATTTGTAGATAATAAAGAACTTACCTTAACTTAAGGTTAAGTGAAACGATCCTGATTTTTTAAAGTAATCTAGTTTAGAAAATTATAAATTAATCATGAATTGAAGCGTGCCATATGCAAAAGGTCGTAAGCACCAACACGAATTTAGTGTAAAGTTTCTAACTTTTACTTTCGCAATTTATAGCGCCCAACAAGGGCCCAGCGTTGGCATGGCCTCACGTTGGGCGCCAAAAAACCTCAAATCTAGGCAAATATTGGAAAACTTCTAGATAATTAAGAACACACTTACACCTTTTAAGATGTTAGATAATTTGTAGATGACAAGGAATTACTGGTGTGGGACAAGTTGTAGATAACCAGGAACTTACTCCTTATCTTAAGTAAGGGTTTAGTAAAAAGATCGTAATATTTTAAAGTAATCTTGTTTGGAAAACTATAAATAAATCATGAATTAAAGCGTGCCATATGCAAAAGGTCGTAGATAACACTAATTCAGTGCTAAGGTTTTAACTTTTACTTTCGCAATTTATGGCGCCCAACAAGGGCCCAGCGTTAGCATAGCTTGACGTTGGGCGCCAAAAAACAATCCTCCAGTAAATATAAAATATATAAAAGAACAGTAAGGACAAACAACACCTTCGTACGTTACATGTCCAATATAATAAAATGAACTCAAAATGATTGATATTTTGTGTTTTGATAAACTCTCGGATTTTATATCGGTCCATGTAATTTGCAATAATATTAAATTCACAGATAAAACTTACTACTTACTGACTTGTTAACTGCACGAAATTCACAGAGGCCCTGTTTTTGCCACTTGTAGTAGCACTATCGCCCCGGCATTTATTGTACAAGTAAAGCATGACATTTAGGACATATTCCCTATATAAAACGCATTACTTAAAAACTGGCACTTACGACTTTTTCCATATGGCACACTTCAATCATTAAATCAACTCTAAAAGCTCTCTGTCTGTATGTTATAGGTAATATATTTTTAATAAATAATTCGGCGCCGTCAGCGCCTTTTCGTTAGGTGCGCCTGTGGCCGTTGCCCCCTTCGCCTCCCTCCCTTAGTGCGCTGCTGATTGGAACACCCCTTATTATAACTGTATTGTTTCGAGTTTACGTGAAGTGATTAATCACAAATAGAAAGACTGTTATTCCTTACTTCACTTTTTATTTTTATGTTAGATGTACATTTCGAGACACAAAGTGCTCATTATCAATAACAAACAGTTTGTTATTGATAATGAGCACTTTGTGTCTCGAAATGTACATCTAACATAAAAATAAAAAGTGAAGTAAGGAATAACAGTCTTTCTATTTGTGACCCCTTATTATAATTTACGTTTAATTACATATTTATATTATGATTTTGTTTGGTTCTTTCCTAAAATTTTATCCTAGCTGTGCCACTAGAATATGTATCATCATAGGAGACAATAAAAAGCATTATATTTTTACAGATTCTTTTGGATCATGGTGCTCAAGTGAACCCCGTCCTCAGGACATCAAAGAACATATTCATGACACCATTAGACTGTGCCCTCCAGAGAGGCTTCCGGTCAACGGCGAAATACCTACAACTTCAAAGCGGGCTACCAGCAAATCGTCTAGGCTCAACAACACAAGCTCCACTAAACACAGCACACAACGTCCAGATGAAAGATGATGTAACACTCTGGGGAGAGGCCACAACATCGGGAAGTGAACAAGAAGGACAAGAAGGCGAAGAAAAGCAAAAGAAAAGATCATACAAAAGAAAACTAGCGTACCGTCACGAGAAAAAAATAACAGGCAGCGATGCTGCGAGTGCAAAATCCAACAAGAGGAAAGCTAGATCTAGGGATAAGAAACAGCCTGGGAAGAAGGATGCTGGTAAGGAAAGTGAGGAAAAGACGAAATCCGGAGGAAAGGAATCACCCCAAGAAAAGATAACTTATAACAGTGAAGTTAACATCATCGATAATTCTGAAAATATCAACATTAAAGAAAACGGGAGCATTACTATTAATAAGGAAACCCCCAGAAGTGAAAGAGCTGAGGAGAAGAGAATTGTGGAGGAAACGATTCAAAGAGAAATTGTGAGGCCTAAAAGCGCAAGGCCACCCAGAAAAGAAAAACAATCAACCAAGCAGGAGTTAAGTAGAAAGAAAACGAAAACAGATACCCCGGATCCCAGAAGAAAGGACACGTTAATGCCGCAAAGTCAACCTCCGCACAATACGCCACAAAAAGCACAAGATATCAACGACAATATTAGAGAAATCGAATCTTTAGCCCATTCAATTGAAGAAAAAGCGAAAAATATTTGCAAGGAAGTTAATACGATAGATAATATCAACGCGAATCCGGATTTACAATCACTTACAAGTTTTGAGGAGACAGAACATCAAAATTTGATAGTTGAAGCTTCCGTGCATGCGCCTCCAAAACAAGAATCAGCGAAACTGCAAGAGGATTTGTATAAGGAAATGATATCTTCTTTAAAGGAGGAATTAGAATCGATAAAAAGTGAGATAAAAGGGTTGAAGTCTAATGAGCAAATTGAAGAGAAAATTAAAGAAGCTGTTGTGGCTGAAAATTCAACAACGGGTAAACCTATTGGAAATATTGAAATTGAAGCTTTGAAAGAGCTGAAGGATTTATTGGAAGGGCGCATGCAGGAGATTAAAAACACCGTTGAGGAGTTTAAAGTTGATATAAAGAATGTGATTAAAACTAATGAAGCCATTGAAGAGATTACTGTTCAAAACGCAGAAGATGTGAACAAGGAGGCGTTTCGGGTAGCTGCCAATACAGCAGCTAATGTGGAGAACACTGTTAATGAAGATGAGTTGATTGCTGCTGTTATTATAGAAAGCGATAAGCAGAACAATTTGGATATACAGAATAATCAAATGGAGATTATTGATGTTCCGATCATTGGACAGGAAAGTAAAACTGTTGAGGAGGCGGAATTAAAAGAAGAAATAGCTGGAGTTGAACCATCTGAAAATAAGGAAGAAGAGAAACCAGTAGAAGAGGAAGTTTTGGAATCATCTAAGATTACACTCAGTGGTGAACTAGTTGGCGGTGAAGAAAATGAAGTAGCACCCACTGAAAAACTTGGAGAAGCAGATGATAATGATGTAAATAAAGGAAGTACTGATGTGAAGACTGATGTAAAAGATATAAGCGATGGATCACCGGAGGAAAAGGATAGCAGTGAATCAAAATCCGAAGCAAAAGTTGTTGATGTAGGAGCAGAACTTGATGAGGACTCCCATGCTAAAGAAGTTAATAAAGCCGAGGATGCTCAAGATCAAACAACGCAGGAATCTCAAAACGGCCAGGAAGAGAATGCTCCAGACAATATGGATGAAACCACAGCTAATATTACAGAATCAAAAGGTGGAGATGATGTTTCTGAAGATATAACCGAATCAAAACCACAAATAAAAGCGGGAGATGATGATGTTTCTGCAGATATAACCGAATCCAAATCAAAAATACAAGCTGGAGATGATGTTTCTGAAGACATAACCGAATCAAAATCAAAAATACAAGCTGGAGATGATGATGTTTCTGAAGGTACAACCGAATCAAAATCAGCGCATGACGTCACAGCCGATATCACAGAACCGTTTGACAAAGCCGATGATACAATCTCAGAAAATGCAACAACGCAAATCGACGAGCAAGATTCCAAACAAGCAGATGAGCAAGGTTCCAAACAAGAAGATGAACAAGGTTCCAAACAAGAAGAACAACAGAAAATACGCTTTTTAAAATCGGAGAAAAAGGAACATCACCTGAATTTGATGAATGGAAAATCTCCCACACCGCCAGGAAGTAGTATCGACACAAAATCATCGGATGATGAGGCTCAGGCCACCGATACAAGCGATTCGTCTGCTTTAAGCGTGGCAACAAAAAGAGAACACAAAAGCTTCACGGTTTTAGACACAGATACAGTCCCTGTGGAAAGCAGAGTCAACAGAAAGAAAGAACGCAAAACCTTACGTAAATCAAGATCAAAATCTGAGGAAACCCGGTTGAACAAGGAGAATTTAGAGAAAAATCACGAGCGGTTGCGTAGGAGTAAAATACCTACAGTTTTGTCGAAAAGTGAAAAGGATTTGGAGAAAGCTGGTAGGAGGTCGAAATCGAATTTGGAATCTAGAATACCGATTTTGCCGAATTTAGGCAACAATAAGACTAAGTCGGAGACTAATTTAACGGGGATTAGGGATTATAGTGATAACGAGCAAAGTGATGAGGAGGAGGAGGACAGTGTCAAAAAGAGGAGGACGAAGAGAAAGTTGAAGGCTAGGAGTGCGAAAAGTGCGGGTGGCGGCGGAAGTGATTATGAAAGTAGTAATTTGATTGATTCAGGTTTCGAGCCTAGTCCGAGGAGTAGCAGGATACCAAAGTGGAAGAATGTTTCTGATAGGGGTGTTAATATGACTTCAGTAACGCAGTCTATACAAGGAAATATCAGAAAGTAAGTTATGCAAAATTTGGGAGAAAATCTTTCTAGTCTGGGTTATTTGCATCATAACTAGTTAATAATAAGCCACACTAGAAGGATTTTTAGGAGTCTAGAAAACAAGAAACCTTTACTTTGAAGATGCATAACTACCATCCTGTTCAAAAAAACAGGGCGTGTCACCTTAAGGTTGAATGTTTTTAATTTAGATTTTTTTTTTTCAAATGTATACCTTATTAATATACAAAGAGTTTTTGTTTTAAGTATACATATCTCAATTACGTACCGTACATTTTCAAATATTCGTTGTTTATTAAAAGCGTTTAATTTTAAGCTTTAAACGAGTGTTTTCCACTCCCAGACTAAGCATGAAGTAAAATTTCGAGTTTAGAAAAGCCTGAAAATTTGGTTTGGGTGCGTAGCGCGAAGCGCGGAGCGGCCAAACCAAATTTTCAGGCTTTTCTAAACTCGAAATTTTACTTCATGCGCCACGCGTATCACACACTGATTTCAAGTGAAGTTTGCTTGTTCACATTATTTGTAGCATTGTCAGTGTTTAATACGCGTGGCGCATGAAGTAAAATTTCGAGTTTAGAAAAGCCTGAAAATTTGGTTTGGTCGCTCCGCGCTTCGCGCTACGCGACCAAACCAAATTTTCAGGCTTTTCTAAACTCGAAATTTTACTTCATGCTTAGTCTGGGAGTGGAAAACACTCGTTTAAGGCTTCAAAATAAACTTCGCGCTACACGACCAAACCAAATTTTCAGGCTTTTCTAAACTCGAAATTTTACTTCATGCTTAGTCTGGGAGTGGAAAACACTCGTTTAAAGCTTCAAATTAAACGCTATTAATAAACAACGAATATTTGAAAATTTACAGTACATAATTGGGATATGTATACTCAAAAGAAAAACACCTGGTATATTAATGTGTATAATGTATAATTTATACTACATAAAGCATATGTAAAAATTATGTACAAGAAAGTTTTCTTTTAAGTATACATATGCATACACTTTTTTTTAAAGTTTAATTTGAAGACCTAAACGAGTGTTTTCCACTCCCAGACTAAGCATGAAGTAAAATTTCGAGTTTAGAAAAGCCTGAAAATTTGGTTTGGGCGCATAGCGCGAGCGCGGAGCGGCCAAACCAAATTTTCAGGCTTTTCTAAACTCGAAATTTTACTTCATGCGCCACGCGTATCACACACTGATTTCAAGTAAAGTTAGCTTGTTCACAATATTTTTAGCATTGTCAGTGTTTAATACGCGTGGCGCATGAAGTAAAATTTCGAGTTTAGAAAAGCCTGAAAATTTGGTTTGGTCGCTCCGCGCTTCGCGCTACGCAACCAAACCAAATTTTCAGGCTTTTCTAAACTCGAAATTTTACTTCATGCTTTGTCTGGGAGTGGAAAACACTCGTTTAGGGCTTTAAATTAAACTTAAAAAAAGCGTATGCATATGTATACTTATAAGAAAACTTCCTTGTACATAATTTTTACATATGCTTTATCTAGTATAAATTATATGTTATATAAGTATTGAGAAACAACTTTATAATCTTGTAATAATAATTAAATGTTAACACGACCTCATGTTGTAACAATATAGAATTAAAATATAAAAATCATTATTAAGAATATATGTGTATTCTATAATAAATAATTATTGTATAAAGATAATACACACATGTTGATTCACTATTGATTTGACATGAATACAAATATATTCTCAACAACGATTTTTATATTTTAATTCTATATTGTAAGGTGGAGGAAAAACTGGCTGCGAACAAACGCCTGTTTTCCTTCGCCCAACAATATAGAATTAAAATATGAAAATCGTTATTGAGAATATATTTGTATTCACATTCATGTCAGTTAAGCAAGAATCAACAATCTTATAGTTGAACAATCGTGGTCAAAATTGTATGATCAATGTTATTCATTATTAATACAATATTGACATGTATTGATTATCTAATTTATGGGATCAATGGTATTCAATATTGAAACTCAGTTGAGCAAGAATTATCAATCTTACAGTTGAGCAATTGTGGTCAGATTTGAATGATCAATGTTAATCATTATTGATGCAATATAGACATGTATTGAATATCTATATTGAATGATCAATGATATTTCATATTGAAACAATATTGTACATGGATTAAATATCTATATTGAAGGATCAATCCCAAGAAGAAATTACATATAGCATTGAAGGATCAATGGTATTCATTATTGACACAATATTGTACATGCATCAAATATCTATATTGAAGGATCAAAAGTAATTATTTTTATACAATATAGAATAGAAATTGAATATCTATTATTGAGTGTTCAATTATATTTATTATTGACACAAAATTGTACAGAAATTGAATATCTATATTGAAGGATGAAAAGTAATTATTATTGATACAATTTAGAATAGAAATTAAATATTTATTATTGAGTGTTCAATTATATTTATTATTGACACAAAATTGTACAGAAATTGAATATCTATATTGAAGGATGAAAAGTAATTATTACTGATACAATGTAGAATAGAAATTAAATATTTATTATTGAGTGTTCAATTATATTTATTATTGACACAATTGTACAGAAATTGAAAATTGAAAGTGTAAACCAAAGTACAATTTGCACAAGATATATATGTAATCAATGTTAATTGCACCCTAGATAAATATGCTGGGATTTTTTTCTAAGTATCTCGTATCTCGATGTATACGCTTTAAAGTTTCAAGCATTCGTTGTGTTTATCAAAAAATAATGTTAAGTTTCTAGCGAGTGTTTCCACTCCTTGATTAAGCATGAAGTAAAATTTCGAGTTCAGAAAGGCGTGAAAATTTATATTTGGCGCGTAGTGAAGCGGAGCGACCAATCTGTTGGCCAACTATGAAATTTTAGCACAATTTTTTCGTTTAATATTTTAGGTTAGTTAAGATGACAAGTTGTGAAATTATTATAATTTCAAACCCGCTAACTTTACCGAAAAACTTGTCATGATATTTTAAGATAATTTAATGGGCTTGATTATTTCGACATTAGAACATTAAATCACCGTGTCAATTGTTTTTTGGCCACTTAGAGCCAGTTGCACTAAACACGTATAACTGGTTTATCTCTAAATTTAAGTTCAAAATGACACTAGAACAGTAGGAACTGTCATCTTAAACACGAGTTCAAAGATAAACCAGTTCAGTATTTCTTAGTGCAACTGGGCCTTAGTCTTTTGACTGTGATAGTATTTCATCAATCAATGATTATTGCAACATTTTTACTGTAATTTTCGGAGTCAACTGTATTACTATTATGGCATTTTGACGTTAGGTCCTTTGATCGACTGAATTGCTGTTTGACGTCTGACATGAAAAAAGTCTGCTTTCTTTTTAACTTGTATTAAAATGGACATTCTGTTTTGACGTTATGACACTTTCTCCGCCAATAAAATAAGAATCAAAGTATTGCGTCAATTATCAATTATTTTAATGCCAAAACGAGTGTCTTCCACTCCCAGACGAAGCATGAAGTAAAATTTCGAGTTTAGAAAAGCCTGAAAAATTTGGATAGGTCGCGTAGCGAAGCGGGGCGACCTATCCAAATTAGGCTTTTCTAAACTCGAAATTTTACTTCATGCGCCACGCGTATAAAACACGGACTTCAAGTAAAAATATGTCGATTGTCAATTGTTCAAATGACAGAAAAAGTGCTATCTATGATGGACTCCTCACCATTTTATTACTTACATTCTTAAAGATTCTAAACTTTAGAAATAGAGAAAGATAATTTAATTCAAATAGAATATTTAAATATACAAATAATCAAATATTTGAAAATTCGAATATTCAACTATTCGACTATTTTAATTTTTGAATATTTGAATAGTCGAATATTTCAAAATTCGAATATTCAAATATTTGAATATTCGACAATTTGAATATTTGACTATTTAAATTATCAGAGAAAGATTATTTAATTCAATTATTCAAATATACAAATATTTGAAAATTCAAATAGTCGACTATTCGACTATTTAAATATTTGTATATTAGAATATTTTAAAATTCGAATATTTAAATATTTGAATATTCGACAATTTGAATTTTTTACAATTTAAATATCCAAATATTTGAATAGTTACAATATTAATAATATAATATACGTTATGACACTTTCTCCGCCAATAAAACAAGAATCAAAGTATTACGTCAATTATCAATTATTTTAATGCCAAAACGAGTGTCTTCCACTCCCAGACGAAGCATGAAGTAAAATTTCGAGTTTAGAAAAGCCTGAAAAATTTGGATAGGTCGTGTAGCGCAGCGGAGCGACCTATCCAAATTAGGCTTTTCTAAACTCAAAATTTTACTTCATGCGCCACGCGTATAAAACACGGACTTCAAGTAAAAATATGTCGATTGTCAATTGTTCAAATGACAGAAAAAGTGCTATGATGGACTCCTCACCATTTTATTACTTACATTCTTAAAGATTCTAAACTTTAGAAATAGAGAAAGATAATTTAATTCAAATAGAATATTTAAATATACAAATAATCAAATATTTGAAAATTCGAATATTCAACTATTCGACTATTTTAATTTTTGAATATTTGAATAGTCGAATATTTCAAAATTCGAATATTCAAATATTTGGATATTCGACAATTTGAATATTTGACTATTTAAATTATCAGACAAAGATTATTTAATTCAATTATTCAAATATACAAATATTTGAAAATTAAAATAGTCGACTATTCGACTATTTAAATATTTGTATATTAGAATATTTTAAAATTCGAATATTTGAATATTTGAATATTCGACAATTTGAATTTTTTACAATTTAAATATCCAAATATTTGAATAGTTAGAATATTAATAATATAATATACGTTATGACACTTTCTCCGCCAATAAAACAAGAATCAAAGTATTGCGTCAATTATCAATTATTTTAATGCTAAAACGAGTGTCTTCCACTCCCAGACGAAGCATGAAGTAAAATTTCGAGTTTAGAAAAGCCTGAAAAATTTGGATAGGTCGCGTAGCGCAGCGGAGCGACCTATCCAAATTAGGCTTTTCTAAACTCGAAATTTTACTTCATGCGCCACGCGTATAAAACACGGACTTCAAGTAAAAATATGTCGATTGTCAATTGTTCAAATGACAGAAAAAGTGCTATGATGGACTCCTCACCATTTTATTACTTACATTCTTAAAAATTCTAAACTTTAGAAATAGAGAAAGATAATTTAATTCAAATAGAATATTTAGATATACAAATAATCAAATATTTGAAAATTCGAATATTCAACTATTCGACTATTTTAATTTTTGAATATTTGAATAGTCGAATATTTCAAAATTCGAATATTCAAATATTTGAATATTCGACAATTTGAATATTTGACTATTTAAATGATCAGAGAATGATTATTTAATTCAATTATTCAAATATACAAATATTTGAAAATTAAAATAGTCGACTATTCGACTATTTAAATATTTGTATATTAGAATATTTTAAAATTCGAATATTTAAATATTTGATTATTCGACAATTTGAATTTTTTACAATTTAAATATCCAAATATTTTAATAGTTAGAATATTGAAATAATTGGAATATTTGAATATATTTTTGAATGAATATTAAAGTTTAAAAAATTCCCAGCCTTAGTAAGCACGATTAACAGAAAAAAAAACAATATTTGTAAATACAAAATAAACATAAATACTATTTATTAACGTAAGATACAACTTAAGTAAATCTTATCTTATTGAATACTCGACAATTTGAATTTTTTACAATTTAAATATCCAAATATTTGAATAGTTAGAATATTGAAATAATTGCAATATTTGAATATATTTTTGAATGAATACTAAAGTTTAAAAAATTCCCAGCCTTAGTAAGCACGATTAACAGAAAAAAAAAACAATATTTGTAAACACAAAATAAACATAAATACTATTTATTAACGTAAGATAAAACTTAAGTAAATCTTATCCCCCAACCGGATTTCCCGTTCATCACCCTTCTTTAAAAAAAACTTAATACATTTTAAACTTCACTGTAAATCAGTGGTTGGTAAATATGGCGTGTAAAGTAAAATTTCGAATTTAGTAAAAGCCTCAAAATTTGGATTGGTCAAAGTTTTACTTCGTGCTTAAGTAGTGGAAACACTCAGTAGCGGTTCTAGGGCGGTGTAAGCGCCGAGCGCCGTCATTTGGGGCGTCGAAAACGCGCAAATCAAGGTTGTTCTGTTTTACATAGAGACAAAACAACGTAATTTTCGCGTTTTCGACGCCCCAAATGACGGCGCGTATAGCTTAATCACGGATAAGCGACTGCATAGAAATAGAGCTCTTTCACTTTTGTGTTTGGTGAGGGGGGGGGGGTCTCCATGAGATTTCGCACCACCTAAACATTTTGCGCCGCCACACAGTGGGCGGAAAGAGGTGAAAATGCGCGCATCGGATGAAAAATAAAAGGTTCACCGAATAATTCGTACGTCTAAATACCGTCTCTAGAATCATTGAGAAGTAAGATTTTCCACTAACTGCTGTTTGAAACCCAAAAGTGCCGAAATAAATACTACTTTAAGTTGAAATTGGTCTGAAACTGGAATAATTCGAGAATGTGGAATATCGTTGTTTGCAGCACTATACCTTAATTTCTACCACATCTACGATAACCAATACCTTCTCTGGGATATATATGTACATATTTTTCTGGCCAAAGGCTGTTGCCAACTGATACAATACAACATGCTAGTTTAGACTGTTAATTTTTTTAATCTTCCCCTGTCTAATAGCAGATCTCAAAAACTTCTCAAAACTTCTCCGCGTCACTTATATTCCGCTAAAATATGGACATTTTCCTGCGTTGTTCACATAGTGCCATCTGCAATGTCCTGCAAGCTTAGAAATGGCGAATTTTTAAAAAAAAAAGCAAGCAGCGAGAACTATCTTTTAAAGTTTTTACCCTATTAAGGCTCAAGCAGAACCCAGCTTATATTTAGACAAACTATCTGAATGATTCTTAACGTAACTGAAAACAAAATTACAAGTATGTTTTTGTTTGGCAAAATTAATTGTTTAAACAATAGCTAATTATACAATTGGTATATATCATAGGACTTTTGCGAAATTGAAGAGAGACCTATTTACACATTTTTGGATACGTTTCGCTGCATTTTTTATTGCGAATCCCCTCATTAACCCTTTCACTCGTAGTGGGACAGAAAACGTCCCAACTATGTTTCAGTGTAAAATTCCCTGAAATGTATCTTCCACGGGGTTTTGGGGGTCTTTAAGTATGAATTGAAGCTCAGATGTTTCAAATTAAAAATGGTGAATACAATATGGCGGATCAAAAATCTATATATAACAATTTTATTAGGAAAAATAAACACATTTTAACTTATTGAAAATTATCAATCATTGATATAAATGGTACAAACTTCTTGAGTCGACTGGCACCCTCAACTCAACAAAATTTGGTGGTGATCATTTATAATAATCGTTTTAACAATTATCTTTTAAACCATATAGAATTTCAAATTTTTGTATCGCGCCATGGAGAGTGGCTCCATCTTTACCCGTTAACTAAAATGTTTTGAATTTCAAACTCTCTACATGTAGTGTGTACCCATTTCTGTCTGTAAACAAACTTCTTCAAATGTTAAAAGTCAGTGTTCATCACGTAGTACCATGGATAACACGGTCGAAAACGTTTCCGTATCATTATTAAATCTGGAAGACCATAAAAATATATATAGAAAATCCTTTCTTCCTCTTGCTTCCAAAATGTCTCACTATAAAGCTATAGAACAATTTTTTAATAATCTCATCCCTCCCTATGCTGAAAATTTGTATATCTGTGAATGTACTACTAATTCACAATAATTTGTTGCCTCTAATTTTACTTTACAGGAACTTAATGCTGTTCTTAGTAAAGTTAAAGACTCTTCTCCAAGTATTGATAAGGTTACATATTCAATGATTAAGAATTTACCATTTTCGGATAAAATGAAGCGCATCATTATTAAACGGATTGAGTTCATTAATATTTAATCTCAGAATTTTATTGAACACAGATAATGGTCCAGTAGCAGAAACTATTATGAATAGCGCGCATTAAAAACACTATTTGTTCCTTTTTGTTCCTTTTTGTGGCGCTTCATTGCTTTTGATTGCAACATTTTGAACAACAAAAATATTTTTCGGCCACTATTTTGAATTGTTAAAATCTAGAGTCAAATTCATTACCAGCGATCCCAAAAACCCCTATACACAAGACTTGAACGATTTGAGATCATTTTTAATTTTTTTTGGCCGCCATATTGGATCCGCCATTTTGAATTTTTCAAATCTAGTGTCAAATTCGTTATCAACAACCTCAAAAACCCATATACACAGGTTTTTAGCGGTTTTAGATCATTTTTAATTTTTTCGGCAGCCATATTGGATCCGCCATTTTGAATTTTTCAAATCTAGTACCAATTCGTTATCAGCAACCTGAAAAACACATATACACAGGTTTTTAGTGGTTTTAGATCATTTTTAATTTTTTCGGCCGCCATATTGTATCCGCCATTTTGAATTTTTCAAATCTAGGTTCAAATTCGTTATCAGCGACCCCAAAAACCCTAGAAAACCCTTATTTTTCAAGATGTTTCGTTTCAAATTCGAAAGAAATACCCCATGCGCGGGTTTTTGGCCGTTTCCGCCCACTGTGCGCCACTGGAAACACTTGTTAGAAACTTTAAATGGAACGCTTTTATAAAAACAACGAATTCCTAAAAATGTATCATTGTGATACGTATACTTAAAATAAATAATCTCTGTATAGTAAATAACTGTGAACAACTTCATTAAAATATCACTAACATCAGTTTTCATTTGGAAGCTTGTTTTATCTTTCTTAACTTGAGCTACATATAAATTAAATTGAAGTAAATGTAAACTGAGTTGAAGCTAAGCTTGGTATGAACAATTGGCACTAAGTTTCTTTCCATATCAACTAAAAATCTTATTGATATTTATTTAAATAAAAGTCACTTGGTTATCACAAATTCTGCATTTGCTACGATTATCATCATTCATCATTAAAATACTACATTAAAAACATCTGGAGAAAGTCAATGGACAAATTCTAGTTTTAAATTTTTAATATCTACTATTGTAAAATTAATGGTTAGTCTATTAGACTAGTGTTAATAACCCTAAGATATATACCGTATATACCTTAGTTTACAAAAAAAAATCTGCCTGACGAAGCCACCGTGTGGCGAAACAACTGTTGCAGTATCGATTAATAAACAGCGAAGTCTTAACCAAGTGTGTTATTTACTTTAAGTGTTGCTACAATTGTATTCATTTTTAGATATCATTTAGAAAGAAAAATCTTCCAACATCTATTAGATTTAAAAAGGATGCAAATACGCGCTGGCCAGCACAATGAATCAATGTTGGTAAAAAGAGCAATTGATTCCTATCATAGATCGTGCGCTTCGACCGTTGGTGCTGGAAGATACCTACCGAAGGATTTCACTTTCAGGAGTTTTGAGTACTTTTTGTATGAGTCCTTGAGAAAAATACAGAAAAACGCTGCCCCTGACTATTTGAAAAATCTACCAGAATCGGCGACGGATAATCCGTTGTTATGCACGCAAAATACAAACCGTTGCATGCACGCGACACATGCATATACCGGAATACCGTGTGCCGCTTATCGTAAGTATCATTTATTTAAATGTCAAAATCAATAGCACGAAGATAATGTTTAATAAGGGGACGTAGTTGCTTTTGTTATCCCCCAATACTTGCCGTGTACTACCTAATACAAAAACATGCGGGTCCCAGTAAACGCAACATGAAAGTGTCACTGGAAAGTTTAAGAAGGCGGAAGCCAAGGGACTCGTGAAAAACAAAACATATGTATATTTTAGTGCCAAAAATGGACCATCATACAATACCAAAAATCGGATTCGGTACATCTTGTAAACCCCAAGGGTTTTTACCGGACATAAACGGAAGCGGGAAGAAGGCTGTCACATTGGAGTTGTGCCATGGCAACGATAAGCAAGTTATTTCACTGCCCACGGATCGTTTGGACCAAAATAAACGTTACTACGTCACATTCACGGTCAAAGGCCAACCTAGTGAATCCAGTGAGGAAAAGGAAACCAACAATAACGGTGATAATTCACATCGTCATTCCAAAAGTGTTTAGCAAATGTAAATTGTGTACAGTTAAAAAGTTCATCAAGTTACTCATTCTAATTCTCTAAAGTCTAAAATGTGTTAATTGCAAATATTTCATTTTGTCACACTTTCCAGATCTAAGAACGAAAATTTAAAATGTACTTGTATTAATTACCGTTATATAAATGCTTACATTTTGTTATTTTTTATTATTGGCCAACCAAATCTGGTGATTTATTTCTAATGTTGGGTATTTGGCTGTAATTCTGACTTTTTCCTTCAAAATAAATTGAGGTAATGTTTTCCACATGGTTGCCATGTAGTTAATTACCCTATCATAAAGATGGCTGAACATTACTTTCGGCATGCTACTTTATTACCACTTTTTTGATTGGCCAATAATAAAAAACAGAATATAGGCACATTTACTCCCTAATTATGTTTACAAATATTCGCCAACCAAAGTTTTGTACTAAAATAATCAATACAACTTAAAGTAAATAAATAAAAACGATTGTAAATGTCGAATAAACTTACAGGCATAACCTACTTAACATTTGTTACTAATAATATAATAATAATAAGTATTTATTGCCCAACAGGAAATTTCCCAATTACAAGACAATGATTGTTTACTTGCATATGCTATACACCATTCCATTTGTTTCTGGATCTCGCCTAGCTATGGAAAAGTGACAGTTTAAGTATTGTAAATGGGGCTGGTTGTGTTTTAAATCAGGGTTTTTAAATGTCACTGTCAGATGTTCGATTTTAAGGTTATAATTTCTGACTATTGTGATCTTACACTGTTGCCTGTTTTACAAATTTTCAGATATAAAAGGATAATAATATGCAGTTTTAAGATTAACAAAACTTACTACTTTGATACTGTTAAAATTTTCTAAGGAAAATAATTTTAGCTGCAACAACATGTTTTTGTTCACAGAGAATTTTGCGCCCATTAATTAATTTGAATTTATACCACATACTTTTAACAACCCTATAAAGTGTTGTTCTACTCCCATGGAACTCATAATTTTCTTTCATATCATTCAAAAGATCTCTCAAAGTAAAATACTGATTTCTAGAGTTATATTGCCAAATCAGTTGTTGCAGATCTTTTCTAGCTAGGTGATTCCAAAAATGGCTGTTTTTAGATCGTTTGCCAGAAGTAGTAGATTTCAATTCGTCAGGTCTTTGTCGTAAAATTAATTGTAATGAAGATCTCCCTACCTGAAACGTAATTATCTTTAATTAAATATATATGATAATTAAAATACTAGATATACCCCAAAAATATCTATTAAAATCGTAATAATATTGTGATGCTGTAGATTTGGATTACTTTGCCCAAAATGTTTGTAGGATTTCAGAATTTGTAACCTTTTTGATTCAGAGATAATCTTTGGCATGTTAATATTTAATATGTGCCTGAAATTATTTTTCACTTTGACATTGACACAGCATTGCAACACTAGATTAATTTGATTTAATAATAAAATGCTCGAAGAAGCGACCGCGTGGCGAAATAATTGTTGCAAGATTAACAATAAACCTCTTGAAAATTAAAAAGAGGATTACTTATGATATCATAAATTATTGCAACACTGTTAAAATAAGGAATCAGGAGTGGCAACTAATAAAAAATGTAAATGTTGATACTGCAACATAACAACACGAAAGCATGGCTAGGCGAGATCCAGAAACAAATGGAATGGTGTATAGTTTGTGAAACAATAGTCCAAATTAATAAACTGCAAATTTAATATTCCTTTGATTTTACAAAACTGAAATGTACGATCAAACCAATAATTTGAAGAACTTTTTAATTGTGTACATATTTTAATTTCAATTGTATTTATTTCATTAAATGTAAATATTAATAATAATTGTGACAATTATTTAATCATCTAATTTCTATTTTATTTAAATCAAAATACATACATATGTTTTCTAATTATAATAAAGTCTATGATGCATTTTGTATTTAAAAACAATATTGAATCCAGATTTGTATGATTTTTACTTTATTTTTGTACCAGATGTGTAAATAGATTATGTATTTATTAATTTTATGTTTAAAACTCAGCGTGCACATGATATACAGGGATTAATATACATACAGGGAGTTTTTCTATTAAGTATACATAAACCGTGCGATTATTTAAATTATGATTTAGAATAGGCGGCATTTTTTTTTACGCGGTTGCCTAGAATGGTAAATGAATGGAGATATAAATTTGAAATTATGGTAAACTATGTGTTAAAAGTCAGCAGTGCCAATCTAATTTAAAATTCAAAAGCAACTCTAAATTATGTTTTAAATGATCGCACGGTACTTAAATTACAGAGTGTATTCTGTAAATCTTCCGATATTCGTCGTTTTTTTTTAAAGTTCAATTCAAAGCTTAAAACGAGTGTTTTCCACTCCCAGACTAAGCATGAAGTAAAATTTCGAGTTTAGAAAAGCCTGAAAATTTGGTTTGGTCGCGTAGCGCGAAGCGCGGAGCGGCCAAACCAAATTTTCAGGCTTTTCTAAACTCGAAATTTTACTTCATGCGCCGCCAGTACAAAACACTGAATTAATGTAAAGTTTAGCGGTGTGTTTAGTACTTCGTAATATGTCAGTGTTTTGTATCGGTGGCGCATGAAGTAAAATTTCGAGTTTAGAAAAGCCTGAAAATTTGGTTTGGCCGCTCCGCGCTTCGCGCTACGCGACCAAACCAAATTTTCAGGCTTTTCTAAACTCGAAATTTTACTTCATGCTTAACCTGGGAGTGGAAAAACCTCTTTTAAAGCTGCGAATTGAACTCTTAAAAAACAACGCAAGCCGGAATATTTGCTGCGTATGTACTTAAAACAAAAATTCCCTGTATCTTTGTTTTTTTATACAAGAATTTATTGTTCATGGTACAAATAATTGTTAGATCTCTTGATGCCTTATATCATATTTGTACATTTTAAATAACTGTAGCGACTTTTTCTAAGAAATTGCGCATATTAGATAATGCCATGTTTAGAAAACATAATAAAATTGATGTAAATACATATTTTTGTTGTGTATTATAACATAATAAAATATTTATGATGATTTACATTTCAATGTTTTTATCTTTAAAAACAAGTATGATTTTTAACATGAATTGTGGTGTGTTTTTAACCAAACAAATATAAGGTTGTTGCATCCAATATCTTATATTAATCAAGTATCAGGTGTTAATTTTAAAGCCCGATCGAATTGGCTGTGACATTTTCAAAACATTGTGAAGTAGGTCGTACGTAAATTTATCAGTCGCTCCTGTCAAGGTTGATTTAACCCAGTTTTATAAAAGTTTCTTATTTATCTGTGAAAACAGCTGATTTATAAAAAAAAATAACAACAACTATAAGAACAAGACTAACTAATGAGCTACTGATTACCACAATCTGACATTTATGAATATACGAAACGTATATTAGGCTGCAACTTCACTTTTTCCTTCTATCAGAAAAGCAAAGCCTCCTCGATCGGGTTTTTAAATGAACACCTATTATCGTCGGCTTACAGGTGAAATCCACTAACTCAATTTTTGATTTATAAGAAGAAATAACACAACAACTATAAGAACAAGACAAACTAATGAGCTACTGATTACCACAATCTGACATTTATGTCAGATATGACAAAACGTATATTAAACTCCAACTTCACTTTTTCCCTCCATTTCCTTCTATCAACAAGCATAGCCTTCTCAATTGGGTTTTTAAATTAACACCTGATATCGTCGGCTTACAAGTGAAATCCACTACACATTTTTGGCTGTCTTGTACTCATGGTTTTCTACATGCTAGTGCAATCCACTAAATACTTAAATTAGACTTAGTGGACTGCACCAGCATATAGAAACCCATGAGTACCAGAGCTTGGTGGACTAACAACACCCAAAAGTTGACTTAGTGGATTTCACTTATAAGCCGACGATTTTATCTATTATTTATTAATATCAGTAACATCGCATTGCCAACAAATGATTAAAAGTATCTAAAATATATCTTTACACTTGTAACTCCAATTTTTTAAATTCCACACTTACCACCCTTGGCGTCTAGGGTTCTTATATAAAGAGAGTTTTATGTAACAAAAAACAAGCCAGATCATTTTCATATATTCAATTTGTTTTGAAAAACATTGAGTGCAATTTTAATGTTTACTTTTTTTATGAGATCTAACTCTATATTTAACATCAAAGTGAAATGTATTAAACAGTAAAGAATAAGAATAAGGATTAAGGATTGGTTGACGGGAGGGCAGCCACAGGCGCGCCTACTTAGGCCAAGTTTTAGGCCCATTGTAGTGCCTCCCTCCTGATGGTCAGACCCACTCCGCACTATTAGCAATTGCTAATATTTTTGCGACGGGCCAGTTCCATCCGGGTCCTTCAGATTTGGGGGGGTTTTCCCTTGACATAATATGCCTTAGTTTTTACAGGGCCAGACACTCGTGAAGTATGTGCCTTACTGTCTCATCGTCTTCGTTGCATCTTAGGCATATGATGTCGTTGCTGATTCCTATTTTTGCGAGGTGCTTTTGGTAGCTATAGTGTCCGGTGGTGTAGCCGGTCAGTGTTTGAAGGTTTTGCTTGGAGAGTACTAGGAACTTCTTTGTTTTTTTGCGGTAAGGTATTGGTAAGTATGCCTTGGATTGGCCGCACGCTGTTAGATTTTTTCATCTGGTTTTATGTTTTTCTGCGGTGAACTCGCGCATGAGGCTACGCAGGGACAGAGGGGTTAGTCCTACTTTTGCATACTTTGTTGCTGTTGTGAATGCTGCTTCGCGCGCAACTTCGTCCGCGTTGTTATTGTCCTCGTTGTTATTGTGGCCTTTCGTGCATGTTAATGTTATGGGGTTGAGTGTTGCTGCTATGTTTAGTGTCTCTACGCATTCGTATATTAGTTCGATGTTATTTTCAACTTATCTAGTGCTGCTAATGCAGCTTTGGTTATGTTTTGTTTTCTCAGTTGCTTCTTTGGGATTAATCAGGCGCTTTCCATGATTGCGTAGATTTCGGTCCGTGTTGCGGTAGCATGGTTCTCCATGGGAAGATATTTGTGGATATTTAGAGCTTCTGGAAGGGAGAGGTAATTAAGAGGGTTAGAAGAGTGATGGAATGGATTAGAGAGGGTAGGGCCGGGGTATGTTATGTTATGTTATGGGGTCGGTGGGTCGTGTGGCCTCTGGACCTTTCGAAGTTACCTCGACCTAAAAGATCTTTTGTAACTATCCCTAACCTACTTGAGTCCCTCAATGTCTAGACTTCTTATGAAGTCTACTATAACTTGAGGGTTAATGTGTACCAATTCCTCGGTGTTTAAAGTGGCCGATGACAGGTAGTTCCCTCTTTGAAGGGACAAGGCAGGGCATTCACAAAGTAGGTGCTCTGCTGTTTCTTTTGCCTCGTTGCAGAACCTGCAGTTGGCATCAGTTGTCTGACCCATCTTGGTGAGGTGGTACTTCAGAGGACAGTGTCCAGTTAGAAGGCCGGTTATGAGCCTTAGGTTGCCCTTGCTTAACCTGAGAAACTGTCCGGCTCTTACGGCAGGGAAGGCGATGAACCTTTTCGCCTGCCGCAGACCAGGTGTGTTTCTCAGGTGAGCACTTTTGGCAGCATCTTCCCATTCCCGGATCATCCCCTTGATGCGGACTTTAGTTATTCCACTGTAAGGTTCTGGTCCGACAAATGGAGTCTTGGACCCTTCCTTGGCAAGGTTGTCGGCAATTTCATTGCCTTTGATCCCCGCGTGTCCCGGAACCTAGACCAGTTTGACTCTGTTGTTCCTAGCCAGCTGCTTTAGGGATAGCTTGCACTCCCAGACAGATTTAGACTTGCATGTAGGCGATTTTATTGCCTTTAATGCAGCTTGACTGTCGAGCAGATGCAAACCCTCTGTTTGTTGTATCCCCTGTCTAAACATATGTGGGCGCATGTGTTCAGGGCCTCGATTTCTGCCTGAAATATCGATGGGGATCGTCCCAAGGCCCTTGATAACTCGCATCGAGGGCCAGTGATACCGATTCCGACTCCGTTCTCAGTTTTGGATCCGTCAGTGAACCAAACTATCGAGGAGCCTTGTAACTGCTTGACCCTCGCTCCAACATCATGGCGGCCATGGAAGGCCACTTCAATCGTTGTGTCGAAGTCGTAGTCAGTTGACATGTAGTCTTTGGGCATGTATATCGCTCTTTCACACACAGTGATGAGGATTTTTAGGTGCCCGTTAAGGTATCCATATTTTGGTATGTCTGTCTGGATTATTCTTAATGCGTCTAGTGCTACTTCCCTTTTCACGTGCAGATGCAGAGGTGTGAGATTTAGCATAGCCTCCATTGCTCCAGTGGGGCAGGTGTTCATAGCCCCTGTGATGCCCAAACATGCCAGCCGTTGAACCTTGCTGAGCCTTGCTTGGGTTGTGATCTCCGTTGTCTTCGTCCACCAGACAACGGAACCATAGGTGATTATTGGTCTTATCACCGTAATGAAAAGCCAGTATATCATCTTGGGGTGTAAACCCCATCGTTTGCCAAATAGCCTGCGGCAAGCCCATATTGCCCTTACTGCTTTGGCAGTGATGTTATCTACATGGGTTTTCCAGTTTAGCCTCTGGTCGGGCCGGGGTAAGGACGCTGAAGAAGTTGGGGGAAGAGAAGGATAACAGGAGAAATAGAGGGGGTAGCAATTAGTTGTAGCTAGTAAATATGGAATATATTATGCCGATTAAGGTTTTTTTTGTAGAGCTTCTAAATATACGCCCGCTCCACAGCCTGTTTTTGTTTTACGTCCATCTGTCAACACCAAGTAGTCTTTCGTTTATGTTTGCTCCTTTGGGTTCACAGTGTATTTTTGTTGAAGATGTATTGGGGGATCATCTGGTCTAGTTTGACGGGCCCTATTTGAGAATGCTTCCGTGTAATGTTAAGGTTTAGTTTGACCAAGTGTCCATGGCTTTCAGTCTTTCTAAATTTTTTCTTGCCACTTCTTTGGTATGTATATCAAGCGGTGAGAGGCAGAGTATTGTTTTCAAGGCTGCGGTGGGTGTTGTCCTAAATGCACCAGTAATGCACGTACACGCTAGCCTTTAGATGTGGTTTTGTTTTGCTTTTGTTTCTGTTTGGTTTGTGATAGGCCACCAAACTAGACCTCCATACTCGAGTGCTGGTCTAATAACACCTGTGTATATCCAGAGTGCTAACTTCGGTGAAGATAGTCCCCAGGTATTACCAACAGCTCTCCTGCATTGCCAGAAGGCTTTGCTTGCTTTATCAGTTTTATATTCAAGATGGACCAATTTAATTTGGAGTCAAGGTATACCGCTGGGTATTTGACGTCTTTCGATAGCGTTAGTTGTTTGTTAAACAAGGTAGGTAGTGTGTTGCGCCTATCTTGTGTTTGTTGGTGAACATCACTACTTCTGTTTTTGTAGGGTTCATGATAGTGAGTTAGAGTTGCACCAGTTTCATGCATTTTGTTGCCTAGGATGTTTTCGAATTTCCTGTTCAGGAGTATTGCTATATCATCCGCGTATCCCATCGTATAAAATCCTTGGATGTTTAGTTTTGATGTCAGTTCATTTATCAGTAGTGACTACAGAAGTGGTGATAGGACTCCGCCCTGTGGACAGCATCTCTTGCAGATATCACGTTAAAGGCAACAGTCACCAGAGGCTGTCCACAGGGCGGAGTCCTATCACCACTTCTGTAGTCACTACTGATAAATGAACTGATATCAAAACTAAACATCCAAGGATTCTATACGATGGGATACGCGGATGACATAGCAATACTCCTAAGCAGGAAATTCGAAAACATCCTAGGCAACAAAATGCAGGAAACTGGTGCAACTCTAACTCACTATCATGAACCCTACAAAAACAGAAGTAGTGATGTTCACCAACAAACACAGAGTTTTCTGCTGTGTAGCATACTTCCTATCCAGCTGCAGAACATTTTGTCGACACCTGATTTATAAACCGCCTTGTGTATGTTTTGAAAGAATGCTTTGTCAAAGGCTCGTTCAATGTCAATGACTGACTGTCCGGAGTGTAGTCACTTTGTTTGCCAAGACCTGTTCAATCCTCAAGACCGCCAGGTGTAGGGCAGATTCAGTGCTTTTGCCTGGTGTGTAGGCGTGTTGGTTTGGGTGTATAGGTTTGGCTTTGAGAATGTTATCCCTAATATGGCGATCACATAGCTTCTTTATCATAGACGAGGATAAGCTGATCGGTCTAAATGATTTTGCATTTGTGTAGTCATTCCTGCAAGGTTTGTGAATGAACACTACTTTTACCATTCTTCAGAACCTGGGTACGTAACGGAGCTCCAGTCAGTCACGGTAGATAGCCCCGAGCAGCTTCACAAGTCTAGGCGGTCCCAATTGGAACAGGGCCGGATATATCCCATCCGATCCTGGGGACTTGCATGGTTTAAATGATTCAATTGCCCATGTTATGGTTTGGTCTGTAACTATCTTCATAGCTAATTTCTTATTCTTGTCGTTCTGCTCGGTTGAGTTTTGCTTAGCATCGTGTGTATCGACGTCTAGTGTATCGCACCCCGGGAAGTTTAAGGTTAGTTCTCCATCTTCTTTTCTTATGCTTTCAAGGTAATGGGGGTTCCTAAAAAGTCTATCTAGTAGCAATACTGGTGGACTCTATGTCCTCGCAGTACTTCCTCCAGGCTTGTCTTCGTCCTGCACGGACTTCTCTTTTGTAGATGCGAAGGTGATCCTTGTAAACATCCCAGTCTGTTTTTTTCTTGTTGTTTTTGGCCCTGTTGTAAAGCTTGCGGGCTTTATTTCTCATGTCTTCGAGGCGAGTGCTCCACCATGGTGTTTTTCTCCCTTTTTTTGTGGGGGTTAACCAAGGAGTGGAAACACTCGATAGTAGTTTCAAATTGAACAATTTCAAAAATAACGAATGTCTAAAATTACGTGAATATCGAAATATGTACGCCAAAATGAAAAATCCCCTATATGAAAGGTATGTATTTTCATTGTCCGCAACTTTTATTTGAAACATTTAAAAAAATTATCAATATTTAACATAATATTAAAAAAAAATCCAGTTTCCAGAAAAGCTAAACATAAAGTTTCATAAATCTAACTCATTACCTCTTAACAGACAGACAGACACCTGGACATAATCCCAAAATTGAGTTTTCGGACTCGTGGAGGTCCAGAACGTAATGATTCGTCAAAATCTTGTCGTTAATTTTTTACGATTATAATAATTTCTATACGAGAAGGTAATAAAAAAACAGATAGAAAATTATTAATTTTTTTTAATGAATAAAAAGTAACTCTTCAAAAATCTTATCACGCAAAATTAGATTTTACATTTCTAATTATTCTATCCCTAATACAAATGAAGTGAATATTTATTATCGTCTGGATTTATTTGGCATAAGGTTCCAGATGGCGGAACGTCTTTGAACTTAACCCATTTTACAATTAAATCAGTAATATTCTGCAACGATAGTGAAACAGTCTCCGTTGGTTTAGCAACATCGCTTGAATTACTCCAACGTCGAACAGTTCCAAGAGGTTCATCAATAATAACTGGTAATAACCCTATAGTAATCGCTTCGGGAGGCATTCCACTGTCTTTCTTCGCTAAAGATTTCACTAAATGGTGAATTGCAGCTTTCGACATACCATATGTTATCATCTCTGGAGTTGGAATGATTCCTGTTCTAGATCCTAGGAATAATATTTTATATAATGAATAAGATTATGATAATATTAAACTTGGAAAGTATGATGATGCAAAATATACGCCCGCATGTTTGGTGCCAATATTCGGTTTTTTTTTAATTAGCCAACCAGATCTGGTGATTATTTTTTTATAATGTTAGATCTTTGGTTGGAAGCTCTGATTGTAATTCTGACTTTTGACTTCATTTGAGGTTATGTTTATCACATAGTTGCCATGTGTCTAGTTATCCTATCATAAAGATTAATATTACTTTCGGCATTTTATTACCGCTTTTCTATCAATTTAACAAAAAATGTCACGAATCCTTTATGATTTAGTATTATTTGAGAAACAATACGTTTTGAAGTGATTATTTTATGAAGGACATTTAAAACATCCTAACCTAACCTAACTCAGTCATTATTGCCTGGTATTATAAAACATTTTATTCTCTAAATAAAATTTACTTTAGGAATAAATTAATTTATTCCAAAGATTTCGGTATTATAATCACAAAATAACTTTATTTGGCTAATAAATCTCCCCATTAAATTATTTGTTTGTTTTTCTGCCAAGTAAATTTTATTCTCTAAATAATTTGACAGTTAAAAGTCAAAAGTGTATTATATTATTATAATTACTTTAGATTCTACTACTTGTGTTGATTAATTTCATTACGGTTATCATGTCTACCATATCATCCGTGTCAGATTTAAGTTCGCTCATAATATCTTCCCAGACAGTGATTAATTCGAACCACAAGACATTCTAAGTAGTCGAAGACCTAGAGTTTTTTAAATCAGATATAACTAGAGATTTTGCATACGCTTTTTTAAAATTAGTTCCATTTAAAGTTTTAAACGAGTGTTTTCCACTCCCAGACTAAGCATGAAGTAAAATTTCGAGTTAAGAAAAGCCTGAAAATTTGGTTTGGTCGCGTAGCGCGAAGCGCGGAGCGACCAAACCAAATTTTCAGGCTTTTCTAAACTCGAAATTTTACTTCATGCGCCACGCGTATTAAACACTGAAATCACTGAAATATTGTGAACAAGTGAACTTCTCTTGAAATCAGTGTCTTGTACGCGTGGCGCATGAAGTAAAATTTCGAGTTTAGAAAAGCCTGAAAATTTGGTTTGGCCGCTCCGCGCTTCGCGCTACGCGACCAAACCAAATTTTCAGGCTTTTCTAAACTCGAAATTTTACTTCATGCTTAGCCTGGGAGTGGAAAACATTCGTTTAAGTCTTTTATAATTTCTAATAAGCTTTCTTTTTCTTGTTCTGTGTAATTCTGTCCTATTCCACGCTTATTCTCCATAATTTTAAGGAATTGTACAAAATTTCCAATTTGATTGACAATTTAATTTAAAATATTGTCAATTCAATTTAAAAAATTTCACAGAACAAGAAAAAGAAAGCTTATTAGAAATTATAAAAGACTTAAACGAGTGTTTTCCACTCCCAGGTTAAGCATGAAGTAAAATTTCGAGTTTAGAAAAGCCTGAAAATTTGGTTTGGTCGCGTAGCGCGAAGCGCGGAGCGGCCAAACCAAATTTTCAGGCTTTTCTAAACTCGAAATTTTACTTCATGCGCCACGCGTACAAGACACTGATTTCAAGAGAAGTTCACATGTTCACAATATTTCAGTGATTTCAGTGTTTAATACGCGTGGCGCATGAAGTAAAATTTCGAGTTTAGAAAAGCCTGAAAATTTGGTTTGGTCGCTCCGCGCTTCGCGCTACGCGACCAAACCAAATTTTCAGGCTTTTCTAAACTCGAAATTTTACTTCATGCTTAGCCTGGGAGTGGAAAACACTCGTTTAAGTCTTTTATAATTTCTAATAAGCTCTCTTTTTCTTGTTCTGTGTAATTCTGTCCTATTCCACGCTTATTCTCCATAATTATAAGAAATTATACTAAATTTCCAATTTGATTGATAATTTAATTTAAAATATTGTCAATTCAATTTAAAAAATTGGTGGTTCCAGCTATGGCCACAATGAAAATGTATAATTTCGGTCTGTAATCTATTAATTAAATTATTTATTTCTAGAATTGCTATTTTTTTCAGGCTTTACTAAACTCGAAATTTTACTTCATGCGCCAAGCGTATTCAACACTGAAAACACTAAAATATTGTGAACAAGTGAACTTCTCTTGAAATCAGTGTCTTGTACGCGTGGCGCATGAAGTAAAATTTCGAGTTTAGAAAAGCCTGAAAATTTGGTTTGGCCGCTCCGCGCTTCGCGCTACGCGACCAAACCAAATTTTCAGGCTTTTCTAAACTCGAAATTTTACTTCATGCTTAGCCTGGGAGTGGAAAACACTCGTTTATGTCTTTTATAATTTCTAATAAGCTTTATTTTTTTGTTCTGTGTAATTCTGTCCTATTCCACGGTTATTCTCCATAATTATAAGGAATTATACAAAATTTCCAATTTGATTGACAATTTAATTTGAAATATTGACAATTCAATTTAAAAAATTGGTGGGTCCAGCTATGGCCACAATGAAAATGTATAATTTCGGTCTGTAATCTACTAATTAAATTATTTATTTCTAGAATTGTTATTTATTTGGTAGGTTTGCTTAATAATACGTAATTTTATTTGCCTATTAGTTTACTAGGTAAATAAACTTAATCCACAAATAGTTATCTAATGATTTATTAATCGTTTATAATACCGGGCATACGTCGGCTTTTCTCCCTCTTTATGTTTTTTAAGAAAATCTTACTTAGTTAATCGCAGTCAGTATGTAGAGTATAACGGATTCGAATCCCCTGTTTTTATCCCTACAAGTGGTGTACCACAAGGGTCAAATTTAGGCCCTTTAATATTTATTTGTTTTATCAACGACATAGTGGATGGCATTGAATCAAATATCTTGTTGTACGCTGATGATATTAAAATATATCGAGAGATCAATACGGTGGCTAACAGTATCGCCTTAACCAATGACCTTGATCGCATTCAAGATTGGTGTACTTCCAATGACTTATGCCTTAACTTTAATAAATGCAATTTCGTGAGCTTCAACAGAAAATTAAATCCAATACCCTTTGACTACTTTATCTCTGGTCATGGAATAACGGACAGTCGAACGGTGAAGGATCTTGGAGTTCTGCTGGACAGCAAATTAACATTCCAGGAGCACATTAACAAGATGTGTAATGCCAGCTATAGAATGTTAGGATTCATTGCTCGTAATTCTAAGGACTTGAAGAGCACCGAAGCATTAACAAAAATGTATAACACGTTTGTGCGAACCAAACTTGAATACTGCTCTATAATCTGGGAACCGCATGGCCACTGTTATATTGCTCAAATTGAAAACATCCAGCGAAAATTCTTAAAGAAACTGTATTTTAAAAAACACCGTATTTATCCCATTCGAAATTACGACCACAGCAAGCTGCTTCAAGAGTTTGATATGCCAACTTTAGAATCGCGCAGGCAACTATCTTCTTTATTATTTCTATTTAAATTATTACATAATCGCATTGATGATATAAACTTACTTTCTAAACTTAACTTCTATGTCCCTAGGTTAAACTCTAGGTGTTCCCACACCTTTGCGTATCCTACATCTAGAACAAATGCTCTTTATTACTCTCCTTTAGTTCATTCGAAATTGCAATAATAACCCAAATATTGATATATTCAATGTAACGCCCCAGCTAATCAGGAATGCATTTTTATAAGTAATTATCTATAGCGCACAACCTTATATATATATCCGCACTTTAAGATTTATACACTCCAAATTTTCCATGTTTTCTTTATATGTATTATTACACTAGCCAACAGCCATTTTGTCCTTGGGACTAGACCGGAATTTTTCGATTGCTTGGGTGTAATATAGTACCGAAATCGCGATGAAGCCGCCGAGACTTTGGTTTTGAGGTTAGGATTCGCAAAAAACCTTTTTTTTACTTTTTCACTATAACTTTGGAACACAGCAAGATAAATTGAATCTGATAATACTGCTTGAAAGCTTATACCCAGGGCTACATTTGGTATATAAATGACCTTGGTCGGCTAATCAAAACCCTAATTAAAAAAAAAATCCGTAAAAAAACCGCAAAAATCGCGTGTTTTGAAACATTTTTGCGATTTCAATCGATTATAAAAAAAAAACTACGCTAGATAGCTCAGATCAGTTTCGCTGACCTGAAAGCCTATTAAATGGGCTACAATTTCTGTATGGAACATCTCTGAGACTTAATGAGAAGTCTTCGAAATAATGGGTTTTGTTTGAAAAAATCGCGAAATTTGGAATTTGGTTGGTCTTTTTCCCTTTCAAATAGAAAATTCCAGAACACATTTAAAATCTGTTGTAACCATTCAAATGCCTATTAAAAGGGCTACAATTTCTACATGGCACACCTCTGTTACGTGTTCAGAAATCTTGTAAACATTAATTTGTGTTTAAAAAATCACGAAAACTGCATTTTTTCGAATTTATTTTTCATTATTCATTAATATTTTTTGGTCTTTTTCTCCTTCAATTATAAAATTCCACAACACATTTAAAATCTGTCAGATGCATTTGAATGCCTTTAAAAAATCTTGTTTGTAATGTAAAATTGAAACTGAAGCACGCAATAAAAATCTGCTTGTTGCATATGAAAGACTAGAAAAAGGCTGCAATTCAAACGATGTTGGTCAAGTTATTCGAGTTATTAAGTTATTCTAGTAGAAATTGTAGCCCTTTTAATAAGCATTTGAATGGTTACGACAGATTTTAAATGTGTTGTGGAATTTTTTATTTGAAAGGGAAAAAGACCAAAAAAATTGCAAATTTCGCGATTTTTTCAAACAAAACCCATTATTTCGAAGACTTCTCATTAAGTCTCAGAGATGTTCCATACAGAAATTGTAGCCCATTTAATAGGCTTTCAGGTCAGCGAAACTGATCTGAGCTATCTAGCGTAGTTTTTTTGTATAATCGATTGAAATCGCAAAAATGTTTCAAAACACGCGATTTTTGCGGTTTTTTTACGGATTTTTTTTTAAATTAGGGTTTCGATTACCCGACCAAGGTCATTTATATACCAAATGTAGCCCTGGGTATAAGCTTTCAAGCAGTATTATCAGATTCAATTTATCTTGCTTTGTTCCAAAGTTATAGTGAAAAAAGTAAAAAAAAATGTTTTTTGCGAATCCTAACCTCAAAACCAAAGTCTCGGCGGTTTCATCGCGATTTCGGTACTTTATTACACCCAAACAATCGAAAAATTCAGGTCTAGTCCCAAGGACAGAGAAAAAGTCAAATTCTGTTGGCTAGTGTTATTAGTAATAGTTACGCAATATTTTAGATATCATTATATATTTCTCTGTAATTGGAAGTAATTCTGTTGAGAAATAAAGCATTATTATTATAAGTATGTTAAAAATACCTGATAAAACAAATAATCCACCTCGTTTCAAATACCTAACGGCAATACTCGTACAAATCAACGAAGTTTGTATATTCATCTTATACATTTCATCCATCGAGCTAATTAAATCAGTGTCAGCATCTCCACACATCCCCCCATCCGACAAACACAAAACTGCATCAAACTTATAACTCCCCATTGCTCCCTCGACTGCTGTGAGGACTTCATCCCTTCTGGTAGTAGCGGTGTCGTCAGCTCCAATCAAAATATTCACATCCGCGTGTGTATTTATGGCGTGATCTACCGAAACAACCCAACAATTTTCATGGATTTTCAATTGATAGATGCACTTCGAGCCCAATATTCCACTTCCTCCGTAAACAAGTACGCCTGGTTTTATAGATGTCAGGCTTGTGTTTTTCATATCACCGATGGCTTCCCTTCTTCCCAATATGCTGGAGAAACAGCTGGTGTACTTTTTGAACAAGTTTCGGCGACGTTTTTCAGTCGGGGGATATGACTCAAATGACATTTGTCAGATGTCAATGTATACACACTACAATTAGAATATTTTGTTCTGAGAAAAACATTGATGTAAAGGGAATTATAGAATTTCTTAGCTTGGTTTTAATAGAAGGAATATCTCCTGGTTACAGAAAATAATTCACGCTGGCCACAGATGGAAAGACTTGAATGCAATTTTTTAATGCTAATGTCAAATATGACTGATGTTTTACTGATTTACCTACTGCGATTTTGAACGAAGATTCAGTTTAGAAAAAGTTAATAAAATACTTGAGTCGCCTATTTCTAAAAACCGCTAAATCCACTTAGAAACAATGGATTTAGTTTTTAGAAATAGGCAACTCACTTATTGGTCTTAATTTTCCATATTATTGCGGTCGCCTTTCTGAGGTACTGGTTTAACTACTGCTAATTTTAATGTTTCTGGAAAAACGCCATTAGCTGAGGATTCATTAATCAGATTCACTAATTAAATGTATAATTTATTTTAATAGCGACATTGGAAATTCATAAGCACCTGAGCTTTTTTTATTTGACATAACAGAAACTATATGGATGATATTTAGTATAAATGAAATTGCCAATTCTTGGTTGCAGAATACTTCAAACATTAAAAATGCGATTCTTTTCGCAATCTACAACAAGTTAGTCTTACAAAGACTATATCAAACACTCATTGAAACAACTACTTCCCGGGCTAATACCCCGACGGACATTGAATTATACAACAAGTGTTTGCTGTTACATACAGTAACCTACTGCAAATGTAACAATTTGGGTCGAAAAGAATCGCACTTTTAATGTTTGAAGTATTCTGCAACCAAGAATTGGCAATTTCATTTATACTAATGTTTGAACGGTAACGTGACCGCCAGTCTAAGGTGTCAAATTGTTTAGAGGGAATGGCAAAGCTATACTGAGGAGAGATAAATCTCGAAACGCGTCTATAGATGGCCTGAATAATTTGACCCAAATTGTTACATTTGCAGTAGGTTACTGTATGTAACAGCAAACACTTGTTGTATAATTCAATGTCCGTCGGGGTATTAGCCCGGGAAGTAGTTGTTTCAATGAGTGTTTGATATAGTCTTTGTAAGACTAACTTGTTGTAGATTGCGAAAAGAATCGCACTTTTAATGTTTGGATGATATTTAGTTAAACAATGGTAGAAGCATAACTAATGCATTCGCAAAACATTTTTCGTCTGTCTATAATAATCAACGTATGCTACCGCTAGGGTCAGATATTCAATCACATATACACTTAGCAGTAATAAATATTTCTCCATCTGAAGTACAGTCAGCGTTACTGAATATTGATGTAAAAGGTAGTACTGGTCCTGATCAAATACCACCAAAATTACTTCAATCTTGTCATTATTCAATGTTTATGCCATTGCATATTCTGTTCTCCATGTCATTATCTCAGGGCGAATTTCCTTCTATTTGGAAGTCATCTTATGTTCAGCCCATCTTTAAATCTGGTAACAAAAACGATATAAAAAATTATCGTCCAATTTGTATTCTGTCAGCTATTCCGAAAATGTTCGAATCACTTATTGCCACCTGTCCAGCATATTCAAAAATGTCATTATCTCACAGCAGCATGGTTTCATGAGTGGACGCTCATCGGAAACTAATCTCTCTTTTTGTACAGTAATTTTATATTACAATCATTTGAAACTGGATACGAAGTTCATTCCGTATACATGGACTTTAGCAAAGCCTTCGACAAAGTTAACATTGAACTCCTGATAGTGAAACTTGGCAGGTACGGAATTTGTGGTCCTATTCTTAAATGGATAGCGTCATATCTAACAGATCGTACTCAGCAAGTTCGTACAAATAATTTTTTTTGTAATATCTATTACACAACATCTGGTGTTCCACAAGGTTCCCATATTGGCCCCCTTCTATTCAATATCTTTATCAACGATGTCGGCACCGGAATCAACTCTCCATTGCTACTATTTGCGGATGATCTGAAACTCTTCAGACAAATTAAGTCAGAAACTGACGCTTTAATATTACAATCTGATCTGGAAAAGATAAACACCTGGTGTTTAAAAAATGATCTGAAACTTAATATAAATAAATGTCATGTAATGTTATTTAGTCGAAAAATTAATAAATTCAAGTTCAATTATCTTTTAAACAGCATATATCTTGATTATGTTGAAACTGTTAGAGATCTAGGTGTTTATTTTGATCCAAAACTTTCATTTGCTTACCACATCGAGACTGTTATTGCAAAAGCAAACAGAATACTCGGATTTATTAAACGAACCACTAAAGATTTTACAAACATCCGCAGTTTAACTACTCTCTTCGTAACATTAGTTCGGTCAATATTAGAATATTGTAATATTATTTGGTCACCACACTTCAACTGTTACATAGACAGACTGGAATATGTACAAATTAAATTTTGTAAGGGAATGTGAGGAACACCCCTAATACCAAAGCGCTCCGCACTACCCTCTCCGCTTACGCCACCGTCGCACCAACGCAAGCATCCCCCGCACGGTACGACACGAGAAGAAGGGGATGATACAACCCAAACCATTCCCCATAAAAGGGTACGCACCCCCAGAAATAATCAGAGTTAGCTCAACACTCTCAGCTTAAAGATCTCCACAAGTCCTTGTGTGGCTAGGAGAATCTGCTCGCTAAACCAACACCGCTACGTTCAGCTAAACACCCGCTAGGCCCTTGTGAGGTCAGAGTGTTTATCTCAGTAAAGATTTCCACAAGTCCTTGTGTGGCTAGGAGAATCTGCTCGCTAAACCGACACCGCTACGTTCAGCTAAACACTTGCTAGGCCCTTGTGAGGTCAGAGTGTTTATCTCAGTACGCCGAAGAAACCTGAACACCGAACGTGCTCAGTACAACGCCATCGTCAACGCCTGAGGTTTCCACCACAGTCGCCGCATTGCCGATCGTCAACGCCTGAGGTTTCCACCACAGTCGCCGCCTTGCTCGATCAAGACGCCTGAAGTTTCGACCACAGTCGCCGCCATTCCCCGACAGACGTTAACCAACGCCCGAATGACGACGCCCGAGTGCCATCACCCACACGACGCCTGGACCGTCTAGAGAAAACAACTCTGCTACGAAATCTCTTATTACTGTACACTTTGTAAATAAAACTACATTTACCACAAATCTTCGTCTCTCACTGAGTTAGCCCGCCACAATTTTTGAAATACATCAGATTTAAATTATGTTTTCATAATATATTTCTGAATTTAGACCAAGTGAGATCTTATGTAAATTTAAGTAGACTATCTAAAAGACGTGAATTCTATGACATTAGCTTCTCATATAAAGTTTTGAATAATTTTATAACCTCATCTGAGTGCTTAGAATGTTTTTCATTGAATATACCACAGTATTCCACACGTAACTTGCAGTTATTACATATTCCATTCTGTCGTACATCCTATAATATGTTTAGCCCGATTGTAAGAATGTGCAACTCTGTAAACAAATATTGTGATAAAATTAACTTTTTTGATGTATCCCTTATCAGATTTAAATCGGTCGCTCGGCATTTTGTTTGTTCGTAGTAATTTTTAAATTTAAGTTTAGTTTATGTACATTAATGCTATCCATATAAAATGTTCTTTTTAGGTATATGTGTATTAATGTAATCGATGTAAAATGTTGTTTTGGCGTCAAATAAATAAATAAATAAATATCCTCAACCTCGCTTACCGTTATGGGGCGAAAAATACAGGATGTTCGTCAATAGTTTCAGACACTTTAAAATTTCGGTATGGAAAAACCAGGTGTTTAAGACATGGTGTGAAAAATATAGAGTGAATATTTATTAGTCTTTTCACTTATTTTCTCATTTCTCCTCTTTAATTCAGTAGATATTTATAAATTTTCTACACTAATTTCTTATCTGAAAGAATCAGGGACAGGCCCAAAAACGCTAACGATTTCACAAGAGGAGGCATAATCAAATTCTTAAGTGAAGCACCAGATGAAGTGTTTTTAGTTTTTATGGTAATATAAAATTACTTAAAAATGTAGATAAGTAATAGTTAATTGTATATTTAACCTAAATTTATCGTAAAATTCATGTTTTTTTATTTACCGTTTACTTACCGTCCGCCGAACAGTAAGTACAAGGTGCGGTAGGGAAACTTGCTGATTTGAAAGGTCAATAAAAGAAAAAGTATTTCACATATCGATTTAATTCTTTTTTATCGTATTGTACACATCCTGAATTTTTGTTTCAAGTGGTTTTAAAAATGACATCGGACAAATGGGGGCCCTCATTAGCGATACACTGATCCACCCGCTTTTTGAAGTTTCGCTCCACTCTTTCGAGCATATCCACGGGAATGTTGCCGATGGCTTGGCGAATGTTGTCCTTCAGGTGTTGCAGGGTCCGTGGTTTGTCATTGTAAACAATGGATTTGAGATAAAATAAAGAATAGAAAAAAGAAGTCACAGGGAGCCAAACCGAGGGAGCGTGCCGGCCACAGTACATCACCCCTCAAGGAGAATAGGCGCTCGTGAAAGTGTTTTCTCAAAAGTTCCAATGAAGTTCCGGCTGTGTGTGCCGTAGCTCCGTCCTGCTGGAACCATACGTCCCTAAGTTCCATTTCTTCAAGTTTTACATACATACTTAGCGTCGTGTTATTCATAGCAACCTAGTAAACAAAACCTACCGTCCTGGAAACTTATATGGTATGTACGTAAAAATAGGGGGTCATTCAAAAAAGTAAACTGTTGTATCGAAATGTCATTACTTGTAAGCAACTGATTTAATTAGTCCCGTAGATAAACTTCACAGATGCGGACGTGAACAATTTTAATCCTGAAAACATTATTAATGATTGTAAAGGCTTTTACAATCATTATGCCTTCCTGCCTTCGTTATAAATTTGAGAAAATGTAGACGAACTCCAAAAATATTGCATAAACACCTCTTTAAAGAATAGAAACTTAAAATTATATAGAGAAACCTTTCTTTTTCATTTTGGAGAATCTAATGCCTTGTCTACAAGGTAATATTGAATATATTGTTGATTTTTGTTTCAATTTTCAATAAACAAAATCCTCGTCCGTAAATAAAATCAATAATAACAAATATGATTCCAATCAATCCGGATTTATACGCAGATCAATCATAAAACATTTAAGAAATTATACACGCCCATACATTTATAAAAATAAATGTATTATATACACTGGATACAAATATAACAAAAATGATACATGGGTCTTGTCAGAGAGGAATGAATAATAATATTTTCTCTATGGTATTGTTTGAAATTAAGTGAATGAAACTGATATGAAAGACAAATTGGTAAATATTATTTTTTTTGTTTATTTACATCTGGTTCAAACAGTTAAAAACAAAAACAAACTGAAAGAAAAAGATCGATCAATAAATTCCGTCTCAGTTAATTCCCTTGATGATTTTATAATTTCTCTATCTCGGCGTAGCCAAAATATAAATTGCCATATCATAATATTCCAATCCGTTAACAATTATCAATAAATGGACTTTTGTTTAATCCCAACAACTATAAATAAGTTCCGACGCCGAATTCGGGCTTATTAGCACAACAAAAGTGGAACCATGGGGTTCCAACTGTATTGTATCATATTGCTGGGATGGAGAATTTTGGATACGTTTTCTCTAAGTAAGTCATACAAAATTTCGGCTGATATGGTAAGAAATAGAAGCTTTTTATATAGTCTGCTCTTGATTTAATAAAGAAAACACTTGGTTAAATTTAACCAAGTGTATTCTTTATTAAATCATAGTCAAATATGTTTCACCACGTAAAACATGAGAAACTTGTTTAAGATAGTCTGCTCTTGTTGGGATAGTCTGAATTGTACAGGGATTATTTTAAGTATACATATCTCGATGATTACAGTGTTAGGTAAATGTTTAAGAATTTGTTGTCTTTATAGAAATGTTCAATTTAAACTTTCTCAAAGTGGGTGGTGGGCAAAATAAGGTTGAGGACCTATGATTTAAAACTTCCAACAAGTGTTTGCACTCCTTGGTTAAACATGAAGCTAGGCGACCAATCTAAATTGTCAGGCTTTTCTAAACTTAAAATGTTACTTCATGCGCCACACGTATGAAACATTAATTTAAATTTAAGTTCAAAATATCTACTAATGTACGCGACCAAGCCAAATGTTTAGGCTTTTTTAAACCGGAAACTTTACTATATACTCAATCAAGGAGTGGAAATACTCCTTGAAAGCGTTGAATTGGACGCTTTTAGAAAACGAAATAATACTTCAAAATTTATAGCGTATACAACGGGATATGTATACTTAAATAAAAGGACAGAAGGACAGAAGGACAGAAGGACAAAAGGACAGAAGGACAGAAGAAGGGCAGAAGGACAGAAGGACAGAAGAACAAAACGACAGAAGCAAAAAAAGACGGAAGGACAAAAAAACAGAAAGACAAAACAGAAGGACCTTCCTTGGTCATTTATTGCACTTGTTTTTTTAAATAGAATAAACCTAATAGTTAATATATTAGAAAGTTTTAAGATAAGAAGATAATAAGAAGTCTGCAAAGTGCAAAATCACAAATAATTATAATAATCAATATATTTTGAACTTAAGAATAAATCAGTGTTT
Organism: Philonthus cognatus; assembly: GCA_932526585.2. Lineage (NCBI taxonomy): Eukaryota > Metazoa > Arthropoda > Insecta > Coleoptera > Staphylinidae > Philonthus > Philonthus cognatus. The sequence goes on from OW052244.1 coordinate 99,098,952, forward strand.
TATACGCGTGGCGCATGAGGTAAAATTTTGAGTTTAGAAAAGCCCCGTGAAAATTTGTCTCGGGTCGCTGCGCGACCCTCGACAAATTTTCTACGCGGGGCTTTTCTAAACTCAAAATTTTACTTCATGCTTAGTCTGGGAGTGGATAACAATCGTGTTAAGCTTCAAATTAAACGCTTCTAAAAGTCATGATTGCTTGAAAATGTATAGTATACATATTTCAATATATCTTAAAAACTATCAAAAATATTGAAAATATCGTAAATATCAAAAACTGTCATTTATATGTTAAAAGTAACATTAAATGTCGTCCAATGTAAAACATATCAACTATCAACAATGTCATTCAATTTATAAAACATCATGTACTGTCAAGAATGTCTTTCAATGTCAAAAACATCATCTATCGCCAAAAATATCATGTAATGTTAAAAATTCAGTGAACTTTAAAAATGACATTTATTGTCAATAACAGTCAAACCAGAAAATGTCATAAAAAGTAGCAGTATATCGACGACAAATACCAAACGTCATTTTGACATATTCTGTTATATTTTCCGTTTCACGTTTACGTTGACATCAAATATCAACAATTAAATGTAATTATTTGCGAAAAAAATGACATTTTACTATCATCTCAAACGTTTTGACATTAAATGAGAGTTTTGACATTGGAGAGAATTGTTAGTTTATAGCGTATACTTGACAGTTTTGATATTTTTTGACGTAAATTGACATTTTTGACATTAGATGATTTTGGTTCATTTTCAAAGTTTCGAGAATTTTTTATAAATTTCCAAAATGTTAGCTAATCTCTAACGCTTTTCGTAACTTTTACAAAATTTCCTTTAATTTTTTAGATTCCTAAACTGTTTGGGTTTTTTAATTTTAAAAATGTCGCTACATTTCTTCAATCTTCCAATTTTTGTGAATTTCCCCGAGACTTTTTTAATTTTTAAAATTTTGTCGCGTTTCGTGAAATTCCAAAATTTTCTTTAGTTTTAGAAAACCTTGACGGTTTTGTGAATTTCTTAAATTTTTAAAATGTCGATGCTATTTATGAATTTTTAGAATTTAAAACGTTGGCAGTTTTCGTGAATTTCCTCAACTTTTGTTAATTTTCATGAATTTCCCATTTTTTTTGTTAATTTCAACGTTTTAGTCAATTTTAAAAATCTAAACGCTTTTCCGTAAATTTCCAAGATTTCCGTTAATTAAAATTTGTGACGATTTTCAAAATCTAGACGAAAATCAAGAATTTTTAACATTTGCGTAAATCTTTAAAACCGAAAATTTCCAAGAAGTTATTAAAATTCATTATGAATTTTCAATAATTTTTAAAATTGATCATGAATTTTCAGCATCAGTTAATTAATTTAGACGTTCTATTAATCGTTAACGAAAATTAACGAAATTCTTGAATATTGTATTTTTAATGTAAATGGCAAGCCGTTGAAATAAATAAATAAAAATAAAAATAAAAATTCTCGAATTTTTCATCATCAATTATTTAATTTAGACGTTTCATTAATCGTAAATGAAAGTTAACAAAATTCTTGAAAATTCTTGAATTTGTCAGCATCAATTATTTAATTTAGAGGTTTTATTAATCGTTAACGAAAACTAACAAAATTCTTAAAAATTCATGAATAGCGGCAATTTTTTTTAATTAACGAACATCTAGGAAATAAAGGGTCCGCCAATAAGCGCGCTCGATCTTTAAAATAAAATTAAGCAAGTTGTGTGAGAGGTATAAATGAAACTTATTTTTGGTTTGAAAGAGTATTCGAAGGCATTATGTATGGAAAATAATATCGTTCAAATGGCCACCTCGGCTTTGCTTGGTGGCGCGCATACGAGAAGTCCAATTTTCAATGACTCTGGCGCACAAATCGGGCTGTATTTCATCGATGGCGTGGCGTAAGTTGACTTTGAGGTCATCAGTGCTTTGTGGTTGGTTTGCGTAGACCTGCGATTTAAGAAAACCCCACAAGAAATAGTCTAGTGGGGTTAAATCGCACGATCTCGGTGGCCAGTTGATGTCGCCTCCGCGCGAGATAACCATTCCTCCGAAGCGCTCGTGCAGAAGATCCATTGTGGCGCGCGCTGTGTGGCTCGTAGCGCCGTCCTGCTGAAACCACATATCCTCGACATCCATATTGTCGATTTCATGCCAGAAAAAGTTCGTTATCATGGATCTGTATCGTTCGCCGTTTACCGTGATGGCCACACCATCGTCGTTCTCGAAGAAATGCCTCCGGCCCAAAATCCACACCAAACAGTTACCTTTGCTGGGTGCATTGCGACCTGGTGGACCTCCTGTGGATTGTTCTCGGCCCAATAACGGCAATTCTGCTTGTTGACATTCCCATTTATCCAAAAATGTGCCTCATCGCTGAAGATGATTTTGCGACCAAACTCGGGGTCGACTTCCAACTGCTTTAAAGCTCAATCAGCGAAGATACGGCGCTGTCTATGGTCGTTTATTTTGAGCTCTTGTGTCAGCTGGATCTTGTACGGATGCATGCCCAAATCCAGATGCAAGATTCGGCGAAATGATGTTTCCGAAAGGCTGAGTTCCTGTGCGCGACGTGAAATTGACTGTCGCGGAATTTCACGCACACTATCGCGCACAGCGGCGACATTCGCGGCAGATCGGACGTTTCGACGACGCGTCGGTGTTGGCTTATTGTTCACCGAACCGGTTGCCTTGAATTTGTTTATCAAACGACGGATAGTCGACTCAGCATTGCACCGTAAAATTGGCGGAGCGCGCGGAACGTTGCTCGAACCGATGAATGATTTTCGTAATACATTTTAATGATTTATGTTGCTCGCGGCTAAATTGGTTCATGGTAATTTGTGAAGATATACTGAATAATAACAACTAGGTTTGACAACTCAACCACAAACAACATGGCCGCCATCAGCTGTCAAAGATCGAGCGCGTTTATTGGCGGACCCTTTACATACATAAAAAGCGTCAAAGTTTTAAAAGTAACGAAAAGGGTCAAGAATTTGAAAATCAGTAATAATCTTGAAAAATGCATGATTTTTCCTAAAATTTTGAATATTTTTATAAAATTTTAAAATTAGCGAACTTATTGAAAAATTCACGAGTCGTCGCATTTTAAAATAAATTAAAATTGACAAGATAGATTTTAATGAAATTTTTGTAAAATTAATTAAAAGTTTGTAAAAGCCAGTGATTATTTTTTAACGAATGTTTTCCACTCCCAGACTAAGCACGAAGTAAAATTTCGAGTTGAGAAAAGCCCTAAGAATTTGGATTTGGACGCGCAGCGTCCAAATCCAAATTCAGGCTTTTCTCAACTCGAAATTTTACTTCATGCGCCACGCGCATAAATTCACTGATTAATTGTCCAGTTAAAAATATTTAAATATTTTTTATTACAGATTATCACTTTTCGACGTACTTTAAAACGTTTTCAAATTTTAATATTTTTTGACATTTCATTACTTTTTGACATTGTTTCAACATTTTCTCAAATACAAGCTGTTTATCGTTTTTCGACAATTTTCGTGATTTTCAAAATTTCGGTAAATTTCAACATTTTTACCGTGATTCCCCCTCCTTCCCCCCACTTAAAAAATGAATGATTTTTCAATAAAATTTTGGAAATTGACAAGATTTTAATGATAAATTTTGAAAATTAACGAACTTATTGAAAAATTCACAAGTCGTCGAAATTTTGAAAATTAAATAAAGTTAATATAAATTTTGTAAAAAGCCAGCGATTATTTTTTTAACGAATGTTTTCCACTCCCAGACTAAGCATGAAGTAAAATTTCGAGTTGAGAAAAGCCCTAAGAATTTGGATTTGGACGCGCAGCGTCCAAATCCAAATTCGGGCTTTTCTCAACTCGAAATTTTACTTCATGCGCCACGCGCATAAAAACACTGATTAATTGACAAGTTAAAAATATTTAAATATTTTTTATTACAGATTATCACTTTTCGACGTACTTTAAAATGTTTTCAAATTTTAATATTTTTTGACATTTCATTACTTTTTGACATTGTTTCAACATTTTCTCAAATATAAGCTGTTTATCGTTTTTCGACAATTTTCGTGATTTTCAAAATTTCGGTAAATTTCAACATTTTTAAAATATGAATGATTTTTCAATAAAATTTTGGAAATTGACAAGATTTTAATGATACATTTTGAAAATTAACGAGTCAAGAATTTAAAAAGCAGCAATAATCTTGAAAAATGCACGATTTTTCTTAAAATTTTGAAATTTTTTTAAAATTTTGAAAATTAACGAACTTATTGAAAAATTCACTAGTCGTCGAAATTTTGAAAATTAAATAAATGTAATATAAATTTTGTAAAAAGCCAGTGATTATTTTTTTAACGAATGTTTTCCACTCCCAGACTAAGCATGAAGTAAAATTTCGAGTTGAGAAAAGCCCTAAGAATTTGGATTTGGACGCGCAGCGTCCAAATCCAAATTCGGGCTTTTCTCAACTCGAAATTTTACTTCATGCGCCACGCGCATAAAAACACTGAATAATTGTCAAGTTAAAAATATTTTTAAAAAAATGATTACAGATTATCACTTTTCGTAGTACTTTAAAATATTTTCAAATTTTAATATTTCCTAAAATTTCATTAGTTTTTGAAATTGCTTAAACAATTTCTCAAATTTAAATAGTTTATCGTTTTCGAAAAAATTTTTCTTTCAAAATTTCGGTAATTTCCACCTTTTTAACTTGACATTTCTTCTCTTTATATTTTCCGACATTTTATTACTTTTTGACATGGTATTTTCTCAAATTTAAACAGTTTATCGTTTTTCGACAATTTCCGATTTCTTCAAAATTTCGGTAATTTCCACGTTTTTAACTTGACATTTCACTTTTCCATGATTTGCGCACCACTTATAGACCATAAAATTCTAGATAATATCAGGAAACTCTATTATCATTATTATTATATCCCACCCCCCCATGTAAATGTGTTTGCCAGGAACGTTTCAATATTAAGATGTTAGACCGAAGTTCTCGAATGTGACAAAATAGGATAAAATGAACAAAATCGTCAAAATAGCTATAAAATCAGCAAATTTGAACAGATCAACTCATAAGTTGCAAAATTGGAACAGTAAAAATTGACGAAATCACTTATAAGTTTTACTAATATTTACTAACATACAACAACATTTATAGAAATAAAATGTTTCGTTGTGAGTTACGTGAAGATTATTTTAATAAAATAAAACACGTTAGTAATCCTTTTTCTTCACTGGTTTATTTAGATCGCTAAATGTACATTTCGTTCACCATGTGAACATTTTCAATAGCTGTACTTCTACTACAGTTTAGTACAGCTATTGAAAATGTTCACATGGTGAACGAAATGTACATTTAGCGATCTAAATAAACCAGTGAAGAAAAAGGATTACTAACGTGTTTTATTTTATTATTTATAGAAATCTTAGACATTGATTGATGACAACTAAAACACTCCACACTAAATCAGTGTTTAATGCGCGTGAAGTAAAATTGAAAAAAGCCTGAAAATTTGGATTGGTTGCTCCGCTTCGCTACACCAAATTTTCAGGCTTTTTAAAGTTGCTCTCTGGATCCGCCTCCGGATCTTACCCATCGCTAATTAATATCTATTTTCAGACTTGCCACCTTTAGCAACAGAACGCCGTTCATCAAGTATGACTGTTATGAAAAAACCAATCGTAACTAGTAGTAGTAGTAGTACTACTACTACTAGTCACTCCTCAATGAATCCTTACGATATTTTCCGCGGTACAAAACCAGCGGCGAGGAGCTATTACCTATCGTCGGGAACAACCCACCCCTTACCACAACACGACCAAGTTGAATACATAACATACCCGGAAGTCCTCGTCTACGGCGTCGATCAATCGGCCGATGCAGACGGGTACACAATGAAATACGGCGGAGGTCGTAAAATCTTGCAACCCGGCGGAAGAAATATGGTAGGCAATCAAATTTCAGGACAGTATACTTGGCAGAAAAGCACGGGGCCCATAATCAAGAAACGCGTGATTGAATACAATAGCGGGGTCAGTACTAAGGGGAAGTTAAATTCTGGAAAAGGAAACGGTTATTCTAGTTATAGCTGGAAGAGCAGTACGCCAATAATTAAGCAGCGCGTGATTGAATATAAGAATGGGGTGAGTCCTAAAGGGTTGGTCGAGGTGGAGAATTCTGGGAAAGCTTTCGCCACATCACTCTCGCACGAGTCTCTAGAATCGGCTTCAATCTCAGAAGATATCGTTCCCGCTACGAAAGAGATTGTCGTGACTACTATTCAACAACCTAAGAAATTGGTTTCTAATAGGAAAGAAATCGTTTATTCGACTTTGAAGACTAAACCCAAACAATTCGTTTATTCAGGTATGTTCCCGCTAAGTAATAAGGGTTTAATCCACATTACAACAATGTTTCATACCCCTTCTCAGTGCAAGGCTACGATCAAAGTGTAACAAGTGTAATGTATGGGGATTTAAAAAAAAATCCATCAAAAATGTTGTACATAAAGATAATTTATCATAAAGATAAATTGAGTTTGTCAATAGGTTGCAGAATATTTATAAAATATAAAAACGAATTAAAATTAATATCGACTTTCTGCAAAAAGTTTGTCTCCAAATATTCATTGAAACAACTACTTCTCGAGCTAATACCCCGACAGATATTGAATTATACAATGAATATTTGCGTTACACGACAGCACTGCTGTTCTATGCATAATTTATATGCAAAATGCAACATCAGGTCAAACTATTCTCTAACCAAACTAATTTTTCAATTTCTTTTTTCTTTTCAATTTTTTTCAATTTATTTCAATTTCCTTTTGTTTCATTTAGTTTGGTTAGAGAATAGTTTGACCTGATGTTGCATTTTGCATATAAATTATGCATAGAACAGCAGTGCTGTCGTGTAACGCAAATATTCATTGTATAATTCAATATCTGTCGGGGTATTAGCTCGAGAAGTAGTTGTTTCAATGAATATTTGGAGACAAACTTTTTGCAGAAAGTCGATATTAATTTTAATTCGTTTTTATATTTTAAAAATGTTGTAGCAAATTATTTGAAAAACAATTTTTAAGTAGCACTTTTAGACTAGAACATGAACTTTTCTCCTAGTCTAGAGTGGTCTACTCCTTAACCCATTAACGGCCGAGCAATTATAGAATTAACTCTAAAATTTCTTGAATTAATTTCTCATCTGGCACTTGGTGAAACATATAACACTATGTAAAGTTACTTTACAATATTTCAGTGTTTTATACGCGTGGCGCATGAAGTAAAATTTCGAGTTTAGAAAAGCCCCGCGAAAATTTGTCTCGGGTCGCTGGCGCGACCCTCGACAAATTTTCTACGCGGGGCTTTTCTAAACTCGAAATTTTACTTCATGCTTAGTCTGGGAGTGGAAATACTTGTTCTAATCCTCATATTGCACGTTTTTATACAAAATCGACGAATGCCTTGCATTTACAGCGTATACAATTTGTATAAATAAAAGAAAAATTCACAGAATGTAATACAATAAGTCATTTGTAGAAATCATTTAAAGAAGTGTAGAATTTTACCAAAAATCGACTTTTAGAGTTAATAAAAGGAAAGGCACTTGGTATTGTTTCACAATTAAATCTTTATTCCGACTAGTTTCGGTTTGTTAGACCATTAGACATTAGTTTGAAAATGGTCTAACAAACCGAAACTAGTCGGAATAAAGATTTAATTTTGAAACAATACCAAGTGCCTTTCCTTTAATTAACTCTAAAAGTCGATTTTTGGTAAAATTCTACACTTCTTTAAATGATTTCTACAATTGACTTATTGTATTACATTCTGTGAATTTTTCTTTTATTTATACAAATTGTATACGCTGTAAATGTAAGACATTCGTCGAATTTGTATAAAAACGTGCAATATGAGGTTTAGAACAAATATTTCCACTCCCAGACTAAGCATGAAGTAAAATTTCGAGTTTAGAAAAGCCCCGCGTAGAAAATTTGTCGAGGGTCGCGCCAGCGACCCGAGACAAATTTTCGCGGGGCTTTTCTAAACTCGAAATTTTACTTCATGCGCCACGCGTATAAAACACTGAAATATTGTAAAGTTAGAAATACACTGAAAATATTTTTTTTCAAATGAGTAATAATCGAGATATTTAAATAACAAAATATACGTTTTTCTTCATACATTTCCAAGTCAAGTCAAATAATATGATATGTCAAGTTAAATTATTTAGTAATTTAATTACCATAAAATTAATAATGTTGCGTATATGCATCAATGGCGCCTAATGGGTTAAGGGTTAGGCCACTCTAAACTCGGAAAAAAAGGTTAATTTCTAGATTAAAAAAAAAAATCTAAAAGTGCTACTTAAAAACTGTTTTTATATCTTTATTGTATGCACATTGAACTTTCTTTCCAATTTTTTTTTAAATGAACATTTTCAAAAATTACATTACAAAATAAAGAAAATGGAGGCTCCTCTCGGAGCGTAGAGAAAACGGGCGAACAGATCCTGGAAACAACAATGGACCTGAATCAAAAAACTAAATGTTTTCTGAATCTCTGATGTATACTCTAAAAAAATATGGGCCGGATTTTAAAAATGTTGATTCTAAACAAAATGGCGCACGCTTGAAAAAACGTTTATTTTTCGTGCTTACATTTTCATATAAAAACGTTCATAAAAACGAATGAAGCGCTTTTGAAAAGAAAGCCCTCCTATTTTTGTAGTATTGTTTATGTAGATTAACCCATTAGGCGCCATTGATGCATATACGCAACATTATTAATTTTATGTTAATTAAATTACTAAATAAGTTAATTTGATTTATTATATTATTTGACTTGACTTGAAAATGTATGACGAATAACTAAAATATTTAGTTATTTAAATATCTCGATTATTACCTATTTAAACAAATGTTTTCACTGTATTTCTAACTTCACAATATTTCAGTGCTTTATACGCGTGGCGCATGAAGTAAAATTTCGAGTTTAGAAAAGCCCCGTGAAAATTTGTCTCGGGTCGCTGCGCGACCCTCGACAAATTTTCTACGCGGGGCTTTTCTAAACTCGAAATTTTACTTCATGCTTAGTCTGGGAGTGGAAATACTCCTTCTAAACTTCATATTGCACTTTTTTATACAAAATCGACGAATGCTCTATATTTACAGCGTATACATTATGTACATTTAAAAGAAAAATGCACAGTATGTAATACAATCAGTCATTTGTAGAAATCATTAAAAAAAGTGTAGAATTTTACCTACAATCAACTTTTAGAGTTAACTCTATAATTGCTCGGCCGTTAATGGGTTTAGGAATAAACAGATTCAGGCTGATCGATTCATTACTATTTGAGATTTCTTTTCGCCCGATTTTTAAAACATGGTTTCCAGAAAAACGCGATTAAAGTTTTGACTCTCCTCTAGTCTGCAATGCCTGCGCCATAAAATTAACCTTCCAGATTCATTTCCTCGTCGTCCTGATCTTTTCTTGTTGATTTCTGCGCCATTCGGGCTTCTTTTGCAGCATCAGTTAGCGCGAACTTTTTTTTCTTTATTTTGTGACGTCATTTTTGAAAATTTTCCTTTGAAAAAATTTGGAGATTAAGTTTAATGTGCATACAATAAAGATATAAAAACAGTTTCAAAGTAGCACTTTTAGATTTTGTATAAAAAAAATCTAGAAAATGACCTTTTTTTAGTCTAGACTGGCCTAACCCCTTAATTTGCGCGGCGGAAAATAACATATGCATAATATATAAACTTACGAAAAACTATTCGTGAAAATGCAAACAGTGTCTTAATTAATAAGACAATTTAAGACGATAAATATCCATTGAAACAACTACTTCCCGTGCAAATACACCTCCGGATATTGAATTATACAATGAAATATTTAAAATCTTATTTAATTTGATTTGTTACAACGCTCTATTAAAGTATATGTAACGTTTAGGTCAAATTCTCTTCAAACCAACTAACAATACAATTTAAAATGAAAGAAGAGATTGCAACAAATTAGAAGTGAAAGGACTTGGATTAAAACTAATGTCTTAGGCCATCTATAGACGCGTTTCGAGATTTATCTCTCTTCAGTATAGCTTTGCTTATGACGTTTAAAAAAAATTAGGAATAAAATTAAAACAAACTTACCTGTTCATTCCACACACAACGCTTTTTCCAAGTAAGTTTGTTTTAATTTTATTCCTAATTTTTTTTAAACGTCATAAGCAAAGCTATACTGAAGAGAGATAAATCTCGAAACGCGTCTATAGATGGCCTAAGACATTAGTTTTAATCCAAGTCCTTTCACTTCTAATTTGTTGCAATCTCTTATTTCATTTTAAATTGTATTGTTAGTTGGTTTGAAGAAAATTAGACCTAAACGTTACATATACTTTAATAGAGCGTTGTAACAAATCAAATTAAATAAGATTTTAAATATTTCATTGTATAATTCAATATCCGGAGGTGTATTTGCACGGGAAGTAGTTGTTTCAATGGATATTTATCGTCTTAAATTGTCTTATTAATTAAGACACTGTTTGCATTTTCACGAATAGTTTTTCGTAATTTTATATATTATGTTTAAAGTGTGCAAACTATAAGAAGCGTAAGCTTATTTTCTCGAATTCAAATAGTTTTGAATTTGAATGTATCTTGTTTTAACATATGCAATTTCACATACACCAAATGTGTATTTTAAGCGGTAAAATATCATATGCAACAACCGAATGTGTATTTTAAGTTGCATATACAGAGTTTTTCATTTAAGTGAAGGGTCTTTCATTAGGAATGATAGGATTTTAATTTTGAATAAAACAACAAAGGTTTGACATATCAACTTCATTCCTGCTTTATTTTGAAGCTTGGACAATGCAGTTATGTGTGAAATAAGATATTGTTCAAATGTCCACCACGGGCTCGTTGACACTGACGCAACCGATCGCTCCAATTTCTGATCACTCTGTGCAATAATTCCGGCTGTATTTCGCCAATAACTTGACGAATATTTTCTTCTAAGTGATCCAAAGACTGTGGCTTGTTGGCATAGACTTGTGCTTTCACATAGCCCCAAAGAAAGTAATCCAGGGGTGTCAAATCACATGACCTTGGCGGCCAATTCACAAATCCTCGTCGTGAGATGATCTAATCGCCAAACTTTTCCCTCAGCAAAGCGAGAGTAGCTTCAGCTGTATGACACGTAGCGCCATCTTGCTGGAACCACATCTCTTCAATATTGATGTTCTCAAGTTCTGGCCATAGAAATTCAAGTAACATGGTCCTATAGCGATCACCATTCACGGTTACGGCTGTTCCATTCTCATTTCTAAAGAAATAAGGTTCGATGACGCCGCCATACCATAAACCGCACCAGACAGTGAGTTTTTCGGAATGCAACAGAACTTCATGTAACACTTCTGGGTTGTCCTCGCACCAATAACGGCAATTTTGTTTATTAACACAGCCGTTCAACCAAAAATGTGCCTCGTCTGAGAAGATGATTTTTTTGTCAAAATCAGGATCGTGTTCCAAGTGCTCAAGGGCCCAGTCAACAAATTCTCGGCGCAATCTATGATCATTTGGCTTTAGTTCTTGAGTCAATACAACTTTATAAGGATGCAACCCCAGATCCTTACGCAATATTCTCCAAGTTGACGTCTGAGATAGCCCCAGTTGTTGCGATCGTCGTGAAATCGACAAATTTGGCTCATCGACAACACTGGCCGCTGTAGCTGCAATGTTCTCATCACTTCGAACGTTTCGTTGTCTTTTTGGTTGCTTATTGTCTTGTAAAGTTAACTGACTTTCAAACTTTTCCACAGTGCGGCGTATAACCTGCGCGACCCAATTCTCGAGTGAATAAACGTTGAGTACCCACAACTGAGCTACCACTTTGGTAATATTTTTTTATTACTTCCAACCGATCGAGAGGAGTCAAACGCTGCATCATGAAACTGCACACTATACTACATATAGTAACACCTAGAAATAAAAAAAAATTATTAGAAACCGAGAAATCTCTATTTGAAAAACTATCACTCCTATTGAAAGACCCTTTATAAGTATCTCAATTCTGTGCTGTAAAATTTCAGATATTTGTTGTTTTTCTAAAAGATTTCAATTTGAAGCTTCAAACGAGTGTTTTCCACTCCCAGGTTAAGCATGAAGTAAAATTTCGAGTTTAAAAAGCCTGAAAATTTGGTTTGGTCGCGTAGCGCGAAGCGCTACGCGACCAAACCAAATTTTCAGGCTTCTCTAAACTCGAAATTTTACTTCATGCGCCACGCGTAAAAGACACTAATTTCCAGCGAAGTTCACTTGTTCATAATATTTCAGTGTATTCAGTGTTTAATACGCGTAGCGAAGTTCACTTGTTCATAATATTTCAGTGTATTCAGTGTTTAATACGCGTAGCGCATAAAGTAAAATTTCGAGTTTAGAAATGCCTGAAAATTTAGTTTGGTCGCTCCGCGCTCCAAACCTATTTCTGCTTTAGCAATTATTTGCTATTTTAAACTGTGAATAATTTCAAATATTCTGACGTTTAAATTATAAAAATCAGTCAACGCGTTTAAAAGTTAAAGCCAAATAAAAATATTGTTAGCCCTCCCCTTTAAATTTAGACGGAAATCCAATTTAATTCTTGGAACAATTATTTTCGCACGTTTTTGATCGCATTCCTGTTTTCGGTTTTACGACTTCCGAGAATTGGCCGAGCGCTGGCTTGAGACGCACTTAAAAAAAAACGTGCGCTTAAATTCCACAAGTCGGCCAACACCTGTGCGAAATAATATATGCAACTTAAAATACACATTCGGTTGTTGCATACAAAGATGCATATGATATTTCACCGCTTAAAATACACATTTGATGTATGTAAAATTGCATATGTTATTTCCCACCGCGCAAATTAAATCGAATAATTTGTTTGTTTAAAGGTAAAAATCGTTGAGAGATAATTAGCATTTAATGAATTTTACCTTTAAACACTCTATTCTAAACTTCACATCAAATCAGTGTTTAATTCACGTGGCGCATGAAGTAGTTTATAAATATCGATATATATCATGATGAATATCTTGATATCTTATAATATGAGTCGCCTATTTCTAAAAACCCCTAAATCCATTTAAAAACAATGGATTAAGGAATTTTTGGAAACAAGCAACTCATAAATCGTCTGAACTCTGATAATCAATCATGTTCCTAAATTCCTATGTAATTTCAAAACGTTTTATATTATTTAGCAATTGCCCAACCAAAGGAATACGTCTATTCAACAGTGAATACGGGAATTTCTGAGCCAGTATACTCAGCGGAGAAGCAAGTGGTGTACACAGAACATACAATACCGCAGAGCCAGAAATCTGTCGTTTACAGCGTTAGTCATGGTGAATCGATTCAACCGGTTGGATACACTAAAGTCAGAAAAACAGTCATCCCGAGAAAACAGAAGGTCGTCAAGACTCTCCACGAAAGTTACGAAGCGATGCCCGTAGTGGAAAAACAGTACCAAATGAGGAGCTACCCCCAGCCCGATATCAGCAGCCATAGCAGGATGTCGTATTCGTACGCCCCCCAAACAGCCGACATCCACGTAGTTGATGATAAACAGGGGTCTTTCGGGGGTGGTTTTTATAATAAGCAATCTTCGGGGAGCGTTATAAGCCATGGAGCGAGCAGGGATAGTAGGCAGAATAGAAAGTTTTCACCACCGACTCCGTCAAATTTTGTACCTTTACCCACTTCCCCACCAACGGTAGCAAGACAGGAGGAGGAACATCCGCCAAAAATGATGATGCAGAACAAGGAGGTGGAAAAGGTAGATCATAGATTCGTTCCCACTCCTCCATATATTCCTCCACCATCATCTCCACCTACTACTATTAGAATTCATCCACCACCAGTTACGACTACTACTACTCTCCCTCCTCCACCACCAGTTACGACTACTACTACTCTCCCTCCTCCACCACCAGTTACGACTACTACTACTCTCCCTCCTCCACCACCAGTTACTACTACTACTACTCTCCCTCCTCCACCACCATCTAGTCGTAGATTCCCTTTCCCACCTCCACCACCACCTACTACTATTAATCTCCCTCCTCCACTGCCATCTAGTCCTAGATTCCCTCCCCCACATCTACGACCACCTACTACTACTACTCTTCCTCCTCCGCCATCACCACCTACGATTACTCCCGAGCCTCCATCGCCACCTCCGACGATTCCCTGGTATCCACCGCCACCTCCGGTGATTCCCTGGTATCCACCGCCATCTCCGACAATTCCCTGGCGTCCACCGCAACCTCCACGGACAACACCTCCGCCACCACCAAGAGAGATAATATCGCAACCGGCTTGTGCAACCAACTTCGAAGTAGCGGCGTGTCCTTGCCACCAAGTCCAAAGCTGCAATTGCAACCATAACCAGATAATGGAGCCGCTTTTATCACTGCTGGGACAGTTTTTGGAAAAGCTGAGAGACAGCTCGTGCCCACAATCGCCCTTCGATATTATTTAAGATAACGCTTTGTATTATTGTTCAATAAATTATTCACGCAATTTAAATGAAAATAATGCCATTATTTAGACCAAGTAAAATACATAAAATCCAGCTCAACAGCAAGGAAAACTTGCGCCTGGGGCGTCGAAAAAAGATAAACTGTCAAAAATGTAACACAAAACACAAATTATTATTAATTAATCAATATTGAGAAGTGTTTCAATATTTTATTCCACTTTATTTTAATATTTCTACGACTCGAGTTTCGACATTTTTAGTGTCATTTTTAAGTTTGACAAAATTACAATGTTTTTATGACTAAAAAGTCCCACTGAGCAAAGAAACGTTGCATGACACGTTGCATCAATATTGCCGCGTAACACGAAACGTTGCGTTTTAAATTGCACGAATTTTGCTGAGTGTCCGCCTGCAGGAACGTTACATGCTAACATTCAAAGAAATATGTTGCTGCACCGTTGAAAAAGCAACGCCCATACAACACGAGTAATTACTCTTATTTTTATGCAATCCAACATACAAATGTATGTATGTTATGTTGCATACGATGAATGCATAGAATCCGTATTGTATACAACCCGATGTACAGCAAAATTCTCGGATTTTTGGCCTCGATAGCGCCCCTGCATCTAAGTAAAAAATAGAGCCATCTTTTATACTTTAGAAAAATACATTTATGAAACTAAATAGTAAATCAAATCCTCCCCCATCGCAAAAAGCTACTAGTACGCCAATGCTGACGTGTATGTTAAGTTGCATACATCGCGTATCAACAGCTTAATTAATTTCGCGCGCTCGCGCCGCGTATTGTACCTGTGTGCGTGAGAGGAGTGGGGGCAGTGAAATGTCAAAGTTGTCGGTGGTCAAAACATGGCCGACACTGTCACAAACAGTGCGGGCCACCAACAACACCGTTGTTACGCCAACAACATGAAAGTCTCGAACAACGGCCCCAGGGTGGTCACGATAAATAAGACTGAGACGGGTTTCGGGTTCAATGTGCGCGGTCAAGTCAGTGAGGGTGGTCAGTTGAGGAGCATCAACGGGGAGCTGTACGCCCCCCTGCAGCATGTGAGCGCCGTGCTGGACAGGGGGGCCGCCGAACAGGCCGGCATCAGGAAAGGCGACCGCATCCTAGAAGTGTGAGTACACGGAAACATTTTTATTTTTTAAAGAAACGCACAAGATCGTTGAAATCTTGACCTGCGAGGGGGGAAAACGCGTGCACTCCATAGGTAGATATAAAATATTGATTTTTATTTAAGTGTCCAAATCTATGGCAAGCGAACGCGGGCTTTTTTCACTTCATCTTTAGTGTGAATACCAGCCTTTCACTTAACAAGCAAAAAATATTACCTTGCATAATAACGCAAATTCTGCGAATATTATATAAATGTTTAGTAAACCATAATTTAACACTTGTTTTAAGAACGTCTGAATTCAGCACATAATGCCCATTTATTAACCATTTTTGTTTAATATGTAACTCTTTTGTCACTTCTTCCCGATCAAAACATCCACACAATCTCTTTGAAAAAAGCACAAGAATGAAATTTGAAAGAGCGGAGATTTCTTCAACAAAATTGATTTTTTTGTTTAAGCAAAGTGGGCTTTGAAAACAAAACTAACACGATTGGTTTTATAGAAAATATTTACAATTCGCGTAACATTAACCTCACTATTTTTAAGGTAAATTGGTTTTTTCGTGGTGAAAGTGCAAAATATTACAGGTATTTAAATTTATAAAAGTAAGTACACACTAGTACATAATAAAAAAGTGTATTTAATTAAAAAAATCAGAACTATGTAAAATAAAGTAGAAAAAAGACTAGCATTACGGGTGGCAATAATAATGTGGACGTTTTGATAGGGTCCCATTTATTGGTAATTGAGAAAAATGTGTTACTATAATTGTGTTACAGATGTAAAATAAGTCCAGAGGGATAACTCTTCAAAATTATTCATCTCAAACCCTGGTTATAAATAATAAAGAATGTAGATGTTTTAATAGGGTCCCCTTCTTTACTAAACATCACGTGCACGTAACTAAAATTATAATTGATAACCAGGGTTTTGAGATGATTAATTTGAAGAGTTATCACTCTGGACTTATTTTACATCTACCACTCAATTTTAGTGGTAATTTAAAAGAGGGTTCAAAAGTTGAAATACTCACGTTCGGCATAGACTGTCAAAATATACCTTAAAATCAAAAACATTTGAGCGTTTAATTTGAATCTTCTAACGCGTGTTTTCACTCTTTGGTTAAGCATGAAGTAAAATTTCGAGATTAAAAAAGCCTGAAAATTTGGTTTGGTCGCGTAACGAAGTAGATCGAACAAGCCAAATTTTCAGGCTTTGCTAAACTCGTAATTTAACTTCATGTGCCACGCGTATAAAACAGCGATTCAAAGTGAAGTTTAAAATTTGCTGTTAAAATTTGTTTACAAATGTTTATTTAGTCGAACAAAATCTTGCGTTTTCAAAATTCGAGCTATTTGCCTTTGGGTATGTAAGTATAATTAAAGGGAAAAATAAAAAAAAATCTAGGTGCTTGAATTTTGGAATATTTGCTAAGCAGTATAATTTGAATTTCACTTTAAACTCAGACTGGGATTCGAATACGAATAATTCAAATATTCGAATATTTGAATAATTAATAATTAATTTATATCCATACTTCAAGATTTATACACTCCAAATTTTCCATGTTTTCTTTATATGTATTATTATTAGTAATAGTTACACTATATTTTAGATATCATTATACATTTCTCTGTAATTGGAAGTAATTCTGTTGAGAAATAAAGCATTATTATTATTATTATCAAATACGAATATTCGAATATTTAAATTGGAAAAATGTCCAACCTTACTTTAAGCCAATGTTTCAACGCGCGGCGCATGAAGTAAAATTTCGAGTTTAAAAAAGCCTAAAAAGCACGTGTTTCATGCTTAACCTAGAAGTGCAAAAAATCGTTAGTAGCTTCAAATTAAATGCTTTTATAGAAACAACGAATTCCTGAAAATTGACCAAATGCTGTAATCATATGTATACTTGAAAAAAAAATTATAAAATATATTGTTTTATCATTCATTATTTATCGGTAAAAAAAAGTGATTATGACACACACTTAATATAGATAAATGATAACCGAATTACAATGGCATCCACACGCTCGGTGGCGATAATTATGTTATTTACATTTCGCACTTACACAATCTACATAATTCCGCGTAAAATCACGAAACGCGAATTCGTTCATCTGTTTTTTTTTCTTATTTGTCGCCACGAAACTTGGTTTTATTGTTCACGGTTTTGAAGAAATAATTGAGGTTAGGTTAGCGTGTAACTACCAACACACTATCGTTCATTTGATTTTTATATTAATTGTCATTGTCAAAATATCGATGAAAAATCACCAGGTATAATAAATACATTTTATTTGATCACCCTTATAAGTTACTAGATTCTGACATATAAATGTGAACTTAGAACGGCCACGACTTTCTTGGACTTCAACTTCACTGCTAAGCTATTTTTTTTTTAAATTACAAAAAAACCTATATCTAAAATCCGAGAACAAAGCTCTTGTTTACATTCTAATTTTGAGTTTTAAGGTCTTCAGTGTATCTGACTACTGCTGTTTTTTTCTCGAAGGAATAAAATCACCTCAGGTTCTCGATTTTTTGCTAAGATTTCGTTCTGTATAAGAATGAAGAACGTCGATGTCAAAATTGAAATGACAATGTCACTGACGTTTAGGACTAACGCCAACATTCGCCTAAGTAACTATTCTAAAATATTGTATTTTGCCATCTTTATAGAATTTATAGAATTAAGTCATAATAAATTGAATGGTTTAGATGGAAGTTATTAGTGTCGTATCGACGCTACCGCGGACCTGGTTTCGAAATATTCTTCGAAATAATATTGGCCCAAAGTGGGCTCCTTGAGGAACCCCAGAAGTTTCGGAAATTGGTTTCGAAATAAGATGAATGTTTTAAACTTTAATTTCCCTAAATGTTTCCATAATATTCTACTTTTTCGACTTCAATTGAAAATAACTTGAAAACTTTCAATGGCGCATTTTTTTATTTTCAGAAAGAGCAATGTCTTCTTAACACGAAATTCCGAATAGATTTCTGAAAGAATTTCCATGTTGTGAATGTTGTAAAGTTTAATTCTCCAAAATATTTCCATAAAATTCTATTTCGAGTTCGTGGAGCGCCGAGATCAAACATAAAGGCTTTTCTAAACTCGGAATGTTACTTCACGCTTAGCCTGGGAGTAGAAAACACTCGTTTTAAGCTTCAAATTGAACTCTTTTCAAAAACAACCAATATCTGAAGATTTACAGCATGTAAATTGGATCATATTTAAAAAAAACTGTCTGTATATTTCATAAATAATATAAATATTAATATTTATGAATAAGAATACTTATTAAGAAGTTAATAAATATCAGATAAATATCGATGTATATTTTTAATTTATATAAATATCTCGATATTTCTGAACCCTTCCTGTAGTAGTTTCAATTAATTTATAAACAAACTTTGTCTGCACTTTGAAAATACGAGTAATACAAAAAATATAGATAATTAGGGTATCCGAGTGAAATAATTAATTTGAATGAAATCCACAAACATTTTACTCTGTAACGAGTTGAAACAAGTTTATTTTATTTTACTTTGAATGTTATGTCGATTCTGTTGATTTTCCGAGAATTTTTCAATCAAAACTGTTTTTTTTAATTCAAATTTAATTGTGTTTTCTTTCAATTAAGTAAACAGTTATTTAGAGCTATTCCGTATACGAAATGTTAAATTTAACGTTCATGTTAATATCACAGTTTAAGAGCGTTTAGTACTTGATATGTATACTTAGATTTTGAGGGTAAACGTATAACGAATATACGTGTATATGATTTAGTGATAAGGGGCAGTTTAAAAAAATGATATCTGCAATTGAATGTTTACAACTTTTTTACTTTCCCCTGTATGTAATACAAAGGGAAAGTATTGTTTTCGTGAAAATTTTCGAATCAAAAATTTTAGCGGAAATATCCGTTTTGAGGTCCCCTGAGTCGAATAAGACCATTTTTGAAAAATGTCTGTCTGTCTGTCTGTCTGTCTGTCTGTGTGCGCTGTACCGCAAAAACCGCTAAAGATATCGAGATGAAACTTGAAACTTAAGCTTTTTGTTACAATCGGAAGAACTGAAAAGCTTTTGGTGAAAATCGGAAAACCGGAAGTGGTACTTTACTCTTAGCGTTTTAGAGTTTTTTCAGATTTTTTCAATAAATGTTCATCAAACAAAAAATTCTTTCAAATAAAAGTTGTAGATAATAACAATGAAGATGTATTGTTCACTTACTTTTTGTCATAGCACTCTTAGTTTTTGAGATATTCAATAAATAGTGTTTTTTATCTAGTCATTGGTTTGTGTCAGTATGTGTTGATCCAATTGAAAAATGTTTCAAATAAAAGGTGTAGTTATCAAAAAGTTGAAGACATTTTGGAAATAATAATGCTACAAATATTTTAAAAGTGATTTAATACGCAATTTACGGGGGAAAGTACTATGATGGACACATCACCATTTTTTATTTTAAATCAACAGGCTCTCTACTACACAAACGGCAGTTTTTTAATTATCAAAAATGGTGGTGTGTCTAGTGATGGGCAAAATCTATCAAAAAGCATCGACTCTTTGATTCTTGGAAATGATCAGCAGCTCAATATTTTTAAGCAGCACGATCAGTTTCTTATTTGAGTTGCTGGTTACTTACCTAGCCTTAGATCACTCTAACGGTTACTTGAGTTAATGGCTAGTTACTAAGATCATATCTTAGCTGAGTTACCAGTTATTTAACCTAATGGGTCAGATCCCATCTTAGATTAGTTACCAGTTATTTAACCTAATGTTAGATAGGATGATGTATTCAAATTATGTTAGTTGAGGACGATTTCTTTCATGAATATTTTGAACTTCACATTCAATAAGTGTTTTCTATGCCTGACGCATAAGGTAAAGTTTTTTTGATAGAAGGAAATGGAACGAAAAAGAGTGCGACCTCACTTTCTTGCTTTTTTGATAGAAGGAAATGGAATGAAAAAGTGTGCGACCTCACTTTTTTGCTTTTTTGATAGAAGGAAATGGAACGAAAAAGTGTGCGACCTCACTTTTTCGTTCCATTACCTTCTATCAAAAATGCTGTTTTCCATATGTGGCACCTCCAAAATGTGGTGATAAACGATTTTTCCTCTATGTTTTAATTTGTTCAAAATCTTTAACTTTATTTGATACAAGTACTAAAATATAATATAAAATAAAAGACAATAAAACGTTAATATTTCTATTCCTTTGGACATGTTTTTTTTTTTCTCTTTGTTTCATTCATTATTAATGATCTGATGTCATGACCGCTTTAGTAATTTATAGAGGCAATTGCACTTTGATACAGGGTCGCCCCGTTTAATTATTTCTTGCGAGATCGTGGCGTATGAGACGTTCCTAAAGTTACACACACACACGAATTATAAAATGTCACGCATACTGTCACGATCTGAAGTGAATAAATAGTTTTTGCATTACAGAGATAATCATTTAATTAATGGGCTTGTTTGTTGGATACAATGTATCACAATTATGTGATAATACCGAACACATTCGATGCGAATACGTACATTCATGATGCTTTCAAGATCAAATTTCATATTAATTTATTCGTATTTGATAGGTTCATGTTTGACATAATTTTTATTAATCTAACAATAACACGCATTTATTATCAGGTGTTCAGTTAAAAACACGATCGAGTTGGCTGTGACATTTTTAATACATTCTAGAATAGGTCGTACGTGAATTTGTCATACGCTCCTGTCTAACCCAGTTTTATAAAAGATTTTTATTTTAATCGGTATTTCAATGGGCATTTACAAGAAGGAAAAAAATAATAAGAAGAAATAACACAGCAACTATAAGAACAAAGCAAACTGTTACTCTGTAATTGGGTTTTTGCCTGTTGGGTAAGAAAGATTATTATTATTATTATTAAACTGATTAACACTATCTGACATTTATCTCAGGTATGACGAAACGTAAAATAACATTTCGAGTTTAGAAATGTTTGAAAATTTGATTTGGTCGCCAATCCAAATCCAAAATGAACAACCCAGGATTGGTAACTTCATTTATTACAGTAACGTATACAAATAAAGCATTGATGTTACTTACAACGAACACATCAGTTAGAACAAACACATTTCTTATTAGTTACAGCGTACAATTCACGCCTGTCGCTCTATGAAGTTAAAACAAATGCT
This sequence comes from Philonthus cognatus, assembly GCA_932526585.2. Lineage (NCBI taxonomy): Eukaryota > Metazoa > Arthropoda > Insecta > Coleoptera > Staphylinidae > Philonthus > Philonthus cognatus. Next base: position 99,120,858 of record OW052244.1, read on the forward strand.
TTGTTGATTAGGCGTATTTGTAGGGTAGTCGGTAAAATAACATCTAACAATCACTAGATTTTATACAGAGATTTTTTCTTTAAGTATACCTACATATCCCAAACCAAATTGGTCACATTTTAAAAGCGTAAAATTTGCTTAGACATTAATAACATCTGTAAAATTAATTTTGGTAAGATTAAACATAAAATAAAGTTGAATACATTTTCAATTTTCCTTAAAATCAGTGTTTTATACGCGTGGCGCATGAAGTAAAATTTCAAGTTTAGAAAAGCCTAAAAATTTGATTTCAATCCAAATTTTCAGCCTTTTCTAAACTTGAAATTTTACCTTATCCTTAACCTGCAAGTGGAAAACACTTATTTCAAATTGTACTCTTAAAAAAAAGAACCCTGTACATTAGGATATGTATACTTGAAAGAAAGCTTTGCTGTATACGTTGTTAGAAGGAAATGATTGTGACAAACAACAAAAGTACAGAAGACAAATAATGTCACAAAGAAGAAAAGTACAGAAACTTAAATTTGACAGAAATTATGAAAAAATCAATCCATAAATATTCTTAGGAAACTATTAAATTTTATATTTCTGCAAAGAAGGAACATTTTGAGACTTAAAAAGAAAGTTACTAAGTTAAAAGTTTTATTTCATTTGAAGTTCACAATAATTATGAAAAAAACGTTTGTATTTTATTTTGGATTTCGTAAAAGAAAATCTAAACAAACACCTTGTTTTATGCGATTAACACAAAATTGAACGAGTTAAAACAAAATTAGAAGCCGAATATAACATAGAAACACCTATACAAGTAGCTGGGACGAATCCTCGTAAAACGGATTCGAATCATAAATCCGAATCACCTAATATGATTCGAATCACGAATACTCGAATAAAGGATTCGTAAGAGATAAATTTGATTCGAATCAAAGATTCGAATCCTGTTTTTTCGAATCACGAATACAAATCCTTTAAGAATGAATTTGATTTTATTATTTTTTCGCAACCATTAAAAAAATATCGTTACCTAGTTATTTATTATTAACACTGAACATCATTGATAACAGACTAAATATTCGCTGTTACTCTGATTAAAGATGTATTTGTATGTTTTTGAACTTTACTTCAAATCAGTGTTTTGTATGCGTGGCGCATGAAGTAAAATTTCGAGTTTAGAAAAGCCCGAAAATTTGTCTCGGGTCGCTGCGCGACCCTCGACAAATTTTTACGGGGCTTTTCTAAACTCGAAATTTTACTTCATGCTTAGCCTGGGAGTGGAAACACCCGTTTAAAACTTTAAATTGAACTCTATTATAAAATCGACAAAGCCTGAAAATCACGTAAATAAAGATTCACTGAATATCATTAAAACCGGGAAAGTCCGAGAAAAGTCATAGAATTTTATTCAAATTGACCAAAAAACTAACAAAAAAGCCATATATTATTAAATTTGTAAAATTCAGCAGGAAAATTACAAAACACGTAAAACTTACAAAATCAACTTAAATATTGACAAAAACAATGAAAACAATTTAACAAAACGGGGGTTTCCCACAGAAGAAAGTTATATTAAAAGGTCAGGGAAAAAAATCTTGAATCAGGGAAATGTCGGAAAAATTTAACGTTTCAGATTGTGGCTACCATGTCAGTTTTACTTCAAATAATATTAAACAAAATTTTGAAAAATACGATATTATCTTTAAATACATTTTCAGTCATTTAATGTTCTTATCAAATCATTCAGTTTGAAGTTTCGAACGGGCGTTTCCACTCCCAGACTAAGCATGAAGTAAAATTTCGAGTTTAGAAAAGCCCCGCGTAGAAAATTTGTCGAGGGTCGCGCAGCGACCCGAAACAAATTTTCACGGGGCTTTTCTAAACTCGAAATTTTACTTCATGCGCCACGCGTATAAAACAGCGATTTAACGAGAAATTAAAAAATACACAAAATAAATTTTTCATGTTAATTCTCACAATTAATTCGAATTACTTTTGACGATTTACAACCTTTTGTAAGTATTCGAATCCTTTTATAAATATTCGAATCCTTATATAAGAATTCGAATCACCTACATTTGGATTCGAATACGAATCCTCTTAAAAAAATGTAACGAATCCGGATCACGAATCCAGTTGTACTAAAGTATTCGAATGCCTCTTTTGAATCCTCTAAAACGATTCGAATCCAGGATTCGAATCCTGAATGATTCGAATCCTGCCTAGCTCTGGTATCTTTATTACATTTAATAACTGTTAGCTGAGTTTTTATTTGTTATCTTTTCAAAACCACACATTTTTATTTACATATATATTTTTTGTAGAATACGAATAATTCAAAAGTTAGAATATTTGAATATTCAAATATAAATATTTCAATCACCAAATTATTTATTGAATTGAATATTCCAATATTCAAATTTTTGAATATTGGAATATATGAATATTTAAATATTCGAGTATTTGAATATTCGCGTATTTAAATATCTGAATATTTTATATGTTAAAAATGTTAATACATTAAAGTGAAATCTTCAATCATGTTTACTGACCCGTAATGAAGTAATCTGACTTTTGTATCAAAAATTGTCATTCGCGGCATATAACTCTATCTTTATTATAGTTAGGTAATTTGCCGTTTGTAACACAATTTCAAATTTTTTACATAAATTAATATTTTTGATGTAACTTGTTTTTTTTTTCCACATGAGGTGGTATCGCTTAGCGTCCCTGCACTACGGTCTCCGTGGTCCTTTTGTGCTCCTCTGGTTATTTTACTCCCTGTCTATTCCTGTGTCTTCTAAGAAGTCCAGGAGTTTGGGCCAGGGGATGTTCTTGAGCTGTTCTTCAGGAAGCACGGGCTTCCCGAGTTGCTCCGTGCGTTGCCGTTTATAGGCTTCGCATGTGCACAGTAGGTGTTGGGGAGTTTCCTCTTCTTCCAAGCACCCACGGCATAGGGGGCTTTTCTCAAGACCCATCCTATGTTTGTGCTTATTCAGGTCACAGTGCCCAGTAACTAGTCCTGTGATTTTCCTTAGTTTCATTCTGCTCAGTCCTGACAGCGCTAATGCGCTATCAGGTACCGGGCCATCTAGGACGAGTCTCGTGTGCCTCATTCCCATTTGGTTGTGCCATGCCTTTATATGCTCCTCTGCTAACTTGCGTCGGATTATTTCCTTTCCGGTTTCATGTGGTATTCCGAAAGCGGGTTCAGGTCCTATAAATTCACCTGTTGCCCCTTGTTTGGCCAGCAAGTCGGCCCCCAAGTGTCCAATAATTCCTTGGTCCTTGGGTATCCATACTAGCTGTGTTTTTGTTGTTGTCGCCAGTGCGTCCAGCCTGTTTATGCAGTCTATAACCAGTCTGGACTGAACTATCGGCGAGGCTAGCGCTTTTAGGGCTGCCTGGCTGTCCGACATAATGGTAATTGGTCCTTTGTTGAGTCCCGACTCCATTATGTGGTGGGCACACCAGTCAATGGCGGCCACTTCAGCCTGGAAGATGGAGGCATGTTTCCCCAGAGCAACCGTGAATTGTTTGCTCCGGTTACAGCCTCCATAGATACCAGCCCCGGTTCCTTTAGTGTTTTTGGACCCGTCTGTGTACCAGATGGTTCCTTTACTCGTTCCCGGGTATGTTCCATTTGTCCATTCACTCCGCTGTGGTATGGTTATTTTGAATCTGCGGGATGGGTGTACGATTTTAGTGAAATCGGACCTCATTTTTAGGATTTCTTCTTCTTGTAGCACTTTAAATGTTTCCGGTCTAGATGACCCTACATTTAAAGTGTGTCCATTTATGTGCAGTCTGTAGGCTGCCTGTCTGGCTTCCATCATAACATATAGATGTAGTGGTGGAAGCGATAATATGTGTTCCATGGCTGCTGTGGGCGTTGTTCTCATTGCCCCAGTAATCAGCAGACACGCCTGTCGTTGCACTCTTTCGAGTTTTACGGCTGCGCTCTTGGTTTGGGTTTTTTCTCCCCAAGCGAGCGCCGCGTATGTCACTATGGGTCTTATGACCACGGTGTATAGCCATTTGGTCATACTGGGTCTCAGTCCCCATGTGCGTCCTACCATTTTCCTGGTCGCAAAAAGTCCTCTCATGGCCCTTTTGCTGATGTTCTCCAGGTGGAAGTTGAAGTTCAATCTGGTATCAAGTGTGACCCCTAGATATTTTACTTCATTTTTGATTGGGACTTCCATTTCATACATGCGTAGCGATGTTATGTCATCGGTTTTTCGTCTCCTGGTAAAGGGGACTATCGCCGTTTTGGCCGGGTTTACAGCTAACCCTTCGTTCTTGCACCATCTTTCCACGGTAGTTAGTGCCCTCTGCATCAGGCTTGATACAGTGGTCCCAAACTTCCCGCTAACTAGAATGGTCAGATCATCTGCGTACCCCATGGCATAAATGCCCTGGTTTTCAAGTAGCAGCAGAAGGTCGTCCATGACGAGGCACCACAGGAGCGGCGAGAGAACCCCTCCCTGGGGGCACCCGCCAGCGACCACCGCTTCTGCTGTCTTTCCGTATAGAGTGGTTGTTACAGTCCGGCTCCTGAGCATCTTGTTCACCCAGTGTCGGACCTGCGGGTAAATCCCTCTTTTCTCCATTGCTGTTGCTATGGAGTTGAAGGTTGTGTTGTCAAACGCCCCTTCAATGTCCAGAAAGGCCCCCAACGCAATGTCTTTGCATTGTATGGTCCTTTCGCATCTGCTCACTAGCTGGTGGATTGCCAGTTCGCATGACTTTCCCGCTTGGTAGGCATATTGTCGACGGTGTAGTGGTGAGTCCTTTAGGACTCCTTCCCGTATGTGCCTGTCTACTAGTTTTTCTAGTAGTTTTAAAATGAATGATGACAAGCTGATCGGTCTGTAAGATTTGGCCAGGGCATACGAAGCACGCCCTGGTTTGGGTATAAATACCACCCTTACAGTCCGCCAGCTGCTTGGAATGTATGAAAGGGCAAGGCTAGCTCTGAGGATATCACATAGTGGTCCCCTCACCGCTGCTATCCCCTTTTGTAGCATGACAGGATATATCCCGTCAGGACCTGGTGATTTGAATGGTTTGAACGTGTTAATTCCCCACTCAATGTCACCAGGTTTGATAATTGTTTTCGCTGTGTCCCAGTCCTGTTTTGGAGCCCATGTGTTGGGCTCGCTTAGGTCCCCGGATACAGGATTTTCAAGTATTACAGAACCCGGGAAGTGCGTCTGCAGTAATACTTGCAGGGTCCCTTCTACCGAGTCTGTGTACTCTCCATCTTTGGTCAGCAGTGAGCCGATGTTCCCAGCATGATCTTTGCTGAGCGTCTTAAGTAGACGGGAGCTTGTGGGTTCACTTTCTATGTCCCCACAGAATTTTTGCCAAGAGTCTCTCTTGGCTTTTTTAATGGCATTGTTATATGCCGTGAGGGCCGTTTTGTACTGCGCCCATTCACCGTTTCTCTTGGCTATGTTGAATAGCCTTCTGGTGCATGCCTTTGCCCTATCAAGATCCCTGTTCCACCAGGTGACCCTGGTGGAAGTGGGTTTGGTAGTTCTTGGGCAGCTTGCTTCAAACGCCGTATTGATGGAGTCCGTGATGCTTTGCACCATGAACTCCAGCTCATGCGTGTAACTTGTTACTATTGACGTACATTGTCATTCCGTGTTAAAATATCGGATTATGCTAAAACAATTTATGTGAATTAAATGGCATTTTTTATTTTCGCCTAATTTGATATTTTCAACGTGGAAAACAATTTTGGCCAACTAGTACATTTTAGTACATTTTTTCCGTTTAATACTTCATAAAGTTAGGTTAGGTTAGATGACAAGTTGTGAAGTTAGTTACAATTAGTTACAATTAATTCGTTCGCCGTCAATAGAATGACAATAAACGTATTACGTCCATTTTCAATTGTTTCAATGATAAAACAAACGAGTGTCTTCCACTCCCAGACTAAGCATGAAGTAAAATTTCGAGTTTAGAAAAGCCTTAAAATTTGGCTCGGGCGCGTAGCGAAGCGGAGCGACCGAGCCAAATTAGGCTTTTCTAAACTCGAAATTTTACTTCATGCGCCACGCGTGTAAAAGGCTAATTTAATGTGAAATGGTTTTAAATTGAACCAAGTGAAATAAGTTAAGTGCGTCAATTATCAATCAATATATTTTTATTAATATCATTATTAACAATTTTCAATTTTTGACACAATGAAAGGTAATTTGCTCATTCATATATTGTAATAATTATAACGATTTATATTAATAATGTAATTCTTTGACTGTAACAGAATCTTATTTTCGACAAATATATTGGCATTTTTGATAGTGTTTTTATTACTGATGTTTTTTTGGGCCATTGTGATATTTTTGATCATATTTGAATATTCGAATATTTGAATATTAAAATATTTAAATTTAACATTTAAAAAATGTTAACTTTATTTGTTAACACTTTTTTTTATTTTACGTGACTGCAATTTCGGCATGTTTAGCTTGCTACTATCAAACATGTAGTGTTTGATAATGGCAAGCTAAAGTTGCCGAAACTGCAGTCACGTAAAATAAAAAAGTGTTATACAAACAAAGTTAAAAGTGTTTTATTGTTAAATTAACGTGTATAACGAAGTAGAACCCTCCACAATACAAAATATTTGAATATTCAAATATTTAAATATTTGACTATTTGAATATTCGAATATTTAAATATTTGAATATTCGACTATTCAAATATCTAAATATTTGAATAATTCGAATATTTGAATTTATTTTTGAATGAATATTCGAATACCTAAATTTGAAAAATTCCTAGCCTAGTTTCTACAATAGCCTTAAGTATCTTTCATTATCAAATTGCGTTTAATTGATTTGTTGACTTTTTTTATACATGTAGGTATCTTACACTTGAGCGAACGTTTTGCTCTACAAGGAAGCTGATAAATGCTGAACATGTAATTACTTTCACTTGCCGCACTAGTTACGTGCAAAACTAATGTAGTGCATGAGATAAATTCATAAATTCTCGGGTCGAACAATCTATTTGGATCCTAAGGTCTAAGAATTTGCCATTAATCTGAATAAGATACTCAATTGTGTGGCTTCATATTATTGATATAATATGAAGTCACAAAATTGTGTAATCTCATTCAGATTAGTGGGTAAATTCTTAGATCTCGAGATCTAAGATAAATTCTTAGGTCAATAATATGAAGTCACAAAACTGAGTATCTCATTCAGATTAGTGGACAAATTCTTAGATCTCAGGATCTAGGATAAATTCTAAGGTCTTAGAATATAATGATTTATGTTAATAAAATATAAAAACTATTTAAAATTAATATAGACTTTCTGCAAAAATGTAGTCTCGTTGAGACTTCTTTTCCAAATATTCATTGAAACAACTACTTGTTTCTTTGTTGTTTCAATGAATATTTCGAGAAGTCTCAACGAGCCAAAAATGTTGTAGAAAATCGATATTAATTTTAATTCGTTTTTATATTTTGTAAATATTCTGCAAACAATTGGCAAATTCAATTTTTCCTTATATTTATGTTAATTCTAGAAAAACATGTATTTCTCTAAAATTAATATGAAACCTCATGACTGACTGATCTTTATTTTCTCATTTTGATATGTATAATCAATTTTATGTTACCGTAGAAAATTTTAATGAGTACACATCGCCTTATCTGCGCTAATGGATGAAACGAATACGAAACGTAACTTTATATCCGGACATTGCGCTATCTGATCTGCGATCGAGTTGCAAAGCATCTAATTGATTTGAGGTTAGTCATATATTCCTTGTAATGTAATTCCACCGATGATTTTGGCTAAAGGAATCCAATCTATTCCTACTAAAGAAAAATCCAAACTAATTTGAATGAATTAAAATTTGTATCGACTTTTTTGCAAAATTTAGTCTCGTTGAGACTTCTTCTCCAAATATTCATTAAAACAACTACTTGTTTGTTTGTTGTTTTAGTTAATATTTGAAGAAGACTTAACGAGACTACATTTTTGCAGAAAGTCGATATTAATTTTAATTCGTTTTTATAGTTTGTAAGTATTCTGCAAACAATTAGCAAAGTCAATTTTTCTTTATGTTTATGTTAATTCTAGAAAAATATTTATTTCTCTAGAATTAATATAAAACCTCATGTCTGATTTATCTTTATTTTCTCAATTTGATATGTTTAATCAATTTTATGTTACCGTAGAAAATTTTAATGAGTACACATCGCGTTATCTGCGCTAATGGATGAAACGAATACGAATCGTAACTTTATATCCGGACATTGCGCTATCTGATCTCCGATCGAGTTGCAAAGCATCTAATTGCTTTAAGGTTAGTCATACATTCCTTGTAATGTAATTCTACCGATGATTTTGGCTAAAGGAATCCAAACTGTTCCTACTAAAAAAAAATCCAAACTAATTTGATTAATAAGAACCAATTAAAGTGGGAACAAACCGACGCGTTCGCGATATCCAATGCAACCAATGGAATTCGATCGATGTGACATCATACTGAATTTTGATTGGTTCAAGACATGATGGCAATCGCGTCGAGTTTTTCTGACGCTTATGCTTGTATAAGCACAAAACCGTACAGTTGCGAGAGAAAAAAAACTAGTACAGCAGGGAGTTTGAGCCACTTCAAAAATATCGTATCTTTTTTCTTGTAAAACAAACTTGTCATGTACAGGTTAACATTTTTTTTTCTCAACCAACAAGACTGCTTTTGTTGACAAGTGAATGTCAACAAAAGCAGTCTTGTTGTTTAAGAAAAAAATTAAGCAATGTTTTTAGCAATGATTTAATGCTAATAACGTCTCTAAACGGGTCGTTATTATCGCTTTTTGCGTTTCAGTTAGTTGAGGCATGTCGACGTTAATTAAATTTCGTTTGACATTTCTGCAGGTTTGTCAATTTGATTGACAATTTGTTGAAAAATCAAAGTGAGTCCAGTTCACACAGCCAAATATTTTGCTGTATTAATTTCTTTTCTCGCAACTGTACGTACTATACAATATACAAAGAATGTTTCTTTTAGGTATACATATGCATACGTTGTACATTTTCCGACACTAGGTTTATTAAAATAATTCAATTCGAAGCTTTAAACGAGTGTTTTCCACTCCCAGGTTAAGCATGAAGTAAAATTTCGAGTTTAGAAAAGCCTGAAAATGTGGATTGCCGGGCGGAGCGAAGCGAGCCCGGCAAATCCACATTTTCTGGCTTTTCTAAACTCGAAATTTTACTTCATGCGCCACCGGTACAAAATACTGATTCAATGTAAAGTTTAGTGGTGTGTTTTAAACTTCGTAATATGTCTTCGCTCTACCGGTGGCGCATGAAGTAAAATTTCGAGTTTAGAAAAGCCTGAAAATTTGGTTTGGTCGCTCCGCGCTTCGCGCTACGCGACCAAACCAAATTTTCAGGCTTTTCTAAACTCGAAATTTTACTTCATGCTTAGTCTGGGAGTGGAAAACACTCGTTTTAAGTTTCAAATTGAACAAGGATTATTTATAGATTACGGCACATACACTGTAATTAGGACATGTATACTTGAGAGAAAAACTCCCTGTGTAGACACAGGAGATTCCTGATTTCTTTTGTATAAATTGATTGTTAATAATATGAATACATAAAAGAAAGCTTCTCTGTATGTACCTGCATTAATTCAGTGGATGATGATGCTTCACATTGTTGTTCGAAACGATGTCGAGAGCACTCCTTGTCGTTACTAGAAACATTCATTCATACAGCCCTTCAAAAATATCGATCTTCTTTCACATAATGCGTTACCTAGAGAAAGAGGATTATGTCCCATTGTAAGTGAGCTCGTGTTTACGTAATAATGAACTTTCTAAATTTAGTTTCATTCAATAATGGAACAAGGAAGCTTCGTTATTAAAACCACTATTGATATTTAATTGAAAATACTGAAAGGAAACGCAGATTCTTAATTTAAAATTGTACTACTAAATACATATACAAATTTTTTAAAAAAGCCTATTTGTTAGCAGAATTGGAAAACTCCTAATAAAGGGCGAGCCATGGTTGTTAGGTCAAAATAAGGTGGCTCATAACGTAGAAACGATTGAGGTCATAATATTTGTATTTCTTTAAAGTTAGGCGCCAGGTTCACACCCGTAATATCATGGAAGTGCGAATATAGTTTGTATGTAAATTTCATTCAAATTTATCACAAAAAATGACTACTAACGAATAATTCGTCTGAATACCCGAAAGTCCGGACATCCCCATACCGGCATAAATTATTAGATAATGTAAAAGTGAATCATTAAATGAATCAGCATTAACAAACAAACAAAAAAAAAACTCGTTTTATTACTAATTATTTGTTATTGTCACAACGTGACAGGTAATTATTACTAACGGAATATTTACATGTTATAAATAATATTATTTTAATGTTTTTTGGATAAAAAAACATCAATGAATTTATTTGGATAAAGAAACATCATGACTCGGAAATGTTATTAATTTATTGTGGAAGACGAATCTTAAAAGATTATTACTTGATAATATTACAGAAAATAATATATTTTTTCAATAGCTAAATGCTATTCGAATAAAAGTTTCTGATTAATGGATAGAAACTGACAGCGTTCACTGGTTTTCCACGTAAATTCAAGCCTATGATCATGGACATTGAAAATTATGGTGTAAAAATTACAAACGATTCAACTAAAACTTTGTTTCTACAAGATGTAAAAATTTAATCCAATGAAACGGATAGCCCAAATCAAAACAATGAAATCTTTAAAAGCGACATGACAATAATCTTTTGACAAGCAATGTCAGAGATAGATTTCCATCAAAATTAACATTTTGAATGATTTTGTTTCCTATTCTAATTCTATAAGGAGGGAATATTTTAATTTATAAAAAAACGCAATAGAAGAAGAGTTTTAGTCACTCGTTAAAAATTACACATTAGAAAAAATTTATCTACCCAGGAAAGAACACTATAAATGCAAATTAGGTATTCAAAATGAAATTGGATGTAAATGCAGAAGTAGTCAAGTATTTATACTGCTTGCTTTAGCAAGATTAGTAGCAAAAGGTAATAATATAATAATAATAATAATAGGCCAGGAATTGAATTATATGATGCTTATTCACAATCAGTCAGAAATCTGTCACTTCAAACAAGGTTCGAAAATGTGTCATTTTACTAATGTCAAGAAATAAAGGTCAAGGTGCATGTGCAGGACAGTACAATTTTTGAACTTTTTTTTTAAACATATGTATTTTTATGAGAAAATAACGAATCTGAAGTCCATTTTTTTTAGAAAACTTACCGTTTTAGCGAAATTAATTTTTAAAGTTGTCGATTTTGAGAAATTATTTATCGCTCATATGTGTGATTTTATACACATTTCCTGAATAAAATAGACCCACATTACAACTTAGACACGAGTTCTTAAGTATTATTCGCAATTTATTACTTTGTCTTAAATTTTAAGCGAATACACTGATTAAATTTTACACTATAAAAGTGACGTTTGTTGACAACTATTTATATGAAATATGTGTAATACCGACTAATGCCTCAGATTGATATAATGTCATGAAAAAAAGAACAGGTGGCGCTAGTGTATTATTTATTTGGTTTATTTCAGCAATGTATGTTCTTTATGTACATGCGCTATAATTTTATAGTTGATTAGTTAAAATAAATGTATTATGTTTAACCCATTAAAGGCGAGGCCGCGCGATTATGTACTAGCGCCATCTAGTTTTTACACACCTAATCATGGCGATATCAGCGGTGATAATTGAATTTTGGATAAACAAATCTCAAATGTCACCGTTTATATGTTAACGATGTTAACATTAAATTTGTGTAGTGTATTCACGTTAAAATACAAGTAAAAGATCAAAATTGGTGCAGATATGTAGCAATTTATAAGGAAGTTATGCTGTGTTTTCACTTTACAGTGGAAATGTGGCATAAAATTGCAAGAAAAGGCAAAAAGGACATCTAATAAAAACATTAACCTAAAACACAAATTGTGACTACCGTTTAGTCAGTTTTAGACAAAAACATATATTAGATTCTTCATTGTCACACACAAACGCAGACAGTTCCATTAAAAAAAGTTCTCAAAAAGGTCAAAAACGTCGAAAAAAAACCCAGTGTCCAACACATGCACTCAAGCCGAAATAAAAGTTTGAATTCACAGGCTTTCGACCCCGGGTCGAAAGTTATAACTTTCCACCTTGGAAATGAAGAATTAAAATTATACAAAGGGTTAAGCAAAAGTATGGGAACTCCGAATTTCTGGAAAAACTGTAAGTGCAATGGAAAAATACTCTTAACAAAAAATGTTGTAGTCGGTTTCATCTCTTCAAAGACGTAATGTTATTTCCAACAGATATTCTATTTCTGAAGGTATGACGTCATCTGTGTTTTTTTTTTAAATTGAACACTGTGCATTTTCAACTTTTTGGATTGTTAAACAATTACAATGATGTCAGGTTTGGTGGTGACTTGTTTTGGTTGGTGAGTTATGGTTTTTACATTATTAACCCATTAATGGCCGAGCAATTATAGAGATAACTCTTAAAGTTAATTTTAAGTGAAATTCTGCACTTCTTTTTATGATATCTATGAATGACTTATTGTATTACATACTGTGATTTTTTCTTTTAAATGCACATAATGTATATGCTGTAAAATTGCAGACATTCGTCGATTTTATGTAAAAACGTGCATTATGAAGTTTAGAACGAATGTTTCCACTCCCAGACTAAGCATGAAGTAAAATTTCGAGTTTAGAAAAGCCTGAAAATTTGGTTTGGTCGCTCTGCGAAGCGGAGCGACCAAACCAAATTTTCAGGCTTTTCTAAACTCGAAATTTAATTCATGCGCCACGCGCATACAACACTAAAATATTGTGAAGTTAGAAATACACTCACATTATTTTTTGTTTAAATAAGCAATAATCGAAATATTTAAATAACAAAATATTTACATTTTTCTTCATTCATTTTCAAGTCATATTGAATAATGTAATATATCAAATTAACTTATTTAGTAATTTAATTAACAAAAAATTAATAATGCTGCGTGTATGCATCAATGGCGCTTAATGGGTTAAATAAAAATATACATTCCTCGGTGAGAATTTAATTGCATCTCGGGATATAGCTGTCTTATCCATCGATTGCAAATAAATATGTTCTACCCCGCGAGCAATCGCCAATTATTAGCCAGTTATAAATTCAATTCATTTATTGTGTTATGAGCCTAAGCCTTACACTTGTCATTACATGTTTGAAGCTTAAAAGTAAATATTAAAATATATAATCAGATAGAAACAATGTATAGTTAGATAAAAATAACAGATTTAAGTGGCACGTGGTATTGAACACATACAAATCCATAAAAATAGGTAAAAATAAATCAATAATAATAATAAATAAAACAAAGTACAATTAAAAATAGCACACACTAAAAGCTACAGAAGAGTCACTTAATAAAATACATAAAAAAGAAAAAAGGTATACATCACCTGATTTCGAATTAAAATACACACAATAATTTAAATCAAGTCCAGTAAGTCAATAAGTAAATATAGGTTGATAAAATTTAAGTGAGTCATATAAAATACGTTCATTTTTGTATTCATAACACTCAATTAAAATTAAAAATTACAGTTCAGTAAGGTGTTTGTTGGCGTTAGCTGCTAAATTCGATTTAGAAATAGATCAAATGAATACTATGAGTGCATTTATACAAGGAGATGTCGACAAAGAAATGTAAATAACACACTTGGTTAAGATTTCACTGTTTATTAGTTGACACTGCAACAATTGTTTCGCCACACAATGGCTTCACCATCTGCCTGAAGAAGCCACTGTGTGGCGAAATAATTGTTGCAATGTCAACTAATAAACAGTGAAATCTTAACCAAGTGTGTTATTTACTAATAGTGTTGATATGGAATTTCACCAATCAACAGCCTCAGCTATTACATTTTTAAAGAAATGTACATTAAACAACCCTTCTATTCATTTAAAAACAAATCAACAATGTTTATAGTGCTTGGGTTCTTTAAAGACAATGTAATTTTGCAGCGCATTCTCAACTATTATAACTTGCATTTGTTGCAATTTAATAGTCAGTTGTGATAATATTGTGTATTGCAGTTTGAATAATCTGAGGAAATACTTTTCACACCACATTATTATCATTTGTCAAAATATGTTTTAAAGTTCTTCAATTTCGACAGGACAACGTTGGTACTGATTTTGTTGATGTTTAGTTTAAGCAACTGCAATTTCGATTTGTGTTTTGCTGTAGAAATTATCCGTTTGCGGTGAACGAGGAAAAACAAAACAGCGCATCGGAGTGCATTCACACACACGCATAGCACTGCTCAGACAAGTTCCTGTAGTTGCGGATTTACAAGGCCGATGCGACAGGTTTCTAAGTTATTATTAGTGCCCGGCCTTTGAATAATTCAGGTCTCGCGATGGAAATCAGCCGTAGGATAATAATCCCAAGACTACAACCACCAGCTTATGTCCTTTATCGTATTCTCTAAACTTCAAACAATTTGCATTTTCATACGTGAATTTCAAAACAACAATGTTAATGTATCCATTTTAGCACTTTTCCCCTTAGAGATATGCTAGATACAAAAATGATGCAGTTCCGTATTTTGTTCAAATTATCTTTGCCGTGATTTACGCTTAGGGTAAAAACTACGCTCGTTTTCCGCTTAGGTGAAAACGCGTTTGATGCACAGTGGTCCCGAATCCAGAAAAGCTGGCCACAATATAAGGGCTTAAGGCGATTCATCTGAAATTGCAAATATCGGGGTTCTTGAGCATGCTGATTCAGAATCTGATTTTGAAATATCAAAAAACAATATGGCGGACCATTTATGACGGACAAAAAAATAATTAATATATAGGTATTTGATTGAAATTCACTTGGTTTGTTTTACTAATAAATTGTTTTATTTTCAACTAGTTTCGGCTTAATGCCATTTTCAAGAATGGTGTACAAAAGAGCAAAATTGATTATATATACTAGATGTCGGCATTTCAGGTAATAAGCTGAAATGTGATGACTGCGATGCAATATATATAGGACAAACGGGCAGGTCTTTTGAAACGCGATTAAAAGAACATAGGAAAGATATTCTAAATAATAAACAGACCACGGGGTTCGCAAAACATTGCATCGCGGCTAATCACTTTTTCAGCTCAAACGACTGTAAAATGTTGCATTCGGGTAATAAGGGATTGGTTTTGAATTATCGGGAGGGTTTAGAAATAAGTAAAGAGCGCTTATTACCTGAAATGCCGACATCTAGTATATATAATCAATTTTGCTCTTTTGTACACCATTCTTGAAAATGGCATTAAGCCGAAACTAGTTGAAAATAAAACAATTTATTAGTAAAACAAACCAAGTGAATTTCAATCAAATACCTATATATTAATAGAAATGTTTTACCAAGTGATCAATGAGAAACAAGTTAACGATATAAAAAAATAATTGGTTATTTTTTCCATAAAAAAATCGTACACCCGTGTTTTTTGAGCATGTTAATTCAGAATCTCATGTTAACATTTAAAAAAGCAAAACAAAATGGCGAATTAAATCTGACAGACAAAAAAAAATATGATTTTTGTTTTATGAAAAACAGTAAATCCGTGTTTTTTTTTTCAAATATATTGGACTAAAATAACAGTTGACATAAATCGGCGGTAGCCAACATTTAAACTATAAGGACAGCTAACATAAGTCGGCACAAGCCGACATTCAACCAATCGTGCCAACTTGACGCGAGTTTGAATTGAACTACAATGAGATCGCCATGTTATTTTCCTTCTTTATGACAGTTACGATACACATTTTAACACTTGTGACCCATTTTAAAGTAACGAGTGTCTTCCACTCCCAGACTAAGCATGAAGTAAAATTTCGAGTTTAGAAAAGCCCCGCGTAGAAAAATTGTTGAGGGTCGCGCAGCGACCCGAGACAAATTTTCACGGGGCTTTTCTAAACTCGAAATTTTACTTCATGCGCCACCCGTATAAACCACTGATTTATAGTAAAGTTAAAAATATATAACGCTTAGATGTGATGCTGATCAATATTTACCGAGATGTAGCGAAAACATTTCTTTTTTTGTGAATAGTTTTGGAATAATAATAATAAAAGTAGAATAAATGCATTTAAGCAATTAACAAGATAGGATCCTTAACAAACAAGTGGAAATTGCATGGAGACAGGTCTAGGCTGTTAGGTCGATGTTCAAGTGTTTGTCAGGTAATTTCCATTATTTTCTGCTGCCTTACAGCTCTTCTATAGGGACTAGCATTGTGATGGAGGGGCAATACTTCGCAGATGGGACAGTTTTTTTTCGATTCTGAAACTTAACTTGATTCAGGTGGTAGCAGTAGCCAATTGTGTAACAAATTGCTTTTTGGGGGGTACAAGCAAGTGGAAATTGCAAGGAGACAGGTTTGGGCTGTAAGGTCGATGTTAGTCAGGTAATTTCCATCATTTTCTGCTGCCTTACAGCTCTTTTATAGGGCCTAGCATTGTAATGGAGGAGCAATACTTCGCAGATGGGACAATAACGTCCTTTTTTCGATTCTGAAGCTTAACTTGATCCAGGAGGACCCCTCTTCAGTCCCAAAAAACCGTGGCTAACTCAGACAATCGAGTTTTCATTTTCATAGTTTCTCTTGGCCCTTACTTTTGGCTTGATTTCGATGCAATAAATCTTTTTCTCAACATTTTTCAATGAAATGGTATCGTTTCCAAACTAAACACGCAGTCTGCGATAAATTTCGACTGGTTTCACGTTTTTTACGGGTGAGGATCTTTAGAATAAAGTGTTGTGCAAAAGGGACAGACCCAGTCTTCACATTTATTGTTTTTTATCACTACGCAATCACGTTACTAAAGCTAGAAAGACTTAATGATTATCTACTGATTATTTTATGACAGTTTTCTTTCAACAGACTAAAATTTACACAAAGTTTCATATCAATTTTGAAATAATAAAAAAAATCGTTTTTTATATTTCACAAAATTATCTGCATTTTTAAATATAACAAAGAGGTGTTTTTTAATTGAACGTAGGATATAATATATATTTAAAAAAATATCACTTATTTTATGTAAAAATTTATCACTATACTAAAGCTAAAAAGATTTCATGATTATCTACTGATTATTTTATGTCAGTTTTTTTCAACAAACTAATATTTACACAAAGTTTCATATCAATTTTGAAATATGAAAAAAAATCGTTTTTTTATATTTCACAAAATTATCAGCATTTAAATATAACAAAGAGGTGTTTTATAATTGAACGTACGATATAATATATATTTAAGAAACATCACTTATTTTATGTCAAAATGTATCACTATGCCATCACGTTACTAAGACTAAAAAGATTTAATGATTATCTACTGATTATTTTATTGCAGTTTTCTTTCAAGAGACTTAAATTTACGCAAATATTCATATCAATTTTTAAATATGAAAAAAGTGTTTTTTTTATGTTTCACAAAATTATCTGCATTTTGAAATATAAAAAAACTATATAAATAAACAATATTAAAACGTATTATATAAATTTTGGTTACAAAAAATATGCGTCTTAGAAGTTAAAATTTGCCACTTATTATACCTTTTTACATTCAAATGAATTTAATTCACTTACAAGCAAGAGATAATTAGATCATTTTAAACCTATTTTTTTTTTGCTTATAAATGAATTGAATTGAATATAGAGAGGTATAATAAAATTTATAATACTTCAGTGTTTTAAAAGCGTGGGGCA
The DNA here is from genome assembly GCA_932526585.2 of Philonthus cognatus. Taxonomy (NCBI): domain Eukaryota; kingdom Metazoa; phylum Arthropoda; class Insecta; order Coleoptera; family Staphylinidae; genus Philonthus; species Philonthus cognatus. The sequence goes on from OW052244.1 coordinate 99,138,694, forward strand.
TGAAGTAAAATTTCGAGTTTAGAAAAGCCTGAAAATTTGGTTTGGCCGCTCCGCGCTTCGCGCTACGCGACCAAACCAAATTTTCAGGCTTTTCTAAACTCGAAATTTTACTTCATGCTTAGTCTGGGAGTGGAAATCACTCGTTTAAGCTTCAAATTGAACTCTTTTAAAAAACAACGAATGCCTGAAAATCTACAGCGTATGCATATGTATACTTCAAAAAAATTCCCTGTATAATTTAATTTCCACTATTCCTAAGTAATTTAAAACACACCTAAAAATAATGTGCATATGTTTCACTATGATTTAAAAAAGGAAAACACTTGGTTAAATTTCACTAATATTATGTATACTCTGTAATATTAGTCAGAAATTATAACCTTAAAATCGAACATCTGACAGTGACATTTAAAAACCCTGATTTAAAACACAACCAGCCCCATTTACAATACTTAAACTGTCACTTTTCCATACTCTGTAATATTAGTGAAATTTAACCAAGTGTTTTCCTTTTTTAAATCATAGTTAAACATGTTTCACCACGTGAAAGATGAGATATTAAAGCTACTAAATAAAAGGCAAAACAAGCCGGCTATTGTGGTTACCTAACTCTAGACATCCCAACCTAAAGACCTCAACAGCCAAATCACAAATAAATTCCATTCCCAACGCTCAGAAGACAAAGGCTCGTTTATATTTGATCGAAACACGTATAATTTTTGTATAAAAGTGCTAACGTTATTTAGGTTTTTAAAATAATTGTTCACGTTTTCAATTTAGTCCACACACATAAAAAAAATCTCTTGACTACGTCTCACAAATAATAATTATCTAAATTGTTTTTAAATTAAACCAACATTACACATTGTCTATTTTTGTGTGTTCCTCTCATTTGATTCCGCCGATAAATCGAATTTGGCGCGTTTATTTTCGGAATCGCAACAAACTCTGGGCGAAATTTATTCCTCGCGTTTCGCCCGAGCGCGTTTCAAACAAAACGTTTCCGCAAAATTTTATTGCGAATCTAATCAGAATACACACACCGTCCATTCCGGAAAGTGTTTGCACGAGCAGATATTTTGAAACGGTCTATTTTTTCGTTCACACCGTTCCGAACAGTCAATTAACGGTGCAGTAATTCCTCGTATTTTCTCTATCTCCCTCAAAAAACGAGATACTTATGTTTTGTCATTATCCGGAATATCGAACAACGGAGAGAAGAAGAATGATGTAAGAAATGGGGTCGTAGAGATAAATTTACTTTGGAGATATGTTTTAGTTTTGATACCAATAAAGGTTTTTTTTTAAATGTTGTTCAACAATTAAACGTAAACTTTATTAAAATATTCGTAGGTAAATTAATTTAAAATTTCTTATCAGGGTTCGGAAATATGATATATATTTAAATATCAAAATGACGAATATATATCGATATTTATCCGATATATATCAGCTTTTTGATAATTATTCTTGTTCAAAATTTATATATTTATATTATTTATTAATTATATAGGGAGTTTTTCTTTCAAATACACATGTTCCAATTAGCGTACATGTTGTAAATCTGCAGATATTAGGTGTTTTCTAAGAGTTTAATTTAAAGCTTTAAACGAGTGTTTTTCACTCCCAGGCTAAGCATGAAGTAAAATTTCGAGTTTAGAAAAGCCTGAAAGTTTGGTTTGGTCGCTCCGCGAAGCGGAGCGACCAAACCAAACTTTCAGGCTTTTCTAAACTCGAAATTTTACTTCATGCGCCACGCGTCTAAAACACTGATTTCAAGTGAAGCTCAAAATATACTACTTAAGCACTATGCTAAACACGTCTATTCTGAACTTCACATCAAATCAGTGTTTAATACGCGTGGCGCATGAAGTAAAATTTCGAGTTTAGAAAAGCCCCGTGAAAATTTGTCTCGGGTCGCTTGTCAGTATTTATATCGATATTTTACTTCTTGATATATATTGATATAAGTATACTTGTGCATTCGAAGTAAATTTTCCGACATTCGTTGTTTTTGAAAAGCGTTCAATTTGAAGTTTTAAAGGAATGTTATCCACTCCCAGACTAAGCATGAAGTAAAATTTCGAGTTTAGAAAAGCCCCGCGTAGAAAATTTGTCGAGGGTCGCGCAGCGACCCGAGACAAATTTTCACGGGGCTTTTCTAAACTCGAAATTTTACTTCATGCGCCACGCGTCTAAAACACTGATTTCAAGTGAAGTTCATAATATACTATTTAAGCAGTATGCTAAACACGTCTATTCTGAACTTCACATCAAATCAGTGTTTAATACGCGTGGCGCATGAAGTAAAATTTCGAGTTTAGAAAAGCCCCGTGAAAATTTGTCTCGGGTCGCTGCGCGACCCTCGACAAATTTTCTACGCGGGGCTTTTCTAAACTCGAAATTTTACTTCATGCTTAGTCCGGGAGTGGATAACACTCCTTTAAAACTTCAAATTGAACGCTTTTCAAAAACAACGAATGTCGGAATATGAACTTCTAATGTATAAGTATACTTAAAAGAAAAATTCCCTGTATAATAAATATACTTTGTTTATTTTATTTTCATTAATTACAAAAAAACAGTTGGCTACAAAACAGTAAAAAAATATAACATATAAGTTTCTTTTAAATTGTAAAAACATTTAGTAATTTTAGCATATTAGGTACAGACTTGGTGTGCTCGGGTTTTTACCTTTCGGTGTATACCTTTCGAGCGTCCGTCTAAGGACCGGTGGATCACCGCCATATCTGCGAACCACTGTCCGCCGGAGACCAGCCCACGTGTGGACCGGAGGGGCGAGTAGGCACCCCTGGGCTTTTCAAGGCCCACCCCCGACTCCTCATTTAGCGGCGACAAGCACCAGGGCTGAGTCAACCCCGCCGTGTGTAGGTTAGCCCTATCCAAGATAGGGACACGGAGGTTACCTCAAGAAGGTCTACAACTCCGACTTGGACAATCGTCCCTTTCAGACATCCGCCGTCCGAAGACTTTGGTCTGCCCCCGCCGCCTCCTTTGTTTTAGGTACAGTAGCACATCAGGGATCCCGCAAGCATCCAACTTAGGTCCACTTCTTTTTATAGTATATTACTTGTAGATTGCGACAAATATCTCGCCCGCACTTTTAAAATATTTCGAAATAATCTACAATCAATAAATAGGCAATTACACTTATATTTTACAATAATATTTGCTTGAATCAAAAACATTGAATTTTGTAAATATTGATGTTATTCATCGTAAGCACTTAGTAAATTATAATAAATTATTTCTCTGTTTATAAGGTAAGTTAAAAATAACACCAGTGAAAGTGTTAGTATTAATAAATCGCGTTCATTTTTGAATCACGTTTACAATTTGATCAATAATATTTGGAATCGGGATCAAAAGCCTCTATGTAAACAATTTTTGCAATAGCGAATGATTATAAATATTTGGAATGGCAAACGGAATAGTCATTTTTAAATGAATCGACGACGAATAACTGTTCACCGTTAGTCACGTACCGATAATCACGCGTTTTGTATACAAGTTATACGAATCTTTTCTTGAATGTATTTAATTATATTCAACTCAAAATTATGATAAAATTGTTTTTTTTTTAAATTACTAATGCTCAGATTACCCGTATTCTAATCTGAGCATTTGGAATTTAAAAAAAAACAATTTTATCATAATTTTGAGTTGATAATAATTAAATACATTCATTTCGAACTGCAGGGATTTGATGTAAAATTTAAAGTGTGTTAATATTGGCTTCTCTAATTATTTGACAGTATCGGTTTTATTACATTATATTTTACTCGAAGTATCATCCAAAAAAATAACAAAAAACTAATATTATTTGTATTAAAAACAATAGTTTGCCGTTACAAAAAAAACTGACAGTTAATTAGGGATGTTTGCTGTATATCGATATTTTGAGATATTGATATTTACATGGAGATTTGTCAATATTTATATCGATATTTTAAATTGATTGTGAGTTACGTGAAGATCAAATTAATTTGACGAATAAAGCACTAATAACCTTTCTTCACACTTTTATTTGAATTACCAAATGTACATTTCGGACACAAAGTGATCATTATCAATGGATTAACACTAAATACAAAACAGAAATTTTAAACTATATATAGACAGGCAGATTATTATACAAAAGCGGTGGGAGTGCAGTAATAATACTGTAACTGTTAATGGGGGTACCCCCCAGGGAGGGGTCCTATCTCCTCTCCTCTGGAACTTGGCACTCAATGAGTTACTCCTGGTACTAGGAAACTCTGGGTGCAGGGTAATTGCGTATGCTGACGATGTGGCTATAGCCATCTCAGGTAAGCATCTGAACGTAATGTCGCAACTAATACATCAAGCATTAGCCAAACTAGCCCAGTGGTGCACGAGGTGCGGCCTTGGTGTCAACCCTAAAAAAACTGAGTTAGTCCTCTTTATAAATAAGCACGACAATGGGCCTAAAACTTGGCCTAAGAGGGCGCGGCGCGGCTGCGGCAACCCTCCCGACAAAATTCGCAGCTTTAGACTGCCAACCTTAAATGGATCTGAGCTGGTAATCAAAGAGGTATCTAGATACAATCCTAGACCGTAAGCCTAGCTGGAAACAAAACATTCTAGAGAATACGGAAGGCGACTGTCGCGCTGTACTCCTGTAACAAAGCGGTAGGTAAAAGATGAGGCATGCATCCTAACATCACTTACTGGCTCTACAAAGCCGTGGTTAGACCTATACTCTGGTTTTAGTTCTTTGGGGAGTACGCATTTCTGCACTGCACTTAGGCCCACTGTGCTTCCTCCTGTCGATTACCCAGCCTCAGCTCAGCCAGCCTACCTGGTTTAGGTAGTCTAGCAAAGCCGAGGTGTGTAGATCCCTTATGTAGGCCATCTTTTATCCAGTAAAGAACCTCTAGTTGACGAGAGTGCCGGGCAATCGCTGAGAATGTGTTTGGCAGTCTCCTCTTCCATGTTACACCCTCTGCAGGATGGAGAGTCAACTATCCCCATCCTGTATAGGTGTGCGTTTAGCCCGCAGTGACCAGTCAGGCCGGCAGTTATGCGCCTAAGGTTCCCCCTGGTCAGCTGCAGGTACTGTTTCGCTGATCTCTCGTTGGGATACAATAGTGTTACCTTAGAGAGCTTGCAATCCTCGATGTCATCCCAAGACCTATACTCTTCTACGGTGCTTTCATTTGGTGGCGAGCGCTTGAAAAGAGAGTCCACCAGCAACCATTTAGAAAGGCGCAAAGAATGGCGTCCCTTGTGATCACAGGTGCCATTAAGACATCACCTTCTAAGGTATTGGAAACGATCCTCAACTTGACTCCTGTGGATCTCTTTGGCAAGCAACACAGTGCCGTAAGACTAAACTCAATAAGCAGGCTGACACCGGACACGCAGAGATACACAAGGATCCTAAAGGAATTTGCTAGTGTCCTCTTGAACATCAACCGCTGTCTACCAATTACTGCTTTCAACAATATGTTCTCTGTCCAAATGCCATCCACTAGGACGGACTGGGAGGAGGGCAGGTTGCCGGACACAGGCTCACTCAACGTCTTCACGGACGGATCTAAGTGTGGTGATAAGACAGGGGGTGGGGTTTTCTATGAGAACCTGCACCTTCGCATTTCCTTCAGACTGCCGATCCACTGTAGTGTTCTGCAGGCGAAGGTGATGGCTATTAAGACAGCTGCAGACTGGCTAAAAGCTAATGTTTCCGGCATTCAGCTACAACTTTCAAGGTGCTGCATAGACCTGTTAGACCCTAATCGCAGCCTGGCTGTCGGTATGTATATGGACCTGACAGCTGGTCAGGTCCATATACATACCGACAGCCAGGCTGCGATTAGGGTCTAACAGGTCTATGCAGCACCTCGAAAGTTGTAGCTGACTGCCGGAAACACCAATCGGTCTATTATCAGCTTATCTGGGTTCCAGGTCACAGCAACAACCTAGGTAACAATACCCTTATTGCCATGTCAGGCGGTTCTCATTAATACCATTTCTAACATCACAAACAGTATGTGGACAATTGCGAGCAGTTGTAGCATTGCCAGGCAGATATGGCCTCGATGCGACAGGAAAAGAAGCGATGCTCTAATCTCGCTAAAGAGGAGCGACATCGCTCAGACCGTGGGCGTCATTACGGGACATTGCCCCTTTAGCAAACATGCTCAAAGACTGGGGTTACCCTATAATGACTACTGTAGGGGATGTCTTGATGAAGAGGAGGAAAGCATGCTCCATTAATTACTTTAATGTCATAGATAATAATACTATATATTAATTAATTATTCTGTAAAAAGGTGTTATACCGTTAATTTAATAAATAAATAAATAAATTATCTCTGTCAATGACCCTTTCTGGCTGAAATAAGAAATTCCTCCCTCGGCCGATGCTATATCGACGGACTCTCTGATCTCGAGTCGCTAGACGTCAGAGATCTTGCAAGGTTTGTCATCGGCTCCAAGTGGTTCCCGTGAGAAGATGGAAGTCGTGGTATAACAATGGGCCTTTCAGGCCTAAGTGTGCACCTCCTTAGGCGGTGCAGCCACTAAAATCTAACCTAACCTATCGATACGGTATCGCTGCATATGATTCTGTTTTATGTTGTAGGCGTTCACTTTGTGGTACATCTTAAATACACTTGTAAATAAAACACTTTTTGTAAAACTGTTAACTGTTGAGGCTTCTACTTCGTTATACATCATTATTAACATAAATAAGACACTTAAACTTTGTTTGTATAACTGAGGTTTTTTTTATTGTGACTATAGTTTCGACAACTTTAACTTGTCATTATCAGACTACAAGTCTTGTAGTCTGATAATGACAAGTTAAAGTTGTCGAAACTATAGTCACAATAAAATAACCTCAGTTATACAAACAAAGTTTAAGTGTCTTATTTATGTTAATAATGATGTATAACGAAGTAGAAGCCTCAACAGTTAACAGTTTTACAAAAAGTGTTTTATTTACAAGTGTATCTTATTTATATTAAAACACTTTTTACTTTGTTTAACCACTTTATTTACAAGCATATGATTCTTGTTATTCTATTGAATTAAATTAAGAAAGAAATGAAACACATTTTATATAAACTAGAAATCGTAGTCCACGGAAATCTAGGGTTCTGTTTCTAAGAAAAATGACCTGTGTTTTGTGAATTTTTCTGTTAAGTATACAGCATCCGCTGCACATTTACCGATTTACGTTGTTTCTTAAAAGAGTTTAAATTGAAATTTCTAACGAAGGTTTTCACTCCTTGATGAAGCATGAAATAAAATTAATAATAAAATGATTCTAATATTTTCAATCGACTGAACCAATCAGTAATTTCTATAATTCTCATTACTAGTAATTACTGTTACGAAGGCGTGTCGGCTGGGTGAATTTCAATCAAGGTCGGCTCAAAGCCCAATTCGCCATTGCGCAATTATCAAGTTCAATGCGTTTTGTATTAAATTTGGAATTGATTAAAAGCAGAATCGGCTCAGATTATTGGGCGCCTGATGAGAGTTGGTCCACTACTTCATAATATCTTGAAATTCATAACTTTCGTTGAAATGCGGAAACCGTGAGTGGATTTTATTCTTAGCCTTTTCTTTGTATCGTATGTTCAGTAAAATAAAACTCTGAAATTATACATTATAATTATTATGTCTGACGTTTTATATGTCAATTCTTAAAGCGTGTGGCCAACTTAAATTTAAAAAAAGATAAAATCATGGCACTCTAAAGGTTTTATTTTATTGAACATAATTAAGAAATCGTCCAAATAAAAGTTACAGAAAATCAAAATATAAACGTAAATGTATCGTATGTTCATTAAAAAGAAACCTCTAGAGTGCCATGGAAAATATTGTAAGTTGGCAACTCTGAAATTACATATTATAATTATCATGTTTGACGTTTTATATGTCAATTCCTAAGGCGTGTAACCAACTTAAATTTAAAAATAAATGAAATCATTGCACTTCAGAGGTTATTTTTTATTGAACATACGCTATATGTATAGTGGTTTGGAATTATCACACTAGTATAATTGTTAAACTGGTTAATCAAAAAATTAAAACTTAATTGGATAATTGGATACTCTCAAAAATATACCAGAAATTAATTTTTGAATATTTAAATATTTTATTGAATTAGTGTTAGAAAATGTCTAATATGTTTTCTAAAACTTAACAATTTATAAATTCAAATAATCTATTTGTTTAAATATTTAAATAATTTGAATGTTTCATTTTTGAATTACAAATTTGAATTCACAGCCCTATTAAAAATAGCAGTCACTGTTCACACCAAAAATAATTGTGTTTTCAAACTTTACTTTGGTATTGAGGCACCTTTACAAGTGCAATTAGAATTTTAAGTTTTTTAACGCACTCTTTCCTCTAAATACTTTATCTGGCGTGTAATTTAAGTTTTTCGTGGAGTAATCATGATCTATTAATGCGGTTTTAGTGGTAATGCTAATGGTGGGAAGTAATTAATTCGGTACGTTGAAGAAAATTGAACGAACCTGATGGTTATTACTGTAATTATGCCGATTATCCCAGATTACAATTTCTTATAACGCCCGTTATTTGCTAATGCAATTCACTTAATTGGATTATACGATGTTGGTGTATGGTTTAACGAGTGTTTCCAATCCCAGATGAAGTATGAAGTAAAATTTCGAGTTAAGAACAGCCTGAAAATTTGGTTTCATATTTGTGTTGTGTGAGCGGGCTTGATAAAATATTGGAGATGCATAAATACGAGTGCCAGTCATCATCATCATTACGGTCGTCGTTCATCGAACGGAGCGTGAAATTTAATTGATGACCAATGACGGCCGTTTCATTCCGGCTCGGAATTACATCTGGGAATTCGCCCGAGATTGAACCACAATGGAATATTATGGGAGGAAACTAGAGATGAAAGAATCGAGGATTATAAATCACGCGTAGAAATAACAATTCCAAATAATCAATAGAAATAGACGTGTTGAGAATCGTAAAACATATTGAGGGGGCTGTGCGTATCAATATATTATAGAAAGACAAAAAATCAATCATTAATTATTTTTAATTATGTTAATAATAATAAACAATGTTAAAATCAATGTAAACATAATGTAGATAAAAGGGTATTTCCAGGTCATCGATTTTTATCACAACAAACTGACCACATAAAAATAGGTCAGTGTATTTAGTTTTGGTAGGTCAAGGAATAATAAAATAATTATTTTATTATTCTAAGTTAACTCAATTCCTTGACTTACCAAAACTAAATACACTGACCTCTTTTTATGGGGTCAGTTTGTTCTGATAAAAATCTTTTCAAACAAAAAATTGTGATGTGTTCATCATAGTACTTCCCCCATAAAATGTCCAGTCTCAATTAGCAGGGCTTGATAAATTTTATAAAAATAGTTGATTTCAATATTTACGCAGTCAAAATATAATTACACTTATTTTTCATTTTTAACAAATTTCATAAATGTTCTTAATATTCATAATTTTACGACTTTTCTCAATATTATATATATTTTTTGTATAAACCAGAATAAACAAAATATACAATTGACAAATGTCGTCGTCCCAGACGCGTCCAAATCCAAATTCGGGCTTTTCTCAACTCGAAATTTTACTTCATGCGCCACGCGTATAAAAACACTGATTTACAGTTAAGTTCTAAATATAATGCAGGTCATCGTTTTTTATCCAGCACATAAATATAGGTCGGTGTATTTAGTTTTGGTAGGTCAAGGAATTGAATTAACTTAGAATAATAAAATAATTAACTTTTGAAAAAAAATGGTGATGTGTTCATTATAATACTTTCCCCATAAAATGTCTACTTTCAATTAGCGGGGTTTAATGAATTTTATAAAAATTGTTGATTACAATGTTTTATTCAGTCAAAATAAAATTACACTTCTTTTTCATTTTAACCCATTAAGCGCCACTGATGCGTACACGCAACATTATTCATTTTTTGTTAATTAAATTACTAAATAAGTTAATTTGATATATTATATTATTTGACCAGACTTGAAAATGGGTGAAGAAAAATATAAATATTTTGTTATTTAATTATTTCCATTACTACTCATTTAAAAAAAAATTCAGTGCATTTCTAACTTCAAAATAATTCAGTGTTTTATACGCGTGGCGCATGAAGTAAAATTTCGAGTTTAGAAAAGCCCCGTGAAAATTTGTCTCGGGTCGCTGCGCGACCCTCGACAAATTTTCTACGCGGGGCTTTTCTAAACTCGAAATTTTACTTCATGCTTAGTCTGGGAGTGGAAACACTCGTTCTAAACTTAATATTGCACATTTTTATATAAAATCGACGAATGCCTGAACATTTACAGCGTTTACATTATGTATACTTGAAAGAAAAATTCAGAGAATGTAATACAATAAGTCATTCATAGAAATCAATAAAAATAGGTGCAGAATTTTACCTAAAATCAACTTTTAGAGTTAACTTTATAATTGCTCGGCCGTTAATGGGTTAAACAAATTTCATATATTCATCATTTTACGACTTTTATTAATATTTCATATATTTTTTGTATAAACCAGAATAATACAAAATAAACAATTGACAAATGTCGAACGAGTGTCTTCCACTCCCAGAGTAAGCATGAAGTAAAATTTCGAGTTGAGAAAAGCCCTAAGAATTTGGATTTGGAAATCCAAATTTGGGTTTTTCTCAACTCGAAATTTTACTTCATGCGCCACGCGTATAAAAACACTGAATTACAGTTAAGTTCAAAATATACTGCAGGTCATCGATTTTTATCTACCACGTAACAATAGGTCAGTGTATTTAGTTTTGGTAGCTTTCAGAAATGCACCTACCTTTTATTTAACATATGTTTCTTGTTTCTGTAAAACTTTGTTCTTAGGCCTCACTTATGTGTTTCCCTTTTCCATAAAATATAAATCATGTTAAATGATGTTAAAGTCAAACTACCGTCACTAATATCAATGCTTACTGATTTAGACAAATACATTAAAAAATCTATTTTTTAAAAAATATTAATAAAATAACTAAAAGAGCTACGACAAAATGTGTATATACAGCTAATTTTTTAATTTTCTACAACTTTTAATGACAAGATTTTTATATGTGATCAATATTGAAAAAAATACAAAAACATTTAAGAGTAAACAACCACTTTCTATTCTAAAATGTTCACCAAAAGCTTATCAAATCCATAAATTGTAAAAAGCTTAAGTAGTTAAGTTATCTTAACATCTCAATCGGTTTAGGCTGTACGGTTATAATATACTAACAGACACATTTTTCAAAAACGGCCTTAATCAACTCAGGGGACCTCAAAATGGATATACAGGGTCGCTACAAAGTATGGAAACACGGCTCTCACGTGAAAACGGCTAAAAACAGAACCACCAAAATTGGGATTTCTAAATGGGATATTTTCTTGAACAATTTGGCGTGAAAAAATCAAAAATGATTCTTAGAATTTTCACATACGGACGCCATGTTGAATTTTTTTAAATGGAATTCGATTTTTTTTATTTTACAACTTTTATAGACCTTATAATTCTGATTACAACCATATACCTTTTTTTAAAAATACTTGTCTTTTCATCGATAAACCGGACTTTGAAAAGTATGGAAACAGCGAAATATTTTGAGAACGGTTTATCGGAATGTCTTGAAATTTTGCAAAGGTTTCAGAAAGACGGAGCACCAGCTCATTTCGGACTAATAGTACGTGAATATTTAGACGTAACTTTTCCCGGCAAATGGATAGGCAGGAGAGGAACAATTGAATGGCCTGCTAGGTCGCCCGATTTAACTCCACTTGATTTTTTCCTGTGGGGACATTTGAAAAATCGAGTTTATAACAACAGGCCACACAATATACAAGAATTAGAAGAACGCATAAGAACCGAAATTGCAAATATTCGTCCTAATATTTTAACTAGTTCATTACAACACTTTGTTCAGCGTATTCATTACTGCCAAGAAGTTAATGGAAAGCACTTTGAACATATATTGTAAAATAAAAAATCATTTATTGTTTAATATTTTATTTTTTCATTTGACTGTTTAATATTTTTTTAAGTTTTGATCAAAAATAGAACATGCATTTGTGGTATTGCAGCATTTAGAAAAAGTACTCGTTTGGCTGTTTCCATACTTTTCAAAGTCCGGTTTATCGATGAAAAGACAAGTATTTTTAAAAAAAGGTATATGGTTGTAATCAGAATTATAAGGTCTATAAAAGTTGTAAAATAAAAAAAACGAATTCCCTTTAAAAAAATTCAAGTCCGTATGTGAAAATTCTGAGAATCATTTTTGATTTTTTCACGCCAAATTGTTCAAGAAAATATCCCATTTAGAAATCCCAATTTTGGTGGTTCTGTTTTTAGCCGTTTTCACGTGAGAGCCGTGTTTCCATACTTTGTAGCGACCCTGTATAACATTTTTGGTTCGAAAATTTTCACGAAAACAATACGTTTTCTTTGTATTACATATTGGGAAACTAAAAAATCAATACACTCTGTAATCAATTTTTTTCGTGATTAAATAAAAGACGAGAGTGATTTTTCCCCTTTTTGTATAATTTTATAGGTTAATATAACATGCAAATGAGCGTGTTAGGTCAAAGCCTGCCTATCCCAGTGTTACAAAAAAAAAAATGTGAAATTACTTTTAGCCAAGTATCAAAATATAGTTGGCCTTGCCCTTTTTCGTTAAAGTTTACATTGATCTATTCTTTACTCAAATAAAATATGTTTCATATAATAAATAATTTCAGACTTGCATTTATTTTCTTCGATGAGAACAAAGTTCAAAACACAATTATTATTTTATTTGTTAAAATAATATTTCATTAGCGTTCATGTAAATTATTAATTTAAATTCAATTACTTGGCAGTGGCGGCTTGTGAATGTTTTTATTGCAGACATAAACATACAGGAAATATGTCTTTCAAGTATACATACCCTGATGCGTATGGATTTTAATTTCTATCGTTGTTTTCTTTTGAATGAGTTCATTTTGAAGCTAATTATGATAAATGTCAATAGTTTTGAGTATAGTCGTAAACTCGTCTATTATTCAGTTATTTATTTGTGATTAACGCTAGACTAGAATTCAAGTCCTTAAGAAATTCTAACAAGTGTTTTACAATCCCAGACTAAGCATGAAGTAAAATTTCGAGTTTAGAAAAGCCTAAAAATTTGGCTCGGGCGCGTAGCGAAGCGAAGCGACCGAGGCAAATTAGGCTTTTCTAAACTCGAAATTTTACTTCATGCGCCACGCGTATAAAACACTGATTTTAAGTGAAATTCAAAATATATTAAACTTGATTTTATACACCCCTAAAGTTTGGCCGATTCCTTTCAGGACACCCTGTATATCGAACATCCCTAGTATACATGCCTGTATGGAAAGTGTTAATAATTTCATTCTAACCATTGGGTTACACTGTATTAATCTACTAAGTTCTAAGTTATATTTTTTAAAATTAAAGATTGCTTTAATCTCAAATTAAACCTGACAGAAGTAATACAGTATGCCTAGTTAATGCGTAATAGCAATTACAGAATATGCTTTTATGCAACATCCCAAAAACTTTAATTCCGCGCAGTCATAATAAATACATCAAGTATTCACCTGCGTGACTATCCAATCCACTCTCAATTTCCTAATGAATTCTCCGCGTTCAATAGTAATAAAATAATAGAACGAGGATGCTAAGGGCGTTAGAAAATAATCGCATCGCCGCCGACGAAAGAGCGAATGCAATTTTCGTAATGCACGTTTCTCACATTAAGTCATTGAGGGCTTTTGTTGTTGTTTGAGATTGTTGGATTTGTTTGCAAATGCACACTGACGATTTTAACAAAAGGTTTGTAAAGAAAACGCGGAAGTGCATCACATTCATTACAACAATACCACACGCGCACACACATAAACATGATGGTTATTTTGTTACAAAAGCAAAAAATAAAGGTGTTCTACTAGAACAAAGCAAACAAATCTGCTGCGGCAGATTAAAATAGGATGCTAATCCTATTTTAATCTGATTATTCCCCGTTAATCGATTATTCCTATCACATATTATCAGTGCTTACAGAGATACAGCAATGACATAGATTTTGTTTAAAAATCACTTTAAATCTAAAAGAGCTACGATAGTAAGTCAGTAATATATTTGTGCTATAACATAAAGGTTTTACACGAGTCAAAATACATAATATAATAAATAGCTTAAGCTATAAATTGACAAATACATTAAATATAAAGTTCCAAGTAAAATCAAAGTTGACAAAATAAATTAAGTCATACATAAATATAATACACATCTCACAAACTTGTTAACAGACAAATAAGTCAGATGGTTGACATGTCACTATTTAAAAATTCGTCAATTCTATAAACGCAGGTTCGTGCAAGAAAATGTTTTATTCTGTTTTTAAATTGAATAGGTGGCAGAGACTTTAATACTTCTGGTAAGGCATTATGGAGCTTAGTTCCAAAATAGGAAATCCCAGTGCGCGACTTAATCTCAGCTTAATCTCAGCTTTGGTATATCTAATAATATGCCGGATCTAGTATTTCGCCCACTGATCTCTCTACGAGTTCCATAAGAATGCAGATGTGTTCTTACGTGCATTAAGCATTCTAAGATAAACAATGATGGCAAGGTAAGAATATTTAATGCTTTAAAAGTTTCTGTACAATCTTCCTGGAAGGACAATCTACCAATGATTCTAATCGTTTTGCGTTGTAGACGAAAAAGGCGTACTGTAATTCCCGCGTGCCCCCATGTTATCAATCCATATTTAAGATGACTGTGGAAAAGTACATAATATACCTGGACTAATGCATATACAGGAATTTGACTTGCCAGCTGCCTTTGCAAAAATAATACCTTGCATAGTTTTGCAGCTGTTGCGTTTTCGATGTGCAGCCCAAGAAATTTAACGCTACTAGTGGGAATATTGTTCTTTAGTAAAAATGATATCTTTGCGGTCTTATCTGAGTTCATGCTTAAAGCATTGGCAGCAAACCATTTAGACACGTGATCAATTGACTTGTTGTTAATTCGATTAACATCGTAATCGTTGGAAGCTGAACTTTTAATAGTGGTGTCGTCCGCAAATAATATTATTTCTGATTTTTTAAGTTGGAATGCTAAATCATTAATATATAATAAGAATATTAATGGACCTAGTATGGAGCCCTGTGGTACACCATGGTTTACTTTGAATTCAGTCGATCTTTTGTTATTAATGATTACTTGTTGGTGTCGATAAATTAAATAAGAATTAATTAGACGGCAACTATTTGGGTGGAAATTGTAATAGTAAAGCTTACGCAAGAGGATCTCGTGGGAAATGCAATCAAATGCCTTGCTTAGGTCTAAAAAGGTTGCGATAGAGGAAGAACGATTTTCAAAGTCATTATATATTTGCTCTACTAGAGCCGCGATTGCACGTCCCACGGATCTACCCTTGCGAAAGCCATACTGATTGATATGGAGAATTGAATTTTCATCAATAAAACTAATTATCTGTTGAAATAAAATCTTTTCGAACACTTTAGATAGTATTGGCAAAATGGAGATGGGTCTGTATTTGTTGCATATTGATTTATCACCTTTCTTGAAAACTGGGATCACTGATGCACGTTGTAAACATTTAGGGAAAACAGATGAATCAATACAGAGATTTAGTAATTTTGTTAATGGAAGAAGAATGACATCCCGCATACCCAACAACAAGTGTGAATTCATACCGTATATATCTCGACTTTTTGACTGTTTTAATGATCCAATAACACTTCTCACAACAATGGGACTTACAGATTTAAATTGGAAGTAACCATTACCTTTGGACATCTCGACTGTATTCATTAAGAAAATTGGCGAGGTGTCTGTGGCTGGTATTTTGTTGGTCAAGTCATTAACTATTTCTGTGAAAAACGTATTGAACTCATTACAGTCAATATTTGTTGAATTTGTTTTAACTTTATTATTGCCTGTATTGACCAATGGCCAAATGGCTTTCGGTTTATTGCAGGATTCACTAATATATTTATCATGAGCATTTATCTTAGCACGCTTCTGATTCATAATATGATTTATATCTTTTATAGTAAGGCAGTAAGTCAGGAGCTCTAGTACTGGCATCCCTGATAAAAGATAAGGTTTCCCGTATATTTTTTAGGCCGTTATTATACCACAAAATTTTAGATCCCTTCTGGGGTATTCCCACTTCTCCTTCGGGAAAGAATTTGTTAATTAAGTTTTTTATTATGTCAATAAAATGTTCAAACTTATTATCTATATTATTGCATGATAAAAAGTATATACAATTAAGATTCTAATTTTCCGATTCGACTCAATTTTATCGTTTTTTTTTTTATTCGGGGATTCGGGATTCGAATCATTTTGAATGCGAGGATTCGGATTCATGATTCGAATCATTTATTTTAGGAGTTTACTCAGCTCTGCTACACAGAGCTGAGTAAACTCTAGGTAAACACAGGATTTAATAGTAATTAATATTCAATTTCTGAATTGTTTTTTTTTTTTTTTTTTTTGGCAGGTGGTGGCCGAGCGGTAACGTCGCCGGGCTGTATCGCTCGGCGAGCCACAAGTTCGGGTTCGATTCCCGTGCACGGGGAGACTTTATTTGAAAAATGATGTCTCGTCGTGACCCTGGGTGTGGTATGAATGTGTGTGATTGTCCGAATGAATAGTTAAATAATACAAATTGTAATAAATTAATTGATACAAAATAAACATTGATGATGGCTAATGGGCAAGTTCCCAAGGTCAGGCAAAAGCCAAAAACAAATAATAAAAAAAAAAAAAAAAAATTGTTTTTTTTTCTGTCGCAATGAAACGTGAATGTCCTCCGTTCCACACTCGCTAAGCCCGTATAAAACTAGTTTTCTCGAACTTCACTCAGTCCGAAGAGAAAGTGCTGATTACAAGACACGGGCGCATTTTTTTTTTTTACACGAATTTTTTTCTTTATCTCGAAAGGTCAGTTGGTCTGTGGCCCGTGTGCGGCCAGCAGGAGTAAACATTCTTGCGACGATTAATTGGTGTTTGGACAGTGAATGATATTGTCGGGTTGCTATTACGCGGGCAAATATTTGCTCTCGAGATTACGCGCGCGATCTGTTCGATTTGTGATAAGAAAACAACAAAAAACGTGAGTGGATATTAGATTTCTCGGTGTTATTTGGTCACCTGCTACCACCATGTTGAGTTTTCACGTTTATCAGTACGCTAATAAAGAGTGTAACGCCGAATTATTTAGGTGAGTTTATAATTAACAGATTTCTATAATATTATATACCAATAGGTATGCATTTAATGTAAAATAAGAAGCTTCGGCAACCAGGGCGATGGCTATTTTGTGTTGTTGAGATTTAGATTACGCAAGGACGGAATATTAAATTCAAATGTTGACGTTACATGACAATGTCAAACTGTTTAGGTCGCGAGAATATTAGTGTTCTTTCTTTAAGAAAAGCTTTAAATCATAATTTCTTGTGATTTTTTTCTATTGAGTAGACATACGCTTTTTTGAAAGGGTTCACTTTGAAGCTTAAAACGAGTGTTTTCCACTCCCAGACTAAGCATGAAGTAAAATTTCGAGTTTAGAAAAGCCTGAAAATTTGGTTTGGTCGCGTAGCGCGAAGCGCGGAGCGGCCAAACCAAATTTTCAGGCTTTTCTAAACTCGAAATTTTACTTCATGCGCCCCGCGTATTAAACACTGAAAGCACTGGAATATTGTGAGCAAATAAACTTCGCTTGAAATCAGTGTCTTATACGCGTGGCGCATGAAGTAAAATTTCGAGTTTAGAAAAGCCTGAAAATTTGGTTTGGCCGCTCCGCGCTTCGCGCTACGCGACCAAACCAAATTTTCAGGCTTTTCTAAACTCGAAATTTTACTTCATGCTTAACCTGGGAGTGGAAAACAATCGTTTAAACATCAAATGGACCTCTTCTAAGAAAACAACGAATATTTAAAAATCCACAACACGTAATTGGGATACGTGTTGTAGATCTCACGCGTGCCAGACTAATTGAAATTAAAAAACTGTCAGATAAATATGGTTTTCGAAATGTGTGGACCGTAAATGGTCGTATATATTTTAAATCTGGCAATGAAGTGAAGAAATTTTTGTTTACAACTACGAATTAGGTACCCATTCAAATTATTAATTATTGTACAACCGTAAAATTGCCACTAACGTACTTTTAAAGAAGGTTACGTAATATTTCTTTTTTGTAACTGCTTACATTCTAAGTTTATTTTTTCTCTTACAATATATAATATTTTCGTACAGTTGCAGTAGTAACAAACAGAATTTATATTTAATTTTTTATCAACACTAACATAATTTAATTATTTTTGAATTGCTATTATTAATATAGAGTATAATAATAATTATATATACAATATATTACTCAATAATTTCTGATATAATACTAAACTATCACATTACACCATCCTAATAGCTGAATATTATGACAGCGTGGAAATATTTATAATTATGCAGTTTTCATTTTATTAGTTTTTATAGGAATATGGCTTCTGGATTAATTAAACTAGCACATATTAATATTAGGTCATTAACTGCTCATTTTAGTTCCTTAAAAGATTTAATCCTGAATGCGTCATATGATGTTGTGGGTTTGTCTGAGACATGGTTATGTAAAGACATGCAATCTGTAAATATTCACATGCAAGGCTACAAAGTTATCCGTTGTGATAGAGGGACGCGTGGGGGTGGTGTTGCATTTTACATTAGGGATACATTCGAATGCAACATTATACCAACTTCAGGCAATATAGAACAACTTTGGGTTAGGATTACTGTGCATGGCAATAAATATGCCTTTGGAGTTATATATCGACCTCCAAATTTCAATCAAAATATGTTTTTGGATGAATTTGATATAACATTATCTGAACTTTTACCAACTAATGATGAAATTATATGTATGGGAGATTTCAATATAAATTTATATAATAATACAAACTTATTAACAATATCTTTTAAATCCCTTTTGGATTCATTTGGCCTTACACAAATGATAGACGCGCCTACTAGAATTGTTTCAAATAGTCATACCCTTATAGATTTAATTATAATATCGGATTCTAATTTAATAAGAAACGTTGGCACACAAAGTGTGCATATAACAGATCACGATTTAATTTTTTGTGACATTATAGTAAACCATTTTAAACATACAACTACATACCATACTTACAGGACATTCAAGAATATAGATTATGAATATTTTGCTAATGATCTTCAAAACTTATCATTCCACAATATCTACAGTATGAAAAATATTGATGACAAAGTGAGTGCTTTTAATAACCTGATTTATGAATTATTTAATAAACATGCTCCCTATAAGACATCTCGATTTACAAGACCAATTACACCCTGGATAACTGATAACATCAAATGAATGA
This sequence comes from Philonthus cognatus, assembly GCA_932526585.2. NCBI lineage: Eukaryota > Metazoa > Arthropoda > Insecta > Coleoptera > Staphylinidae > Philonthus > Philonthus cognatus. Next base: position 99,158,199 of record OW052244.1, read on the forward strand.
TACAGTTAAGAAATAATGCCCTCAGTAAGTACAAGAAAACAAAAAATCCTGAACACTGGAACTATTATAAATCTCTTAGAAATTTAACAACAAATACGATTCAAAGAGAAAAGAAAGCATACTTTGATTTTAAATTTCGCACAGCTCCAAAGCAGTTATGGAAGGCATTAAAAGAATTAAATATTTCTAATAAACCTAAAATATCAGTTCCCATATCACTTCAAGATCCAGAATCTTTTAATAATTATTTCATTTCCTCTTTACCTAATACTCCGATAATTGATCAAGATGTGATTAAATTTTATAACACTAACAGAAAATGTAATTTCAGTGAATTGTTTGAGTTTAAATTAGTAGACACTTTCGAGGTGCTTAAAATATTAAATAATATCAAAACTAATGCCACTGGTATTGATGACATTAATGCATGTATGCTAAAACTTTGCTGTCCATATATTATACCTTTATTAACACATATAATTAACTCATGTCTGCTTTCAAATTATTTCCCTACTCATTGGAAACATGCATTAATTAAACCACTTGCTAAAATTTCATCGCCAACTGTTATATCCGATTTTAGACCAATTAGTATACTGCCCACTGTTTCTAAGATTCTTGAAAAAATAGTAGATACACAATTAAGGGTACATTTAGCAGAATATAATATTTTGCCTGAGCAGCAATCAGGTTTTAGGCCTCACCACAGCTGTACCACTGCATTACTCGATATCACAGATAACATATTAAGAGCTGGAGACCGTGGTGAAGACAGTGTGCTAATCTTGCTTGATTTTAGCAAAGCTTTTGACACTATAGATCATAATATTTTAATGTCAATATTTCACTATATTGGATTATCTAATAGTGCACTATCTTTCTTTCATTCGTACCTCTTAAATCGTGATCAATTAGTTGTCATAGAAAATGTATCGTCTAAGCCTTATAAAACGACTAGAGGTGTACCTCAGGGATCAATTCTAGGACCTCTCTTGTATGCGGTGTATACGTGCAGCTTCGCACAATACTTTAAATATTTAAAATTTCATATGTACGCAGATGACACTCAGTTGCTACACTCATTCAAAAGCTGCGATCTTATAAATGCTGTAAATGAAATACATTTCGATCTACAAACATTTACTGATGCATGTACTCAACATGGTTTACAAATTAACCCTAATAAATCCGTAGCAATACTGTTCAGTAAAAAACTAAGTGAAAAAGACATACATATATCTTTAAACAATATACCTTTAATTTTTGTTGAGGAAGCCAAGAATCTTGGGTTAATTATTGATAATAAATTAAGGTTTTCCTCACAAATTTCAAAGTGTATCCGAATTGCTTACTGTAACCTTAAGTTGATTTATGCGGCCAGATCTTTTTTATCACGAGAATTAAAAACGCTGCTATGCAATAGTTTAGTTCTTTCGCATTTCAATTTTTGTGATGCAGTGTATGGGCCGTGTTTGACTGCAGCTACACAAAAAAGAATTCAGCTAGTGCAGAACTCATGTCTCAGATTGATCCACGGCATACGGAAATATGATAGAATATCACACACATTAAAAATTACGAACTGGATCAACATGGAAGGAAGGAGATACTTACATATGACATGTTTGTTCAATAAAATAATCCATTTGAAATGCCCACAGTACCTTTACAAAAAAATATCATTTCGCACTGATGTACATAACATTAATATAAGAAATAAAGGCCTCTTAACACCACCAATTCACCGAACAACCTATTTTGAGCGCAGTTTTACTTATAATGTAGTAAAAGTGTACAACAGTATTCCTATTGAGTATAAAACTCAATCACTGTCAGCATTCAAAAGATCTGTAAAATTCTTAATGTTTTCACGTGACTCATAGTGATTGTATTTTTAGTTACTGCTGCAATTATTATTATTATTATTATTATTAATAATAATTATATTGTTATTATATACGTTATTTTTATTGTAATTGCGAATTTTTCAATTTTACTGCTATTGTTATGATATTACATATATATATTTAAGTTTAAGCCATAATATTATTCTTAGTTTAATTTGGGTTGAGTTGAAAGCAGATTTGCTTGTATAAGCAATTTTCTGTACTCCGCCCATGGGTTTTCTACAATGTCTATTGTTTGTAATTATATTGGGATATTGTAATTTTTTATTGTAGAAAATAAAGAATATTATTATTATTATTATTATTTGTAAATATTCGTTGTTTTCTTAAAAGATGTCAATTTTAAGTTTAAACGATTGTTTTCCACTCCCAGCTTAAGCATGAAGTAAAATTTCGAGTTTAGAAAAGCCTGAAAATTTGGTTTGGTCGCGTAGCGCGAAGCGCGGAGCGGCCAAACCAAATTTTCAGGCTTTTCTAAACTCGAAATTTTACTTTATGCGCCACGCGTATAAGACACTGATTTCAAGCGAAATTTACTCATTCACAATATTTCAGTGCTTTCAGTTTTGAATACGCGTGGCGCATGAAGTAAAATTTCGAGTTTAGAAAAGCCTGAAAATTTGGTTTGGCCGCTCCGCGCTTCGCGCTGCGCGACCAAACCAAATTTTCAGGCTTTTCTAAACTCGAAATTTTACTTCATGCTTAACCTGGGAGTGGAAAACACTCGTTTAAACTTCAAATTGACCTTTTTTGGGAAAACAACGAATATTTAAAAATCTAGGAGTGGAAAACACTCACTTTAAGTTTCAAAGTGAACTTTAAAAAAAAAAAAGCGTATGCACATGTATACCTACTAGAAACTTTCCTGTATTAGCAAATTAATCCGATGACTATTTGCAAAATCTATTGAATGCGCATTCGATTCAGCCCACATTTTCATTTGAGATTACACAAAATCAACACAAACGCATTATTTATTTCTGTAAATACCTGAACTATTTAGTAGATGTGGAAATTGGAAATATACCACTTAAACTCACATTTAAAACGATTGTGCACATTAATTAGAATGATTTATGGCTGGGTTTTCGCAGATTTAGTTTTACGAAGACATTGTCAAAATGTGACGTTTAATCTTAAAATTCTAAAGCTGCATACCGGAACATACCTTTTCGCATGTTCCACCTAAAATCCATAGCAGCCATATTATGAAGTTTTCTGTCTCTTTTCAATAACGCAATCTGATGACATCAAACTATTTTCGTATTACATGTATTCGTGAAGAAAGCACTACAAATCAAGGAAACCATGGGACACCTCTCATGAATCGAACCTTTTCACTGAGCAAAAAACAAACAAATAACATTATATCAACATTGTAGCAACATATAACGTTGTATTAATGTTAATGAAACATTACTTGAATGTGTTTGCTCAGTAGGTTATATGAGTTTCTGGTTACTTATCGTAACTACCAGAGCCCTGGGCAGGATTCGAATCATTCAGTATTCGAATCCTGGATTCAAATCCTTTTAGAGGATTCAAAAGAGGCATTCGAATACTTTAGTTCAACTGGATTCGTGATCCGGATTCGTTACATTTTTGTAAGAGCATTCGTGTGCGAATCCAAATGTGGGTGATTCGAATCCTTATGAAAGGATTCAAATCCTTGTGAAAGGATTCGAATATTTATAAAAGGATTCATATATTTATAAAAGGATTCGAATACTTACAAAAGGATTTGAATCGTCAAAAATAATTCGAATTAATTATGAGGATTAACATAAAAAATGTCTTTTGTGTGTTTTTAAATTTCTAGTTAAATCGCTGTTTTATACGCGTGGCGCATGAAGTAATATTTCTGGCTTAGAAAAGCCCCGTGAAAATTTGTCTCGTGTCGCTGCGCGACCCTCGACAAATTTTCACGGGGCTTTTCTAAACCCGAAATGTTACTTCATGCTTAGTCTGGGAGTGGAAAACACTTGGTAAAGGTAAATCTTTAAATTCTATTAATTATCCACGTAACGTATTTAATGAATTTTACCCCTGAAACAACGATATCATGATTTCTCGGTGAAATATTGGTAAACCGGTTCAGATTTATTAATTTATTGAATCACGGGTAATTTACAATTCTTAATAAATATATGTATATTTATTAAGAATTGTAAATTACCCGTATAATTACCCTGTATTAAAAATGTACGAATAAAATTAAAGCGTATTTAGTTATTAATCAATAAGTTAAAAAAAATTATTAAGCGTTCATTTTGAACCTTAAACGAGTGTTTTCCACTCCCAGACAAAGCATGAAGTAAAATTTCGAGTTTAGGAAAGCCTGAACGTTCAAATCCAAACTCAGGCTTTTCTAAACTGAAAATTTTACTTTATGCACCATGCGTACAAAACGCTGATTCAGTGGAAAGTTTTAAATTTAAATGCTTGCGATTTATGGCGCCCAACTAGGGGCCACAGCGTTAGCCAGGCTCCAGGTTGGGCGCCAAAAAACCTCAAATGCAAGCGTTTTAAGTATTTTTAAACGAGTGCCCTCCACTCTTAGCTTAAGCATAAAGTAAAATTTTGAGTTTAGAAAAGCCTAAGCGTTTTGATTTAGACCCATAGCGTCCAAACTCAATCTTTTCTAAACTTGAAATTTTACTTCATGTAAAACACTAATTTACACTAAACAGTGTAAAGTTTTTAACTTTTACTTTCACAATTTATGGCGCCAAACAAGGGCCCAGCGTTAGCATGGCCCCAGGTTGGGCGCCAAAAAAACTTCAAATCTATGCAAGTATTGGACAATTTCTAGATAATTAAGAACACACACCGTTTTACCGTTTCGTATAGCATAATCTGAGATATGTAATTTGTTTTCCAAAACAACGTTTTGATAGAGCTTTTATTTCTTTATTATAAAATTCTTCAAGTTTTGATTAAAAACAGTTGGCAAGTCCATTTTTAGTGTCTTTTCATTATGATTATTTGTTCAGTTTACACTGCCATGGCTGGATACACTGCCATGGTTGCTTTCATAATCTAATGAAATTTTTCTGTGACGAAATTTTTTAAACCAAGTTTGACATTTTAAATTGTCATAGCACCTTCATCGAGAGGACTGCAACTATTTTTTTGCGAATTTGTTTTTTTTTCAATTAGAACTTAAACAGCGTGCAGTGATTAATGTGTTTATTTTTATTTCGAACATTTTTAATTGTTTCAACTGAAAAATTGTCATCATTTATCTGCCTGTGTGGCAAACAAGTGTTGCAGTGTCAACTAATAAACAGTGAAATCTTAACCAAGTGTGTTATTTACTAAAAGTGTTGAAAAATTGTTGTTGTTGTTTTGTTACGCAAAAATCGTGGTCACTAAACTTTAAACTCTCTGTACATATAAAATGTTTTTATGTTATATTGCTTAGATTATTAACAAACTTTATCATCTCTATCAACGCGCACAATAAAAACGACATCAAATATTACTAATTACTAATGATATATTTTTTCAGTAATGCGCAAAATCAAGCTATTCCATAATTTTTAAAAATTATAAGTTTTTAATAATCTCAACAAACTGTTATTGTTCTCTAAGAAAGAAGATAGTTACGAAAGAACCTAAAAACAGAAAAATTGTCCAAAATTTTCTTATCTAAAACTTTTGTTTGAACGATTTTTTTGTATTCCCATTAGTTATTGAGTTATTCGCAACTTTTGCGAAATACAAAATAGCGTAAATTCTCGACTTTCCTCAATTTTGACAAAAAACGTTATAACTCAAATACTATTCGAGCTACAGAAAAGTATAATACATGTAGTTAGGCTATTGTGGCGAGATCTACAAGATGGGCGTATTTGTTTTTATACAGGGTGATCCATAAAGTATCTAAAAGAAAAAGTCGATTGTTTTTTTTTTCTAAATCAAGAAGGCGAGTGTTTATCAAAAGTTATCAATTTTATATACAAGACTGTTTTCTACTCCCAGACTAAGCATGAAGTAAAATTTTGAGTTTAGAAAAGCCTGAAAATTTGGACGCTACGCGACCAAACCGAATTTTCAGGCTTTTCTAAACTCGAAATTTTACTACATGCACCACGCGCATAAAACGCTGATTTATCCCGAAGTTCAAAAACATACACAAATTCCAATAAATAGTTCTAAGAAGGTATTTCATGATTTTGTGAAAATTATAAGTTTTTTACGAAGCTTTTAACAAATTGTCGATTTGCTCGAAGAAAAAAGATAGCTACGAAAAAACTTGAAGATAGAAAAATAATCGTAAATTTTATTATCGAAAACTTTCATTTCAAAAACTTTTCTGCATTCTCATTAGTTATTGAGTTATTCGCAACTTTTGCGAAATACAAAAATGCGAGCGCGCTCGCGTAAACTCTCGGCATTTTTCAACTTTGACAAAAAACGTTATAACTCAAAAACTATTCGAGCTACAGAAAAGTATAATACACGCATACAGGGTGATCCATAAAGTATCTAAAAGAATAAGTCGATTGTTTTTTTTTTCTAAATCAAGAAGGCGAGTGTTTATCAAAAGTTATCGATATTATATACAAGACTGTTTTCCACTCCCAGACTAAGCATGAAGTAAAATTTCGAGTTTAGAAAAGCCCCGTGAAAATTTGTCGAGGGTCGCGCAGCGACCCGAGACAAATTTTCGGGCTTTTCTAAACTCGAAATTTTACTTCATGCGCCACGCGTACAAAACACTGATTTGAAGTGAAGTTCAGAAACACACAAATACATCTTAAATCAGAGTAACGGGGAATCAGATGTTTAGTCTGTTATCAACGATGTTTAGTGTTAATAATAAATAATTAGGTTTTAAATATTTTTGTTAAAACAACTGGTAACGATATTTATATATTAATGGTTGAAAAAAAGAATAAAATCAAATTTATTCTTAAAGGATTTGTATTCGTGATTCGAAAAAACAGGATTCGAATCATATTTATCTCTTACGAATCCTTTATTCAAGTATTCGTGATTCGAATCCTTTTTACGAGGATTTGTCCCAGCTCTGGTAACTCCCTACCTTTAAATCACTCTAACCTTTACTTAAGTTATATCGGCTAGTCCTTAAGGTAAAATATCAGATCATATCTTAGATTAGTTACAGTTATTAAACCTAATGCTAGACATAATAAAATTAGTTGAGCAGACGATCTTTGTTTGATGGCACTTGATGAATATTTTGAACTTGAGTTAATTAGTGAACTGAAACTTGAAAAACTCGTTCTTGTCCATCACTACTTATTTGTATGGAAAACTAGAGAATACGATTTCAAAAATAATTCCTAACCTTGACATATAACTACTTTTAATTAAGTATACAACCCAAAAATCAAAATTTACAGTAAATCAGAATATGAAAATATATGAAATATAATGTTGTTTATATCTTTGATTGCAGAAATGGCGTGAATGTCGAAGGAGCCACACACAAACAAGTCGTAGATCTAATCAAATCGGGCGGGGACGTCTTAACGCTTACAGTCATATCCGTCACACAACAGGTGATTAATTAAAAATAATTCTAAATGACAACTCAATTAATCGAAATAACCCTGATTTTAACACGTTGATCGCCGCGCGGCATTCCCTTGTGTCGCAGTTGAATTTGCGTTTAGGCCCCGCGGCATGTACCTTGTGCCGCAGTTAAATTTGCGTCTAGGCCCCGCGGCATGTACCTTGTGCCGCATCTAGAAACAACTTTTAAAGCATCGTGGCATGCTGCTGCAGAACTAGTAAAACTATACAGACATATAAACTAGGTGGCCTGAACGCTTAAAAACGTTTGTGTCCCTCCAAAATGATTGCTTTATTATTCTGTATTAGACCAAAAACTTAAGCAGGGGCGTGAGGTAATCTTTTTATTGTTATAAGGGGGAAGATCAACGTGTAGAATATTATTTTATGTACAGGGCTATTCAAAATAAAGGAACAGATTTCAAACATCTATTTTTTATTTTTTTTATTTTGGATTTTACGTCATCTATTTCCGCTTCTATGGCCAATCATGACGCCGGAGATTAGGTCTACAGCTATCCGGGAATTTTGCCGAACCCGGTGGGAGTTCCAACCCACCGGTAGGGATCTTTAACGTGCACGCAACATCCAGGCAGTACACGGGTCCTACAGGCATTTTCTTTCAAACGACAAAAGATAGAAACACAATTCCAACGTTCCTTAAAAGAGAAAAGTTTACATTTTATGAATTTATATAAGAACCATGTGTTACACGACAAATATCAAAACGGTGGCTCATTTCTTGCCACACGAATCAGCCGGTCTCTAGTTATCGAATTTACAGCTTCAACAATTTGATGTCGCATATTTTCAAGAAAGGTTTTCGGGCTCCTTTTCGTAAACTGTACGAATACGCTCGACATTTTCATTCGATGTGCGTGGACATCCCGTGCTTTTCTGTTTGCAAATATAACCATCGTCTACGAATTTTTGATGCCACTAGTAAATCTACTCATGACGAGGCGGTTGTTTATTAAACTGACGGCGAAAAGCTCGTTGAACATGAATAATGGGCTCTAGTTTTGCTAATTGCAACACACAAAATAATTTTTCTTGTTGTGTCGCTATTTTACTACAGACAATCAACATGACAAATAACAGCGCCGTGTTTGGAACTTCTGCCTGGACTGTTCAAATTTTAAATTTTGTCTGTCCAGGAACGTTGAAATTATGGTTCTGACTTTTGTAGTTTGAAAGAAATAAACGTTTGAAATCTGTTCATTTATTTTGAATAGCCCTGTATAATTATTTTGTGTCGGTTTAGGAAGCCGAAAGGTTAGAACCGTCCGACGAGGGCCAAGGATACTCTTACATAGATTATAGTGAAAAAAGATCTCTGCCAATTTCAATACCCGATTACAACTACAATGAACGGGGCGGCGAGAGGTACGTCGCCTTCAACATCTACATGGCCGGTAGGCATCTGTGTTCACGGAGGTACAGGGAATTCGCCAAATTACACAATGACTTAAAAAAGGAATTTATAGGCAAGTTTTACACAAACAAAACTAACAAAAAAAAAGCTTTTCAAAACTGATGTGGATTATTTTCTGTAGGTTTTACATTTCCAAAATTGCCTGGGAAATGGCCATTCACGTTGAGCGAACAACAGTTGGATGCCCGACGGAGGGGTTTGGAGCAATATTTGGAAAGAGTCTGCGCGGTTCGCGTGATAGCAGAATCGGATATAATGCAAGAGTTTTTAACGGACCAGGACGATGATACGAATAGTAATCCTGTGGACCTAAAGGTAACAGTATTTTTTTAAATAATGAAGCTAGTTATTCAGAGCTGTTCCGAATACAAGTAAAATGTACCCAAGCACTGAGTACACAAAATCAAGTAAAATGTACTCGAGCACTAAGTACTAAGTACGTAACAAAATGTACTTAAGTACTTATTTTGGTACAAAGTAGCGAGTACATCGAGTGACTAAGGAATCTAATGATAATAATTGAAAACATTAAAACACAACCTTACAATTTCGGGGTTACTTGGATTAACCTAATTCAATTTCACAAAATATAAAAACTAATTAAAATTATTACCGACTTTCTGCAAAATTTTTGTCTCATTGAGACAAGTCTCCAAATATTCATTGAAACAACTACTTCTTGAGCTAATACCCCAACACAATTTAGAAATGTTGGGATAGGTTAGTTATCAAGTTGAGATGTTAGATTAGGTTAAATGGCAAATCGTAAAGTTAGGTTAGACTACACATTGTGAAATTAGGTTAGATTCTATCTAATTTCGTAAGGTTGAGTTAGGGTTTCCTGTCAAGTTGTAAAGCTGGGTTAGGTTAGATCAGTGGTCTCCAAATGAATCGCATGAATCCGGCCCACGATTGTTTGTAATTTTTTTTGTAAATGTCATATTTTGAAATATTGTAACAATTATTCCTTAAATTTTTCATTATTTTCTAAAATTAATCGGATCTTGGCCGACTTTATTATGTAGAATTGTATTTGTGGCCCGCGAAGAAGATAGTTTGGGGATCCAGGGGTTAGATCATAGGTTTTCAACCTTATTTTGCCCATTTTGCAAAAAAAGAATGTGTTTTCTATCGCACCCATTTTTTTTCCACTTACTATCTGTCGCGAATCTGAAACAGCTGTTTCTACGATTATATTTAAACGTGTAATATTATACACCCCCTAATTTTCTCTGGGTTTTCTACCGCCCCCCTGAAAGTCTCAAATGCCCACGTTGAGAACCTATGGGTTAGATGACAAAGGCTGGCATGTTAGGGCATCGTAGGGCACATGCCCTACTGGAGCAATGGAGACCATGCTAAACCTCACACCTCTGCATCTGCATGTAAAAAGGAAAGCTGCTTCAGACACCTTAAAAATAATCTAGACAGATCCTCCAAAATATGGACATTTTAATGGCACTGGCGGCTCGCGGCCTAACTTCATGTCTGGCTCAAATTCAAGATACAAAAAATGAGGTTAAAAGCACTACGTATCCATTTTGTTTATCAATGCTTCTTACGTCATGGAATTGCCTCATTCATGCGTTTAGTAGCACAACGAGCGCACCTTTTAATTCCGAGATGCATTACCTTGGCATTTTTGTTTCACATGAAGTTGGCCACCGGCCGCCACTGTTTAATGGGCACCTAAAAATCCTCAGCACTGGGTGCGAAAGAGCGGTATAAATGCCCAAAGACTACATGTCAACTGTGTACAACTTCGATACGATTGAAGTGGCTATCCAAGGCCGCCATAATGTTGCAGTGAAAATCAAGCAGTTACAAGACTCCCCGATAGTTTGGTTCACTGACGAATCTAAAACTAGAGTCGGAATCGGTATGATTGGCCCTCAATTCGGGTCATCGAGGGTCTTAGGATGGTCCATATCGATTTTCCAGGCAGAAATCGAGGCCTTGAACCCAAGTATGTTTAGAAACTCGCTACAATAAAAAGAGGATATGCATATGCTCAGACAGTCAGGCTGAATTAAAGGCAATAAAATCACCTACATGTAAGTCTAAATCTGTCTGGAAGTGCAAACTATCCCTAAAGCAACTGGCCAGGAACAACTTTAGTTATTCCACTATAGAATTCTGGTCCAACAAATTGAGTTTTAGAGCCTTCCTTGGCAAGGCTGCCAACAATTTCATTACCTTTAATCCCTGCATGAGCTGGAACCCAAAGCATTTAACTCTGAAATGCTTTGGGTTCCAGCTCATGCAGGGATTAAAGGTAATGAAATTGTTGGCAGCCTTGCCAAGGAAGGCTCTAAAACTCCATTTGTTGGACCAGAATTCTATAGTGGAATAACTAAAGTCCGCTTCAAGGAAATTATCTAGGAGTGTGAAGATGCTTCAAAAGTGCTCACCTGAGAAACACACCTAGCTTGAAAAGGTTTATCGCCTTCTCTGCCGTATGAGCCAAATTGTTCCTCAGGCTAAGCAAGGGCAACTTAAGGCTCATAACCAGCCTTCTAACTGGACACTGTCCTCTGCAATACCACCTCACTAAGATTCTGCAACGATGCACAAGAAACAGCAGAGTACCTACTTTGTGATAATTACAAAATATCTTTAAGGTCAAAGTAATTTCAGAAGGCCCAAAGGCTACACGAACCACTGATACCATAAAATAACATAGGTTCGATGACAAATCATATAGCTAAGTTACTTATTTAGATTAACCTAACTTAATTTTACAATTTGGAAATGTTAGGTTAGCTTAGTTGTCAAGTTGTGATGTTAGATTAGGTTGGATGATCCGTCGGGAAGGTTTGTTCAGGTTAGGTCAGGCTGGGTGCCTCTAACCTATGCAACTGTTCTCTAAACAAACCTTAGTATTACCTATGGTATCTATCCTAACCTAAGTCTATTGTATCTAACCCAAGTAACCTATTTCCAATATTCTTAAGAATATTCCAAACTTCTCTCAATTCCCACGTTTTACAAGAGTTCAAGTGCTATAATTAATTTGTTTTGACAGTTATATCAAAATAAACTTAAGTAGGTGCATCTCTAAATGTACTAGAGGTCATTTTACGATTCGAAAATGCGTTGAGTACAAGTACTTGGAAAATAAAGTACTCATGGACTGAGTACCAAGTACACGAAAAAGTACAAATTTTGAGTACTTGTACTTGGACCCTGCCCAGTTCTGAGCTTAGTATTTAAGTTTTTTTTTACATTTTTAGGTACTGTTGCCCGATCGGGAAGTGGTGACGGTGTCGTTGAAGAAAAGCGCGAATGCCGATGAAGTGTACACAGCCGTCGTTAAAAAAATCGGAATGAACAAAAGCACCGCCAAGTACTTCTACCTTTTCGAAATCGTCGAATACAATTTTGGTAAGGCATTTGTTTTCAGTAGCATACGTTTAACGTGTCTAATAATAACATTTTTGATGGGGGGAAAGGAAGTAGGTGAAGAAAAAGATTACGATGGAACTAATGTATTCTTCTTCACTTACTTCTTTCTTTCCTTCCTTGTAGAGCATGAAAGAATTCAAAAATCGGATTTTTGCTTATTTGTATTATGATGATTGTATTTTTGCCGACTTTTCGAGATGTTTTTTTGTAATAAATACACATTCCAGAACGTAAATTACAACCAACGGAATATCCACATAACCTCTACATCCAAAACTACAGCACAGCGACGAGCACCTGTCTTTGTATACGAAAATGGCTGTTCTCGGTGCCGAAAGAGCTGACGCTGATGACTGATCCGCAAGCAACCTCATTCATTTTCTGGCAGGTGAATATAAAAAAGCTTCAAATTTTTATTAACATAAACTCACTCATACTGGCCACCGAATTAATTTATACCTCAATATTATTATACGGTTTATCGACTCTAATTGGCAGATGTAGCCAAGGCCATAGCCAGAAAAAAAATTCGGAAGGATTTATGAAAATTTCGTTGGGGTGTTTTAACCCCTTAAAGATCAATTAATTTAAGATTTTTTTGTGAAACAAAAATCATTTTTCTTTTATTTACGTAGTTAGTTAAGGCTGAGATCCTGCGAGTGTGTTTCAGTTAAAGCATATTAACGGTAGCACGATTTACAAAAAAAAAAAAAAAATTAGGAATAATTACTTAATTTAATTACCCATAAGGTAGAATACTTTTAGTATATCTTTAATTAATTTCTCACTTAACCCGTGGTGAAACATTTTTGAATATAATACTGGATATTTAATTAAAACACTTGGTTTGTTTCACTAATTAGTGAAACAAACCCAAGTGTTTTATGAATACTTTTAGTTTTGAAAATAAAAAATAAAAAAATTAAATATTTTTTAAAATTTATTTATTTATTTATTTATTTATTTGCAAATAAAACATAAAACATACATCAATATAAAGACTTTTATAAATAATAAAATAGTGTGTTAAATTAATGCTTATCTGCAAAAGGACTAAGAGCAACTTAAGTTGATCTATGTCTTAGCCCTTCATAATACAGGTTAATAATATAAATAACAGCTACAATAGTAATAACAGTAATAATATAACAGTATAATTTAATTATAAATAGAAAATGATATTTAATCATCACGAAAAATATCACAATGGATGTGGAAAATCTGTCTCTTTACATATCCACTTCAATAAACTACAAAATATAGCTTTTTATACCCGTTAATATGGTCCAAGTATCAATGGCAAAAATCTGGTTTGTTTAAAAAAGGCGCCATTGTTTTCATCGTGTACCAGGCGCTGTTAGTTCAGCCGATTTCCGATAGGTGATTGAATGTTAGCTTGAGTAGAAGATATACAACTAAACACAAATGTGTAACAACCTCGTCCACCGCCCGTTTTCCAGCGCTAGTGAGCTGTTGGTAGACAGATCGCACGATGTATAGCGGTTCTATACGATGGGTTATTCGTGTCATTCGGATTATTGCAGAAATGAAATCATGCGATGCCGATGCATAGCGTTGGGACGCGCGGGACGAGCGTATGTACAAAAAAACAAGATTACGCAGCTGATGCGAAGCAACTCGCTACGGATTCAATAACTTTATGCAGGCCTATTTATAAATAATTATCATGCTAATTTAGACAATAAGCTAAAGATATTGAGGTCGGCACTTTAAAAATATAAAATTATTGCCTGTAGATCGTTCCCGTACGTTGCCCTAGGAACCATTGTTTATAGCCTGTTTTTTAATACAATAAATCTGCTTCGAATTTTCAATTACCAAGGGTGTGTTTTTAGATGTTTTCTCTGGGGATCTCGGAAAGTATACTAATAAGAGAAACTGTTGAATCGGTATTATAGTGCAGCCAAACAAATTTGTTAAATCGTCACCATTAACATTAGGTATAGCGTACATCTTTTTAAGATAAATGTATACCTTTTGAATTGTAGGCACGACCCTAAGGAATATCTTATAAAAGAAAAAAGCCGTCTTTTTAATAATATCAAAAAAATTTTATTATATTTGAAAAAAACGAAATTTCTGATACAAATGTCTTAATAAAATGAGTAGGTTATTAAAAGATATAGAACTGAAACTGTAATAGGCAACGTTTTAGATACTTCTACATTATGTTTTGTTTACAGTTTCTTCTATCTCCTATAATCGAGAAATATCGGCAATTATTACATTTTTCAAAATGTCTAGTTAACCCTAACTTGTATGACACTCTTAAAACAGCACTTCTTTGCCCATTTGATCATTTCTCTATCTATTATAGTTGAAAGAAATCCCAATAGAGACCATCAAACAAAAACTCTCCCTGTATACAAATTTTGAGTACTACAGGAAAAGAAGAAGGAAAACAAATAAATAATAAATGCATGAAGGATGCATTATTTAGTAATTATATTTATTGCAACAATCAATTTTATTAACTGAATTTCAATAAATACATATCAGTAAATATACAAAAGCACAGAATTGTGTAAATGTGTCACTAAGTATGATATATGTGATACTTTTCGTTTTTGTAAGAACGTTTTTGTCAAACTGTCACGTACTGACATAAAATGATAATTTTGACGTAAATCGATTTTATCAACACGCCGAATTTTTTACGTTTATGATATTTTTTATATTTACGAGATGACATTTTGGTCATTTTGATGTTTTTGGCAATTTTAAATAATTTTGTCATATTTTGATAACTTTTAAAACTAAAAACAGTTTTAATATTTTTAATTTTACTTGAAATCAGTGTTTAATACGCGTGGCGCATGAAGTAAAATTTCGAGTTTAGAAAAGCCCCGTGAAAATTTGTCTCGGGTCGCTGCGCGACCCTCGACAAATTTTCTACGCGGGGCTTTTCTAAACTCGAAATTTTACTTCATGCTTAGTCTGGGAGTGGAGACACTCGTTCGTAAATTTTCGAATTATCATAAAGTTGTCATAAAGTTATGGATTTATTTTCAAAAAAATCTTTCTCGGTTTATTGAACAAAAACAAAAGAGCTGAGGTGAAAAGTGTTTAGGTAAAAGTGGTTTATTCTTTTGTTAGCTGCAACTTTTGTTTGAAACATTTTTTGATTTAGACGTCGAAAGTCATAATCGGTGAGTTGTTGATGTCCACTAGATTTTTTAGTTTCTAATTCAAAAACAAAAGAGCTGAGGTGAAAAGTGTTTGAGGGGGTACATATGTGTAAAAATTTCAAAAATAATTTTTTTTTCACTAAATTAATTCTTTATTATCTCTAGAATATTATAGTAAATTGTCAAAGTGATATCTCAGTTCATTTGTGAGATACAGCGAAAATTGTCGACCGAGCGCCTAAGCGGCTAATCGGTCAAGCGGCTCGGACGGTAAGACCGAGCGCAGGTATAAAATTCGTTGACCTTTTCTATTTTTAAACTCGTCCATAGATAGCGGTAATGCTATTGTCTGATTATTTGAAGTATTTTGAAAACATAGGTTAGTCTTCTTGATCTGTTACCCCAGCGTGCACGCGTTTGTGAAAATGAATATTAACCAAACAGTAAAAATAAATCGAGAAACAAGGGCTGCTACAAAATTCAGAAAATATCGAAATAAGAAACGTCAGCGGCCGATAAATCCCAATGAAGCAGAACGTCAAGAATACGTTTGCACTAGATTTTTTTTTTCAATAAATAGGGAGAATAGAGGGTAAAGAGATCTTTACAAAATGAAGAGTTTCTTCATAAAGAAGGTCAACTTTATGGTCCTGGAATTGATGATTGAGCGTAAGCATTAAAAATTTTTTTTTTAAATGTCTTGTCCGTCATGTTTTGTCCGCCATGTTTTGTCCGTCATCTTGAATTTTGACATTTTGACCTTATATTCGTGATGTGCAACCCAAAAACCCTCCGGGTCGTTATTTTTATTTCAAACTAACTGATAGAACGTTTGTTATTCAAAAAACGCAGTGTTAAAACTTTAAACGCGTTTTTCTCGAAACTACATTTTCAAAGCCCGTGCCCATCAGAACTCGCTCAATTTTCAACCGATTTATATGGAATTTTGTACACATATTCTTAACAATATTACGCAACTTGTGACGATCTAACATTTTTAAAAAAAGTACCCCTTCATGATTTAATTCAAGGGTAAACTTTGAAAAACACGGGTAAAAATCGAATTTTTTTTCAGATTGCCGCTATATTATTTCTAATTATTATAAACAAAATGTTGGAACGTCACAAGTTGCTAAATATATTTACAATTAACCCTGTTTTACTGAATTTTTGTTTACACCACCCATCTGATTGCAGCAGTGGGCACCGGGATGCATATGGACTTCTGAAAATGACCGCTTTCAAGATTACCGCGATGACCGCGGCAGTTGCCGACCACGTATTATATTCTCAAAAAAATAAATCTTTTGAATACAAAAAAAAAACGTTTCAATCGCATGAGTACTTTTTCTTTAAACCATCGTCAAAGTTTGGGGCAAAATACACATATGTACCCCCTTAAGTAAAAGAGGTATATTTTTTCGTTATTATAGCTACAACTTTTGTTTCAAACATTTTTTGACTTAGATGTCGAAAGCCATAGTGAAATTCGTTTAATAAAAAAACATCTAATGATTTCTAGTGATTTTTAACACAAGACTTACACATTTGGTGGAATAATTAATATTGAATTACTGAAATAAGTATTTATTTTTAATATATTCGTAAATATACGGTAAACAATGTAAAATATTTATTTAATTAAAATATTTAGAAAATAACAATACAATAAATTTTATATTATTATTATTATCATTATACTGGGTGTCCGTATCTCAACAGAATGTATGGGGATCTCGGTTATTTAAAGAGATAGAGAGTCGGTTAAATTGGGGCAAAGTTGCATAATTTAGGGCCCAATAATAACCCAAAAACAAGTTTGAAATATCTTATTTCCTTAATGAGATACTGTCAAAAAACGTATTTTTGAAAATTCGTTTTTATTTTTTTATTCAAAAACTATTGAATCCAGACATTTACAACTTTGACATTATAGGCACTTTTTAACGATAAATCTAGTAACATATTTTATTTTAAGATAACTATAACATTTACCTAGGGACCATAGCTAACTTTTGTTTTTCTTATGGGCGCCATTTTGCATTTTGATATTTTTTGGAAGAATATTTTTGACTGAATTCAATGATGTGATGTACCACACTTTTGGTTTATTGTACATTTTATATGTAAAATTTTAATCTTTTGGTTTTTCAAAGAGTGCCTTGGAAACAGTTGAGTAACTTACTTATTTGGCAACTCCTAGGACCCATAATTTGCTTACATATCACCCCTGAAGACGGGCATCCGATTATACATACTTTAACAGTTGTGACATATTTTCAAGTAACGAGTGTCTTCCACTCCCAGACTAAGCATGAAGTAAAATTTCGAGTTTAGAAAAGCCCCGCGTAGAAAATTTGTCGAGGGTCGCGCAGCGACCCGAGACAAATTTTCACGGGGCTTTTCTAAACTCGAAATTTTACTTCATGCGCCACGCGTATAAACCATTGATTTAAAGTGTAGTTCAAAAACACACAAATACTTCTTTAATAAGAGTAACACAGAAATTTAGTCTGTTATCAACGATGTTCAGTGTTAATAATAAATAATTAGGTTGTGAATATTTTTGTTAAAACAACTGATAACGATATTTATATGTTAATGGTTGTAAAAAAATAATAAAATCAAATTTATTCTTAAACGATTTGTATTCATGATTCGAAAAAACAGGATTCGAATCTTTGATTCGAATCATATTTATCTCTTACGAATCCTTTATTCGAGTATTCCTGATTATTATTTTATTTATTTATTCCTTTGCCTATCTACCTTTCGGTGTAAGGCTTACATTACTAATTTTTTAGTATTCTCTCCACTTCTTCCTGTCCTTTGTTATTTCATTTATTTCTTCCCACGTGTTCCCTTTTCTTGTTGCCTCTTCTTTTATTACGCTGTTCCATTCTCTTCTTGGTCTTCCTCTTTGTTTTTTTCCTGTTGCTCGTGTCTCATATATTTTTTTGGTATTTCTTTCTTCGCTCATTCTTCTTATGTGTCCATACCACCTCATTTGTCCTTCCGTGATTTTTTCCTGTATTGGCTTTATTTGTAGGTTTTTCCTATGTGTTTCGTTCCTTATTCTGTCTCTTATTGTTTTGTGTTCGATTTTTCTTAGGAATCTCATCTCCATTGTATTAATCATATTAGGTGATTCGGATTCGTGATTCGAATCCTTTTAACGAGGATTCGTCCCAGCTCTGCCTGAGGCACACGCCGCGCGCTGCCCAAATCAAAACGCAAGCAAAATTTGCTTCAGATGCTCGAGCCGCTCGAGCACTGCGTATATCGCATAAATATGTTTGTGTGTAGAAATGCCGAATACGTTCGGGTAGCCATGCCTCGTGTATGCACACTCAATTTTATCTATCGCTGAATTTGTCGACGTGGGTTCATCAACTGGCAGGAACGGATGGGTTCGCTTCTCGGCTCGTTTAATTAATTTTTACAATCTCCAATATAACATATGCAACTTAATCTCACTTGTGTACGGAAAATGCCTACGGGATCATGGCCTTAAATCCCATGAGCAGCTATAAACCCAGTATACTCTAATACTATTAAGTATCCATTTAATATTATTTTCGTGCTCCCCCCGTGCATACCAATAGCCATACCAATAGCCTTTGCCCATGCTAGACACAGGGATGTGCGTTAAGGGGTTAGTGGTGAAAAGGGCCGCTTTTACATACATAAATTTAACATTTGAACATTTCGGGGGTGGTTTGAACCCCGATTTCTCCCCACTGGCTACAGCCTTGGATGTGGCGACCACCTCAATTAGTCTACCTTTATTATTTTTTGATATACAACCTTTCAAATTTGTAGTTTGATTTTTGGCTTAAGTTATTTTATGACTTAAATTGTTGTTAAATTTAACATTATTCAGATTCTTAACATGAAAATTAATGAAGTATATACCTTTTTTTAGGCTGTCGATGAAGTTAACCGTGGCTGCATACAGGCCGGCGAGCGGTTATACCAGCTCAAAGCTCTGCAGGATCAAACGAGGGCCACGGAGTACCTACGTCTGGCCCGGGAGCTGACCGGTTACGGAGAAGTCGTGTTTCCTCACTGTGCGTGCGATTCCAGGAAAGGCGGCCACGTGGTAGTCAGCGTTGGGAGCGCAGGGGTGAAACTGCACGCCTGCAGGGAGGATGGCACTCTGGAGAGTCAGGTGGTGGAACTGGCCTGGGACTCGGTCGCCCAGTGCGAGATCGACGACGAGGCGATGGCGTTCTGTTTGAAATACAACCGGCAGGACAAAGCACCACGATGGGTCAAAATATTTACACCATATGTAAGTACCGCAGTGCAGGGACGCTAAGCGATACCACCTCATGTGGAAAAAAAAAAAAAAAAGTACCGAAGTTGCAAACGATTTTCCATTTCATTCGTTAATTAATAATACTTGTATGTACAGGGTGTTTACCGGGAATCGCATAGTTTTCAAAAAACCACAAATTTTTAAATTTTGAACCAAAAATGTATCTGTTATAATTTCAAGAAAATCTTACAAAAAATTAAGTAGCAAAAATTACATCGCGTAGAGGGCGCCCTTCCAATTTATATGGAATAACATTTACTGTACAATAAAAATGATACAATTGGCTGTCGGACCTAAGCCCTTCAGCGTAAATTTATGTATTTAGTCAATATAGACTAATTTGTAAGTAAGGCTCTTCTAATTTCATCAACTGAATTATTATTTTTTTTCAGTATATTTACTTATTAGACTGCTTCGAGAGGATAATGGAGGAGGACAAATGGGTGGACACCGGTGAACGGCTGCCCAATGTCGTGAGCAATTAAACAACTAGTACCGTAACTAACAACAAACAACAAATATTCAAACAAACAAAACGTCATGACTTAAAATCCCTGCCCACCATTTTCGCTCTCTCTCACCTAGATCTTTACCGAATGTACGTAAAAAAAATAAAAAATCGTAAAGATGAAGATACGAGTATACATTACATCATCATGGTTGTCTGTAATTTGTTAAGGTTAAATAAAAATATTAAAACACACGTGTATAGAAAAGTAAGAAGTCGAAACAAAAATGATGAATTCGTAGTTGTCTTCTTATAATTTTTATTTATTTGTTGATAAATGTACTATTAAATAAATTATATACAGAGTATTCCATTTAATTACCGGTTACACTCGTTCGAGCAAAGTAATGAAATGTTAAGGTTGATTAGTTTACATAACCTTTAAATTAAAGAAAGGTCTTGAATTATTTATATACATAAACTAAAAATTGAAGCAAGACTGGTTATAGTGGTGTAATTAGAAAAATGTAATTGGAACACTGTGTATAAACGGTTTAAAAACATTGTTACTTGAGCACAATTAAAAACGCTAATATACAAACAAACAAAAACCACGTGATTTCGATTATAAATCTTATCTAGCATCTGTGGGTTTTTTTTTTCAAAAAATAACAAAGACGAAGGTTACAAAATAATTTTAATACTTATTAAATACAATTTAAAACACAATTTCACGTAACCTTTTCGAGCATCAATAATTGGTTTTTAAAGGTAAATTGCAACTTGGTGATTTAAGAAATTTTGAATATTTTTTGGAATAAATGCCATGGCTCTCTGGATGGGATTATTTTTTCTCAATCATATCTTAGTACAGTATGTTTAAACAAAATTATATGTATATGAACATCTTAACTGTGTAATATTACATATATCTACATTTATTAATATTATAAAGATACATTTTAAATATCGACCTTTGCTCCTTCAGCCTGAGTCCTTGTCAATGATTTGGTTCTTCGCAGCCTAACTTCAGGGTACACAAAATTTGAGGTTGGAATCGCGCTTTATAAATACAAGTAATTGCACAACAAAGTCACCTTTCAATTACCTTGTTAGGCTGCGAGCCGCCGCTGGTTCTTTGTCTGTCTGTTAGTCATGATTCACGTGAGATGTTATGAATTCATGAATGGTGATTTGTGAATGTGAGAACTTAGGGGAAACAAAATTAAATTATCCATTTTATTTATTATTTAAATAACCTCACTTACATCTGTCAACAATTAAAATAACCTCACTTAAATCTGTCAATTAGACAGGGAATTTACACATGTCATGTCTCGCTAAAAAAAAAACATAGTCAATACAAAAAAATACATTGTCATTGTTTCGGAAACCTTACTTTGAACCAGAGGTCTCTAAACTTTTTTCGTTAGGGGCCACATATATGGATTCTAAATAATCTAAACTCTGTTTTTTTTTTAATATGACCTAACTTAGGGTGTATTTACTGCGAACAGTTGCAGTCCTGCTTTGACAGTAGGGTATTTTAAACATCAAATTTTGAGATGTTGATAAATGGTTATCAATGTGACAAATAAATCATAAATTGCCATGATGCGAAGAGTTTAAAAGAAGAGAACGCTATAACTTGCAACTTTACAACATATACGGGGATATTGATAATGAAGGTTTAAATTAAATTACACTTGGTTTGTTTCACAATTTTTTACTTTACTATTTACTCGACTAGTTTCGCGTTTTACAGCATTATCAGGAGTCCTGATAATGCTGTAAAACGCGAAACTAGTCGAGTAAATAGTAAAGTAAAAAATTGTGAAACAAACCAAGTGTAATTTAATTTAAACCTTCATTATCAATATTTAAAAATGTTTCACCAAGTGATAAGTGAGAAAATTATTCAAGAAATATACGGGGATTTTTTTTAAGTATACTTTCCCATATTCCATATAAATATTTGTAAAATTGTTTGGTGTTGTAGGCGTTCACTTTGTGGTACATCTTAAATACACTTGTAAATAAAACACTTTTTACTTTGTTTAACCACTGAATTTTACATTTAATTGTGTGACTAGTTTCGACTATCTAGTAGTCATTCTCAAACTACTTTAGTTTGAGAATGACTACTAGATAGTCGAACTAGTCACACAATTAAATGTAAAATTCAGTGGTTAAACAAAGTAAAAAGTGTTTTATTTACAAATGTATTTGTAAAATGAATGAACTAAACAAATCTAAGTCAAGTATATTTTTAACTTCACTTTAAATCAGTGTTCTAGGGGCGTGGCGCATGAAGTAAAATTTCGAGTTTAGAAAAGCCTAATTTGGCTCGGTCGCTCCGCTTCGCTACGCGCCCGAGCCAAATTTTCAGGCTTTTCTAAACTCGAAATTTTACTTCATGCTTAGTCTGGGAGTGGAAACACTCGTTAAGAGTCTTCAAATTAAAAGTTATTAATAAGATCACGAATGTCTGAAAATTTACATTGTAAATCGTGACATGTATACCTAAAAGAAAGATTCCTTGTATTTAGAACTTTTTCACAATTTAAACATATAAATGGGCATTTTATGAGGTAATTGTATTGTCATATTACTGTCAGATTTTCCTTCACATAACCTGCAAGTTAAAAGTTGATTTACAATACACCATGTGATTATTCTTGCCAAGGCCGTAGCCAGAAAAAAATTTCGAGGGGGTTTTAGTGCCGCTTTTAACCCCCCTGGCTACGGCCTTGATTCTTGCCCTAACTTAAAACACACAGCCTGCATCACACCACTAAATTTGTAATTTAATTGCTCTTATAGTGCCGCTTTTACATACAAAAATTTGACACGGGGGGTTTGAACTTCTATATCCCCCCCTCCCTTGGCTACGGCCTTGATTCTTGACCTAACTTAAAACACACAGCCTGCATCACACCACTAAGTTTGTAATTTAATTGCTCTTATAGTGCCGCTTTTACATACAAAAATTTGACACGGGGGGTTTGAACTCCTATATCCCCCCCTCCCTTGGCTACGGCCTTGATTCTTGACCTACCTTAAAACACACAGCCTGCATCACACCACTAAGTTTGTAATTTAATTGCTCTTATAGTGCCGCTTTTACATACAAAAATTTGACACGGGGGGTTTGAACTCCTATATCCCCCCCTCCCTTGGCTACGGCCTTGATTCTTGCCCTAACCTAAAACACACAGCCTGCATCACACCACTAAATTCTTAAAATGTCAAATTTGATTGGTCATATTAAAAAAAGACAGATTATAATTAATTTTTTAACTATTTTTAAAAACTTAAAAATGCAAAATGTAACTGCTGGTCACATTAAGAGACCCCTGTTCTAATATAGTTTTTTTTTTAATCGATGTAAATATACAAAAATTAATTTAAACATACTGTAACAACTTAAAACGAGAAATTATTTGTGATAGTTAAAACTAAATACGGAAAAGTATATATATAAATAAATAAGTTTTAATTGTTTTTTGTCCAAGTTAATAAATTTAAAATACGAATCGTTTTTTACATGTTTAAATAGTTTATGTGTAGAAAAGGCTGGAATTAGCATTGTTTTTTTGTTGCGGTGTACATTACCCATTGTTTTTAAAGCACCGTGTACATTTTTTCATAAAAAAAAAAAACTGTTTTTTATCGCTGTGTATATTCCTCTTTATTTTTATTTTTTTAAAGTCCAGTACCCGTATAAATGAAAATCAACAAACTTATTTGTATATTGTGTAAGAGGAAATATAAATAATACAAGGTATTAAATAATTATACGTTAAAGAAATATTATGAGATATAGGAAGAAATATCGCTCTGTTAGAAATAGCTTGAGAATTAAATTAATAAGAAAAATTAAGAGTATTATATTTTATTTTTTGTTTTTTGCTCAAAGTGAATAAATGTCCATCATGTGTAATTTGTTCGAGTTATTATTTTTTCCATTTCTAGGATTAAAACAAAAAAATACATAGGTATATCACTTTCATCTTTTTATAATTTGTTATGTATTTTAATCTACAATATTTTTTTAACCCTTTATAGCTCAATATCTAAATATCCCAGACTTAAAACTAGCGGCGCCTCTCAGCCTAACTTCAGGGTAGGTCACAGCACCAAGGCACACAAAATTTGAGGTTGGAACCGGGCTTTATAAATACAAGAATTGCACAACCTTTTAATAAGGAATACATATTACCTTGGGTCTCTGGCCTACCCTGAAGTTAGGCTGCGAGTCGCCGCTGCTTAAAACTCTAGCATAAAGTTGATTGATTGAGTAATAACCTTTCTTCACACGTTTATTTGAATTACTAAATGTACATACATTTCGAACACAAAGTATCCATTACGAATTGATTGAGTTACGTGAAGATCAAATTAATTTGATGAATAAAGCACTAATAACCTTTCTTCACACGTTTATTTGAATTACTAAATGTACATACATTTCGAACACGAAGTATCCATTACGATTGATTAACATTGATGTGTAAATCCATTGATATGTTCACTTTGTATCCGAAATGTATATACTGCTTAACCAGATTAAGTTGAACATAAATAAAACACTGTTTATCACTTTGTTTGTATAACAATTGGTTTATTTGGTGACTATAGTTTCGATACTACACGTATCATTATCGATAATGATACGTGTAGTATCGAAACTATAGTCACCAAATAAACCAATTGTTATACAAACAAAGTGATAAACAGTGTTTTATTTATGTTCAACAATGTATAACGAAGTAGAAGCCTCTACAATCAGCAGATTAGTTGGCCAGACGCGCAGAGAGGAAGCGAAAATGAAACAAGAGAGAGAGGTGATCTGGCGGCCGAGTACAGTCGCTGGAATAAGCAAGCACGTGTTCTTCGCGCGCGCTATTCATTTATAACTCGACAGCGTAGATGGTCGGTCGCTCCCCTCAGCATCAAAATCACTTTTTGTAAATTTGCATACATTGCTAATAATTTCATGAGATTGGCCGGCAAGTGCACGGCCACGAGTTAATTTACTTTGAAAATCCATCGCACTGTCACTTCTTCAAATGAATGTACCACGCGCTCGAACTCTTCACGAAACCTATCGAGACCGCCTATCTTTTGCTCCGCCCACAATTTTGCCACTGCGCAACGGCAAGTTATGATGGTTCTACAGTACATTTGGTAATTTAAATAAACGTGTGAAGAAAGGTTAATAGTGCATTATTCGTCAAACTGGCATAAAGAGCTTTTTGGGGTTACATTTTTTACAATTATTTATTAATGTGATACTTATGTACGTAAAAATTAATTATTTTTATTTTGTTTAGGTTTAAGCTGTGCATTTTAGGATTTTATCACTTTACTTTCTTCCTAGCCTTACACCGAAAGGTATAAAAGGCAAAAGATTAAAAAAAAAAAAAAAAAACTTTCTTCCTATTGTAAAACATATGGAAAAGTATTTAAGAAAAAAATTTAAAATGTAATATCATTGTTTACATCCCTCCACTTATTATCGTTAGCGCATAATTGTTATAGGATGTGTAAATAATAAAAAATACCACCGATATCACATTTTCCTTTCAAATCGTGTCATTTTTTTAAATTATTTTCACCTGTGAAACTCGTGTATAGTAAATTAAGGTGCTTTCACACACACATTGACGCAATAATTGTCAGAGTTTATTCGATTATACTATTAATAGTAATAAAAAGCGGTTAAAATCCTTTTTTCACTGTTTTTATTTAAATTACACTATTAACGATTTTAATTGGTTTGGTTTAAAATACTTTTTACCCACTTCATGTACGTGCTCGTGTCTGTCATGGGCGTTGTTTACTGGTGATTTTACACGCGCTTGTGTCTGTCACGAGCGTCGTTATATCTTCTCAACAAATTTTACCTGGTCGTTTTCACTTCGAACAATATTTTTATCACAAAAAATGTGATCATTTTTTGACCAGATATTCAAAATTAATGTGTGCATGAAGTGGTTAATCTGTTAATTTTATAATTGAATAGAAGACGTACCATCACCATCTGCCATGTCGACATTGTTATTAAAATTTCTCATGTTCCTTCTTTGTTAAACATTATTATTAATAAAAAAAAAAATCTATTGTGTAGCATTAATATGTGGCTGTTATGCACAAGATTCTAAAATAAATAAAAACATATATGAAATAGTTACAATCGGGTTTTATTTTTGTTAAATAAATGGTTATATTAGATAAGCACAAACATACGCGACCAGATCGTAACCTCTTAAAAATCGGTAGGACCCCCGACCGCTATGTAATGGATGCATTTCTGCGGGGGATGGACCCGAATTTCACGCCTTATTATAACATCTGGCGTTCCGGAACCGAATGCAAAATAGGAAAGGGTCTTGAAAGGGAAATACTACCTGATGCCATTGACACACTTTTACTTATATGAATTGTAATTATTACAATTAACTTAACATAGGTTAATAAATTTCTCATAGTAAGTTAAACACATAATATATCCAGTTGTACCAATAAATAGTTTACAATGAGGATACGGCCGCCGAGTTAAAGTTTGCCTGGAAAAATATGTAGATATATTTACACCAAATATTGTTATAAAAAATTTAAAAGGCAATAAATTACCCGGTTGTAGATAATACCATAAAATTGTTAACATTGAAGAAACGGATGGAATAATATATAAAGCTAAACATTTTGAAAATACAAAATATTGCTTATATTGGTCTTATCAAAAAGGTCTATAAAACCCAAGCCTCAATGAGGGTAAGATTAGAATAAACATTCAATACATAACAATGTAATCAATGAAACAAGCCGTATACTTACCGTTACTTGCCGTATGCAAGTACAGCGTTTTTTTCACAGCTGTCATTCCCGTAAATATTAATATTTTTGAAATCCCGTATGTGGTTTATTAGTCTCTTTCATGTAGTTCGAGGAATTATTTTTCTTTTTCACATTACAGAAAATTTACAAACGAGCATTTTCCTCTCCCAGGCGAAGCATCAAGTAAAATTTCGAGTTTAGAAAAGCCCAGAGAATTTGGCGTGGTAGTGCAGCGCAGCGGAGCGGCCGAGCCAAATTCGGGATTTTCTAAGCTCGAAATTTTACTTCATGCGCAGCCGAGCGTATAAAACGACGATTTCAAGTAAAGTTCATTTGTTTACAATATTTCAGTTATTTCAGCGTTTAATACGCTCGGCTGCGCATGAAGTAAAATTTCGAGTTTTGAAAAGCCCGAATTTGGCTCGGCCGGTCCGCTGCGCTGCGCGACCTCGCTAAATTCTCTGGGCTTTTAGAACAATTAACATATTTTTTTATTAAATCAATATCTTTTCATTACCCGTAATCTGCATTTTTGTTGCACTTCCTTTTTCATTTTCTTTATATTAGGTTTTAAATATGAAACGAATTATGTGTTATATTTAACTTACTATGAGGAATTTATTAACTTATGTTAAGTTAATTGTACTAATTGCAATTCATATAAGTAAAAGTGTGTCAATGGCATCAGGTAGTATTTCCCTTTCAAGACCCTTTCCTATTTTGCATTCGGTTCCGGAACGCCAGATGTTATAATAAGGCGTGAAATTCGGGCCCATCCCCCGCAGAAATGTATCCAATACATAGCGTTCGGGGGTCCTACCGATTTTTAGAGGTTACGATCAGGTCCTCAAACATACAGAGAGTTTTTTGTAACACCGAACATTTTTATAAAGATAATTTTTGTTTTAAGTAGTAAGGTTTGTCAAAAGAATTTAGTTTGAAGCTTTAAACGAGTGTTTTCCACTCTCAGGCTGAGCATGAAGTAAAATTTCGAGTTTAGAAAAGCCTGAAAATTTGGTTTGGTCGCGAAGCGCGGAGCGGCCAAACCAAATTTTCAGGCTTTTCTAAACTCGAAATTTTACTTCATGCGCCACCGCTACAAAACACTGACATATTACGAAGTTTAACACACTGCTAAACTTTAAATTGAATCAGTGTTGTTACCGGTGGCGCATGAAGTAAAATTTCGAGTTTAGAAAAGCCTGAAAATTTGGTTTGGCCGCTCCGCGCTTCGCGCTACGCGACCAAACCAAATTTTCAGGCTCTTCTAAACTCGAAATTTTACTTCATGCTTAGCCTGGGAGTGGAAAACACTCGTTTAAAGCTTCAAATTAAATTCTTTTAACAAACCGAACGTCAGAAAATGTATGACGTACACATATGTATATTTAAAAGAAAATTCTCTTTATGAAAATGTTCGGTGTTACATAAAACTCTCTGTAGGATGGAAATTGAGAAAAGCCCCGTATGTCGTGGATGTTTGGAAGAGGAGGAAAGTCCCCAGCACCTACATGTACATGCGAAGCCTATAAAAGGCAACGCACTGAACAATTCGGGAAGCCTGTGCTTCCTGAAATAGAGCTTAAACTGTCTGAAACTCTTGAACTTCATAGAAGACACAGGAGTACAAGGGAGTAAACAATCCAGAAGCGCACAAAAGGACCACGAAGACCGCAGTGCAAGGACGCTAAGCGACACCACCTCATGTGACAAAAAAAAATATACATACACATATCATGTGACAAAAAAATATACATATACACAGAGTTTTATATAACACCGAACATTTTCTTCCAATACTATTTGACACCTTTAATTTTTAACTTATGTGTAAATTGGAAAGCCTATATTACCATTAAAAATTGTTGCCAATCAATCGCAATTAATGCCTTAACTTGTACATACAGGGAGTTTTTCTTTCAAGTATGTCCCAATTACAGCGTATATGCCGTAAATCTTTAGATACTCATTGTTTTTTTTTTTTTGAGAGTTCAATTTGAAACTTGAAATGAGTGTTCCACTCCCAGACTAAGCATGAAGTAAAATTTCGAGTTTAGAAAAGCCTGAAAATTTGGTTTGGTCGCGTAGCGCGAAGCGCGGAGCGGCCAAACCAAATTTTCAGGCTTTTCTAAACTCGAAATTTTACTTCATGCGCCACCGGTACAAAACACTG
The DNA here is from genome assembly GCA_932526585.2 of Philonthus cognatus. Taxonomy (NCBI): domain Eukaryota; kingdom Metazoa; phylum Arthropoda; class Insecta; order Coleoptera; family Staphylinidae; genus Philonthus; species Philonthus cognatus. Next base: position 99,187,424 of record OW052244.1, read on the forward strand.
ACATTACGAAGTTTAAAACACACCGCTAAACTTAACATTGCATCAGTGTCTTGTACCGGTGGCGCATGAAGTAAAATTTCGAGTTTAGAAAAGCCTGAAAACTTGGTTTGGCCGCTCCGCGCTTCGCGCTACGCGACCAAACCAAATTTTCAGGCTTTTCTAAACTCGAAATTTTACTTCATGCTTAGCCTGGGAGTGGAAAACACTCGTTTAAAGCTTCAAATTAAATTCTTTTAATAAACCGAACATCGGCAAATGTACAACGTATGCTTATGTATACTTAAAAGAAAAATTCTTGTTATAAAAATGTTCGGTGTTACATAAAACTCTGTATATATACCAGCACAAGAAGTAACGGTCGTACTACGTTAGAGGCAGAGTTCGGAAAATTTCTTAACAGGGCATTCGACCAATAATAAGGCAAGAGAGATGTGTGCAATCTGATTGTACGACATTTTTACCACTCCATTTTTACCACCATATATTTTTTACCACCAATTCTTTTTACCACTCCGGTTTTACTACCATATATTATTTACTACTAATTTTTTACCATTAGTTATCTTACAAATATTTCTGAAGTATTTACAAGTCTGTATAAAACATTCATTCGGTTCTATGCAGATTATTTTGAGGATAATTGTATAAGAGGCAGACCCGCGAGAGGAAGACGTCGCGTAACTGCATCTAGGTATTTTATGATACTGTAATACTAAAAAAAAAAAAAAAGACCTTTATTGGCATATGTAACATCCACCCTGGACGCTCGCCACTAGCGACCATCCTTGTCGCACAGGCACTCTCGCGCTCGTCCACCACCCTCGCACGCTCGCCAATGGGACCCTTCATCCCCACCGCAGCTATCCGAGAACCGCGGCCGGACACCTTTAAAACCAGCGCACCTTGCCTAAGAATTCATTCTCTTGGTAGCGCTGAATACGGCCTAACCTAGAGAATCACTTCTAAGCACTGAGCACGGTCTTAGACATCTTACCAATTATCGAATTTATAGTCGTATCTGTATACTTGTACATACTTTGTGTTAAATATACGTTTTGGAACAACACCGGACTCTAAATATAAACGAACCCCTACAAACTGGCCTCCCAACGCGGGTCCGGATATAACACAAGAGCAAAAATACGAAGCGACACCAAGGTAAATATGGCAGTCACACTCACAACGGAACAATTTCAAGAACTGATACGAGCCAACCGAGGAGACAGTAAGCCCGGATCCTTCGCGAACTGCACGGTACGCTTTTCGGGACTAAGCAGGAACCCCGTGGAAGTAGAGGGATTTATCAACACCGTGAAAGTTTACAAGAAGATAGAAAAGATAACGGACGAAGATGCACTGGAAGGATTATTACTATTGCTCACTGACGACGCTGCAGTTTGGTGGCAAGGAGTAAGAACGACGACAGCCACGTGGAACGACGCCACTAAGTTGTTACAAGAAACGTTTGCACCGCAGAAACCGGCATATGCAGTATTCCAGGAAATATTCGCGAGACGCCAAGAAAGCGGTCAAAACACGGATACGTTTGTCGCCGAAAAGAGGGCCCTCATCGCGCAGATTAAAGAGCACAATCTGAGTGAGGCGCTGCAAATGGACATGGTCTTCGGCCTCCTGAACGTTAACATCCGAGACAAGATACCAAGAGACGGAATCCAGACGTTCCAAAACCTCATCGCCAAGGCTCGCGAGATTGAACGCTCATGGCAGGAGAACAGCGAACAGGAAAATCCTCAAAATGGTATGATTATCGAAGCGAAGAAAAAGAAGTGCACCCACTGTCGCGCTCACGGACACACCTTCGCAGAATGTAGAAAAAGGAATAAAGCCTTAGAAACACAGGCAAAAATGGCAGACGAAAAGACAACCACCCCGACGTTCGCATGCTACGGTTGCGGTAAGCCAGGAACCATCCGAGCTAAGTGCACAACATGCAACCCGACCGTAAACGGAAACAGTAAGCTATCGTTTTGCGCGATGAACACCGTTGCCTTACAACGAAGAAGCCCAATAGTTCACATCGACATAAAGGATTCAAAGGGAAGTGCGTTTCTGGATTCATGTGCTGAAAAGTCCGTCGCCTCCGCATCACTGTACAAACATCTACTACGACAAGGTACGAAATTCCACAGTGTACAAGGACAAGTTACGTTGGCCGATGGTAAACCTCAAGAAAAGGATATGCTCAGCACGGAAGTCATAGTCAACCTCAGAAACAGACAGATAAAAACCTCATTCCTCGTCTTCCCGGACAGCGAGAACAACGTCACCTTACTAGGAGTGGACTTTATGGAAAACGCGGGTATTATCCTAAACATACCCCAGAGAACATGGTCGTTTGTCGATACACCGCACGAGCATCACTGTTATGAATCTATAAGAGACTTAGGAAACGAAGTTGAAGCAAAAGAAGAACGACAGCTCAGGATGTGCCACCTATATGGACTAACGACACCCCTGACGGCCGACACATCTGAGCACATTGACAACGAACCGATGGATATCGACTGGGAAGAGTACCGACCACCACCACTGATGGATCCCCTACCAGACACCCCCGAGAAGGTTGAAACAGATGACACATACGCACCGGAGTATATCGACAATTTATTTGCGGATTATGTAGACGCATATCCCCCGGTACATACGAACTACTCGCGGAAGGTATTTCCTCGAGGAGCAAGAAGACCACGGCCAGTAGCGCTGTTCTACGTCAACGTATCGCTCCGTGACGACGAAGCCACCGATCTGGACGACCAAGAAAGAGCAGAGGTCAACCGGATGCTTCAGGACAACTCAAGCTCATTTGAGTTATGGGGCCCACCAACTACGGAGATAGAGCACAACATCACCGTAGTCCAAGATACCCCGATTTCCACGCGCCCGTATCGGATGTCCGCCGTACGGCAGGCAGAGTTAAAGAAGGAAATTAAGGAAATGATGCAACAAGGCATCATCGAGGAAAGCCAGTCCCCTTGGGCAGCACCTGTGGTAATGGTCCCCAAGAAGGATGGAGGAACCCGACTATGCGTGGATTTTAGAAAACTGAACGCGGTCACCGTACCCGACATTTACCCGCTTCCCCGTGTGGATGATCTACTGCACGCAATGGGTAAACCAAACTGCTTCTCCACCATTGATCTACGCACCGGATACTGGCAAATCCCTGTGAGACAACAGGATCAAGTAAAAACCTCGTTTATAACCCCGTTTGGCTGTTACCAGTTTAGAAGAATGCCGTTTGGCTTAAGAAACGCCCCATCGACATTCCAGAGATTAATGGACAAATTTCGTCGGAAACTACCAGATGTATGTATGCTCGCCTACCTGGACGACCTGGTAATCTTGTCAAGTTCCATCAAGCAACACTTAGATGATCTCCGGAAAGTTATAAAGGAACTAAACAAGTGGAACCTCCGCATCAACAGGGAGAAGACTTCATTCTTCTGCCAATCCGTGCGCTTCCTGGGCCACAGGATAACGAAGAGTGGATTTCTACCGGACCCAGAGAAGGTTGACGCCATCAGAAACAGAACGAAACCAACGAATAGCAAGCAACTGGTCTCCTTCCTACAAATGTGCTCCTGGTATAGACGTTTCATACCAGAATTTGCGCGCATTTCAAAACCACTGAGCAATCTCACCAAGAAGGGCACCCCTTGGAAATGGAGCGAAGACGAAGACGCCGCATTTGAGCAATTAAAGGAAGCACTGACCAAAGCCCCGGTACTACAAACAGCTGACCCGACAAAGCCATTCACCGTTAGGACGGACGCAAGCGCTTACGCCGTCGGAGCAGTTTTGTGCCAGGGGGAGGGTGAAGAGGAACACCCAGTCGAATACGCGAGCAGGCTGCTGACTCCAGGAGAAAGGAACTACGCCACCATCGAGAAGGAGGCATTAGCCATCATATGGGCTATGAAAAAGTTCCGAGGATATTTGGATGGGTCACAAATCACCATCGCCACGGATCACCAACCGCTCCGCTGGCTGATGAATTTGCAGTCGCCAACAGGACGATTGGCACGATGGGCCCTGCAGCTACAGGCCCACAACATCCAAATCAATTACATACCAGGGCGTGCGAACAGAGTGGCCGACACTCTATCCCGCCCCGTAACTGAGGACATCGACGACCTGTATCCATGGGAATTAAGAAGAATTTCCATCGACATGACAGCACGAAGAGAAAGTGACGTCAGAGAGGCTCAACTCCGAGACAGTGAGTTAAAGAAGATCATCGATGACCTAGAAGCCACTCAACCCACCGAAAACGCTGTCTACTGGTCAAGGAAAGGATACGTCATGACCAACGGTATATTGTATCGATATGACCCACAAAGCGAACAAGAAGATGCACAACAAGTCGTCCCCAAGGAAGAAATTCCCCGAGTACTAAAAGCATTCCACGACGATCCCAGCGCAGGACACTATGGAATCCAGAGGACACTTACACGTATACGCCTAAGCTATTTTTGGAAAGGGATGCAAAACAGCGTGGAGCAATATGTCAAATCATGCGAAGCATGCCAACGATACAAGGTAACAAATCTAAAACCCGCCGGACTGTTACAAACCCGCGCTATTAATCAGAGATTCGAGGTACTCGCATTCGACTTATTTGGACCACTGCCAGCCACTCCCGAAGGAAAGACGACCATCCTCATCGTAGAAGATATCTCTTCAAAATGGGTGGAGTTGTTCGCCCTGGAAACAGCCACCGCCGAGAAATGTGCCACAACTTTAATAGAAGAAGTTTTTCTGAGGTACGGTTTCCCACGTCGAGTAATAAGTGACAATGGCACACAATTCGTCAGTGCTGTGATGCAGCACGTCATGTATGTCCTAGGAATTCAACATGCATTATTACCCAGTTATCATCCCCAAGCTAACCCGGTTGAAAGGAAGAACCGAGACCTAAAGACACAGTTAGGGATACTCACGGGACAACATCATACACGATGGGCCGAGAAGTTACCAGCCATCAGGTTTTCCATGAACACAGTCATGTGTCAAACCACAGGATTCAGCGCTGCATTCTTGACCTTCGGCAGGGAACTCCGCACTCCTTACGAAGCCACTCAAGACCCCAAGGCCATCATCGAGTCCGAGAACTTCGTCGCTGGGATAACTCCGTATCTCTCCCGTCTTACGGAATACCTACGACAAGCTGGTGAAAACCAGGATCGCCAACAAGATCTCAGGAAGAAGAACGCTGATCAGACCAGAAGAGCCACTCCGCAGTATACCCCTGGAGACAAAGTCTGGATCACGCTACACCCCCTGAGCAACGCAAAGAAGGGATTCAGTTCCAAATTGGCTCCCCGAAGAGATGGGCCCTACGTCATCCTACAGGCTCTAGGACCAACCACCTTCGAAGTCGCGCCACTGGACAACCCAACCACGGCAATAGGAGTTTACCATTCGTCAGCACTCACCCCATGTGTTGGACAGGATGTCATCTCCCAGCCCATCAAGCCCTTAAGAAAAAGAGGAAGACCCAGGAAGGATTAGTGGATGTCTCATAGCTGGATGGATCGTCGGGACGACTTCACCTCCAGAGGGGGAGACTGTAACATCCACCCTGGACGCTCGCCACTAGCGACCATCCTTGTCGCACAGGCACTCTCGCGCTCGTCCACCACCCTCGCACGCTCGCCAATGGGACCCTTCATCCCCACCGCAGCTATCCGAGAACCGCGGCCGGACACCTTTAAAACCAGCGCACCTTGCCTAAGAATTCATTCTCTTGCTAGCGCTGAATACGGCCTAACCTAGAGAATCACTTCTAAGCACTGAGCACGGTCTTAGACATCTTACCAATTATCGTATTTATAGTCGTATCTGTATACTTGTACATACTTTGTGTTAAATATACGTTTTGGAACAACACCGGACTCTAAATATAAACGAACCCCTACACATATAAAAAAATAAAATTACAAATAAAATATAATAATAGAACACAAAATTATATCATCTCCTTTCTTTTTTCCGCCCTCCGCCACCCCAGTACCGTTACCATCTTTACGCCAGCTCCATCCTCTCTCATCCATTCCATTACACTCCTTTTCCCCCCCCAGCCATTCCACATTCACCCCTTCACACTCCTCTCCCAAATGACTCCATGTATCTCGTCCACTTGCGCACAACGCACATTTACCATACCCTTCCCCCATCCAGACCTTCCTTCCTCTCTCCTCCGAACCACATCTAGCTCTTGCCAGGGTTATCTTAGCCTCTTTCGACAAGTGATTATTGGATAGGTACTCTGGCACGCTCCCATGCACTTGCCACCTTTCGTACATTGGATTGTATCCGCTCCTCCCGATACACCCCTGCCTCTCCTGCATCTCCACCTCTTTCCACTTCTCTTTCATCCAAGCTGCCACATTCACCCCCTTCTCTAACCATTCATTTACACTATCCTCAGACTCTCCTGCCCTTTCATACATCTCTCTGCGTTTCCTACTGTGATTTCTTATCGATTATTTATTCAGGTACCCACCAAGGCTGTGGAACATGTACGAGGCCGTGCTGCAGAACAAGTCAAGAACTAACAACATGAGCGAGGGGTGGCACAATCGGTTCGCAGTAGTCGTCGGCAAGGATCATCCCAGCCTCTACGCGTTCTTGGCGGAGTTGCAGAAGGAGCAAGGGGATACTGAGAAGATGCTTCGAGAGTTGGACTTGGGAAGAAAAATTAAGAGGACTGAAAATCTGTCCAGCGTCAAAGCGGAAGAACGAATTTCCAACATCGTGCGCGATTATGAAACCCGTAAAGACGAAGACGAATTTATTGCTAAGTATCTTAGGGCCGTTGGTCACAACATCCAATTTGGATGTACCCAATTATGATGTAAATCAGAAAAAATATGATTTGTAATAAAATATGATGGTAATAAAGTGGTGGAAAAAAATATAGTGGTACAAAAATATAGTGGTAAATATAGAGTGGTAAAAATGGAGTGGGAAAAATGACCCCTAATGGTGCAATCTACTTTATTGTGATACCAAGCTTTCGGGACTCATTTTGTCGTTAGTGTTAACCCTGAGAAAGGGACAAAATGAGTCCCGAAAGCTTGGTATTACAATAAAGTAGATTGCACACATCACTCCTGCCTTATTATTGGTCGAATGTCCTGTTAGGAAATTTACTGAACTCTGCCTATACAGGGTGTCCGTATTTCGAGGAAATGCATGGGGATCTCGGTTATTTGAAGAGTTAGAGAGTTGGTTAAATTAGGGCAAACATGTGAAATTTGTAGCCCAACAATAATCCGAAAACAGATTTAAAATATCTTTTTTTGTTTTCGAGATATTGCCAAAAAACTATTTTTTTTCAAATTTCGTTTTTATTTTTTAATTCAAAAACTATTGGATCTAGGAATTTGCAACTTTTACATTATACAGGCACTTTTTAACCAGGAATTTAGTAGTGTACTTACATTTAAAATAACTTTAATATCTTCCCCGGAACCATAGCCAACTTTTGTTTTTCTTATGGGCGCCATATTGGATTTTCATATTTTTAGAAAGAACTTTTTTTTCTGAATTAAACGGTATATCACACTTATAATTTATTCTGCGTTTCATTTGAAACATAGCAACCTTTTGTTTTTTGTAAAGAGTGCCTTGGAAACAATAATATTGATACGTTATTCAGTTATTGATGTGTCAATAAGATACGATCATTATACATAATACATAAAATAAAGTTAAAAATGGTGTTTTGGAACCAAGAAAAACGAGATATGATCGAAGTTTATTATACTTCAAACAAAAATGTACGTATTTCATCCGAAGTCTATCTACAGCGCTATCCAGAAAGGCAACAGCCAAGTGAAAGTCATTTCATAAAACTACATACAAATTTATTGGAATATGGTTCCTTCGTAAAGCCACGACAAAGATATGGATATCACCAACCCCGTGAAAATGAAAACCAAATTTTGCAAGCGGTAAAATGATTTCATTTTAATTACAGTAAGATAATATTTATTCCCCTAGATTCAAGATAACCCTTCTTCCTCAACGAGAGAACTTGCGAACCAGTTTGGTGTGACTTTTCAATACGTATGGAGAATTTTGAAAAAAAATAAATATCGCCCATTCAAAATTAAAGTTACTCAAGCTCTCCATCCTGGAGATGCTAGACGAAAGATGGACTTTTGTCGTATTTTATTGGGAAAATTAAACGAAAATCCGAATTTCTTGTCAAATGTGATATGGTCTGACGAATGCCGTTTTACCAACACAGGGATATTCAATAGGCATAATGAACATGTGTGGAGTATAAATAATCCTAGACAACATGAAGAAAGACGACGACAAGTGCGATTCGGACTAAATGTATGGGTCGGTATTTTGGGAGACAATATTGTAGGTCCATACATTTACGAAGATACATTAAATTCACAGAGATATCACGATTTTTTAAGAACATTTTTAAGTGATTACGTAGACAGTAACATCCCCTTAAATATGTTAAGAAATGTATGGTTTCAACAAGATGGTGCACCACCTCACAACAGCCGAATTGTCGCTAATTGTCTGTCCGAAATGTTTCCAAATAAAGTTATGGCAAATAATGGTGATATACGTTGGCCAGCTCGCTCACCTGATTTGTCACCTCTAGATTATTTTCTTTGGGGAGCTATAAAAGAAAAAGTTTATAAAACTATTCCAGAGGACAAAGACGATTTAAGAAGAATTATAATAGTTACCATTCAGCAATTAAGAAGAAGAGACATTTTTCGGGCAGTCCAAAATTTAAGGCAAAGACTAGAATTATGTTTGGAGGTCAATGGTGATATATTCGAACACTTAATCTAAGTTTGTGATAATTTTAGTTCAAAAGATATTTAATTAATTTGTTTATTATTATTTAATATTATGAAAAACTTCATCAAGCAGCAGAGTGATTATTCTGGTTCCTTCCCTAAAAAAATATAGTTGTAGGCCTCAGGAATTTTAAAATGTGCAACTGTTTTCAAGGCACTCTTAAAAAAAAAACAAAAGGTTGCTTTGTTTCAAATGAAACGCAAAATAAATTATAAGTGTGATATACCGTTGAATTCAGAAAAAAAAGTTCTTTTCAAAAATATGAATATCCAATATGGCGCCTATAAGAAAAACAAAAGTTGGCTATGGTTCTGGAGAAGATATTAAAGTTATTTTAAATGTAAGTACACTACTAAATTCCTGATTAAAAAGTGCCTCTATAATGTAAAAGTTGCAAATTCCTAGATCCAATAGTTTTTGAATAAAAAAATAAAAACGAAATTTGAACAAAATAGTTTTTTGGCAATATCCCGAAAACAAAAAAAAAATATTTCAAATCTGTTTTCGGATTATTGTTGGGCTCCAAATTTCACGTATTTGCCCTAATTTAACCAACTCTCTAACTCTTCAAATAACCGAGATCCCCATGCATTTCCTCGAAATACGGACACCCTGTATACAGAGTTTTATGTAACACCGAACATTTGCATCCAATACAATTTGACACCCTTAATTTTTAAGTTGTGTGTAAATTGCGTTTCCTATATGACCATTAAAAATTGTAACCAATCAATCGCAATTAATGCCTCAACTTGTACATACAGGGAGTTTTTCTTTCAAGTATACATGTCCCAATTACAACGTATATGCCGTAAATCTTAAGTTACTTGTTGTATAACAGAGTTCAATTTGAAACTTGAAATGAGTGTGTTCCACTCCCAGACTAAGCATGAAGTAAAATTTCGAGTTTAGAAAAGCCTGAAAATTTGGTTTGGTCGCGTAGCGCGAAGCGCGGAGCGGCCAAACCAAATTTTCAGGCTTTTCTAAACTCGAAATTTTACTTCATGCGCCACCGGTACAAAACACTGACATACTACAAAGTTTAAAACACACCGCTAAACTTAACATTGCATCAGTGTTTTGTACTGGTGGCGCATGAAGTAAAATTTCGAGTTTAGAAAAGCCTGAAAATTTGGTTTGGCCGCTCCGCGCTTCGCGCTACGCGACCAAACCAAATTTTCAGGCTTTTCTAAACTCGAAATTTTACTTCATGCTTAGCCTGGGAGTGGAAAACACTCGTTTAAAGCTTAAAATCTTTTAATAAACCGAGCGCCGGAACATGCACAACGTATGCTTATGTATACTTAAAAAATTCCCGTTATGAAAATGTTCAGTGTTACATAAAACTCTCCGTATATACCGGGCTTTCATTAATTCCCGAACCCCACGTGACCAAAAATAATAGGCAACCAAATGTACCAGGTGGTATGGCTCACACAAAAATTGCCTAGATTTAAAAATATTTATTCGCCGGCGTATTTTTATGACGACTGAAAATATTATATTTAAAATGATTAAAAAATAGGCTCATCTTCAAAAATGTAACTAATTTTTATTAATTTTTTTTTCTTAAACACGAACAGAACATACAAAGTTAACAACAAATAAAGAAACAACAAATATTCAACCTAATAACTAAAAAGATTAATAGCTTAAAATTCAAAAAAAATTATAATAAGTGTTCTATATGTCCTCCTTCTTCTCTTACACATAAATTTATCCTACTCCGCATATTATCAAACACATGATGGAGTTCATTTTCGGTGATATTTTGTACCTCTTGCATAATTGCTACTTCTAAATTTTCGAGAGTATGGATCCTATTTTTGAAGATATTACTTTTTATTCGACCAAATAGATAATAATCTAAAGGTGTCAAGTCTGGACTGCGAGGAGGCCACACACCTCTACTAATTATTTTGTTTTCATAAAATTCAGCTAAATACCGAATGGTTGCATTTGCAGTATGTGCTGTGGCCCCATCTTGCTGAAAATAGCCCAATCGAAGCTCATCGTCGTGCATTTGTCCAATAGCTTCTTCTAAAATTAACCGATACCGTTCAGCAGTGATAGTTTCTCTAAAAAATATTGGGCCAATTATCCTTCTCCTAGACATAGCTATCCAAATTCCTAGCTTTTGGGGATGCAGAGGTGTTTCCTCCAATACATGGGGATTTTCTGTCGCCCATGTCCTGTAATTTTGGCTGTTCACGTACCCAGATAAATGTATCCACGCTTCATCAGAAAAAAACGTAAGATCAAGTAGGTCATCATTATTTAACTGTTCATTAAACCACTGGCAGTATCGTACTCGCTGAATAAAGTCTGGTGGATGTAATTGATGCACTACTGAGACTTTGTAAGGATGCATATTTAGTGATTTTGTGAGTGCTTTATGGCAGGTTCCAACAGAGAGTCCTATAAAGAAGCACATTATTAATTCACGGTTAATTTATACTGGAATTTTTAAATATAAAAACCCCAAACAATAGGATTTGTTTTACCTGATTGGGCTGCCAATTTCGGTACGGATTTCTTAGGACCTCGTTCCATCCTCACTCGAATATCTTCGACAACATCATTAGTTAAGACTGTCGGTCTACCAGTGGATTTTCCTTTGCAAATGCAATGTTTGTCTTCATATCTTTGGCTAATGTGAAGTTTACGGGATGTTCTCGAAAATTGATTTTTTATATTGATACTTGTAGAATCGCGGATGGAATGGCCGAAAATGACGAAAAAAAAGTGCGGAAACAACGTTTAGCCCCATTTTGGGGCCCCGAAAGGTTGGAAATCCGTTTACTTAAAATGTGTTTTTTAGCCGGAAAAAAATAAAATGTGGTGATAATATGTATTCGTTTCACAAAACTCAATTGTTTAAATGTGTTTTTATAAAGATAGGACTTACGGATTGCTTAAAACTTCTACTTAAAGATTACGATTTTTGGCAGGTTAAGTTGTTGACAATTACTTCTTTTGTTGATTCATAGATATAACATAATGATACCAATAATACTATAATGGAATGTGATAACTGGTTCACAATTGCCCAGAACAAGAGATAGGCGCACCCTGGTGTCATTTCCAGGAGTAAAGTACCAACGCTCACTATAAATTAAAAAAAAAAAAGAATATGTGATGAACATTGATTTCATTTTTCGTTTTTGTTAGATTAGTTGACAGCGTTATAAATTTAAAAACAATTATTAAATATGAAATTGGAGCAACAATCTAATTTCTCGTGTTTGTTATGCCGGGTTTATAAGACGTTTATTGTTTAGTGCGTTTAGTAATTATAGTTTGGTGTTTAACGTTCAAATGTTTTTTAAAATATTGCTGCTGCCTCCTGGTGTACAGAAATTGAACCTTAAATTTGATTCAAAACCATGGTCCCTTAGTATCAATTGTGCTATATCTATGAATAACAATGGAAGTAGGTGATAACATAACCTGTCAAAAATCGTAATATTTAAGTGAAAGTTTTAAGCAAACTGTAAGTCCTATCCTTATAAAAACACATTTAAACCATTTAGTTTTGTGAAACGAATACATATAATCACCACATTTTATTTTGTACACACCAAAAAACACTGTTGAAATACACCAATTTTCACCCTTTCGGAGCCCCCAAATGGGGCTAAACGTGGTTTCCGCACTTTTTTTTCGTCATTTTCGGCCATTCCATACGCGATTCTACAAGTATCAATATAAAAAATCAATTTTCGAGAACATCCCGTAAACTTCACATCGGCCAACTGCTCAATGCAAGACTGCACTGAAAATGTGCCATCAAAATAAACGTGTCTTGCTCCGTTGTAAATACCATTTTCGCAGTATTTGCTTATCCTAGCAAATTGACTCTGCAAAATAAATAGAAATAAAACTCAATGTTTCAGAATAATTAAACAATTTTTGCTTACCTGAAAATTCCGGGCGAATCTTGTAAGATCTCAAAGGTTGGTTTAACGATGCACCGCGCATAAACGTTTATGTCAAATTTGACTTTAGTAACGTTTGGTTACTTTTTTCAAAGCCTCCAACGTACAAATACAATAATTTACGCGGCAATTTTAAATTTAGTCACGGGGGGTTCGGGAATTAATGAAAGCCCTGTATATTAGGTAAATTAAAGGGAAATAATAAAAAGAAAACAATGAAATCATATTTTAAATGTATATTAAGAAATAATCAAGAATACATTATTTACAATACATAGACTTTTCTCATGAAATAAATATGTTTAAAAAAGAAAATAATACACAATATTTAACAGATCCATTTCAGCTTACAAAAGAAATAAATTATAAAAAGTACCTATCTAGTCTATGGGGTTTCTGAAAACAAAAACGTATGTGTATAACATCAGGATCTCTCGTTCATTTCATTTTTTCCCTATTACGCACGAATCTGGGGCTGAAACTGTCAACAACCTTCATTTTCTCATAAGAATCGACACATTGATAAAAAGTTCTAGATACGAAGCAAACATGTTTATTTATTTAAATTGTTTCATTTTTTGTTTGTTTTGACAGTCCGGTTGGGTTTTTCTCCAACCCCAAAAAGCACATTTATTCAAATCTCGACTTACGTGCGAGACGAGATTTTTATTTTTAGACACAGTGAAAACATTCACAGTCTTTAGTTTTATTCATTTAATTTGCTTATGTGTGTGTAATCGTAACTTGTAACTTTTTTTTAGGTTGGGATTGTTTAATGAAGCTGTCATTTATAAAGCGTTTGTAACTTGTTTAGGTTATGATTATTTAAATGACGAAGCATCGATTTTTTTTTAAAGTCTATTAAACAATCATAAATTCGATTAATTTTTCTAAGATTAAAGGAATTAATTGGACGAACAGTGAAGCCCGACTCAGTTTCTGACTGTAAAATAATTCTAACCTAATTTCGTCTTATGTATTGGATGAAACACGTTTGTATCGGATGAAACACGATAAGTTTGATTAAAAAACACTTAGAACCTTTCTTCAATACTTTATTTTGTAACAAAATGTACATTTCGGACACGAAGTGTCCATTATCAATGGTGAACCTTTCTTCAATACTTTATTTTGTAACCAAATGTACATTTCGGACACGAAGTGTCCATTATCAATGGTTTGATACTAATACTACTAGTACTAGTATCAAACCATTGATAATGGACACTTCGTGTCCGAAATGTACATTTGGTTACAAAATAAAGTATTGAAGAAAGGTTCTAAGTGTTTTTTAATCAAAGTATAATTATCTTCAAATAACTCAATCAATCCAAATACGATAAGTTTGTTTTGGATAAAACAAAGGTTTTTCCCCGAGTAGCATTGGACCTCCCTAATCTAAAAAAATAATCTACTCGATTCTATAAGTTATGAAAATAATTAATATCTATTTAATTCGATGGAATTTATGAAAATTATTGTAGGCACAGTTTGAAAATTACCGAATTTATTTTACATTCTTACACCCTTTAAAACTTACTGAACTCGTTTTATTAGTGGAATAGCAATTTTAGAACGCTGATGAAAAGTTAGGTTAGAATTAATTTTTTGTGTGTATGTAAAATACTCTCGAGAAAGAAAAATCGGGCTGTTTTTTTTTTTTCATCGAAAATTTTAATATTTACCTATGTTTTTCTTAAATACTGGATGGACTGATGTAAAAATTCGCTACATGTGTGTGAGTTTATGAAGTCGAATGGAAAACAAAAGAAACAAACATCTAATCGAAATTTAAACATATTCCTGTTTTATAATAATTACACAAGTATCGTAGATTGTAAATAAATAGCGTAATAAATAAAACTTAAATGTAACTCGTTTACACAACTAAAAAACCAATCTATTCATTAGTTTTCATTCAGTATTGTATGCTGATATTAAACTACTGATCTTCTTCTGCGTAATTAATTGGCTACTAATCCCTGTTGACGCGTTGTCGGAAGGGAGGTTGCTCTCTCGAGAACCAATCTTTAATCCTTAGGCCCTGTTGACCAGTCACAGTAATTTTGTATAATTTAATAAATAAGAGTTTTGCTATCCCCGAAAACAGGAAAGGGATTTACGGAAAATACACACGTGGTTGTAAGGATGGGTAATAAATCAATGGATTTTCAGGATTTAGGTGATTAATTCACTGACTATAGAGGCTTCTACTTCGTTATACATTGTTGAACATAAATAAAACACTGTTTATCACTTTGTTTGTATAACAATTGGTTTATTTGGTGACTATAGTTTCGATACTACACGTATCATTATCAAACCGTTAGTAACAAAAAACTACAAAGGAACATTATTTATATTTGCAAATTTTCTAATAACAGCGTTAAAGAGGGGGGTGTATTTAAGGTCAAGCTGGTCGTTAATTACGGGAATTTCCCGATTAGCGCGGGCTCTGTGAATCTCCAAAGACTCCAGGAGGTCCATCTTTCTACCCTTCTCGGCAAAGTGAATAACTGAAAGTACATCCTCGCCAAAGGAATGGTTATTTTCAATCAAATGTTTGGCGAAAGATGACTTATCAATTAATCTATGCCGAAGGATGTACTTTCAGTTATTCACTTTGCCGAGAAGGGTAGAAAGATGGACCTCCTGGAGTCTTTGGAGATTCACAGAGCCCGCGCTAATCGGGAAATTCCCGTAATTAACGACCAGCTTGACCTTAAATACACCCCCCTCTTTAACGCTGTTATTAGAAAATTTGCAAATATAAATAATGTTCCTTTGTAGTTTTTTGTTACTAACGGTTTGATAATGATACATGTAGTATTGAAACTATAGTCACCAAATAAACCAATTGTTATACAAACAAAGTGATAAACAGTGTTTTATTTATATAAGTGATTGTATAGGATGAAATAGATAGGATAAAAAAGGATTTACGTGTGGGTCAAACGCGAGCAGGGTTGAAACGCACAACCCACGCTCGACTTTCGCTCTGCTCGGGGTCCACAACGGAACTCCTAAACTACTGATACATGTTTTTACTTTTATGTTTTTAAGTTAAGATAGAACATATCATTAAACTGAAAATTAAATCAAGGTTACAAATCAAAATGAAACATAATTTAAAAAAGCCTAATTTCTAGGTTATACCGATTGAAAACCTTAATAAAGAGGTATAAAGAATCAGCATAACTTAAAAACAATAGATGTATATCTTAAATCACCATGAAACAAAACTTGATTGTTAATAGTTTTTTTTACCTACTTGATCAACAAGATATGATTTTTTTAGTCGTTTTAAGGTTAAGGAAAACAAAATGAGCATCGATTGATTCAAGTTGTGTAAACGAAAACGAAAAAGGTAAAATACATATTCAACGATATGTTTATAAGTTTATAAACCGTCGCATCAGTATAGTGAAATTTTACAAACTAGGCACTCTCATGCGCAGAAGGAGCGCCGTTCGTGTATTTCCGCTGCTCAAAAAACAAGTGGAACCTGACTACGTTGAGCGCACATTTATTTAAAAGAAAGGAACTCATGAGCACACGCCAGGACGAGGACCCTTCGGGATTTCAATGGTGTTATCTCTGCGAGAGCCAGCCCCGAATGGTACATTTACGGCCCAACGTTTTCAGGACTGTCTTGCCTACGTTCGGGGAAATGCTGTTCTACCGCGCAAGTGCCTAATTTGGGTAATATATCTATACTTATTTCTCCATGCAACCAAAACCTAGGGTTGCATGGCACAAATAAGTACCGATGCGACGAAACAGTAAAAGTTTCATTTCGCTTTTTTTTTCTTTACACGTACCTAGTAAAAATATCAAATCTTATCAATACTTTTTTTTAAACAAATCACATATTTCAAACCGTTGTTTTTACGTGCACTCAGAGCGTTTCATCTTTACGTAAGTTAAAATTAAAATGTATCCACAAAAATCTTTAAATTTAGAGATGTTTTTATGAATAAGTAGTACGATAATTTTTGTTTATTTTTTATGGATGTAAATGAAGAAAGAATAAATAAACGTTTGATTAATATTTTTAACAAGAACATAAAAAAAGTTAAGAGTATGAAAATGATTGTTACGTTCGTTTTTTTAAAACATTGACTGCCGTGTGAATCAAGTACAGTGCGATCATTTAAAAAATTATTTAGAGTAGGTTTTAAATTAGATTGGCACTACTCACTGTTAACACATAGTTTACCATAACCTCAAACTTATTCCACCACTCATTTAACATTGCGCCCGTTTATCAAAATGTTCACATGTTTGGATTTGTTTGTGATGTATGTTGGTATCTAATGAACGGTACTTTGGTTGGTCTATTTGCAAGAATCCTAAACACGTTCACGATTAACAATCCGGTCATCAGAGAATTCCCCAACAGTTGGCAGTAAACTCCCAGCTGTTGTCTCTGATGAACCTATTCTGAGCAACTGCACAAAAAAAAAATGCCGCCTACTCTAAATCATAATTTAAATGATAGCACGGTATTTGATTCACACTAAATGGGGATCACCACACGTTTTAACATTGTGACAGTCAACGTCCTAACATAACATTTTTGTATCCATTTATTAAAAAGAAACTTATTGTTTTATAGACTGAACTGTAAGGTCATGTCAGAAATAAACTTCTGAAATTTAAGCTTAACATAACCTTTTAATATATTACTTTTTTAATTCGATGACATTTTAATTCACTTGGATTGCTCACCGTCGTTTCTAAAATACACCACTTCATTTTCCGCTTTTACATTTTTTCCTCCATTTCAAACTTTAAAATAAATATACTCATATACATTATACATATTAAAAAAAACAAAATTGTAATAATAATTAATTATTTAACCACATCACGTACGTCACTAATTTTTTAGTCCGAAAGAATTTTCAATATAATTATTTAGTCTCACGTTTAAAATTGTTTATATAGACACTATTTAATTTAGTTCCTCCCTTTTTGCGGGGCGAGGGCGGCTTTCTAGTCTGAATCCTCGTCGGCGGCGAATTCGGGCAGGTCGGCCGACTGCAGGTGGCCCTTCATGAGGGCGTACTCGATGAGGGCTATGTGGCAGAATACGTACTGATCGGGCATCTGTATCGAGTATGCCCGTTGCGATCGGATTTTCTCCACGGTGCCGCGGATGTCCGCCGTGCCCACGTCCTCAAGCCGTGATATGCATATGTCTAACGTACAGAATGTTCCTAAAAAAAATATTTGAAATAGATTAGAAATTGTTATAATTATATGAGAAATGTGTGTCCAACACAGGTACCGACCACAAAGTAAAATGTTATAAGATTAGTATATTGATTATTCCTGCAATGCGATGCTTATCAAATTTTCTAAATATTCGGTTGGCAAAGCGGAGTGAACAAATATTTGAAATTCGATTCGAATATATTTTAGAAACACATTCGCAAAGAAAATTTGACGTTTGGCAGTAAACAACCACCTCAACAGATGAACGGACAACAGTACGAAATGGGGCATTGTCAGAACGGTGGGGGGCCGTTCGGGTCGTCACCGGGGCTAACGTCCTCGCAGTTGTTCGCTAATGGTGCAATCTCGTCGTCGGCTTCGGCGCCTAAAAGTCGGCCCATACCCGAGGAAAAGGAGTTGGACTTTAGGTTCCAGGAGGCGCAAAAGGCTCTGGAGGAGCTCGTCGAATCGGATAGTCATATGCACAATTCAGGCTGTACTAATATAGGAACAAGTCAAATTAACGGAATAGTGAATAGTCAATGTGGTTATTTGCCTCCACCACCTCCGGGCTTCGTACAGCCCACCACACACATGAACTCATTCGGTAGCAAAATATTACCTTATTTAAATATGAATAGTCAACAGCAACAAATTAACTTTACTCAGAACAGTTGGCCCAGTAATTTTAGTCAAAATCAACAACAACACAAAAATATGGGAATGGGCAATGACTGGAAATTATTAGATCCGGCCATTTTATAGTCCAGAAGGCACATCCCGAACATGCCCCCGTTGATAGACCCGTATTCACCGCTCGCACAATTGGGTGCCCAGACGACCCAGCAGTCACAGCAGCAGCAGCAGCAACAGCAACAACAACAGCAGTCTCTGCAGAACGGGCCGCAGAGGCCGTTCGAGGCGTACAACGGCGGCTTCTCGAATTTCAGCCCGTTGCAACAACAGAGCTACAACAATTATTCACACCTGACCACTCAGCAGAACTTGAACTGGCTGAGCAACGAAATAAATACACAAATCTCGAGCCCGCCCGGCTTCAGGACCTCCGGACAGGCCACGAAGCAGCAGGAATGTTAAATTCAGTTAAATAAATATTATTAATATTATTATTAAAAAGATTGGAGCACTTTCGCACATAAAAAAACTTTCTGGCACAAAAAAATAGTCACAAGCCTCTATTGATAATATGTTTTAATTATCAATAAATATATTGCTTTTATTTATTAACAACTTCATCCAAAACGTGAAGCCTTCAATGCATTTATTACCTTTAAGAGAAAATTACAGTGATCACATTAAATCAGTGTTTTACACACCTGGCGCATGAGGTAAAATTTCGAGTTTAGAAAAGCCTCAAAATTTGGATTTGGGCGTTCACTTCGCTTTGCGCCCAAATCCAATTCTTCAGGCTTTTCTAAACTCGAAATTTTACTTCATGCTTAATTAGGGACTGGGACCCCTCGTTTAATACATAATAACAAAATTATAGGTACCACTTTTACTCTAAATAATATCAAACAAAACTTGATTGTTCGGTAACGAATCACTTCCAATTACAAAAAGTAGATTATTCAGGCTTTTCTAAACTTGAAATGTTACTCATGCGTCTGGCATGTATAAAACACTTAAATATTGTAAAGTTCGCAATATAAATACACTAATAAATAAATATGCTACTAAAGCAGCATTCTACAGACGTGTATCTTGAACTTCACTTAAGACCAGTGTTTTATACGCGTGGCGCATGAAGTAAAATTTCGAGTTTAGAAAAGCCTGAAAATTTGTTTTGGTCGCTCCGCTTCGCTACGTGACCAAACAAAATTTTCAGGCTTTTCTAGACTCGAAATTTTACTTCATGCTTAGTCTGGGGATGACGTGACGGTCTGGAAACTTAATCCGCAGTAACACCATTGTTTTGCATGCTGTATCGCATCTAATATCGTCTTGTTGGAAAAACATATCCTCCACATCAATTCGATCCAATTCGGGCCACAAAAACTCCGTTAAGATACGGGCACGTTATTGGCAAAAAAGAGCCACAATTATGCAAAAACGTTATGCCAGAGATTTCGGGGTGGCCATTTGCCGAATGTCCTATTTCATGTTTAATCTCAACTATTCACGTTGAAATATAAAGATACGGGCACGTTATTGGCAAAAAAGAGCCACAATTATGCAAAAACGTTATGCCAGAGATTTCGGGGTGGCCATTTGCCGAATGTCCTATTTCTTGTTTAATCCTAACTATTCACGTTGAAATATAAATATTTGCTTAATTCGAGAATAAAAAGTGGTTTTCTTGAAAATTAAATCCGGTGCACTTGTTGAAAAACCCTTTATTTCAAAGACTACTTAACTAACTGGACAGGACTTTATTAACTTAGTGACCAACAAACCTAGATAGTGCTTTATTACAAGGAACTCCAGCTTACTTGATAAACTTGAAATTTACTAAGCCCTTTGAAAAAAAAATTGTTTATCTTGAAAATTAAATCTGGCGCTCTTGTTGAGACATCCTTTATTTCAAAGATTATTTAACTAACTGGACAGGACTTTGTTAACTCAGTGACTAACAAACCTAGATCATGCTTTATTACAAGGAACTCAAGCTTACTTGATAAACTTGAAATTTACTAAGAAACCTTTGCTATCTTTAGGAACAATTTGATTTTATACGCGGGGCGCATGAAGTAAAATTTCGAGTTTAGAAAAGCCTAATTTGGATTGGCCGCTCCGCTTCGCTACGCGGCCAATCCAAATTTTCAGGCTTTTCTAAACTCGAAATTTTACTTCATGCTTAGTCTGGGAGTGGAAAACCCTCGGCTAAAAATTCAAATTAAAATCTTTAAAAAAAAAACGAATGTTGTATAATTTACAGTGTATGCACTGAAAGAAAAATTTCTTGCATTTAAAAATCACTGAGTGTTTTTTTCTGAGTATACATATCCCGATAATTACAGCGTTTTTTTTTAAATTTGTGGAAATTCGTTTTTTCAAAGCGGTTCAATACGGTGCGATGTTGATGTCAAATATCACTTAAGATTACCTGTTCTACCGATGCCGGCGCTACAGTGCACCACTATTGGCGGACCCCTCGGATGTCCGGCCCACGTATCCCCCAAAGCGGCCACCATGTTTGCCTGTTGTCGCCTAACCCTTTCCAAAAATTCCAGCATTGCTTTCGCTGAATGCGGCACCCCATAATCCGGCCAGGAGGTAAACTGCCAATGTGACACTTCCCTCGTCTCATCCGTCTACACAAATATAAAAAATACATAAACATTTTTTGTTACGATATATCAAATTAAGTTAATTTGAGATAAAACATAATTAATTAAAGAAATCATGTACAAACATTTTAAATTGAAAAATAAAATAGGGTTTTAAATTTGTTGTTGACACTGCAACATGTTTTGACATGTTGGCTTTATCAGACAGATAAATATACATAGGGATTTAACATGTTAAACTACATTAATCCCTTTTCCTGCTTCCAGGGTCATTCTAGAGAAAAAGTACAAAAGTATTAAAAAAATTAAGAAAAAGAAACTACATATTTTATTTACACCATCAATTCATCAGTTTAAGGTCCAATTACGTCGTATTAGGCTATCCAATGTCATTGACTGTTAGATCTCTAGTTCAGTAATAATTTGTTGGCTGTAATCATTGTAACTCTTTATATGGTTTTTGTTATTTTTGTTCAGTAGTCTTAGTCGGTTATAATTCAATGTAATTCTTTCTATGATTTTTATGTTTTTTGTTATTTTTATCATATATTACAATATGTATATGTACTTATGTAATAAAATGGAGATTCCGTTAATAAATAAATAAATAAATAAATAAATAAATATGTAGGTCACTATTTACTATTTTTAAAACCACATGTATCCATTTTCCTGCTAAAAGTATAAATAAATTCAGAAAAGAAAGTTACGTATTTAGGATGGATGATGTCAAATTTTAACTAAATAGCGTATTATGAAAATTGTATACAAATAAATAGCCTCAGGAACACCCGTCTTCATTCATGATTTTTAATACGAATGCGCTAGAATCGCCGTAGGGGTCATATATAAAAGCTATGGGTACCGCATTGATGATTTTAGACATAAAAATTGAGTATTAGACCTCTGAATGGCCTTAATTACGTGCTGAAAACGCCCATATTGTGTTCTGCTATCCGGCTTGAACATAATTTTTTAAATTTTCCTATTTTTAAACTGATAAAAATAGTTAATGGCGTCGGATTTTAACTGGATAGCGACCTAAATCAGTAGGGTTTTTTTTTGGTATTTTGTGCTTGCTCTTGTACATTTCCTCTAAAATGACCCTGGAAGCAGGAAAAAGCATAAATATAGTTTACATGTTAAATCCCTATGTATACCTGATCAAATCAACACCCTGTATGTCAACAATAATAGACGAGAGTTTCTCACATGTTGTTTTATTTTTCAATTTAGGATGAACTTTTATAAATTCAATACAAAAAATTTAATTTGTTAGATATTCTTTAATTTTTATAAGGGGTAGTTTATTTTCCAGGGCCATGCCAAATCTCATGTCTAGATTGTTAACTGTGTGCTTCGGTCTTACTAATTGACCATTGCAGAAAGCCCGAGACGAAGACGAGACAAACTATAGTAAACAGCTATCTATTCCTTTTATTACTTTATTTAATAATGTAAAAACCACAAGTCGCACACCCACTAAATTTGACATCATTATCGTTGTTTAACAAGTGTTTATCCAAAAAGTATAAAAAAGTTTAAAATATACAGGGTGTTCCATTTAAAACAAACATCGCAAACCTCTAAAAATAGGATAGCTGTTGGAAATCACATTATGTCCTTGAATAGATGAAATCGATTACAAAAATTTATATTAAGAGTATTTTTTTATCGCACTTATAGTTTAGCCAGATATCCGATGTTTCCATACTTTTGCACAACACTGTATATCAAATAAAAGTGACTGTTGAATGGGTTATGAGACCATATCCATTGCATGTTAAAAAAATAGTTTCTTATGACTAGTTCTTGGCTACAGTCCTGTTATTATCGATTACAAAAATTTATATTAAGAGTATTTTTTTATCGCACTTATAGTTTAGCCAGATATCCATCCTGTTTCCATACTTTTGCACAACACTGTATATCAAATAAAAGTGACTGTTGAATGGGTTATGAGACCATATCCATTGCATGTTAAAAAAATAGTTTTCTTATGACTAGTTCTTGGCTACGATCCTGTTATTTTCAATAAATGAAGCAGCATCAACTTAAATACTACAAACATGCAAATTTTTGTTTTATTATAACTTACCCTGTTATTAACTAAGAGAGTTGAAATCGTGTAATCCGGATTGGATTCTATAGCGATAGTACGAACAGTGAAGTCACCATAAACGGCCTCCCTGTCCACGTCCGTTTCCCAATACTGGTGACATTTCAGCCTCCCCCTTTCCATTACTTTCGTCGTCATCACAATAACTAGTGTGTGCTGTTCCCAGATCATCCTCCAGAAATCCACTGTTGTTTTAGGTAACGGCCCTATACAAAAAAATATATCTATAATTGCCATTTATTTTGTGTAAACATAGAATCAGTTATAATACCGGACTTTCATTAATTCCCGAACCCCACGTGACCAAAAATAATAGGCAACCAAATGTACAAGGTGGTATGGCTCACACAAAAATTCCCTAGATTTAAAAATATTTATTCGCCGGCGTATTTTTATGACGACTGAAAATATTATATTTAAAATGATTAAAAAATAGGCTCATCTTCAAAAATGTAACTAATTTTTATTAATTTTCGCAGTATTTGCTTATCCTAGCAAATTGACTCTGCAAAATAAATAGAAATAAAACTCAATGTTTCAGAATAATTAAACAATTTTTGCTTACCTGAAAATTCCGGGCGAATCTTGTAAGATCTCAAAGGTTGGTTTAACGATGCACCGCGCATAAACGTTTATGTCAAATTTGACTTTAGTAACGTTTGGTTACTTTTTTCAAAGCCTCCAACGTACAAATACAATAATTTACGCGGCAATTTTAAATTTAGTCACGTGGGGTTCGGGAATTAATGAAAGCCCTGTAGAATGGTATATTTAATTACCAGGCAGAACTGGGTATGATACAAATCATTCAGGATTCGAATCTTTTTTTGAAAAGGATTCGTGATCCTCATTCGTTGCAAGTTTTTGAAAGGATTCGTATTTGAAACCAAATGTAAGTGAATCGAATCATTCTAAAACAATTCGAATTCTTATAAAGGATTTGAATCATCGCTATTATTCAGATAATACGCTGTTTTAGAATAGTTTTTAGAAGATGAATAATCAATAGAAATACAATATTTTTAAGTATAAAAGTTTTAAAAGCATATTAAAGCTACTAGATACGACACACAGGGATTTTTTCTTTTGAATATGCATACCTCGATATATACATGTTAAATTTTCAGGCAATCGTTGTTTTTAAAAACCGTCCAATTTGAAGCTTCTAAGAGTGATTTCACTCCTTGATTAAGCATGAAGCAAATTTTTTGTGTAGTTTAAAATATACTACCTTAGCAGTACCCTGCTGGGTTTGCGCCTGCGTTCTTGTACACTAATGAATTGTAGTATAGCAACCTGGTATAAGGTTAATGATCGTTGATGGAAATTAACAGGAGTGGGATTAATGTAAAACTTGATACAAATGTAATGTTATTGCCTTATGATATTGTTGTGACTTCTTACCTTGTGTATTGATAAAAGCATTCTTCTGCTTGTACCCATCCACGAAGTTAGCATGGATGTAATCACTATCCGGCTCCCCATCCACCTCAGACAAGATTACCCTGCTGTGGTCGTAGCACAGCACGTCGGTGTACCTGTTCTTGGGCAAGTTGTTCTTCATCCTGGCTATGGTGAAGGTGCCGTCGGGCGGCCGCGACCTGATCTCAGTGTAGTCCTGGGTAAGGCCTTCCCGCCGCCGATCCCGCACGTGCTCCACCAGCTGCGCCATCGTCATGACGGCGCCGTCGCCGTGCAGAGAGTCGTCGTCGCTGAAACCGCTCGACGCGCTCGACGGCGGGTTCAGGTTGCCCTCCTCGGCCCAACTGCTGTCCATGTTGTTTATGTTATTGGGGGATGCTGAGATTTCAATATCCGAATTGATGTGTTTCTGTGGTGATGATGGCGTTTTGCCATCTACAAAGGAAACAAAATAGTATTGTAGTATAATATAGTAAGTACTTAATTGTAAATCATCCAGTTCACAGATATTTAAACATATCAGCATATTTAAAATAAAAGGTGATGTATCCACTATAGTACTCTCATATGAAAAAAAGTTTCCGTATTACGTTCAAATTACCGTTGCCATGATTTTCGGTTGAGGACAGACGAAGCGAGGAGGAATTATTTCAGTTTTGACGAGAACGTTGTCGTTCTTGGAAGCGCGCCGACGTAAACATCTTATGTCGGCGCAGCACGTTACGGCTGGCGTGCTGCGGATCTTCCCCACCATTCACGGGTATTCTAGAAACACGCGTGCGTATAGAAGACGTGGGATAAACACAAGTCAGAAGTCTGTTTAACTGAAAATGTTATATTTTTTCTAATAATTGATTGATAAGGCTGATAAATGTTGAAAGTTCATCTTCACTTTTATATAAATAAAATAAAATAATTTAAAACTTTCAAATATATATTGTAAACTCGCTACAATTGTTTCGCCACACTGTGGCTTCTTCAGGCGAAGAAATGATTGATCATTTCTTCGCCTGAAGAAGCCACAGTGTGGCGAAACAATTGCAGCGATTTTACAATATATATTTGAAAGTTTTAAATTATTTTATTTTATTTATATAAAAGTTATATTTTTTCATTCGCAAAGCGTAAAATTATCGTTATTTTAAAAATGTTCATCATTACATTATTCGGCAACACTGATTTAAAGTGAAGTTAAAAATATACTGCTCAAGTTTGATCTCATGTTAATACATTTTACAAATATTTATTTCATTTAACCAAACCCTGCGCTTTAAAAATTGTACTCTGGCGTTTGAGTGACGATATATTTTGTCAACTTTAAAGACTTTCGTAAAATATCCCCCGTAAAATAATAATTACAATTAGTAAAGATGCCCATTTTCACTGCATATCCAGTTAGTTAGCACCCGTTTTCAAATTAATATTATTTCATCATCAAATAAATACAGTCAAATGCAGTGTAACTTATAATTAAAACTAACATTAATTTAAGGTTGTGTTGATCTTAGAAAATTGCGAAAACGTTAACTAGTAGAAGTATATATTTAAAATACGTGGTATGTGATGCAATTTACAGTTTCTTCGAAATCGAGTGAGAAGTTCGGAAAACTGAAAACAAACATAACATCAACAACAACTTATTCGAATGAAAAGTATTTCCTCAAATAATGTTCAGCGAAAACGCAAGGTTTCTGTTTAGCCAGAAAAAGCACTTCTAATAAATATTGTATAGTGTTTCTCAAACAAAAACATGCCTGTCTGCCAATTGTTAGGAAATTTTCTGAAAACGTAACGTTTTCTGTACAATCATACAAATTAGTCCGATTAGTGCCATAGAAGTTATAGATTCGGGCTGGCCAACCCAAATTGCTCCAAGAGATAAAATTAATAGCAAACATTTTTATTCAGAAGTATAAATGACAAATAGAAAGACTGTTATTCCTTACTTCACTTTTTATTTTTATGTTAGATGTACATTTCGAGACACAAGGTGCTCATTATCAATTTGTTATTGATAATGAGCACCTTGTGTCTCGAAATGTACATCTAACATAAAAATAAAAAGTGAAGTAAGGAATAACAGTCTTTCTATTTGTGATTAATCACTTCACGTAAACTCGAAACAATACAGTTAGTATAAATGACTTTTACTGGCATTTATAACCGGTTAAAAGTTCAGGAATCTAAAATTTTGTAGGAGATTTTTTTTTTTACTTTTGGCTAAGTGAATTTGTTATTGTCTTTATTTATTTATTTATTTGGTAATAACCCAACAGACTGTAAAAAAGTCCAATAACAGGGCTATATCATTATTACAAATTAAATACAATATAACTTATATAAATATATAACAAAAGATGTATGCAGAACAGAAATACATAAAACCATAAAGAAATAAACAATATTAAAAATTAACTCATAAACTAAGGTAACATAGATAATAATTCTATAGAATCACTAACATTATGCTTAAACACTTTGAATGTTGAAGTGAATATGTCGAGATTGTATGCGTAATGATTATAAAGTCGAGATAATCTTATAATAGGTGAGTTTGCATAATAATTATTAGTTGGAGTAGCATACACAAAAGTTTTACAAAATCTAGAACACACTCTAGGAATGTTAAATTTAAAACGATTCAAAAACTGTATGTCGTCAATCATATTATTCATGAGTTTATAAAGAAAACAAATATTTATAAGTAAAATTCGGTTGTGGATAGAAATTAAATCAAATTCAGCAAGTAGGTCATTGTAGGGTATGTCAAATCTGTACTGACGATATTTTACATAATATAGATACCTAAGAAATTTTTTTTGAACATTTTCAAGCATACCAAAATATTTCAAATACATTGGTGACCAAATCAATACACAATACGATACTTTGCTTAATACAAAGGTGTTAAATAACAAAAGTAGGAGTTTTATATTTGTAAATTCTCTACAATTGCGAATTATAAAACCCAATATCCGATAACAACTCTTAGTTAACATTTCGATATGAGTATTAAATGTCAATCTAGTATCAAAAATTACTCCAAGATCCCTCGTTTCCGTTAATCTACATAAATCTATACTATCAATTTTATATGGGTACTCAATTAAATTTATTTTTCTGGTGTAAGTTACTATGGAGCACTTTGATGTATTAAGTGATAATTTATTGGCATAACACCAATCTGTAAAAACGTCTATATAATTTTGCAATTGCATACAATCATCAATTTTACTAACAACACTGTAAAGTTTAATATCATCCGCATATAGCACCATATTACATTTCAGAGTTGCACACACATCATCCATAAACAATAAAAACAGCAGAGGTCCCAAATTCGATCCTTGGGGGATCCCGCTGGATGCTACGTACCATTTGGATTTGTGACCGTATATCTCAACAAGTTGCCTGCGATTATGTAGATATGAAGTGATAGTATTCAAAATATTATTATTTAGGCCAAATGATATCAACTTATGAAACATAATCTTGTGGTCCAGTTTATCGAAGGCTTTCGTTAGGTCACCATAAAAAACATCAACTTGGTGTCCGTCATTCATAGCATCGAGTATGTCCTGCGTTATTCCCATAAGATTTGTTGTCGTTGATCGAGATTTTACAAAGCCATGTTGTTGAGTGGAAATATAGGGATTAACTTTACTGTAGATATAATCGGCTAATAGCGATTCGAAAACCTTAGATAAATTACTCAGGATGGCGATAGGTCTATAATTCTCGATGGCCTTGTTTGAACCAGATTTAAATACAGGGCGTATTCGAACTTGTTTCCATTTAGTAGGAAAAACACCTGTCTTCAGAATTAGTTGATATAGATGTGTTACTGGATTACATAGAATTGTTGATGTATCTTTTAATAGAAGGGCTGGTATCAAATCTAACCCCATGGTAAAATTAGGTTTCAAACTTTTTAACTCTTTCAGAACATCAGCAGAATCTATCAAGTAATCGCCCAAATGAGTTTTATTTAGTATTTCATTAGATCCGTTATCGTGAATATAAGAATTACTGTATGACTTCATAAAATGGTCAGCAAATCCATTAGCAATATCATGTGGATTATTGAGCGATGTATTATCCAGTGTCATAACGTCAGGAAGAGGAGAGCTTTTTCTTTTATTGTTTATGTAGCTCCATACCAAATTTGGATCATGTGACAGCCGTTGCTGTATTTTATCAATATATTTTAAGTGCGCAGTGGTAATATCGTGTTTACAAGATCGACGAAGCTCCCTAAATTTATCATGATCACCACTTCTATGCCATTTTAAATATTTCTTGCGATACTTATTTTTTAATTTGATTTTTCTTTTGATAGCCGAGTTAATCCATGGGGAGCATCCATTCTCAAATATTTGTTTAGATTGAGGAACACATTTCTCAAAATTTTTATAAATGATCAAATAAAACATATCACAGGCCGTATTAACATCAGGGCATTTATAAAGTTTCTTGACTTACCATAATGAGGCAGGGGTGAATCCGGGCGCGCAGTCATTGACTGTAGGCAGTCGACCAACCACCCATCATGGTCCAGTGGTAAGTTCCCGCCCAGCTGGGTGGGCAGCGACTCCCTGGGTATGTGCGTCAGTAGTTGCGCCACCGAAACGGTGTACACCCTCTCGCGGAGCTTCTCCCTCACGAACAGTCTTAAAATCTTAAAAGGCGCTTTGAACCACAATGGGGCTGTCACTATCAGCACTTTCTTCAGTTTGGCAGGATAACCACCCTGCAAAAAAAAGAAATAATTAATCAGAATAAAAAAAAAAGAAAATATCGCATTAAAACATGTGTTTATCTTTTGTATTTGTAAAAGTATCGTATGTTCAATAAAAAAAACCTCTAGAGTGCCATGGAAAATATTGCAGGTTGGCAACTCTGAAATTATATATTATCATTTTTATGTCTGACGTTTTATATGTCAATTCCTAAAGCGTGCAGCCAATTTAAATTTAAAAAAGAGATCAAATTATGGCACTCTAGAGCTTTTTTTTATTGCACATACGATATTAAAAGTGCGGTTCTGTTCGCAAATCTACAACTTCATTTATAGACGTATGTAATAGCAAACACTTCATTGTTTAAATTAATAGCCGTCTGAGCACTAGCCAGGTAAGTAGTTTTTTTAATGGATTTGCGAAAACAGTCGCCCTTTTAATATTTTTAAAATATTCTGCAGCCAACTATTGGCATTTCAATTTAATAGCCGTCTGAGCACTAGCCAGGTAAGTAGTTGTTTTAATGGATTTGCGAAAATAGTGGCCCTTTCAATATTTTTGAAATATTCTGCAGCCAACTATTGGCATTTCAATTTAATAGCCGTCTGAGCACTAGCCAGGTAAGTAGTTGTTTTAATGGATTTGCGAAAATAGTGGCCCTTTTAATATTTTTGAAATATTCTGCAGCCAACTATTGGCATTTCAATTTAATAGCCGTCTGAGAACTAGCCAGGTAAGTAGTTGTTTTAATGGATTTGCGAAAATAGTGGCCCTTTTAATATTTTTGAAATATTCTGCAGCCAACTATTGGCTATATTTTAGCTATTTTATCTGAAAATAATTAATGTCATAAGATTCCACTAGACTTTTCTGGATTTTGAATACAAAATTGCAAGATAATGAAGAGCCACGTGCACCAAACAGATCCCCCGGATTTTCGGCCACGTGTCGAAAATTGTTAATCCTAGTAACTGGAAACTTGCATTGGCGCATGATTCAACCTTACCATTAGAGGCACAAGCTGAACATTCATAATGTCAATTATGCACACCTTTTGTTTTCTAATTTCGTATGTAATGTGAATTCGAGAAGAAGACGATTTTTGTATGCATGAACTATGTTTGTGAATGCAACATTGAACGAAGATGATGTAAATGCACGAGGTAACAACAACACGCTGACTTTAGTTGATTTTACAGGTCAAAGCAGACATTTCTAAAATCCAAGTTTTCTTCTCTGAAATTAGCTAGAAATTATTTTACCTACAATCTGCATGACTTCGTCTTCATGACTTATGAACTGATGGAAAATGTATACTTATGTTCGACTGAGGTACAGATTAATTCCCAAATTTCTAATCATTTGAATGTTTTTTTTTTTTTAAATAAAGATAAGGCACTTAGAAGAAAAGGCAAGGTAGGTATATTTTTTTACTTACTAAATCAGTGTTTTATACGCGTGGCGCATGAAGTAAAATTTCGAGTTGAGAAAAGCCCAGAAAATTTGTCTCGGGTCGCTGCGCGACCCTCGACCCTCGACATTTTCACGGGGCTTTTCTCAACTCGAAATTTTACTTCATGCTTAGTCTGGGATTGGAAAACACTCGTTAGACAACATTTTCAATTTTTTAATTGATTTATAAGAACTCGATTGTTTTCAAGATTCTCGTAAATTTTTAAAATATGGGCAGTTTTCTGAAATTTTCATCATTATCATTAATTAAACAAAAACATTAATTCATGAATATCAATTATTTTCCTTTTAGTGAATATTCAAGAATTAGTTTTTGTTAGTTTTCTAAATTTTCGTCAACTTAAAAAAATACTAACGCCTTCCGTGAATTTCGCAAGATTTTAGTAAATTTTCAAAACAATTTCTTTTTTTTTGTATTTCCGTTGATTTTTAAAATGTTACCGGTCACTTTTTTAAATGTTGACACTTTTCATAAATTTACATACATTTTTCAAATCTTGGCAGTTTTCATCGATTTCTTAAATTTTCGGTTATTAAAAAAAAATGAGAAAATTGAAGAAATAAAAAGATTTATCCACAACACTCCCTCTAACTATCCTGACATCCAACTGCCAAACCTCTCACCTAGAAGGTAACAAATCCGCCGTGCTATTCTTGGACATAGCCAAGGCCTTCGATTCCGTATGGCATCGAGGCCTATTGTATAAGTGCAGCACCCTTAACCTCCCTCATCACCTCATTATCCTCATCCAAAAATTCCTCCAAAATCGTACACTACAAATCCGAATCCGAAAAACTTTATCCTCTACATTCCACCCTGAACAAGGTGTACCCCAAGGATCCCCACTATCTCCACTTCTTTACAATATATATTGCTACGACCTATATCACCCTAATCCCAACTTCATCAACTTCAATCGCTATCCCCTCCAGTTTGCCGATGATACAGCCCTAATTTCCCATTCTTCTACCCTGCCACGAGCCTTAGATTCCCTACAAAAAATCATAGATAAAAGCTCCAGGTGGTTCTCCAAATGGAGATTAAAAATAAACCCTAACAAATCCCAACTGCTACTACCCTATCATCGAATACCACCCAATCCTCTATCAGTATCCATTAACGGAACAATAATTACCCCCTCCCCCATTTGCAAATACCTTGGTATCCATCTAGATCCTAAATTCTCCTTTAAAAAGCACACCTCATTAATTAAACCAAATGTTATAAAGCGAGCCAAATATTTCCGCTGTCTCACCTACAAAAATCTAGGAGTCAGTACAAAGACCTGTACTAAAATATACAAAATGATATGCCGCCCTATCATTGACTACAGTTCATATCAACCCCTATAAATCCACCCTGAATAACCTCGAGGTAGCGGAGAGATCTTCCCTGCGCACGCTAACCAAGCTTCGCCATCCTCAGAACCCGCTCCATAACCCTTCCAATATCCTTCTATATCAAACAACAAACATAACACCAATAAAAGATAGACTGCGATTTCTCGCTGAACGTTTCGCATGTAACGAAAGCAACTTCGAATTATTAAACAAATTATGCATCCCGAGAAACCCCCAGAT
Organism: Philonthus cognatus; assembly: GCA_932526585.2. Taxonomy (NCBI): domain Eukaryota; kingdom Metazoa; phylum Arthropoda; class Insecta; order Coleoptera; family Staphylinidae; genus Philonthus; species Philonthus cognatus. The sequence continues at coordinate 99,220,029 of OW052244.1, forward strand.
ACCCCCCAAATATAAAAACCCTCCCATAACCCTATTCGAATACATTTCCTCATTACATCCCAATTTCCAACCTTGAAACGGAAACGCATTAATATTAAGTCGATGGGCAGAAAGGCTTTTAGTCGATAGCCCTTACTTGGAACCTACATGCGTGTCACAAACCAAATATTATTACTAAAATGTATTATATATAACAACTTAAATTAATGTATGTTCTAGAGTAATAAAGATTTGATAGTAGTAGTAAAAAGATTTATACGACGCCTAGACAAAAATTCGGCAAAATTAATGACATTTATATTCTCATTGGTCATAACAAAAGCGATCTTTGGATCAAAAAATCATGTGAATAAATAAATGACCTGAAACAAATTCAATGAAACACTATTGGCTAGAAATAAAAAATCATGTGAATAAATAAATGACCTACATGGCAAACACTATTGGCTAGAAATAAAATAAATACCGAAAAACAGATTTTATCCAAATGATCACAGACCCAACGACAAAAAAGACAGTAACGGACGATACTGATATTACAAATACATTTGCAAAATATTTTAAACAGACCACACCGACTATGACAACGACTTCCTTCTGTTTTGAAAATTGACGAAAATCTGCGAAATTCATCAAAACTGTCAGAATTTTAAAAATAAACGGAAAAACTTTGAAATATTGAAGATCTCAAGAAAATTTTACAATTTAATGAAAATCTCGAAGTACTGAAAATCTTACAAACATTTCGAAATATTAAAATCTTTGAAAATTGTATGAATCAAGAAAAATCTTGAAATATATGAAATCTCATGAACATTATATAAATTGACGAAAATTTAAAATATCGAAAATCTCGAAGTATTGAAAACCTCATGAACATTTTATAAATCGAGAAAAATCTTGAAATATTGAAAATCTCATAAACATTTTATAAATTGACGAATATCTCTATCTCTATATTTGATAAAAATTCCGAAATAAATGATAAACATTTTATAAATCCGATGAACATTTTACAAATCGATGAAAATATTGAAAAGTTGACGAAACTGTTATAAATCGATGAACATTTCGAAATAAAAATGTTGAGAAATACGTGAATTCTGTAAAAGTATGAAGAATTCTCAACAATTGTGTAAACTACAACTTATTGGTGCACATTAAATTATTTTTAATTATTAAATTATTTTTTATTGAATAATTAGTATATTTTAAACTTTACAATAAATCAGTGATTTATACCCGAATTTCTCTTTAATTAATATCCAAACTGACATTATGTTTCAACATCTTTGACATTTCTCGGGTTGATAAAATTTTACATTTTTGAAATAAATTGTTTTAACTTGACATAAGTCGGCATTAGTCGACATTTGGACTATAATGACAGTTGACATAAGTCGGCGTCAGCCGACATTTGGACTATAATAACAGTTGATAACATATAAGTCGGCGGTAGCCGACATTTGAACTATAATGGCTGTCGCGTTTCATAATCGCGATTCCCAGAGCAGGTCAGAAAAGGGATCCTGACCAGCATCCGTCGCCACAGGGCATTTATTTTGTTCCCTAATCCACAGCGACCGTGAAAGGCATTCTGGAGAAAGATTTATTGGTGGGTCATTAAGGCCAACGGAATTTATGTATATATATCTATTGAAAATATCTTGCTATGGTACGCAGATCTCTAATTTGCTGTAGCAGAGATTTTCTGAAATTTGGGCCTTGTTGCCAATACACCCTTTATCTTCCGTCTCCTAGCCTTATCCCTATCTAGCAGTGTCCTCCCACTAAATACTTTGACCAATAGGAGAATGCACCCAAACCCTCGATCTGTGGGGGTAAGTTATTAAATAGCTTGTAAATATGTATATTTGTGTGATTGACTCTCGAGAAGTAAAAGGAAAAACAACAAAACGTAAATCGTGTTTAATTTTTACTCAAAACCCAACGTAACGAAAAAGTGCAACGAAACAATGGCAGTTGATATAAATCGGCGCCAGCCGACATTTAGTCCATCGTGTCAACTTGACGTCCATCGTGTCAACTTGACGACATTTGGACTATAATGACAGTTGACATAAGTTGGCGCCAGCCGACATTTGGTCTATAATAACATTTGACATAAGTCAGCGGTAGCCGACATTTGAACTATAATGACAGTTGACATAAGTCGGCGCAGGCCGACATTTAACCAACAGTGCCAACTTGACACGAGTTTGAATTGAACCATAATGAGATGCCCATGTTATTGTTTTTCTTAGTGACAGTTAAGATACACATTTTAACAGTTAGAATGTATTTTAAACTAACAAGTGTCTTCCACTCCCAGACTAAGCATGAAGTAAAATTTCGAGTTTAGAAAAGCCCCGCGTAGAAAATTTGTCGAGGGTCGCGCAGCGACCCGAGACAAATTTTCACGGGGCTTTTCTAAACTCGAAATTTTACTTCATGCGCCACGCGTATAAAACACTGAAATATTGTGAAGTTGGAAATATATAACGCTTAGATATGATGGTGATTAATATTTACCGAGATGTAGCAAAAAAATGCAAGAATTACTTTTTTACTTTCCCCCGTACGTAATACAAAGGGAAAGTATTGTTTTCGTGAAAATTTTCGAATCAAAAATTTTAGCGGAAATATCCGTTTTGAGGTCCCCTGAGTCGAATAAGACCATTTTTGAAAAATGTCTGTCTGTCTGTGTGTCTGTGTGTGTGTCTGTGTGCGCTGTACCGCAAAAACCGCTAAAGATATCGAGATGAAACTTGAAACTTAAGCTTTTTGTTACAATCGGAAGAACTGAAAAGCTTTTGGTGAAAATCGGAAAACCGGAAGTGGTACTTTACTCTTAGCGTTTTTCAGTTATTTCAGATTTTTTCAATAAATGTTCATGAAACAAAAAATTCTTTCAAATAAAAGTTGTAGATAATAACAAAATGAAGATGTATTGTTCACTTACTTTTTGTCATAGCACTCTTAGTTTTTGAGATATTTCAAAAGTTGAGTGTTTTATCTAGTTATTGGTGTGTGACAGTGTATGTGTCGATACAATTAAAAAATGTTTCAAATAAAAGTTGTAGGAAATGAAAAACTAAAGATTTTTTGTGGATTCACTTTTTGTCATAGCACTCTTAGTTTTTTATATATTTAATAAATAGTGTTTTTACTTTCCCCCGTATGTAATACAAAGGGAATGTATTGTTTTCGTGAAAATTTTCGAATCAAAAATTTTAGCAGAAATATCCGTTTTGAGGTCCCCTGAGTCGAATAAGACCATTTTTGAAAAATGTCTGTCTGTCTGTCTGGCTGTGTGTCTGTGTGTGTCTGTGTGCGCTGTACCGCAAAAACCGCTAGAGATATCGAGATGAAACTTGAAACTTAAGCTTTTTGTTACAATCGGAAGAACTGAAAAGCTTTTGGTGAAAATCGGAAAACCGGAAGTGGTACTTTACTCTTAGCGTTTTTCAGTTTTTTCAGATTTTTTCAATAAATGTTCATGAAACAAAAAATTCTTTCAAATAAAAGTTGAAGATAATAACAAAATGAAGATGTATTGTTCACTTACTTTTTGTCATAGCACTCTTAGTTTTTGAGATATTTCAAAAGTTGTGTGTTTTATCTAGTTATTGGTGTGTGACAGTGTATGTGTCGATACAATTGAAAAATGTTTCAAATAAAAGTTGTAGGAAATGAAAAACTAAAGATTTTTTGTAGATTCACTTTTTGTCATAGCACTCTTAGTTTTTGAGATATTCAATAAATAGTGTTTTTTATCTAGTCATTGGTTTGTGTCAGTATGTGTTGATCCAATTGAAAAATGATTCAAATAAAAGTTGTAGTTATCGAAAAGTTGAAGACATTTTGAAAATAATAATGCTACAAATATTTTAAAAGTGATTTAATACGCAATTTACGGGGGAAAGTACTATGATGGACACATCACCATTTTTTGTGAATAGTTTTGGAATAATAATAATAAAAGTAGGATAAATTTAGTTAGGGCCACCTTGGAATTTTATAAAATTGTATTAATCACGTACACCTCTTTACTTCTAGATGGTTCAGATATATTCTGCAATTACTAATAAATAATGTACGTTATTATTAATTTTATTAAATAGGATTTTCTAGACAAAAGGGTGCATACGCATATTGTGTCATCCCTTATCTTTCTTAACGATTCACCACTTAGTAAGCGCATACAAGAAACCGCTAGGAAGAGTGTTTTCGCTTTTAGCGATCTTATTTCACCCGAGTGTTCTTTGTGTATATGTGTGTATGTGTAGCGCAAGAGGGAAACTGAATCAATATTTACGCAGGCAAGAGGGATTGCTATTTCTGAAGGAATGCAACTCTCCACATAGTTATTTTACATGTGTAATATACAATAATAGGAGTTAGACTGAAAAACCGATGGTCGATAGCCCGTGCATAAGACATATTTTGTAAAATTATTTAGAATTTAGTTGTTAAAAGTCTATAAATTAAGATTATATTATGATTTAAAGTGAAGTTAAAAATATACTGCTCAAGTTTTAACCAAATCTTGCGCTTCAAATTTTGATAGTGACATATTTAAAATTAACGAGAGTCTTCCACTCCCAGATTAAGCATGAAGTAAAATTTCGAGTTTAGAAAAGCCCCGCGTAGAAAATTTGTCGAGGGTCGCGCAGCGACCCGAGACAAATTTTCACGGGGCTTTTCTAAACTCGAAATTTTACTTCATGCGCCACGCGTATACAACACTGATTTAAAGTGAAGCTAAAAATACACTGATCAAGTTGAATCTCATGTTAATAAATTGTACAAATATTTATTTTATTTAACCAAATCTTGCGCTTCAAAAATTGCACATTCGTGACTCTGGCGTTTGAGTGACGATATATTTTGTCTATTTTTAATGCATTTCGCAAAATATCTATAATTTTATAAAAATATTGACGTTTTAATAAATCCTGTTCCAGGAAAAATCTGTCAAACTGCAGGGGTATATTACTTAGATAATGTTGCAAAATATAAAAAAGAATTACAATTAATATCGACTTTCTGCAAAAATGTTGTCTCTTTGAGACAAGTCTCCAAATATTTATTGAAACAACTACTTCTCTTGTCTCAATGAGACAAAATGTTTGCAGAAAGTCGATATTAATTTTAATTCGTTTTTATATTTTGTAAATATTTTGCAAACTATTGATAAACTCAATTTTTTGTTATGTTAAATTTTCTTAAGATCATGTTAAGCAAAAAAAGTTATATCAACGTAAGTCCGATTCGGAAAGTTTAGTGAATTATGGCTTGTTAAAGAAAAGTGTTCAAAATTGTAAGGTGCAGGCTTTGGAAAGCATTCCTTCACAATTATTTGTTTTGCAGTCACTTGTAAGTTAACTTAACTGGTAAATGTAGTAGAGCAAAATTAAAGGAAACTATTAAAAATTGAATGAGGAGAAAATAAAAATTACTAACATACAGAGCGTCTATATTTAACAATACAAAACGCACAGCTAAAGAAAATTCATCAAAGGAAACTATAGAATCGTGCCGTTTCTTTTTGCTTAATATTTTGAGGTTCTAGAAACCCAATTCAATTGCTAGCTTAGCAGCTTTATAATGTGGGTCCGTCGGTCGCTATGTGGATTTCTATAACCATTTGTAATTGTTTTGTATCTTATGTTACGCAACAATTAATTCACTCTGAATCTTACGCACGAACAATCTCGAAATTAACTTGCTCGTAACAAAGTTCAAGCAAACTTAATCCCCCTCGCGAATCACATCAAACGCCCACGCAGGGATTACCACCCCAGGAGTCGTCACCAGAAAGCCGAATTTTCGTTTCCTGTAGGCACGAAAGTTCAGGTGCTTACGTGTTTGGAAAGACAGTGTTTGTTTTGCTTAAAAATAGATTTATTTTTAAATGAAAAGAAACAATGTATAAGTTGTTTGTTTTCAATTAAGAAAATCTGTACACTGTTAAAACATTAGTTGTATAGTGAGTCAACAATTAGAAGTTTACAGAAAATACATACGGAATCTGGAAAATATATGAGGACCCGAGAAGCCAAGGGATATAAGTGCAAATTTTATAAAATTGGAGTAACAAGTGTGGAGATGTGTTTTTAGATACATTCAATAATTTGTTGGCAACTGATATTAGTAAATAAGGTAATTCTAGTTTAATATAAGACATTGAGTGCACATTTTCCTTAGTTTACTTTCTTTTCTAAACTTAAAAAATTTTCCCCCAAATCTATTTGTATGCATTTCTAGCTTCTAGGGTAATCATATAAAATATTTATTCTTCCTTTAACTCGAAAGATAAATTATTCTCCGTTTCATTGTTCCAACCATGCACGATTGTTTCTCCATTGTTTTTGCCTGAACCAATTTTCTTTTAAACAATATATATAAAATATAGTAATTGTTTAAAAGAAAATTCAGCCTTGTGATATTAGAATACAATAAATTCCAAAGAAAATGTCCGAGAGTCAATATTGATGCGGCAAAAAAAGGTGGATTCGCCAGGAAATCCATCGCTTGAATTTCAATTGCCAACAAAGCTTTGTGTAAAACTTGCTAATATTTTTAAATGTTTCTATAGTTAAAAGAAATATCTCGATAACTATAGTGTTCGGTACATTTGCAGAAATCCATTAATTTGATAAAAGCGGTCAATTTAAAGCTTTTGTGTTTCTACTTTGTCTTGGACCAATCTAAATTTGCAGACTTTAAAAACAGTTCAATTTCAAGCTATAAACGGGTATTTTCCACTCCCAGATTAAGCATGAAGTAAAATTTCGAGTTTAGACAAGCCTGAAAATTTGGATAACCGATGAGAAGTTGGCCATAGATTTCCAGCCACGAATCCGGCGCCTCCACCATTTATAAAACTATAATTTAGCAACGTATTACAACGAATACAATTTTCATAGAAACAATTGATAATTTAGTTAAATGTAATGCTGAGATAGCTCTTACAACTTTTAAAAGTTATGATTTAGCATCTGGCATTAAAATTTGTATCTGTGATAAAAGAGGACATTTCAAACATTTTAAAAATGCTATTTGGGGAGGTTTAGAAACGATTTTAATAGCCACAAATGTCCTCAGTAGTGTTATTACCACTATAAAACAATAATTGGAGGACCATCTTTCTTCAATTTTTTTTAACATGTTTTTCTAAAACGCCCACCTGAAGACAAGGCTTATTTTTCGAAAAATAAAAAGTTGGTGTTTGGGGCCTTTTAGAAATGATTTTATTAGCCACAAATGTTCTCCATAGTATTAGTAACCATATTATACAACAATTGGAGGACCATCTTTCTTCAATTTTTTTTAACATGTTTTTCTAAAACGCCCACCTGAAGACAAGGCTTATTTTTCGAAAAATAAAAAGTTGGTGTTTGGGGCCTTTTAGAAATGATTTTGTTGACCACAAATGTTCTCTATAGTATTAGTAACAATATTAAAGAACAATTGGAGGATCATCTTTCTTAGTTTTTGTTTAAACATTTTTTTTCCATACCGCTCACCTGATGACATGGCTTATTTTTCGAAAAATAAAAAGTTGGTGTTTAGGGCCCTTTAGAAATGATTTTGTTGGCCACAAATGTTCTCAATAGTATTAGTAACCATATTAAACAACAATTGAAGGACCATCTTTGTTCAATTTTTTTTAAACAATTTTTTTCCAAACCGCTCATCTGAAGACATGGCTTATTTTTCGAAAATAAAATTTTGGTGTTTGGGGCCTTTTAGAAATGATTTTGTTGGCCACAAATGTTCTCCATAGTATTAGTAACCATATTAAACAACAATTGGAGAACCATCTTTCTTCAAATTTTTTTAAACTATTTTTTTCTAAACCGCTCATCTAAAGACATGACTTATTTTTCGAAAAATTAAAAGTTGGTGTTTGGGGTCTTTTAGAAATGATTTTGTTGGCCACAAATGTTCTCCATAGTATAAGTAACCATATTAAACAACAATTGAAGGACCATCTTTCTTCAATTTTTTTTTAAACTATTTTTTTCCAAACCGCTCATCTGAAGACATGGCTTATTTTTCGAAAAATAAAAAGTTGGTGTTTGGGGCCTTTTAGAAATGATTTTGTTGGCCACAAATGTTCTCAATAGTATTAGTAACCATATTAAACAACAATTAGAGGACCATCTTTTTTCAATCCTTTTTAAACAATTTTTTCCAAACAGCTCACCTGGGTGAGCGGTTTAGAAAAAAAATGTTTAAAAGATATGAAGAAAGATGGTCCTCCAATTGTTATTTAATATGGTTACTAATACTATGGAGAACATTTGTGGCCAACAAAATCATTTCTAAAAGGCCCCAAACACCAACTTTTTATTTTTCGAAAAATAAGCCATGTCATCAGGTGAGCGGTATGGAAAAAAATTAAAAAAAAAATTAGGAAAGATGGTCCTCCAATTGTTATTTAATATTGTTACTAATACTATAGAGAACATTAGTGGCCAACAAAATCATTTCTAAAAGGCCCCAAACACCAACTTTTTATTTTTCGAAAAATTAGCCATGTCTTCAGGTGAGCGGTATGGAAAAAAATTGTTTACAAAAATTGAAGAAAGATGGTCCTCCAATTGTTGTTTAATATGGTTACTAATACTATGGAGAACATTTGTGGCCAATAAAATCATTTCTGAAAGGCCCCAAACACCAACTTTTTATTTTTCGAAAAATAAGCCATGTCTTCAGGTGGGCGTTTTAGAAAAACATGTTGAAAAAAATTGAAGAAAGATGGTCCTCCAATTATTGTTTTATATTGGTAATAACACTACTGAGGACATTTGTGGCTATTAAAATCGTTTGTTAACCTCCCCAAATAGCATTTTTAAAATGTTTGAAATGTCCTCTTTTATCACAGATACAAATTTTAATGCCAGATGCTAAATCATAACTTTTAAAAGTTGTAAGAGCTATCTCAGCATTACGTTTAATTAAATTATCAATTGTTTCTATGAAATTTTATTGTATTCGTTGTAATACGTTGGTAAAATTATAGTTTTATAAATGGTGGAGGCGCCGGATTCGTGGCTGGAAATCTATGGCCAACTTCTCAACGGTATTTGGATATGCTGGGGCGCGCGAGCGAAGCGAGTCGCGCCCCGGCAAATCCAAATGTTCAGGCTTTTCTAAACTCGAAATTTTACTTCATGCGCCACGCGTAAAAACGCTGGTTTTAAGTGAAGTTCAAAATACACGTCTTGAGCATACTGATTTGGTAGCATGTTGTGAACTTCACAACATGTCAGTGTTTTAGACGGGTGGCGCATGAAGTAAAATTTCGAGTTTAGAAAAGCCTGAAAATTTGGTTTTGTCGCTCCGCGCTTCGCGCAACGCGACTAAACCAAATTTTCAGGCTTTTCTAAACTCGGAATTTTACTTCATGCTTAGTCTGGGAGTACAAAACACTCGTTTAAAGCTTCAAATTTAACTCTTCTAAAAAAATAACCAATATCTAAAGATTTACAGCATATTCACTGTAAAATAGATTCTTTTTTTCTTTAAATTACTAACTAATAAAGTTAATTTAATACCTGACTTAAGAATGTGTGCAGAAAAATTTAAATATTTAGTTATTTAAATATTTCGATTATTACTCAATTAAACAAAAATCAAGTAATTATTGTAGTAATTTCTTTCTTCACTCATTAATTTTATTTACTAAATGTACATTTCGAACACTATGTGTTCATTCTCAATAGTAATATTTGTCAATTGTATTACTATTGAGAATGAACTCATAGTGTTCGAAATGCACATTTTGTAAATAAAACTAATGAGTGAAGAAAGAAATTACCACAATAATTATTAGAAAACACTTCACGTAACTAAAAGAAGAATATTGAAAAAAATCAAGTATTTTTAATGTATTTCTAATTTTACAATATTCCAGTGTTTTATACGCATGAAGTACAATTTCGAGTTTAGAAAAGCCTGAACATTAATTTGCTTTGGTAGCTCCGCTTAAATTCAATTCCGTAAGAGAAATGCATTTTACATGTTGAATAATGACCACATTTTTCTCGAACGCAATCTGCTCCTTTCCTCAGGTGACCGTGAAGGTTAATCCCCTCATCGATTCCGATTACCAAACAGGGGGAAGAAAAATCGCAGACTGGAGAAGGGGGATGGTATCACCCTCCGCCGTTCCTTCCTTTACCTTTGTTCGGGAGGTGATTCTTTCCCTTTCCTAAGCAAAAATCGCCCCATCAAGCTCACCCCCCCGAGATGTAATTGCTGTCTGGGCTAACAGACCAAAATTAAATTGGATGGTTATTGTGTGTTTCGTTTCAATAAAGGAAAATCATAAAGATTCTCAAATAATCAAACGCGAAGGAATAACATCTTTTCATGTAATTAATTGAATTGTGGGTCCTTTTCTAGTTCAACACAGATATGTTTCTGACTTACTACTGGTCCTCATCAGTGCAGTGTATCGAATGTTTGATTTCCCCCCTAATAGTCAGACGAGAAAAAATGAAACGAAAAAATGGTTATGTATTTGAGTCGCTCAGCTGTAAAACTAGCCATACGTGTTTTGACAAACTTGTGGCAAAATGGACAAAAACTGATTTTACAGCGCCTTTTAAATAAATGAAAATAGTGTCTAATATGCATTGTATCGAATGGGGCAAGAAAAATTATGTAAGACTAAGTAAAAAGTTGGCAGATTTTGTAACTGAAAAAATATGTTAGCTTTTGTAACCGAGAAATGGAGCAGGCTTTGCATTCTACAGGATTTTTCAAACTTAATTTTATAGGGTTAAGATGGGTTTTGAAGGTCTATTTACTTTTATAATTGTAGCCTGAGACGAGTAGAGTCCAAGGATACCAAAATCTCTAAATCAAAAAAAAAAATTGTATGGCTGGTTTTGCATCTAGGCAACTCATTTATAATACTGTTTCCTCGTTATTATAATGACGATTAAATATGAAAAAGATATCTCATAATCGAAGAGTTACAACAAAAGGAGTATACGTTGATATATTTACACACTTTTCGTCGTAACTCTTGGATTATCAGATTTGTTTTTCATGTTTAGTAAACTAATATAATATTAGTAAATAGTAAAATATACAGAGATTTTGTCTTATAAGTATACATGTTTTAATTTACAGTGTATATTCTGTAAATCTCTAAATATTGATTGTTTTTTAAAAGAGTTAAATTTGAAGCTTTAAACGAGTGTTTTCCACTCCCAGACTAAGCATGAAGTAAAATTTCGAGTTTAGAAAAGCCTGAAAATTTGGTTTGATCGCGTAGCGAAGCGAAGCGATCAAACCAAATTTTCAGGCTTTTCTAAACTCGAAATTTTACTTCATGCGCCACGCGTCTAAAACACTGATATATTGTAAAGTTCACAATATGCTATCAAAGCAATATGTTAAAGACGTGTATTTTGAACTTCACTTGAAAGCAGCGTTTTTACGCGTGGCGCATGAAGTAAAATTTCGAGTTTAGAAACGCCTGAAAATTTGGATTTGCCGGGGCGCGACTCGCTTCGCTCGCGCGCCCCGGCAAATCCAAATTTTCAGGCTTTTCTAAACTAGAAATTTTACTTCATGCTTAATCTGGGAGTGGAAAACACTCGCTTAAATATTCAAATTGAACTGTTTCTAAAAACAACGAGCGACGAAAAATTAATTGTGTATGCATATGTAGGTATACTTAAAAGAAAAATCCTTGGCGACGCGTAATTGTATGCATTTCATAAGTATCTATGATATATATCGTAGTTTATAAATATCGATATACATCATGATAATTATCGTGACAGATATCTTATGATATATATTGATATATATCGTCTGAACCTTAAATGAAAATAATTCGGAAATATAAAAAGCAATTTACTGCACACATTTAATTTAGTTATTTAAACATTCAAAACTTTTGTATTTCAGTAAGTATCCATGATGTATATCGTAGTTTATAAATATCGATACATATCATAGATATCTTATGATATATATATATAGTCCGAACCCTGAATGAAAGTAATTCGGAAATATAACAAACAATTTACTGTACAGATTTAATTGAGTTTCAAGACTTATTTTATTTAAACATTCAAAACTTTTGTATTTCAGTAAGTATCCGTGATATATATCGTAGTTTATAAATATCGATACATATCATGATAATTATCATTATAGATATCTTATTTATATATATATATATATATATATATATATATATATATATATATATAGTTCGAACTCTGGATGAAAGTAATTCGGAAATACACTCGACCGCAAAAAAAACGCGCCACTTGAAAATTCACGTTTTTTCGTGAATATTCAAACAGCCATAACTTCGGTCGATGTGGATGAAATTTTATGAATTTTTGAGTTTTTGGAACGCTAAAGTTTTCTCTTTAAGGGCAAATAAGTGGATATAACGAAATTTAAGCACTTCTGCATTTAAAAGTCATACCAACAAAAAAATGTTCAGAATGTTAGAAATGATAAAAGTTGAGAAGTTATACTGTGCCCAAAAAAAATCGTAGCTCCACTTCAAAAAGAGCGCAACAAAATTCCATCATTTTCCTTTGAAATAAGCGAAAAATCATGTCGATCCAATGATTTGGCTCGAAGTTATGGCAATTTTTTTTAAAAAGTGTATTTTGGGGCATAACTTTGGCGGACAGGCATAACTCTGCTCGCAAACCTGTGACATTATGCGATTTAAAAAGATTGAAGTTTTCTCTTTAAGGGCATGTTAGTCAGATCTTCAAACATGCACATTTTACCCCCTTCTACCCCTGCGTTTGGGCACAGTATAACTTCTCAACTTTTATCATTTCTAACATTCTGAACATTTTTTTGTTGGTAGGACTTTTAAATGCAGAAGTGCTTAAATTTCGTTATATCCACGTATGTGTCCTTAAAGAGAAAACTTTAGCGTTCCAAAAACTCAAAAATTCATCAAATTTCATCCACATCGACCGAAGTTATGGCTGTTTGAATATTCACGAAAACACGTGAATTTTCAAGTGGCGCGTTTTTTTGCGGTCGAGTGTATAACGAACAATTTACTGGACAGATTTAATTGAGTTTCAAGACTTATTTTATTCAAATATTTAGAACTATTTTCAGTAAGTAGCCTTTGTTGTGTATGGTGTAATTATGTTTTGGTTTTTATGGTAAAAGTCGGAAAAGCAACCGCAAAATTCAAATTAAAAACCCGTTTATCCTTGATCGTCCATTTGCGGATGCAACAATATGATTCATAATTGTTTCACAACGAAAGTTATTACTCGTAAGGAAGTCGCCTCAATTTGGTCTATCTCGATCTGTGTGTAGGTTAAAAAAAATTGCGCCATTGTAAATACTGAAATTTTAATGGTACACTAGAGATTGTAATACGGCGAACCGGTTTACTGATTTGGAGGTAAATTGTAAAAAATGCTCGCTGAACACTGATTTAAAGTGAAGTAGAGCAAAGTCCGTATTATATGTGCCTCACCCTATAAAATAAACCACCTGACTGTATTAGAACTGTTATGCAGATTAAATTGTTTAAGAAAATTAAGTATTTTCTTAAACAATTTAATCGCTCTTAATTGAGAATTCATACTATTTGATTAAGGACTTTTTAAATGATTCATTCATAGGCAGTATTAAATTCGTATTATTATTTTATTTTGTGACTTCTTTTTTAATCTTTTTACAGGGATATCTCAAATCCATTGTTTACAATGACAAACCACGGACCCTGCAACACCCGAAGGACAACATTCGCCAAGCCATCGCTAACATTCTCGTGGTTATGCTCGAAAGAGTGGAGCGAAACTTCAAAAATCGGGTGGATCGCTAATGAAGGGCCGCCATTTGTTCGATGTCATTTTTAAAACCACTTGAAACAAAAATTCAGGATGTGTACAATACGATAAAAATAGAATTAAATCGATATGTAAAATACTTTTTATTTTATTGACCTTTCAAATCAGCAAATTTCCCTGCCGCGCCCTATAACTGCAATTAAAGGCCCAGCGGCCCCCACAAGCGGGGTTTCCCCGGTGGTATTTATAACCGGTTAGCTATTTCAAAGAAGACCTATCAATTATTTCGTGAGGTCAATCTATTTTTTCTGTAGTCGAATAAAAACGTACAAATTGTTTTATTTTGAGATGAATTTGATAAAACACCTTGTTCAAATAAATTCGTGAGTTGACTTACTCGATATTCATTTTAACCCCCCCCAATTAATGCAATGTATAGTTCAAGGAAGGCATTGATCTATCCTGTGATGGTGATTTCAAACAAATTGCCATGCAGACTTGTTCTCAAGGAATTCCCATTTATGCTGTAGACAATAATTACGCCTACGTCTAAATGTAAATGGCCTGCAAGTACAAAATGGCAAATTATGTTTATTTATGAACGGTTTTTTTCTCTTCTATTCTCTAAACCACAATCTAATAGTCTATTTAGCAAGAGTTTATTTAAGAATGCTTTAAATTTGTATATATTGCTTGTTTTAGTGTGAAATTTCAAGCTTTAAACGAGTGTTTCCACTCCCAGGTTAAGCATGAAGTAAAATTTCGATTTTAGAAAATTTGGTTTGGTCACTACCAAACGACCAAACCAAATTTTCTGGCTTTTCTAAACTCGAAATTTTACTTCATGCGCCACGCGTATAAAATACTGATCAAGCTTAAGCAGTATATTACGAACTTCACTCTAAATGAGTGTTTTATACGCGTGGCGCATGAAGTAAAATTTTAATTTAAAGCTTTAAACAAGTGTTTTCCACTCCCAGACTAAGCATGAAGTAAAATTTCGAGTTTAGAAAAGCCCCGTGAAAATTTGTCGAGGGTCGCGCAGTATTATATATATATATATATATATATATATATATATATATATATATATATATAATATATCAGTATTATACACTGATTTCAAGTGAGGTTCAAATATACATAAATTTGACAATATTATAGTGTATTATACGCGTGACGCATGAAGTAAAATTTCGAGTTTAGAAAAGCCATAAATTTTAGTTCATGCTTAGCCTAGAAGTGGAAAACACTCGTTAAAAGCCTCAAATTGAACTCCTCTAACAAACAACGCATGTCGGAAAATTAACATCGTATGCATATGTATATAGATACTTTGATATAGATAATTTGATTGCCCATTGAGAGGTTTGCCATATAAATAAAATCAAACAAAAAGGTAAACTCTGTTTTTTTTTTTCATATGACTAAACTTAGAGTGTATTTACTGCGAACAGTTGCAATCAGTTGCTGCTTGAACAGTAGGGTGCTTTAAACATACAATTTTGAGATATTGGTAAACTCGGTAAATGATTGTCAATGTTACAAATAAATTATAATTTGTCAAATAAATTGTCACGATGCAGAGAGTTTCGGAAGAGAGAACGCTGCAACTTGCATCTAAACAACACGTATTTAGAACTTTTCCAAACTTGAATATATAAATGGGGAGGACAATGAAGAAGACAGCTAGATATTGTAAAGTCGGTGGCAAAAACTGTCTAAATTTAGCATATCACACAGATTTTTAATGAATATATGAAATTGAAGAGTAATCTTATTTCAAAATATTAGAATCTGCATTTTTGTTATTTTTCAAATAATGGAAAGTGGTTAATCTTACCTTAAATTTAAAAATGTGAAAAAGCAGCACTAAAAAGTACCTTTCTTTTCGAAAAAAACGCAAAACTACAACTAAACAGCACTGATTTTACAAAAAACACAAAAATTATACACAGACAATTGTCTTTGAGACAAAATGCATGAATTATTTGTTATTATAAACAATAAAACATAACAAAAAAACATTTGAATTTTCCATCTGTTAGTCGGTAATGTAGATTTCCTTAAATTACGAATGATGTACAATAGTAGCACTAGAAAGTACTGATTATACACAAAACGCAAAAATTATACTTAGAAAATAGTGTTTGAGAAAAAATGCATAAATGATTTGTTTTTATTTTTTTTAATTTTGGGTTTTACGTCATCTATTTCCGCTGCTAAGGCCAATCATGACGCCGGAGATTAGGTCTACAGCTATCCGGGAATTTTGCCGAACCCGGTGGGAGTTCCAACCCACCGGTAGGGATCTTTAACGTGCACGCAACATCCAGGCAGTACACGGGTCCTACATGCATTTAACGTCATATCCGAGAAGACGGAGTGTTTGGCATTTTTATCCTAACCTATATAAATGCAGACAACTTGTTAGGCCGGAAATGATTTGCTAATAAAACAAATCAAACAAAAAACATTTGAATTTCGGTCGGTAATGTAGATTTCCTTAAAGTGATGTGCATCACTAGAAAGTACTGTTTGTTTTATTGTGAAACTAAAGAATTACCAGCAAAATGTAGTCAACTAGAAATAGTGTGTTTGTCACAAACATACTAAGCACACATGATTAGTTATAATATAGGTATATTTAAAAAAAAAAACATTGCAATTTTTCTATTCAGGTCAGTCAAAAATATGGCAATTAGCCCATATTGATTTAATTTCATTAAAAACAGTGAATCGAATATAAAAGTAATATTTATAGGTGTTATTTATTATATATTGTTATATTATTTGTTGATATTTTACTATTGCAGTAAATATCCTAGTTATCGTTCAAAGGTGGCGCCATCTATTTTTTGTATCGTAAATTAAATACTTATGATTTAATATTCAATCTGGATTTATATATCCATTATTTTAAAGAAACGTCAGTAGACTTCAATTCTAGTGTAAAATTAATATCGTGATATTGGCTAAATTAATGACAATAACTCCACAAATTAGATGAATTACGTCATCATTTTGGAGATAATTTCATGTGTGTAATTTGCACCTGTAATGTGCCATTTAGTCGAAAATACGACCATATATAACCTCAAAACTGGAACCCTAAAATCGATTTGCGGCTAAGAGGTAAGTCGCCTTAACCAACGAACTTTAGATTCGTGCATCGCATACATGTTTGCCCCGATTCCGTTTTCAGAATCTCAAAAATCGTAGTAAATCAATATGCAATAAATCCTAAAATTAATATCGCGAGATCGGCTGAATTAATGACAAAAACACTACAAATTGGATGAATTACATTATCATTTTGGAAATAATTTTATCATATGTGTAATTTCCATCTGTAATATGCTTATTTAGTCGAAAATACGGCCATATATAACCTCAAAAGTGGAACTTAAAGTTCGATTTGTATCCAAGAGGTAAGTCGCCTTAATCAACGAACTTTAGATTCGTGCGTCCCATACACGTTTACCTCGATTCCGTTTTCAGAATCTCAAGAATCATGGTAAACCAATATGCAATAAATCCTAGATTTTTTTTCTGTAAGCACGCAAGTACCTGTTATTTAATTATTGACTATTATACAAAGATGAATTTACCTGACCCTCAGAGAGACTTTATTAAATTGGTAGTAGATACAAATAATTTGAGACGGTAATAGGTACATTTGTAATCTTGATCTTTGTTCAAAGAATTATCCATTTTATCATGTTAGTTGAATCATTATATTACTGTCAGATTTCCCTTCACATAACCTACAAATACAAAGTTGATTTACAACACAACATGTGATTAATCTTGTTCTAAAATAAAACACACAACCTGCATCACACCTTGAAAAGTCAAATTTGATTTGTCATATTAAAAAAAAATAGATATAGGCATACGTTTGTGATGCTGTGTTCTGTTTTTTTGTGATGTCAGTAGAAAAGTGTGATGTTAACTATAGCAAAATAAAGCATTATTTTTCAATAATGCAAATAACTAAATAAAACTTATTCCTTTTCTAAAAAAACACCAATTGTTAAAGTAATTATTATGCAAACATGATTCGCCGTGCATGTCGCGTTTTAATTAGGTAATAAATAGTTGTTTCTGGCTCACACCATCGCGCATTCACATTCTTATTATTAAATTAAAAATATAAAACATTTCCGGCTGTCTTAACAGATTCAAGAAATCCTGGTTCGTTTGCGATTCGTGTAAATGGAATGTGAGAGATTTTGATTCAATTCAGAGAATGGTATTGGAAATAATTTATTGTGGTTATTTTTGGAATTTTACGAGTTTTAAACAATGGGTGTGAGAGTTTTTTTTTTATATGTTGTTTAATTATTTCCAGAGAAATATTTGCTATCAAGATATTTTTATTTGTATTGTGAGCGATGGGTTCGTGATTTATTATAATTTTCTGCCAAGTTGCAATTACTTACGTAACGTCGGATTTTCGAACAAATTATACCGGGTGTTGACTTGGCGAACGCAACAAAGGAATGCGCATGTTGATTTTGAAGTGTTCAAATTTTGGCTTCCCTATTTATTTTAGAGACAAAATGTATTTAACTTTTTTGTAGAGGGAAAAATTCTAAATTTATGAATGTTCACACCTAACACTTTACGTTTCTCCAAGTTAAAATAATTAAAAAATAGTAATGTGCTGTTATAAAAATATTGACATGCCATGTGTTTTTGACGCATGAAGTAAAATTTCGAGTTTAGAAAAGCCCAGAAAATTTGTCTCGGGTCGCTGCGCGACCCTCGACAAATTTTCACGGGGCTTTTCTAAACTCGAAATTTTACTTCATGCTTAGTCTGGGAGTGGAAAACACTCGTTGAAAGCTTCAAATTGAACTCTCTTAAAAATCAACAAATGTCAGAAAATTTACAGCTAATTTAATTAAGAAAAAGTAATAATAATAAACGTCTTTTATTCAATAATCAAACAAACATCAATAAATTACATCTATTTTACAATCACATCATTATTGAATATGGCGAAGTTCAGCATAACATAATATGTTTGCTGTTTTTCAACTTGACCATAGAATTGCATAATAAAAACATCCTAAAAATAAAAATAAAGAAACGAAAATTTTGTTTTACAATTTTGTTAACACAATTTAGTAATCAATACAATTATTTATTAGTTTTTTTCATAATAATTACTTTATATGCTTTTTTGAATGTATTTTTCGCCAAACCTAAAATATTCCGTGGGCAATGATTTAAAACTTTCGCTATTTGGTACGTAAAAGATCGCAAGAATAAAGCCGTCTTATGTGCAGGTGGTGATAGAGTACCCTTAAATCTAATATTAATATTATGCACGTCCCCTCTGTATGAAATTTTGTCACGTAGGTACTTTGGGCACTTATTCGTAACTATTTTATTAAATAATACGGCTTGGTGTAACTTTCTCCTCTCATCCATGTCCAACCAACCTATTTCATTCCTTTTTGCTGATACATGTTGTCTTCTAGGTATTCCAAAAATAAATCTTGTGCAGCTATTTTGTATTTTTTGTATTTTCCTAGCGGTTACGGTATCCAAGCATGGTGCATATAAGATATCACAATATAAAAAAATTGAAAGCACAAGAGAATTACACAAAATAATGTTATATTTTTTGGACAACACATTCCTGGAACTATATAGTAATTTTAGTTGATAAAAAGCTCTTTGGCAAAATTTAGATATGTACTTTTTAAAACGAAGATCAGTATCCACAGTAATACCAAGAATTTTAACTTCATTTTCCATTTTTATGGGAACATTGTTAATAACAATTTTCCCATTAACATTGCCTAATGTTAATTCTCTCGTCTTCTTTCTTCCAAACAAAATAGCGCAAGATTTATTCCGATTTAAAAATAAGGAATGCTTATAACGATTTTCATATAACCCTTGCAAGTCTATATTTACATATTCGCAGGCCAGGCCGGCGTCATATTTTTTGAAAGAAAAATATACCTGTGTATCATCAGCGTAATATTGTGCTGAACAATATTTCAGAATTTGAGGTAAAACTGATGTATATACTATATATATAACAAAGGGCCTAAAATAGACCCCTGCGGTACCCCACTACCACTACAGACTGATAGTGGTAAGGAAATATCATTTTTAGTTACGACCATTTGACAGCGATTTAACAAGTAGTTTTTTACTAATAATACGGCTGAAGAACTTAAGCCAACGTAATTCAAAATAGCCAACAAAAGATTATGATTTATTGTAATAAAGGCATTTGAAAAATCAAGCAATATCAGTATTATTTGAAATAAAACAACACAGTTGGGAGGGTTTCACTTTTATTGTTGAACACTGCAACATGTTTCACCACACAGTGGCTTCATCAGGCAGATGAAATAATCGTGTTCAACAATAAAAGTGAAACCCTCCCAACTGTGTTGTTTTATTTCAAATAGTATTATGGAGTTTCATCATGTATCCGCCTCATCAATTAAATATCAGTATTGTTAACTTATCATTATCAGTCTGTCTAATTATGTTATCGACCACATTTAAAAGAGCTGTACAAGTGTTATGGCCACTTCTGAAGCCAGATTGTGTAGCGGGTAATATATTATGTTTGCAAACAAATGATTCCAATTGTTCTTTTATGGATTATTCAATAATTTTTGATAAAACAGGTAAAACACTAACCAGCCTTAAATCCTTGAACTCTATGGGGTTGTTAACTTTAGGAAGTGGTTTAACGTATGCAATTTTCCATGTTTCGGGAAAAACCGAATGTACTAAACAATAATTAATAATATGTGTCAAGTATGGTAATAGGTATGGACAGCATAATCTAACAAATCTTATGTCAATTCCATCATGTCCCACTGCTTTAGATTTAATACAGCAAATGTACTTAGAAATTGTTATTTCAGTTACTTCTTTAAACATAAAATTTTCTGAACACATTTTGTTATTTTGTTTGTTATAAAATTCAATTAACTCTGTATTTTCGTATGACATGGTGGAATTAACATAAAAACTATTTATCTCGTTAGCGTTATTTAAATATACCTATCTACAAACAACAAGACTCTCGAAAGCGAAGACTGGTACTAGATTCCACGCTGTTAAATTCTTCAACGCACTACCGAAAAACATACAGCAATTGCCTCCCAAGCAATTTGCAAATCGTCTGAAAACGCTACTTGGGGATAAAGGTTTTTACTGCTGGGAAGAATTCCTTAAATTTGATTTTAAAACTCATTTTAAATTGTGAACGTCCGTATGTTACTTCAATATGTTATTTTAATGTGTTATTTTAATGTGGTATTTTAATATGTTGTTTTAATATGATATTTTAATATGTTATTTTAATATGTGACTATAGATCTATTTACTTATTTACTTCGATGTTTCTCACTATACAAACTAGCTTATAAGGTTTTATTATGGTAATTAGTTAAGTTATTCCTTTATTCCTTTTACTTCACTTTTTTATTTTAATTCTATATGTACATTTCGGGTACAATGTACCCTTTATCAATAGAAAAAACTAATTGATAAAGGGTACATTGTACCCGAAATGTACATATAGAATTAAAATAAAAAAGTGAAGTAAAAGGAATAAAGGAATAACTTAACTAATTACCATTAAACTAACCTTCACGTAACTCAAACAAGAATATCTTAGGTTTTATTATAATTATATTTTTTATTATTATATACTCGTAGGTTAAGGTGACATATGTAAAACATGTACTTTTGTTAATACATCAATAAATATGAATATGAATATGAAATGGTCGGGAATTTCACTATACTTTTTCTTATTGTATATATTACAATACTGAAAAGTGTTCCACATATTATTATTTTTGTAATAGAAAAAGTTTAAAACAAATAAATTTAGGGATAAGAGATCTAATATTTACATGTCCTATTTTTAGGAGAGCCATTTTACAGATAAATTGTTTCTAACAAAATATCTTATACTTTTTAAAGGTCTAGGGTACATTTTTTACGTCCTCCAGAGACGCCAAATAAATTGCTTTATCTCCATCTTTAAATTTAGCAAATACTTTCCCATCTTTGACCCAAACATATTTATAATTATGTTGAGTCTTCAGTTTCCTAGCTTCATAAAAAATAATATTATTATATTTTGTTAATTGCTCATTAATGTATACAATATTGTTTGCGCCACTGAGACCACAATCTTTAACTTTGATGATCTTGATCGCTTTTCTACGTTGAAGCATTTTTCCTTTTAGACTTTCCTCCATGAACTCGACTACTATATCCTCGTTGTTCCCGGTTTTGCGATAGCATCCTTTAATATCTGCCTTCTTTATATCCAAATCCATCTTATTCCCTAATTGTATTACAATGTCACGAAGATCTTCATTATTTTCTTGCTTGTCAATACCTTTAATTTCAATATTTTTAGATATTCTTTCTTCTTCCAGAAAGTTTAATCTTCCTTCCATGTTTGATACTTTATCTTTTAGTTCTACGTTTTCCTTTTTAATCGTTAAAATTATATCATGAAGAGTTTTGGTATCTTTGAGAATATCATCAAATTGTGTTGACATGAATTTCACTGAATCTTTTAGTTCTTTAATTTCTTGAAAAACATCTTCTAAATTTACAGGCTCTTTCGACTCAAGCTCAACATTATTTGTATTGTTTGTTTTTTTATCCTTATTAGGATAACGTGGCATAATTGATAATAACTTCTATTTAACAATCGAATAAAATAGGAATAAATACAAGGGGTACACTTTTCACGCCCAGGGGTCGTTCAGGGCGACTTACAAAAAAAAAAACGCACGCAGGGATAGTTTGATGACCTCGGATTCAAACATGTAATTAATGTGGAAAGTAATGTAAGGATAAGTGAAGGAAATAAACTATTAATTAAGTATATTAAAAAGTTAATAAATTATATATATATATATATATATATATATATATATATATATATATATATATATATATATATATATATATATATGTTAAACCCGAAGAAACAGTGATACATTATATATATATATATATATATATATATATATATATATATATATATATATATATGTATCACTGTTTCTTAGGGTTTAACATATATATATATATATATATATATATATAAATATCAAATTGGATAGAAACATTGACCTCCGCGTTTTTTGTTCAACGGATCGCGAATGCAGAGTAAAAATATTAACCTCTAAACTCACGTGAAATAAATTGTTTGCAGAAAAACAAATATAAATATATTTTCTTTCCTCGTTTTTCACACTCACTTGCACTTTTAACTATCCACACTATTATGTGCGATAAAATGTATATTAATTAATTGATTACTACACTATAAATCTTTTTCAAATTGACGGAGAGAATACACACATATTAATATTATATTGAACAACTAATCACTAATGTGATTTTATTACATACCATGGAATTGTTACAAAAATTGCGGATGTCAAAATAGCACAAGATATTGCTGTTACTTAATTAACGACAAAAAACATAAAGCAAACATCGTGATAACTGTGGTCTGGATAATACCACTTTATTAGGAAGATTTTGGCGTCAATGAAGTCATCACGACCATGGTCAAATGTAAGACAAAAGAAGCTGATTTGACTAGCACAGCGCTCTTACTGCATAACGGCAAAAAATCGAACTAGGCAGTTATTTATATTCGTGTTAAAAAACCACATTTAACACGCAAATCCCGTTTAATGTACTTGAGTGTTAAATGCACCTCATTTATGCTGCCCACACAATTAAATAATGCACATATTATAAGATTGTTGTGAACCGCACATTAACAGTGTTCACAGAAAATCTTTAAAAATGCTTGGTTTTATACGGCGTACTGCTCAACCATTTACGAATATATACACAATAACAAAGCTTTACACATCCTTTGTGTTGCCAAAGCTGGATTACTGTGTAGTGGTGTGGTCACCTTCTTATGACACGTACATAAAACTTTTCGAACGAGTACAAAAGACTTTCGCAAAATTCTTATATTTTAAACAATTCCATCATTACCCCGACGACTCAATCAGCTATACAAATTAATTAACTATGTTCAATTTAAAATCACTTGAAGCTAGACGTAATATTATATATTTGAAAACACTCCATCATATACTGCACAACAATTTAAATGATATGAATTTATTAGCGCAGATTAATAAATATGTACCTAGATATTCCAATAGAAATGCGCTAACATTTCTCTCTAATCGAAGTAGGACAAATCTATATTTCAATTCTCCGCTCAATAAGATGATGCGACTTTACAATGGCGTACGAAATTCGACAGATATTTTTTATCTCAATTATAGTTCGTTTGTTAAGTCAATTTTAACTCTATTGTAAACGTATACTATTTATGGTTTCCATTTTCGATTCTTAAACGTTACCACTATTTTGTTTTTTTTTTTTTTAGGATAACATGTTTAATTTTGCTGTTAATTTATGTTAGTTTGATTAAGTTAAGTATCGCATAGTCCAAAATTATCTGTTAAATTACCCTGTACTTGGATGTAAATCTGTTGGGATAATAATAATAAATAAATAAACAGTTATTATAAGTTTCAAACTGAACTCTTTTAAAAAATATCTGAAAATCTACAGAGTACAAATCGGAATATGTTTACTTAAATGAAAAATTCCTTGGATTTTTTTTTTCAAGAGTAAAGACGAAAAGATCTTCAGACGTTTCACTCCTCGACGGGGATAAAGGAAGGAGGGTGGAGAAGGGCTCCCTTAACAATTACCTCCCTTTTATATAAGGAACGTGAATCTCAATAAGGTTTAGGGGAAGAAAACACCCCCCACCACAACCCTAGCCTTCCCTGCATGAGTCATCTGTTTGCGGGAGGCCCTTCATCCATTCCAACTTGTCCAACTTTCTAACGTGTATACGAAAAGTTTGCCAAGTCACAATTTCAAACAGATGTGGTGGTGTAAATATGAAAATGATGCATGTTTCTAAATATTAACTACACAATTAGAGAGAAAGAGGGATGAATAAACCGCACTAATAACATATTTTATCACTTGAAATCAATATTATACTAAGTATCGTGAACGGTAAGGATTTGTTACCGGTCGACTTACTTACTTACTTATACTTAGTATCGTGAACAGTAAGGATTTGTTACCGGTCGAAGACAACTTTTTGCAGGAGGAGCGCGACTGGAGTGAGCGGACTCCAATTATTATCTGAGATCGGTATTGTACTTTCTGTTCGAGATGCTTATGACGTTTTTTGCACGATCGGAGCAGACGGACTACATTTCTACGCAATTATTATGAATATGTCACTAACGTTTTGTCAAGTTTTATTAGTAAAATTTTACTCATTTCAACACTAATTGAGTTGTTTTTATCAGTAAGCATTAATGGTAAACGTTCACTGAACGGTAAGTAAAACTTAAGTTCCATTTACCGATTTGTTATTCATAGCAACTTGGTAAACACAACCTACAATCTTGGAAACAGATAAGGTATAAAAAAGGGTCGATCGTGCAAATAAGATGATAGATGAATGATTTTCAGATTCTCAACAAGTTTTCGATTTTTCACGGCCGTTTTCGAAGTCAAAGAGGTTAACGAGAGTGAGTACTGTAAGGTATTGTAATCTTTGTACATTTTATTATAAATCCAACGTTTCGTTTGCAACTGCAACTTCGTAGAATATTGTTAAAAGTCATCCTTTTTTATGGAAATGGCTTTGAAACCCAATACATCAAGCTATTTGTCGATACAAATAAAACCGCGCTATAAATAAATGCATTTCTATGAAATTGCCCGACATAGTTCCGCTGTTAATCCCCCGAACGATTTTACTAAATCCAATAATGGCCCATTTGCATGTTCAATAATTCAGGGCTTAGCCAGAAATCGGGAATTATATTCTGTGTATAACGTGTATCGTTTACACCGGTAAACGAATTATTTATTCGCCATTCGCGTGAATTCCGAAATTACCAGCAGAAAATATGTATGTAACGGACCGTAGCATCCCCCAAAACGGGACTTCGAAAGATATATGACGATGGAATTAATTGTAAAAGGGGAGTTGTGGATTAATTATAATTACAGTTAAAAGCTGATCCCTATATTATTTAAATAAGTGAATAATAATTAGATTTGACACCTGCAGAAATACAGGATGAGATAGAAATCCACCTAAATGGGTTGTTTTATTTAAATTAGTATTATCATGTACCTGCCCTGCTAATTAAATATTTTTGTTATAGCTTTAAATTTCACTTTGGGATTTTAACGAGTGTTTTCCACTCCCAGACTAAGCATGAAGTAAAATTTCGAGTTTAGAAAAGCCTAAGAATTTGGATTGGCCGCGTAGCGAAGCGGAGCGGCCAATCCAAATTAGGCTTTTCTAAACTCGAAATTTTACTTCATGCGCCACGCTTAAAAACACTGATTTACAGTGAAGTTCACAAAAAACAGTGATTATAGGTAACCCAATAACTCTAACGTATATTAGGTTGCCTATAATTGTTGTTGTATGTGTGTGTTACATACAACAACAATTACAGGCAACCTAATACACGTTAGAGTTATTGGGTTACCTATAATCACTGTTTTAAACAATTTGTTCAGCGCAGAATTTGACTCACGTTTTATTCACATCTACATATTAGATTGCTAAAGCTGTATATTTTAAACTTTACGATATTTCAGTGCTTTATACGTGTGGCGCATGAAGTAAAATTTCGAGTTTAGAAAAGCCTAATTTGGATTGGCCGCTCCGCTTCGCTACGCGGCCAATCCAAATTTTCAGGCTTTTGTAAACTCGAAATTTTACTTCATGCTTAGTCTGGGAGTGGAAGACCCTCGTTTAAGATTCAAATTGAAATCTTTGAAAAAAGAAACGAATGTCGTAAGATTTACAGAGTATGCATACGTATACCTGAAAGAAAAATTCCCTGTATTTAAAAATCACATTTATGTACACACAGTTGTGATATTTTATTGTAATAAAATGTTAAGTTAAATAATGCAATTTGAAATATCTTCAGAAATTTAGTGAAAATTTAAAAATGTAAACATTTTAAATTTTACGACATCCGTTTCTTTTTTCAAAGATTTCAATTTGAATCTTAAACGAGGGTCTTATACTCCCAGACTAAGCATGAAGTAAAATTTCGAGTTTAGAAAAGCCTGAAAATTTGGATTGGCCGCGTAACACTGAAATATCGTAAAAATCTTAATAAAGAAGTATAAAATATAATTTAGCAAATTAAGGATAATAAAAAAAAAACGTTTTAAACAAATTTAATGTTTAAAACATGTTTAAACAAATTTAAATTTAAAACTAGTCTAAAACAAAACCGTTTAAAACACGACGGCTGTTTTTAAACATGTTTAAAACACTGTTTTAAACATAACAACCCTGGTGCAAACGAGCATAAGATAATTAAAAGGTTTGGACCGAAACAATTTTCTACAGAATCGAATCAAACCGGAAAGCTAATGAATGTTACAAACCGTAACGAGAATATTTTCTTGGGAACTTAAATAGGGATTGTAAATTAACCAAATTTTTCAGTTACCTAAGTTTGTGAATCAAAACGGTTTATCCATAATTTGCCTGTGAATTACAGTATAGAAGTTTGAATCATTGAATGCTAATCATTTTTAAATGTATTTACTAACTTTCATTTAGTAAATACATTTAAAAATGATTAGCATTCAATGATTTAACTTGACCGGGGGTTTCACCCCTTGTTAAGTATGAAGTAAAATTTTGAGTTCAGAAAAGCCTGAAAATTCGGATTGGTGGCAGGCGCGAGCGATGCGAAGGGCGCCGTCTAATTAAAATTTAAATAAAACACTTAATTTATATCTTTAATAATTTCTCACTTAACCCGTGGTGAAACATTTTTGAATATAATACTGGATATTTAATTAAAACACTTGGTTTGTTTCACTAATTTATATTTTCTCCAATAATCTAGTTTCGACCATTGGTCATCTTCGGGGAGGAATGTACAAAAAATATCTAAACAACTATTTATATACAAATACAGGCTATCATAAAATATCGGCAATAAGGGCGGACGCTATCGGAGAGTTCCAAAGCTCTTCCATATTATTTACAATCGGTTTTCCCCGCTTTAGCGCCTTCCTAATTTCTAGTCCCTCACGGAAATTTAAGTATCGACCCTTATTGCCTGGGTATAAAATTTTACAATCTGTTGTGTTAAAAATATGATTTTCTTCTATGCAATGCTGTGCGAATCCGGTTGAACATTTTTTATTAATTATTGATTTTTTATGTTCTTCTAAGCGTGTTCTAACACTTAACACTTAATTTGTTTAAGTTTCAAAATTATATTTATTGTACTACAGCAATTGTTTCACCACACTGTGGTTCATCGGGTAGATAAATGGTACTGTAAAGTCGGAGTCGCCGTTCAATAAATGCAAAGCAGGAAGATCTTTTAATCGTTCATTGGTCTCTTGCACAAAAATACTTTATATTACATCTACTGATTTATAATAATAATTTTTATTATTCCATTTTCATGGCTACGCCTGGCGGGCCACCGCCTATCCGATTTATCCAGCTGTGCACCACAGTACTATTCATCACCATTCATTTACCTGATGAAACCACAGTGTGGTGAAACAAATGTTGTAGTACAATAAATATAATTTTGAAACCTAAACAAATAAAGTGTTTTATTAAAGTGATATTATGGAGTTTTAACAACTCACAGCCTCAACAGCTAGCAACTAACAGCCTCAACAACAGTATTTAAAATTTAAAAATACATACGGTAATAATTACAGGCAACCCAATATACAAGAACGATATTGGGTTGCCTATAATGACCGTTTCAAACAATTGTTTAGATGCATTTACCTAGCGTTTTATTCAGGTATACATGGGGGAAATGTATACAATAATTACATACGCCGCGGAGACAGTGACTTTCACCGAAAAAGAACAACACAATATAAGAAGTCTAGAAATAAAAATAATAAGAGGTATATTAGGACCTATAAAATGTAAAAATAACGAAATACGAAAGAAAACAAACCAAGAAATACACAATGTACTAGAGGATGATATTGTAAACATCAATAACTCAATTAGGTTAAGTTGGCTAGGGCACATTTAGAGATCAAAACGGGAATGTTGGATAAGAACAATGATGGATTGGAAATCAGGGAACGTCAGAAGAAGGGCTAGACCGAAGAAAAGATGGATAGAGGAAGTAGAGGAGTGACTTAAGAATACTTAGAATAAGAAATTGGAAGTAATATACAAGAAATAGAAAGGAATGGAGAAACGTAGTAGAGGACTAATACATCCAATGAAATGGATTATAAAGGCTCCAAATGAAACGGCAAAACTCCTTGTGGAGTGGAACACCTTATGTATGTATCTATATACAGGGTGTCCACGGTAAACAGTTTTTTACAAATCTTAGGTATCCTGTCGTTAAAGTAGACCGCCGTTATTTTCCAACCGAGTTTAAACTTTAGGTAAGCAGAATTGGATTTTACAAATGCTCGCGTTCTTATCTATGGATTCTTCACTAGGTTGGCAATACTAATTGCTAGTGCGCCCGCGCGTTAAATTCTCACAGTTTTGACAGCCACCGCTTTTTCGTTAGAAAGGTTAGGAACTATTTGTTGTGTTTTGTGAAAATGTTAAACAATTTGGATGTGGATATCTTTGAGAGTGATAGTGACGAGGAAATTATCCACTACGTGGATAGATTTCGACAACCCAAACGATTTCGCACAAGGTGAGCATTTACATTTATCTGTAATTGTTGGTGATAACATAATATAATTAATCCCTCCAACAAGTGTTTATAATAAATGTTTGTTATTCTAGAGTGGATTACTTGGAGGAACTGGAAGAGTGGGAGTTTGTAATGCGATTTCGTCTTACTAAACAATCTGTACGGCAGCTGATTGAAATGGTGGAGGGCAACATTGCATCACCGACAGATAGAAACAATGCCATTCAACCTAAAACAAAAGTACTTCTAACTTTAAGATTTTATGCAACAGGATCAATGCTATTAACTGTTAGTGATTTTGTTGGTGTTGTTGTTTGTAGACCGACAGCGTGATTTATCCATTATCAATAGTAAAAAAATCTTTAAAATATGTTAATCTAACCTAATATTATAAATAGAAATATTAAAATATGCTAACTAACCTAATGTAATAAATAAATTAAAATTCCAACGCAAAAAAAAACTAAATAAATCTAACACTAACCTGATATTTGAATAAAATATCTACTGTAAAAATAGTACTAACCACAAACTAAATCAAAACACAAACTAACACTGAACTAAACAAATATAAATAAATCAAGTTAACAAATATAAATAATAAACTTAAAAAAAATCTAGCCGATCAATTTAAAAGAAAATAACACTAAACACGGATATAAAACTATAACAAAACACACACGGAACTAATCTAATCTAATAAACATAAACTAACTCCTAACAACAAATATAAACAATGGAAAAAACACAAGACGACGGCAATCAGCTGAAGGTACCAAAATGGCGAATGGTGTAGTCAAGAGAGAGCGAGAGATTTATTGAAGAGAGCGCGCGCGTTAACGGCTAGGTATCTCATGCCTCGAGGACCGAGTAACGTAAACGCGACGTAACTCCTCAATTCACCTAACGGCGCTGTACTCTCGGATTGTAAAATCAGAATTAAACGTTTAACCCGTAGACAGTATTAACGACGAGATACCTAAGATTTGTAAAAGCGGGCCTTAATCAGTTCTCCTCATGTGAAATATTTTCAACTTTATATCAATTTCGGTTCCACCGGAAGTAGCACCAAATTTGTTATTTCAAATAGAACACCCTATATATTAGTAATTTTTTAGATTCCTCGTTAAAATTGCAACATATTTTATTCAAATATATGTACACTTATCTATTATAGTTTTCAAGCAAAAAAAAAAAATTTTGACCTCTAAAAGGCATCTTGAAATCTGTCTGTAACTTCTCTTAAGAATACGATAAAAATATGGTTTAAATCTCTACTTATACCTAGAGGATGCCTCTATAGGTATATTAATTGGAAACTGTTAATTTTGACAATACGTGTTCTTAAAATGTCAATATCGAAGTGCCCTCTTCAATATCTTGTAATTCAATTTTTTTGAATGGAATGACCTTTTTTTATCACGTGGTACGATTGGGGGGAAGATTTCCTACAAAAAAGTATTAACAACTTTACTCCTAAAGCAAGTGGTTTTCGAATTATTTCGAAGATTTGTTTTTCGTTGCATTTATGGAGGGAATAATGCGCGCATAAGTAGCAACTGAATTTTAGTAGGCAAGTAGTAATGTTTTTGTTTTGTCGCGTATGTAATGCAAAATGTTAAATAATTATAGTATATTACGTAACGAGAGTAGTATGCAGCATATTACATATGAGCAGACATGTTGCGCACGAGCCGCGCAGCGGCGAGTGCAGTATTCCGCGAGTATGTAATTGCCATACCACTCGAGAAACGTACGATACTTTACCTACGCCCTAACAAAATAAACAATGAGCATTAAAGAACAACTTATTTATTGTAATAATTTTTAATAGTACAATGACAATGATGGAAACTAAATTACTACTTTAATAATGTACAGGGAATAAAGCTGTACATTTTCCGACATTCGTTGTTTTTTATAACAGTTCAATTTGAAGCTTTAAACGAGTGTTTTCCACTCCCAGACTAAGCATGAAGTAAAATTTCGAGTTTAGAAAAGCCCCGTGAAAATTTGTCGAGGGTCGCGCAGCGACCCGAGACAAATTTTCTGGGCTTTTCTAAACTCGAAATTTTACTTCATGCGCCACGCGTATAAAACACTAAAATATTGTGAAATTTATTTATATTCGAACTTCACTTGAAATCTGTTTTATACGCGTGGCGCATGAAGTAAAATTTCGAGTTTAGAAAAGCCCAGAAAATTTGTCTCGGGTCGCTGCGCGACCCTCGACAAATTTTCACGGGGCTTTTCTAAACTCGAAATTTTACTTCATGCTTAGTCTGGGAGTGGAAAAACTCGTTTAGAGCTTCAAATTGAATCCTTAAACAAACAACGAATAACTAAAGATTTAAAGAAAACAAGCTGAATTTGGTATACGTATATTTTAAAGAAAAACTTCCTGTACATCAAAGAAATGTCATTACCCTGCATAAATGCGACGAAAAACGCATTTTCGAAATAATACTTTACCTACGCCCTAACAAAATAAACAATGAGCATTAAAGAACAACTTATTTATTGTAATAATTTTTAATAGTACAATGACAATGATGGAAACTAAATTACTACTTTAATAATGTACAGGGAATAAAGCTGTACATTTTCCGACATTCGTTGTTTTTTATAACAGTTCAATTTGAAGCTTTAAACGAGTGTTTTCCACTCCCAGACTAAGCATGAAGTAAAATTTCGAGTTTAGAAAAGCCCCGTGAAAATTTGTCGAGGGTCGCGCAGCGACCCGAGACAAATTTTCTGGGCTTTTCTAAACTCGAAATTTTACTTCATGCGCCACGCGTATAAAACACTAAAATATTGTGAAATTTATTTATATTCGAACTTCACTTGAAATCTGTTTTATACGCGTGGCGCATGAAGTAAAATTTCGAGTTTAGAAAAGCCCAGAAAATTTGTCTCGGGTCGCTGCGCGACCCTCGACAAATTTTCACGGGGCTTTTCTAAACTCGAAATTTTACTTCATGCTTAGTCTGGGAGTGGAAAAACTCGTTTAGAGCTTCAAATTGAATCCTTAAACAAACAACGAATAACTAAAGATTTAAAGAAAACAAGCTGAATTTGGTATACGTATATTTTAAAGAAAAACTTCCTGTACATCAAAGAAATGTCATTACCCTGCATAAATGCGACGAAAAACGCATTTTCGAAATAATTCGAAATCTACTTGCTTTAGAAGTATAGTTGTATAATACTTTTTTGCAGGAAATTTCCCCCCTAATCATACTACGTGATAAAAATTGGGTCATTCCATTAAAAAAAAATGAATTACTTGATATTGAAGAGAGCACTTAGATATTGATATTTTAAGAACACTTATTATCAAAATTGATAGTTTCCAATTAATTTACTCATAGAGGCATTCTCTAGGTACAAGTAGAGATATAAATCATATTTTTATTTTATTCTTAAGAGAAGTTACAGACAGATTTCGAGATGCCTTTTAATGGTCAAAATTTTAGAAATATTTTTTTTTCTTGAAAACTATAAGAGATAAGTGTACATATGATTGAATAAAATATGTTGCAATTTAAACGAGGAACCCAAAAAATTACTAATATGTAGGGTGTTCCATTTAAAATAACAAATTTGGTGCTACTTCCGGTGGAACCGGAAGTGATATAAAGTTGAAAATATTTCACATGAGGAGAACTGATTCAACCATATGCCAAGGATTGTTTTCAAATTTTTAGTGCAACGGCAACCCCATAAACTTTTAACGAATGGTTTAGCGTAGACACCCTGTAGATAAAAAAGTTTTCAGGATAGCGATCAAATAGCTTTACTAGCTTCCCAGTATATTGGATTAATTGGATATTGGATGAAAACCATACATTTCACTTTTAAGCATTCCATTTGAAAACTTCTTTGTAGTGTTTCCATATTTAATGGACATTTATGATCAATTTCAGTACTTTCATGCATACTATTTGAAAACTCTTTGTAGAAGAGTTTTTGTGGACATTTATTATAAAAAAAAACCGCACGCTAGAAACATTTTTCACGTAATGGATCCTTTTTCAGCGGGAAAACAGTTCCTGTCAAGCCCGGAGCAGGAAATATGCGCCAGAATTGAATTAACTCCGACCCAATTTTCATTCAGTCGATTCCCGAGCATTTCCACTAAATTACAAGCTATTCCCAGGCGTCCGATAACTTTTATGGCAGAAGGGGAGAATCGATATTCCAAAATAAAAACGCATGATTTATGGAAAACTGTCCGGCGACCAGCGAAGGAAATTTTCTAGTGAATTAATATTGAACTAGGGTTAATTTCGAAAGTTTTGCATTTGGGTAAGAATGAAAATAAAACTACAGATGGCGACTGGTGCTGGTTCTTTGAGAAGAAGAATCGATATTCCGAAATAAAAACGCATGATTTATGGAAAACTGTTCGGCGACCAGCGAAAAAAAGTATCTAGTGAATTAATATTGAATTAGCATTGTTTTCGAAAGTTTTGCATTTGGGTAAGAATGAAAATAAAACTACAAATGGCGAAATTAGCTGGTTCTGGTTCTTTGAGGAGTGCGCATTTCTGCACTCCACTTAGGCCCATGTGCTTCCTCCCGTCGACCACCCAGCCTCAGCTCACCCAGCCTAGCTGGTTTAGGTAGTCTAGGAAAGCCGAGGTGGGTGGATCCACTATGTTGGCCATCTTTCACCCAGTAAGGAGCCCCTTTTTGACGAGAATGCGAGAGGGCAAAATTAGCTAAGCGCCATCTAGTGCTCAAATGGCCTCTATCAAACAAGCAATTTGAGAAATAGATCTCTAAATATTTATGATTTGATGGTTGAAACGATTAAAACTACGAACAGAGGAGGATTGTTTGGAATCGATTAATATAACACGATTCGTAAATTTGAGAGATACAACAACTCTCCATTAACAATTTGTCGTATCTTAATAAGATATTTTATGAAGGAGTGCATCCAACAATTGAGCAATAGATGGCCCTAAGCAGTTGATTATGAATAAAACATTACAACAACAAACAAATACGACAAATGCATAGGATTCAGGTTTATTAAGTATAAATACCTTGCGAATTCTAAAATAAGGACTGAATACTAGTACATTAATAACAACGTACTGGGCAATATTTGAAAGTAAAATTCGATATGGACTAATACATTATGGATACTCAACATATATAAAAAATATCTTCATCATATAAAAACGAGCGCTTAGAATAATATTGAATATTAAACAGAGGGACAGCTGTAGTGGAATGTTTAGGAGAGTGGGCTTACTTACAGTGTGCAGTCTCCATATATATACGAAAGCTTAATCTTCAATTTAAAAAATAAACAAAAATGTATTAAACATACTGCTAATCACAACTATGGCACTCGTTTCACTGAGAATATACGTATCCTGCATATAGACTCACCCTGTATGAAAGCTCACCCATGTATGCTACATTTAGGTTGTTCAATAATTTACCAGAAAATATTAAAAGCACAACAGCAGAAACTAGCTTTAAAATTAAACTAAGAGATTACCTAATAGAAAAAGAATACTACTCTTTATCCGAGGATATGAATCAAACTTAAACGTGCACCTGCATAAAACTACTTTGACGTGTTCATCTAGTCCCTGGGTCTCCAAACTATCTTCGCGGGCCACAAATACAATTCTACATAATAAAGTCGGCCAAGATCCGATTAATTTTATAAAATTATGAAAAATTTAAGGAACAATTGTTACAATATGTCAAAATATGACATTTACAAAAAAAATTACAAAGAATCGCGGGCCGGATTCATGCAAGTCGCGGGCCGGATTTGGCCCGCGGGTCGTAGTTTGGAGACCACTGATCTAGTCAATAGGAGTGATGTAAATGTAACTAATTTCATTGTTATTTTTTAATTGTTATCTACTACTACTTTGACGTGTTCATCTAGTCATCTTTGACGTGTTCATCTAATTAATAGGAGTGATGTAATTGTAACTAATTTCATTGTTATTTTCAATTGTTATCTACTACTACTATGACGTGTTCATCTAGTCATCTTTGACATGTTCATCTAGTCATCTTTGACGTGTTCATCTAGTTAATAGGAGTGATGGAATTATAACTAATTTTATTGTTATTTTTCAATTGTTATCATGTACCTGTTTACTTATATGAATAAACTATATATTATTGTTATTATTAAGTATACATAACTTGATGTAGTATATGCGATAAACTTTCAGGCATCCATTGCTTTAATAAAAGCGTTTAATTTAAAGCTTCTAACGAGTGTTTCTCTCCTTAATTAAGCATAAAGTAAAATTTCAAGTTTAAAAAAATCTGAAAATTTGGATTGGTCACGTAGCGAAGTATAGCGAGCAGTCCAAACTCGAAATTTTACCTTATGCGCCATGCGTATATAACACTGTTTTAAAGTAAAGTTTAAAATACACTGCTTAAGTTTGACATAAAGTTAATACATTTTTTAAATATTTATTTTTTCTATCCAAATCTTGCGCTTTCAAAATTTGAGTAATTATCTTTGGGATGTGTAAGTATAATTAAAAGAAATGTTCCGAGAGTAAATTACTCCAGGCCAGGTTTCGGAAATATCATGATATTTATATTAATATCAAAATATCGGATATAAATCGATATTTATCCAATGTATATCAACTTTTTGATAATTATTGTAGATTATACAGGGAGTTTTTCTTTTAAGTATACATGTCTTAGCTACAGCGTATGTATACTCTGTAAATCTTTAGATACTGGTTGTTTTTCAAAAGAGTTCAATTTAAAGTTTTTAACGAGTGTTTTCCACTCCCAGATAAAGCATGAAGTAAAATTTCGAGTTTAGAAAAGCCTGAAAATTTGGTTTGGTCGCGTAGCGCGAAGCGCGGAGCGACCAAACCAAATCAGGCTTTTCTAAACTCGAAATTTTACTTCATGTGCCACGCGGCGAAAACACTGAAATATTGTGAAGTTTGCGATATACTACAAAAACAGTATGCTAAAGACGTATACTTTGAACTTTACTTGAAATCAGTGTTTTATACGCGTGGCGCATGAAGTAAAATTTCGAGTTTAGAAAAGCCCCGAAAATTTGTCTCGGGTCGCTGCGCGACCCTAGACAAATTTTCACGGGGCTTTTCTAAACTCGAAATTTTACTTCATGCTCAGTCTGGGAGTGGAAACCAGTCGCTTAAAGCTTCAAATTGAAGTCTTTAAAAAAACAACGAATGTCGAAAAATGTACTTAGAATGCATTAAACGTAACATTCTTTATATAATACATAGCATTTATTTATTTTATTTTTATTTATTATAAAATAATACAGTTGGTTACAAAAAAGTAACAAATATAACATTTGGCTGCTGTTAAATTGTAAAAATACTTAGCAAACTTAGAATATTCGCCATTAAGGCTCATCCTCGCCGAATCCATTTGGTTCAGGCTCCTATTCACAGCACCTATGCAATTTGTCATCGGTGAGAAGTCGCACTGCAATGACGTCATTTTAGGAAGAACTTACCAAACCATATGGAGTAAAATGACCTAATTTTGATGCAAGTTCTCACCGATGACAAATTGCATGGGTGCTGTGAATACGGACCCAGGAATTTGAGCATCTTTCCAAATCCAGTTTAAATTGCAATCTTTAGAAACACTTTCACAATTTAAATATTTAAATAAAAACTAAAGTTTGACAGACGCGCAATTTAATAATTTTGTTTACTCCATAAATATCCAAGTTTATAAATTTCGATATATATCATGATAAATATCGTGATAGATATCTAATGATGATCGTCTGAACCCTGCTCCAGGAGGGGACCCTATAAAAACATCCACACTATTTTTGCCTATTGTAATGCTGGTATTCTATCTACTTTTTGACATAATTTTGATTTAAATAAAACATGAAATTACATATTATTATCATTACTCGTATATACTAACTTTTAGAAATGTAAATACCTGCAATATTTCTTAGTTTCTCCATTAAAAAAGGGAATTTACATTAAAAATAGTGTGCTTATATGTTATGCGAATTGAAAGTATTTTCTTTAAAACCAATCCTGTTTCAAAGCTTTGCTAAAATAAAAAAATATATTTTGTACAAGAAATCTTCGCTCATTAAAATTTCATTCTTGGGCATTCTTCAGAGACTGTGTGGATATTTTGATCGGATCCTTCTAGGAGCTTGAATTTTGGAAGATTGTGGACTTTACCATTACTTGTATAAGTATAAATGAAATTGCCAATTCTTGGTTGCAGTATACTTCAAACATTAAAAGTGCGATTCTTTTCGCAATCTACAACAAGTTAGTCTTACAAATCGATATACGTCAAAGTTCTACATCGGGTGTCATTTTCCAAAGTTAAAAACTGCGATATTGTATGTCAAGAGTTCGTTACCTTAGGTTATCATTACATTAGACAGACATACCTATAGGTCAGAAACTACTACTTATAAACAAGACATTAAGCATACAAAGATATTATCAGCTATTCAGAAAGCATGTCATTAATTACCCGAGCGAAAAAGAATTACTTTTCGTCTTCAGGCCGTCATGCGAAATTAAGCTTATGCAAACGAACGCTCGGTGGAAATTTAGAACGCGACCAGCTCGAATAATCGCCTAGGAAGTAATTTAGATGCACAAACGCTCAACTCTGAAGCGGTTTCTTTTCAAGAAAGAAAAGATGAACGTTTCTTTTACATCTTTTTAAACACGAAAAGTAGAATTTTTAGTAAAGATAATTTACCACGTGGAATATAAACTAAATAAAAAACGAATAATTCAAATTCAAAACTATTTGAATTCGAGAAAATAAGCTTACGCTTTTTATAGTTTGCACACTTTAAATATAATATATAAAATTACGAAAATTCGTGTAAAATGCAATTTATTCCTAAATATCTTCTTTTATAAAGTCATAAGTAAAGCTATACTGAAGAGAGATAATTCTGAAAACGCGTCTATAGATGGTCTAAGACATTATTCAGTTTTAATCCAAGTCCTTTCATTTCTAATTTCTTGTAATTTCTTCTTTTACTTTTTATTTTTATTTGTCACTTGGTTTGAAGAGAATTTGACCTAAATGTTACATGTACTTTGATAGAGCGTTGTAAGAAATCAAATAAGATTTTAAATATAAATATTTCATTGTATAATTCAATATCCGCAGGTGTATTTGCTTGGGAAATAGTTTTTTTAATGGGTATTTATTGTCTTAAGTTGTCTTATTAAATAAAACCACATAGATTAACAAAATCCTAAACTGGCACAAGGTATGCAGTCAAATTCATGAATGTGCTCCCTAGTTCCGTAAAGAAACTCGATTCAAAACAATTCTTAAAACTAATCAAGGATATTCTTTTAGCGGAGGCCTTTTATAGTTGGGATGAGTACTTGAACCACGATTTTAGAGTCCTTGCACAGGAATAAAGCCGATTTTAATGCTTTTAGTTTATTTACACTTTTCTTATTTAAAATATTTAATAGTTTGTATCATCCCTTTTTATATGTCCTATATGATATAATGTCCTTCCTTAGTTTGTTACAATATTTTAAATATTAGTCTTAGTTTTAGTTATTATTGTATGACACTTTTATAATGACGTGTGTAAAACATTGTATGTTACTAGCACCAAAAAAGACGTATTGTATGTATTTTACACGAATTTTCGTAATTTTATATATTTATTTTTTAATCTGATTTATAATTTCTTTTGGTTTATTTAATGGTATAAATTCTGACAGATATTAATGAAAAATACACATTGAATAAAGAATATTGTTTTATAAAAAAAAAATGTATTTGTTTACATGGTGACAATAGACAAATATTTTTTCTCGTGAAATTTAAATTGCATGTATGTAAGTGTCCTGTCTATAAATCTCTGGGGGCAATCCCTAATAGACTTCTCGAAAGCGGCTTGATAATTTTAATTTTCCGAGAACGACTTAAATCCTAACCTGCTGTTCTGAAATGCCGCTAATTATATAATATCGATCAAAGTGTGCCGTGCATTCCTCGCGGAATTTCCATGAAAAAACCGTCTGAAAAAATTCCAACAATGTCCGTCATTTTCGCCGCTGAGGGGATATTGAATTATAAAGTTTCGAAAAAAATGATTCCTGGAGTTTTTTTTTTGTACTGGGTATTAATTAACAGAAATCGATAAATCACACCTAAATTCATTGGTATTATGAATTGGGTAGCAAAAATATAAAACGATAAGAGACAAAAATATACGGATATCAAGTCAGTTGGATATTTAAAATTTAAACAATTCGTATTCGAATCCAAATGTAAGTAAGTGATTGACATACGATTCGAATCATCCAAAAATATTCGAATCGTCAAAAATAATTCTTATTCATTGTGATGTTAGACAAAATGCATTAATATTTAAATAATTAACACTGATTACTTTTTTGTAATTTTTTTATTTTAAATTGTGACCATTTTCGACTCGACAACGGTTTATTCACAAAAACTAAAGTACTTAAACTAACATTGGCATCTTATATATATATATATATATATATATATATATATATATATATATATATATATATATATATATATATATATATATATTTTATGAGCTCCTCAGGCCGCCACATCCATCATCCCATACACACTCACTTGATATGTAGAAGTTGTGTGGGATGATGGATGTGGCGGCCTGAGGAGCTCATAAAAAGAGCGAAACGATCGTCGTCGTCTTCTGTCCTCCTTATATATATATATATATATATATATATACGCTATATATATATATATATATATATATATATATATATATATATACGCTATATATATATATATATATATATATACGCTATATATATATATATATATAATACTTTAGTGAAAACGGATTCGTGATCCGGATTCGTTACATTTTTTTAAAAGGATTCGTATTCGAATCCAGACGTACATGATTCGAATCCTTATAATAGGATTCGAATCCTTATAAAAGGATTCGAATCCTTATAAAAGCATTCGAATCCTTATAAAAGGATTCGAATCCTCATACACGGATTCAAATCCTCCCAAATAATTCGAATCATCGCTATTAAGGCTGGGATTCGAATTCGATTATTCAAATAGTTAAATATTCTAATATGAATATTTAAATCACTAAATTATTCATATTTGAATATAAATATTTACATTTTCAATAATTAAAATATTTGTAAATGCATATTTGGTTATTTAATCATATAAAATTTCCAACCTTAATAGTATATTTTTAACTTCACTTGAAATCAGTGTTTTATACGCGTGGCGCATGAAGTAAAATTTCGAGTTTAGAAAAGCCCCGTGAAAATTTGTCTCGGGTCGCTGCGCGACCCTCGACAAATTTTCTACGCGGGGCTTTTCTAAACTCGAAATTTTACTTCATGCTTAGTCTAGGAGTGGACAACACTCGTTCTTAGGAGTTTCAAATTGAGTGATCACTCTAGATTACTAAGTTTATTACCATTTTACAAAGGCTACAGCTCGAAGGACCAATCATAGTCTTCGGAGACCGAAGGACTACAGGGAATCGAAGTTTTTTTACAAGAAAACAACGAATATCTGAAGGTTTACAGCATGGATAGGAAAGAAAACATCCAATTTTGAAAAAATATCGAAGTTAGGTTGGTTTTCAGTGCATTTTTAACTTCACTTTAAATCAGTGTTTTATACGCGTGGCGCATGAAGTAAAATTTCGAGTTTAGAAAAGCCCAGAAAATTTGTCTCGGGTCGCTGCGCGACCCTCGACAAATTTTCTACGCGGGGCTTTTCTAAACTCGAAATTGTACTTCATGCTTAGTCTGGGAGTGGACAACACTCGTTTGAACTTTAAATTTAACTGTTTTATAAAATCTACGTATGTAATATAATAAATCATTCATTGAAATCATAGAAAAAGAAAAAAACTTACCTAAAAAGAACTTTTAGAGTTAACTTTATAATTTGCTCGGCTCTTAATGGGTGAATATTCTATTCCTAAGAAAAACCGTATTTATTTAATATTAAAGTTGCATTTAATATAATAACAAACTGTGAATAAATCGACAATAATCTAGAAATATCGAAAATCTCGACATGTAGAAAATCTTGACGGTCCACTCCCAGACTAAGCATGAAGTAAAATTTCGAGTTTAGAAAAGCCCCGCGAAGAAAATTTGTCGAGGGTCGCGCAGCGACCCGAGACAAATTTTTACGGGGCTTTTCTAAACTCGAAATTATACTTCATGCGCCACACGTATAAAACACTGACTTAAAGTGAAATTAAAAACGCACTGAAAACTAACCAAACTTCGATATTTCTTTCAAAATTGGATGTTTTCTTTCCTATCCATGCTGTAAACCTTCAGATATTCATTGTTTTCTTGTAAAAAAAACTTCAATTATATTATTACGCCACGCGTATAAAACACTGATTTAAAGTGAAGTTAAGAACGCACTGAAAACCAGCCCAAATTCGATATTTTTTTAAAATTGGATGTTTTCTTTCCTATCCATGCTATAAACCTTCAGATATTGTTCATTTCTGTGTCCTCGGGGGTACCCCAAGGATCACATCTTGGTCCACTTCTATTTAATATTTTTATTAACGATGTCATTTCATGCTTTCATCATTCGCAGTGTCTTCTTTTTGCTGATGACATGAAAATATTTTGTAGCGTTGATAACAGTCATT
This sequence comes from Philonthus cognatus, assembly GCA_932526585.2. NCBI lineage: Eukaryota > Metazoa > Arthropoda > Insecta > Coleoptera > Staphylinidae > Philonthus > Philonthus cognatus. The sequence continues at coordinate 99,262,319 of OW052244.1, forward strand.
CATCTCAACTTTTACAACAAGATCTGCATAGATTTAATCATTGGTGTACCCTTAATAAAATGCAGTTGAATATTGAGAAATGCCATGCTATCAGTTTCTTTAAAATTAGATCTCCGGTATCCAATGGTTATTTCCTTAATGACGCAAATTAATTCAATTAAGGACCTTGGTGTGATTCTCACTAGCAATTGGAATTTCTCAGCGCATATTAATGTAATTACGTCAAAAGCGTTTCAAATGCTAGATTTTTTAAAAAGAAACTGCATAGAGTTTGAAAACCCCTTTGCAGTGATCAAACTTTATGTAGCATTAGTACGACCCCATCTAGAATATTGTTCTTTGTTTTGGAGTCCTTATACCGCCATCGATGTTAATAAAATCGAAAGAGTTCAGCGTAAATTCTTAAGCTATTTACGTTTCAAATTTGGATTCATAGATAGCTACAGCAACATATTAGTAGCACTCAATTTGCACACTTTAGAGCACAGACGATATAGTTCTGATGTTATTTTTGTGTACGAACTTATAAATGGACACATTAATTCACCCGTGCTACTTAATAGTATTAGTTTACACGTACCTTCTAGGACTTTAAGAAACTGTTATATGTTCTCTGTGCCCACAAAAACAACTGAGTACGCCAAACAGTTCGGAACAGCGCGTTTGCTTTATAATTGTAACGCTGTCTCTGTCGATTTTTTTAATATCACTCTTAAGAAATTAAGGAACCATATTTTTAATTTAAATAACTTTGTAGTATGTAAAAGAAACATTGATGTATCTTTTCTGTAATATTTTAATATGTTTTGTGCGTTATTTTGTGTATTATTATTGTAATCTTACTTGTTTTAGGATCTATTACCAGTTTGTTTCATATTTTGTGTTATAAAATGGTTATCCGTAAATAAACTATGTATATAAAAGATAGAAAAAAAATGTTTTCACGAAATTTGCTTGATTTTAAGAGCTGCATAACCTAAAATTATTTTCAAATATACAGGGTGTCCCATTATTCCATACTTAATACCAACTTTGTTATTTTAAATGGAACACCCTATATATTATTTTTTTATTTGATCCGCCTTTAAATAACCTACACAAAGATATATCATTATCGGCACTTTAGGTAATTCGTTACTTAAAAAAAAAAATATTTTTTGAAAATTTTGGCAGTTTTAGTACTTTACTTAAAAAATCACTGTGTTCGTATTTTTTAAGATACCAGTCTGAAATTTTACACACATATGCAGTAAAGAATGCTCTATCCATTGACTATAACACATTTTAATATTACTTATAAAACCTAGTAAAAAACTACCCTCGAATATTTAATATTTAAAATGTACATTACTTCATTTTTTTAAATGGGACATCCTATATTTTTTTATTTTATCAAATCCGCAATAAAAAATGCTTTATTTCTTGTATAACATACCCTATATCTATTTTCATTAGTTTTGGAGATATTAACATTTTTCTGTCAAATATGGGAAATTAGGTCACAATCAGCATTAAATTAGTCTTTAAAGGTTGTCTAACTTTAATGGTATTTAGATATTTCAGTTTTACTTTACTTTATTTATTTATGACATATTATAATTACATTTATAATATCAAAGTAAACAATATAAACAAATTTTGTCATTTTTTAATATATCATGAATGCAATAAAGGAGGCCATGAAAAACAATTGATAAAATAAACAAACGTATTTATTTGACATACAGATAAATAAAGTGCTGTTAACACTATTATTAATATTATTGAATTTTTGATAACGCAATAATGAATTTTTCAAAAGAAGAATTAATAAAAATGACATACGTTTTGGGTGCAAGTGAAGAAAATTGTTTTCTTGCAAGTCGAATATATGCACAAAAGTATCCAAATGCGGAACGGCATCCTAATGCAGCAGCGTTTGTGAGATTGAAGAACCGATTTGAAAGCACAGGAAGTATCATGTACCCTCTAAAATTAAAGAGAAAGAAAAGGACAACGAAAGAAGAGAATGAACATTTGGTAATTCAGTCCATTGTTGAGAACCCTCAAATTTCTTCCCGCCAGTTAGAAAAACAACTTGATATTCCCAAATCAACAATAAACAAAATAACAAAGAGATTCAAATTTCATCCCTATCACGTTCAGTTGGTGCAGGAATTAGGTGAGAATGATTTTTTAAAAAGATTGGATTTTTGTAATTGGGCGTTACAAAAACATCAAGTTGAACCGAACTTTTTTAACAATATTTTGTTTACCGACGAAGCGATATTCCATAGAAATGGTTTCGTTAATAGACATAATTATCATTATTACGATGACCATAACCCGAACCATATTGTTTGTATAGACCATCAACATAAATGGTCTCTTAATGTTTGGGCTGGAATTATTGGGAATAGGATTATTGGTCCGTATTTCTTTAATGGAAATGTTACTGGTGATACGTTTTTAAATTTTCTTCAAAATCAGTTCGAAACCTGGTTGGATGAATTGCCGTTAAGAACGTTACAAAATGCATGGTTACAATTAGATGGCGCACCACCACACTATAGTCGACAAGTTAAACAATATTTAGACCAAACTTTTCCTAACAAATGGATTGGAAGAGGAGGACCAATTCCATGGCCAGCGAGGTCACCCGATTTAACAAAACTGGACTTTTTTTATGGGGTGTTGTGAAGGAAGAAGTTTATAAAATACCTGCAACAACACAAGAGGATATGAAAAATAGAATTAGTAATGTTATGCGTGCCATTACTGTAGACAACTTAGTAAGTGTCAATCAAAGCTTCATACGGAGGCTTCAAGTGTGCCAAAACCAAAATGGAGGCCATATCGAACACTTAATATAATTATCAAATTCATTATATGCTAATCTGTTAATATTAATACGGTTTACTTGTTTCCATTGTCGTTATATTGTTTACTTTGATATTATAAATGTAATTATATTATGTCATAAATAAATGATTTGAAGTAAAACTGAAATATCTAAATACCATTAAAGTTAGACGTCCATTAGAGATTAATTAAATGCTGATTGTGGCCTAATTTCCCATATATGACAGGAAAATGTTAATATCTCAAAAACTAATAAAAATAGATATAGGGTATGTTATACAAAAAATAAAGCATTTTTCATTGCGGATCTGATAAAGTAAAGAAATATAGGGTGTCCCATTTAAGAAAATTAAGTTATGTACATTTTAAATATTAAATATTAGAAGGTAGTTTTTTATTAGGTTTTATAAGTAATATTATAATGTGTTATAGTCAATGGATAGAGCATTCTTTACTGCATATGTGTGTAAAATTACAGACTGATATCTTAAAAAATAAGGACACAGTGAATTTTTAAGTAAAGTACTAAAACTGCCAACATTTTCAAAAAATATTTTTTTCTGAAGTAACAAATAACCTAAAGTGCCAATAATGATATATCTTTGTGTAGGTTATTTAAAGGCGGATCAAATAAAAAAATAATATATAGGGTGTTCCATTTAAAATAACAAAGTTGGTATTAAGTATGGAATAATGGGACACCCTGTATATTTGAAAATAATTTTAGGTTATGCAGCTCTTAAAATCAAGCAAATTTGGTGAAAACATTTTTTTTCTATCTTTAACGAGAGTTGAGATATCTTCCGAGACCGCACTAATGGGACACCCTGTATATATATATATATATATTCGTTGTTTTCTTGTAAAGAAACTTCGATTCCCTGTAGTCCTTCGGTCTCCGAAGATCATGATTGGTCCTTCGAGCTGTATCCTTTGTAAAATGGTAATAAACTTAGTAATCTAGAGTCATCACTTAATTTGAAACTTCTAAGAACGAGTGTTGTCCACTCCCAGACTAAGCATGAAGTAAAATTTCGAGTTTAGAAAAGCCCCGCGTAGAAAATTTGTCTCGGGTCGCGCAGCGACCCGAGACAAATTTTCGCGGGGCTTTTCTAAACTCGAAAGTTTACTTCATGCGCCACGCGTATAAAACACTGATTTAGAATGAAGTTCAACAATACATATATCATAATTAATTAAAATCATTATTTAATCAGATATTTAGTCGGTAAATGAACATTTTTCTTAATAGAAACTGATGGAATAAAATGTTACTGGTTGCAAATGATAGATTCAAATTTATTTTCAAAGGATTTGTATCCGTGATTCAAAAATGAGGATTCGAATCTTTGATTCGAATCATATTTTTCACTTACGAATCCTTTATTCGAGTATTTGTGGTTCGAATCATATTAGGTGATTCGGATTCGTGATTCGAATCCTGTTTTTGAGGATTCATCCCAGCTCTGATATATATATATATATATATATATATATATATATATATATATATATATATATATATATATATATAATAAAAAGGAAAACACTTGGTTATCTATCAGGTAAAAATGCGTCATAACAAACCAAGTGATTTTTATTTATTCAAATTAAATTAAGTTTCGGATTTAGATAAGTTGTGTTAAATCATTATATTTTGATCCCAGGAATCTATGGTTCGGCCATTTCCCCCACAATAACGGGACACTGTATATTGAACCTTTTTGATGATAAACAATGAAAGCGAAAGTAAGAATGTTAATAGCTGAAAAAAAAATATTCATGTTTATTTTTAAAGGATTTGTATTTGTGATTCAAAAACAGAATTTTATTAACAAGCTATTATGAATTTATGGATTAACAAATAGACCCAATTTAGTCAAATCGACCCAAGTTACGTAATCCTTCTAGTATTTGGAGAGTCTCCAACTTGGCACAGAAAACGTGAGCAAATTGGGCAAAACGTTGCGCTTAAATAAAATATAAGAAAACATGCAAACAAACGAAGTTTTCTTCATCTTGTTTGCACATTGCATAAATTAATGTATAAATGGAGTGGACAAAAAAAGAAACAATGCCAACTGGTTTGTTCAAAATTTACGTCTACTCTTAATAATATTCTAATATACTTATAAGTTATTTAAGTTAGGTTGAAATATTTATTAATTTATTACAAAAAATGATAAGATACAGACGGGATAAGTCCCAAGATATATACTTATAGGTTATTTAAATTAGGTTGAATTATTTATTTATTTACTTGAGAAAATGATAAGATACAGATAGGACAAGTCCAAGATAGTATCTAATTACAATTAACAATATTTCTTGAATACCTTTCTCATTTATCACTTGGTGAAACATTTTGAAATAATATTAAAGGATAAATTAAAAACACTTGGTTTTTTTCACAATCAGTGAAACAAACCAAATGTTTTTAATTTATCCTTTAACAATTAACAACTAATAAATATCAACAAATAGCAATAATATAAATATTGTAAACTTAATATTTATATTTCTGTTAAGTAAATTTCGAGTTTAGAAGAGCCAGAAAATTTGGTTTTCAGGCTTTTCTGAACTCGAAATTTTACTACATGCTTAACCAAGGAATGGTTCAAATTAAACGAAATATTCGAAATTGTACAATCAAGTCTAACAGTAGTAAAGCACAATATGTTAATGTTTCATAATGTGCATCATTTTTCGGATTTTATAATATTATTATTCCGAGTACGTTCACTCGAATTTGTCTTAAGTACTGTTACTCGGTATTTTCCCGAGCACTTTTACCGCAACATTTTTCGTGTAATACTTATATTCTTTATTAGGAAATTGTATATTTTAGATTCCATTAGCAGCACTATAATTAACAAGATAAACTAACACCTGTAAACGAGCGGTGTGTACTATTATTTTTTTGTGAAAACAGTTTTTCAAAATATTATTTTCGTATTTTATAATATTATTTTTCCGAGAACGTTTACTCGAATTTGTCTCAAGTACTGTTGCTCGGTATTTTATCGCAACATTTTTCACGAAGACTTTTATTAGGAAATTCTATATTTTAGATACTGTGGTGTCGCCTGAACAAGAATAATCCGGACGGCGGGGAGAGATAGGAAGGTTGCCGTGGACACAAAAAATAATAAAAAATAATAATTTTAGAGAATAACGCGTGCTAACGTTCGTTTTTGTACGTGACATAGTTAAGTATAAATAAAACTCCCCAAGTACCTCCATTTCTTGTGTTTTCCTGTGGTAAGATTCATAGTATAACGACGGAATCAAATGCACCCATAACTGCAACTAAATGCACCTATGACCGCCGTTATAATACCATTAGCAGCACTATAATTAACAAGATAAACTAACACCTGTAAACGAGCAGAGCGTGCTATTATTGCCTCCACGGAGGGAAAAATAAAGAGAAAACGGCCCCATGCTTTTTATAAACGGTGCTTAAAATAAGCGCCTCCGCCTAAAAATAATATTATATTTCGGAGTGGGTTACTACCGGTCGGTGTTTTTAATCACGAGTCATTTGGCAGCAAAGACTCGTGCAATTTTCGCGATCGATGTTGTTTTAAACGCACTCTTATAATAAAAATATCGAATGTTTAATAAAGAAAAACCTCTAGAGTGCCATGATTTTATCTTTTAAATTTAAGTTGGCTACACGCTTTGGGAATTGACATATAAAACGTCAGACATAATATTAATTTTAATACATAATTTCAGAGTTTTTACTTCATGCTTAATCAAGGAGTGGACACACTCGTTAGAAGCTTTAAATTGATCGCAATCAACGAATTGCTGCAACTTTACCAAACGCCCAATTATCCGGACATGTTTACCTAAAAAAAATCTCTGTATGTAATTCTAGGATGTTTGAATTACGAGTAAGTTATTCCCAAAATTCAATACTGGATTCTTTAAAAGTGAATTTTACTAAATCCCTTCATAAATTGAATAATGTTTATTACTAAAAATGCCATTGAAATTTTTGTATCTAACAAAATTGATTCGCAATTTCGCTCACACGAACTAATTTAATTTAATGATTGTATCAATAGCGTGTGTCTCATGGGATTTTTCTTTAATTAGCAACCGAAAAACAAGTATTGTTTCTTCTTTTTATCCAACGAAAGGCGCGGACAAGAAACGATCCAGATGTGTCTCGTAATAAGGAATTTCGCATTGTGATTCTGACGGCGGGATCTATTTCCAAAAAAGGACACGCTACTATTGTGCGCGAATTGAAATTGATGTCGGAAAAATATTTCGTTTATAATTTAATGGACCCATTCATTCCATGGATGAAATATTAAAAAAAACTGTCTTAAAATTGAGTGTCTAGTGTGGAAATAAATTTCGTCACGAATTGTCCTTAGTTATTGCATGCATTACATTTCTCTCATGAAAAAACGAAATAATGTACACTTCTGTGCAATAAAATTAAGTACAAGTCTTATGCCTATTTTTCACAATATTTTAGTTGTATAATTCGGGTTTGTTTAAATTGCCTAGCAGCTGTTTCAATAAACAATAAAACACCATATCACTTCTTTCCTGCTCCCAAAGTTTCTTAACTCTGAAAACAGTGTCTTTACTGATGTTTACCAATCGAGCAATTTGTCTAATATAAAAACCATCTTCAATTATAGTTAGAATTCGACTTTTTGAATTGTTGTCTAAATGACTCAGTATTTTGACATTTAAAAATTGACATATTTACGTAACTAAAAAATTAATCATGTCCGCTTTAAACTATAACATATTTTGTGTACTTAATTTTATTGCACAGAAGTGTACAAGTTAAAAACAGAGCTGGGCGGTACGTGAGTACAAGTACTCAAAATGTGTACTTGAGAGAAAAATCTCCTCTGTGTATATCTTCGGAATCGATAAATTTCGTAGCAGAGATTTAAATTTTTGAAGAAATTCAACAATTTTGTATTAGGAAGGACTCAATTTTTTTAGAGGATTTTTATTTTTTAGTATTATTTAGTTTCGAAAGAACTTTGTGATTTGTTAATAGGAGATTCCAATTTTTTTAGAATACTGAAATTATTTGTAAATATAACGACTCATATAACCCGAGAAATGCAAATTTATCATTTTCGAAAGATCTTTGTTGTTATTAATTAGTAAATATTTGAGTTTCCGCAATACAGGATTTACATTTAAATATAACTTGACGCAAATATCCTAAGAAGTACGAATTTTTAAAAGAGGAACTCTGTGATTCTTTTAATAGGAAAGGTTTCAACTTTTCAGAAGACAGAATTTACTTTTAAATACGTGTATAACGAGTCAAATTACATAAAAAGTTTTATTTAAAAGTAAATTCTGTATTGCGAAAAATTGAAAGCTGTAGTATTAAAAAATCACGAAGTACTTTCGAAAATTAAAAATATGTACTTTTAACAAGATAAGTTCAAATTCAAAACTATTTGAATTCGAGAAAATAAGCTTACGCTTCTTATAGTTTGCACACTTTAAACATAATATATAAAATTACGAAAAAACTATTCGTGAAAATGCAAACAGTGTCTTAATTAATAAGACAATTTAAGACGATAAATATCCATTGAAACAACTACTTCCCGTGCAAATACACCTCCGGATATTGAATTATACAATGAAATATTTAAAATTAAATAAGATTTTAAATATTTCATTGTATAATTCAATATCCGGAGGTGTATTTGCACGGGAAGTAGTTGTTTTAATGGATATTTATCGTCTTAAATTGTCTTATTAATTAAGACACTGTTTGCATTTTCACGAATAGTTTTTTCGTAATTTTATATATTATATGTACTTTTACTTTTCGAAAGTACTTCGTGATTTTTTAATACTACAGCTATCAACTTTTCGCAATACAGGATTTACTTTTAAATATAACTTGACACAAATATGCTTAGAAGTACAAACTGTTTGAGCTATACATTGATTATTAAAATTATAATTACTCGCAGACTGTATGAAATCTGTCGCGTTTCTTTTTTCGCTCTCACCCACAAAACAAGCTGATTTCTTCGCGAAATCAAGCCTGACTCATTTTTCACTGGAATCTCGACGAACCGACGATATCATTTTTCAATATTTACATTAGCGTTTCACTTCGCTAGCAGCGGAGAGTGCTCACTTTGCCGTGTTTTCACGGAATTTTCTCTCTCTCTTTTTCTTTGGAGGAAACGCCGATGTTTTCCTAGCATGCTACGTCAATCTTTACAATCGAATCCGGAACGAAGTCGGACGTATCGATTTATTGCATTTCGTATTGTCATCGCAGTTGAACTGATTACGTTTTAATTTCAACAAATAATAAAAATAAGTCAATAATATCGTACGCAAAATCTAAAAAACTTTAGAATCGATAAGATCTGGAGTAATTTAGAGTTTGGAAATTAGAGCATTCTAGAAAATAGTATCTTTCTAGAAAAGTGAAGATGGCGAGTCGACAATCTTAATTTAATTTAATTTAATTTATTTATTTACGGAATCTCCAGTTTACAATAGATTAATACATATACATCTTAATACAATAAATTGACTAAACAAAAACAAAATCTAAATATGCCAAACAAAATTTAAACTTATAACCCTACAGAAATATTTTATTTCAAAATATATTGCATATTGATCCCAAATAGTTCAAAACGTAACAATATGAAACAAGCTCCTTCCCACCTTCAAGTTACAATAAATAGATTAATTAATCAAACACTCAACCTTCAATCGATCAATTAATTATACAACCAATAAATTAATATATATATAAATATAATATGAATATAAATATAAAATATATGACAAAACTTAATAAAAGGAACAGACCCAAACTCACACAAGATATCACAGCGATGTCAGCAATACAAATTATCACAGATGGAACATAAATAGTATATAACGAATACATATTGAATAACAAACCACCAATATATATCTGTATATAAAAGGATAAAATGGTATCTTAACATGTACAACAAATGCAAATTATCACAGATTGAACATGAAGTGTAATTAAAAGAAAGAAGAGTATATTTATTGTTAATATTTATTTTCTAACTACTGAAATATCTGTGAAAAAAACAATGCGCACGACTAGGGATGTTCCAAACCTAAATATTCAAAATATCGATAATTTTCGATACCAGTTAATTAAAATTTTATATCTGTTGTTATTTAAATACTGAAAATATTCTTTGTTCACGACAATCTTATAATATGTGTATTATTTAATTGTGTGGGCAGCATAAATGGGGTGCATTTAACACTCAAGTACATTAAACACGGGATTTGCGTGATAAATGTGGCTTTTTGACACGAGTATAAATAATAGCCTAGTTTGATTTTTTGCCGCAATGCAGTAACAGCGCTGTGCTAGTCAAATTAGCTTCTTTTGTCTTACATTTGACCATGGTGGTGATGACGTCGTCGACGCCATTTTGTTAAAGTGCGAAGTAGCGCGTCAACATCTCCGCCGTTCTCACTAGTTTAACCCGCGTAAAACACGTTTGTTAACATAAATCATTCTTAAATCGGTTAAACAATTGTGCTTCTATCCGTCGCGGGTGTTTTTTAAAGCGGAACAAACGTTAACACCGTGAAAACTCCAGCCAAACGGAAAAGCTCGTTTTTCGTGCAAAGAGCGTGTTTCTATGTAACTTATGCGAAAGGGTAGACTGTGTGAGTATTATTTATTGTTCAACGATTGTTCATATTTGTGTTAAAATGGAATTAACCCTATTACACATTCAAATCACAACACCGCAATATTTCATCATTTATCTGTAAAATTATTATAAAAACAATACCGACCATTAAGACTGACGCGTATTTGATAAATATATATAATAAATGTTGTGTTATATATTGAACAAAGTATAGTGTATAACTCCCATATAATGGCTATTAATCACTCGAACGACTTGCTCCACTCGCCTTCGGCTCGTTCCGCAAACCTCGTTCTCATGATTAATAGCTATCATTATATGCTCGTTGTGCAATATACTATTAAAATATCTTCACCTAATGGAGATAATATTGGCAGGAATAGTTTAATGGCGGTTATGAAATTGTTATTACTCACCTTTTATAAAAAAAAATTATGGTTTATACGCGGGGCGCATAAAGTAAAATTTCGAGTTTAGTAAAGCATCTGAATGTTATTAGTCAATTTCTTGTATCCAGTGGCACCTGTTATGTGTCAAATATCCATGTCGTTTATCATCTGTCAATGTCACATGTTACTAGTAAAGTTAAATATCAAAATGTCAAATATCAATGTCGAATATTGCATACAAATGCCAATGTCTTGTGTCAAATATCAATGTCATTTGTACAATGTCTCATATCAATGCCACGTGTAAAATGATGTCTGTCAAATATCAACGTCATTTGTTAAATGTCAATATCAGATGTCACGAGTAAAATGAAACTTGCCGAATAGCTGGCATTGATATTCGGCAAGTTTCATTTTACTCGTGACATCTGATATTGACATTTGACAAATATCGTATATAGTGTCAGATATCAATGCTATTTGTCAAACGTCGCATAACAATGTTTTACGCCGAATGACGTCTGCCAAACTAATGCCAAACTAATTTTGAAAATACAATATACCTTGAAAATGTTGATGTATCGAGATAAATATGATTAATTATGATTGTTAAGATTTTTAGGGTATCTAGAAATGTCAATAATTTCGAGCAATGTTCAAAAAGTTAAGATTGCACAAAAAAAATGTGTTTGGTTTCGACCCCCTGTACAAGATCAGGAAACGCACGATAATTATAAAGTTAACAGAGATTGCTCAGAAATTACAAAACATAAACATTGTTAAAAAACGTTTTTTTTTTCATTTTAATTAAAATAAATAAACACTGAAACAGCGCTTAAAACATTGGGCCCGTTTGTCGGAGACAACTGTTGGGAGTTTATTGTCAACTGTTAGGGAATTCTCTGATGACTGGACTGTTAATTGTGAATGTGTTTGGGATTTTTGCAATCGTACAAAATAGACTATACGGAATACCGTTTATTAGATACGAACATACATCGCAAAAAAGACCAAACATGTTCAATGTTGAACATTTTGAAGAACGGGCCCATTAACGATTAAAAACATATTTAAAACGTGTTTAAACATGTTTAAGACGCGTTTAAAACGTGTTTAAAACAGAACATACAGGGAATTTTCCTTTTAAGTATACATATCCCGATAATTACAGCGCTTTTTAAATTTGCGGGAATTCGTTGTTTTAACGCGGTTAATTTGGGCATTTTAACGAGTGTTTTCCACTCCCAGACTAAGCATGAAGTAAAATTTCGAGTTTAGAAAAGCCTAAGAATTTGGATTGGCCGCGTAGCGAAGCGGAGCGGCCAATCCAAATTAGGCTTTTCTAAACTCGAAATTTTACTTCATGCGCCACGTTTAAAAACACTGATTTACAGTAAAGTTCAAAAACACACATGCAACAACAGTTATAGGCAACCTAATATACGTTAGAGTTATTAGGTTGCCTATAATCACTGTTTTAAACAATTTGTTTAGCGCAGACTTTTTTTTTGTTTTTTTGTTTGTTTGGCATAGGTTCTAGCCATTCAGCCACTAACGATGATTGTATTAATTTAACATATATTTGAACGTCACGACACATTCACCACACCCAGGGACACGACGAGAAATTATTTTTAAATAAAGTCTCCCCGTGCACGGGAATCGAACCCGAGTTTGTGGCTCGCCGAGCGATACAGCCCGACGACGTTACCGCTCGGCCACGACCTGCCCAGCGCAGACTTTGACTTACGTTTTATTCACATCTACATATTAGATTGCTAAAGCCGTATATCTTAAACATTACGATATTTCAGTGTTTTATACGTGTGGCGCATGAAGTAAAATTTCGAGTTTAGAAATGCCTAATTTGGATTAGCCGCTCCGCTTCGCTACGCGGCTAATCCAAATTTTCAGGCTTTTCTAAACTCGAAATTTTACTTCATGCTTAGTCTGGGAGTGGAAGACCCTCGTTTAAAGATTCAAAATGATTTTTTTTTAAAAAGCAACGAGTGTCGTAAAATATACAGTGTATGCATTCGTATACCTGAAAGACCTGTATTTAAAAGTCACATTAATACACACACAGTTGTGATATTTTATTGTAATAAAATGTAAAGTTGATTAATGCAATTTGAAATATCTTCAATTTAGTTAAAATTTAAAAATGTAAACAAAAAATCTCGAAAAAAATATAATTTAGCAAAATTAGAAGATAATAAAAAAAACGTTTTAAACACGTTAACTTTGTTTAAAACGTTTTTTTCATTATCTTAAATTTGCTAAATTATATTTTCTTAAGATTTTTTGTTAAGCATGTTTTAAACAAATTTAAGATTTAAAACATGTTTAAAACAAAACCGTTTAAAACACGACGGCTGTTTTTAAACGTGTTTAAAACACTGTTTTAAAACAAAGTGTATTAAACACAACCACCCTGATAGTTGAATTTGTGTTCAGTATTCCGGCACCAGATACCCACAGACGCGTTTCGGACTTCAAGGTCCTCTTCAGTGTGGTCCCGACCCAGTGCTGAGGAATACTGAACATTTCTGACTATTTCAAGCCAATATGTGAAAACTATTAATGGATATCGATAGCTATCGATATCCATTAATAACCCTGATAGTATACATACATAGCTGTCAATTTTCAGGCAATTGTTTTTTTCAATTTGAAACTTTTGACAACTCTTCTCGTATTCTCTTTTCTAAAGCCCCCTTGCCCATATGTGCGGGCGCCCATGCTAGTACTCACTACTCATTTTTACATTTTACTTGTACTCGGAATAACTCCGGTTAAAAACAACAACGCGTAACTTAAAAAAAAACATCTTTTAGTTATTATAGTTTTTCTGCCCAACACACCAAGGATATCAAGAAATTGTCACCGCGCACTCTATTGTTCGAATTACTTATTTGACTCAAGCATTTCTGGTAATAGATGGTGCTGCAATAAACTTTTACATAGTGTCCTTGTATTTAAGAGAGTAGCGCGAACTGGCATTCATCTTCACGTCTTTAGGCACCAAATTCAAACTAAACCAATCATATTCTATAATCAAAATTGAATTTGTGTTCAGTATTCCGGCACCAGATACCCACAGACGCGTTTCGGACTCCAAGGTCCTCTTCAGTGTGGTCCCGACCCAGTGCTGAGGATTCTATAATGATTGACGCGCGTCCTGTTAATTTGATTTAATTTGAATTTGGCGCCTAAAGGCGTTAAGATGGATGCCAGTTTGAGCTACTCTCTTAAATACTACTTTTACTTGTAGATTGATCATGACCAGCCTAATTTGTCAAAATAAGACACAAATAAATAATTTCGACAATTATTAGGCTCGCCATTATCAAATTATAAAAGATAACTAAAAAATGCATACATTTTTAGCAGTCTTATTTTGTACATTTTCACTTTGTTTTAGCAACGTCACTTTGAAATAAATCCCTTGAAAGCATTCTTACATTTTTCATGCAGTGTATTTTTGGTAGGGACATTTTTTTAAATATTTCGTATGTTGTCGAGATAAATCCAGATGACCCTAATCCCTGGATTAATTATTCACGGCGACCCAATTCTGCCCGTACTCATACTTACACCCACGAGCTAAAAGGTCAGCACAATTATTCACACACACACAGAAAACCGTGATAACGAAAAGCACATACACTCGAGTGGAAAATAAAGAGGAGGAAGAGGAGATGCGAGTCTCTGCCAAGTCGGGCCCGATTAAATTGCAATTTCGCGTTTTATCCCGTTCCGTTTTTCCAACGGATGATCCGCTCAACACTAATGACACGTCATACCGTTGACAATACTCGTCAAGGATATTTTCAATGGCTTTGCTAGCGGGTTTTAATCCCGCAAAATTGAAAGGACAATGAGAGAATTGATGATCGGTTTAATTGCATGAATATACATGAATATTCTTTTAAATATAGATATTCCGATGTTTATGTTATACATTTTTAGGTATCCATTGATTTTAATTAAAGCATTTAACTCCGCTTGCTACGCGACCAAGCCAAATGTTAAGGCTTTTTTAAAGTCGAAATTTTACTTCATGCGCCACTCGTATAAAACAATGAATTGTAAAGTTCAAAGTATACCGCTTATGTTTAATATTGGGTTAATACACTTTAGAAATGTATATCTCGTCTTAACAAATCTTGCTCTTTAGAGTAATTTACTTTGGGATGTGTAAGTATAATTAAAAAAAAAAATCCTAAAGCAAATTGCTTCCTCTCTCCAAGGGCTTGCGTTTTTGAAGATTTTGTTACACGAAATAAACATTTGTAATATTTATTAACATGAGATTAAATTTAAGCAGTATACTTTAACCCTCACTTAAAATTAGTGTTTTATATGGCGTGGTGCATTAAGTGAAATTTCGAGTTTGGAAATGCCTGAAAATCTGAATTGGTCGGCTCCACTTCGATACGCTTCGCTGCGCGACCAAGGAGTGCAAACACTCGTTAAAAGCTTCAAATTTAACGCAATTATAAATGCAACAAATTCCTGAAAAGTTACCAAACACTGTAATCAACAGGGTATATACAGGGTGGTTGTTTTTCGTTGATATTATAGGGTATAGGCTAAACGGTAAGAGATACAAAAAAACTAATATATATGTCCCGTTCTCTTTTTAGTGTTTAGTTTAATGGCGCAATTAGATCTACGCTAACTAGATTGGTTTAGAAGATACAGGGTGATTCTTAAAATGTGCCGATTTTTATTATCTCGTATGACTTGGTTATTTATGGAAATAAAAAAAATAGTTGAATACGAAAGTTTTATGACTTTTTACGTAGAATCCAGCGGTGTACTTAAAAAAAATATAGATGTTTTTATTTTTGAGATATTATCAAAACTAGCATTTTTTTAAATGGGACACCCTGTATCTGAGTATCTAAAAAAATTGCATTTTTTCTTGTGAATGCAACAATATGTAACACTTAATATTTTGCTCTGTCTTAAATAGGTAAAGTTCTAAAAAACAAAAAAAAATTCTAGATGGCCATGAATTGAATTCTTTAAGCGTTTGTTTTTGTTTTTTGCATGTCATAAAATTCAATAGAAAAGCCTGGGCTTTTCTATACTCGAAATTTTACTCCATGCGCCACGCGTATAAAACGCAGATTTTAAGTAAAGTTAGAATATACATAAATTTGACAATATTATAGTGTTTTATACGCGTGGCGCATGAAGTAAAATTTCGAGTTTAGAAAAGCCCAGAAAATTTGTCTCGGGTCGCTGCGCGACCCTCGACAAATTTTCACAGGGCTTTTCTAAACTCGAAATTTTACTTCATGCTTAGTCTGGGAGTGGAAAACCCTTGTTTAAAGCTTTAAATTGAACTTAAAAAAAAACAGGGAATATCCGCAATTGTTGTATCAATTCCATGGTATGTCAATATTTTTATAAAATCACATTACTTTTTCTTAATTATTTTAGCTGTAAATTTTCTGACATTCTTTAATTTTTAAAAGAATTCAATTTGAAGCTTTAAACGAGTGTTTTCCACTCCCAGACTAAGCATGAAGTAAAATTTCGAGTTTAGAAAAGCCCCGTGAAAATTTTTCGAGGGTCGCGCAGCGACCCGAGACAAATTTTCTGGGCTTTTCTAAACTCGAAATTTTACTTCATGCGCCACGCGTATTAAACACAGATTTTAAGTGAAGTTAAAATGTACATAAATTTGACAATATTATAGTGTTTTATACGTGTGGCGCATGAAGTAAAATTTTGAGTTTAGAAAAGCCAAGAAAATTTGTCTCGGGTCGCTGCGCGCGAAATTTTACTTCATGCTTAGCCTGGGAGTGGATAACACTCATTTAAAGCTCCAAATTAAACTCTTATAACAAGCAACGAATTTCGGAAAATTTGCAGCGCATGCATATGTATGCTTAAACGAAACATTCGCTGTATAAGTATATGGGATAATTGTAAAGTTATTATCAATGTTTGTTTGTTTTCTGTAGTTGTTGTTATTTAATTTATCAATGTTTCAATATTCTTGTTAACTGGGTTTTTAATATACCTATTATAAAAGAAAAGAATAACCATTCAATTCATGGCCATCTAGAATTTTTTTTTTGTTTTTGTTTTTTGGTATTTTAGCTATTTAGGACAAGGGACAATATTAAGTGTTACTACATATTGTTGCTATCACAAAAAAATATGCAATATTATGAGATACTCAGATACAGGGTGTCCCATTTAAGAAAATGTTAGTTTTGAGAATATCTCAAAAATTAAAATATCTATATATTTTTTAAGTACGCCATTGGATTCTACGTAAAAAGTTAAGAAACTTTCGTATTTAAAATATTTTTTTATCTCTATAAATAACCGAGTCATAAGAGATAATAAAAACCAGTAGATTTTGAGAATCACCCTGTATCTTCTAAACCAATCTAGTTAGCGTAGATCTGATTGCGCCATTAAACTAAACACTAAAAAAGAGAACGGGACACATATCTTAATTTTTTTGTATCTCTTACCGTTTAGCCTATACCCTATAATGTCAACGAAAAAAAACCACCCTGTACACAAAGAATAAAAATTGCGTATAATTTGTAATTTGGATTACTGTTAACCATCTTAGTGTTTACCTTAACTAAAAACTCCTGATTTTAATTAATACTTCCACTTATTATAAAGAAACTTTTGTTATAACCAAAATTAAAGCTGTTTATAATTAATTTTATTATTATACAATTGCATTTACTGTTTTTCAATGTATTGATCTTTTTTTCTGAGATAGAAACATTTAAAGGCATTGATGTTATTGATTAGAAGGCGTAAACAGATAATTCTAGCGAAATGCGACTGGTTTACTGGTTGGTGTGTATATAAAAAAAGTTTTGATGGATGGAATAATGTGAGAAAGACTATAGTGCCATAAAGCGTCACTAAATTGGTGCTTAGCTTTGCTATATCAACTCACATAATGGGCAATTTAGAGCTACCCTAAGACATTGTTTTTTTTTTTTATAGGTAACAGTTATGAATTTAGCAAAGTTTAATTAAATATATTTGAAACTATATACAGAGAGTTTTATGTAACACCGAACATTTTCATAACGAACATATTTCTTTGAAGTATCCATATGCATACGTTGCACATTTTCCGATGCTTGGTTTATTAAAAGAATCCAATTTGAAGCTGTAAGCGAGTGATTTCCACTCCCAGGCTAAGCATGAAGTAAAATTTCGAGTTTAGAAAAGCCTGAAAATTTGGTTTGGTCGCGTAGCGCGAAGCGCGGAGCGGCCAAACCAAATTTTCAGGCTTTCCTAAACTCGAAATTTTACTTCATGCGCCACCGGTACAAAACACTGATTTAATGTAAAGTTTAGTGGTGTGTTTTAAACTTCGTAATAAGTCAGTGTTTTGTACCGGTGGCGCATGAAGTAAAATTTCGAGTTTAGAAAAGCCTGAAAATTTGGTTTGGCCGCTCCGCGCTTCGCGCTACGCGACCAAACCAAATTTTCAGGCATTTCTAAACTCGAAATTTTACTTCATGCTTAGCCTGGGAGTGGAAAATACTCGCTTAAAGCTTCAAATTAAATTCGTTTAATAAACCAAGCATCGAAAAATGTGCAACGTATGCATATAAATACTTCAAAGAAAAATTCTCGTTATGAAAATGTTCGGTGTCGCATAAAACTCTTTGTATATATATATATATATATATATATTTTTTTTTTATTGGCCAACCAGATCTGGTGATTGTTGGATATTATCATTGGCAATAAAATATTTTCACCTAAGTAAGTTACGCTGCCATTGTTACTACTGTGACTTTCACCTAGATTTTGTTAGGTTTCAATTGCTTAGGTTATTATCATTTCATTTGAAAATACATTTTTCATCACTATGGTCCAATTTTCTAAAAAAAAACTCATTATTTATTTTGATTTATAAACTTTCAACTTACTTGTATTGCAGTAGAAATATTTTATGGAAACGTACCTGAAACAAACAAAAAAATCAAATAAGTTTTGAAACGCAAATTGAATAATTTCGAATAGATATTTTAATGGTATATTGTACAACGAGCATATAATGATAGCTACTATTCACGAGAACGAGGTTTGCGGAACGAGCCGAAGGCGAGTGGAGCAAGTCGTTCGAGTAATTAATAGCCATTATATGCGAGTTATACACTATATTTTGTTCACGACAAGAACAATATACAACACAACATTTATTATATATATTTATCAAATACGCGTCAGTCTTAATGGTCGGTTTTGATTTATAATAATTTGACAGATAGGGCAGGGGTGGCAGAGCGGTAACGTCGCCGGGCTGTATCATTCGGCGAGCCACAAACTTGGGTTCAATTCCCGTGCACGGGGAGACTTTATTTGAAAAATAATGTTTCGTCGTGTGTAAAAAAAAAAAATTGACAGATACATGATGACAGATTGCGGTATTATGATTTGAATGTGTAATAGGAATAATTCCACTTTAACACACATATGAACAATCGTTCAACAATAAATAATACTCACAGTCTACCCCCTCGCCTAAGATGCATAGAAATACGCTTTTTGCACAAAAAACCAACTCTTCCGTTTGAATGGAGAATTCACGGTGTTAACGTTTGTTCCGCTTTTAAAAAAAACACTCGCGACGGATAGAAGAACAATTGTTTAACCGATTTGTGACCGATTTCTATTTACAAACGCGTTTTACGCGGGTTAAACTAATGAGAACGGCGGAGATGTTGACGCGTTACTTTGTACTTTGACAAAATGGCGTTAACGACGTTATCACCACCATGGTCAAATGTAAGACAAAATGATTTGACTTGCACAGCGCTGTTACTGCTTAGCGGCATCGAACTAGGCAATTATTTAATCGTGTTAAAAAACCACATTTATCATGCAAATCCCGTGGTTAATGTACTTGAGTGTTAAATGCAAACCATTTATGCTGCCCACACAATTAAATAATGCACATATTATAAGATTGTCGTGAACAAAATATTTGTTCTACTCATATAATAAAATATCTTAGTTATGCTGATTAGTAAATCTGTGTCACCTGTGAACATGGGTTAAGTACAATATTTCATTATGTGCATCACCAAGTTTTTTGTTTCTGTCTTTCTATCTGATAAAACTAAGTTCCAACCCACGATTCAACCCATTAGATAGAAGCAATAGTAAAAAATCTGGCAAAACATGAATCGAAAATGCACTAACGATTATGAACTGGTGCCACGGAAATATAATACGCTGTGTACTATATTTCCTATTTTCCACTCGTTGCGATAGAAACTAATGTGCAAACACACATTGTTTACCGTTCTTATTTCCCATTCGTTGCTATAGAAACTAGTGCACAATACACACATTGTGCACGGATCCAGTTTAAGGTGGCTATATACGTGTAACTGCAAACTTGACAACAACGATTGATTAACTTTTTGTACAAGAACGCTTGAGCGACTGTATTATAATATACTTTTGGTTGCACAAAGTTGTCATACAGACTCTAAAGCAGGCCCTGCACTATCAATCCGCTTGATCAAAACAGCGCATCAAGCGATGGTGTTAACCCATTAAGCGCCATTGGTGCATACACGCAACATTATTAATTTGTTGTTAATTGAATTACTAAATAAGTTAATTCGATATATTATATTATTCGACCTGACTTGAAAATGAATGAAGAAAAATGTAAATATTTTGTTATTTAAATATTTTGATTATTGGTCATTTAATATATATATATATATATATATATATATATATATATATATATATATATAGATAGATAGATAGATATATCAGTGTATTTCTAACTTCACAATATTTCAGTGTTTTATACACGTGGTGCATGAAGTAAAATTTCGAGTTTAGAAAAGCCTGCAAATTTGGTTCGGCCGCTCCGCTTCGCGGAGCGACCAAACCAAATTTTCTGGCTTTTCTAAACTCGAAATTTTACTTCATGCTTAGTCTGGGAGTGGAAACACTCATTCTAAACTTCATATTGCACGTTTTCATATCGTATTGACTAATGCCTAAAAATTTAAAAAAACATTCACAGCATGTAATACGATTAGTCATTCATAGAAATCATAAAATTAAGTGCAGCATTTTACCTAACATCAACTTTTAGAGTTAACTCTATAATTGTTTGGCCATTAATGGGTTAAGCGTGATTGATAGTCTAGGAATCTGTTTGACGCTTGAGTCAAGCCTTGACGGTGATTGGTGGAAATTTTGAATGATCAAGCGGCTAGGCGGAGCGCTTGATAGTCTTAAGCAGAGTTTCTCAACCGGGAGAGCACGCAGCATTAGGGGGGCGCGTCAGATTGCTTAAAGAGTAGGTGAAGTGAAATAAGGTTATAATGGTGTTTAAATCTAACTAAAACACAAATAAAATCAGGGAGAGGGGGGGGGGGCTTACGTGGAGTTATGAGGTGGGTGGTGGAGGGGCTAAAGAAAGTTGAGAACACCTGGTCTAGAGTAATTTTAACCAACCATTGCGTCAGTCACCTGCCCAAATCCTGATTCGAAGCCATGGTATCTACACTACACCGATTCACTACAGTCCAGAAGGAGTTCACTAGTCGAAAACTCCGCTACAAATAAGTGTTGATGAAAACATTGATGGGATGCTTGATGCGTCCCATGGCTGCTTGAAGCGCGTCAATCAGCTGGACGCGCTGTTTTGATCAAGCGGATTGATAGTGTAGGGCCTGCTTAACATTCCCCGCACACTACAGATTAAACAATCGGCCGATAGTTTAGTCTGGTTGGGATGCGCACACCAGCGGTGATCTGGGTTCGATTTCCGGTGGGGGCGAATAATTTTTCTAACGAAAAATACTCGTCTCCGGTTCCATGCATGTGTGTGAATGTGTTGTGACGTCCAAATATAGATATAGTTAAATAACTAAATAAGTTAGTTAATAAATTAATAAGTTAAAAATTGAATGATGTTGGCTAATAGTCGTGAAACTAAGGCCAGGCAAGAGACAAAAAAAATGGGCACACCAGACAAACAACTGTTTCGTTGTTTGTTTGTGCGCAGACTGTCCGATCAACCAATCGGGCAGTCTGCACACCACACTCTGTACTTTCTTTACATTTTTTCGATACTTGTTCTGCTACTTTCTTGATGGAACCAGATTTTCACAGTGAGGAAAGTTAAACACTTGTATTGTTCCATGTTTTTAAAACATGGAACAATACAAGTATTTAATTTTACCCAATTCTTTCAATTTTTTAAATCAAAGTTTTTATCAATTAAATAAAATATTCAAAAAATACAATTTCATTCCTGCACATTACACCAATACCAAACTTAAAATGTTATTGGGTAATACTTTTGAAAAACAAGACCAGTTGCTGAATTCAGGGATTTACTCAGTCAATTGCAATAATTGTACTAAATTGTATATTGGACAAACAAAAAGAAACGTGCACATTAGATTCAAAGAACATATGTACCACATCAAAAGCCAAAACCCTGACAAATCAGCAATTGCTCATCATACTTTGACAACAGGCCACAAATTCAACATAAATAAAGTTAAATTATTAAAAGAATCCAGCAGTTATCAATTAAACATGTTGGAAGCGATAGAAATGATGAAAAATAAGACAGAACTACTCAATTTCGATTTAAGCCCAATAATGAACCCCTTATTAAATTTATTACCCAACAGATAACCCTCATTAACATCATTGTAAACCCTCCCAAGTCCGAAACCGAATAATCCCCAACACCCCCATTTCCAAGATACCGCATTCGTTTCAAAATGCAAATTACTTTTTTGGTTTTTCCGCCTAGTCCGAGTAGGTATATATTGTAAACATTTATCGGTTTTTATTCAGTTAGCTATTGATAATGTGTACTTAGTACCCGAAATGTACATCTAGCAAGAAAAATAAAAGTGAAGAAAGGAATATAACTGTGTTTACTTAAAGTTTTTATCGACGATTCATAAATTATCGACATTCCTCAAGAAGAGGAGATCAATAGGTGTATCACATTATGTACAGATACGATTTTCTCCAGAAATGGTTAGCTGGAAAAAGATGGATTGTTAGAAGTGCAAATTTCCGGAATTTCGATGCTCAAGAACAAGTAGTTACAGTTACGAGAGAAAAAAAAAA
Source organism: Philonthus cognatus (assembly GCA_932526585.2). NCBI lineage: Eukaryota > Metazoa > Arthropoda > Insecta > Coleoptera > Staphylinidae > Philonthus > Philonthus cognatus. The sequence goes on from OW052244.1 coordinate 99,285,375, forward strand.
AATAGTACAGCAAAATATCTGGCTACAAAAATAAACGAAATAAAATTATAAAATTATGTTGACATAGGATAATACTGTAGTGGGTAAGTATGCGAGTTGCTGTTTTGCACGTCACATGAACGGTCACCGATTGGATAGTCGGCGAGTGTGCGCAAGGTTACGTATTTAGCGTCAGAAAATCGAAATATTCGGGAGTTTTAGTTCATTCTTTTACTAAATACGGTAACGCTAATATCTACGCTAATCTTGCTTGTTGCTTGGTAACGCAGCCGGTTACCGAGCCGGTTAACAAGCAAGTTTAGCGTAGATGTTTGCGTTACCGTATTTCGTAAATCGATAAACTAAAACTCTCTATTGCTGTTTTTCCGTGACCTCCCAGAATAAGTACAGTGTAAAAATTGCATGGAATGACCATTTCTTACTTGTGTTTTTCATTCCTATGGAAAATGAGCATCATTCCATGGCAATACAAGTAGTATACTATACTATTGCATTACGAGTAATTTAATCTACTTTAAGCATATCAACACAAAATATTTTTACGTTCAATTGAACCCTTTTGTCCCTGAATATACAAGAAATTTTTCTTTGAAGTAGACAATTCCGATGTGTACTTGATACATTTTAAGATATTTGTTGTTTTTAAAAAGCGTTCCAATTGAAGTTTCTACCGAGAGTTTCCACTATATGATTAAGCATGAAGTCAAATTTCGAGTTCAGAAAAGTCTGAACATTTGGTTTGGGCCCGTAGCGAAGCGACCAAACCAAATTTTGTTGGATTAGGTGGGCTTAGTGTTTACTTAATTTAAGAAAAGTTGTTTTTCAAAATTGGCTGCGCTCCTGTTACCAACACACAATACAGTAAAATTGAATTAGTATCCAGTATTCCGGACCAAATACCCGCAGACGCATTTCGGACTTCAAAGTCCTCGTCAGTCTGGTGTCGGAATACTAAACAAAAATTCAATTTTGATATTTGTTTTCTGGTTTCACAAACAGAGTTTAGCTCGTTCATGAACGAAAAAGTGACCTGTATATGCACTTTGTTCGTTCGTGTCATTGACGATGCCACTATGGAGCATTAGATGGCGTTAGCTATCGAATCCAGTAATCATTCTTTTCGAAATCTACAACAAGTTAGTCTTACAAAGACTATATCAAACACTCATTGAAACAACTACTCCATTAATAGTTTGCGCAATAAAGTGTCAAATATTGACCTACCATTTTTTATGCCGAATTATATGTAGTTCATATTACGGTAAAAACCCGAATTGTTTAAATATATTAAGATGTATAGAAACAAACAAGTTTTTTTTTTTTAAAGAAACAAAATTATTTGTATTCATCTGCGCCTCATTGTAGTTGGGTACCTTGGGTTTCATTCCTTTTTTCCTCGCCTCGTGATGTCTGGGTAGTACCCGATCTCGGGCTAACGGTATCGAAGGATTCTTGTGAGTTTTACATTTTCATATTTTCGGTCAGTTTATTTCGTTATTTATTAGTAGGTTTTTTATTTTTATTTTGAATGGAATAAATTTTAGAGATTTTACGTATTTTGGAAGTTTGTTGAAAATGTTTATCGTGTCTGTCGTCAAGTTACGCGTGTACTTTTTGGTGTTGAATTTATCGGTTCTGAGGTCTGATATTCTTCTGGTATTATAACTGTGTATTTGTTTGTTGGGTTTAATTTTGATCCTTGTTTTTATTAATTTATGTTGTATTTTGTATATAAGTAATAGGTTATTGTAAGTTATTAGTTTTTTTATATCTAGTTCTTTCGTGATTTCGAATAGTTTTTGCGTTCTTGTTCTTTTATTTAGTATGTACAGTATTTTCAGTGCTTTGTTTTGTTGACGTTGTAGCTTCTGAATGTTTTTGGCGGTTGTATTTCCCCATATATTGGAGAGGTAATTAATGTGGGAAGTAAATAGGGCATGGTATACTGATCTCTTTCTGTTTTCGGGTATATATTTTCTTATTTTCCATAGTGCTCCTATTGTTGTCGAGTCTTTTTTCAAAATTTTATTTATGTGATTATCCCACTTTAAATTCATATTAATATTAAGGCCCAAGTATTCAGTGTTACTGATTTGTTTAATTTACTTTCCATTTATTCTAATCGTTATTTTTACAGGTTGTTTTTTGGGATTGTAAATAAAAAAATCTGATTTCCAGCATCGTTATGTCTTACAATCTGATGTAATTCATTTCATGCTGACCTATATTAATCCAAAGCCAGGCCGAGTAATTCCGGGAACTAAAAATCATATTTCCAATTCCGGAATTCGAGCGAAACGTTATTAGTTCCCCCCTCGGATTCGACGGGGTGAAAATCCTCGGCCTTAATTCGAGACGAGACGAAAATCCGAGGTCCGCTCGTATAAACTCACTCGAGAAATTGTCCCCATAAAATTCGCCAACCCATATCCGGGAGCTGGGAAATTTCGGCCGGATGAACATTTCGGCGAGTGACATGAGGAGGTTTCGCGTTGTCGTGTAGGCAATGAAAAGAATTGCTCGAAGGATTGTTTTTCTTTCTTTCTTTATTTCGTCAAATTGTCGGGGCTTTGCAATAAGAAGGATACGAGTTTGTCGCGACTTAAATGAAAATCTTGAGAGATTTGTTGTAATCTAACAAATGGTTGCTATATGAAGTGAGGAGTGGATGTCTCAGATTTTTTTTTTTTTAGAAATTTCTTATTTGTAGTACATACAGGGAGGAGTATTCTTTTAAAGTATACGTTTTCCCAATTCAGCTTATTTTCTTTAAATCATTAGATATTTGTTGTTTTTTTTAAAAGAGTTAAATTTGAAGCTTGAAACGAGTGTTTTCCACTCCCAGACGAAGCATGAAGTAAAATTTCGAGTTTAGAAAAGCCCCGTGAAAATTTGTCGAGGGTCGCGCAGCGACCCGAGACAAATTTTCTGGGCTTTTCTAAACTCGAAATTTTACTTCATGCGACACGCGTATACAACACTGTTTTCAAGTGAGGCTCAAATATACATACATTTCACAATATTTTAGTGTTTTATACGCGTGGCGCATGAAGTAAAATTTCGAGTTTAGAAAAGCCCCGAAAATTTGTCTCGGGTCGCTGCGCGACCCTCGACAAATTTTCACGGGGCTTTTCTAAACTCGAAATTTTACTTCATGCTTAGTCTGGGAGTGGAAAACACTCGTTTAAAACTTAGAATTGAACTCTTTTAAAAAAACAACAAATATCTAATGATTTAAAGAAAATAAGCTGAATTGGGAAAACGTATTTAAATTTTCACGGGGCGTTTCTAAACTCGAAATTTTACTTCATGCTTAGTCTGGGAGTGGAAAACACTCGTTTAAAGCTACAAATTGAACTCTTTTAAAAACAACGAATATAATCTTAAGATAAGAAAATAAGCTGAATTTGGAATACGTATAGTTCAAAGAAAAACTTACGCGAAGCGGAGCGACCAAACCAAATTTTCAGGCCTTTCTAAACTCGAAATTTTACTTCATGCGCCACGCGTATACCACACTGATTTCAAGTGAAGTTCAAGATATACTGCTTAAGCAATATTCTAAAGTAGTATATTTTTAACTTCAATTGAAATCAGTGTTGTATACGCGTGGCGCATGAAGTAAAATTTCGAGTTTAGAAAAGCCTGAAAATTTGGTTTGGCCGCTCCGCTTCGCGGAGCGGCCAAACCAAATTTTCAGGCTTTTCTAAACTCGAAATTTTACTTCATGCTTAGTCTGGGAGTGGAAAACACTCGTTTAAAGCTCCAAATTGAACTTGAAGAAAAAACAACGAATGTCGGAAAATGTACACCGTACACTTATGAATACGCTGTAAATTATCCGACATTCGTTGTTTTTTATTTAAGTTCAATTAAAATTAAAATTCGCTGTATATACTTAAAAGGAAAATTCCCTGTATTTAACTTGGATAAAAATATTTCAAATACAAAACACCAATTAACGTTGAACTTAGTTCATCCCGGAACAAGAGTTGAAACGTCAGTTTCCATTGTTGTATTCTTAAATTTTGTAATGTTAAATTGACAGTTTCCATTGTTGTAATCTAAAATGTGATATTGACTTGTTTAATTCATCAATCTCATTGTTTCGTAAAAAATGTTTAGACTACTTAAACTCTATTAATGAATAACATGTGTCTTTATAGTTTATAGTTCGTAGGTATTTTGTTACTCATACAAGTATAATTTAACTTTTAGTTTATTTGAATAATCTTGTAGTATCTAAGCCAGCATAAGCTCCCATTTTTGTATTTTTGTTATCGATATGTTTAATTTTTGTATTATTATAAAAGTCGAAACGTAAATAAATAAATAAATAAATAATGTTAAAATGACAGTGTCTATCATTGTTGTAACGTCACTTTGGTATCAGTCTTCAAAACCTGGACTGATACCTAAGTGACGTTACTGGTATAACTGGTTCAAAGTCGAAACAATTCACTATTGTAAACAAAACGTGATACAAAATTATTGTAGTTATCTTCTTCTAAGGCTCAGTTGCACCAGAACACGTTGAACTGGTTTATCTTTGAACTTGACTTCAAGATGACAGTTCCTATTGTTCTAATGTCACTTTGAACTCAAGTTCAAAGGTGAACCAGTTCAACGTGTTTGGTGCAATTGGTCCTAAGAATAATACAAATAGAGAAAAATAATTAAATAATTAAAATGAAAAAACGTGTTTTAACAACCCTGCTTTAAACAATAGGCCTTTCAGGCCTAAGTGTGCACCTCCTTGAGCGGTGCAATTATTAAAACCTAATCTGACCTACTTTAAATTAATTAACATTTAAAGTCACTTTAAAGTTACATTCATATTTAAGGGTTCATTAATCTATAAAGATACTTTAATCTTTAACGTTACTTTAAAACTAAGATAATATTTAAAGTCACTTTAAAGTTGCATTAGTCTTTAAGGCTCCATTAATCTATTAACGTTACTTTAAATTAATTAATATTTAAAGTCACTTTACAGTTACATTTATATAAGGGTTCATTAATGTGTAAAGCTACTTGAATCTTTAACGTTACTTTAAAACTTCAATAATATTCAAAGTCGCTTTAAAACTGCATTAAGCTTAGAAGTTACTTTAAAGGTTTGTTAATATTTGAAATCAATTTAAAGCTACATTAACCTTTACAGCTACCTTAAGGATGCATTAGCACTTTCGTTGCCATGAGAAAAAACAAATATGTTTGAAATAGGATTCTAAAATGTTATTTGTGACGATTTTTTTTCAAATGTGGATGAAAACCCTAACTCTAAATTGTAAATTAAACGCTTTTACAAAATCAAACAATGGGATACGTATACTGGAGATGCGTAACCCCGACTGAGCCGACTGAAAGAATCAGCCCAGTACAGTGGCGAATCCAGAGAGCAATTTTGGCGAGGGGAACATTTACTAATAAAAACGGTTTTGAAAATGTATTTATTATATATAAAAAGATAAGAATAATACAAATAGAGAAAACTAAGGAAATATTTTATAATTCATAAGGGCTGCATTTCAATTTGATTAATAAAAATAATTAAACAAATTGACATGTTAATAGAGGAGAGTGGTATTAACTAGGACATGGACATGTTAAAACCTGGTTGTTTTATTGTACTGCATCCCCTCCAATAAAAACTCTAACGAGCCGTCCCTGATCTGATCTCTAATAATTAAACCTATCCTTCCCACAAGCCTCAAACCTAACCTATATTCTGTTTTTTTTTTATTGGCCAACCAAATCTAGTGATTTTTTATAATGTTGGGTATTTGGTTGGACACTCTGGCTGTAGTTCTGACTCTCGCCTTCAAAATACATTTGAGGTTATGTTTTCCACATGGGTGCCATGTGCTTAATTAGCCTATCATAAAGTGGCGTTAAAGTTAACCACTGATCTTTATATAACACTGGATTGGGCTTAACCGCTAGGGCGCGTTCCCTCATGGGTGCTGCCATGTTAGTCAAAACTGAGGATTTGTGGCACCAATATGGCGCTAAATACATTTTGAACGCGTTAATCAGTGTTTGTTAAAATGTTGTTCAAGTGCATTTTCTGCGAAAAGAAACGAGAAATTTGGCGCTGCACAAATAAGTATCATATGTTCAATTAAAAAAACCTCTAGAGTGCCATGATTTAATCTTTATTCAAATTTAAGTTGGCTACCTACTTAAGAAATTGACATATAAAACGTCAGACATATAAATTATAATGTATATTTCCAGAGTTGCCAACCTAGAATATTTTCCATGGCACTCTAGAGATTTTTTTTCATTGAACATACGATACATCGAAATAAACTGACAAAGTAAATATCATCTATTTACATTGTTATATTATAATGTGACTACTTTTAAGATTTCCATCCATGAAGAATCTTCCAGAAAATAGCTGGAACAAATGGGTTTATCTTCTTCTTCTTCTTCTGCTATCTCTTGTTGCCCCTTAGGGCGTCGGGTGGGTTTATCAAATACAAAAATAATCAAAACAATGAGATTGTGTTCCAAACATTTTGTTGCATTTGCGCTCAAGCAAAACAAGAAATACACGACCATGAAAATAAAGCTGTCCCGACTATTTTCGACCAAGAGTACAAAAACAGTTGCGTTTACTGTTAATCGAGAAGGCGCAAAAGTAATCGATTGTTTCACAGGTATGCGAACAAGTGTTTACGACTTTAATATTTACCTAAAAGATGTTTTAACAGTATTCAAAAATGCAAAATTTATCATTTTATGGATGTAGATAACAAGTTGCCTATAATGTCACATTGGTCAGTAAAGTTTCTAAATGAAAGCAATTAATTTGTAGTAGGTTCCCCAACACGATGATACTTTAACAGCTGAATGGTTGACAAAAATGGACATGAAAGATAAGATTTTTACCCGACATCGCACAGTTTGCTGTGCCCAGTCATTAGGAAGACAGCTGTTATCGGCCTAATACCAGGGCTGTGGAGTCGGTGGATACAGTATCCGACTCCGACTCCGACTCCGACTCCTCAATTTAAGATAAAACGACTCCAGCTTCAACGTCCGACTCCGACTCCGGTGATTATTAGGAAATTATACGGATTAAAGGGTACTATTAAAAACCACATGTATGTACAAGAAGTTCAAATGCAAAATTAACATGTGTTTTTTTTAAGGATTAACGTGATCATAATTGATAATTTTAAAATTCTACGATATTAATTATGATTCGTTAAGCCACTATCACTCACCGACCGGCTCTTTATACAAAGAGAAGACACTCTATAAAAAAATGTAACAGTCGAAGAAAATTATCAAAATTAATTATTTAAAAATGCACTAATAATCGTGTTAATTCAATACACCCAGTAACACTATATTATTTTTAAACGTTACAAATTAGACATAATTTATTATTATATGTAAAACCAATAATTTTACACAAAATATATTAAAAAATACTTATTTTTAATCATATATTTAGAATTTAAATGCCTATCGAGACTTAATAAGAATTTATAGGTACAGCATTTTTAAATTACGATTAACGAATAGCGTTACCTGAAGTGTTACGCTCAATTTTCGTCCATCTTGTACTTTTTATTTCGATTTGTCCGGAGTCGGAGTCGTAACTAATTTTCGACTCCGCGACTCCGACTCCGACCAAAATACCTAAACTCCGACTCCACGACTCCGACTCCGACTCCACAGCCCTGCCTAATACAGGCAGTAGTCGTGTCAGGGTTCTATTGAAGTTGTGGCGTACCCTCGAGGGATGTACAGGCGAGAGCGTGGCAAACAAGGAGCTCCAGGCATCAGTGAGGCGGAGAAAAAATCCAGGGCAACCAAAAAAAAAATAAATATCTTATACATATAGAGAATTTTGCATGTAAAACGTTAGTTTACATTCTTTGCATTAGAATAAAGAAATAATCTCTATTTTGACAATTTCCTGAGTAATTAATAACAAACCTCACGCATCAGTACATGAGTAGAAGTTTGTTAAAACAAATTAAAAACTCAACAAAGTGATTTGAATTTGCCGCTCAAACGTGTTACAAAACTTTAATTTGCTGCCTGTCAGATAGCGGAATATGACCTATGCTCGATCCAGTGTTATATACAGATCAGTAGGCAGAACTGTTCATTCATATATCAATGTTATTACATGACAAACAGTAGGCGCACCCAAATAATCAAAAAACCTGAGAAAAATAAATTCCAAATCTGGTTGGTTATTAAAAAAAAAAAACGAATATACCCTTAAGCTTTAAACCTGAACTACCGTCAAACATCAACTTAACCAATAATCAATCTGAGCTGCTCTTCTTCCAAATCTAATTATTATTATATTTATTATTACCGTTGATTAGATAGCTGTTACAACCAGGGCTGTGGAGTCGTTGGATACAGTATCCGACCCCGACTCCGACTCCGACTCCTCAATTTAAGATAAAACGACTCCAGCTTCAACGTCCGACTCCGACTCCAACTCCGGTGATTATTAGGAAATCATAAGGATTAAAGGGTACTATTAAAAACGACATGTATGTACAAGAAGTTTAAATGCAAAATTAACATGTATTTTTTTTAAAGGATTAACATTTCAAAACTTAAATAAACGTTTCACATATTAAAGTAATAAACCTGTATCATTTTCAACTAAAAATAACTAATAACTGTATATTTTGTTTACAAAAATTAATTCTTTGTTTTCGTTATTAATGCATAATTTTAATGTGCATACAAGTAAGTATTTTGTAGATTTAAAAAATAACGTACAAATACATATAGTTATAATAAACAATACAAAAATACAATTAAATTAAGTAATTAACTAGGATATGTATACATTGAAATTGATGTTTGAAAGAATAACAGCAAATATAAACAATAGATTATTATATCTCCTAAATAGGGTGGATTTATTGTAAACTTTACGTATGTTGTTGTATTTATAATCAAATGAGAATAATTTTATATATAAAATAATAATCCAAATAAATTGAAATACTAAAACAATGAAGAGCTTTGCTTAAATAAAGATATGAATATCATAACAAGGTATGCATTTTTTATATTATGGTATCCACATATCGACGTTTATTGTATGTACAGTTGGGATAATCTCAAATTGATAGTGCCAATAATATAAAATTTTCCCCGTTGGCTGGATAAATCATGATTTAATCTGAGAAAAATAAGCCATATTATCCCTAAGACCCGCGCAATTTAAGGTGACCCCGAATGTATATGCACTAATAATCGTGTTAATTCAATAAGCCCACTCACACTATAATATTTTTAAACGTTACAAATTAGACATAATTTATTATTATATGTAAAACCAATAATTTTACACAAAATATATTAAAAAATAATTATTTTTATTCATATATTTAGAGTTTAAATGCCTATCGAGACTTAATAAGAAGCTATAGGTACAGCATTTTTAAATTACGATTAACGAATAGCGTTACCTGAAGTGTTACGCTCAATTTTCGTCCATCTTGTACTTTTTATTTCGATTTGTCCGGAGTCGGAGTCGTAACTAATTTTCGACTCCGCGACTCCGACTCCGACCAAAATGCCTAAACTCCGACTCCACGACTCCGACTCCGACTCCGACTCCACAGCCCTGGTTACAACAAACAGTTGCTCAGTGGGTTGTAATGCCTACTGTTTGTTGTAACAGCTATCTAATCAACGGTAATAATAAATATAATAATAATTAGATTTGAAAGAAGAGCAACTCAGATTGATTATTGGTTAAGTTGATGTTTGACGGTACTGACACCCAAATAATCAAAAAACCTAAGAAAAATAAATTCCAAATCTGGTTGGTTATTAAAAAAAAAAAAAAACGAATATACCCTTAAGCTTTAAACCTGAACTACCGTCAAACATCAACTTAACCAATAATCAATCTGAGCTGCTCTTCTTTCTAATCTAATTATTATTATATTTATTATTACCGTTGATTAGATAGCTGTTACAATCCAATTACAGCTTACGCTGTAACCACACATAAAATTACTGAAAAATCCATCAAGATTATTATCCATGTAACGCGAAAATCTAATTAACTCAGTTATGATACCCTTTTGTTGGAGCGAGCTAGCGAATGCGAATACATCAAAAGGAAAATACTGCCTGTTTTTTTTCTTCTGTTCGTTTTCCCCTTTTCGGAACGCGGAATAAATAGGGCAATTTTTGCATCCGCGGAACAAACTGGAGATTTCCCGGGGATATTACGACGGGACCGGAAGTCAAAGAGATCCTACTCAAGAAGGAAGGATCAATAGGTGTTTCACATTACGTACAGATACGATTTTCTATAGAAATGGCTAGTTAGATAAAGATGGATTGTCAGAAGTGCAAATTCCCGGAAATTTGATGCTCAAGAACAATTAATTAGTTACTTTACGTACAGATATAATTCGATATTCCCGATTCGGACGCGTCTTACTAAAATCGCAGACCACAACAGCTTGACAAGGATAATAAAAAAAGCTATGCCAATGATTGCAGTAAATTTTGCAAAAAAATCATTACAACCCACCGAGCAAGAAGACATTTAAATATTGTTTGATCAATGTTTTATATTTCAATCAGGGGCGTAGCAGCGGCATCTACTGTCCCTGTATTTAAGAGAGTAGCGCAAACTAGATCAATCTTGACGCCTTTATATCATTTATTTATTTATTTATTTATTGAATAAACGTATAAACTTTCACAATTTTACAAAAATTATATTACTTCTGGACAAATATATTAAAATAAAGAAACTAACAATAATAATAATATCGCATGCATGCTGAATTATGGCTAAAATATTATTAAATTAACTTAACTAGAAAAATACAACAAAAAATGAAATTATGAATTTATCGAAGACGCCGCCAAAAAGCAACGTTTCCGAAATTATAGAATATGATTGGTTTACTTTGAATTTGGCGACTAAAGGCGTTAAAATAGATGCCAGTTTGCGCTACTCTTATGCTTCATATGGGGGTGAAAAAAACTCGTTCCTATAATACTGGGGAATTTGAATACAAAAAAATAGTGAATTTAAAAAAATAGACCACTTGAATCTGATCCAACATAACCTACATTACGATTAGAAATGTCTAACCCAAGTCCACAAAGTGACATCTAACCTAATTTAATCAACAAAATTAACTCTAACCTAACTACATCAAATGACATCTAACCTAACTATTCTCAATCAAAGAGTGAAAAACACTTGTTAGTATTCACAAGTTAAACGATACCATTGTGATTTTACGTCAATGTCGATTATTTCGGTCGATATCATGTTAATAATTTTAATACTATTAAAATATTTTTGAAATCTATTACTTTAATGGGTGTTTACTCAGATCCCGTTATTCAAACCTCTTTTCGGTATTGTTTCCAGAGTTTCCCGATTTTAAATTAGCCACACCGTTTAATAAGCCAGCGACCCTCTGTTTGCTCTAAACATTTGAATGAGAAATCCTTTTGAAGAGAAACTCATATATTGAGAGTTTCTGCTCAAAAGGATTTCTCGCCGAGAACTTTCGAAGCTCTTATGCACGTTGCATTTAAATTTTAAATTGGAGCTTAGCATTATCTCAAGCACTTTGATATTCTTATCAGGGTTATAATCATAATGGGAAATTTAATTATTTATTTACTCAATAGGGCCCTTAACACTCTCTCTTTCTCTTTGCACTCTTTCGTCATCGATTGAACGGCACACTCCTGCTTACAGTTTTGTGTCGAGGAAATAGTATCTCTTGAAAGATGTACTTTTTCGACCACTCTTTAGCGTTGAGGATTAAATGCCGTTCAGAATAGATTTAGGCGAAATTCAGTGAGCTGGTTCACAAGATCTGACTCACTTTAAAGAGCTGGTTCAGTGAGCCAACTCAAAAGAGTTACATGACTCAGTTACGAGCTAGCGATCCGCCGAGAGTTCTGACTCTTAGATATCCGTCTGATTCGCGAACTCATTGAATTGAGCGACGCGGTGATTAATTATATAGGTTTAATCATAATATATACAGCGTGTAAACGAACTACTGTACAGGCTCTCTACCACATAAGGGGCAGCGTTTAAATAAACAATACCTGCATTTGAAATTACCATACCTTTAGTAGATAGTTCACAAATAATTATTAAAAATAATTAATAATAATAGGCCACATGTTTGTGGTATCTGGTATACGCGCACATTGCGTATTTTAAGAGAGATTCCACATAGACTGGTAGTTTTCAAATGATTTGGATATCGAATTACACCATCCAGAGAAAAGTGGGTCAGATTGTGAAGAATTATGTCTATGTTATCGTTTTCATAAGTACCCATTGCTGACTAAATTCCGAATATTTTCTAAACGTGTTAATGAAATTCAATATTTTTCCTTATTAGGTTCACACTTCACTTTATCTCCACTCTTATTGAAATGTTTAGATAAGAGCGGCGAGGGTGGATGATTTTTAAATATAAAAATAGTTTGCTGTTTAGTCTATGGTGAAACTTATTCCATGAAACATCTACATTTTGTAACATGGCGCGATACGTTTATTCAAACATTGAATTGGCAGACATGTTTCTTACTTACGGTGAAACTCGGTGTAATTCCGCGGAAGCTGTAAGAATTTATCAAGAGCGATTTCCTGAACGATACTTACCACCGCCAAACCGATTTAGAAATTTATTACAAAGAGCACGCGACACTGGAAGTTTGCAGCCCGTCGCCGGAGCCGTCGGAGGTGGTGACCGTCCAATGCGATATTTGCGAGCGGAAGATGAAATTTTGAATCTGTTGGAAGCGGATCCTGGTTTAAGTACCCGTATTATCGCCGCTCAGCTAAATGTATCGCACACATTTGTCAGCAGTGTTATACGAGACAATAATTTGTATCCGTATCACTACCAGCGTGTACAACATCTTCAACCCCATGATTTTCCCAAAAGAATTGCATTTTGTCAATGGATTTTGGCACAAAATGTTCAAAATCCTAACTTTATCAAAGACATTTTAGTGACCGACGAATCGTGCTTTACGCGTAATGGAAGTTTTAATTTCCATAATATGCATGTTTATGCAATTGAAATTCCTCGTGTTACGCGTAGAACTCATTTCCAGCATCGCTTCTCCCTTAATATCTGGGCAGGTATTTTAAATGATCAATTAATTGGGCCATTTATGTTCCCATTTAATTTGAATGGAGAACGATATTTACGATTTTTGCAAGATGACCTTTTAGATCTTCTAGAAAATGTACCCTTAGCGGTTCTTAGAAGAATATGGTATTTGCAAGATGGTGCGCCAGCTCACTATGAAAGGCGCGTTAGAAGATATTTGGATGATGAGTTTCCAGGACGTTGGGTTAGTCGTGGAGGCCCTGTACCATGGCCTCCAAGAAGTCCGGATTTAAACCCCTTAGATTTTTTTCTTTGGGGGTACTTTAAAAGTGAAGTCTACACTACGGAAATTGACAATGCTGAAATGCTGATACAACGAGTAAACGCCTAAACGCCGCGGCTTATACCATTCGTGAAAAACCTCGTGAAATGTTTGCTACTGTTCGTGCAAATTGGATACGTAGAGCCCAAAAGTGCATTGAGTGCGGCGAACGTCAATTTGAACACTTATTGTGATTTTTTTTATACGTGACCCAGTTTCATCTAGTAATTCTAGACAGTGTGTGTTTGTGTGTAGTGCGTGCTAAGTGATTTATACGTCTCGCAGTAGCAGAGCTGGGCAGGATTCGAACCATTCAGGATTCGATTCCCGGATTCGAATCCTTTTAGAGGATTCAAAAGAGGTATTCGAATACTTTAGTGAAAACGGATTCGTGATCCGGATTCGTTACATTTTTTTAAAAGGATTCGTATTCGAATCCAGACGTAGATGATTCGAATCCTTATAAAAGGATTCGAATTCTTATAAAAGCATTCGAATCCTTATAAAAGGAATCGAATCCTCATACACGGATTCAAATCCTCCTAAATAATTCGAATCATCGCTATTAAGGCTGGGATTCGAATTCGATTAATTCAAATAGTTAAATATTCTAATATGAATATTTAAATCACTAAATTATTTATATTTGAATATAAATATTTAAATTTTCGAATAATTCAAATATTTGTAAATGCATATTTGGTTACTTAACCATGATAAATATCTAACGTTAATAGTATATTTTTAACTTCACTTGAAATCAGTGTTTTATACGCGTGGCGCATGAAGTAAAATTTCGAGTTTAGAAAAGCCCCGTGAAAATTTTCTACGCGGGGCTTTTCTAAACTCGACATTTTACTTCATGCTTAGTTTGGGATTGGATAACACTTGTTCTTAGAGGTTTCAAATTGAAGGATCACTCTAGATTACTAAGTTTATTACCATTTTACAAAGGCTACAGCTCGAAGGACCAACCATGGTCTTCGGAGACCGAAGGACTACAGGGAATCGAAGTTTTTTTACAAGAAAACAACGAATATCTGAAGGTTTACAGCATGGATAGGAAAGAAAACATCTAATTTTGAAAAAATATCGAAGTTGGGATGGTTTTCAGTGCATTTTTAACTTCACTTTAAATCAGTGTTTTATACGCGTGGCGCATGAAGTAAAATTTCGAGTTTAGAAAAGCCCCGTGAAAATTTGTCTCGGGTCGCTGCGCGACCCTCGACAAATTTTCTACGCGGGGCTTTTCTAAACTCGAAATTTTACTTCATGCTTAGTCTGGGAGTGGACAACACTCGTTTGAATTTTAAATTTAACTCTTTTAAAAAATCGACGTATGTAATATAATAAATCATTCATTGAAATCATAGAAAAAGATGCAAAATTTTACCTAAAATTAATTTTTAGAGTTAACTTTATAATTTACTCGGCTATTAATGGGTGAATATTCTATTCCTAAAAAAAAAACCGTTTTTATTTAATATTAAAGTTGCATTTATTACAATAACAAACTGTGAATAAATCGACATAAATCTAGAAATATCGAAAATCTCGACATGTAGAAAATCTTGACGGTCCACTCCCAGAATAAGCATGAAGTAAAATTTCGAGTTTAGAAAAGCCCCGCGTAGAAAATTTGTCGAGGGTCGCGCAGCGACCCGCGACAAATTTTCGCGGGGCTTTTCTAAACTCGAAATTTTACTTCATGCGCCACGCGTATAAAACACTGATTTAAAGTGAAGTTAAAAACGCACTGAAAACCAACCCAACTTCGATATTTTTTCAAAATTGGATGTTTTCTTTCCTATCCATGCTGTAAACCTTCAGATATTCGTTGTTTTCTTGTGAATAAACTTCGATTCCCTGTAGTCTTTCGGTCTCCGAAGACCATAATTGGTCCTTCGAGCTGTAGCCTTTGTAAAATGGTAATAAACTTAGTAACCCAGAGTGATCCTTTAATTTGAAACTTCTAAGAACGAGTGTTGTCCACTCCCAGACTAAGCATGAAGTAAAATTTCGAGTTTAGAAAAGCCCCGCGTAGAAAATTTGTCGAGGGTCGCGCAGCGACCCGAGACAAATTTTCACGGGGCTTTTCTAAACTCGAAATTTTACTTCATGCGCCACGCGTATAAAACAGATTTAAAATGAAGTTCAATAACACATATATTATCATTAATTAAAATCGTTACACATATAATCAGATATTTAGTCAGTAAATGAATTTTTGTTAATAGAAACTGATGGAATAAAATATTACTGGTTGCAAATGATAGATTCAAATTTATTTTTAAAGGATTTGTATCTGTGATTCAAAAATGAGGATTCAAATCTTTGATTCGAATCATATTTTTCACTTACGAATCCTTTATTCGAGTATTCGTAATTCGAATCATATTAGGTGATTCGGATTCGTAATTCGAATCCTGTTTTTGAGGATTCATCCCAGCTCTGCGCAGTAGGAACAGTAAATAAACAATACCACAAATGAGTGACCTAGTTTCATCTAGTCATTCGAGACAGCGTGCGTGTTTAGTGCGTGCGAAGTGATTTATGCGCCTCGCAGTAGTAAAAGTAAATAAAAAATACAACTTAAGCATCCACGAAAAATATCATGAACACAGGTAACCAGAAGTTCTCAAAAAGTAAAAAAATGCATGAAAAAATATGAAAAATCCAATATTTTTTTTCCGATTTAATTTTTGCTGCAATTGGTGTCAAAATATTTTGTGTATACGCCCTTAAGAGGATGTACATTAGTTCGATTACACGCTGTATAAAAACGTAAGAGTGAATATTTAATCAACATTATAGCAAACGCGTATTTATTTCGTGCCATTACACTTCAAGTGTGTTTAAATTTATTGGTTCAGCATGGAAACATCTTGATCCAACTCCGAACCTCAGAGTTGGATCCCGATGAGTGAGCTATAGCTCAGTCGGATTCAAGAGCTCCGTAAAGTTGGATTGGAGAGCCGTCGTAAATCATCGTGATCCAACTTCGAAACGCGGAGTTGCATCCCGATAAGTGAACTAACTCAGTCGGATTCAACAGCCGCCGTGGCTCTTGTAGAGTCGATTCGCCAACTCAATGGGTTTATTTAACTACATTCGCACGCGTCGTAATTCGAATCGATGCTGCAGCAATATGATAGAAATATAACAATAGCTATTTTCTTACTACAATAACACACATTTCTTATTAAATTTAGACTTTTGTTGACAAAAAGGTGACCAAAAAATAGTTACAGTTGCAATGTTTACTAGATAGTAAACAACGGCGTTTGCTTATGATATTATAAATTGTGGTATCTGTGAACTAAGAAGAGGCGAATCTCAATCTAAATAAACGAATAACACAGGTTTAGAAATTGGCGTGAAAAATATTCTGTTTTTAAAAATTAATTAAGTAGTATACAAATGCAAAAACTAAAAAGTGTATGATTAGCAAGGCTGAGAGAATCCGGCCTATAGATTCACGAGCCGCGTAAAAATCAAGATCTGTTTATACATTGCGAATCTACATTCACTCTAGAAGAGCGGGCGAATCAATGGTTTAAAAAGAGCTACATATTTCGAACTAAGTCACTTGGCTCACCAGCTCACTTTACTAAGCTGATTCTTTAAGTCGATTCATTTAGGAGCAAGCAAAAGTGGACGTGTTAACACAAATCCTACGCTTCAGGTTTCACTTTTACGTGGCGTATGGCGTTTCCTGCATGTTAGAAACTTCTAATACAACTCCAGTTTTTCCTCGACTCAGAAGTGCTATTAACACGTATAGTTTGTTTTAACTGCATGCTGGACTGTGTTCTTTAGAGGACGAATTTTGTCATTCTTGTCCCCCTGCAAAAGTTGCATTTACACGTACACTTTTGAGTCGACTCCCGGCGTGTGACATTTAATCGTCGACGCAAAAGTGTATGTGTACAGGGCCCTATTCACGCAGCGAAGCATAACGTGATTTTTGTTTAAAAAAATGGTGATGTGTCCACTAAAATTTCTGATTAAAAAATTTTAAAACTATTCGAGGTACAGAAAAGTAAAAGAGATAAGTTGTGGAATAAATAATTGTTAGTTTGCAGTTTTGCACACTTTTGAAAAAACAAGTATTTGACATCATACAATGCAATTGAAATTCGTGAACAAGCAACCTTCTATCTAATATCTGAATGAATACATAAATACAAAACGCATAGGAGTGAACGCAGGGGGTCCGGAAATTACAAATTAATAATTTAAAGAGACACGCTTGTAACAAATAGGCGATGAAATTGCGTTAATTAAACAGCAAAATTAGAAAGGGGAAGGGAAATTAGAAGATATATGATTGCACAATTTATCGTGCCAGTGAACAACGATATTTTGTTTCTGAAGCAAGTATTTTGTTATAAATATAATGTATATTAATTATATATATAATGTAACTTCGAAGTTACTTTAAATATGAATGTAACTTCAAAGTTACTTTGAATATTAATTAATTTAAAGTAACGTTAATATCAAATAGTTTGTATTGTTTTGTTTTTCGTTTCTGACAAAATGTAATCTATTTTGTCAGAAACGAAAAACAAAACAATACAAACTATTTGATATTAACGTTACTTTAAATTAATTAATATTCAAAGTAACTTTGAAGTTACATTCATATTTAAAGTTACTTTGAAGTTACATTGATATTTAAGGCTTCATTAATCTATAAAGCTACTTTAATCTTTAACGTTACTTTAAAACTTAGATAATACTTAAAGTTGCATTAGTCTTTAAGGCTCCATTCATCTATAAAACCGTTTTAACCTTAAATGTTACTTTAACACTTAAATAAGATTTAAAGTCACTTTAAAACAGGGTTCGGAAATATCATGATATTCAAATAAATATTAAAATATCGAATATATATATCGATATTTATCTGATATACATCAACTTCTGGATAGTAATTCTTGTTCGTAGCTATTAATATTATTTATTAATTATACATGGATTTTTTATTTAAGGTAGACATGTCTCAATTCAGATAATGGTTGTTTTTTAAAAGAGTTAAATTTGAAGCTTCAAACGAGTGTTTTCCACTCCCAGACGAAGCATGAAGTAAAATTTCGAGTTTAGAAAAGCCTGAAAATTTGGTTTGGTCGCTCCGCGAAGCGGAGCGGCCAAATCAAATTTTCAGGCTTTTCTAAACTAGAAATTTTACTTCATGCGCCACGTGTATAAAATACTGAAATATTAGGAAGTTTACAATATGCTACTAAAGCAGTATACTACAGACGTATATTTTGAACTTCACTTAAAACCAGTGTTTTATACGCGTAGCGCATGAAGTAAAATTTCGAGTTTAGAAAAGCCTAAAAATTTGGTTTAAGGCTTCAAGCTTTTCTAAACTTAAAATTTTACTTCATGCTTAATCCGAGAGTGGAAAACACTTTTTTAAAAGTTTCAAATTGAACTCAATTAAAAACCAATTTACTTTGTATGCGTATGTATACCTAAAAGAAAAAATGCCTGTAAAAATCACATCCTTTATATATTTTATTTTCATCTATTAAAAAAGAACACAGTTGGTTACTAAATAGTAAAAAATATAACATTCAAGCTGCTTTCAAATTGTAAAAATACCTAGCAATCTTAGCATAACTTAATACGCTAAGTTTGCTAAGTATTTTTACACTCATTGTCAGAAAAATCCATGATATTTGATTTAGGAATAGGAGCATCGTCCCAAATCTAGTCTGAATTGCAATCTTTAGGAAAATGTTCACTAAATACTTAAATAAAAAGCAAGTTTGGCAGCCTTCTAATTTCTAAATCTATTTCTTCTTATTTTTTACCAAGTCAGATAATTAAAAAAAAAGACGCGCAATTTTATGATTTTGTACATTCCATAAATATCCATGATATATATCGTAGTTTATTTTAACAATTGGTTTACGGTTTTGTACAATCGGTTTACGATTTTCCACGGGTTTCGGCTTTGTTTTCACGTTTAGGGCGAGCGTGTTGTTGATGAAATATTCTTGCATGTCGTTGAGTCTTTTGCCGTGGGTTTCCGGGAGGAAGAAGAAGGCGAAAATTGCTCCGGCGATGGAGACTCCGGCGAAGAACCATTGGATTCCGTAGGAGCCGCCCAAGGCTGATTCTAGAGGTCGGTAGGTTTGTAGCGCCGCGAACATGATTATGTTGGCCAAGCTGTAGGAGATGCTGTGGGCCATTCCTCGGATTTCCAAGGGGAAGAGCTCTGCAGTCATTGTCCAGGGGATTGGGAGCATTCCGATCATTGAGGTTAGAACGTAGAGGAGGAGGAAAGCTATATAAATATCGATCTATATCATGATAAATATCGTGATAGATAACAGTCAAAGCCGGACACCCTGTATATCGTATAAATCCTGCTTTAAAACTGCATTAAGCTTAGAAATTACTTTAAAGCTTTGTTAATATTTGAAATTTAAACGGCATTAACCTTTACAGTTACCTTAAGGTTGCAGTAGCACTTTCATTGCCAGGAGCAAAAACTAATATGTTTGAAATATTTAGGATTCTAAAATTTGATTTTTGATGACGTTGTTCAAATGTGGATGAAAACGCTAACTCTTAATTATAAATTGAACGCTTATACAAAATCAAAGAATGTTCGAAAATGTACACTATATACAATGGGATACGTATACTGGAGATGCGTAACGCCAAATGAGCCAACTAAAAGAATCAGCTCAGTATAGTGGCGGACCCAGAGAGCAATTTTTTTCGAGGGGAACATTTACTAATAAAAACTGTTTTAAAAATGTATTTATTATATACAAAAAGATATTTTATTCTCTAATTCGTTAACGTTATTCTGGTTCAAAGGGGAGTGTGCAGTTCTGCACTGCACTTAGGCTTCATTAGGCCCATTGTGCCAACGTTATTAATGTTATTATAAACTAGTTGGTTTTAATCTGCATCTAAACATTTAAAATTGAACAAAAAAATACAATAAAAATATTGTATTTTTTTGTTCAATTTCAAATGTTTAGATGCAGATTAAAACCAACTAGTTTATAATAACGTTAACGAATTAGAGAATAAAATATCTTTTTGTATATAATAAATACATTTTTAAAATTTTATTGTAAACTGACCATTTGGGCCGGGGAATTCCCCCATTCCCCCTGTGGATCCGCGCCTCACTCAGTAAAGTGAGTTGGTGAGTCAAGTGACTGTCAGAATCATGATTTATCTTGATTAAAATTACGTAAATTAGTTTGAAAGCTGTTTGCGATTCATAAGGAGATTTTTAAGTCATGTAACTCTTTTGACTTATTAAGTCGACCCTGTTAAGTGAGCCAGCTTAAATTAAACAGATTATTTAAATGAGTCATCAAGGCTAAATTCGAATGTCTTTTTGAATTATAATTTATCTTGATTCTAAATTACATGAATTAGTTAGAAAGTTGTTTGCAATTCATAAGGAGATTTTTGAGTCATGCTACTCTTTTGAGCTGACTTATTGAGTCAACTCTGTCAAGTGAGCCAAATTGAAATAAACAGATTATTTAAATAAGTCACCTAGGCTAAATACCAATGTCTTTTTGAATCATGATTTATCTACGCTTTGATTAAAACACTTGGTTTGTTTCACTGATTTTTTATTTTTACTCCAACTAGTTTCGACCTTAGGACTTTCACAACATTGTATAGAAAATATCCATTTTTTCAATAATAGTAATTTAAATATTTTGTATACAGGTAATAAGGGACGTGACTTGAATCTCCGAGAGAGATTAGAAATAAACAGAGCAATAAAAAATGGAAAAACCACGCATAATAACATCGAAAACATTTGGCTTTCCCCCATCGCGACTGCCCTTATTACCTGAAATTAGCTGTAAAATTTGTATAAATATCGATACATTTGTAAAATTTTGTACATATCTCCTTGAGAATGACCTAAGGTCGAAACTAGTTGGAATAAAAATAAAAAATCAGTGAGACAAACCAAGTGTTTTAATCAAAGCGTATTAATTAAATATGTTTCACCACGGGTTAAGTGAGAAATTAATTCATCATGATTTATCTAGATTCCAAATTATGTGTATAAGTTTGAAAGCTGTTTACAATACATAAAGAGATTTTTGAATCATGTAACTCTTTTGAGCTGACTTATTGAGTCGACCCTGTTAAGTGAGCCAGATTGGATTAAACAGATTATTTAAATGAGTCATCAAGGCTATATCTAACACACATACACAAATAAAACGATCATTTAATTTACATATGGCGCACACATATATAATATTTAACTTCTGAGTGAGCCGACTCAAAGAATCAGCTAGGCACAGTGAGTCTGTGAGCTAAGTGACTGAGTTTCATATGTGTTGGTATTTTTGAGTCATGGCTCATCTTGATTCACTCTTGCTGAGTTACGTAAATAATAACGTTGATTTGTAGTTCATTAACTACAAATCTCTAAGTCGCGTAATTTCTTTGAGTTGACTCTTTTAAGTGTGCCAGATTTAATGAAGTAGATCACTGAAATGAGTCATTACGCCTATATCTAAAACACACAGCCACAAATAAAATTATATAATAATAGAAACTTCGATTAAAACAGTAAGTTTGTTTCACTGATTAAATCAGTGTAACAACAAACCAAGTGTTTTAATCAAAGATTCTATTACAAATGAAATTATCTTTTGATTCTCTTTGTATAAATATGTATACTTAACTGCTGAATAAGTCGACTCAAAGTATAAACTTAGTAATATGCGTCGGTTAATTAATTGGCTCAGTTTTAAATGTGAAGGTAATATTAAGTCACAACTCATCTTGATTCACTCTTGCTGAGTTACGTGAATCATATCGAATGTTGATTTGCAATATATTAACAGATTGTTGAGTCGCGTAACTCTTTTGAGCCACACACAGTGGCTTCATCATTCATCTGTCTGATGAAAGCACTGTGTGGTGAAACAATTGTTGCAGTGTCAACCAATAAAGAGTAAAATCTTAACTAAGTGTGTTAATTACTAGAGTGTTGAATACTAAAAAGAAAAATTCCCTGTATGTAGTTAATGTAACCTACATTAATGTTAATCACAGAGCTGGGACGAATCCTGGTAAAAAGGATTCGAATCATGAACCCGAATCACCTAATATGATTCGAATCATGAATCCGAATCACCTAATATGATTCGAATCACAAATACTCGAATAAAGGATTCGTAAGAGATAAATATGATTCGAATCAAAGATTCGAATCCTGTTTTTTCGAATCACGAATACATATCCTCAATGAACCCGAATCACGTAATATGATTCGAATCATGAATCCGAATCACCTAATATGATTCGAATCACACATACTCGAATAAAGGATTCGTAAGAGATAAATATGATTCGAATCAAAGATTCGAATCCTGTTTTTTCGAATCACGAATACAAATCCTTTAAGAATAAATTTGATTTTATTATATTTTTGCAACCATTAATATATAAATTTCGTTACCAGTTGTTTTAATAAAAATATTCACAACCTAATTATTTATTATTAACACTGAATATCGTTGATAACAGACTAAATATCTGATTCCCTGTTACTCTGATTAAAGATGTATTTATGTGATTTTGAACTTCACTTCAAATCAGTGCTTTGTACGCGTGGCGCATGAAGTAAAATTTCGAGTTTAGAAAAGCCCGAAAATTTGTCTCGGGTCGCTGCGCGACCCTCGACAAATTTTCACGGGGCTTTTCTAAACTCGAAATTTTACTTCATGCTTAGCCTGAGAGTGGAAACACTCGTTTAAAACTTAAAATTGAACTCTTATTATAAAATCGTAGAATGCCTGCAAATAACGTAAACAAAAATTCACTTAATATCATTAAAACCGGGAAAATCAGAGAAAAGTTATGGAATTATATTTAAATTGATCAAGACAAATAATACAAAACAAAATTTTGAGAACTAGATTATTATCTTTAAAAACATTTTTAGTCATTTAACGTTCTTATCAAAGCATTCAGTTTGAAGTTTCGAACGAGTATTTCCACTCCCAGACTAAGCATGAAGTAAAATTTCGAGTTTAGAAAAGCCCCGTGAAAATTTGTCGAGGGTCGCGCAGCGACCCAAGACAAATTTTCGGGCTTTTCTAAACTCGAAATTTTACTTCAAGCGCCACGCGTATAAAACAGTGATTTAACGAGAAATTTAAAAACACACAAAAGACATTTTTCAAGTTAATCCTTACAATTAATTCGAATTATTATTGACGATTTAAAACCTTTTGTAAGTATTCGAATCTTTTTTTAAATATTCGAATCCTTTTATGATTCGAATCACCCACATTTGGATTCAAATACGAATCCTCCCTGTTACTCTGATTAAAGATGTATTTATGTGTTTTTGAACTTTACTTCAAATCAGTGTTTGGTACGCGTGGCGCATGAAGTAAAATTTCGAGTTTAGAAAAGCCCGAAAATTTGTCTCGGGTCGCTGCGCGACCCTCGACAAATTTTCACGGGGCTTTTCTAAACTCGAAATTTTACTTCATGCTTAGCCTGGGAGTGGAAACACCCGTTCAAAACTTCAAAATGAACTCTATTATAAAATTGTCGAATGCCTGAAAATTACGCAAATAAAAAATTCACTGAATTAAAACCGGGAAAGTCAGAGAAAAGTCCTAGAATTATATTCAAATTGACCAAGTCAAATAATATAAAATAAAATTTTGAAATTAGATTACTATCTTTAAAAACATTTTCAGTCATTTAATGTTCTTATCAAAGCATTCTGTTTGAAGTGTCGAACAAGTGTTTCCACTCCCAGACTAAGCATGAAGTAAAATTTCGAGTTTAGAAAAGCCCCGTGAAAATTTGTCGAGGGTCGCGCAGCGACCCGAGACAAATTTTCTGGGCTTTTCTAAACTCGAAATTTTACTTCATGCGCCACGCGTATAAAACAGTGATTTAACGAGAAATTTTAAAACACACAAAAAACATTTTTCAAGTTAATCCTTACAAATAATTCGAATTATTTTTGACGATTCAAAACCTTTTGTAAGTATTTGAATCATTTTATAAATATTCAAATTCTTTGATGATTCGAATCACCCACATTTGGATTCGAATACGAATCCTCTTAAAAAATGTAACGAAACCGGATCACGAATCCAATTGAACCAAAGTATTAGAATGCCTCTTTTGAATCCTTTAAAAGGATTCGAATCCTGAATGATTCAAATCCTGCCCAACTCTGGTTAATCACTAGTTTCTTAAGAATAATGTACCTTTAGAGTAACTTTAATGTAAAATTTTAAAAATTCTGGCTCTTCATCACGCATTTTAAATCGAACTGCATAATACAATTTAAATTGCTGAAATGAATGTTTTTAAGTTCCAGCTTTAAGCGTGATCGTTTTTTTAAAGCTTGGTTGTTCTTGAAAGTCTCTTTAAACCTGCCTTCTTCTTAAATTTAATTTTAGAACTAAATCTAAGTTTACTGTTAGTTTTTGCTACAAAGTGTTTTTTTTTATTGTTGAATTTTAAACTTAGTAGTATACATAAATGTATTGTATTTTATATGTATATATTATTGTATGATGAATTAATTTCTCACTTAACCCGTGGTGAAACATATTTAATTAATATTAATATTAAGTGAACACAAAAAATCAATATTAAATAATAAATTTTCCACCGGACTTTCACAACGTTGTATAGAAAATAACAATTTTTTCAATAATAGTAATTTAAATATTTTGTATTCAGGTAATAAGGGACGTGACTTGAACCTCCGAGAGGGATTAGAAATAAACAGAGCAATAAAAAATGGAAAAACCACGCTTAATAACATCGAAGACATTTGGCTTTCCCCCATCGCGACGGTCCTTATTACCTGAAATTAGCTCTAAAATTTGTATAAATATCGATACATTTGTAAAATTTTGCACATATCTCCTTGAGAATGACCTGAGGTCGAAACTAGTTGGAGTAAAAATAAAAAATCAGTGAAACAAACCAAGTGTTTTAATCAAAGCGTATATATTATTGTTGTAAAAATGGTCTATTCCGTTAAATAAATAAATACATTTATTTATTTATTTATTTATTTCAATCAACGGACGAATCCAGTTACAGATTGATTAAAAGATATGAGACAATATAAATAAAATAAAGATTGACACTAAACAGTAAAGGAAAAAACAGTATACGCAAAATACAATACAATATGAGCGCAATTTATTCGAAATACTCAACAATCAAGTCGAAGAACGCCTTAGAAGATATGCAATTAAAAATGTCAATATCCGGATGAAGTGATAACACATTATTATATAATGAACACATTGAATACACTGGTGACTTGAGCATAATATTTGTATTTGGGATTGATAACTGGAAAAGACGTTTGTTCCTTATATTAACAGGCACATTAATATTAATTCGTGCAAGTAAGTCAGAGCAATCCATACGATTGTTGAGTATTTTATACAAGGTGGTCACTGCATGCGATTTTCGGCGACTTTCTAAGGAGTGTAAGTTGAATTCACGCAATAGTTCAATATAATTATAATCAGTCCCAGGATATGAACCAAACTTCTTAAAGTAAAGATATTTGACAAATTTCTTCTGGATGGCCTCGACCATCAAAGAATATTTTGCGTAGTATGGATCCCAAACGCAACAGGCATATTCAAGTTTAGATCTTACAAACGAATAGTATAGTATTTTAATGGCATCGATATTCTTAAAAGGTTTAGTATTTCGTATTATGAAGCCCAACGAACGATTTGCGGTCGATACTACTTTCATGACATGACTATTAAAAGATAGTTTATTGTCAAATAACACTCCTAAGTCTTTGAAAGTCTCAACATGGGATAATACAGAGCCATTAATCATATAATCGAACGTAATTTGTGACTTATTCCTAGTATAAGACAATGTCATACATTTTAAAACATTTAAAGTGATGCTGTTGTTCTTGCACCACGTTACTATCAGGTCGAGATTATGCTGAAGATACACACAATCGTCTAAAGTATTTATAGGATGATAAATTTTCAAATCGTCAGCAAACATTAACATGTTATGATTAACTACATCAGCAATATCATTAATAAAGCAATTAAACAGTACCGGTCCGAGGTTGGGGGACACCCGAAGAAGCAATAAATTGATGAGACTTAAACCCTTTGTATTCTACAAATAACAGTCTGTTGGTAAGGTAATTGTAAAGTAAATTACATAGGTTTGTTGAGAGCCCAACTAGGCTTAGCTTATTTACAAGTATACCGTGATCGATTCTATCAAAAGCTTTTGATATATCGGTGTAAATTACGTCGACTTGGATTCGGTTGTCTAAATAATCCGAGAGAGTTTGCGTCATTTGCAAAATGTTGGATAACGTTGATTTATTAGGTCTAAACACATGTTGCCTAGATGATAATTTGTTATTAATGTAGGGATTAATGAATTTACATAATGTCAACTCAAAGCATTTAGCAACATTTGAGATGATAGGTATAGGTCGATAATTAAGGACATCTCTTTTATTACCAGATTTAAAAACGGGTACAATGCGGGTACTTTTCCAGCGGTTAGGAACGGTATTGTGAAGGAGACATAAATTAAATATATGAGATAGAGGAAGTGCAAGCATATTGCGGGAATCCTTAAGTACTACCGCAGGAATACCATCAGGGCCCGCGGTAACTTTATTACTTAGCTTACTAAGGGCTTCAATTACTAAATCATCAGTGACCTTAGAAATGCTAATAAAATCATTTACAGTGTTAAGGTTATTATAAACAGCATTAATAACAGGTTTAGTGGAAACAGTAAATGATTTGGAAAAGTGTGCAGCAAATGCATTCACTATATCAAGTGGTGAAGATAGAGAAAGATTTTCATATTCCATGACTGGAGGGATAGAGGATTCATGGCGGATGCAATTGATAAAGTTCCAGAACTTGCCCGGTTCCTTGGAAATGTTGGTTTCAGTATCACTTATAAAAGAGGTATAATCAGCTTCGGAAAGCAATTTTACTTCATTACATTAAGATCAATCAATCCATTTTTCTTGAAATATACCCGTTTAATTCAAGAAAAATGGATTGATTGATTATTTCTAATTACATTTAAAATACAACTTTTAAATTACTCAAAAAATAAATAATCTTAAGAAATTAGCTTAAGAGGAAGTCGACCGCTCTCTAAACGTATAAAACTAAGCATACTGCCATCTTAATTACATCCTTGTTTAGGGATGAAATATTTTGAAAAAATAGGCATACTTTAAGGAAAATGGAATCTTAATGCCTGTCTTAATAAAATATTTCCCACTTTGACCGTTCTTTTATAAAAAAATATCAAACATTGTTAAACTAGCGTAATCGCATCTTCAATATAATTTTTTTCTGCAACATTTATAAAAAATATTGGGAAACGAAATCAGTCACATGTAGAAGAATTCTTTTCGAAGAATTTAAATTTTTTCCAATTATTTCTATCGTACAATAAATTCACTGGGATGTCGCGCGATATTGAAGTTTCAGAAAATTTGAAAAACTGTTTTACGCGCGACATCCTAGTGATTATATTTAACCAAATAAATAAATGAAAAAACCACATATCGTTGCAAAGGAATTATCTACAATGTGACTGATTTAATTTTTCAATATTTTTTATAGATACTGCAGACAAAAATAAAATTAGGAACGCGATTTCGCTAGTTTACCAATGTTTGATATTATTTTATGAAATAACGGTAAAAGTATAAAATATTTTATTGAGACAGGCTTAAAGATTGAAGTATACCTATTTTTTCAAAATATTTGATTCCTAAACAAGGATGTAATCAAGACGGCATTATGCTTAGTTTTATACGTTTAGAGAGCGGTCGACTTCCTCTTAGGATTATGTATTTTTAGAGTAATTTAAAAGTTGCATTTTAAATTTAATTATAAATAATCAATCAATCCCATCTTCTTGAATTAAACGGGTGTAATTCAAGAAGAATGGATTGATTGATTATTTCTAATTAAATTTGATACAGGGCGCGGATGTTGATGCAAATCCTAAACCTCGCTTGCTCACTCTCTCGCACACACGCTAAAAAAACTAACCTGTATGGATTATGTAAGCACCCTTCTTCCCTTTTCTTCAACTTCCCGATTCCTTAAAAAAAATCCACAAAACCTCGCTCACTTCAAATACAGTCTTCTTTTCGGATTTCAACACTGGCTCGCACTTAGCGTGGTAATTACGTTACATCACATCATATCACATCGCGGTTTGGTTGTTTTAAAAAGAGGAAGTGTTTATATAGAATAGGTGTGTGTTGGTGTGTGTAGAACTGGCACTGATTTATAAATATAAATTCACTCGCCTCTGTCGACGGTTTGTGTGCTGTACAGAGAGAGGAATTGGCGGAGCAACAGTTTCGTTGGGGTCTTTTGGTTAGGAGTATCTAAATCGATGTTCGGCGATAGTGCGTCGCGACGCCGCCAGGGACGCCGGTTGGGCGCACGCGCGGTGCTTTCACGTGGCGGTTTGGTATGAAGCTCTCCCCCAAGCTTTCGGCGATTTTAATCGATTAATTTTATGGAATGAGAAAAGTGTTGTGCGCTTACGATTAATCCGTCAAGGAGAATATTAAACTTTCGGTTAATCTTCAGTACAGAATTATTTATAAATACAAAGCGCAGGCTCGTAATTATATTCGCAAATTTAATTATTAGTGTGAAATCAAGAATGACTGCTTCATTCAGTTTTGTTTGCAAAACTTATATACAGAGATAATATATAAAATTACGAAAAAACTATTCGTGAAAATGCAAACAGTGTCTTAATTAATAAGACAATTTAAGACGATAAATATTCATTGAAACAACTACTTCCACCGGATACCTCCGGATATTGAATTATACAATGAAATATTTAAAATCTTATTTAATTTGATTTGTTACAACGCTCTATTAAAGTAAGACACTGTTTGCATTTTCACGAATAGTTTTTTCGTAATTTTATATATTATGTTTAAAGTGTGCAAACTATAAGAAGCGTAAGCTTATTTTCTCGAATTCAAATAGTTTTGAATTTGAATTTATCTTATATACAGAGAGTTTTATGTAAAACCGAACATTTTCATAACGAGAATTTTTCTTTGAAGTATCCATATGCATACGTTGCACATTTTCCGATGCTCAGTTTTTTAAAAGAATTCAATTTAAAGCTTCAAGCGAGTGTTTTCCACTCCCAGGCTAAGCATGAAGTAAAATTTCGAGTTTAGAAGAGCCTGAAAATTTGGTTTGGTCGCGTAGCGCGAAGCGCGGAGCGGCCAAACCAAATTTTCAGGCTTTTCTAAACTCGAAATTTTACTTCATGCGCCACCGGTACAAAACACTGACATATTACGAAGTTTAAAACACACCGCTAAACTTTACATTGAATCAGTGTTTTGTACCGGTGGCGCATGAAGTAAAATTTCGAGTTTAGAAAAGCCTAAAAATTTGGTTTGGCCGCTCCGCGCTTCGCGCTACGCGACCAAACCAAATTTTCAGGCTTTTCTAAACTCGAAATTTTACTTCATGCTTAGCCTGGGAGTGGAAAACACTCGCTTAAAGCTTTAAATTAAATTCTTTTAATAAACCGAACATCGAAAAATATGGAACGTATGCATATGGATAAGAAAAATTCTCGTTATGAAAATGTTCGGTGTCACATAAAACTCTCTGTATAAGTGTAATTCTGGATATTTAATTAAACTGTTAAATTAAATATCCAGAATTAGATTAAAAAGTGTTTCACCACGGGTTAAGTGAGATATTAATTAAACCTACTCTTAAAGTTTTATTTAAATTTTGAGAAAGACTATGTGTAATCTTATTTTCTTAGAATGACGCGTAGCGCCATCTTTTGCGAAAATAAGTCCTGATACATAAAGTGAAATTTTCTATTAAGTATTTATTTATTTATTTATTTATTTACGGAATCTCCTTTTACATAAATCTACAAAGATTAGTTACATATATAGATGTAGTAAAAATTACATTAAATTATATAGAAATACAACAATAACAAAAAGTACCAATAACCTAACAGATAATAATACAAATATACTAACGTAAATGAATAATCAATATATATATATATATATATATATATATATATATATATATATATATATATATATATATATATATATATATATTACAATAGAAAGCTGTAATTTTTCAGGCATTCGTTGACTTAATAAAACCGTTCAATTTAAAGCTTCTAACGAGTGTTTCCACTCCTTGACCCATTAGGCGCTAGTGATGCATACACGCAACATTTTTTTTTTTTAATAAATTACTAAATAAGTTACTTTGAAATATTATTATATTAATTGATCTGACTTGAAAATGTATGAAAAAATATGTAAATATTTTGTTATTTAAATATTTCGATTATTACTGATTTTATTAAGAAAAAAGGTCAGTGTATTTCTAACTTCACAATAATTCAGTGTTTTATACGCGTGGCGCATGAAGTAAAATTTCGAGTTTAGAAAAGCCCCGTGAAAATTTGTCTCGGGTCGCTGCGCGACCCTCGACAAATTTTCTACGCGGGGCTTTTCTAAACTCGAAATTTTACTTCATGCTTAGTCTGGGAGTGGAAGACACTCGTTCAAAACTTTATATTGCACGTTTTTATACAAAATCGACGATTGCCTAAAATTTTACAGCGTGTACATTATGTTTATTTAAAAGCAAAACTCACAGCATGTAATACAATAAGTTATTCAGAAAAATCATAAAAAGAAGTGCAGGATTTTACCTTAAATCAATTTTTAAAGTTAACTCCATAACTGCTCGGCTATTAATGGGTTAAAGAAAAAATTCCAAGCACTTTAGAGGAGTAAAGTTTTCGATCATATTGTATTCGAATATTCAATTATTTGAATTATTCATACTCGAATCCCAGCCTGACTTAATAAGTAAAGTATTTTGGTGGTTGAACGATTTATTCTTGATTGGAAGTTTATTAAAGTTTAATCATTTTTGTTAAACTTTTGGGGTAAACTCGATTATTGCTCGGCCGTTAATGGGTTAAGCATGAAGTAAAATTTCGAATTTAGAAAAGCTTAGAAATTTTGCTTAGTCACGTAGCGAAGCGGAGCGACCAGCCAAATTTTCAGAATTTTGTAAACTCGTAATTTTACTCCATGCGCCACGCGTATAAAACACTTATTTAAAGTGAAGTTTAAGACGTACTGCTTAAGTTTGATTTCTAGTTAATAAATCTTACAAATGTTTGTTTTTTTCGTCTAGATTACGTGAGTACATTTTATTAAAAAAAAATTCGAAAGCAAATTGAATTTTTAGAAGATTTGGTGACACGAAATAACAATTTGTATAATTTTCATTAAAGTGATATCAAACTTAAACAGCATATTTTAAACTTCACTTTAACTTAGTCTTTTATACGCTTGGAATTTTTAGGCTTTTCTGAACTAGAAACACTTTATGCCATTTCAAGGAGTAGAAACACTCGTTAAAATCTTTAAATTAACCGCTTTTACAACAACGAATTCCTGAAAACTTACTAAACGCTGTAATTATTGGGATATGTGTACCTTTAAAGAAAAATCCCCTTATTTTAAAAGAGAACACAACCATAAAATGCCTTAATTTATACGGATGTGAAGTTAGTAATAGATTCCAGCAATAGATTTGAAAAATTCATATTTCTGAAATTATTTACTATAAAATAAAATTACATTAACAGTACGTTCTAGTTTCCCCTAATTTTCAACCCCATATAAAAAAAATTGTACCTGGTTATAAACACGCTGTAATTTCAAATTAAAATTAACCGATGTTCCCAAAATGCCATAACAAAAATAAGCATACCGTTGGACAGTGCACGCCCTTAGCTAATAAATGCAACAATAAAATTAGGGTCACCGCCCTCAAAACTTAGAAAAAAAAAATGTTTTTGTTCCTCGTTCTTACACGCACACGCTTCTTTTTCAAATTGAAATTTAAGAATGTTCCCAAATTGCCATAACCTATGATTCTATGATTTATGTTATTCAATTTATGTTATTTCTATAATTACTATATATACACGCACAATTACGTCGATTAGCTGTTATATTTGATTTTTATATATTTTTTTTTAATTAATTATATTACGTTGTAATTTTATGTACAAATGGTGTTTACCGTAAATAAATTTACTTTACTTTACTTTACTTTACTATAACACAAATAGGCACACCATTGGACAATAAACACCCTTAGCTAATAAATGCAACAATAAAATTAGGGTCACCGACCTCAAAACTTGAAAAAAATATTTTTTTTGTTCTTTGTTCCTACACGCACACGCTTCTTTTTCAAATTAAAATTTAACAATGTTCCCAAAATGCCATAACAAAAATAAGCATACCGTTAGACAGTACACACCCTTAGCTAATAAATTCAACAATAAAATTAGGGTCACCGCCCTCAAAACTTGAAAAAAAATGTGTTTGTTCCTCGTTCTAACACGCACACGCTCCTTTGTAAATTAAAATTTACGAATGTTTCCAAATTGCCATAACAAAAATACGTATACTGTTGGTCAGTACACACCCTTAGCTAATAAATTCAACAATAAAACTAGGGTCACCGCCCTCAAAACTTGAAAAAAAAATTGTTTGTTCTTCGTTCCTACACGCACACGCTTCTATTTCAAATTAAAATTTAACAATGTTCCCAAATTGCCATAACAAAAATAAGCATACCGTTAGACAGTACACACCCTTAGCTAATAAATGCAACAATAAAACTAGGGTCACCGCCCTCAAAACTTGAAAAAAAAAATTGTTTGTTCTTCGTTCCTACACGCACACGCTTCTATTTCAAATTAAAATTTAACAATGTTCCCAAATTGCCATAACAAAAATTAGCATACCGTTAGACAGTACACACCCTTAGCTAATAAATGCAACAATAAAATTAGGGCCACCGCCCTCAAAACTTGAAAAAAAAAATTGTTTGTTCGTCGTTCCTACACGCACACGCTTCTTTTTCAAATTAAAATTTAACAATGTTCCCAAAATGCCATTAGAAAAATAAGCATACCGTTGAGCAGTACACACCCTTAGCTAATAAATGCAACAATAAAATTAGGATCACCGACCTCAAAACTTAGAAAACAATTTTTTTTTGTTCCTCGTTCTTACACGCACACGCTTCTTTTTCAAATTAAAGTTTAACAATGTTCCCAAATTGCCATAACGAAAATAAGCATACCGTTGGATAGTACATACCCTTAGCTAATAAATGCAACAATAAAATTAGGGTCACCGCCCTCAAAACCTAAAAAAAAGTTTTTTTGTTCTTCGTTCTCACATGCACATGCTTCTTTTTCAAAATAAAATTTAACAATGTTCCCAAATTGCCATAACAAAAATAAGCATACCGTTGGACAGTACACACCCTTAGCTAATAAATGCAACAATAAAACTAGGGTCACCGCCCTCAAAACTTGAAAAAAAAAATAATTGTTTGTTCTTCGTTCCTACATGCACACGCTTCTATTTCAAATTAAAATTTAACAATGTTTCCAAATTGCCATAACAAAAATAAGCATACCATTAGACAGTACACACCCTTAGCTAATAAATGCAACAATAAAATTAGGGTCACCGCCCTCAAAACCTAAAAAAAAGTTTTTTTGTTCTTCGTTCTCACATGCACATGCTTCTTTTTCAAAATAAAATTTAACAATGTTCCCAAATTGCCATAACAAAAATAAGCATACCATTAGACAGTACATACCCTTAGCTAATAAATGCAACAATAAAATTAGGGTCACCGCCCTCAAAACTTGAAAAAAAAATTGTTTGTTCTTCGTTCCTACACGCACACGCTTCGTTTTCAAATTAAAATTTAACAATGTTCCCAAAATGCTATAACAAAAATAAGCATACCGTTGGACAGTACACACCCTTAGCTAATAAATGCAACAATAAAATTAGGGTCACCGCCCTCAAAACCTAAAAAAAAGTTTTTTTGTTCTTCGTTCTCACCTGCACATGCTTCTTTTTCAAAATAAAATTTAACAATGTTCCCAAATTGCCATAACAAAAATAAGCATACCATTAGACAGTACACACCCTTAGCTAATAAATGCAACAATAAAATTAGGGTCACCGCCCTCAAAACTTGAAAAAAAAAATTGTTTGTTCCTCGTTCTTACACGCACACGCTTCTTTTTAATTAAAGTTTAAGAATGTTCCCAAATTGCCATAACATCATTCCCAGATTAAGACGTTTGGAGGGTAGAAATGATTTTTTTTATCCTAAAGTAAATATTCTTTTTTATTGAAGAATTCTATAGATTTAAGGATGAGGAATCCGAATCTGCAATTATTTTTTTTATGGCAAACTCCCATTCGGCGGGAATAGTGCAATTTATAAGAAAATTCCCAGATTAAGGCGTTTGGAGGGTAGAAATAATTTTTTTTTACATCATCCTAAAGTAAATATTCTTTTTTTATTGAAGAATTCTATTGATTTAAGGATGAGGAATCCTAATCTGCTATTAACTTTTTTTATGGGAGTTTGCGTTCGGTGGGAATAGTGCAATTTGTAAGAAAATTCCCAGATTAAGGCGTTTAGAGGGTAGAAATGATTTTTTTTTCTATCATCCTAAAGTAAATATTCTTTTTTTATTGAAGAATTGTATAGATTTAAGGATGAGGAACCCGAATCTGCAATTAACTTTTTTATGGGAGTTTGCGTTCGGCGGGAATAGTGCAATTTGTAAGAAAATTCCCAGATGAAGGCGTTTGGAGGGTAGAAATGATTTTTTTTTTCTATCATCCTAAAGTAAATATTCTTTTTTTATTGATGAATTCTATAGATTTAATAATAATAATAATAATAATAATAATAATAATAATAATAATATACTTTATTGTCCACGGAAAAACCACAAATCGGACAAAATCATACAATACATACAGTTGGATGGGAAATCCTAATCTGCTATTAACTTTTTTATGGGAGTTTGCGTTCGATGGGAATAGTGCAATTTGTAAGAAAATTCCCAGATTAAGGCGTTTAGAGGGTAGAAATGATTTTTTTTTCTATTATCCTAAAGTAAATATTCTTTTTTTTTATTAAAGAATTCTATAGATTTAAGGATGAGGAATCCGAATCTGAAATTAACTTTTTTATGGGAGTTTGCGTTTAGCAGGAATAACGCAATATATTTGACGTCTAACAGTTAACGGTGAAAATAAAAATTAGGGGTAAATGCATAATATGCAGTTAAATTGATGATATGTATTGACGTTTTGCTATTTAAAAGTGATTTTTGGGGTCAATTAAGCTGAAAAAATAATTTAAAAATCTATTGCTGGAATCTATTGCTAACTTCACACCCGTTTAATTTATTATATTAATTAGTGAAACAAATCAAGTGTTTTAATTAAATATCTAGAATTAGATTCAAAAATGTTTCACCACGGGTTAAGTGAGAAATTAATTAAACATATAAAATGCGTTGCTTAAATTTGCAGCAAATAAATAACAATTAAATCTTATAATTATTGTAGTAATCTCTTTCTTCACAAATTAGTTTTATTCACTAAATGTACATTTCGAACACTTTATTCTTCATATTATTTGTCAATTGTAATACTATTGAGAATGAACATATAGTGTTCGAAATGTACATTTAGTGAACAAAACTAATTTATGAAGAAAGAGATTACTACAATAATTATTAAAAAAAAAACACTTCACGTAACTAAAAGAAGAATATTGAATTAAATCTTAATTGAAAATATTTCAAAACCACATGTTCATAAATTTATTTAATGTCATGTTAAAACGATTGACATTAAAAAAATCAACTTTAACAAAAAAGTGCGCCCAACGTGGGGCTCGAACCCACGACCCTGAGATTAAGAGTCTCATGCTCTACCGACTGAGCTAGCCGGGCTTGAAATTAAACGATAGCATGTGAAAAATAGAAACGCTTAGACGTCCACTCCCTTTTGAAAGGCTACACAAAACAGAGGAGAACTTGCCAAGATGGCTTTTAACCTCTATAATCTGTTTAATAACTAGCAGGAGCGTTTTAAATTTCACGCGCCAAAACCTACAACTCTGATTGGCCGAGAGCGCGCCCATTTTACACTATGCTAATTACGTCATTATTAGACGCAACAGCTGACATAACCTTAATTCGAAGTGTTACCGAGTTGCAACTTTGTCTGTTTCGTAATAACCATTTGTGCGGTGTTTCTTTGGCATTGTTAAAAGTAAGTTGTGTTTATATTGTTGTGATGGATTATGGACCCAGTACAAGCTCGGTGATAATACCACCTTCACCTCCAAAAAAAGCGTAAGAAGTTGGATTTGGGTCAATTATATCTGTCTGAAAAACAGTGCATAATAAATATGTATAGGCAGATGATAACAGATGATCCACATATGAAAATGGCTGCTGTTGTATCAGCCATTATTGGTGCAGTAGGTGAGATATAAAATAGCACAAGAATATGCATCAAATAATAAAATGTTAAATTTTAAGGAGTTGTAAATTCCACTGTCTGTCATACCATTAGCGAATATAAGGAATCCGGAGAGATTTGTAGCCCTAAACAGCTTGGAGGACATAATTACAAGTTTGATGAAGTAGTGAAGAGACCCGTGCATAGTTTCTTCTATAAAAATGAACTGCCAACTTTGAATAAAGTTTTAAAAGAAGAAAACGATCACGCAGGCATGCCGAAGATGAGTCGTTCTACCTTGTATAGTTTTATGAAACAAATCAATTTTAAGTACGATAGAGGCCAGAGCTGGGCAGGATTCGAATCATTCAGGATTCGAATCCTTGATTCGAATCCTATTAAGAGGATTCAAAAGAGGCATTCGAATACTTTACTTCAACTGGATTCGTGATCCGAATTCATTATCCGAATTCGTTACATTTTTTTTATAAATGTGGGTGATTTGAATCCTTATAAAAGGATTCGAATCCTTGTAAAATAATTCGAATACTCACAAAAGGATTTGAATCGTCAAAAATAATTCGAATTAATTGTGAGGAATAACATGAAAAGTGTTTTTTGTGTGTTTTTAAATTTCTCGTTAAATCACTGATTTATGCGCGTGTCGCATGAAGTAAAATTTCGAGTTTAGAAAAGCCCAGAAAATTTGTCTCGGGTCGCTGCGCGACCCTAGACAAATTTTCACGGGGCTTTTCTAAACTCGAAATTTTACTTCATGCTTAGTCTGGGAGTGGAAACGCTAGTTCGAAACTTCAAAGTGAATGCTTTGATAAGAACATTAAATGATTGCAAATGTTTTTAAAGATAATAATCTAGTTTTCAAATTTTGTTTAATATTGTTTGAAGTAAAACTGACATGGTAGCCACAATGTTAATTTTTTTCGACATTTCCCTGACAAAAGATTTTTTCCTGGCCTTTTAATACAACTTTCTTCTGTGGGAAACCCCCATTCTGTTTAATAGTTTTCATTGTTTTTGCCAATATTTAAGTTAATTTTATAAATTTTTACGTCTTTTGTAATTTGCCTGCTGATTTTGACAAATTTAATAATATCATTTGGCTTTTTTGTTAGTGTTTTGGTCAATTTGAATATAACTCCATGACTTTTCTCTGACTTTCCCGGTTTTATTTATTTATTTATTCACGAGATAGCTCTTTAACATTGAAATAATACAAAATAAGAAATAACAAAAGTTTAAGAGCCGCAGAATGACTACACGCATACGTTATGATAACTACATTGCTAATTCTAACATAATCTTAAAAAGTTTTATCCAGATTAATGACCACCAGTGCTCTTCGAAAACATAAGAAATTGTTCGCAAATGGATCGAAATTCGGGGATGATAGCAAGCAGTTGGCCGAACCGATGAGAAGTTGGCCATAAATTCTCCAGCCACGGATTTAACCCGGCGCCTCCACAATCGGACATTTCATTATTACATCTTTAAACATTTATAAATCCTTTTTGACGATCTATAAAATTAATTTTACAAATATAACAGTATTCCAAAAGATATTAAATAACAAACATTTAAAAAAAATGTCTGTGACGTATTAACTTGACACAATTCTTGATTTAAAAATTTTCAAAAATTCATAACTTCTATTTGTCCCCATATAGAAACATTTTTTTCGTGTCAATTGTTTCTATGGGGTATTGTTCACAATCTTAACCAATCAAAACACCGTGAAAATGACTTTGTGATTTTTTTTATTTCCAACCACGATTATTCATCCAAAAAATTGCAAAAATTCATAACTTCTATTTGTCCCCATGTAGAAACAATTTTTTCGTGTCAATTGTTTCTATAGGGAATTGTTAACAATCTTAACAAATCAAAACACCGTGAAAATGACTTTTTGATTTTTTTTATTTCCAGCCACGATTATTTATCCAGAAATTTTCAAAAATTCATAACTTCTATTTATCCTCATATAGTGAAAATTTTTTCATATCAATTGTTTCTATGGGGTATTGTCAACAATCTTAACCAATCAAAACACCGTGAAAATGACTTTGTATTTTTTATTTATTTCCAGTCACGGTTATTCATCCAAAAATTTTCAAAAATTCATAACTTCTATGTGTCCCCATGTAGAAACAATTTTTGCGTGTCAATTGTTTCTATGAGGTATTGGTTACAATCTTAACCAATCAAAACACCGTGAAAATGACTTTGTGATTTTTTTTATGTCCAGCCACGATTATTCATCCAGAAATTTTCAAAAATTCTTAACTTCTATTTGTCCCCATATAGAAACAATTATTTCATGTCAATTGTTTCTATGGGGTATTGCTAACAATCTTCAACAATCTAAACACCGTGAAAATAACTTTTTGATT
This sequence comes from Philonthus cognatus, assembly GCA_932526585.2. Taxonomy (NCBI): domain Eukaryota; kingdom Metazoa; phylum Arthropoda; class Insecta; order Coleoptera; family Staphylinidae; genus Philonthus; species Philonthus cognatus. The sequence goes on from OW052244.1 coordinate 99,324,705, forward strand.
TTTTTTATTTCCAGCCACGATTTTTCATCCAGAAATTTTCAAAAATTCATAACTTCCATTTGTCCCCATATAGAAACAATTTTTTGTGTCAATTGTTTCTATGGGGTATTGTTAATAATCTTAATCAATCAAAACGCCGTGAAAATAACTTTTTAATTTTTTTTATTTCCAGCCACGATTAATCATCCGAAAATGTTCAAAAATTCATAACTTCTATTTGTCCCCATATGGAAACAATTTTCTTGTGTCAATTGTTTCTATGGGGTATTGTTAACAATCTTAATCAATCAAAACACCGTGAAAATGACTTTGTGATTTTTCTTATGCCCAGCCACGATTATTCATACAGAAATTTTCAAAAATTCATAACTTCTATTTGTCCCCATATAGAAACAACGTTTTTGTGTAAATTGTTTCTATGGGGATTTGTTCACAATCTTCACCAATCAAAACACCGTGAAAATAACTTTTTGATTTTTTATTTCCAGCCACGATTATTTATCCAGAAATTTTCAAAAATTCATAACTTCTATTTGTCCCCATATAGAAACAATTTTTTTATGTCAATTGTTTCTATGGGGAATAGTTAACAATCTTAACTAATTAAAACATTTCTGAATGAATAATCGTCGCTGGAAATAAAAGAAATCAAAAAGTTATTTTCACGGTGTTTTGATTATTGAAGATTGTTAGCAACACCCCATAAAAACAATTGACAGAAAATTGTTTCTATATGAGGACAAATAGAAGTTATGAATTTTTGAAAATGTTTGTATGAATAATATAGGCTGGAAATAAAAAAAATCACAAAGTCATTTTTACGGTGTTTTGATTGGTTAAGATTGTTGACAACACCCCATAGAAACAATTGACATGAAAACATTGTTTCTATATGGGGACAAATAGAAGTTATGAATTTTTGAAAATTTCTGTATGAATAATCGTGGCTGGAAATAAAAAAAATCAAAAAGTTATTTTCACGGTGTTTTGATTGATTAAGATTGTTAACAATACCCCATAGAAACAATTGACACAAGAAAATTGTTTCTATATGGGGACAAATAGAAGTTATGAATTTTTGAAAATTTCTGTATGAATAATCGTGGCTGGAAATAAAAAAAATCAAAAAGTTATTTTCACGGTGTTTTGATTGATTAATATTGTTAACAATACCCCATAGAAACAATTGACACAAGAAAATTGTTTCTATATGGGGACAAATAGAAGTTATGAATTTTTGAAAATTTCTGTATGAATAATCGTGGCTGGAAATAAAAAAAATCAAAAAGTTATTTTCACGGTGTTTTGATTGATTAATATTGTTAACAATACCCCATAGAAACAATTGACACAAGAAAATTGTTTCTATATGGGGACAAATAGAAGTTATGAATTTTTGAAAATTTCTGTATGAATAATCGTGGCTGGAAATTAAAAAAATCAAAAAGTTATTTTCACGGTGTTTTGATTGATTAAGATTGTTAACAATACCCCATAGAAACAATTGACACAAGAAAATTGTTTCTATATGGGGACAAATAGAAGTTATGAATTTTTGAAAATATCTGGATGAATAATCGTGGCTGGAAATAAAAAAAATCAAAAAGTTATTTTCACGGTGTGTTGATTGATTAAGATTGTTAACAATACCCCATAGAAACAATTGACACAAAAAAATTGTTTCTATATGGGGACAAATAGAAGTTATGAATTTTTGAAAATTTCTGTATGAATAATCGTGGCTGGAAATAAAAAAAATCAAATAGTTATTTTCACGGTGTTTTGATTGATTAAGATTGTTAACAATACCCCATAGAAACAATTGACACAAAAAAATTGTTTCTATATGGGGACAAATAGAAGTTATGAATTTTTGAAAATTTCTGTATGAATAATCGTGGCTGGAAATAAAAAAAATCAAAAAGTTAATTTTACGGTATTTTGATTGATTAAGATTGTTAACAATACCCCATAGAAACAATTGACACAAAAAAAATGTTTCTATATGGGGACAAATAGAAGTTATGAATTTTTGAAAATTTCTATATGAATAATCGTGGCTGGAAATAAAAAAAATCAAAAAGTTATTTTCACGGTGTTTTAATTGATTAAGATTGTTAACAATACCCCATAGAAACAATTGACACAAGAAAATTGTTTCTATATGGGGACAAATAGAAGTTATGAATTTTTGAAAATATCTGGATGAATAATCGTGGCTGGAAATAAAAATAATCAAAAAGTTATTTTCACGGTGTTTTGATTGATTAAGATTGTTAACAATACCCCATAGAAACAATTGACACAAAAAAATTGTTTCTATATGGGGACAAATAGAAGTTATGAATTTTTGAAAATTTCTGTATGAATAATCGTGGCTGGAAATAAAAAAAATCAAAAAGTTATTTTCACGGTGTTTTGATTGATTAAGATTGTTAACAATACCCCATGGAAACAATTGACACAAAAAAATTGTTTCTATATGGGGACAAATAGAAGTTATGAATTTTTGAAAATTTCTGTATGAATAATCGTGGCTGGAAATAAAAAAATCAAAAAGTTATTTTCACGGTGTTTTAATTGATTAAGATTGTTAACAATACCCCATAGAAACAATTGACACAAGAAAATTGTTTCTATATGGGGACAAATAGAAGTTATGAATTTTTGAAAATATCTGGATGAATAATCGTGGCTGGAAAGAAAAAAAATCAAAAAGTTATTTTCACGGTGTTTTGATTGATTAAGATTGTTAATAATACCCCATAGAAACAATTGACACAAAAAAATTGTTTCTATATGGGGACAAATAGAAGTTATGAATTTTTGAAAATTTCTGTATGAATAATCGTGGCTGGAAATAAAAAAAATCAAAAAGTTATTTTCACGGTGTTTTGATTGATTAAGATTGTTAACAATACCCCATAGAAAAATGACACAAGAAAATTGTTTCTATATGGGGACAAAGAGAAGTTATGAATTTTTGAAAATTTCTGTATGAATAATCGTGGCTGGAAATAAAAAAAAATCAAAAAGTTATTTTGACGGTGTTTTGATTGATTAAGATTGTTGACAACACCCCATAGAAACAATTGACATGAAAAATTGTTTCTATAGGAGGACAAATAGAAGTTATGAATTTTTGAAAATTTCTGAATGAATAATCGTGGCTGGAAATAAAAAAAATAAAAAAAGTGATTTTCACGGTGTTTTGATTGATATAGATTATTAACAATACCCCATAGAAACAATTGACACAAGAAAATTGTTTCTATATGGGGACAAATAGAAGTTATGAATTTTTGAAAATGTCGGGATGAATAATCGTGGCTGAAAATAAAAAAAATCACAAAATCTTTTTCACGGTGTTTTGATTAGTTAAGATTGTGAACAATACCCCATAGAAACAATTGACACAAAAAAAATGTTTCTATATGGGGACATATAGAAGTTATGAATTTTTGAAAATTTTGAAATCAAGAATTGTGTCTAGTTAATATGTGTGGCATAGAAATTTTTTTAAATGTTTGTTATTTAATATCTTTTGGAATACTGTTATATTTGTAATAATAATTGGATAGATCGTCAAAAAGGATTTATAAATGTTTAAAGATGTAATAATGAAATGTCCGATTGTGGAGGCGCCGGGTTAAATCCGTGGCTGGAGAATTTATGGCCAACTTCTCATTGGTGTTGGCCGAATGCATTAATCTGGACAAAGGATTTTAATGATATTCAGTGAATTTTTTATATACGTAAATTTCAGGCATTAGTCGATTTTATAATAGAGTTCAATTTGAAATATTGAACGAGTGTTTCCACTCCCAGGCTAAGCATGAAGTAACATTTCGAGTTTAGAAAAGCCCCGTGAAAATTTGTCGAGGGTCGCGCAGCGACCCGAGACAAATTTCCGGGCTTTTCTAAACTCGAAATTTTACTTCATGCGCCAGGCGTACAAAACACTGATTTGAAGTGGAGTTCAGAAACACACAAATACATCTTTAACCAGAGTAACAGGGAGTCAGATATTTAGTCTGTTATCAACGATATTCAGTGGGAATAATAAATAATTAGGTTTTGAATATTTTTGTTAAAACAACTGGTAACGATATTTATATATTAATGGTTGCAAAAAAATAATAAAATAAAATTTATTCTTAAAGGATTTAAATTTGTGATTCGAAAAAACAGGATTCGAATCATATTTATCTCTTACGAATCCTTTATTCGAGTATTCGTGATTCGAATCATATTAGGTGATTCGGATTCGTCATTCGAATCCTTTTTACGAGGATTCGTCCCAGCTCTGATACATATACAGTTCCGAGAGAAAAAACTATTACAGCAGAGAGCTTTAGCCACTTCTAAAATATTGTATTTTTTTTCTTGTAAGACAAACTTGTTCTGTACAGGTTAACAACAATTTCTTTCTTGGCCAACAAGACGGTGCTTTTGTTGACATGCACTTCATTAACAATGTCTCTAATGCTAATACCGTCTCTAAACGGGTCGTTATTATCGTTTTTTGCTTTTCAGTCAGTGGAGGCATGTCGACGTTGAAAATCAAAGCAAAGCAGCGATATCATCAGTGTCCAACAAGAGCTGTAAGAATAATTTAAAGCCACTTGAATAAAACTTGATCTCTAGCAGAGTATTAGGGTCAGAGCATATCTGAAGTTACGTTTTGGAACGATTGAATTCAGACCATTGTCTTTTCATAACAGCTATCAATTACGTGTATATTAAATTAATCTGAAGTTAGTCAGGATCGAATAACATTCACCCTTGAAAATAATAACCTCCACCGTCGAGGAAACAAACCGCCCACACGCAAAACACGACCCTCCTCCTTTTAGGTGATATCACTCTATGCGGATATTCTATTTTAACACCTCAACCTTTCCATGAAGTTTACGTCCTTCCCAAGGTCGGATCGTTACAGGATTAGGACAAACACGACGACACCCTTTCGGTGCGAAATGAGGCGGAAACCGGGCAACAATAAACTTTAATTGACGTCTCGCTGACGGCTATTGTCTTCCCGACAAACACGCCCGTTTTCTAATATTAATGAGGTTTATTTCAGGAGCAAGAGGAGGAGTAGGTGTGTATTGCGGTGGTAATGGAATATTTCTCTCACTCTGGCGCACTGAAATGAGAATTTACAGTGTAATTAGGGACGCGTCGCGTGGAAATTATATCAGCTATTATTCATTCAGGTGTTAAAACCGGTGCAATATGCAAGATATGAACTGTAAATTGGAGGGATGTTTAATTGTTACAAATTCTATGTTAAATTTGCTGTATGATGATCGAGTTCCCTCTTTAAAACTCAATAAACAGCACCTCTAAGAACTAAGCTATTGAATAATCAATAATCCAGCAGAAATTTGTCTTAAATGGCGTATATTATTAATAGGCAAATATACTAATTTTAATATTTAAAAACATTTAGATCATTTAATCGTCAACTGTGCAAGAAACACGCGTATTAATTAAATTCAAGTTTATGTAGCTTGTAAATGTTGGCAATATTTTTACTGCTTGAATATACAACTATTTTCAAAAAAAAGTATTTGCTATACATCCAGAACCACTAATTATATCGTGCAACCAGAAGACATTAACACAATCCCCATAAAATAGGATGGAGAACATTACTTGTGTTTGCTATACATCCGGAACCACCAATTATGTCGTGGAACCAGAAGACATTAAAACATTCGGAACAAAACAATAGTGTTTCAAAACATTCTTCGTACACAATTTAATACTTCTGTCAAAAACGAATTCTACATTATAAGACCGATCACGTTGAGAGGAACTCAAATATTTTATAATTTGCTTTGGGAGGAGCCATGGTTACTAAACGATTGCGACACCGGGTGCATGAGCAATAAATTCATGTCTATAGTAAACAAACATTTTAAAACAGCATTTCCAGACAAAATTAAACATAATAAATCTAATTCCAAGGCCCGAAACACCAGTTGGTTTACTAATGATATAAAAAAAATGAGAGAAACTCTCCACTTAGTACAAGAAATGTCTGTCAGGACCTCCACTATTAATTTATTAAATCTAAAAAAACTCTATCAATTAAATACAAACAGGCTATTAAAAATGCGAACATTTCCGCAAATGACGCAAATATCTGCGCTTCAGTAAACCCAACAAAATCACTATGGGACATAATCAATAGAAAGAGGCCATCTAATACCAATGTAAACTCCAAAACAAATAAAATCTTACCTAGCAATTTCAATCTATTTTTTTACTTCGGTTGCTGATGAAATTGAAAAGACTATGGAAACATGTGATATTGATCCTCTAGTGATAACTAAATCTGTGCTGAAGTGTCAGTCCAGTTTTAGCTTTTGTAACGTTTTACCTGTACATGTTTTAGATATAATAAAATCGTTTAAGTCAAAAAAGAGCTGTGATATTTACGGACTAAGTATGGATTTGGTCAAAAACGTTGCTGTTGCCATCGTGAAACCGATAACGCATATGATAAATTTCGTCTTGACCACCAGTAACTCTCCTGAATTAAAATTGGCAAAGGTGATTCCCATTTATAAAAAGGGTGATATAGAAGATATGAACAACTATAGACCTATATCGTTGCTACCTGTATTTGCAAAAATTTTGGAAAAGGTAATGTCGGTACAAATAACTGCGTACTTTGTGGAAAACAGCTTGTTTTCTGGTAGCCAATATGGTTTTCGTCGAGGAGTATCTACCGTTGACGCTGTAATGGATCTGATCAATCAAATCATTGAGTCGTTTGAAGCAGGACAGTCAACGGTGGCTAATTTTATTGATTTGAGTAAAGCATTTGACTGCGTACCTCATGATACTCTTATTGATAAATTACATATATACAGTTTTCACGGCACCAGTCAAAAATTGTTGCTAAGCTACCTGACGAACAGAAAGCAGGTTGTTTTCCATAATGGTATGTACTCAGAACCGATGTCACTGGATCGAGGTGTGCCACAGGGCTCTATTTTGGGACCGCTACTTTTCCTCATTTATATAAATGATTTCTCGAACTACATTGAAGGTGGTAGAGTAATCCAGTTCGCAGATGACACCACGCTGGTTTCTTCTGGTTCAGATATGGAGGTCATTGGTACTAAAAATACAACGGCTTTAACGAAGGCTGCCGCCTGGTTTCGATGCAATCGACTTTATCTAAATGAGGAGAAGACGCTCACTAAAACATTCACCTTGAATAAATCAATTAAGGACGTTACCGATACCCATGTCAAATTTCTGGGAATCCATCTAGACCAGCGCTTATTATGGGCAGATCATGGGGAAGTAGTTGCTAGCAAGCTGAATAAATCAACATTTATCTTACGAAATCTCTGTAATAACCTATCGCCAGCTATGGTTCGTTCAGCTTATTTTTCCCCCATACATGCCCATCTAGCGTATGGTCTATTAGTATGGGGTCACTCGTCCAGCCGTCACAGACTGTTCGCTCTGCAAAGACGAGCAATCAGGATAGTTACTGGAATTGGCTATCAAGACGATTGTAAAAATCATTTTGTGGGTCTTCAAATATTGACACTACCGTCTATGTTTATTCTTGAATGGCTACTCTTCATGAAAAAGAATATGCACAAGTATAACCTGCATGACGATACTCATGAATATAACACTAGAGCGCGAGGAAATCTGTACCAACAAAGGATTAGATTGTCATGGAGTCAAACTGGAACAAATTATTACAGTATACAGTTTTTTAACAAACTCCCAATTCAACTGAGAAATATAGAATTTAAGTCTTTTAAATCTATAGTGAAAAAATTCCTAGTCGAGAATGCATTTAATAATTTTTACGATTTTTTAAACTGTAATTTTAATATGTTATGTAATTGTAACGTATACTGCTGCTAAGAACTACAATTTTTAAAATGTTAATTTATCTATGTTGCCTTGTTAAATCAAGGTACTGTGTTTGAATCTATATCTATAACTTGACCTATGTAAACTATGTATATGGTTTTGGCATTAATAAACATATTATATTATATTATATTATATTATATTATATTATATTATATTATATTATATTATATTATATTATATTATATTATATTATATTAATAGCAATAAGACAAACTGAACACACACATTCTTCGAATCAATGTAGCTCCTCCGCGTCGTTTTTTCTTCCTGGTATGTATTTCAATATTTATTTCATTTAACGAAAATGTTACTCCTTCGAGACGCCAGGCATTTAATACTACTCGGATCAAATCATGGGTCCTTTAAATCGCCTGGTATATAGTATTCGAAACAAAAACATTGGTTTTTCAAACCGGATGGCAATCGAATACTTGGAACAACTCGTTGATTCTTCGAGGTGGATGTCGATCGAATACATAGATTACATTAGATTAGATAATTGTTGGGGTGACCTCTTGGCCTATAGCACCGCGACCTTTGGAGATCTACTGTGGATCCCTGTTATGTTAGCCGACATACTCGAGCTTCGCCTCTTTGATTAGCCCTATTAACCCTAACAGTTAGCCTTGGGTGCAGCTTTCTGCGCTTGGTTTGGTGTTGCCTAGCTTTAGGTATCTAACCCTTGCTAGGACCTCACATTGGCACAGAATGTGGAGAGAGTCCTCCTCTTCTTCCTATCAGAATCTACATTCGTATCTTCTGCCAGACCTATTTTGCTTATGTGTTTGTTGAGCCTACTGTGTCCTGTCAGTAAACGTACTATAGCCTTAACCATTGTCCTCTCTTGGTTGAGAAGACCGGTCGTAAAAGTCGGCGATTGTTTTTTTTTAAAACTGTTTCGCCTAGGGCTCCTGTGACACTGAGACATGCTAGTCTTTGTGTGCTGTTTAGGAGCCTTTTCATCCCCTGCTGCTCCGTCCTCGTCCACCACACTAATGCTCCGTAGGTTATTATGGGCCTGATCACCCTTGCATATAACCAGAGGGCCATTTTGGGGTTGAGCTCCCAGATTTTCCCGTACATTCTTCGACATCTTCCCAATGCTATTGAAGCTTTTTTGGCGGTTTCGTGATGTGCGTCCTCCGCGGCATTTTATCGTCGAAGATTACTCCCAGTTATTTCGCCTCGTTGACGAAGGGAATTTTTGTGCCCCCAAGCGTCGATGGCCTTAGGCCTTCTAGCACTCTTCTATTTGTGAACAAAACAATTTCTGTTTTTTCGGGATTAACCGCTAGCCGTTTCCGTCGATATCAATTGTCTACTATGTTGAGGGCCCTTTGTGTTCGTTAGCCTTTGAAGCTGTTGCTATTATTTTCGGGAAATTAGTCCTTTTCTTTCTTTTTTTTTTTCTCTGAGAAGAACAGCAAAAAAAGAAAAAGGGGGGCGATGAAGATAGTCACTTCTTCAAAGAGGGTCGATGATAGAAAGAGGTTGATAACCTCTGGTTTATATGTTTATAATTGTCTGAATCAGACTGGTTCTGGTTGGACTCATCAAAGAGGATTCCGAAGAGGTTTCTTCTTTTCGTAAAGCATTGAAAGCTGTCGCTATCCCAATTTTCCGGGAAATTACTCCTTTCTTTTTTTTTTCTCTGAGACATGAGAGACATCAGGGTGATGAGGGTCTTTTGATGAAGGTCTAAAAGTCTGTTCCTATTTGACACCCATCACATCCGCTGCGACTAAAGGGTCATTCCGCTGAATATCCAGTCACAAACGGCTCTAAAATGCTAGGATGATATTTTTCAACAGATAAAGATCAGAGGAATAATTTTAAACTAGTATAATACAGGCATGTGTCGGTGTCGACAAACATTCTGGTTAAATGAAAATGGGGGGAGGCGGTCGTGGTGGATTTTCGGGTTTCAGTTTGTAGCAAACTTTACGTACGGCATTTGCCGACCGCGGAAGGCTTTCATTACAAAACCCCACCCCATATCAACATCAATGTCAATTATTCTAGTTTGCACGACAAAAACATTGTTAAATCGTTAAAGCTCGACTCGTATACAAAATAAGTAACTAAAACGTATTTTACAGCTCAACTTCAACATTAATCATGCACTCGAATAATAAAACAACCCAACTTAACGTACGGTGGATTGTTTTAACTAAGAATAATTGAAAATATGTTCAGTATTCCAGTATTCCTGAATCAGGACTATACTGAAGAGGATATTGAAGACCGAAACGCTCTTGTTGTTAACAACAACCAGAGCGTTTCGGTCTTCAATATCCTCTTCAGTATAGTCCTGATTCAGGAATACTGAACATATTTTCAATTAACAACTTGTTATCCATGTGCAGGAATATTAAACACAAAATTCAATTTTATTTTCTCTTATGTGTACATAAATACTCTGTAGTAAATAAATACATTGTAGTAAATGAAACTACAGTTCTATTATAGTTTCTTACACTTATTGAAAAAATTACAGGGAATGAATAATTGAAGGAATCTTATGCGATCTTAAAGATTTTTCTTTTGTATAGAAGGTCTAAAGCATAGCTATACTAATGAAGCATAAATCTCGAAACGCGTCTATAGATGGTTTAAGACCACATTAAGGGGGCGCGGCAAGATTTTAGGGGGGGTGCGATAGATTTGACAAAGAGTAGGTGAAGTGAAATAAGGCTATAATGGTGTATCAACATAACTAAAAAAAAAACCATATTAAAACAGGGAGAGGGCGGGATGGGCGTGGAGTTATGAGGGGGGGCGCGACCTGAAAAAGGTTGAGAACCCCTGAATTACAGCGTATGCATCGGGATATGTACAGGGTGATCATATTGGGTGTTACTACTATAGAAAAAAACGGATGGAGCAAACATCGAAAATAGAAAAATATGAGTTTTTGGCTATAACTCGAAAACAAAAGACGATAGCTAATTTTTGTTTTCACCATTGAGTTTATTTCTAAAAAAGAGATCGAGGATGCACTATTCGTTTCTTTTCTATATTTTCTACTAACCGAGATTCCCTATAGTAATGCCCAAATCTGACCACCCTGTACACTTAAAAGAAACATTCCCTATATATTTTCTAAAAAAATTTACACGAACCAGTGAAATAATATGGAAATAAATCCCACATTTATATCCATATAATTTTCATACTTGACTTAAGTCACTTCCCTTTTTAGTCTCGCTTATAATAATACACTTATGTTCCGCAATTTACCTTTCCCACCACGTCCCACATAGCCCACTACTAAAAGCATTCCGAGCCAAGTGATTCATTCTTTAAACTAAAAACTAATTCGCATGCGAAACGCGCGCGGCGCTTTGTATTTCTGCTGATTCTCAAACCGCATTTAAATTACACCGAAAAGGCGGAAAGGTTTTATTATTTTCATAATTGGAGCACTCAGAGTTATTGAAATAAAGGCTGGATGGATTAATTTAAAGCAGATAATTTTGTTTCCTAGCAAAAATTTTAGAAATCATTAGAGTATGGAAAATGTCTTTTTTTATGGGGACACGTGAAAGGATTGGTGTTTAAACCAGGCGCGCATCCAGGAGGGGTGGCTCTCTTAATGCCATTTTTTTTTCTCGAAGCTCTACGACGTCACGTTTTTGAGAAAAAGGGCTGGCTGGAACGGGTGGTCTGGAACACCCGGCATATTATTGCAATTTGCGGTCGGTACCTATGTTGTCCACAGCTGAATTTTTTTAAAATAGGGTGAAAGTTCAAATACAAAGTCAATTTAAATTTAGTTTACAAAAACAAATGAAAAATGTTTACAGGAATGGATTTGTAATAAAATAAGCTTAAAATTGATGTAAATTACCATGAACATTGTAATCATGTTAAATGCTCAAAGTTGGAATTATAATTTCTATCTCATCTCCCAGCGGGGCTAGGACCCGCCTCATCAAACTTCTCTAGCAATCCCACCACTCATAATTTTCTATATTTAACACTCACATTTATTTACACTCAGGTCGTTCATCAAATCGACACAATAATTCATTACACCTACAATCTATTAATCAAATTACGCACGAATTGATTACCCCTCCACATTCGATAATTTCAATCGGAATCGTAATTAGATCGCGATTGTGCGTGCGTTTAATTTCCCCCCAATTCTCCTCGTTAAATCGCGCTGATAAACAACGATGATTTATGCTATAGAACGAGCACCCAGAGCGTGAGAATCCTTTTACATAATGTATTTAGCTCCCTTGTTGCGTTTAATATTCAAATTCGGGTCAAGCAGTTTGAGCGGTGAAAATCCGGCGCAAATATTTAATGCGAAAGACAATGGGGGCAAAATTGATGGTTTCCGCGTATGAAAAATCGATGAGAATGTAATCAGGGGGTTGGTAGAGTGATTGATTTGTTCAATTACTGATTATGGAAGATTTTACTTCCTGATATGATTTATATTTAAATAATAACAGTATATCGATAATGAAACAAAGCTATTTAATAACTTGATGGAAATACAATAGTATAATGTACAAGGATCATTATATACTCCTTGTACATTATACTATTGTATTTCCATCAAGTTATTAAATAGCTATTAAAGTTATTAAATAGCAGTCGGCGATACACACCCATATAGCAAAAGAAATGGATGTATGCTTCGGTTACCGAATCATAATACAAAAACATTCGAAAGATCTCCAAATTATGCTAGAATAACTCTATACAATAAGCTTCCTTCAGAAATAAAAAAATATAAAAAACTACAAACATTTTAAAAACACAGGTCAAACACTTCCTCGTGCAAAAGTGTTATTATACTATACAGGAGTTTATGACTGATAATTTATAATGTATATATATTCTTAGGATTTATTTTATATATTAAATGTTTTTATCTTAATTAAGTGTACTTACGCAGACATGTCAAATCCATGTAACATGGCATTTTTGATGAATAAAGATTTATTATTATTAATCACGAAAAGGAGGTTTGCGGAACGAGCCGAAGGCGAGTGGAGCAAGTCGTTCGAGTGATTAATAGCGATTATATGCGAGTTATACACTGTACTTTGTTCACGACAACAACAATATATAAAACAACATTTATTACATATATTTATCAAATATGCGTGTCTTAATGGTCGGTTTTGTTTTATAATAATTTGACAGATAAATGATGACAGTTTGCGGTATTATGATTTGAATGTGTAATAGGGTGATTTCCACTTTAACACAAATATGAACAATCGTTTAACAATAAATAATACTCGCACGGTCTACCCTTTCACCTAAGTTACATAGAAACACGCTCTTTGCACAAAAAAACGAACTCTTCCGTTTGGATGGAGTTTTCACGGTATTAACGTTTGTTCCGCTTAAAAAAAACACTCGCGACGGATAGAAGCACAACTGTTTAACCGATTTAAGAATGATTTATGCTTACAAACGCGTTTTACACGGGTTAAACTAATGAGAACGGCGGAGATGTTGACGCGTTACTTCGTACTTAAACAAAATGGCGGCGACGACATCCTCACCTTTTGTACGATAAAATAAGCTGATTTGATTAGCACAGCGCGCTTACGGCACAGCGGCAAGAAATCGAATTAGGTAATTATTTATATTCGTGTTAAAAAACCACATTTATGACGCAAATTCCGTGTTTAATGTACTTGAGTAGTAAATGCACTTCATTTATGCTGCCTACACAATTAAATAATGCACATATTATAAGATTGTCGAGAACAAAGATATTTTTTTTAAGTATAATAATAATAATAATAATAATAATACTTTATTTACGGAATAAACCTTTTTACATAATTTCAATTATAATTTTACACACTTATAATATATAATAACAATCAATACACAAACATACATACTCGATATAATTAATACAATATACTCCCAAGCCCTGCAGACAAAAACAATTAAACATGGTTGTATAAAGATGGATCAATCAGCTTTAATCGTTTCATAAATGATTTAAAAGATACACCATACAGCTCAAAATGTGGCGATACACAAACCAAATTGCATAATTTTGTCATACGACAAAGTGCATACATATGAATTACTGGAAAGGTGTAATCAGATATATTGCAATTTAAGTGAGTGGTTTTCTGCAAATATACTGCGATTAAACAAAGAAAAAACACAAGCGATATTATTTCGAACAAAACGAAACAAAATCAAATTAAACGAAAAACTAGTTTTAGAAAATAAAACGATCCAGTTGAAATCAAATATAAAATTTCTGGGGATTAACATTGATGAGCATCTGGATTGGCGCTCGCACGTCGACTACTTGGTAACAAAACTGGCGAGAATGTGCTACGTTATGTATAATATCAAGTACTATTTAAACCCCAAGTCAATAAAAACTATATACTATGCGTGTTTCGAGTCAGTCTTAAGATTTGGTGTCATATTTTGGGGAAATAGTACATCAATTGGAAAATTATTTGTACTTCAAAAACGATGCAAACGATGCATAGGACTGTTTAAATCAAATAGAATTTAAACAGTTTTTTTTTTCTGTATTCATATATGAGTGTTTAACCGATGAGAAGTTGGCCATAGATTTCCAGCCACGAATCCGGCGCCTCCACCATTTATAAAACTATAATTTTACGAACGTATTACAACGAATACAATAAAATTTCATAGAAACAATTGATAATTTAATTAAATGTAATGCTGAGATAGCTCTTACAACTTTTAAAAGTTATGATTTAGCATCTGGCATTAAAATTTGTATCTGTGATAAAAGAGGACATTTCAAACATTTTAAAAATGCTATTTGGGGAGGTTTAGAAACGATTTTAATAGCCACAAATGTCCTCAGTAGTGTTATTACCAATATAAAACAATAATTGGAGGACCATCTTTCTTCAATTTTTTTTAAGATGTTTTTCTAAAACGCCCACCTGAAGACATGACTTATTTGTCGAAAAATAAAAAGTTGGTGTTTGGGGCCTTTTAGAAATGATTTTGTTGGCCACAAATGTTCTCCATAGTATTAGTAACCATATTAAACAACAATTGGAGGACCATCTTTCTTCAATTTTTTTTAAACTATTTTTTTCCAAACCGCTCATCTGAAGACATGGCTTATTTTTCGAAAAATAAAAAGTTGGTGTTTGGGGTCTTTTAGAAATGATTTTGTTGGCCACAAATGTTCTCCATAGTATTAGTAACCATATTAAACAACAATTGGAGGACCATCTATCTTCAATTTTTTTTAAACTATTTTTTTCCAAACCGCTCATCTGAAGACATGGCTTATTTTTCGAAAAATAAAAAGTTGGTGTTTGGGGCCTTTTAGAAATGATTTTGTTGGCCACAAATGTTCTCCATAGTATTAGTAACCATATTAAACAACAATTGGAGGACCATCTATCTTCAATTGTTTTTAAACTATTTTTTTCCAAACCGCTCACCTGAAGACACGGCTTATTTTTCGAAAAATAAAAAGTTGGTGTTTGGGGCCTTTTAGAAATGATTTTGTTGGCCACAAATGTTCTCCATAGTATTAGTAACCATAATAAACAACAATTGGAGGACCATCTATCTTCAATTTTTTTTAAACTATTTTTTTCCAAACCGCTCACCTGAAGACACGGCTTATTTTTCGAAAAATAAAAAGTTGGTGTTTGGGGCCTTTTAGAAATGATTTTGTTGGCCACAAATGTTCTCCATAGTATTAGTAACCATATTAAACAACAATTGGAGGACCATCTATCTTCAATTTTTTTTAAACTATTTTTTTCCAAACCGCTCATCTGAAGACATGGCTTATATTTCGAAAAATAAAAAGTTGGTGTTTGGGGCCTTTTAGAAATGATTTTGTTGGCCACAAATGTTCTTAATAGTATTAGTAACCATATTAAACAACAATTCGAGGACCATCTTTCTTCAATATTTTTTAAACATTTTTTTTCCAAACCGCTCACCTGAAGACATGGGTGAGCCGGTTTGGAAAAAAAATGTTTAAAAAAAATGAAGAAAGATGGTCCTCCAATTGTTATTTAATATGGTTACTAATACTATGAAGAACATTTGTGGTCAACAAAATCATTTCTAAAAGGCCCCAAACACCAACTTTTTATTTTTCGAAAAATAAGCCATGTCATCAGGTGAGGGATATGGAAAAAAATTAAGCAAAAAATTAAGAAAGATGGTCCTCCAATTGTTATTTAATATTGTTACTAATACTATAGAGAACATTTGTGGTCAACAAAATCATTTCTAGAAGGCCCCAAACACCAACTTCTTATTTTTCGAAAAATTAGCCATGTCTTCAGGTGAGCGGTTTGGAAAAAAATTGTTTAAAAAAAATTGAAGAAAGATGGTCCTCCAATTGTTATTTAATATGGTTACTAATACTATGGAGACCATTTGTAGCCAACAAAATCATTTCTAAAAGGCCCCAAACACCAACTTTTTATTTTTCTAAAAATAAGCCATGTCTTCAGGTGGGCGTTTTAGAAAAACATGTTAAAAAAAATTAAAGAAAGATAGTCCTCCAATTATTGTTTTATATTGGTAATAACATTACTAAGGACATTTGTGGCTATTAAAATCGTTTCTAAACCTCCCCAAATAGCATTTTTAAACTGTTTGAAATGTCCTCTTTTATCACAGATACAAATTTTAATGCCAGATGCTAAATCATAACTTTTAAAAGTATTAAGAGCTATCTCAGCATTACGTTTAATTAAATTATCAATTGTTTCTATGAAATTTTATTGTAATCGTTGTAATACGTTGGTAAAATTATAGTTTTATAAATGGTGGAGGCGCTGGATTCGTGGCTGGAAATCTATGGCCAACTTCTCATCGGTGAGTGTTTAATGTTTGTTTTTAAAAATAGAGACATTTTTATTGCTGATGATGACCGACAATATTGTACTCGTAATAGAGAAATTGTATATCCTCATCATAAGCTCACCTTAACCGAGCGAAATGCGATGTATCGATGCATTAAATTTTATAACGCGTTACCAAACAATATAAAAGGAATAGATTCATTTAAAATATATAAGACAGCCATTTACGATTATCTGCTCCAAGCAGAATTATATAATCTAAATGAATACTTTGCTATTCAAAACAGATGATTCCTAAAGAATTTCTTATTTTTTATGTAATTAATTTTGTGACCATTTATCTAAAATAAAGTTTGTTTATTATTATTATTTATTATTATTATTATTTATTATTATTATTTATTATTATTATTTATTATTATTATCTCAACGTATGTGCTGAAAATGTTCAAGCATTCATTAATTTTATAAAAGCGTTCAATTTAAAGCTTCTACTGAGTGTTTCCACTCTTTAATTAACTCATTAACGGCCGAGCAAATCTAGAGTTAACTGTAATAGTTGGTTTTAGGTAAAAATGTTGCACTTATTTTTATGATTTCTATGAATTACTTATTGTATGACATACTGTACATATTTCTTCTAAATATGCATAATGTATACGATGTACATTTTTAGGCACTCGTCGATTCCATATAAACGCGTGCAATATGAAGTTTAGAACGAGGGTTTCCACTCCCAGACTAAGCATGAAGTAAAATTTCGAGTTTAGAAAAGCCCCGCGTAGAAAATTTGTCGAGGGTCGCGCCAGCGACCCGAGACAAATTTTCACGGGGCTTTTCTAAACTCGAAATTGTACTTCATGCGCCACGCGTATAAAACACTGATTTAAAGTGAAGTTAAAAACGCACTGAAAATCAACCCAACTTCGATATTTTTTCAAAATTGGATGTTTTCTTTCCTATCCATGCTGTAAACCTTAAGATATTCGTTGTTTTCTTGTAAATAAACTTCGATTCCCTGTAGTCCTTCGGTCTCCGAAGACCATGATTGGTCCTTCGAGCTGTAGCCTTTGTAAAATGGTAATAAACTTAGTAATCTAGAGTGATCCTTTAATTTGAAACTTCTAAGAACGAGTGTTGTCCACTCCCAGACTAAGCATGAAGTAAAATTTCGAGTTTAGAAAAGCCCCGCGTAGAAAATTTGTCGAGGGTCGCGCAGCGACCCGAGACAAATTTTCACGGGGCTTTTCTAAACTCGAAATTTTACTTCATGCGCCACGCTTATAAAACGCTGAAATATTGTGATATTAGAAATACACTGCCATTTTTTTTTTATTATGACGAATAATCGAAATATGTAAATAACAAAATATTTACAGTTTCCTTATACTTCGACTTGTTCACCGCATGAAAGCGCCTTTTATACTTTATATTATGATTTTAAGTTTTTTTTTTCAATTAAAATATTAGTCACTTAATTAAAACACAGTTATATTCATTTCTTTACTTTTAAAAGTGAAAAAAGGAATATAACTGCGTTTTAATTAAGTGACTTAAAATGTTCACCTAACTCAAATAACTAAATTAATTAAAAGGCACGTTTATTTCTTTTCGTCTAGCGGCGTCCGTCAAATTACAAATGTTGCTGACCCGTGCCCTATATTTCCAAATAACAAAGACCCCCGTGCATTTCCACAAAACACGACCACCCCTAAATTTAACAATCAATAATACAAGTTATCTTACTTTTTAAAATAGCTCTAAAATTTATCGGGACAGCATAAATCCGAACTTTGCGCTGAAGTTGCACAATGGCTCGAACCCTTATCTTTTGTGTTTCGAAACTTGGACGAAATTATTATTGGGGTCCATTTCGGATCGGCTTTTCGTAGTTGGGAAACGTTCTAAGCAATTACTCCCAATATTCCCACAGCATTGTTCCGAAACTTGTTCTTTCGTTGCGACTTGTGCAACATGGGAAACTGACATAATCGGATGCTCGCGCTTTTGTCTATCTTCAAGATTATTTTTTTTCTATTCGTGTGTGTGTGCGTGTGTGTGTGCAATCCTCGTAATTATTATATAATTGGGTAATTTTGTGTTATCTAAATAAATCGTAAGGATGAAGATGTTATAAGAAAAATATTGCATGTATAAAAATGAGTTTTATTAAAGTAATTCAGGTAAGTAATTAAATTGGAATAATTCGTATTTAAAGATTTTATGAATTACTTTTTCACTTGGCACTTGGTAAAACATATTACATGATGTAAAGTTATTGAGAGGAAAAGAAAAACACTTGAACACTTGATAAAGTGACCCAGACTCGTTTTCACGAGTCTGGGTCACTTTTTCGTGCAAAATGCAACACCCTCTACAAATTTAATTAAACTTGTGAAACAATACCCAGTGTTTTTTTTTTTTTCTCGATAATTTTACATTGCACTTTCTGGAAGACATTCTTTATTTAAAAACGCATCATTTCAACTCGATTCTGAATATCCTTGCAGAGCTTTACACAAAATAAAGAGATCATTAGTTAATTATTGGACCATTAGGTAGAATTAACATTATTTGATTATGAACATTAGTAAAATCAATTAACTAATACGTTTTGTAAATAAAACACTTTTTACTTTCTTTAACCACTGAATCTTACATTTAATTGTGTGACTAGTTTCGACTATCTGGTAGTCATTCTCAAACTAAAGTAAATACAAATTACACGTTAAAAACTATTTATACGGCTTCGAAAAGAGGGGTGTACATTAGGTCAACCTGGTCAATAAGAAGGGAAATACCGGGATTAATTCGGGCCTTGTGTATTCTCTTCTAAAAGATGGTTAGCATAGGTAGAACTTAAATATTAGAAAATTTGCAAATATAAATAATGTTCCTTTGTAGTTTTTTGTTACTAACGGTTTGATAATGATACGTGTAGTATCGAAACTATAGTCACCAAATAAACCAATTGTTATACAAACAAAGTGATAAACAGTGTTTTATTTATGTTCAACAATGTATAACGAAGTAGAAGCCTCTATAATCAGTGAATAGGTAGAACTATTATGTTTTAATCTAAAGGCTCGCTCGTGTTCTTTCAATCTTATTTCTTAGATTAAAACATAATAGTTCTACCTATGCTAACCATCTTTTAGAAGAGAATCACACTTTTGGCGAGGATGTACTTTCAGTTTCAGTAATCCATTTTGCCGAAAAAGGTGGTAAAATGTATTTACTGGAAGCACTAGAAATACACAAGGCCCGAATTAATCCCGGAATTTCCCTTCTTAATGACCAGGTTGACCTAATGTACACCCCTCTTTTCGAAGCCGTATAAATAGTTTTTAACGTGTAATTTGTATTTACTATAGTTTGAGAATGACTACTAGATAGTCGAAACTAGTCACACAATTAAAGGTAAGATTCAGTGGTTAAACAAAGTAAAAAGTGTTTTATTTACAAGTGTATTTAAGATGTACCACAAAGTGAACGCCTACAACACCAAACATTAATACGTTTTGCGTTCATTTTTATTATGCCAAAAGTTAAAGTTCCATTAAGGTTAAGGTTCTATTAAATTGTTGATAATAATGGTTTTAAATCTTTGAAGTTCAGAGATTTTCAAAATGATGCAAAAATCTGGACTAACTCATAATAAACTTCTATGGCAAAAGTAAAGGTCCATTACGGTAAATTCAGCTTTAATGCTTTATTAAATGATTGGTAATACTAGCCAGTGGCGTAGATAAGGGGGGGGGGGGGGGTAGGAGATCAATCCCCCCTCATGAGTGTAAAAAAAATTAAAAGGAGGCGAGGTGCCTCAGATACATCAAATTTTTTAAATTGTAAAAAAACTTGTTGAAAAATATACAACTATACTTTTTAAATTCTGCCGCCTTTCCGAAAAAAGTTTATTTATTTATTTATTTCAACGGCTTGCCATTTACATTAAAAATACAATATACAAAAAAAAACAAATATGTACAAACACTAAACTTAAAACTAAGCAAGAAAAGTTACAAATCTTTTAAGAGGCGCTTTAATAATGAAAAAGACCCATTAAAAAAGTCAAAATTTAAAATATTTGCGTGACGCAAAACGCGAACAAAAGCGGAATATTTCGCATTATAGAAATTTTTGATAATTTGACGGCAAAAAACTATGAAATGTCATTTAAAAATATGTTTAAACTTGTAAAAATTGTGTAATCACAACTCAGACAACACAAGGCCGTAGCCAGGAGGAGGATATGGGTGGTTAACCCCATATGCCCATCCCCCCCCCCGGAATATAAAAGCGGCCCTGTAAGAGCAAAAACAATATTTTTACCATTAACCCCCCCAACATTTTTATAACCCCCTCCGAAATTTTGTTCTAGCTACGGCCTTGAGACAACACGTTTTTTTGTTTTATAAATATTTCATCTGATGTTTTCTTTACAAATCATATCAAAACAATGTTATATTTTTGCATTATGAATACGCTTGTCCATTTTCTGTACATACCTTTCAATCTTCAACAAAAGTCTTCTTTAATTTCAATTAGAGTACTTAATTCTCCTTGAAAAATAAAACACTTAGCAATGTCACGATCTGAAAAACTACTGGAGAGCAGAAGTTTGCGCTTTTAACGAACGTAAAATCAAAATCTAAAATGAAAATGACATGCACCCATCAGTAGTCATTATCTTCAATAATTAGGACTTAAGCCGAAATCATGTTTATTTAACACTATGCTAATGGCGACGGGTAATACGACGAATTTTCTTATCAACAATTTTCTCTTAATTTATTCAGCGACATTGCTGATTTTATTCAACCTTTTTTTAGGTTTTGTTCAGATTATTTGTCGGTTCCTGGAATTAAAATTTCCACGGTTTCTGGAATAAAAAAATATTGAGGATGGATAACAAGATGTTCAAAATATAATGAATGATATACAATTTTGATGCTCTAATTTTGATGAATAACAAAATATCTGACTGCGTCAACATTTTTAGCTTCACGACCAATTAAAATTTTCAGGCTTTTCTAATCTTGAAAAGATTTTCTGTGTTCGTTTATTAACAGAATAACTCTAGAAATATGTAATTTCAATATTTTCAGAATTATACATAAACGAATGAGGGCATTATATATTAAGTGACGAGAGTGGTATGCAGCATATTACATATGAGCGGATATGTTGCGCACGAGCCGCGCAGCAGTATTCCGCGAGTATATAATTACCATACCACTCGAGAAACGCACGATACTTTACCTACGCCTTAACAAAATAAACAATGAGCATGCAAGAACAACTTATTTATTCAATAATTTTTGATAGTAACATGACATTGATAATAATAATAATAATTCTTTATTAACGGACAAGCCATTTACAATGTAGAGCCAAAAACATATAACTAAAATGTAAGACACAAAACATGAATCACAAATGAGAACTAAATAACTACTTGATCAATATACATAAAAGAAATGTTATTTGGTTGTGCGGTAATCAATTAAATGTCAGCATGTAATATACTTGTCAAAGCTATTACGTGCCTGCCTAGGTAATGTCAATCATACGCGTAAAGATGACAATGTGGTATGATGCGGTTACAAGATAGGGCGTAGGTAATAGTATATTACGTAACGAGAGTGGTATGCAGCATATTACACATGTTGCGCACGGGCCGCGCCGCGGCGAGTGCAGTATTCCGCGAGTATGCAAATGCCATACCACTCGAGGAACGTACGATACTTTACCTACGCCCTAACAAAATAAACAATGAGCATGAAAGAACAACTTATTTATTGTAATTATTTTTAATAGTACTATGAAATAATAAATAATATATAAATATTAAATAACTACTTGATCAATACACAGATAATTTTTCTTTTAGGTAAACATATGCATAAAGCTGTCCATTTTCCGACATTCGTTGTTTTTTAAAAGAGTTCAATTCCAAGCTTTAAACGAGTGTTTTCCACTCCCAGACTAAGCATGAAGTAAAATTTCGAGTTTAGAAAAGCCCTGTGAAAATTTGTCTCGGGTCGCGCAGCGACCCGAGACAAATTTTCTGGGCTTTCCTAAACTCGAAATTTTACTTCATGCGCCACGCGTATAAAACACTGATTTCAAGTGAGGTTGAAATATACATAAAGTTCACAATATTTTAGTGTTTTATACGCGTGGCGCATAAAGTAAAATTTCGAGTTTAGAAAAGCCCAGAAAATTTGTCTCGGGTCGCTGCGCGACCCTCGACAAATTTTCACGGGGCTTTTCTAAACTCGAAATTTTACTTCATGCTTAGTCTGGGAGTGGAAAACACTCGTTTAAAGCTTTAAATTAAACTCTTAAAAAAAAACGACGAATAACTTAATAATTAAAGAAAATAAGCTAAATTTGGAATACGTATACTTTAAAGAAACACTCCCTGTACATCAAAGAAATGTCATTTGGTTGTGCGGTAAGCAATCAGCTGTTCAGCTGTCACCACGTAATGTACTTGTTAAAGCTGTTACGTGCATGTGTACGTAATGTCAATCATTCTTGTCAAGATGACAGTGTGGTATGATGCGGTTACTAGATAGGGCGTGGGTAATAATATATTACGTCACGAGAGTGGTATGCAGCATATTACATATGAGCGGATATGTTGCGCAAGAGCCGCACAGCGGCGAGTGCAGTATTTCGCGAGTATGTAATTGCCATACCACTCGAGAAACGTACGATACTTTACCTACGCCCTAACAAAATAAACAATGAGCATGAAAGAACAACTTATTTATTCAATAATTTTTGACAGTAACATGACATTGATGAAAACTAAATAACTACTTGATCAATACACAGAGCATTTTTCTTTTAGGTAAACATATGCATAAAGCTGTCTATTTTCCGACATTCGTTGTTTTTTGCAAGAGTTCAATTTGAAGCTATAAACGAGTGTTTTCCACTCTCAGACTAAGCATGAAGTAAAATTTCGAGTTTAGAAAAGTCTGAAAATTTGGTTTGGACGCGTAGCGCGAAGCGCGGAGCGGCCAAACCAAATTTTCAGGCTTTTCTAAACTCGAAATTTTACTTCATGCGCCACGCGTATTCAAAACTGAAAGCACTGAAATATTGTAAATACGTAAACTTCGCTTGAGATCAGTGTCTTATACGCGTGGCGCATAAAGTAAAATTTCGAGTTTAGAAAAGCCCAGAAAATTTGTCTCGGGTCGCTGCGCGACCCGAGACAAATTTTCACGGGGCTTTTCTAAACTAGAAATTTTACTTCATGCTTAGTCTGGGAGTGGAAAACACTCGTTTAAAGCTTTGAATTAAACTTTTAAAAATAAAAACAACGAATAACGAAAAAATTTTTAAAAAATAAGCTGAATTTGGAATACGTATACTTTAAAAAAAACTCCCTGTACATCAAAGAAATGTCATTTGGTTGTGCGGTAAGCAATCAGCTGATCAGCACGTAATGTACTTGTCAAAGCTATTACGTGCATGGGTACGTAATGTCAATCATTCTTGTCAAGATGACAATATGGTATGATGCGGTTACTAGATAGGGCGTAGGTAAAATATATTACGTTATTTATTTACAAGATTCTTTAATTAAAAAATAATATTATATTATAAGATTTTGTTTCTGCTTTGATTGTTGAATTTCCTCTTGTTATTTTCGTTATGTAAAAAAAATGTTAGAAGCGCCTTGGAACTTGCAAACACCTCCTAATTATCTTCAATTCACAATGGGTTGGCTACTTGATTTCATGTACACGATTCGGTATTACGCAATCGGTTGGATGTCAACTTCGAGGACATTAATATTCATTGTTACTAGAAACAGGTGTCAACACTGTTTTTTTTCTCGGTACGTGCACGCAAATGAAATATATCAAAGTTGTAAAATATAAACATAATATTACGAGTATAATTTTGTAGGGCAGGGAAGTCCAACCTTTTACCTTCGCTGGGTCACATTCGCCAAAGCCGAGTTGTCCATACATTAAAAGTGCGATTCTTTTCGCAATCTACAACAAGTTAGTCTTACAAAGACTATATCAAACACTCATTGAAACAACTACTTCCCGGGCTAATACCCCGACGGACATTGAATTATACAACAAGTGTTTGCTGTTACATACAGTAACCTACTGCAAATGTAGCCCGGGAAGTAGTTGTTTCAATGAGTGTTTGATATAGTCTTTGTAAGACTAACTTGTTGTAGATTGCGAAAAGAATCGCACTTTTAATGTTTGAAGTATTCTGCAACCAAGAATTGGCAATTTCATTTATAAGAGTTGTCCATGTCCATGCTACATAAAGTATCCAAATAAACAAGATTAAACTAATGTGACCTGCAAATTTGATGTTAAGGTCAGGATTTAACAATTATCTAGCCCCTAAATTTCAACTTGATGTAAACAAACAAGATTTAACAAACGTAACCTACAAATTTGATGTAAACAAACAAGATTTAAAAAACCTAACCTACAAATTTGATGTAAACAAACAAGATTTAACAACCCTCACCTCCGAACTTAATGTAAACAAACAGGATTCAACAATCAACCTCAACGATTAATGACACTTGCACTACTTATTTATTCTGCTACATAAAGTATCCAAATAAACAAGATTCAACTAATTTAACCTCCAAATTTGATGTTAAGAAACAGGATTTAACAATCCTAGCCCCCAAATTTCATGTAAGCAAACAGGATTTTACTAATCTAAGCTACAAACTTGATGTAAACAAACAAAATTTAAGAACCCTAAACTCCGAATTTGATCTAAACAAACAGGATCCAACAAACATTACCTTAGAGATCAATGTAAGCAAACAGGATTTTACAAACCTAACCTCCAAATTTGATTTCAACACTGGAGATTTTAACGATGTAAGTTCTAAAAGTAATGTCTAATGATGAAACGAGTGTTTTCCACTCCCAGGCTAAGCATGAAGTAAAATGACAAGTTTAGAAAAGCCCCGCGTAGAAAATTTGTCGAGGGTCGCTGCGCGACACTCGACAAATTTTCACGGGGCTTTTCTAAACTCGAAATTTTACTTCATGCGCCACGGGTATAAAACACTATTTTATAAATTAATTTTTACAAAGTTGTAAATTTGATCAGATTTATCGATTTATAAAGCTGTAAACAAATTAAAGGTCCACAAATAATTATAATATTTATGGATATTTTATTTTATATATTTTGTTAGCTTAATTATGTTCTTGAATTTGCAATATTAGCGTTTTTTTAACGTTATTTAAAATGTTTATTATTGCTTGTAGAATACATATTGTTTATACATGTCAGGTATAAATATAAATAAATCAATAAAAAGAATCATAATGACATATAAAAATTTTTTTATTGTAATAAACAACTAAAATAAAACAATAAATAAATTATATCATATGTTCAATAAAAAAAAAACCTCTAGGGTGACATGGAAAATATTGTAGGTTGGCAACTCTAAAATGATATATTATAAATATTATGTCTGACGTTTTATATGTCAATTTCTAACCTAAATTTAAAAAAGATAAAATAATGGCACTCTAAGAGGTTTTTTTTATTAAACATACGATATAACGCATGAATTCGTGAAATCTAAATCCAGGTTTTCATCAATCGAGTAAGACACATTTTATTGAATTAAAATTTAATTTTATTTAATGTGTCAATTTCGACGATTTTTGTTATATCTAGTTGATTTTATTAAATACTAATTGTTTTATTTTAATATTTTTCTGGTTTGGCAAATGTTGTTTTTTATTAGTATTTCTTTCAATATATTATATTTGTAGGATTTTTTCAACATTCCAACTATAACAAAATTTATACAGGGAATTTTTTTTTAAGTATACATATGCATGCGCTGTGAATTTTCCGATATTCCTTGTTCTTAAAAGAGTACAAGTTGAAACTTTAAACGAGTGTCTCCACTCCCAGATTAAGCATGAAGTAAAATTAAAAATATCTAAGCAACAATATAAACAAGGACTGTTTTTAAGTATACATATCCCAATTACAGCGTATATACTTAAATCTTCCGATATACGTAGTTTATTAAAAGAGGTTAATTTGAAGCTTTAAATTAGTGTTTTCCACTCCCAGGCTAAGCATGAAGTAAAATTTCGAGTTTAGAAAAGCCCCGTGAAAATTTGTCGAGGGTCGCGCAGCGACCCGAGACAAATTTTCTGGGCTTTTCTAAACTCGAAATTTTACTTCATGCGCTACGCGTGTTCAACACTGATGAAGTGAAGTTCAAATATACATACAATTCACAATAGTGTTTAGTGTTTAATACGCGTGGCACATGAAGTAAAATTTTCGAAATTTTACTTCATGCTTAGCCTGGGAGTGGAAAACACTCATTTAAAGCTTCAAATTGAACTCTTTTAACAAACTACGAATATCGGAAGATTTAAGTAAATACGCTGTAATTGGGATTTTAGTTTAATTTATTTACGGAATCTCCATTTTACAATCTATATTTTCATTTACTAAGAATAGTAATACTTACTAATAGTGAAAACATAACATAATTGGTGCGTTAAATTTAAACATGTTACTTCACGTCCCAAAATGGTTCAATAAATCCTTAAAATTATAAATTTATTATTGCACAACTTTACTGTTGAATGACAAGATAAACAATCATTAATAAACGTAAAAAAATACACAATTAATTTACTAAATATTTCATGACATTGTATATATAAAAATATAATATATGTATACTTTAAAGAAAAAATTAAATTTTTTTTGTGGGGCCTCGGTGGCCGAGTGGGTAGAGACCCTGCCCACAGACCCAGAGGTCGCGGGTTCGAGTCCCGTCCGGTGGAATCATTTATGAATAATAAATTATTCCATCCGGGTCCATGGTTGTAGTGTGAATGTGTTGTGGCGTCCTAGATGTAATTTCGATATAGAATTAGTTAAAACGATAAAATATAGATTGATGGCTAATGGTCATAGTTACCAAGGCCAATAAAAACAAACAAACAAAAAAAAATGTTTTTTGTACATTCCTCCTTGAAGATGACCAGTGGTCGAAACTAGTCGGAGAAAATATAAATCAGTGAAACAAACCGAGTGTTTTAATTAAATATCCAGAATAATAACAACATTATTACAAGATTCTTGGTAATTGTCATCAATTTTGATATTTTATACGATTTATAAAATTGTTTCTGTGTCATGATTTTGTAAATTTAACCTTTGGCCGCGCCATATTTAAAAATAGTTTCTTCTTAATTCAACTACATCTTGTGTACTTCTACGAAAAATATTATTCGCTTTTCTATCTGTATTTCGTCTACTGCTTTTCATCTAATTGTATCTCGTCTACTTTTAAACATAATGTTATTCCTATTTTGTATTTATCGATCCTGCTTCTTTCTGAGAAAAGTATTTCCTTCAATTTAGTTGGCGTTCACTTGTTGGTACATCTTCATAACAATTTAATTAAAACACTTAACTTTGTTTGATGATGACTAGCTTGTAGTCGAAACTATAGCTTGTAGTCGAAACTATAATCACTGAAAAGTAAAATAAAAGTGGTAAAGCAAAGATAAGTGTTTTAATTAAAAAGTATTTCCCTATTATTGTTTACTTATCTGTATGTCGTCTATATTCCAGAAAAATATTTCCCCATTGATATTTTTCTCTATCCGCATCACGTGTATTATTTTTTTCCGCAAATTATTTTCATGTCCTTATTTTTCGTAAAATATTATGTAGGGCATTATAATCTCCGCCCCGAATACAAGTTGAGCATTTTCCCCGGCTCTGTATTTCGTTTACTTCTTTTTATCTAATTGTATCTGGTCTACTTTTTAGCATAATGTTATTCCTATATTTATTTATCAATCCTGCCTCTTTCTGTGAAAAGTATTTCACTATTTTATTTTATTAATCTATACCTCGTCTTTATTTCAGAAAAATATTTATCCATTCATGTTTTTTTCTATCTGCATCACGTGTAATATTTTTTTGTTTCAGCGAATTCCTTTAATGCCCTATTTTTTCGTAAAATATTATATAGGGCATTATAATCTCCGCCCCGAATACAATTTGAGCATTTTCCGCTGCTCTGTATTTCATCAACTTCTTTTCATCTAATTGTATCTCGTCTAATTTTGAGCATAATGTAATTCCTATTTTCATTTATCAATCCTGCCTCTTTCTCAGAAAAGTATTTCCCTATTATTGTTTACTTATCTGTACTTCGTCTATATTCCAGAAAAATATTTTCCTTATAATATTTTTCTCTATCCTCATCAAGTGTATTATTTTTATTCTTCAACAAATTATTTTCATCTCCTAATTTTTCGTAAAAAGTGTAATTCCTATTTTTAATTATCAATTCTGCCTCTTTCTGAGAAAAGTATTTTTCTATTATATTTTACTTATCTGTACCTCGTCTATATTCCAGAAAAATATTTCCCCATCTATGTTTTTCTCTATCCGCATCACGTGTATATTTTTTTTCCAGTGAATTATTTTCATGTCCTAATTTTTCGTAAAATATTATGTAGGGCATTATAATCTCCGCCCCGAATACAATTTGAGCATTTTCCCCGGCAGGACTTAGTGGCTCGCATAAAAGGAAACAACGGGCCTAAAATTTTATATGCGGATATCTGGGTTAATAACGCAGCATGAATATTCATATTTTTCGCCGACCCAGCACAATAAAACGTGCACTATTGTCTGTGATGCTCGTTGTAACATTTTGTTTCATATACATATACTTTTTTTAATACGTGAAAATATTCAGGCTTCCTTTCCATCTTGATTGCTAATTTTATAATGGAAGTGAGAATTGTTATGAAAGTAAATTATACAAAATTCTCTCCCAAATGTATGAGTATTTACCAATTATTTACCTTTATTTATAGAAACCGAAAGCAACCAGTTTTTTATTAAATATTTTTGTACTCCTAATATGATATTTTATATTTATGAAGCAGCGTAAAAAAACACTAGTGCTAGTAAATTAAAACTAACATCCCCTAATATTGTGCAAGCTGCAAAAATTGCCAGTTCCAATTTGATATCAAAACTATACTAGATAAAGTATGAAATAGCATACATTCGTTTATTCATTAGCATAAGAAGCAGAAAATATTCTTTTGGGTTATTTTAGGGAGCTCTAAAAGATTTTCTACGTTATGGGCACAATACTCTATGTTAAGTATTAATAATAATGTGTGAGAATTTTTTTTTCAAACCGATTTAGGGGTTTTGAGAAATATTCGACTCAATTATTTATACAAAACATTATACAAACAAAATTACTGTACTGTTTGTGTTTGTATGTATTTTTCTTACATCTCACTTATTCTTTCAACTCTTATCGTGTTAATCTTGATTACAACACTTATTTCGCACTCAATTTAGAACAGTTCAGTGCGCGATTTTGACGATGTTCGTGATGTGTGAAAATTTCACCATCATCAAGTAAATTTGCTAGAAACGGTCTTGCAGGAAATTATACAAAGCAAACAGGGCGATTGTTCTCACAGTTCATACACATTCGAATTATCTAATCTACGGATCCCTGGAGAACAAACACCGGTTAAACCCAATATTTGTACTTGAAGCCTTAAAAGCCCAAGGGATCGTCATTCTGTCACAACAAATCTATGAGTAATGAATATTTAAAAAATGTGTACGGTTTTCATTTAGGAACTGTAAATTTATCGACATTTTCAATAGCCGGTATTTCGGTAATTTCTTAATCAAAACTGGTTTATCAGTAACTTACCGGGTAATCACAATATCTTTGTTTAGGGGTAAAAGTCATTAAGTAATTTTTACTATTTTATATAGAATCATCAAAACCTACATACGTCACAAAATTTTACAAAAACAATTATAAGTAAGGTCACCAAAACTTACATACATCATAATATTTTACAAAAACTTCAGAACTGTAAAAATTAGGACAAATTGACTTAAATGTAAACATTTAAAAAATCAACAAATTTAAAAAACTCCAAAATTTCATTTGAGTTAAATTTTAATCAATTGATAATGGTTACTTGGTGTCCGAAACCTTCGGTAATTCAAATAAAAGTGTAAAGAATGTCATTATTGCTTTATTTGTCAATTTCGCCTGAAAGATAATCTGCTCCCAAAAAATGCTCTTTGGATCCGTTCCTAACTAAATATAAAATTTACTCCTACTGCAATTTAATGGATTCGATTTACATCCAATCAGTTTTTGAACAACCAACTCTTATTACTGTATAATATTTGGGTTAGTATAACAATATCTTATTAAATATAACAAAATATTAACTAAAACTTACACAATTCAACGGAGATTTCACGTCTGCTCAATATTCCACAGCAAGTATTTTTAATTACTGGGAGGACTTTGATTAGACCATCAAAGGTGCAATTAAAAACACTCACAATCATACACAGTCACGAAACTAAACACGACACTGTCACCAAGTCAGCGTGCAAACTACAAATCCGATAGTCGGAATACAGAGCAAATTATTGAAGGACCGCGCCGATGCACCACATTCGAACTGTGTTTGTATGTGCAGCGTGTGCGTGCGTCAGCCTTACACCCAAAAGGTAGCAGCCAGGTGTTAACACACAGCTCAAACAACGCCCACAAGATTTAATATCTCCCCCTTTTTATTTTAAATAATCATTATTTTTACACAGTAGCAATAGCATTTCAATCTCGCGCGGTGTTCACAAATGAATCGCGTGCGCGCTTTTTTCTGTTTTCAGTTTAGTTTCTCTCCCACTATTAGCATTAGTGGGCATGCAGAGAGTTACAGGGAAGAGTAAACGTGCGAATGGTTGTGTAAGTTGTGTTTCTGTACAATAAAGTGTTCTCTGGGTCACGGTTAGTGATGCGAGAGGCCTTGCGAAACCGCGTGGCTCGCCACTTACGTTGCGATAGCAACCGAATGTGCGATACAGCTCAATCAGCCTGATTAGAATTGGTGACCAAACACATTCACGATAGACATTATGCTTCCATATACATTTTTTTACTTACCCGCTGTCTGCTTCTGATTCGATTCTTGGCAGCATTACTGATAAGGCGTGTTTTTTTCTTTTTTATATATATTTCGTGGAAATGCATCGGTTATCTCAGTTATTTGAAGAGATAGAGAGTCTGTTAAACTGGGGTAAAGTTGCGTATTTTAGGGCCCAATAATAAAACTAATTCAAATTTCATAATAAAACTAATTCAAATTTCATAATAAAACTAATTCAAATTTCATATATCTTCACTTGTTTTCCAGATACTGTCAAAAAGCAGAGTTTTTGAAATTTCGTTTTTGTTTTTTTTAATTTAAGACTTTATTGGCATAAACTACAGTGAATTTTTCTTTCAAGTATACTTACATATGCATTTTGAGGCCTTCGTTATATTTTAATCAGTTCAATTTGAAGTTCTTATGTTTTATTTTGAAAAATCGCCAAAAAATTAGATTTTGAAAAAAACCAGAGATTGTTGAGTAATCAATAAACACATTCTAGCGTTGACAGAAAATATAATAAAACGACTACTAGATATACTACAAAACGTTGACTAAAATAGGTGACTAAAATATTAGTACCTACCTGTAAAAATCTAATGTATTGGTGGCATACCAGACATTTTAGATTTAAAACGCGAGCATTAAGTACAAATCGAGAGTGTGGTGATTCACTGTCACAACACACAAGAGGAATTCCACCAATGTCTCGACGATCGTCCGGCTGGCCGAAAGCCCCGAGGGCAGCACGCTTTTGAGTTTGGGTTGCACACTAATTTCAACCAAGAACATAAATAAGAAAGCAAAAAAGGAAGAGAAAAAGGAAGAGTAGACAAGAGAAGAAGAAAAATATCAAAGAGCGCGGGCTAAGCTACTTTTTAAAACAAATGTGTCAAAAACATACATATTTAATTCTCGAATTTGTTAACCTTATTATAAATATAAACTAGGTATTAACATTGAATTCTTTTAAATTAAACAAAAAAATACAATATTTTTTAATGGTCGACTGACCATTTGGAGGAAGGGGGGGGATTCGCCCCCCCCCCCCCCCACGCCCGTGGATCCACGCCATCAATGTCTTTCCTCGCAATTGTAAAATCACTAACAAAGGTTTGATCCTTGGGTTAGGTTATCAAAGGTATAACTATCTATTGTAAAAGCGGCCCTTAAACGAGCAACACAAGCGCAACCAAGGTTAAGTCGGTCGCGTGTGTACTCAGTAAGCATTACTCATGCACACGACTGCATAAAAATGCATCTATAATTCGGTCTTGCTTAACCTATAGATATACTATATTCAAGAAATGCCTAACTAATAAACATTAGTAGTTTTTCTAAATTATTTTCATTTTCGTAAAAAATAACCACCGCAAATTAGAACCTATGTTCCTACAGCGAGTTTTACTTATAAGTATACATATCCCAATTACAGCGTATATAATTGATTGATAAGGCTGATAAATGTTGAAAGTTCATCTTCACTTTTATATAAATAAAATAAAATAATTTAAAACTTTCAAATATATATTGTAATCGCTACAATTGTTTCGCCACACTGTGGCTTCTTCAGGCGAAGAAGCCACAGTGTGGCGAAACAATTGTAGCGATTACAATATATATTTGAAAGTTTTAAATTATTTTATTTTATTTATATAAAAGTACAGCGTATATGTTTGAAATCTTTGTTTTTTAAACGAGTTCAATTTGAAGCTTTAAACCAGTGTTTTCCATCCCCAGTATTGTGAAATTAAAAATATACGGCAAAATCAGTATCCAAAATATACTGCCAAAGCAGGATTTAAATTATACTGCTAAAGAAGAAAGTTTTGAATTTCACAACAGTGCGGTGTTTTATACGACTGGCGCATGAAGTAAAATTTCGAGTTTAGAGTTTAGAAAAGCCGGAAAATTTAGTTTAGTCGCTCCGCGAAGCGCTGTATATATTTAAGTCAACTTTCATTTGATCAGTGTTTACACCTTCAGTAAGTGGACCTTTTAACGACTGCAGTTTTTTTAGGATACAGAAATATCTAGGATTTTAAGATTGTCTAACAAAGAGAACAAAAATACCTTGTAGACTTCCATTAAAAAATGTCCCAGAAATATATCAATAAACACAGTTATATTCCTTTCTTCACTTTTATTTTTCTTGCTAGATGTACATTTCGGGTACTAAGTGCCCATTATCAATAGCTAACTGAGTTAGCTATTGGTAATGGGTACTTGGTACCCGAAATGTACATCTAGCAAGAAAAATAAAAGTGAAGAAAGGAATATAACTGTGTTCAATTAAGTGACTTAACACCTTCACGTAACTCATACAACTACATTAATATATCAATAGTTGAAATAAAATATTTAAAATTATGAGTATCAATTTATAGATAATTATTTTATTATTCAATAAAAATAATCATATAATTTTTTAAATATAAGGTGCCTGTCGTTAAAATATCTAAATTTTAGTTATTTGAACAACAAAGACTTAGTAGTTGTAAATTTAAGAGGTAAAAAAAAAACATATAAAGACGAATTGAGAAATTGCAAGATTTGATAATGCTTTTCTAAAACTTATTAACGCGAAATCAAATATACGCAGTATATTTGGAACTTTGCAATATTGACAATGTTTTGTACGCGTGGCGCATAAAGTAAAATTTCGAGTTTAGAAAAGCCTGAAAATTTGGATTTGCCGGGGCGCGACTCGCTTCGCTCGCGCGCCCCGGCAAATCCAAATTTTTAGGCTTTTCTAAACTCGAAATTTTACTTCATGCTTAATCTGGGAGTGGAAAACACTCGTTACAAATTTCAAATTGACACCTTTCATAAAATCAACGAATGCTTAAAAAATTACTCGGTGTATATCAGGATATGTATAAGTACTTAAAACAAAAATTCAGTAATTGTCAAATTGAGAAATGTCCAAAATATTGAGAAAGTATAAAAAAGTTAACATTTTTAGAGAATCTATTTAAATTCTTGTGTGTTAAATTATTATACTTGTAGATTTAAGAGGAAAAAAAACATATAAAGCACGAATTGAGAAATTTCAAGATTTGATAATGCTTTTCTAAAACTTATTAACGCGAAATCAAATATACGCAGTATATTTGGAACTTTGCAATAAAGACAATGTTTTGTACGCGTGGCGCATGAAGTAAAATTTCGAGTTTAGAAAAGCCTGCAAATCCAAATTTTCAGGCTTTTCTAAACTCGAAATTTTACTTCATGCTTAGCCTGGGAGTGGAAAACACTCGTTACAAATTTCAAATTGACACCTTTCATAAAATCAACGAATGCTTAAAAAATTACTCGGTGTATATTAGGATATGTATAAGTACTTAAAACAAAAATTCAGTAATTCTCAAATTGAGAAATGTCCAAAATATTGAGAAAGTATAAAAAAGTTAACATTTTTAGAGAATCTATTTAAATTCTTGTGTGTTAAATTATTATACTTGTAGATTTAAGAGGGGAAAAAAAACATATCATAAAGCACGAATTGAGAAATTGCAAGATTTGATAATGCTTTTCTAAAACTTATTAACGCGAAATCAAATATACGCAGTATATTTGGAACTTTGCAATAAAGACAATGTTTTGTACGCGTGGCGCATGAAGTAACATTTCGAGTTTAGAAAAGCCTGAAAATTTGGATTTGCCGGGGCGCGACTCGCTTCGCTCGCGCGCCCCGGCAAATCCAAATTTTCAGGCTTTTCTAAACTCGAAATTTTACTTCATGCTTAGTCTGGGAGTGGAAAACACTCGTTACAAATTTTAAATTGACACCTTTCATAAAATCAACGAATACTTAAAAAATTACTACTAACTCGCTTCGCTCGCGCGCCCCGGCAAATCCAAATTTTCAGGCTTTTCTAAACTCGAAATTTTACTTCATGCTTAGTCTGGGAGTGGAAAACACTCGTTACAAATTGTAAATTGACACCTTTCATAAAATCAACGAATACTTAAAAAATTACTCGGTGTATATCAGGATATGTATAAGTATAAATTATACAAGTCATATCACAGTGTACAATATAACGCCGATATTTTTGGTGATTCGCTTAGTAATTTTATCAAACATGTTAACGAATGTTTCATTACATAACTAAAAAAAATTATAATTTTTGTTGTATGTTATATTAGTTGTTTATTTATTATATATTTATCTATTTACATTAATTTTTATTATTTGTATATTATTATGAAATTGCTTTGTAATTGGACTGTAGTTTGTTAAGCAATAAAGAATTATTATTATTATTAAGTACTTAAACAAAAATTCAGTAATTGTCAAATTGAGAAATGTCCAAAATATTGAGAAAAGTTAACATTTTTAGAGAATCTATTAAAATTCTTGTGTTAAATTATTAAATTAAAAGAAATCTTGTCGTTTTCTAAATGTTTTTAATGTTCATCACTTAACAAGACTTTCCACTATTTTTCAATATTTATGACAATTATCTCAAATATAACCACTTTTTGATTATTTTTGACAATGCCACTTTCTCCAGCATATTTATAAAAATCATGAAAATATAAAATTTATAATTTAATTAATTTAAATAATAACTTTTGATAATAGTCTCAACTTTGAAGTTTCAGTATTTTCATCAATTTTCTCGAATTTTGTAAATGTTTGTTAACTGAATATCAATAAAATGTTCAAATAAAGAGTTGTAAGAAATAATTGAAATTGTACAGATCTAAAGCTTGAATTCGAAAAATTATTTTTTATTCTATTTGTGAAAATTGTACATAATTGCAAAATAAGTTTCTGATTGATCGTCTAACGAGGATTTCCACTCCCAGGAAACGAGAAAGTAAAATTTCCAGTTTAGAATATCTTGAAAATTTACCGGCGCGCGTGCGAATCCAAATTTTCAGGCTTTCCTAAACTCGAAATTTTTCTTCATGCGTCACGCGTATAAAACACAGATTCAAAATTAAGTTCAAAAACATGTTTCATCTATAATAATAGTAGTTTACAAGAAAACATAAAGATTTATTTTGTTCATGTTTTCCTGTGTTTCAGATTAAGCAAAGATTTTTCAATTTTTGTAGATGTTGTTCGATTGTGCCATACAGACTAAACCAATTGAGATTTTCAAATGAAACAATAAACTTTAGTTTTTTATTAACATTCTAGGAACTAAAAAACTTTTGGTCAAAATCTAGAAATAAGAAGTGGTATTTTACTCTTAGCATTTATTCGGTTTATATTGACATTTTCTGAAATATTAAGAACATTGAAAATTGTTTCAAATAAAAGTTATAGATTTCGCCGTAATATTTAAATTCTATATATTATACCTTTTTGTAGTTCAAATAGCTTTCGAGTTATAACGTTCATTGTTTTTTGTTTGTTTTTTCACTTACGAAATTGCCAGTAATTTGCCAATTTTTCGCTCTATCTGCCAAAAGAAGTGAACTATTCTAGTAAAATTCTAAAAATGACTACTGGAACTTTTAGAATTTAACAATTGTTTGTAACAATACCACCATAAAAGAAGTGAATAGTTGTTAAAAACCGTCAAAGTTGTTAAATATTGTCAAAGTTGTTTAATACTGTCAATAATGTTAAATATATAAAAATAGTTGAATAGCGATACAAAAATGCCAAATTTGTTAAAAGTAGTTGAATACCGTTAAAAATGGCAAATTTATTATTATTATATGGAAATCAAAAAACTGTTGTAATAGTGTACTATAAATCGTTTAAATATCGCTTGCCAATTTTGACTACTTTTATGACGTTTTTGATAACTTTGTGACATCGAACACATTTTTTTATATTATCTGTGGAAAATTTGATATTATTTTATATAGTGTGTGACATTTAATGATACAAATATTATATTTTGAATTGTGGAGGCTTCTACTTCGTACATGTTATACATGTTAATTTATTAATAAAAACGGTTTAACTTTGTATAACACAATTTATTTTTATGTGACTGCAGTTTCGGAAAATTCAGCTTGCCATTATCAAACATGAAGTGTCTAAAACTGGAAACAATACGGGTATATATACAAAAGGTGATTAAATGAAAACGGATTGCCGAAACTGGAGTCACATAAAAATAAATTGTGTTATACAAACAAAGTTAAAAGTGTTTTATTGTGTTATACAAATATTATTTTTACTTTTTTGATTGACGTAATATCGATAAATAAATCATGGCTCTGGCATTTTTCCCCAAACTATTGACAATTTTATTTCATTTTAAACACAAAAAACTAACGCTTCACATCGAAAATGAATTTTCTATATTACACAATGAAGTAATTTGACATTTATGTCAAAAAAGGACATTCTCGCTATATAACTCTCTCTTTATTATAGTGAGATAATTTACTGTTTTAACACAATTTGTCATTTTTTAAATAATATTTTTATCGTTGTTATTCCGGGTTGAAAATATCAAATTATACAAAAAAAAAAAACGTTTTCTTGGGAATAAATTGCTATTATCAACACGAAATTACCATCTATGGCGATTTAGGACAGTTCTGATAGATTTGTTTGTTAATTATTTATTTATTTATTAACGGAAGTCCATTTAAGTACATAGTAAAATAAATTAAGTTAGGTTAGATGACAAGTTGCAACGAAAGGAAACTAACCCATCTATGTGTCAACTGTTTGTTAACTATTGGCAAAAAACGACTGCTTCCTCTTTAACTTGCATTAAAATGAACATTATGTTTTTACCTCATAAAACTTTCTCCCTCAATAAAACAACAATAATCAATTGTTTTAGTGACAAAACAAGTGTTTTCCACTCCCAGACTAAGCATGAAGTAAAATTTCGAGTTTAGAAAAGCCCCGCGTAGAAAATTTGTCGAGGGTCGCGCAGCGACCCGAGACAAATTTTCACGGGGCTTTTCTAAACTCGAAATTTTACTTCATGCGCCACGCGTATAAAACGGTGATTTCATTTAAAATTATCTTTAACCAATTAACGAGTGAAATAAGTTCTGTATGTCAATTATCAATTGTTTAAAATACAGAGAATGTGCTTTAATGGACAAATCATCATTTTTTTAAAAATTTTATTTAATATTGTGTCAAATTCGTGCTCCAAACAGAACTAATAAAAATTTGTTAATTCTTTTCGTATTTTCTACATATTTATCATTATAATTTATTTAAAATTTCCCTGACTTTTTGCTAAAAAGGTCTAATTTCCCTGACTTTTTGCTAAAAAGGTCTAATTTCCCTGACCTTTCCAGATGAATAAAATTCCCTGAATTTGCTCTGACTTTCCCGGTTGGTCGCCACCCTGTTTTTAGTATGGTCCTGAACCAGTGCTGTGGAATACTGAACACCTTTTCAATTATTCTTAGTTAAAAATCGACCGTACCTTTAGTTGGGTTGTTTTGTTATACATGTATGAGGTTGAAGTTGAGCATTAAAGTACGTTTTAGTTGCTTATTTTGTATACGACTCGAGCTTTGAAGATATAACAATGTTTTTGCTGTGCAAACTTAAATAATTGGCATTGATGTTAATATGGGGTGGGGTTTTATAATGAAAGTTTTATAATGAAAGCCGCGGTCGACAAATGCTGTACTTAAAGTTTGTTTCAAACTGAAATCTGAAAATCCACCGCAACCAACTCTCCCAATTATAATCTAACCATATTGTCTTGTAATTAGGATATTTTTTGTTTGTTTTATTATCATTAAAATACGTATATTTTAGTCAAATTAAAATATATGTTATATTTAATAAATAAAGGGGTCCGCCGAATAACGTCGTATGTCTATGTGCAAAACTTAATCGCTTCCGGAACGAATTGGAAAAACATTGGCTGATCCGGAATTTTTCACCCCAGGGGTAAATAAAAAAATTATGCATTATTGAATGGCGTAATTCTGGATCAATTCTGTTGGACAGGCAGATGTTTCACACAAACAAACACACACACGCACGCAGGATAATAGAGAAATCGGGCGCCATGGACCATCTGCAAATTTCAAAGGACGACAATAATGGGAGCAAATGTTTGCAGATTGCAATCGATATTACCATTATTCTACAATGCGTGATTTTTTTGCTGTAGTTTTATGTTTAACTTTAAATTACCAATTGTTACCACGTTTCCAGTAATATTACCGAGAATATTATAGTTAAGATTGTTAACAATACCCCATAGAAACAATTGACATAAAAAAAATGTTTCTATATGGGGGCAAATAGAAGTTATGAATTTTTGAAAATTTCTGGATGAAGAATCGTGGCTGGAA
The DNA here is from genome assembly GCA_932526585.2 of Philonthus cognatus. NCBI lineage: Eukaryota > Metazoa > Arthropoda > Insecta > Coleoptera > Staphylinidae > Philonthus > Philonthus cognatus. The sequence goes on from OW052244.1 coordinate 99,364,735, forward strand.
ATAAAAAAATCACCAAGTCATTTTCACGGTGTTTTGATTAGTTAAGATTGTGTACAATACCCCATAGAAACAATTGACATAAAAAAATTGTTTCTATATGAGGGAAAATAGAAGTTATGAATTTTTGAAAATTTCTGGTTGAAGAATCGTGGCTGGTAATAAAATAAATCACGAAGTTATTTTCACGGTGTTTTGATTAGTTAAGATTGTTAACAATACCCCATAGAAACAATTGACAAAAAAATTGTTTCTATATGAGGGCAAATAGAAGTTCTGAATTTTTGAAAATTTCTGGTTGAAGAATCGTGGCTGGAAATAAAAAAAAATCACCAAGTCATTTTCACGGTGTTTTGATTAGTTAAGATTGTTAACGATACCCCATAGAAACAATTGATATGAAAAAATTGTTTCTATATGGGGGCAAATAGAAGTTATGAATTTTTGAAAATTTCTGGATGCAGAATCGTGGCTGGAAATAAAAAAAAATCACCAAGTCATTTTCACGGTGTTTTGATTAGTTAAGATTGTTAACAATACCCCATAGAAACAATTGACATGAAAAAAATGTTTCTATATGGAGGCAAATAGAAGTTATGAATTTAAAAAAAAATTGTAAATCAAGAATTGTGACTAGTTAATATGTGTGGCACAGACATTTTTTTTAATGTCTGTTATTTAATATCATTTGGAATACTGTAATATTTGTAAAAATTAATTGGATAGATTGTCAAAAACTATTTATAAATGTAATAATGAAATATCCGATTGTGGAGGCGCCAGGTTAAATCCGCGGCTGGAGAATTTATGGCCAACTTCTCATCGGTCACATGTTTATGACATAAAGACAATTTATCATAAAGAAAAATTGAGTTTGTCAATAGGTTGCAGAATATTTATAAAATATAAAAACGAATTAAAATTAATATCGACTTTCTGCAAAAAGTTTGTCTCCAAATATTCATTGAAACAACTACTTCTCGAGCTAATACCCCGACAGATATTGAATTATACAATGAATATTTGCGTTACACGACAGCACTGCTGTTCTATGCATAATTTATATGCAAAATGCAACATCAGTTCAAACTATTCTCTAACCAAACTAAATGAAACAAAAGGAAATTGAAATAAATTGAAAAAATTATAGGGAATGAATTTTAATTGTCTTAAGCCATCTACAGACGCGTTTCGAGATTTATCCCTCATCAGTATAGCTTTGCTTTAGACTTTCAATACAAAAATATTAAAATAAAATAAACAGGAAACTTACAGGAATGCCGAAGTGTGTCGTTGAAACAGTTACACAAAACTGGGGCGAGTGAAAATGAAGGAATGTTATTTATAGGTAAAGGATTAAGTCATTAGTAGGTGCAAACAATTTGATACCTGAGAGAGAGTGACATACCGCCTTTAACGGTACAGTTTCACATAAAGACAATTTATCATAAAAAAAATTGAGTTTGTCAATAGGTTGCAGAATATTTATAAAATATAAAAACGAATTAAAATTAATATCGACTTTCTGCAAAGTTTGTCTCGAAACGCGTCTGTAGATGGCTTAAGACAATTAAAATTCCGTCCCTATAATTTTTTCAATTTATTTCAATCTCCTTTTGTTTCATTTAGTTTGGTTAGCGAATAGTTTGACCTGATGTTGCATTTTGCATATAAATTATGCATAGAACAGCAGTGCTGTCGTGTAACGCAAATATTCATTATATAATTCAATATCTGTCGGGGTATTAGCTCGAGAAGTAGTTGTTTCAATGAATATTTGGAGACAAACTTTTTGCAGAAAGTCGATATTAATTTTAATTCGTTTTTATATTTTACATGTTTATGAGTTTATAAATACAGTATGACTAATACTAAGAACACTAGCTTGCAGAATTTTTTAAAAATATTATATTTGACGGCCTACAACTCAATTGGTCCTATCCCTTTAAAGGACAAATTAGTTACAGATCGCGAAAATAATCGCACTTTTAATATATTTAATAAGCTTTGTTGTAAAATGTTTATACGTTCTATATTTCACAAAGAAAACTCACAAACGAAGCAAAAGAAAAATTATGGTATAAAACTTTTATATTTATTAGATTTGCTGAAATATTTCCGGCTTGTAAAACAAGACGACTAATTAAGGTGGGCGAAGAGGATCTCACTGGAGAATTTCGCAAGATAAACGCTCATTGTGAAAGCACTTCTATTCCTAAGAGCGCTCTGCGTAAAAACATCCTCTATTTTTATCTCTAAATTAATTGCTTAATTTTTTTTTAATGAAGGCATTTAATTTTTATCTTTGTTGATTCATAATTAAAAATAAAATAATCACAGACATTTTTGAAGAATTATACATGATTCTCAATTAATCTTGAAATTATGATAGATATTATTAATAATAATCTCACATAATTATTCAATAATCTTAAAATTTTATGGACAGATATTCTCATTAATAATCTAACTTAAATTATTGACCAATTATGCTTAAATCTTATAGCATCTTAAAACTTTATCGAAATATATTAAGCATAAATCATGAGTGTGTTACGAGCAGAGTTGGGCACCACTTTTTAGTCGATTGATAAGACTAATTTTGCATGTCATGAATTTTTTCATTAGTTATGAATTGATTTTTTTGATTTAGTCAAAAAAATCAAACAACAAATGATTGAAATAATTCAAACATTAAAAGTGCGATTCTTTTCGCAATCTACAACAAGTTAATCTTACAAAGACTATATTGTTTAATGTTTAATGTTTATTTACGGATATCCATTTAAAATAAATACATAATGCTTAATTTCTTGAATTAATTTCTCATCTGGCACTTGGTGAAACATATTACACTATGTAAAGTTAATTAAAGGAAAGGCACTTGGTATTGTTTCACAATTAAATCTTTATTCCGACTAGTTTCGGTTTGTTAGACCATTTTCAAAGGAATGTACAGAAAAAAATATTTCCTAAGTATATATACAATATTTTTGTTTCAGGTAATAAGAGAAGTCAGAATTGGGGAATTCCAAATCTCCTCGTTGTCGTTTAAAAATGAGGAAAAATATCGTAAACGACAACGAGGAGATTTGGAATTCCCCAATTCTGACTTCTCTTATTACCTGAAACAAAAATATTGTATATATACTTAGGAAATAATTTTTTCTGTACATTCCTTTGAAAATGGTCTAACAAACCGAAACTAGTCGGAATAAAGATTTAATTGTGAAACAATACCAAGTGCATTTCCTTTAATTAACTTTACATAACAAAATGCTTAGTCTAAAATAAGTTAAAAGTAATAATTAAATTAAAATATATAAAATCACTAGCAATATACACAACAGATTAAAATCAAAATGCTCATCACTATGCTAAAAGTAATAAGTAAGGTTAAAATATAAATCACAAACAATATACAAATAAAACAAACAAAACAGATTAAAATGTGAACAAAAATAAAAATCTAATTTGTCTCATGGACTTAAGATTCTTTTTGCTTGTGGTAGCAAAGTCTATATTCGCCGAGTTGCAGTGCGCGGCAACTCTAGCCATACCATAGTTTCTACCATAATTGGTACGATGAAATGGTACGTTGAAGAGGTCGAAGGAACGCAAACCCCTGCTAGGCACATTGATTCAACCGTTTATCTAATTGAAGCCCAGCATTACATCCGCGTTCCTCCGTCGCTGCTCCAACGTATTCATTTCTAGGCTACTTAAAATCTCTTGGTAGGAACCACAAATATGGAACTTATACGCTATAAAGCGTATAAATTTCGTCTGGACCCTTTCAAGTAAATCTATCTCAGACTTGCTATGGGGATTCCATACCATGCAACAGTACTCCAAATGTGGTCTCACAAGGGTCGAATATAATGTCAGTAGAGTATTGATGTTTGTGAAATCCTTGGTATTTCGTTTTATGAAACCCAGCATACGATGAGCTTTAGACGATATATTAGTTATATGCGAGTTGAAATCCCACTGTTGAGTCAATGTAACGCCTAAGTCCCTCACCGACGAGACGCGCAACAACCGAGTGCCATTAAGAAAATAATTCCTCTCGGCAGTTGCCCTCCTCTTAGAAAAGGAAATAGTGTTACACTTCTGCAAATTCAGTGTCATGTCATTAGTTACACACCAAGACTGGAATCTATCCAAATCATCTTGCAATAAATATGCTGAAAGATTAGATATTTCTGTAAAATTTTTATATCATCAGCAAACAGCAGGCATTCTGCGTGATGGAAGCAATCGGTAACATCATTTATAAATATGTTGAACAGAAGAGGCCCTAGGTGTGACCCCTGAGGAACCCCAGAAGTATATATATCAAACACTTATTGAAACAACTATTTCTCGAGCTAATACCCCGACGGACATTGAATTATACAACAAGTGTTTGTTGTTACATGCAGTAACCTACTGCAAATGTAACAATTTGGGTCAGATTATTCAGGCCATCTATAGACGATAGATTTATCTCTCATCAGTATAGATTTGCCATTCCCTCATTGTCCGTCGGGGTATTAGCTCGGGAAGTAGTTCTTTCAATGAGTGTTTAATATAAAGTCTTTGTTAGACTAACTTGTTGTAGATTGCGAAAAGAATCACACTTTTAATGTTTGAAGTATTCTGCAACCAAGAATTGGCAATTTCATTTATACTTATTGAAATAATTGTTAGTCACTAATTATTTGACTTAATATGTTGGCCGTGTTTAAACCTGAGAAAGTAAGAAATAAAATAAAGGTATGTAATTCAAAAAATACTATGCATTTTTAATGCTGTCGCAGAATTTAAAAATTTCAAAACCAAAAAATTCACAATTTTTAGAAATGTATACATTCGTTGTTTTTTTAAAAGAGTTCAATCGGAAGCTTTTAACGAGTGTTTTTTTACTCCTAGATTAAGCATGATGTAAAATTTCGAGTTTAGAGAAGGCCGAAAATTTGATTTGGTCGCTCCGCGAAGCGGAAGTGAAGAAATTATCGAAAATAATTGGTGCGGATAATGGCCTTGCTCTTCAAGAATGTTATCGACATATGTTAGTACTACACTGGCGCCCAATCCTAAATTCTTGTATCGTTCTGACAGATATTTATTGTTCGTCGAAGAATTTCAAAATTTCAAAATTAAAAATGCGACAATTTCCAGAAATGTGTAGGCTTTACAAGCTTACGCTGCAAACTTACCAACATTCGTCATTTTTTAAAAGAGTTCAATTGGAAGCTTTTAACGAGTGTTTTCCACTCCCAGATTAAGCATGAAGTAAAATTTCGAGTTTAGAAAAGCCTGAAAATTTGGTTTGGTCTCGTAGCGCGAAGCGCGGAGCGACCAAACCAAATTTTCAGGCTTTTCTAAACTCGAAATTTTACTTCATGCGCCACGCGTACAGTACACAGATTTGATGTGAAATTCAGTGTTTACATCTTTTGCATACTGCATCGCGAGTGTATTTCGAATTTTAATTGAAATCAGTGTTTTATACGCGTGGCGCATGAAGTAAAATTTCGAGTTTAGAAAAGCCTGAAAATTTGGTTTGGTCACTCCGCGCTTCGCGCTGCGCCACCAAACCAAATTTTCAGGCTTTTCTAAACTCGAAATTTTACTTCATGCTTAATCTGGGAGTGGAAAACACTCGTTTAAAGCTTCAAATTGAACTCTAAAAAAAAAAAAAAACAACGAATGTTATCATAATTTATTTAAATCTTAAATCTTATCGCTGTAATCCAACTTTTTCACTTTTCGTTGAATGTAAACGAAAGAGAATGAAAATCTAGATGTCACGCAATGGTATCGCGACCGAACGGAGCTGGGCACGTGCCTCATTAAATATTTATACTCGCACACCACACACCATATTTACCATAGGTAAGAAAAGGCGTGGGTGCTTTGGTTATATGGAACGCAGAAAGAAATTCTACGTTTCCGATTACATCGACTTATAATGAAACATTTGCATAAATATTTTATTTATCTTTTCTGTTTTCGAGAAATGGTCTCATCAAAGAAATATTTTTTTTTTTTTTGGGTTTTGGCTTTTGCCTGGCCTTAGTAACGTAGACTATTGGCCAACATCAATTTTTATTTTATTTATTCCATTTAAGTATTTAATTTTTTACACGCTTATGCAACTAATTATGGACGACACAGCACATTCACTCACATCCATGGCTCCAGAGGGTGCCAATTTCCCCATAAGAAACTGGCACCCCCCGGTGGGATTCGAACCCACGACCCTCTGGCCCAAGAGCAGGAGCTCTACTCACTGACCCACGAGGGTCCCCGAAAGAAATATGAAAATTTGAATTTTTCGGATTTTCTGAACATGAAATTTTACTTTATGCTTAATCAATGGGTGAATACCCTCGTTATAGGCGAATCATTAATTACTATTACTTTTCCGTGCATTTAATTAATTTTACCGCTACAACAACGATATTGTTAATTATCGGGAAATTTATTCACTATTTGTTTTGAGTTATGTGAAGTAATAAATCACTAATAAAACACGATTTAATTTCCTTCCTTCACTTATTTATTTTTATTGTTAGATGTACATTTCGAGTACCATGTACTCATTTTCAATAACTGATCGGGAAATTATCAGAAAATCGATTTGAATTTACAAATTTACCGACTTATCGGTAATTGAAAAATTTGGCAAATTTACAACCCCGATATAAAACTATTTGATTGATATGTAAGTATTTTCAGGTGGCCTACATACGCAGTTCAGTAGTAGTAAACACAAAACACAAGCGGATCGATATAATCGGACAACAAAGGATGATATTCGCTGGGAGCGCACTCGAAATGCCTTCGTAATATATACTTTATAGCCGAACAGCTCCGGAATGGCAGCTAATTTCATTACCGGAGTGACGGAGTTTGCAATTTGCAATCCTGTATGCGCCTCCGTCTTCATATCTCATTCGAAACTCATCTCCTTTGATACTTCTTAGGCAAAACTGTATTTATTCATATCTCGGAACATTTTTTAAAGAATTGGTTTAGAGAAAACACGTTTGCGTTTTCTTAAATTATTGATGAACTTTGAACATACAGGGAGTTTTTCTTTTAAATTTACATATCTCAATTATCTGCTGTTAATTTTCAGATATTCTTTATTTTTTTTTTAAAGATTTAATTCGAAGCTTTAAACGAGTGTTTACAACCCCAGACTAAGTATGAAGTAAAATTTCGAGTTTAGAAAAGTCCTGAGCAAAATTTGGCTTGGTCGCGCAGCGACCAAGCCAAATTTTGCGGGCTTTTCTAAACTCGAAATTTTACTTCATGCGCACCGCGCATAAAACACTGATTTCAAGTGAAGTTCGCTTATTATTATTATTATTATTAATATTATTCTTTATTTTCCCAACAGATATACAAGTATTAAAAGTGCGATTCTTTTCGCAATCTACAACAAGTTAGTCTTACAAAGACTATACCAAACACTCATTGAAACAACTACTTCCCGGGCTAATACCCCGACGGACATTGAATTATACAACAAGTGTTTGCACTTGTTGTATAATTCAATGTCCTTCGGGGTATTAGCCCGGGAAGTAGTTGTTTCAATGAGTGTTTGGTATAGTCTTTGTAAGACTAACTTGTTGTAGATTGCGAAAAGAATCGCACTTTTAATGTTTGAAGTATTCTGCAACCAAGAATTGGCAATTTCATTTATACAGATATACAAGTATCTAATTACAGGGAAATTAATCTAATATAATGCTATGTTACATAATTTTAGATCATACATACAATGTGCAGAGAAAGAAGAGAAATACTTCGGTGATTTCAGTGTTTAATACTCGTGGCGCATGAAGTAAAATTTCGAGTTTAGAAAAGCCCCGTGAAAATTTGTCTCGGGTCGCTGCGCGACCCTCGACAAATTTTCTACTCGGGGCTTTTCTAAACTCGAAATTTTACTTCATGCTTAGTCTGGGAGTGGAAAACACTTGCTTAAAACTTCAAAATGAACTATTTAAAATAATCAGCCAAGCTGTATAAATGTGACATATAACATGTAAAATCAAAAATGTTCAAAGTCGCATTTATACAATGTGGCTGATTTTTTTTTTAGTGTCCAGCTTATATCTGCTAAAATATTGAAGATACAAAAAAAAGGTTAATATCACTAGGCAACAAATTTAAAAAAAATTGTTTATTTCATTTTTTTACTGATTTTGAATCAAACCGATTAAAAAAGCATATTCACAATACTTCGGTGTTTTCAGTGTTTAATACGCGTGGCGCATGAAGTAAAATTTCGAGTTTAGAAAAGCCCGCAAAATTTGGCTTGGTCGCTGCGCCACCAAGCCAAATTTTGCTCAGGGCTTTTCTAAACTCGAAATTTTACTTCATGCTTAGTCTGGGAGTGGAAAACACTCGTTTAAAGCTTCAAATTGAACTATTTGAAAAAATCAGCCACGCTGTATAAATGTGACTTATAACGTGTAAAATTAAACATGTTGTAAGCCACATTAATACGGGGTGGCTGATTTTTTTGTGTCCAGCTTATATCTGCTAAAATATTGAAGATACAAAAATTAAGGTTAATATCACTAGGCAACAAATTTAGAAAAAGTTTTGTTTATTTCGTTTTTATACTTATTTTGAATCAACCCGATTAAAAAAGCATATTCACAATACTTCGGTGCTTTCAGTGTTTAATACGCGTGGCGCATGAAGTAAAATTTCGAGTTTAGAAAAGCCCCGTGAAAATTTGTCGAGGGTCGCTGCGCGACCCTCGACAAATTTTCTACGCGGGGCTTTTTTAAACTCGAAATTTTACTTCATGCTTAGTCTGGGAGTGGAAAACACTCGTTTAAAGCTTCAAATTCAACTATTTAAAAAAAATCAGCCACCCTGTGTAGATGTGATGTATAACATGTAAAATTAAACATGTTATAAGTTACATTAATACAGGGTGGCTGATTTTTTAGTGTCCAGCTTATATCTGCTAAAATATTGAAGATACAAAAAAAAGGTTAATATTACTAGGCAACAAATTTAGAAAGAAGTTTTGTTTATTTGTTTTTTTTACTTATTTTAAATAAACCCGATTAAAAAAGCATAACAATGAAGTATAAGGACTGCACCTATTCGATTTTAGTAATTATGGATTTTTTAGAAATTGATTTATTTCAACATAATGCAATATTTTAGTTTAAATTCAACAATTTAAAAATAGAACTCTGAACTAATAATTATCCAAAATACAATCCTAAGCTATAACAAGTTAAAAACAATAAATATGTGATTAAATAAGTGATTTTTTCTTCATAGAATGGAGAGTATTACTTACCCTAACTAAATGCCAAATATGCCTTACTAGCGTCTTTCCATATTGTAAATATGTAGATGGAACCTCAGCCCATGTTCTTTAATCATATATTCTGAATTTAATCTAAAAATATCTAAATGATAGTGCAAAAGTGCACCTAAAATCACATTGTGGAACCCTTTCTTTTATAATTTTTGTTAGTATTTTATAAAATTATAAACTGTCCCTTAATCAGTACAATGAAAATAATTGAAAGTCAAAAGTGCACCTAAAATCACATTGTGAAACCCTTTCTTTTATAATTTTTGTTAGTATTTTATAAAATTATAAGCTGTCCCTTAATCAGTACAATGAAAATAATTGAAAGTTCTGTAAGCATACTAGGTATTTCTTTCAGTTGTTTTCATTATTTTCTCCAATTCCTCATATTTCAATTTTGTTTTAAATTGCGGAGCAGTGAAAATACCGGCTGTTATTTATTTATTTATTGTCACTCTAGAGCAGGGGTTCTCAACCTTTGTAAGGTCGCGCCCTCCTCCCTGATTTTATTTGAGTTTTTAGTTAGATTGAAACACTATTATAGCCTTATTATACTTCGCATACTCTTTAGGAAATCTGCCGTGCTCCTCCTGATATTTTTCCGCGCTCCCCTAAGGGGGCGTGCCCCCCCCCGGTTGAGAAACTCTGCTCTAGAGAATATTCTTCTAATAAACTGAAAGACCTCTGAAGTGATTTCTCAAGCCTTAGCGATAAGTCTAAGTTTAATGTGAAGTGGCAAAAAAAGAATTTAAATTTTTGAAATTAAAGGCTTATGAATAAGGTTCTTTGACTAGGAATTAATTATTTCTAAGATGTCACTAGCGTGTAAGATATTGTTTCTTGTTTGCTCTACTATCCCAAAGGTATAAAAGCATGAATATTACAATATTCATTTCTACAACTTTGATCCAAAGTCTTGTAGATTACTATGCAGCTATCTAATCGATAGAGGGCACTATGTGAAGACAAATAACAAATTATCAGATGAACTGTCTACTAAACACGGTGTTCCCCAAGGATCTATTTTGGGGCCACTCTTGTTTCTTATTTATGTAAATGACCTTCCTAACATCAGCAATGAGGGGTCAATGGTGTTGTATGCTGATGACACAACACTAAAAAACTCAAATAGAAACAAAGAGATGGCCTTAGATAATAATAAGGCTTATGTAGATCAGGCCAAGGAATGGTTTATGTCAAACAAGCTGACTATAAATATAGATAAAACGACAAGCATAGTGTTCTCTTTGCGTGCAGATACGGAGCTCAGTACAGTAAAATTTCTAGGTACATATCTCGACTCTAAACTAAATTGGCATAACCAAGAGTATCTGGCTAAAAAACTATGTTTTAACATATACAGAATCCGACACATCAGTAAAGTAGTACCAAAAGTTGCACTCAAAATGGCTTATTATGCTTTAATTGAAAGCCATATTACATACAGTATTCTACTTTGGGGACACTCAGCAATCATGTCAAGAGTGTTTGGCCTCCAAAGAAAGGCAGTTAGGATCTTAGATGAAATACCATATAGGAGTGACTGTAAATCAACTTTTTCTAAATTAGATATTCTCACTGTCCCAAGCTTATACATGCGGGAATGTCTGTTGTACGTTCATAAAAATATAAGCCAATACAATATAAGAGCAGAACACCACGACCACAATACACGCTCAGGTCATCTATTACACTCTGAATGCTTCAGACTTAATAAATCGCAAAATGGGATCAGTTTCCTTGGGCCAAAACTCTACAATGCACTGCCCGCTCATATCAAAGAATTAGATATACATACATTTAAAAAGACCGTTCAAGCCTACATGAGCAGACATACTTTTTACAGCATTGATGAATTCTTACAAAACAAACACAATTTTTAATGTACTACCAAACAGTCAACTTGGTGTGTGGTATGTATATATATATATATATATTTTTTTTTTTATAACATGACTTTATTTTTAATTACCTATTTTAATGTGTAATCCATATGTAATATATGTATGTATATATGGTATAACATGACTTTATTTCTAATTATTTATTTTAATGTGTATATCAGGTAATCCAACTTGGTAGGTGATATTTTTATTTTTGTATTGTTCAAATTTTATAAATACGACCTTATATTTTTCTTAATTATTTTAATGTGCATATATATACATGTGCTTTAAATTTTCCACCCTCCTGACTTATGTAAAACTTTTGTTAATAACATGAATAAATTTATTATTATTATTATTATTATTATTATTATTAATATACAACCCATATACATAATAATAATTTTCACTAAATTGTTTACAAACTCCCCATGTCGAAATTATTACTGATTTATTAAAAAAATATGCATTGAACAAAATGTTGACAGTTGAACAAAACAAATCAATGTCACAGACTGCTTCATTTCAGAAGAAAACATTGTCATAAACAAATTTCTTATCGCCTAATGTATGCGCTGTTAAAATCTAAAAAAACAATTAAGAATTTATTTTGATTACAAATTAAAAAAAACATTTTTTTTACCAAATTGGTTTCATTACGCAATGTTGATTTTTATGAGTTTGTGTTTAAAGGCGTCCACAGCAGAATTATTCATTGTGGTGGATTTTTATAGAGATGTGCCACCACGCGATATAAATATTTATTACAGCCCTGTCATAATTAATTATGTCCGCCTTTGTTCCATTTACCGGCCGGTCTATTGATTTCTTCCCCTTTTCAGAAAACCGTTCGTGTCGGGCTTTTCACTTCTAATGGATTATTACAAATCTTCCCCGCCCCACAATAAAATATATTTGATGTACGAGTTAGGAGACAAATTAAACTCTGAGCTTAGACAAGGGTTCGGATATATCATGACATTGATATAAATATGAAAATATTGGATATATATCAAGTTCTTATTAATTATTCTTGTTCATAAACATTAATATTTATATTATTTTTTAGTTACACAGGGAGATTTTTTTTATGTACACATGTCTCAATTACAGCGTATGCATATGCTGCAAATCTTTAGATACTGGTTGTTTTATAAAAGAGTTTAATTTGAAGTTTTAAATTAGTGTTTTCCACTCCTAGATTAAGCATGAAGCAAAATTTAGGGCGACCAAACTAAATTTTCAGGCTTTTCTAAACTCGAAATGTTACTTCATGAGCCACGCGTGTAACAACACTGATTTCAAGTGAATTTTAAAATATAGTGCTAATTTAATATGCCAAAGCAGTGTATTTTTAATTTCACATTGAATCAGTGTTTTGTGCGCCTGGCGCATAAAGTAAAGTTTCAAGTTCAGAAAAGCCTGAAAATTTGGATAGGTCGCTTCGCGATTTTACTTAATGCTTTATCTGCGAGTAGAAAACACTTGTTATATAGCAAAGCAAATTGTTTCTAGCAGTGAAACCAAATTAAGCCGTAAGAGCTTCATTATGCCCAACCTACACTTTTCGCTTTCGCTGTAATTTTAAACGCCGAAGGTAATGATCCGATTTATAACAATGGACGTCACTTACCGTTTGGATATTGCCAGCACTGTTTGAATATTAATTTCGACATCTAATGGCAACACAAAACGGTTGCATTAAAAAAGTTGAATTAAATCGTAAACTGTAATGTATTACTATAATATAGTCGAAATCACGAAACTTGATATTTGCGTCATCAAAATTATTCATCTGAATTAAATCAACACTCCTGCTTCTAACCAGCAACGTAAATGTACAATACGTTATGTATCGTATGTTCAATAAAAGAAAACATCTAGAGTGCCATGAGTTCATCGTTTTTTCAAATTTAAGTTGGCTACACGCTTTGGGAATTGACATATACAACTTCAGACATAATAATTTTAATATATAATTTCAGCGTTGCTAAGCTACAATTTTTTTCATGGCACTCTAGAGGTTTTTTTTTCAATTGAACATACGATATTTTATGTGGGAAATTTTAATTGAATTACAGTTATAATTAATTTTCTGAATCAGATGTATCTGATGTGTCATCTAAATCAGCGTTTCTCAACAAGGTGTGTATCGACTCCCTGGGGGTCGATGAAGTTTGACAGAGGGTCGATAAAGTTTGACCGGGGGTCGATTAAGTTTGACAGGGGGTCGATACAATTTGACAGGGGGTTGATAAAGTTTGACAGGGGGTCGATAAAGTTTGACAGGGGGTAGATGATTGGCAAAGAGTCGATTGAGAGTTGATGATGATAATGAGGGGCTCGATTGGGAGTGAAAGATCGTTAAGGGGTCGACAACTAAAATATTGATTATTATTATTAAATATAATCAAGTATTATGAGTCACTTTAAATTCAAAGATTGTGTAGACTACGAATGATATTGAGTAATTATGAACCCAATATTTCTTTAAAGCTATTTAAGCAATCTTCTCATTAACAAATTGAATTTTTCTTGTGTCAAGTTGTTGTTTAAATGTCGGCTACCGCCGACGACTAATATCAACTGTTATTATAGTACAAATATCGGCTATCGCCGACTTATGTCAAGTGTCATTTATCTTAAAATGTCGGTTGGCGCCGACTAATATTTGCTGTCTCGATGAACTTATGTCCGAGTCGATAAATGTCAAAAATGACATATCCAATTTAATATTTGATTTATTGAAAATGTCATAATTGTCTAAAATTTCGAAAAGTGATGAAATGTCAACCATTGATGCGCATATTATATTTTTATGAAATTAGAAGAATATTTTAAACTTAAGAATAAATCAGTGTTGTTAGACGCGAGGCGCATAAAGTAAAATTTCCAGTTTAGAAAAGCCCTAGCGTAGAAAATTTGTCAAGGGTCGCGCATAGATAAACGGAAATATACTTGTATAATTTTCAACGTACCTTAAGGAGTGTGAGGATCTTTTGCGACAGTTCGTAGTCGAAATTGGAGTACTTGGAGTTAGACATGTCGTAGATGAAGACGATCCCAGATTTCTGCGTGACGGGGTTCTGAAGGGCGGCGTCCAGTTGGTAGACGACGCCCTGAAGCGTCGTCTGGTGGGTGCTTATCGACGGTATGTGCTTGTGGGCGGTAAATACGGCGATCGCGGCGTCGGTACCGTCGCGTTTAGGCTACAAAAAAAAAAAAACATGATACACCTTTGCGCAACTAACATTTTTATGTTTATTCAAATTTGTATAACCTATACAAATATACTGGATGTTTAATCGGGTAATCTTCACTCAATCAATCAACTTAACGATTGAGTAAACATGGAAACTAAACATGTAAAACAACATTTATGATTTTGTCTACACTTCCGGTTATTTTAGAGAAAAGCGCAAAAGTAACATTAATTAAGAACTACATTATACGTACCAACGTCTCTATTTGGATAAAATCCGACTTTGTTTATTATTAATTTAAAGAATAGCTTTAACCGGAACAGGAATACCGGTCTTGCAAAATGTTGATTTATCATATTTGATACAGACGCGCTAAAATGGCAGAAGTGGCCTTAATAGAAAGCCACTGGCAAAGCATTGTTGAATTTAGACATATAAGTCGAGCCATTTAGAGGTCTGATGACCTCTAAATGGTCGTAATAATTTTTTTATGTGTGTCAATCTGGTAATATTTCCGGAAATGGCCCGGCGCCTCCACCATTTGTAATAGCTATTCAGATTTATATTTTCGTGGAAAAGTTTACGTACGATAACTTCATTTACTTTCTGTTCTAATATTTCTCTTCATATTTTATAAAAAATATAAAATACGAAATATTAAAAACAATATCGCTCAAAAACCATAGCTAGGACGAAGCCTCAAAAAAAGACGAGCAAAATTAGGCTTTTCTAAACTCAAAATTTTACATTATGCGCTACGCGTATAAAACGCTGATTTAATGTGAAATAGTGTTTAACCGATTAACAAGTGAAATACGTTTAGTATATCAATCATCAATTGTTTAAATGACAGGGAAAGTGCTATGATGGACACATCATCGTTTTTGTACTTGTTTTTATACAACTTTAGAAAAATAAACTTATGAAACAAACTATTAACTCAAATCCCTCCCACCACAAAAAGCTATCTACGCCACTGATACGTATTATTTGTTATTAAAATTACAATGATTGTAAATAATTAGAACAAATGGTGTAAGCGCCGGGACATCATGCTAGAAATATTTTACGAATTTTAATTTAATTTTACTATGGTTTTACTACTGTACTTCTTCTTTAAAATATGCCAAGAAGCTGAAAAAATGCCAAGATGTGGTTTTACATGTTAAATTCCTATGTATACCTAATCGGTTCAATACCCGGTATAATGTTAGGTTGTAGGTCAAAATTAATCCATAAGAGGAAGTTGACCGCTCTCTAGACGTTTAAAACTTACCATACTGCCGTCTTTATTACATCCTCATTTAGGAATAAAATATTTTGAAAAAATGGGTATACTTCAAGGAAATTACATTCTTCAAGCCCGTCTCAATAAAATATTTCATACTTATACCGTTATTTCATTAAAAAATATCAAACATTGGTAAACTAGCTAAATCGCGTTTTAAATGTAATTTTTTATGTAATATCTATAAAAAAATATTGAAAAATATTTATACAAAATATTGGGAAACTAAATCAGTTAGTCAGTCACATTGTAGAAGATTCCATTGCGAAGATATGTTTTTTTTAATTTTTTCAAATGTTCTGTAAATTCAATATCGCGCGACATCCCAGTGAATTTATTGCAGGATAAAAATTAATGGAAAAAAATATTATTCTTCGCAAAGGATTCTTTTACAATGTGACTGATTTAGTTTTCCAATATTTTTTATAAATATTGCAGAAAAAGTAATATTAGGACGCGATTACGCTAGTTTGCCAATGTTTGATATTTTTTTTGTATAAAAGAACGGTAAGAATAGGAAATATTCTATTGAGGCAGGCATCAAGACTGCACTTTCCTTAAAGTATGCCCATTTTTTGCAAAAATATATCATCCCTAAATAAGGATGCAGTTAAGGCGACAATATGTTTAGTTTAAAGGTTATAGCTTTAGTGCACTATTAAAATGGTAATAATGTTGTTCGTAAGTAATGTAAACTTTATTTCCAAATGAAAAAAATAAATTATTTAGATTTATTGCGTGTATGTAATTAGAATAAAAATTGTATCGAGTGTACCATTTTTCCGAGCTGTTAATTTCTGATTAGAGCAGCATTAATTGCAAACGGCACACTTCCATCTTCATTACAAGAACGCACCACTCGGCGCGATTTTCAACGTTAAATTACTGTTTTTAATTAGCGGTTCAACGATGTGGCCGTTTAAACAAATTTCTAAACGTGGCACATTAATTTCCTTTCATTAGTTAACTAAGCCATTAATGTCGTTTACAGTAAAATTGTCGATAAATACAATAGATTAACATAAAATACAATAAACAGATTGAATCGAAATAAATTGTGTACCGGATTATGATTACATTCCAAGAAAACGTTTGTGTCGGGTTCAAATCAGGCAATTGTAATTTCGGATCGGTTCCGAACAAAATGATTATATCTAAACCATAACGAGTTTTTACGGTAGTGGGCCGGAATTACAATGAATGTTAAAGTTTATATATATGTATGAATATTATTTGTAAATAAAACACTTTTTCCTTTTTTAACCACTGTATTTTGTACTTACAAAGTAAAAGGTGTTTTATTTACAAGTGTACTTAAGATGTACCACAAAGTGAACGCCTTCAACAAAAAACAGTATGAATATAAATTTAAATAAAAATCACTTGGTTTGTTTCACAAAATATATTTTATGAAACAAACCAAGTGATTTTTATTTAAATTTATATTCATACATATATTGTTAATCATGTTTCACCAAGTGATGAATGAGAACATAGTGAAAGATATGTTAAACTTTATTCTTAAAATGTAAATTGTAAATTTCGCGACGTGACTGTAAATTGAAGGAAACAATAAATTTCAAGCCAAGAAATTCAATGTCGAAACAGAACAAAATTATTTTAATCATATTCTTAATAAAACAAAACTTTTCAGTTATTTTAAAACTCTTTGAATAAATTAAGCGACAGCTTAGTTTTTATTCAAAAATGAAGGCGACCGTTAAAATCGAGGCGAAGCCAGCGAAGTTAATTGAACGTACTGCCCTTTGAAACCCTATTAAAACTTCATGCACTTAAAGTTACGTGATTAGAGTAACCTTAACACGGGAGGGAGTATCTTATTTCACAACCAGAATGCAATATTATAATCCGTTCTAGAGTTTGCATAGTTATTATAAAATTAATTTCTAGATACAACGTATTGTTTTACTTCAGATTGCACCACATTTTAAGGATGGCTCAAACTTCTCAAAAATATACATTTTGACTTAACAAAAAAAAAACTATTGTAAAATGTAGGGATGTGTTTCCATTTTAAAGTAATGCATATTTTATTTGAATAAGTGCAATTCAATTAAAACTTAAAAAACATCGACGTTTTGTTTTTTGCATAAAATGTTAGTTTACCATTGTAATAATAATAATAATAATAATAATAATAAACAACAATCTTTATTGTCCAACAGATATACCATAAAAGGACAAATAACAAAAAGTATATACAATTCATAAACTAAATTACAATAATTAATAAGTAAATATAGTTAATAAAATCATTATAAAATATATATTACCATGAATAAAAACAAAATCTTTTCACAAAAAACAATGTTTCTAAAGTTTAAAAATAAAATTCAGATCTGTTCAGAAGTTATAGCCTTTCAACGCGATTTAAAAAAATCAATATGATTTCATTCTCCCTTGTCCCCCTTTGGATCCGCGCCTGTTCAAGGCCCTGCAACTTAAGTTTGCACCGGGCCCCGCTTTTGTTTTGGCCGGCCCTGAGTATCAAGAAGTATTAGGATTAATATGAGACATTTTCTTTTAGTATCATTCAAAATGTCCGTAAATCTTATTAGTATTATTCCAGCGTAAGGCATGGTAGCGTTAATGGCCAACATCAGAAGACTTTAGTATCATTCAAAATGTTCGTAAACCTTATCAGTATTACCAGCGTAAGGCATGGTAGCATTAATGGCCAGAGCTGGGCAGGATTCGAATCAGTCAGGATTCGAATCATTTTAGAGGATTCAAAGAGGCACTCGAATACTTTAGGTTAACTGGATTCGTGATCCGGATTCGTTACATTTTTTTAAGAGGATTTGTATTTGAATCCAAATGTGGGTGATTCGAATCCTTATAAAAGGATTCGTATATTTTTAAAGGGATTCGAATACTTACAACAGGTTTTGAATCGTCAAAAATAATTCGAATTAATTGTGACGATTAACTTGAAAAATTTCCATTGTGTGTTTTTAAATTTCTCGTTAAATCACTGTTTTATACGCGTGGCGCATGAAGTAAAGTTTCGAGTTTAGAAAAGCCCAGAAAATTTGTCTCGGGTCGCTGCGCGACCCTCGACAAATTTTCACGGGGCTTTTCTAAACTCGAAATTTTACTTCATGCTTAGCCTAGGAGTGGAAATACTCGTTCAAAACTTCAAATTGAACTCTATTATAAAATCGACGAAAGCCTGAAAATTACGTTAATAAAAAATTCACTGAGGCCCAGTATATTCATCTGTTCAATAAAGTGTTCGTTAGTTATCTATTCAGTAAATTTATAGGTCACCTTTAAGTAATTTGGGTATATTCATCCTATTTTATGGGTCACTTAACTATTGAACAAGTAAGAAAAAGATAGCGGGATTATTTAGTTTTTCGAGGTTGACGCCACTGTTTGTTTGGGTGATTTATTAATGCATTTGAAGTTACGAGTGACAGTAGTGCTTGCGGATAAATTGTTAACAAATTTACGTTGGTTTTCTCCATTAATTCAAGATATGTCGAAAACGGGTAAGTCCTATATGTACGAATAAATGAATACAAATTAACTTATCAAGGTATCTTCTGTGCTAATATAATTAAAAATATCATTTAGGAAATAAACGTCAGCGTTTTTCAAATTTCACCACCAATGAAACAGAACACTTGGTGAATGAGGTATTAAAACGGGCTTCTGTAATTGAAAATAAGAAGACGGATGCAATTACATGGAAGCAGAAGGAAAAGGCTTGGCAGGAAATAATAGAGGTTTTTAACACCCTTACCGCTGGCAATAGGACTGACAAAATGTTGAAGGCGAAGTATGATGCCATTAAAAGAACAATCAAACAAAAACACAACAGGATGAAGACTGAGATATTCAAAACAGGAGGTGGTGCTGCAGAAATAATCGTATATACTCCCTGGGAGGAGAAACTTCTCCGATTAATATCGTTAAGTGTAGAGGGTCTTCCAAGTGCGAATGACTGCGATACAGGTACGTTTTCATATATTTTTGTATTTTATATTTTTTTTGCATTTACAAAGTAGAAAGGGTAACCTTATAGAAGAAAAACTTACATGTAGTGTACAACTTTAAAACAACATTTAAACAAAGTGTTATTTTATTTTAATTTTATGTTGGAAAATGTAATTATTTTACAATTCTTTAGTAAAGTTAATTATTACAAATAGAAATCCTACAGTAACCGAATCAGGATTTTTTAATTTTCTGTTTTAGTGGAGGAAACAAGTCAAATAGTGTTTGAAATAGAACATTTCAAAGATGCCTTTGAAATAATGGGGGAAGTAGAAGTAGTTCCTGTGGGAACTACATCTTCTTCTACTATGTTAATAGAGAAAGAAAATATATGTCAGGAAGATGGCGAGACATCGAAGAAGGGTAATAATAGAAACTTATTAATTGTGAACATAAAATCATTTTTACACTTACACAATTTTTGAATTTTTGCAAAAATAATACTTAATTGCTGAATATTTGTCCTTTATTTTAATAAAAACATTATATACTCAATGACATTAGAAGCGTAACACCCAGAAGGAGTTATTATTTTAAATTGATTTTTTGCCAGTATGGTAGTCTTACATCAAGAATAAAATGATTACATTTTCAAGAAATTTTATTAAAAAACAATCTAAAAAAAATTAATAATGTGTTTGGCGACCCCTTTGCTGTATACACTCCTGTAGACGTCTGGGCATCGACAAAATGAGATGATCGATGTCTTCTTGAGGCATCTCGTTCCAAGCAACTTGAATTTCATCGATCAACAGCTGTGCTAGAGTCTGTGGAGGATGGTGCAAAGAGAATATTCTTCTTCCCATGATATCCCACACATGTTCAATGGGATTTAAATCCGACGAACGGGGCGGCCACGCCAAAGCATTAACACCAGCTTCATTAAGAAAGTTCATAGTTCGACGAGCAATATGGGGACGTGCGTTATCTTGTTGAAAAAGTACGTCTGGGCGGCCATCTAAATAAGGCAACAAAGTCGGTCGTATGACGTCTTCAACATAACGCGCAGCTGTCATACTGCCTCGAATGAATACAAGAGGTGATCGACTACCATAAGCAATAGCCCCCCAAACCATTACTCCAGCAGTCCTGTGTACATGCCTCTCAATAGCAAACCTAAGATCAGGTCGTTCTCCACGGTAGCGTCGTACCCTTCTACGGCCATCATGCGTGCCTAGACAAAATCGTGATTCATCGCCATTCTGCCTCCCAATGCTGCCGTTCTCTGCACCAGTCCAACCTTTGGCGACAGTGTCTCGCTGTTAAAGGAAGCACTAATCTTGGACGGTACGAAAGAAGCCCAAAGAATTGAATGCGGCGATATAAGGTTCGCATACTAACGGGCCTACCTTCTTCTCCAATCCATTGATCACCGATTTGACGCGTAGTAGCGAAACGGTCTCGCAGGGCTATTTGTCTTAAGCGCCGATCTTGACGTTCTGTGGTACGCCTTGGTTGACCAATTGGTCTTCTTCTTGCTCCTCTACCTTCTTCTGTCCATACCTGATACACACATATTACAGTTGCTGCAGTGGAATCAATACGGTGGGCAATTTCGCGATAAGCAACAACTCGACCCCGGTCAAAATCGCTCAAATGGTGATATTGTGGACGTCTTCGGACTCGAGGCATTTTATTTAAGCTTAACACACTCAACGGAAACACGAAAACTAAAAACATCTGTACTAAACAGCTCATATAAATAGTTTTATCAAAAAAGAAAAAGTGAATTTTTTTTTTCACAATAAATATAAAAGGCACAAGGTTGAAATTGTTATCAATTAAATATAGTCACTCTGTTGCTAAAATATGAATTCAAAAAAAATCATTTCTTCTTGGTGTTACGCTTCTAATGTCATTGAGTATATAAAAATGTCTTTCTTAATACCTGTATGTAATAATAGTAACCCCTATAAAATTTATTACAGATTATAATTGGGATACTTGGACCCCTTCGACATTGAAAAATCCAATTAATAAAAAATTAAAAACACCTCTACGGAAACGTGATCATGTAAATAAATATAATGATATGGCAGCTGCAAGGAAGGAATTAATAGATCTTCAACGTAAAGTTGCCGAAAAAGAGATGGAAAAGTTAGATTTAGAAATTGCAAATCTTCACAAAGATGAGAGAAGAAAGGAAACCGTACATCAATTAAGAATGCAATTTGCAACAGAAGAACATAACATGAAAATGAAGATGATGAAAATAGTATGAAACTTTGTTAGCACCCATCACAATGTTTTTGGGAATAACAGCAAAATTAAAAAAAAGTATTTTAAGTTATTTTCAATAAGTTTTTAATTTTTTGAATTGCCAATGTAAAATAACCAATAGATGTGATGATAAAACTTTGATAATCATTATTTTATTGACCTTACAAATTTCTAAAACAGTTTAAAAATTCAGCACGATAAACATTATTACTATTATCATAAACAATATTTTCCTCCATTTCCTGTATATTCTCATTTCCTAGAAGCCTTTCATTATCTTCAATTGCATGTTATGCAGGACGACTGTTGCAACTATTATATTTTGAAACATTGATATTTTACACCTAATACCAATTGAAAGGCAAGGAAATCGCCGTTTCCAAATCCCGAACGTTCTTTCCACTACACCTCTGGTTCTAATATGTGCCTCATTGAAAAGGTTTTCTACATTATTTTGCGGATTGATAATTGGTGTCATTATATATTGTCTTAAGGGGTATGCACCGTCACCTAATAATACACTATTTCCAAATTCATTCGCTTCAAACCTTTGCTTTACATATGAATTGTCAAAAATATTGGCATCATGCGATGAACCTGGCCATCGTGCAACAATATCTCTAATCTTGTAGTTGGCATCAGTGATACACTGCACATTTAAAGAAAAAAATCCTTTTCTGTTTCGAAAAACTTCTGCATTTGGTCCTCCTAAAAATTTCTATTGCATTATATTATACCTTTCATAAAGTACTCTGAAGTGCAGTCGTACCTGGGCTTTGAATTTTTATATGTGTGCAATCTATCGCACCAATTACTTTGGGAAAACGAGCAATTCTCATAAATTTTACTTGCTCGCTGATTCTCTGTTCCTCTGTGGAAGGCATATTTATAAACTGTTGTCTCAAAGCATCTATTTCACTGGTAACTTATTTATAATTTTTGCTGCAGTTGTTTTGTGAATATTTGCAAAATCCCCAACAGTCACATAAAAACCGCCTGTAGCATAGAATCTCAGCGTCAATAAAAATTGTTGTAAAGGTGGAATTGGATTATTCCTTAAATAATTGATTACTTCTATGCACCGCACATAATAACGTAAATTAATTTACCTATTTGATTCATGAAGTAGCCTTTCTTCGATTAGAGCTAAGGTTTTCAAAACTGAAGTTTTGGTCAAACGGAACCGCTGGAAAAAATCAAGGTCATCCCAGCAATTTAAATTATCCCATTGATGTTACCGATTTTGAGTATTATATGGTCTGCGATTTAAATTACCACCAATCTCGTCATCAATTTCATCAAGAATAAGATTGATATCATCAATTACATCCATTTTTAAATATAATATCCGTCATAAGTTGAGGTTATGATCTGCTCTGTAACTTTTACCGAGAAGTCAAAGTGATCTATAAGTTTATGTTTTCCGTAACCTAAATTTACTGACAAGATGCCACTAATGGAAGGTGAATATACGTTTACAGATGACAATCTCATCTTTAACCCTTTGAGGACAGAATAAAAATATTTTACTTAACACATTTTTATTTCTACAAATTATTTACATTTAAGTGTATATAGCAAACTATGAGAAGAAAATGTTTAAATCATGTTCTGATTATCCTCCAGGATGTGGTTAGCGCTGGTAACAGGAGACACTTGTGGTACCTTATTATTTTGTGTGGAATAATGTAAAACAATTCCTGTCTTTATTAAGACACAAGCCCACATTGCAAATAGAACATTTCCAAATTGTTCTATGCACTTCTTTTGTTGTGCTGCAGTGTGCACATCTTAGAGACTGTACCCGTTCAGGCATATGTGCAGCTTTCTCATACCTTAGTTCTTGTGGCACATATTTTTTGTACTTGTTTCCTGGCATATCTTTAGATTTTCTACCACGCTTTAGGTTTTCTGGTGCAGCATCAATTAGGCCGCTCGCAACTGAAAGGCGAAACATCTTCAATGGCATCTCGTTTGGACATCTATTTCGAAATAAAACATATGCATTTACAACGCAAGCATCTACAAAAAACCAAAAAATCCTACGCCACCATTTATGGGATTTTCTGTCGATTTGATACAGTGAAAGTAACATATCAAATTTGTCCACATATCCCATGTGTTTGTTATATAGATTACATATAAGGGGACAAGAAACCTCTTCTACAGACCCATTTCTTTTTCTTCTTGTGATAATAGAGTTATTTGAGGGATCAATATAATTCGCAAGAAACAAAACACTGCGATTGTCCATTCATTTTAGAGCTACTATACCATCCGTTGATACCCGCCAGTCTGAATCTCCTCTCTTCAATTGCTTGTCCGCTTTGAATTCGGGCATATTTTTTCTTCCTTTACGGACCGTGCCACAAGAATAAATACATTCTGCAAGTAAATCTCTTTGCAATTTGACACAATTGAAATAATTGTCAAAGTACACCTTATGGTTTTTACGAACTAGTGTTCTCGTTAGGTCTTTTACAACCCGACTGCCTAAATTTGTTTCAGTCCCATGATTGACCTTTCCAGTATAAATCTGGAATTGACACATGTAACCGCTTCGGTCAGCTCGCACCCAAACCTTGTACCCTCGTTTCGTCGGTTTCATCGGCATGTATTGTCGAATAGTGCTTCAGGTCGAAGCACTATTGAATTTTATCATCGACTCATAAATTGATTGATGTTCGCTTGGTTTCAGTGATGTTATAAAAGTTTCTGATAAGGTGTTGAGGAGGGGCCTAATTTTGTAGAGTTTATCATAATTTATATGATCTTTTTTAGGTTGCATAGCATTGTCGTTAAGATGCAAATTGGTAAGCAACCAGAAAAATCTGTCTCTTGATATTGACGAACTGACGTAGCTATCCCTCATTTCCATTCTTGATGACCAATAATCACGATAGCTAGGCATCTTTTTCAAACTCATTATCATGTTTACGCCTAAACACGTGTTTACTTCATTACTTGTTGTGGGCACAAAATTGTTGTTACCACCATTGTTCTGTGTCGCATACAAATTTGTATGAAAAACAATTTCATCCATCAACCTCTCTGGAAACAGATATTTAAATATTTCGGTTGGAGTTTCAATGTCTTCTGGAATATTTGGTCCACTATCTTCTAAAAAGGGATTTACATTTCCTACATTTGAGGAATTGTTTGTCCAAATAACGTCATCCCCTCGCTGTTGCATTTGCAAAACGGATAGCGGTACGTCATCCTCGCTTTCCCAATCACTAATTATAAGATCTTCATCATCATCTTCATGACGTTCAGTTTCCACTAATAACTCATCATTTTCCAATTCCTCTTCATCAGATTCTGAGGCATCACTTGGTATATCATCGATAAAGGCATATATTTCATCTTGCGTCATATTTTCCAATTCTCTAATACTCCACTTTTTATTCATGACTAAAAACAAAATTTGTACTATATTATACTGAAAATTGTGCACACAGCTTGATTCAATATTTATACTTCAACAAAAATAAAAATACACATTGTGTGCCTGGTGGTTAGCAACAAAGACCATGTTTTATAAAGTATAAAAAAAGCATTTATTCTTGAAAATAGGAGGTAATATATAAAGCTACTTATTTTTTGGTATTATTATGACTATAACTCACCTGTCATTTTGTTTATTTCGTTCAGGAACCTCACAAAATTGATGAACTAAGATACACATAACCTATAAGTATCCCGACATGTGCACATCGCCACAATAAATAGTCTGAAATAAGCTCCAAGCCAATGATACCAACATGAAATCTATACAAGCACTATTTCTGTTACATAGGCAACACATATTGCACCGTGGTTTTAACTAGAAACCAGTAGACACTTAGACAATTTATTTTAAATTTGTGGTTAGCAGCAGTAACCAGTTGTCCTGAAAGGGTTAACGTTACTGAACACTTTATTGGTAGGTGAATATACTGGCCCTGAATATCATTAAAATCGGGAAAGTTAGAGGAAAGTCATTGAATTATATTCAAATTAACCAAAACACTAACAAAAAAGCCATATGATATTATTAAATTTGTCAAAATCAGCAGGCAAATTACAAAACACGTAAAAATTTATAAAATTATTATCTTTAAAAACATTTTCAGTCACTTAATGTTCTTATCAAAGCATTAATTTTGAAGTTTCGAACGAGCGTTTCCACTCCCAGACTAAGCATGAAGTAAAATTTCGAGTTTAGAAAAGCCCCGTGAAAATTTGTCTCGGGTCGCGCCGCGACCCGAGACAAATTTTCTGGGCTTTTCTAAACTCGAAATTTTACTTCATGCGCCACGCGTATAAAACAGTGATCTAACGAGAAATTTAAAAACACACAAATTTTTCAAGTTAATCCTCACAGTTAATTCGAATTATTTTTGACGATTCAAAACCTGATGTAAGTATTCGAATCCCTTTATAAATATTCGAATCCTTTTATAAGGAATTTTTTATTAACGTAATTTTCAGGCTTTCGTCGATTTTATAATAGAGTTCAATTTGAAGTTTTGAACGAGTGTTTCCACTCCCAGGCTAAGCATGAAGTAAAATTTCGAGTTTAGAAAAGCCCCGTGAAAATTTGTCGAGGGTCGCGCAGCGACCCGAGACAAATTTTCGGGCTTTTCTAAACTCGAAATTTTACTTCATGCGCCACGCGTACTAAACACTGATTTGAAGTGAAGTTCAAAAACGCACAAATACATCTTTAATCAAAGTACAAATTTGCTGGGCTTTTCTAAACTCGAAATTTTACTTCATGCGCCACGCGTATAAAACAGTGATCTAACGAGAAATTTAAAAACACACAATGGAAATTTTTCAAGTTAATCCTCACAATTAATTCGAATTATTTTTGACGATTCAAAACCTGATGTAAGTATTCGAATCTCTTTATAAATATTCGAATCCTTTTATAAGGAATTTTTTATTAACGTAATTTTCAGGCTTTCGTCGATTTTATAATAGAGTTCAATTTGAAGTTTTGAACGAGTGCTTCCACTCCCAGGCTAAGCATGAAGTAAAATTTCGAGTTTAGAAAAGCCCCGTGAAAATTTGTCGAGGGTCGCGCAGCGACCCGAGACAAATTTTCGGGCTTTTCTAAACTCGAAATTTTACTTCATGCGCCACGCGTACTAAACACTGATTTGAAGTGAAGTTCAAAAACGCACAAATACATCTTTAATCAGAGTAACAGTGTGCCTTGGAAACAGTTGAGTAACTCACTTATTTGACAACTCCTAGGACCCATAATTTGCTTACACATCACCTCTGAAGCCGGGCATCCGACGATACATGCTTTAACAGTTGTGACATATTTTAAAGTAACGAGTGTCTTCCACTCCCAGACTAAGCATGAAGTAAAATTTCGAGTTTAGAAAAGCCCCGCGTAGAAAATTTGTCGAGGGTCGCGCAGCGACCCGAGACAAATTTTCACGGGGCTTTTCTAAACTCGAAATTTTACTTCATGCGCCACGCGTATAAACCATTGATTTGAAGTGTAGTTCAAAAACACACAAATATCTCTTTAATCAGAGTAATACAGAAATTTAGTCTGTTATCAACGCTGTTCAGTGTTAATAATAAAAAAAATATGTTTTGAATATTTTTGTTAAAACAACTGGTAACGATATGTATATATTAATAGTTACAAAGAATAACAAAATCAAATTTATTCTTAAAGGATTTGTATTCGTGATTCGAAAAAACAGGATTCGAATCCTTGATTCGAATCATATTTATCTTTTACGAATCCTTTATTCGAGTATTCGTGATTCGAATCATATTAGGTGATTCGAATCCTTTTTACAAGGATTCGTCCCAACTCTGTTAATGGCGAACATCAGAAGATTTCGGTGAATTTTTGAATTTACTTATCAAATCATTGAACGCACTTTTCTCAAAACCACTTTTGATCCGAAACTTGGCACACATCTTCCTAAAACCAGTACAATGTCCGCGAATTATCATTATTTTAACTTACCAGATAAAATGATCTCTTTATTACAAACATTTGTATAAAAACTGGTCTCGATTTTTAATAATAATAATATTTACTTATACTTTATAACTTGTCTAGTTTGTGACCGAATGCAGGGTTGGAGGCGAGCTTTGATGTAAAGTTATCACGAGCGGATGAACATCGGGAGCTTACAAACTCGTTTCAGAGTTTTCAGTTGGTTGGATGATGTAGGAGGGACATTAAAAGGAAATTTCGCGTCCTAAAGAGCACCCGCGTTATATAAGTTTTACCTTTATATGATGAGTTTATACTTACATGTAATGCAAAATAAAGTTTATTATACTCTTACAGGTATATACTTATAGTCTACCCAGAATAGTTCAAACAGTGTTTATAAAAAAGTTTAATGTGTAAAGGCTCGTATCGACTACAGCGTTCACACGCTGCGGAACACCGTTACATTGCATGTTACTCTTAGGGGGACGGTGAAACGTTGTATAAGGGCTCGTATCGACTAGAGCAGGGTTTCTAAACAGGGGGGGCGCGACAGATTTCCTAAAGAGTAGGTAAAGTGAAATAAGGCTATTATGGTGTTTCAATCCAAGTAAAAACCCAACTAAAATCAGGGAGGGGAAGGGCGTCATGGAGTTATGACAGGGTGGCGCGACCTGAAAGTGGTTGAAAGCCCCTGGACTAGAGCGTTTACCCGTTGCGAAATATCGTTACATTGCATGTTGCTCTTAAGGTTCGTATCGATTAGAGTGTGTCTCCGTTGCGAAACACTGTTACATTGCATGTTACTCTTAGCGGGTACAAGGAAGCGTTGCATAAAAACGTCTCAAATTAGGCCACGATGCCATGCAACTAACCCGATCGGCCAGTTGGCAGTTGAAATTGTTACGTTGCGCCATATTTGTAGTTGGCACGGGTAGGCGTGTCAATGCAGAGTCTATTCTTGTGTGTCGTTTACTCATAACATGTTAGTTTTGAATGATCGCGCCAATGATACTGGTTAAAATAAGCAATCTGTAACACCGTTGTGTGACACAAAATGTCACGTTACAGTGTTCCGCATCTTTAAAACACTCTAGTCGATACGAGCCCTAGGCCGGTCGTACACTGGAAGCGACAACACGCGGCTACGCGCTCACGCGATCCTAGCGGCAACATGTGTATACGCGCGACAGATCCCGACGTGTGTAAATCCAATGAATCTCGTCCACTGCAAGCGTGCGCGGACATGCGGATTCTCGCGCCGAGCGTGTAGCTGCGTCAAGTCCCAAGGAAATGGGATTTGTCGCTCGTAGCCGCGTCTAGTCCTGCGCCTTTACGCTTCCATTTTACGGCTGTAATTTCGTTATTTACACAGCTATTTATTTCATATTTTCAATATAAGCAAATAAATAAATAAATATTTGTTGTTACACGCTTAACTAAGCATAATGTAACGTTCGGATTAAATTATTATCCACTTTACTAAAAAATAGTTCACCAATTTTTATAATTTATATTTTATAAATATTAATTTGATTTTTAAAAATACTACAAATTACATAATTGGCACTTTCAGTTCATTTATTTTTGTTATTTTATTGTTTGCATATTTCTTCTTTAAATTGTAACTAATAAAACTAAATAAAAAAATACATTTATGATTAAAGCCGCTTTCTTACCTTAGAGTTACACTTAGACGTTCCGCTGGTGATATTGTCTTCCGGAAATTACTCTCTTTAGCAACAATGGGCTCTATAGCTTTCAAAATATATTTGAAGGTTTCTGGGGTCATTCGATAATAGTCACAAAATTTCTGGGGATCTTGTTCTAGATCGCTGTGGAGATGATGAAATTCTCCCAGTGATTCCCTTTTTTTTAATATTGGGTTTACCCAACATGATCGCCTTTTTCGAATTCCAATCATACCCTTAATCACATTGGGATTTTTCAGAAGATAAAAATCCTCTGCATCCATTAAGAATATATTTTAAATTCACAACTTTGACGGTTCTAACAAACTGAGCAGCGCGAAGTCACATGCAGTGTATGACCCCTGTCGCGTGTAGCCGCTACTCTTGTAGCCGCCCGTTGCCGCTCGTATCGCGTGAGCGCGTTGCCGCGTGTTGTCGCTTCCAGTGGACGACCGGCCTTAAGCGTAAACTCGTGTGATTTTTTTAAGCGGTGCTAAGCAACGGAGCCGATTGGCCTATTGGCGATTTTTACTCATTGCATCAAAGAAAATGACACGTTACACGAGTACGGTAGTTGAACGGATAGGCGTATCAACGCAGTCTCTTCTTGTTTCCCTATCGATCAACTCCGAATGTTTACGTATGACTCGCTATTACTCCCGTACCGTTTGCTTGTAACGCGATTGTTTTGAAGGCACGCGAGTAATCGAATTGTAAAGTCAGCACATTACCGTTTTACCCTGACGTCACAAAAAACAAAACACCGTATCATAAACGCATGCCTACGGTTTTGTTTGATTTTATTTGACAAACCTGTTAATGAGCATTCAAATTATTTCAAAAGAAGGAACGACAAACAAGAACGAACTGAATCCCATAGAACAATAAACCTCCGATATATTGGATATTACTAATGTGCTTAGTATTGAATTAGTCACAATACTCAAGAAAATATACGTTTACAATCACAATAATTTCCTCGACATGCCAAACAATTAAAATATGTTCTGTTTCAACCAAAATTCATTGATTGAAGTTCATGACGTTAGGGTAGAAAACTAATGTGTTGACTATACCTACTTCCTTTTGTTTATATGAAAACAAAAATGTATATAATTATATCGTATGTTCAATAAAAAAAAAACCTCTAGAGTGCTATGGTTTTTATCTTTTTTTAAATGTATGTTGGCTACACGCGTTAGGAATTGTCATATAAAACGTCAGACATAATAATTATAATGTATAATTTCAGAGTTGTCAACTTACAATATATTCCATAGCACTCTAGAGGTTTTATTTTATTGAACATACGTTATCATATGTTCAATTAAAAAAAAACCTCTAGAGTGCTATGATTTTATCTTTTTTAAAATGTATGTTAGCTACACGCTTTAGGAATTGTCATATAAAACGTTACGACATAATAATTATAATCTATAATTTTAGAGTAGCCAACCTACAATACATTCCATAGCACTCTTGAGGTTTTGTTGAACACACGATATCATTTAATAGCGGACTCTAATAATATAAAAATAGAGGAGAATATAGTAGAAAACTATTTTAATCTTTGCTTAAATTTTTTATCGTAAACAGATATATATTTAAAAATGTAATAAACTAATAAGAACTAATTTAAAGAATTAACCAATTTCTTGCTCCGTCTTTATTGATTTTTGTAGAAGTAGAATTATGTTCATGGTGTTGTATGGTATGCAACCAAACGTACTCGCAGGCTTAAAGTATAGTCTGATACTATGATAATAATACCATTTTGAATCGTAGTTTCAAGAATTTTTAATGAATTTCCAAAATCTTAAATCTTAATTTTCCCCAAGTTTTAAAATTCCTGAATTGTTAGATTTGTGTTAATTAAATGTATCAATTTCGTCAATTTTTCAGTTTTGTAAATTTCTTCAAGGTTAATAAAATTTTTATAAATTTTGACGCGTTTCGTGAAATTCCAAGATTTTCGTTAATTTTCAACCATTCGAAAATTTAAAACCTGGCGAAAAATTGCTAACGTTTTAAAACTTGACGAAAATCTCGAAAATTCATAAATAGCATCAACATTTTAAAAATTTACAAAATTTAAAAAACCATCAGTTTCGTAAAATTTTGTAAATTTTTAAAATGTTGATGCTATTTATGAATTTTCTTCAGGTTTTAAAACGTTAGCAATTTTCGTGAACTTCCTTCACTTTCATGAATTTCCACGATTTTAGTTAGATTTCAAAATCTCATTTTTCGTGAATTTTCAATGTTTTTGTCAATTTTCAAAACCTCAACGCTTTTCGTAAATTTCCAAGATTTCCGTTAATTTTTAAACTTCGGACGGTTTTTCTGAAATCCGAAGATTTTCGATAATTTTAAAAATCTAGACGCCTATCATAAATTTTTTATGATTTTTGTAAGACTTTTAAATTGAGAATTTCTGAGATTTCCATAATTCTTAATTTTTTTCATATAAGTGTGAATTTCTAAGAAGTTATAAAAATGTATTTTACTTGTCACATATTTTTCAGCATCGATTAATTAATTTAGAAGATAGGTTCTCAACCTTATTTTGCCCATCGCCCACTTTTAAACTGTTTTTTTTTTTCTAGAGCCCCCCAATTTTTGGTCTGTCGCGAATCTGAAACAGCTATTGCCACGATTATCTTTAAACGTGTAATATTATACGCTCCCTAATTTTCTCTGGGTTTTCTACTGCGTTATCGCCAACGTTGTTAGTATGTTGTAAAGTATTAATAAATTAATTATAATTTAATACTCATAGCGACATCTTTTGACTCATTGTTAAGTATTCGATTTTATTTCTTATCGAATTTATATTTCTTTTGTGTAAAAAGGATTGATTGTAAAAGTACCTGTGGTCGAACACGTGTGAAATAAATGATAATTAAAAGTGTCTTTGTGTGTGTAATTATTTATATTAATAATCACCCCCGAACACAACACATGTGAATTTTAGACATTTCATAAATCGTTAACGATTAATAAACGTTTTGAACACATTTTTTGTCAAACAAATTTCTTTAAAATTTGCGAACCCTAAAATTAACAAAATTCTTGAAAATTCATGAATACCGGCAATTTGTTTTTAAATTAACAAAAATCTAGGAAGGACATGAAATGCGGCAAAGTTTTAAAAAGTAGCGAAAGGAGCCAATAATTTAAAAATCAACAATATTCTTGAAATCTTGGAAATTAAATAAAAATTTGAAAATTAACGAACGTATTGAAAAATTCACGAGTCGTCAAAATTTTGAAAATTAATTGAAATCTTGGTAATTCACGAATTGAAAAGATTTTAAAAATTGAACTAAGACTTGAAAACCCTCAAGATTTTGTAAATTAATTAAAATATTGTAAATAGCCAGTGATAGTTTTTTAACAATATTTTCCACTCCCAGACTAAGCATAAAATAAAATATCGAGTTTAGAAAAGCCCCGCGTAGAAAATTTGTCGAGGGTCGCGCAGCGACCCGAGACAAATTTTCACGGGGCTTTTCTAAACTCGAAATTTTACTTCATGCACCACGCATATACAACACTGATTTAAAGTGAAGTTAAAAATATTCGCCTAAAGTTTTATCTCATGTTAATAAATTTTACAAATATTTATTTCATTTAACCAAATCTTGCCCTTCAAAAGTTCGAAATTTGACTTCATGCGCTACGGACATAAAAACACTGATTAATTGTTAAGTTTAAAATATTTAAAACATTTTTTATTACAGAATATCAATTTCAATTTCAATATTTCTTGACATTTTATCACTTTTTGAAATTGTTTCAATATTTGCTCAAATATAAACATTTTATCGTTTTTCGACAATTTTCATTTTTTTTTAAATTTCTAGCGAATTTCAATATTTTTACCTTGACATTTCATAACTTTTCCACGGTTTTGAGCACCACCAACATAGAATAAAATTCTAGATAAAGACAATACACTCTATTATTATTATTACTAATATATTTTGGCCCCCTCTGTAAGATTCTGCGGGATTCCATACAAGGGTATGTATACTCAAGCCGGTTGTTATTTTTGGAAAACAAATAAGTTCATCTCTTAAACATACAAATTTAATAGGGATTTAAATGAGTGAAACAAACCGAGTGTTTTAATCATTCTACTATTAATTAAATATGTTTCACCACGGATTAAGTGAGAAATTAATTCAACATAGAAATTTAAAATTGTTATTAAAATATTAGTTATTTACATGATTCTTAAACATAGTAATAGTTTCATTTAATTTCTTTTATACTTTAAATGTTGACTATATCTTTACCTTGTCCTTGAGCGAGCCGGTTTTTAAATTTTGGAAGCCCAGCCCTGGATATACCATTTCATTTTAAATTCTAGTGAATTTCAGTTGCCTATTACAAAAATTAACGAAATTTTTTTTCGTGTAAATGAAAACAATGTGTCTTAATTAAGAAGACAACTTAAGACAATAAATATTCATTGAAACAACTACTTCCTGTGGAAATAGACCTCCGGATATTGAATTATACAATCAAATATTTAAAATCTTATTTTAATTGATTTGTTACAACGCTTTATTGAAGTATATGTAACATTTAGGTCAAATTCTCTTCAAATCAACTAACAAATAAAATGAAAATTCAGTTGCCTATATTACAACTCTATTTTGGGCATTATTCCTAATGCTGGACGTAAACGTAGGCAACACAAGATGCAAGCGGAACCCATCGATTACCCACCGCGCGCACATTCAACAGGTTGTCGTTGGCAATGAATTCCACCGGAATGCACGGGAATTAATGTACGCCTGCTCACGGGCGGACAATTATATCATTCACGTAACGTTACAAATGAGTAAAACGCGATTTTGCGTAAACTATTACTCACTTTATGTAAACCTAATTAAGGCTATTCTTTCCGAAATACTTGGATATGTAAAAACCACAGAAAATGCATTTTTATTTATTGCGGTGTTCTGATTTGTGAGAAAAAAATGTCATTCATAAAGTGAATAATTTTCACATGGAAATGTCCCATTAGCCCCCTTATACAATGCGTTTTATTTAAGTATGGCCATAGGGATTTCCATAGTAAAAATTGTACCCCATTTGTTGTCGTACAAATTTGAAACCATTTTTTGGATTTATCAATAAATGAAACATTTTTCTATGAAATGTTAATTGTTAGAAGGACATAAACATGTTAGAATTCGTTATTTTTGCTTTCAAAGTTGACATTAATAACACAAATAATTAATGCCGTTACAATTTATTAGTACAAAAAGACATTTTATTTAAAAATCACAAAAACAAGCTTTGGGCGGACTTTTTAACCTTTACTTGTCAATAAGCATTATGACATTTTTTGTCAAGTTGATTTTTTGGCTTAATTATTTGTGTTATTATATTAAACTTTGAAATCGAAAATAAATAAATCTAAAGTTCGTCCGAAAATGCAAACAATATCTAGTTGTTTTCAAGAAAGACGTCAAGAAAAGAAACATACATAATTTCAATTAGGAAAAGTATTCATTTATGCTGTATTATTCTTTGTTACAGAGGATATCAAATGATGTATTTTTAAATGTCTTACTGTTTTCTATTGTTTTAATACATCTGGCAAGCAATTGAAAAATTTGATGCAATTATAATTTATATTATTTTCTGATAATGCGAGTTTGATTATTTAATACATGTATGAGAACTATAATTTCTCTGAGTGTTAATAATGTCCTACAATGTTAACTGCATGTTTTAGAGTTTACGTGAAGTGATTATTACACATAAAAATACTGTTATTCATTACTTCACTCTTGATTTTTTAAACAGTGAAGTAAGGAATAATAAAATAAAAATATTTTATGTGTTCTACAGTCTTAATGAATTTTACCTATAAAATATTTCCACTTATTATATTTTTTTTTTTAATAAATAATAGAAAAATATTAATTTAGAGGAAATTCATACACGTGCACCAAACAAGACTGCGTATTAAACGCGCATTTAATTCTATCGAGGAAGTTGCTGAAACGCAAATTTTCCGAGAATATCACAAATTCAGCAAACACGGTTCGGTTTTATCGCCGTTTTCCGCTTCGATTGCGTTTGCAATGGACGGAATTTATACAAAAAGAAATCGGCGGCGGTTTTGTGTGTTTACATTTTCGAGAAACATTTACAAGTGCTTTGCGGTATTTGTTATAATATTTATAAAACAATAATAATAAAGTATGCTTAAATTTTAAGATTCCATATTTGTAATTTATAAAATTACGAAAATGTTATTCGTGAAAATGCAAACAATGTCTTAATTAATAAGACAACTTAAGACGATAAATATCCATTGAAACAACTACTTCGGAGGTGTATTTGCACGGGAAGTAGTTGTTTCAATGGATATTTATATATTTATTAATCAAGACTTTGTTTGCATTTTCACGAATAACATTTTCGTAATTTTATATATTATGTTTAAAGTGTGCTAACTATAAGAAGGGTAAGCTTATTTTCTCGAATTCAAATAGTTTTGAATTTGAATTTTTCCATATTTGATTGTTTCTACTGTATAAATACTTTATATAATGAGCACTAACCCCACTGAGCAGATCCATTTAAGTAATATCTTTAATAATTTTCTCACTTAACCCGGGGTGAAACATTTTTGAATCTAATACTAATACTAACTAACTAACTAATACTAATACATTTAAGTAATGTTTTAACAACATAAAAACAGCGTTTAATTTTGCTCTTTGTTTGTTTTTTGCTTAGTGGGACGTAACTATCAACTAATTTAAACCAAGTATTCTGCAACTAATTTAGCTATTATCATCATTGTGTTTAATTAATTGCCAGTTACTTGCGTTGTGTTAATTATCAGTTATCAATTATCTAACTTAAGTTAGCCAGCTTAATCTAGGGGTAAAAAATCCGCAACTAACTAATGTAACTAGGCAGCAGTTTTCCTGTATGCCAGTTATATTTAAGTAATTTATTTTGCTATATTCGACCATTCCCTACATGCATCTTCAAAAATCAGCAAAATATAATAATTTTCGTGAATCTCCCGTAAACTTCATATCGGCCATTATATGTAACTGTTTTGAGGTTAGATTGATTCTCACGTAACGACGACCAAATTAGGTATCAGGCTTTTCTAAACTCGAAATGTTACTTCATGCGATAATCGTAATTAAATGTGAGGTTCAAAATGTTGATTCAAGATCGTCTGCTCAATTCTCGCCAATGGGTCGAGGTGCTCGATACTTCAACTGCTCGATTGATTGAAAATGTTCAAGTTTTATAATATTTGTCATCTTACCAAAATGGTGAATTTCCCTGTTTTGAGTTCGGAGAAGAGGGGTTCCTTTTGTGGATCGAAATTTGATAGGCCCTCGCGTTTCCTGGTCAGCTCGTGCTGTTGAAAAAGGGCGACTGCCCTTTCCACGTCGAATTTCCTAGCAAACAGAAACCTGACCGCCGTCGACCATTTTATCGGTCCTTGAGATTTCCACCGCGAGTTCACAATTTCCAAAAACTTTTTCGTCGCCTGAAACAACACACAAAGAAAAACCATCAAAAATAGGCACATAGACATTTCAAGTTTTAAAACATTTAAAATGCATCTTACATCCTAATGTAGGAATACACAATAATTTATTTTTTTTAAACACATTAGTAACTTAAAAAATTTAAATATTTTCCATAATAGTAAAACTTTGATTAAAACACTTGGTTTGTTGCAGTGTTTCACTAAATCAGTTAAACAAACCAAGTGTTTTAATCAATCTACTGCTATTAATTAATTATGTTTCACTACAGGTTAAGTCAGAAATTAATTCAACATATAGTAAATATTTTCATTTCAAACTGATCAGTGTACAATGCGGTCATGTGTGAAAAACAATATCGGGCAAATGTCCGTGGAGATTTTGTTGTTGGGAAACTCATTTTTTTACAACATTTTTAATGACATTTTATGATCATTTCAGGCAAAACTCTCACTGACCGAGGCAATAGATTCAGTGACGTCGCTTTAGTATCTTAACATCAATCGTCGAATAATACTTGCCCTCCTGGACACCAATAAATTGTATGATTTTGACGTTTCGCGTGAAAATTATTGACATATCATAAGTTTTTAACTAAATTTGGCTTAAATTTTGACTCTTAGGAAAACTTGGCACAGATTTATTAACTATGCACAGTTGCGAGAGAAAAAAAACGAGTACAGCAGGGAGCTTTATCCACTTCTAAAATATTTTTTTTCTTGTGAAACAAACTTGTCATATACAGGTCGTTCTTATCGCTTTTCACGTTTCAGTCAGTTGAGGCATATCGACGTTAATTAAATTTCGTTTGACATTTCCGCAGATTTGTCAATTTGATTGACAATTTAAAAAATGAAAGCTCAAAGTGAGCTAAATATTTGGCTGTATTAGTTTTTTTCTCTTGCAACTGTACAAAGCTCTTTGTAAAGGTTTATATATATTACGTTATGCTTAATTTGTATAATTTTTTGTGAGTGGAAAACATTAAGATGGCATTAATTTTTCCTATTTGCACATAATTTATGTATGCGTTTGTTAATCAGAAAGAAATTTCTTATGTGTAATTACATCACTCTGACGTTTATCAACCTTGTCAATTTCTTCTCTATTTAAAAGAGGAAATAAAGTTTTAAAGGCGGAAAGCTATTAAAAATTGTCGGGATCCCGATGCACATTATGAAAGCTTAATTAGGCGGACTTAATTTCATTGCCCCGAGCCATCGGATCGGATGTGGACGTTTTTATCGCCGCTCGGCAGCGACCGAGAAAGGAAATTCCAATGCGAATAGTTCTGTTATTTGCTGCGAAAATCGAGTGAAGTATGCGCAAAATGTAACATGCACATATTGCTCCAATAAACCAACAAACAAACGAGAGAAACACACCGAAATTATATATTGAATGGTATTTGGCTTTAAATCAGCAAAATTAAACTAAAATAGTGTAACTACCCACTGAGCAAAAAACAAATAAATAACGTTATATCAACATTGTTGCAACATTAAACGTTGTATTAGGTTTTCCAGTAGGGATGATATGATTTTGAAGTGACGTTTCGGCCATATGTAATATGTCATGATCTGTCATTTATTTTTCATTGTATTCAGTAGTGTTTACAATTTCATCATGGAGAGATATACACAAGAACAACGTTTACAAATTATTCAGTTTTATTATCAAAATAATCGTTCTCCAATTGCAACTTTTCGTGTGCTTTTGCCATTTTATGGTCGTAATAATCGTCCAAGTGTGCTCGCTATTCGTCGAATTGTTGAAAATTGTGAGCGTACATTTTATTTACATAATGTTAAAGTGCCAATAAGACAAAGAACCGCTCGAAGTAATGCAACTATTGCTGCCGTTCAGGCAAGTGTTGCTGAAGACCGCAATTTGTCGATTCCAAGACGTTCTCAACAATTTTGACTGTCTTAAACCACAACCTGGCGGATTTTGAAAAAGGATTTGGGTTTTCATCCGTATAAAATTGTTCTCACTCAAGAACTGAAGCCATTGGACCACCGTAAACGTCGTGAATTTGCTGATTTTGCCTTGGAACAACTTGAAAACGATAACGATTTTTTTTAAGAAAATCATCTTCTCCGATGAGGCTTTCCTCTGAGTGGTGCAGTAAATAAACAAAACTGTCGATTCTGGTGCGAAGAGAATCCACAAATTATCCAAGAAAAACCATTACATTCTCCTAAATTGACAGTTAGGTGTGGTTTTTGGTCTGGTGGAATCATCGGTCCGTACTTCTTTCGAAATGAAGATGGTAACACCGTTACTGTCAATGGAGAGCGGTATAGATCGATGATAACCAACTTTTTATAGCCAAAATTGGAAGAAGTTGATCTTGACAACATTTGGTTCCAACAAGACGGGGCTACGTGCCACACAGCAAATGCAAGAATTGAATTATTGCGAGAAAAGTTTGGAGATTCGATTATTTCAAGAAATTGTGATATTGAATGGCCTCCAAGAAGTTGTGATTTAACACCATTAATAATAATAATAATAATAATAATAATAATAATAATAATAATAATAATAATAATAATAATAATAATAATTATTATTATTATACTGCCACGCCACGGATTGGGGTTCAAATACCGGCCTAACAAGTTGTCTGCATTTATATAGGTTAGGATAAAAATGCCAAACACTCCGTCTTCTCGGATATGACGTTAAATGCCTGTAGGACCCGTGTACTGCCTGGATGTTGCGTGCACGTTAAAGATCCCTACCGGTGGGTTGGAACTCCCACCGGGTTCGGCAAAATTCCCGGATAGCTGTAGACCTAATCTCCGGCGTCATGATTGGCCTTAGCAGCGGAAATAGATGACGTAAAACCCAAAATAAAAAAATAAAAATAAAAAAATAAAAATAAAAAAAAATCAATAATAATAATAGCTTTATTCACGTATGCTACATAATGCAATGATACAATACATTGTATATGATAGATGTGAAGCGTCAAAACAATATCAAAACAAATTTTGTATAGTATGTACAGGTACACTTTTGCCACCAATCGAGGTTAAAACTTGAAGTCATTAATTGTAGCATATTTTTATGACCTTTTTAAATTATGGAAAACCAAGATTTTTAATGTCGTTATCTAATGTGTTGTAAACTTTTTTACCTTCGTTCATAAATGATTTATTTTATAGAGTAGTAGTGTGTTTATCAATTCGTATTAAGTCAC
This sequence comes from Philonthus cognatus, assembly GCA_932526585.2. Lineage (NCBI taxonomy): Eukaryota > Metazoa > Arthropoda > Insecta > Coleoptera > Staphylinidae > Philonthus > Philonthus cognatus. The sequence goes on from OW052244.1 coordinate 99,405,094, forward strand.
AGTGTCTTGTTTTGTAATTATGATTTTCGCTATGGGTAGCGAACTGATTTAAATTAGATTTAATGTAACAAACCATTTTGTAGATGTAGATTGCTGGAAACGTTAATATTTTATAAGTTAAGAAGGCATTTTTACATGATTCTGCTCTGTTTAGATTGAACATAGTCCTGATTAGACTATTTCTTGTGGGGTTATTTGAAGTCATTGGTCTTTCGAAATAAACCAGACTCTCTGCCATTCATGACATACGACTTGATTTAGTGGATAAAGTGCTCGAAAATTGGGTTCATCGAATTCGTTCCTGCAGAAGAAGTCGTGGAGGCCAGTTGAATGACGTTTTATTTAGAACTTAATTGTATCGATTGTACTTCACATTAAATAAAAAACATTTGAATTTCCTTAACAATAAGTGTGTTTTTTTTTTAAAGAAATCATATCACTCTTTTGGAAAACCCTTTATTAATGTTGATTAAACATTATTTCAATGGGTTTGCTTAGTGGGTAGTGTGTGGCTTTTAGGCACGATTTGCAAGGGCACGAGCCGCCGGGCGACTGTCTCAATAGAACCGATTTATTTAAGATTAATATTGTCCATAATAAACAAAAAAATTGGCTATTGGCATACATTTTGTAACATCAAACAACGTTTCTATTGCATTTCTGAAAACCGTTTTGTTGAGACTCGAGTCTTTTGGCATCATTGGCGTTGTGATTATGATAATAGAATGAATATAAATAAGAACTTATTTTTTGATTTTCATTATTTATAATTAATTACAGAGTTTTTCTATTGTATTTCACTTTATATCGAATATGTATCCGTTTATCTCAAATATATTTCCCATTTATCAAATACATTTCCCTACATACCACTACATTTCCCCATATGTCAAAGCCTTATCACAATTTGTCAATTACATTTCACTTGTCAGCAAAATCGCTGCAGTTCATCAAAAATGCATGTTAGCAATGAACTAAGAGGACTGGTTATCCAGAGAATAGATGCTGGCGTAAGTAGTGTTACATACAGAGAGTTTTATGTAACACGAAATGAGTTTCACATATACCAAATGCTTTTCCCTTTAATATTTTTGTTAAACATTTTTGCAGTAATCGTAACTTTCTTCTTCAAATATTTTATTTTTATTTATACATACAGAGAGTTTTAAGGAACACCGAACATGCCAAAAAATATTCAATGTAAATTTTCCTATGTTCGATGTGTTCTGGGTTTTAAATATAAATATTCCAAGTTTGAAGAGTGTGGCGAGGCAGGTTTGCAAGTACCGCCCCTAGGTCTGCTGCCAGCACAACACTGGGGTGTGCTGCTTCATTTGGAAAACATTTCAATTTTCATTTATTTGTTAACATAATATTCAATAACGATAAAGTAGGTGTATTCATTACTTTATCGACTCCGTAACTTACAATGAATGGAAGATACAGTGAATTTTTTCTTTAGGTAAACATGAATAAGTTGTAAATTTTCCGACATTCGTTGTTTTTTAAAAGTGTTCAGTTTGAAGCTTTAAACGAGTGTTTTCCACTCCCAGACTAAGCATGAAGTAAAATTTCGAGTTTAGAAAAGCCCCGTGAAAATTTGTCGAGGGTCGCGCAGCGACCCGAGACAAATTTTCTGGGCTTTTCTAAACTCGAAATTTTACTTCATGCGCCACGCGTATAAAACACAAAATTCAAGTGAAGTTCGAATATACATAAATTTCACAATATTTTAGTGTTTTATACGAGTGGCGCATGAAGTAAAATTTCGAGTTTAGAAAAGCCCAGAAAATTTGTCACGGGTCGCTGCGCGACCCTCGACAAATTTTCACGGGGCTTTTCTAAACTCGAAATTTTACTTCATGCTTAGTCTGGGAGTGGAAAACACTCGTTTAAAGCTTCAACTTAAAAAAGCAAGGTATACCTAAAGATTTACAGAAAATAGGCATGTACCCTACATAAGTTGTAAATTTTCCGACATTCGTTGTTTTTTAAAAGTGTTCAGTTTGAAGCTTTAAACGAGTGTTTTCCACTCCCAGACTAAGCATGAAGTAAAATTTCGAGTTTAGAAAAGCCCCGTGAAAATTTGTCGAGGGTCGCGCAGCGACCCGAGACAAATTTTCTGGGCTTTTCTAAACTCGAAATTTTACTTCATGCGCCACGCGTATAAAACACAGAATACAAGTGAAGTTCGAATATACATAAATTTCACAATATTTTAGTGTTTTATACGCGTGGCGCATGAAGTAAAATTTCGAGTTTAGAAAAGCCCAGAAAATTTGTCTCGGGTCGCTGCGCGACCCTCGACAAATTTTCACGGGGCTTTTCTAAACTCGAAATTTTACTTCATGCTTAGTCTGGGAGTGGAAAACACTCGTTTAAAGCTTCAACTTAAAAAAAGCAAGGGATAGCTAAAGATTTACAGAAAATAGGCATGTACCCTATTTACATTAGTCCTAATTTGCATCAGAACTACTAAAAATCGTAACCAATGAAATCACACCCAGAAGAATGTAAATTGGGTTTACTATATTACCATTGGATATCGTAGCCAATCACATCGCACTCAATGCTTTGATGCGTACCAGAACAAATCGAACATAGGAAAATTTACAATGAATATTTTCTGGCATGTTCGGTGTTACTTATATTATTATTATTAATGTTTATTTAGTTGTACACTTTATGGTGATATTTTTCTTTTTTATAAATCTATTGTGTATAAAAGGGGGTTCCCGTCAATAAATATTATTATTATTATTATCATTACTTAAAACTCTCTGTATGTATAAATAAAATAAAATATTTGAAGAAAAAAGTTACGGTCACTGCAAAAATGTTCAACAAAAATATTAAAGGGAAAAGCATTTGGTATATAGTGAAACTCATTTCGTAAATCGAGAAATCTTTTGGCATATATTTGACAAGGTGAAAGATATTCATTTGATCGATAGTGAAATGCAATAGAAAACCCCTGTAATATTAAAAATTTCATTAGTATTTGTGATGAATGAGTAAATCTCATTGAAAATGTATTGGCCATTTAAGCACTAGTACTGAAAAGTAGAGCTTCAAGCATAATCGATGCACAAATTAGGCTTTTTGATGAGGGCGTAGATCAAGTATGTATATTTATAACCCATCATCTAGTAATTATAATAAAATATACATCACGTCGCTTTCATATGAGTTGGCACGGTAAATTCAATTGTCAAGAATGTTATCTTTCGGTCCGTCTTTTCTCTCATCTTAAATCTATTGAAATTTAATTTAAATTCTAATGATTGATTCAATCGTCAAAACTTTTTATTAATTACTCATATTTCTGGACAAAGTCTAAAAGTCAGAAAGAAAGTCTTTTGAAAATCTTAGAGAATTTATCGCAAAGAGTTTCCTTAATTTTCCAAATATTTGTTTTGTAATTAAAAAAATATTCGGAAAATTGAGGAAACTCCGAATATTTGTTTTGTAATTAAATGAATATTCGGAAAACTGAGAAAACTCCGAATATTTGTTTTGTGATTAAACAAATATTCGGAAAATTGAGGAAACTCCGAATATTTGTTTTGTAATATTTGTTTTGTAATTAAACAAATATTCGGAAAATTGAGGAAACTCTTTGCCATAAATTCTCTAAGATTTTCAAAAGACTTTCTCTCTGATAGTGCATGTTTGTTTTTTTTTCTTTCTCTTTTCAATTATAAAGTTTGTGAGGAACATGAATGCTCAAAGTTTGTGAAATTGTCGGGTTAACGACCCTTTAAATTATTACCCAAGAGCGTTATCGATTCTAACCCACAGAGTCGAAATGTGCACGGATCCTCGAGGACGCACTTTGTTGGGATAAATTACCTTCCTTAACTCAGACGAATTGGTTAATCACATCGGGATCAGTAGTTTCATCAAATAATGAAATATTTACATTTAAATACCTGTAGTTTCAACTCGCATGTAAATAAAAACAGACAATCAATAGTATTACAATAAATTGATTGTGAGTTACGTGAAAATCAAATTAATTTAACGAATAAAGCACTAATAACCTTTCTTCACACTTTCAGTGTTAATCCATTGATAATGGTCACTTTGTGTCCGAAATGTACATTTGGTAATTCAAATAAAAGTGTGAAGAAAGGTTATTAGTGCTTCATTCGTTAAATCAATAGTATTACATTAGATTATTTAGTTTATTGACAAAACTAGAAGAAACCAGGAAGCAGCAAGTTATTTACATAATGTAAATAACTAATAATTCAAGTTCGTCCGGATTACTAGAGAATCCGAATTATTGAAGTTCGGATTAGCAGAGCATTACTGTATTTTAAAAATAACAGACAATAATTCTGGCTATTTAAAACACTTGGTTTGTTTCACTAGTTTATATTTTAGAATTTAGCAATTATTTTATGTTAAATTAATTTCTTACTTAACCCGTGGTGAAACATTTTTGAAATAATTCTGGATATTTAAAACACTAGGTTTGTTTCACTAGTTTATATTTTATCCGACTAGTTTCGACCATTGGTCATCTTTAAGGAGGAATGATGACCAATGGTCGAAACTAATCGGATAAAATATAAACTAGTGAAACAAACCTAGTCTTTTAAATATCCAGAATTATTTCAAAAATGTTTCACCACGGGTTAAGTAAGAAATTAATTTAACATAAAATAATTGCTAAATTCTAAAATGGAATAGGGTTAAATTGCAATTAGTTTACATTGGATTTTGTGCATAATAATTACATAACCTGCTATGCAGATGACTTGCTTATTTCTTCGAGCACTGTGTGTAAATTACAAACAAAGTTGATTCGAGCATTACAACATATTCAGTTGTGGTGTATAAGAAATAAAATGATATTAAATGAGTAGATGGGATTAGCCGATACGGGGCCAGGAAGTAATCTCGGGAGTAGGCCATATCAAGGCTCTCCTCACTGCAGAGAATGGCGACAGTGGCGGTAACTGGAGCCATACGCACTACCCCATCAGCGGCTCTAGAAGTGCTACTGAACCTCACCCCCCTGCATATCCTAATACAGGGCGAGGCCAGATTAGCAACGTATCGATATCACCACGCGGCCCTATTGGATCCGAAGGTGATAGTCTTCACACCAAATGGGCTGTCAACTGCCATTGAGGCGGATGACACCCTAAGTATGAGGACTGACTACGCAGTCACGGACTACTGCGAGGATCAGCCGTACAAGGTCCTGTTCCCAAGCAGGGACGACTGGGAGCGACACAAAATCACCCCAGAAAAGGCTGACTCCTACTGGTACACTGACGGCTCAAAACTGTCCACTGGAACAGGAGCCTCAGTCGTCGGACCAAGGACTGAACTTTACTACAGCCTTGGCAGGTATGCTACCATACTTCAGGCTGAAATATACGCCATTGAAATGTGCGCCCACGAAATCCTTTCAAAGGGTTGGGCGGGCAGGACAATAAAAATATGTTCGGACAGCCAGGCGGCCCTTAGGGCCCTGACATCTTCTAGATGCTCCTCGCTGGCTGTACGGAACTGCAAGGAAGCCCTCTGCCAAATGGCACAGGTAAACGGAGCCAGCCTGATGTGGGTGCCAAGCCACTCTGGCGTGAAGGGAAACGAATTAGCCGATTCCCTAGCCAGAGAGGGGGCGCGTACAGCCTACATCGGACTAGAACCCGCTCTGGGGATACCCAGATCAACAGCTAGAGACCGTAACAACGGATGGATGAGACACGAGGCACAGGATTTCTGGCAAAACCGCTCTGGGATGAGACATTTCAGAGCGGTAACAAGTGGACCATCTGCAGCCAGGACGGCCTCGTGGTTGAAGCTGAGCAGATCAGATGTTCACACATTAACTGCTCTCTTCACTGGACGTCTAAGGCATCACCTTAATAAACTAGGACTAAGCGACACCACTGAGTGCCGCCTATGCCTAGAGGATGATGAAACAGCAGAGCACGTCATATGTGCCTGTCCAGCTGGCGACCAGATCAGGACCACGGTGTTTGGCACACCGAAGCTAAACCTGAAGGACCTGGAAAAAACTTCACCTGACAAGATCCTTGACTTCATCAAGAAGATGGACTTGGAAGGTGAGCTGTAAGGTCGGATGTTCGACCTTAATTGTGAGCCACAATAGATCCTTGCGGTCGCAGTAGAGGGTAGCATAACTGCCCACTCACTTTCAATTGAATAGAATAGAATCACGGGAGTAAACTCGGATGAAATCTCCCTCAAAGCTCCCCACACCTTCCAGCTCAGCAGAAGATTTATTATAGGTTTGAAAACAGTTTAAACCGGTCCGAAAACAGGTCCAAAAACACCGGAAACAGGTCCGAAAACAGATTAAACAATTTTAAAAACAGCTTAAACCGGTCCGAAAACAGCTTAAACAAGTCCAGATATAGATCAAACAGGTCCAAATGCAGATTAAACAGGTCCAAAAACAGTTTAAACAGGTCTGAAAACAGCTTAAGCAGGTCCGCTGTTTTCGGAGCTGTTTAAGCTAGTTTTGGACCTGTTTGAGCTGTTTTCGGAACTATTTAAGCTGTTTTCGGACCTGTTTAAGCTGTTTTCGGACCTGTTTAGGCTGTTTTCGGACCGGTTTGAGCAGTTTTCAAACCTACAATGAATCCTCTGTTGAGCTGGAAGGTGCGGGGAGCTTTCTAGGAAAGTAAACCCGAGCTTTCGTCCGGATGCGAGCTTTAACCGGATGTGATCTTGTGTTTTCTCCAGGATTACATCCGGGTTTACTTCCAGGATTACTTCCTGGCCCCGTACCGGCTAATCCCCTCTACTTAAATGCAGCAAAAAGACATTATACAGGGCTTTCATTAATTCCCGAACCCCACGTAACTAAATTTAAAATTGCCGCATAAATTATTGTATTTGTACGTTGGAGGCTTTGAAAAAAGTAACCAAACGTTACTAAAGTCAAATTTGACATAAACGTTTATGTGCGGTGCATCGTTAAACCAACCTTTGAGATCTTACAAGATTCGCCCGGAATTTTCAGGTAAGCAAAAATTGTTTAATTATTCTGAAACATTGAGTTTTATTTCTATTTATTTTGCAGAGTCAATTTGCTAGGATAAGCAAATACTGCGAAAATGGTATTTACAACGAAAAAATTAATAAAAATCAGTTACATTTTTGAAGATGAGCCTATTTTTTTATCATTTTAAATATAATATTTTCAGTCGTCATAAAAATACGCCGGCGAATAAATATTTTTAAATCTAGGGAATTTTTGTGTGAGCCATACCACCTTGTACATTTGGTTGCCTATTATTTTTGGTCACGTGGGGTTCGGGAATTAATGAAAGCCCGGTATATTTTATATTTAGAAAACAACCGGACCGGTCCAGGTGTGTATACAGACGCAAATCTTAGGTGGAAATGTCATACTGAGAAACTATGTAAAACATTGAGTAGCAGCAAATGCTATTGTTTGCGAAAATTGAACCAAGTGTTGAGTAGGGATGGAATCATAAATGCATATCATGCGATTTTTATGTCACTCGCTAGGTTCGGTATTATTCATTGGGGTGGGTTGACAGACATATCTCAGGTCTTTAAAATTCGAAACAGAGTAATCCGCATTATATTTGAAATCTATCGTCGTGCAAAGAGCCATTTAAAAAAAATATTAACTATCCCGGGGTTGTGTTCATGAATGTCTAAAATGTTGCCATCAATTTAAACATTTGTTTGATGAGAAATATCTAGGCAAAAAACAGCTGTAATTATCCGATACATAGACTTTTACTCACAGAAAGATGTGCAATCTATGCATGCGTAAGATTTTATAATGGTTTACCATCACATATAAGGGAAATATCGCAATTTAAAGAATGCAGGGAGGAAACAATCAAATTGCTTGTGACAATAGCACCAACCCTATCTATTCCATTTCAGAATTTTTTAATTACTATCAAAATATTGGATAATCCAGAATATATATTTAGTATAAGATGGCTTTTACTAAGAATCACTTTAATTGTATACATTTCATATTACCACATTTCTGTTTTTTTATAACAATTAAACACTTTTTTTGGATTGATTGAGTTACTTGAAGATAATTATACTTTGATTAAAAATCATTAGTATCAAACTATTGATAATGGACACTTCGTGTCCGAAATGTACATTTGGTTACAAAATAAAATATTGAAGAAAGGTTCTAAGTGTTTTTTAATCAAAAAAAATAAAACACTTTAAACTTTGTTTGTATAACTATTTTTTTTTTATTTTTGTATTCAAATATGTAACCATTTTTAATTTTTAATTTAAGTTCAATTTCTGAATAAAAGATTTATTATTATTATTAATAAGTAACCGAATCACGAAAGGCAAAAGCCGCCCACAAGCCTGTAATAATATACGTAGCGAGAGTGGTATGAAGCATATTACATAAGAGCGGACATGTTGCGCACGAGTCGCGTGGCGGCGAGTGCAGTATTCCGCGAGTATGTGATTGCCATACCACTCGAGAAACGTACGATACTTTACCTACGCCCAAACAAAACAAACAATAAGCATGAAAGAAACACTTATTTATTGCAATAATGTTTAATAGTAACATGACAATGGCGAAAACTAAATTACTACTTGATCAATATACAGGGAGTTTTTTTTTATTTAGGTAAATATATGCATAAAGCTGTACATTCGATGTTCACTTTAAAGCTTTAAACGAGTGTTTTCCACTCCCAGACTAAGCAGCGCGACCCTCGACTAATTTTCACAGGGCTTTTCTAAACTCAAAATTTTACTTCATGCGCCACGCGTATAAAACACTGATTTCAAGTGAGGTTTAAATATACATAAAGTTCACAATATTTAAGTGTTTTATACGCGTGGCGCATGAAGTAAAATTTCGAGTTTAGAAAAGCCCAGAAAATGTTCTAGTAACTGCATCATTCCACACCCGAGACAAATTTTCTGGGCTTTTCTAAACTCGAAATTTGTCTTTATGCGCCACGCGTATAAAACACTAAAACATTGTGAACTTTATGTATATTTGAACCTCACTTGGAATCAGTATTTATACGCGTGGCGCATGAAGTAAAATTTCGAGTTTAGAAAAGCCCAGAAAATTTGTCTCGGGTCGCTTCGCGACCCTCGACAAATTTTCACGGGGCTTTTCTAAACTCGAAATTTTACTTCATGCTTAGTCTGGGAGTGGAAAACACTCGATTAAAGCTTCTAATTGAACTCTTTAAGAAAAAAACAACGAATATCTAAAGATTTAAAGACAATATTTTTTTAAGGTAAACATACGCCTAAGCTGTACGTGTTCTGTGATTCGTTGTTTTTCAAAAGAAATCTATTTGAATCTTAAAACAAGTGTTTTCCACTTCCAGAATAAGTATGAAGTAAAATTTCGAGTTTAGAAAAGCCTCCGTGAAGTTGTAAATTTTTCGACATACGTTGTTTTTTAAAAGAGTTCAATTTAAAGCTTTAAACGAGTGTTTTTCACTCCCAGACTAAGCATGAAGTAAAATTTCGAGTTTAGAAAAGCCCCGTGAAAATTTGTCGAGGGTCGCGCAGCGACCCGAGACAAATTTTCTGGGCTTTTCTAAACTCGAAATTTTACTTCATGCGCCACGCGTATAAAACACTCAAATATTGTGAACTCTATGTATGTTTGAACCTCACTTCAAATCAGTGTTTTATACGCGTGGCGCATGAAGTAAAATTTCGAGTTTAGAAAAGCCCCCGTGAAGTTGTAAATTTTTCGACATACGTTGTTTTTTAAAAGAGTTCAATTTAAAGCTTTAAACGAGTGTTTTCTACTCCCAGACTAAGCATGAAGTAAAATTTCGAGTTTAGAAAAGCCCTGTGAAAATTTGTCGAGGGTCGCGCAGCGACCTGAGACAAATTTTCTGGGCTTTTCTAAACTCGAAATTTTACTTCATGCGCCACGCGTATAAATACTGATTCCAAGTGAGGTTCAAATATACATAAAGTTCACAATATTTTAGTGTTTTATACGCGTGGCGCATAAAGACAAATTTCAAGTTTAGAAAAGCCCAGAAAATTTGTCTCGGGTGTGGTATGATGCGGTTACTAGAAAGGGCGTAGGTAAAATCATTTACATTTGTTATACAAGGTGAGAATTACAGTTTTCGATCTTTTTTTAATGCAGATATTTGATGTTGGTGTTGATATAAAGTCGTTATAAATGTTACATGAATATTGTATAATAATGGCGCGAGTTTCAACGCCACATTATAAATTATCGCACTTGTATGTGCATTTATTATAATCAGTTGCATTTATTATAATCAGTTGCATTAATTAAAAGTCTTACGGTTTGTATGTAAAGTCTGAACATAATTAATCTAGACCCTGGGTCTCCAAACTATCTTCTTCGCGGGCCACAAATACAATTCTACATAATAAAGTCGGCCAAGATCCGATTAATTTTATAAAATTATGAAAAATTTAAGGAACAATTGTTACAATATTTCAAAATATGACATTTACAAAAAAAAAATACAAACAATCGCGGGCCGGATTCATGTAAGTCGCGGGCCGGTTTTGGCCCACGGGCCGTAGTTTGGAGACCACTGATCTAGACCATAAATTTTACTATCTACGTGAAAAGTATTAACAATGTAAAATGTTTGTTTTTGTAATTTAGTTACAAAATTATTTATATATATATTTCTGATTGAGATCAAACTTAAGCGGTATATTTTAATATACCGCTTAAGTTTGATCTCAATCAGAAATTTGCAGGCTTTTATAAACTCGAAATTTTACTTCATGCTTAATCAAGGAGTGGAAACACTCGTTTAAAGCTTTAAATTGATCGCTGTTATAAAAACAACGAATTTCTGCAAATTTATCAAACGCTGAAATTATGGGGATATACAGGGTGATTCAGTTTGGTGTTCCATCCCCTTCTTACTTTTTTATTTTGAGAGTAAGGTATAACAAACCATATATATTTGTAAACGGCAGGAAATTCTCTATTTAATGGTGTCACTGAAATAATACGATGACAACTGTCAAAGCGATAGTCAACTATATGTATATTTGTTAACGGCAGAAAATTATCTAATTATTGGCATCACCGAACTGACAATACAATGACAAATGTCAAGGTAGCGATAGTCAACTTTTTTTTTAAATAACACCTTGCCTATTTTCTGTTCAATTCGGAGAGAGGGCACTTTACTGCATCCGATCATGCTCCACAACTATACGCTTAGATAACAAAAAAATATAAAAAAGTCATATGTGGCTACGAAAATGATGAAAAATTAAACAAACTATTTCATTAAGTGTTTAATTCTTGAAGGTAGGTCATTTAAGAAATTAAAACATTCTTTAAAAGAATATATAGGCACAAATAAAGGTAAAAAGGGGGATATTCTGGTAAATCCTCATATTTCTATTCTATGGACATACGATTTTTTTACAAAATGAACCGATTCATTAATTTTTTGATCTAAATGTATATTATTAACTTGTTTCTCATTATTCACTTGGTAAAAAATGTCTACTAAATATAGGTGTTTAATTGAATTCACTTGGTTTGTTTTACAAAAAATATTTTATTTTAACTAGTTTCGGCTTAATGTCAGTTTCAAGAATGATGAGTTTCGGCTTAATGTCATTTTCATTCTTAAAAATGACATTGAGCCGAAACTAGTTGAAATAAAATATTTTTAGTAAAACAAACCAAGTGAATTCAATTAAACACCCATACTAAGTGTATAGTTGAGATAAATGTGCGGATGTAGGAAAGTGCCCTCTATCCAAACTTAACAAAAATAGGTATGGTGTCATTTGAAAAAGAAAGTTGACTATCGCTACCTTGACATTTGCGATCGTTTTGTCAGTTCGGTAACGCCATTAGTTAGATAATTTTCTGCCGTTAACAAATATATACAGGGTGAGTTTTTTTCGATGTTCTCTATGGGGAGCTCGGAAACTATAAGAGATAGAAAAACGGTTAAATGGGGAAAGAAGTGTAGTTTTATAGGACGAATAAAATGACACTTTCAAAATATTTGAAAAAGTCAAGGGTAACTAGATATTTTGAATAAAGTAAAATGTGTCAATTTTTTGAAATCAATATATCTCTATTATTATCATAGATAGAAAAAAACTGTAAGGGACAAAGTTGTAGAAAATTTTACACAGATTAATAACAAAAAATAAAAAAAAAATTCGCCCATATTTTGGGAGATATGACACAAACTTACCTTTTTTTAAATGGAAACAATAGTTGGGTATGACTTTATTAAAAGGGCTATTTTTTCCCTTCAATTCGATATAACATATGCCATAGTTTTTTTTTTTAAATAAAGTAAGTTACAGTCGTTTTTAATTTTACCATACACCAAAAAATAGTTAGCCATGAAAAAGACAAAAGTAAAACAATTGCAGTTGTTTATTCTAAACACATATTAATTCATTTCCATATTTGGTTTGTTTCGATAAGTTTGTTTTGTATTTATTTGGTGTTGAAAGTTTTTTAAAGTGATAATGAATTTTTCCAACGAAGAAAAGCGTGATATGCTTGTTTGTTACATTCAGTGTAATAAAAACGCTGCGGATGCTGCAGAACAATATTATAATCAATATATCGATCGTCGGCAGCCATCTTTACCAACTTTCAGAAGAATTTACCACAATTTGGGTGAGTACGGATCCTTTACAAAGCCGAAACTTGAAAAAAACGAAATTAATGAAGTTTCGGAAATAAACGTATTAGCATTGGCGATGATAGATCCATCCACATCGACCAGACAAATTGTAACAGAAGCAAGCATATCTCAACGGACTGTAGTACGAGTTTTGAAAAAACACAAATACCACCCATATAAGGTATCAATTTCACAAAATTTACATGACGGTGATACCAATAAGAGAATGGTCTTCTGTATGTAGTACAAAAACATGTGCCAAGAGGATAATACGTTCCCTACAAAAATAATTTGGACAGATGAAACGCGATTTACTAATTGTGGGATTTTTAACCGGCACAATGAACATGTTTGGAGTCAGGAGAATCCACGAGAAGTTGCACAACGTAGACCACAAATTAAATTTGGATTTAATGTATGGTGCGGTGTGTTCGGATCGAGAATTCTCGGCCCATATATTTTTGATAACACATTGAATGGAAATGATTACCTTCGTTTTCTTCAAGAAACATTTGAAGATATGCTCGATGATTTAAATTTATCAATGCGGGCAAGATTGAAGTGGTTTCAACACGACGGAGCTCCACCTCATAGCAAGTTGGCTGTGCGAAACTATTTAAATGATGCTTTTCCTAATTCATGGGTGGGAAGAAATAGACCAATCCTATGGCCACCTAGATCACCCAACCTATCCGTTTTAGACTTTTTTCTGTGGGGTTATGTGAAGAACAAAGTGTATCAACAATCATATCAATCCGTGGAGGATCTTAGACTAGCTGTACTTGAAACATTTAATTCTATTGACAGAAGAAAAGTCAAAAAAGCCACAAATTTGATTTTAAAAAGATGTACTTTATGCCATAATAATAATGGTGGACTTTTTGAGCATCTTATGTAATATTTAAAATTTTCTTCTATTATTATTTTGATAATTTTGGAATTATTTTACTTTATGTTGCTTTTGACAAATCTAAAGAAAGATAATAAATTAAATATTGATTTCGTTGCTATAAACAACCGCAATTGTTTTACTTTTGTCTTTTTCATGGCTAACTATTTTTTGGTGTATGGAAAAATTAAAACGACTATAACTTATTTTATTTTAAAAATAACTATGGCATATGTTATATCGGATTAAAGGGAAAAAAATAACCTTTCCAATGAGGCCATAGCCAACTATTGTTTCCATTAAAAAAAAGATAAGTTTGTGTCATATCTCCCAAAATATGGGCGATTTTTTTTTTATTTTTTTTTATTAATCTGTGTAAAATTTTCTACAACTTTGTCCTTTACAGTTTTTTTCTATCTATGATAATAATAGAGCGATATTGATTTGAAAATATTGACACATTTTACTTTATTCAAAATATCTAGTTACCCTTGACTTTTTCAAATATTTTGAAAGTGTCATTTTATTCGTCCTATAAAACTACACTTCTTTCCCCATTTAACCGTTTTTCTATCTCTTATAGTTTCCGAGATCCCCATAGAGAACATCGAAAAAAACTCACCCTGTATATATAGTTTGTTATGCCCTTCTACCAAAATATAAAAGTAAAACGGGAGGGAACACCAAACTAAATCACCCTGTATATAGAAAACATTCCTTCAGGACTTATTTTCTATAAGCTTTCGAATTTTACTTTAAATAAAGATAAATATTCATTTAACATACATTTGACCGGCACATCTTACTTACTTTTTTTGGCACGCGAAATAAAATATTAAATTTTCTATTTTTCAGCACGTTTAGAGCCGAAGTACGTGAAAATCCGGTAAGCTGCAAAACGTGCGGCCTTCAACAGCGTTTAAATATTTCCTCTGGTTCGGGGAAAGCCGCTTTCAAGTATTGAAAAGACTTTTCAGGAGAAACGGCTCCGTTTAATGAAAGATGGATTTCCAAATAGGATCTTGAAACCTACTCAACTTTTAAATAGATGAATGTTTGAACTTTTAAGATATATACATTAAAACTAAATACGTACTTAAAATTAAAATTGACATTTTATAATAAAATTAATTATTTTGGATACCAATATTCCAAAATGATTTATTTTATTATAAAATATATACATATAAATCTTTAGATATGGAATTTAAAGAATTGACTCAAATTAAAATGTAATGTGTTTTAGCCTGCTTTAAAAAAAATTAAAACATGTCAACTAATATATAGGTATTTGATTGAAATTCACTTGGTTTGTTTTACTAATAAATTGTTTTATTTTCAACTAGTTTCGGCTTAATGCCATTATCAAGAATGGTGTACAAAAGAGCAAAATTGATTATATATACTAGATGTCGGCATTTCAGGTAATAAGCGCTCTAATTATCGGGGAATTCCAAAGGTCCTCGTTGTCATTGGCCACGTTTTTTCCCGCCTTTATGGCTTTACTTATTTCTAAACCCTCCCGATAATTCAAAACTAATCCCTTATTACCCGAATGCAACATTTTACAGTCGTTTGAGCTGAAAAGTGATTAGCCGTGATGCAATGTTTTGCGAACCCCGTGGTCTGTTTATTATTTAGAATATCTTTCCTATGTTCTTTTAATCGCGTTTCAAAAGACCTGCCCGTTTGTCCTATATATATTGCATCGCAGTCATCACATTTCAGCTCATATAATCCGCATTTTTTTTAATATGACTATTGTCTGTTTTAATTTTATTATTCACTTATATTTTCCCTAAGTTAACAGAATTAGTCAAAATTATGTTATTGTCCTTTCCCTTAACTGTTTGTTTAATTTTCTGTGAGAGGTTATTGACGTATTCTAATCTATTCCAGTAGGTTTTCTCTATTTTTGTCACACTATAAAAATACTTCCGCAATTGTTTTTGTTTTTTCTTTTTAATCATTTGATCAACTAATGCCTGTTCATAACCGTTATTTTTTGCTATTGTTTTAATTGTGTTTAGTTGGGGGGGGGGGGGGGGTCGCTTCGTCCACTCCGCTTCGTCCATTCCGTTTCGTCCACTCCGTTTCGTCCACCGGTCTTCTCGTCCACTATTACTTCCACCGGCCTTTTCTTCCACTTACTTTAAACTCCACCAATTGTTAGTACACTCCAAATAATTACAAGTTTTCTGATAAACATTTATTACAAAGGTGTAAATATTACAAATGTGTATATTCAAAGATTAATATTGTGGCCGATGGTTCGTAAATATTCTAAAATCCGGTCTTCCTCATCATATGTTGCAAACTCCCTAACTATATTTTTTATTTGTTGTTCGCTTTTCATCTTCGATTTCAAACGCGGTCTCTTTATTCGCTGCCCCAAATCGAGTTGTCGAATCATGGCCTCCGTATCAGCTTACTCCTTCTTCAGCTCCAGAATAAAAGCGTAGAGGCTTGGATGGCTGCGTCCAACACTTCGACACTTCCAATTTCTTTGGCCATTTTTCTCCGAGTGATGAGAATACAAAAACCCGTCAATATGTAAAAAGTGACCCCGCAGTGATTTTACAAGCTCAGTCATAATTTTGAAGGCAGGGAGTTAAGGTGAAATGTCAATTTGAAATGTGAATTTAATTATGGTTAACGTGAAATGTCAATTATATTCAAATTTATAAATGGAATGGATGATAGAACTAGTGGATTTGAAGGGCGGTGGACGAAGGAACTAGTGGATTTTAAGGGCGGTGGACGAAGGAACTAGTGGACGTAGCGGCCAGTGGACGAAACGGAGTGGACGAAACGTCGCACAATCGTTTAGTTCGATTTGATAATCTATTTTACTAAGTGGAATATTAATTAATCTGTGTATAAATGAATGAAAAGTACTATATTTAATTTGGTTGTGTGTGTTTGAGTTTATAGGTATTATTGTATCCGTACATGTTTCTTTTCTAAATATTTTATTTGTTAGTGTATTGTTGGATGATTTCGTAATCGTTAAATCTAGAAAGTTAAGACTATTGTAAAGTTCCTTTTCTATAGTAAATTGAATTTGACTATTTAATGAATTTAAATATTTTGTAAAAATTTCTAACTGTCTTATTGACCCTGTCCATATGCAGAAAATATCATCTACATATCTCTTCCAAAATTGAATATGTTTGCTTTCTGGTTGTTTTAGTAAATTACTTTCGAAATCATCCATAAAGATTTCTGACATTAAAGGGGACAACGGTGATCCCATTGGTAGTCCATCTGATTGAATATATATATCCCCATCGAACTCAAAGTAGCATTGATTAATGCAAATGTCTATTAAACATTTTAATTCCTTTTTATGTGATTCTAGATTGGCAGTGTTTTGATTTTTTTGGTTTAGAATATTTTTCAACTCTTCTGTCGGTATTGATGTGATGTATATAATCAATTTTGCTCTTTTGTACACCATTCTTGAAAATGGCATTAAGCCGAAACTAGTTGAAAATAAAACAATTTATTAGTAAAACAAACCAAGTGAATTTCAATCAAATACCTATATTAGGGTGGGTCGAAAAAAGGGTATTTTTTTAAATCGTCGATGGCCCCCCCTAGAACTTAAGATTATCATGTCCTAAGAAGGTTTTCACCCAAGAAACATTTTTCCGAGCTGAACTGACCTAGCGCACGAGCCTAAAAAATGGCCATTTTTGCACTTTTTTTACATTTTAATCTCCAACAAATCTAGATATGCTCAAATCAACTTCGGAATGACATGTATCAACGCGTATTGAGTCACTCTATAAGCCAGTCATACTTACTTGCATAGGCAAACACCTTTCTTCAACTCCCAGTGCTCCAAACATAGGGCAAAAATCGAAGTTTTGCGATTTCCGTAAGTTTTTTTAAAATTTTATTAGTTTTACTTAAACTTTTGACCATTTTTCATAAAAGAAAACAATTTTCACATGTAGTTTAATCACGGGATACAATCTTCTCATTCTTGAATGTCAAATAAATTATTAAAAGTCATTTTCAATAATTAATGATAATAAAACGTAGAAAAAATTTCAAAAATCATTTAAATTACTGGAATGGTTCCGATAGTCAATTGTACGTTACAAAAACATTATTTGCTACGTGTACAGAAAGGGAATAAATAATACGAAATGTTAATTGAATTAGGAGCTATAATATAATTTAACGTATGCTATAATTTATGAAACTATAAAGAGTTTGCAATTGACATATCAAAATTTATTTTGTTGTAAATAAAGAAAATACAGTTTAGTATGATTAAACGTAGAATTTTTTGATGATGTTTATTTTTCTGAACATTAGAAAATAATGTTTTTGTAACGTACAATAGACTATCCGAACCATTTCAGTAATTTAAATGATTTTTGAAATTTTTTCTACGTTTTATTATCATGTAATTATTGAAAATTATTTTTAATAATTTATTTGACATTCAAGAATGAGAAGTTTGTATCCCGTGATTAAAATACATGTGAAAATTGTTTTCTTTTATGAAAAATGGTCAAAAGTTTAAGTAAAACTAATACAATTTAAAAAAACTTACGGAAATTGCAAAACTTCGATTTTTTCCCTATATTTGGAGCACTGGGAGTTGATGAAAGTTGTTTGCCTATGCAAGTAAGTATAACTGGCTTATAGAATGACTCAATACGCGTTGATACATGTTATTCCGAAGTTGATTTGAGCATATCTAGAGTTGTTGGAGATTAAAATGTAAAAAAAGTGCAAAAATGGCCATTTTTTAGGCTCGTGCGCTAGGTCAGTTCAGCTCAGAAAAATGTTTCTTGGATAAAAACCTTCTTAGGACATAATAATCTTAAGTTCTAGGGGGGGCCATCGACGATTAAAAAAAATACCCTTTTTTCGAGCCACCCTAACCTATATATTAATAGAAATGTTTTACCAAGTGATCAATGAGAAACAAGTTAACGATATGTCAACTAAGTTATCTAAATTATTTAACCAAAGTGTGTAATAAAATTTGCGTTCATTTGGCAGAATATTTTGTTGGAACAATTCTTATAAACAAGAGTGTTTAATCGTTAAGATCAAATTAAATTGACGAATAAAGCAGTAATAACCTTTCTTCACACTTTTATTTGAATTACCAAATGTACAATTCGGACACAGAGTGGCCATTATTAATGGATTAAAACTAAATAAATGACAATGTCTTAAGATGCCATTAATTAACATCGAATCTTTCAGATGTTGATAAATTAATTGGATTAAAACATCCCCTATTATTAGTTGTCGAATTCCCCGTTACGAATTTTTATGTTTTTAGAATAGAAAATCAACATAACATTTAATAAATTTGCACAGATTTGTATAAAAAGTGGGCTAAACACTTTAAGTGGGAAAACCTTAACCTATAAAAATGAACAAGAACAATTAGCAAAACAAAAGAAGAGAAATTGTTCACAATGACAAAACGTCCAGCTCTTTCACACAGACAGGGTATGATTTCTGCTAAAACAATACATAAAGTATTATCCCACAAGTGAAATTACAATTATGTACACAATGTGATGCAAAAAGTACTGATAAAAAGTAAAATTCATCTTGGCTTCTTTTGAGATTAATGCACGTAGATTCTGAAGAGTTCAAAATACAGAGATTATTTCTTGTGAGTACACAAATCCTGATTTACACGCTGTAAATTTTCAGGCATCCATTGATTTTCTAAAAGCGTTCAATTTTTATCTTCTAACGAGTGTTTACATTCCTTGATTAAGCATAGTAGTAGTAGTAGTAATAGTTTATTTTCTCTCACATAAATACATAGAAATACAATATATATAATACATGAGCCAGCGTCAAAATTCAAAAAGGCAAAATATCTAACAAAAGTTAATATATTCATCAATGGAGTAAGGCTCTATGTTACATAAATAAGTATATATTCGTTTCTTAAATGTTCTAAAATTAGATTCATTTTTAATATCTATCGGTAAACGGTTATAAAACATTGAGGATGCATATAAAGGTCCTTTCTGGGATCGCGTGAATTTATATATAGGATATCTCAAATCACCCCTGTGTCTTGTTTGATGATCATGAATAAACCTATATTCACTGAATTCATTACGATGTTTATACATGAAAAACAAACATTCCTGTATATATATGGCAGTAATTGTTAGGATTCCCGCATTTGTAAATTTTCGTCTACATGATTCGATTCGTTTTAAATTAAGCATAATTTTTAGTGCTCTTTTTTGCATAACGAAAATACGACCAATGTGTCCTGAATTTCCCCAAAATAAAATTCCAAAACGAAGCAAAGACACACAATTTCCATAGTATACCGTTCTCATTAATTCATACGGATGGTTGATGGTGTGATCTAAAGTACGTAACATGTACACAGCTTTTCCTAGTTTTGTACACAATTGAACAATATGCTGGTACCATTTTGGGTTTTGATCAATTGTAATTCCAAGAAATTTCAAAGCCGGAACTAATTCATATTCAGTGTGATTAATTTCAACAGATTTTGGAGTTATGAAACTTTCATTTAATTTAAAAATAATACACTTTGTTTTGTCAACATTTAAATGCAACTGGTTGCTTTGAAACCATATTTCTACCAAATTAATTATATCGGAAGCATTTTTCTTTAACTCTACAAAATCAGATCCCCGTATGATTAAATTCGTATCATCAGCAAAATTAATTATACTGTGATTTGGTCCATTATTAAGTGAAAACATATCATTTATATAAATATTAAATAGGAGGGGACCAAGAACACTTCCCTGTGGTACCCCTCTGGAAATATTTTGAACATCAGACTTGACTTTTTTTGAGCTTTGAATAATCTCTACATACTGGATTCTACCCTTAAGATATGACCTAAGCCAACTATATGCTACTCCTCGAAAACCAAAGGAATATAATTTATCCAGTAGTTGATCGTGAGAAATACTATCAAATGCTTTCGATAGATCCAAAAACATACCACAAGTTGTTTCACCGCCGGTTTTATAAAGTAACATTTCCAATTTAGAAAAGGCTGAAAATGTGGCATTTATAAACTCCAAATTTTACTTCATGCTTAATAAAGGAGTGGAAACACTTGTTAGAAGTTTTAAATTGGTCGGTTTTATAAAGCTGTAAAATTATCGACATTCGTTGTTTTTTTAAACAGTTGAATTTGAAGCTTTAAACGAGTGTTTTCCACACCCAGACTAAGCATGAAGTAAAATTTCGAGTTTAGAAAAGCCCCGTGAAAATTTGTCAAGGGTCGCGCAGCGCCCCGAGACAAATTTTCACGGGGCTTTTCTAAACTCGAAATTTTACTTCATGCGCCACGCGTATAAAACACAGATTTCAAGTGAAGTTTGAATATACATAAATTTCTCAATATTTTAGTATTTTATGCGCGTGGCGCATGAAGTAAAATTTCGAGTTTAGAAAAGCCCCGTGAAAATTTGTCTCGGGTCGCTGCGCGACCCTCGACAAATTTTCACGGGGCTTTTCTAAACTCAAAATTTTACTTCATGCTTAGTCTGGGAGTGGAAAACACTCGTTTAAAGCTTCAAATTGAACTTCAAAAAAAAAAACAAAGAATATCTAAAGATTTACAGAAAATAGGCTGAATTTAGAATACGCATACTTGAAAGAAAAACTCCCTGTATCTGTTTGCTAATTATAAACCTTCGCTCACGCGCCCCAGCAAATCCAAATTTTCAGGCTGTTCTAAACTTGAAATTTTACTTCATGCTTAATTAAGGAGTGGAAACACTTGTTAGAAGTTTTGAATTGGCCGGTTTTATAAAGCTGTAAAATTTTCGACATTCGTTGTTTTTTAAAATAGTTCAACTTGAAGCTTTAAACGAGTGTTTTCCACTCCCAGACTAAGCATGAAGTAAAATTTCGAGTTTAGAAAAGCCCCGTGAAAATTTGTCGAGGGTCGCGCAGCGACCCGAGACAAATTTTCACGGGGCTTTTCTAAACTCGAAATTTTACTTCATGCGCCACGCGTATAAAACACAGATTTCAAGTGAAGTGCGAATATACATCAATTTCTCGATATTTTAGTGTTTTATACGCGTGGCGCATGAAGTAAAATTTCGAGTTTAGAAAAGCCCAGAAAATTTGTCTCGGGTCGCTGCGCGACCCTCGACAAATTTTCACGGGGCTTTTCTAAAATCGAAATTTTACTTCATGCTTAGTCTGGGAGTGGAAAACACTCGTTTAAAGCTTCAAATTGAACTTAAAAAAAAGGAATATCTAAAGATTTACAGAAAATACGCTAATAACCCCATATCCCAATTATATGCTGTAAATCTTCAGATATTTGTCTTTTTTTTCTAAGAATTCTATTCAAAGCTTTAAACGAGTGTTTTTTAAAGAGTTCAATTTGAAGCTTCAAACGAGTGTTTTCCACTCCCAGGCTAAGCATGAAGTAAAATTTCGAGTTTAGAAAAGCCCCGAGCTTGGGCTTTTCTAAACTCGAAATTTTACTTCATGCGCCACGCGTATAAATTACAGATTTCAAGTAAAGTGCGAATATATATAAATTTCTCGATATTCTAGTGTTTTATACGCGTGGCGCATGAAGTAAAATTTCGAGTTTAGAAAAGCCCAGAAAATTTTCACGGGGCTTTTCTAAACTCGAAATTTTACTTCATGCTTAGTCTGGGAGTGGAAAACACTCGTTTAAAGCTTTAAATTGAACTTAAAAAAAAAACAAGGAATATTTAAAGATTTGCAGAAAACAGGCTGAATTTTTGGAATACGTATACTTGAAAGATAGGGAGTGTTTCTTTCAAGTATACGTATTCCAAATTCAGCCTATTTTCTGCAAATCTTTAAATATTGCATGTTTGCTAATTATAAACCTTGCGTTACGTTGTTTTTTAAAAGAGTTAAATTTGGAGTTTTAAACGAGTGTTTTCCACTCCCAGACTAAGCATGAAGTAAAATTTCGAGTTTAGAAAAGCCCCGTGAAAATTTGTCGAGGGTCGCGCAGCGACCCGAGACAAATTTTCTGGGCTTTTCTAAACTCGAAATTTTACTTCATGCGCCACGCGTATAAAACACAGTATGTTTCACCATTGGGAATATGATAAACGTATTGAAGTTAAAGTACTTAACTGTTTGGTCGAGTTGATAAATTCCAAATTCATTCGCTCTTCCAGTTTTGTGTAAATGTTTTAGAAAACTGAATGGAAAAAACTCACATTTACAATAGTTCATTTACTAATATAAATCTCTTTTATACACACACGTACACTTTACACTTTTCGTTATGGTGACCACAAGTTAACTGAATGTGCAGACACAACAATGGAAAAAAAAATATCGTCACCGGTGTGGTGTGTCGGGACGGTGGAAATCCGAAGTCTGATTGGTCCGGAAGAAAGGCCGGAAGTTGCGCCTCGGCTCCACAGGAAGTACCTATTTGCGTCCTCGTTGCCCAACGAAATTAACAGGATAACGTAAATTATGATTTAGAAGAATCGTGTCGTAATAAAAATAGATTCACAGACGGTTTCATTCGGTGTGGGCGGTGGATGCGGTTTTTCGCACGCAACCAGAATTTCCCGGAAGGAAGCTTTTGCGACATTTCGCAAAAGTGTAAGTGTTTGAAAGATGCGAAATAATACGCGAGCATTTTCAGTTTTGTAAGAAATAAATTGAAGTGAAATTTTAATGGTATCATGCAATTTCTTTTTACTCAGCTAAAATACTGAGCAAAAAAGGAATAAAACTGCATGATACTTCAATTAGGGATTAAAATTTCACTTCAATTTATTTATTACAAAGTTGAAAATGTTCCGGGATTATTTAAATTCTTTAAAACACTTACACTTTTGCGAAATGTTGCAAAAGCTTCGTTCCAGGAAATTCTGGCTGCGTGCGAAAAACCGCAGTAAAATTTTACAGTAAACTTTCAATTAATGGGAAAAATTTAAAAAAATCAATTATGGCACATAAGGTACTTATTTCGGCTTTTCTAAACTTGAAATTTTACTTCATGCGCTACCCGTATTAAACACTGAAAACACTTAAATATTGCAAACAAATGAACCTCACTTGAAATCAGTTGCTTATACGCGTGGCGCATGAAGTAAAATTTCGAGTTTAGAAAAGCCCAGAAAATTTGTCTCGGGTCGCTGCGCGACCCTCGACAAATTTTCACGGGGCTTTTCTAAACTCGAAATTTTACTTCATGCTTAGCCTGGGAGTGGAAAACACTCGTTTGAAGCTTTAAATTAAACTCTTTAGAAAACACTCGTTTAAAGTTTTGGATTGAATTCTTTAAAAAAATGACAAACATCTGAAGATTTACAGCACATAATTGGGACATGAATATTTAAAAAAAAACCTCTCTGTGTAACTAATAAATAATATGAATATCAAGAAGTTTATATATACCGATATATATCCGATATTTATATTAATATCATGATATTTCCGAGCCATGATTATTTCTAATCTTTAAAAAGCACAAATATTCTCCTTGATGTTATAAATAACAATCTGTTTAATTTAATGTAGAACCATGAACAAGTTTCTCATCTCTCACTATGATTTAATAAAGAAAACACTTGGTTAAATTTCACTAAAATTACTGAAATTTAACCAAGTGTTTTATTTATTAAATCATTAATGTAGAACATTCTTTAGACACAAAATTATCGAAATTGTTAAACTATTGCGTTTTGAACTTTACGTTAAATTAAATTTAGCATAAAGTAAATATTTCGAGTTTAGAAAAGCCTAAAACTGCGATTGGTCGCTTTTTACAACCACATATTAAAAATAATGATATATAAAATAAACTAAATTCAATGCAAATATAAGATTACCCTAAACATGTTATTTGTTTGGCAAATGTTTATGATCACATTTGATTAGCTTACAAAACAATTGACACTCTGGTTACGTTAGATGACAGATTTATATGTTGGGTAATTTTAATATTTTGAATTTTCGAACGAGTGATTTCTACTTCCTGATTAAGCATGAAGTAAAATTTCGAGTGCAGAAAAGCCTGAAAATTTGGTTTGGTCGTTAAAAGAAATAGCAAAAATGTATTGTTACTATAGTATGACACCAAATCTTTCTTTGTCATTTGTCATTACTCAAACTTTCTCAAGAGATTTTCTATATTTAACGACAAGAATAATAATTCCAGCATGAGCAAGTCGAGTTATAAATATTTGTAATCAGCTTATCTTGAATAACAGTGGTTTTAAGAGAGTTTCCGTTACGCTCATCGATTTATATTCTGGCTTGTTGCTCGCTGGGGGAATAATTACATCCTTGAATAGAGCGCGGAATTTACATGGCTATTGGAAAAATCCCCGAGAAATAGACAGAGAACAAAAAAATGAAAAACCCAAGTTCTATAGCCGAGAAAGAGAGAGATCAAGAGGAACTAAAAAGAAAAAAGGACAAGTTTTCTTCTTGCGTAGATTTGCTTTTATTGCATGTTTGCATAACTATGTTTACGTTACCTTTTAAGTTATCATTTTAATTTTAAGAGATGACCTTTCTATTATAAGAATAATCACAAATATTTGAGATAATAATAATAACGATAGTAGGTACTTTCCAAGCAAAAAAAACGAAAGTTGTTATGGCGAATATTTAAAATATTCTGGCAAATTCAACAAATAAATAAAATTCGACAAATCTCAAAAAATCTGTATATCAGAATTCAAATATTACATACAGGGTGTCCCGATTAGGCAGTCGATGCATGGGTATCTTCCAAACGGTAAGAGATAGATGGCCTGAATAGTTTGACCCAAATTGTTACATTTACAGTAGGTTACTGTATGTAACAGCAAACACTTGTTGTATAATTCAATGTCCTTCGGGGTATTAGCCCGGGAAGTAGTTGTTTCAATGACTGTTTGATATAGGCTTTGTAAGACTAACTTGTTGTAGATTGCGAAACGAATCGCACTTTTAATGTTTTTCTTTAAATCTTCCTTTAAATATTTTGAGATGAAAATGTAAGTCATGCATGGTTATATCAAGTAGATAACATGATTATTATGTAAAATAGTATATTTTCATAAAATGTCAATGACAATGCTCGGACACGTAGACGCGGATGGTGGAAAATTGAAAATCGGGGTTAATGAAAACGGATCGTGGAAATTGGACGCGGATGGCATTGTTAGGCGTCGGCGTCGTTAAAGGCTAAGCCCAACACAGCAAGCGCACACACAAATTGAAATAAGTCATGTGTGAATTTTAATTAGAATCGAGCATGTATGCATTCAACAACGAACATTAACTTCATTTAGCATTGGTTTAATAACGATTATTATTAGATTGTATTACACGATTTATCGATTTAAATATCAAATAATTGGTTAGCTTTGTAGTTATTGCTAGACATGGTAAACCAACCGGAAAAGTCAGAGGAATTTATTCTACGGAAAGTTAGGAAAATCGGACCTTTTTAGCGAACAGTCAAATAATTTTTAAATTATTAATAATAATTATTATGCAAATAAAATAAATAAATTGTTAATTTTGTACATACATATTTAGATTTATAAAAATAAGTATGTTAACTATTGAATTTTTGAAATAAAAACTAGTCACGATAAATGTAATATTAATTAAATTCTGATATAAAGATTTTTTGGGTAAACTCAGAGAATTTTATTTGTTGAAAATATTTTTAATATTCGCCATAATAACTTGTTATAACCTAGAACTCCATAACAAATTTAGTATTCCTAGAAATGTAAACATCCATCTCAAATATAAATATCCTCCTCTCACTATACAGGGTGAGTCACTAAGCGGAAATCGGTCTATAGTGTATCGTTGAAAATAGCAAAAAAAGTTTCAAATAAAAGTTGTTCATATAATAACCTAAAATTATTGCTAAATATGGCGGCCTTGCGGTTAAACCGGAAGTAAACACTACATTTCTTCCCGAATCCAAAACCGTGAGCCGCACAACTCTGACTTATTTCGTTTTGAAGATATTGTTAATGGCGTCGAGCTCTAAAATCGTCAAATTTATAAAAAAAAAATGAAATAACTCGAAAAAGGTTCAACTGAGACCCAATGTTGTGTGCATAAGCTCATGTTTATTTTTAACAAGCAATCCAAAAATGTAAAAATTTATAGGGTGTTCTATTTAAAATAAGGAAGTTTTATTTTAAATAGAACACCCTATAAATTTTTAAATTTTTGGATTGCTTGTTAAAAATAAACATGAGCTTATGCACACAACATTGGGTCTCAGTTTAACCGTTTTCGAGTTATTTCATTTTTTTTTGTTGATAAATTTGACGATTTTAGAGCTCGACGCCATTAACAATATTTTCAAAACGAAATAAGTCAGAGTTGTGCGGCTTGCGGTTTTGGATTCGGGAAGAAATGTAGTATTTGTTTAGGTTTTTGCCATTAGTCAGATTTTCTAAATTGAACCGAGTCCGTCGACGGTATTCTTCAGTACTTCAAACATACATAACTTAATTTTTTTAAATGGAACCATATATCTTGTGACACTTTATCTGATGCGAAATTAAATTTCCTTTTTATTGATACCGGGTTGTTGCCATATCCTTCCAAGAGTTTTTGAGAAATTTGCGATTTTCTAAAAATTTTAATACATTTCGTATTATCGCGTTAGCCCTAGATACTGATGATGTTTGGTGATTTTGTTTGGACGTTTAGTTAGTCATTGAGATATTCCCTGTTTTTTTTTAAGTTCATTTTAAAGCTTTAAACAAGTGATTTCCACTCCCAGACTAAGCATGAAGTTATATTTCGAGTTTAGAAAAGCCCCGTGAAAATTTGTCTCGGGTCGCGCAGCGACCCGAGACAAATTTTCTGGGCTTTTCTCAACTCGAAATTTTACTTCATGCGCCACGCGTATAGAACACACATTTTAAGCGAAGTTCAAATATACATAAATTTTACAATATTTGACTGATCTATACGCGTGGCGCATGAAGTAAAATTTCGAGTTTAGAAAAGCCCAGAAAATTTGTCTCGGGTCGCTGCGCGACCCTCGACAAATTTTCACGGGGCTTTTCTAAACTCGAAATTTTACTTCATGCTTAGTCTGGGAGTGGAAATCACTTGTTTAAAGCTTTAAAATGAACTTAAAAAAAAACAGGGAATATCTCAATGACTAACTAAATGTCAAAACAAAATCACCAAACATCATCAGTATCTAGGGCTAACGCGATAATACGAAATGTATTAAAATTATTACAAAATCGCAAATTTCTCAAAAACTGTTGGAAGGATATGGCAACAACCCGGTATCAAAAAAAGGGAATTTAATTTCGCATCAGATAAAGTATCTTAAGTTAGATGGTTCCATTTAAAAAAATGAAGTTATGCATGTTTGAACTACTGAAGAATACCGTCGACGGACTCGGTTCAATTTAGAAAATCTGACTAATGGCAAAAACCTAAACAAATACTACATTTCTTCCCAAATCCAAAACCGTAAGCCGCACAACTCTGACTTTATTCGTTTTGAAGATATTGTTAATGGCGTCGAGCTCTAAAATCGTCAAATTTATCAAAAAAAAAAATGAAATAACTCGAAACCGGTTCAACTGAGACCGAGTGTTGTGTGCATAAACTCATGTTTATTTTTAACGAGCAGTTCAAAAATGTAAAAATATATAGGGTGTTCTATTTAAAATAAGGAAGTTGGTGTTTACTTCCGGTATAACCGCAAGGCCGCCATATTTAGCAATAATTTTAGGTTATGAAAAACTTGATTCTGAACAACTTTTATTTGAAACTTTTTTGCTATTTTCAACAATACGCCCATTATAGACCGATTTCCACTTAGTGACTCACCCTGTATATCAATTTATTTGTTCCGTTCATCAATACAGTTCACAAGCCTAGCACTAAACTACATTTTTTTAAATAAATTAAATTTAAGACAGGGCAGTAAGACCTCTGGTCAATAGCCCGGACAGACTAACCCTATATTGTATACAGGGTGTCCCAATGATATTTTCTCCCGTTTAACCGATTCTCCATCTCTTACCGTTTAGAAGATACCCATGCAATTTAATCGGGATACCCTGTATGTAATATTAATTCAATTCTGATATGAAGATTTTTTGGGTAAACTCGGTGAATTTTATTTGTTGAATTTGCGAGAATATTTTAAATATTCGCTATAACAACTTTCGTTTTTTTTGCTTGGAAAATACCTACTATCATTATTATTATTATCTCAAATATTTCTGATTATTCTTATAATAGAAAGGTCATCTCTTAAAATGAAAATGATAACGTGAAAGGTAACATAAACATCGTTATGCAAACACGCAATAAAAGCAAACCTACGCAAGAAGAAAACTTGTCCTTTTTTCTTTCTAGTTTCTCTCGATCTCTCTCTTTCTCGGCTATAAAACTTGGGTTTTTCATTTTTTTGGTCTCTGTCTATTTCTCGGGGATTTTTCCAATAGCCATGTAAATTCCGCGCTCTATTCAAGGATGTAATTATTCCCCCAGCAAGCAGCAAGCAAGAATATAAATCGATGAGCGTAACGGAAACTCTCTTAAAACCACTGTTATTCCAGATAAGCTGATTACAAATATTTATAACTCGACTTGCTCATGCTGGAATTATTATTATTCTTTTCGTTAAATATAGAAAATCTCCTGAGAAAGTTTTAGTAATGACAAATGACAAAGAGAACTGGTGTCCTACTATAGTAACAACTAATCTTTTCCCGTAATTAGTACATCCACGGTGCTGGAATCACTAGTAGATGTTAGCGGTAATTTATGTATTATGTATAGTTACAATTGAGTCGTCCAGATGCAAAACCAGCCATACGTGTTTTGACAAATTTGTGGCAAAATGACAAAAACAGCGTCTTTTAAATAAATCAAAATAGTGACATATTTTTTCAGTTGCAAATCATGACAACTGTTTTCTTAGTTTTACATAATTTTTCTTGTTCCCATTCGATACAACGCTCATTTTGTATCCAATGGGAACAAGAAAAATTATGTAAAACTAAGAAAACAGTTGGCATGATTTTGCATTCGTCAAGATTTTTTAAACATAATTTTAAAAGGTTTAGAAATGGTTTTGAAGATCGATTTATTTTTTAAATTGTACCCTGAGACGAGCAGAATCCAGGGATATTAAAACCTTAAAATAAAAAAAGGCGTATGGCTGATTTTGCATCTGAGCGACTCAATTGGTATTCCTTAATAATAAGTATAGAACTATAAGTAAAAATATTTCGCACATCAGTAATCATTTTTTTCATCTCATCCATTAATAATATTTACAATAGTATTTTACATACGAGTTAGAGGACGAAAACTCACTGCCCTTCCTAGACATTCTTATAAAAAGAGAAAACAATAAATTAGAATTTGATATATTCAGGAAACATACTCATACTTTCAATTATATCCATGCCAACGCATTTGCACCAATGAAATATAAATTATCTGCCTTTAATAGTATGATTAATAGAGCCTTCAACATACCATTATCACCCGAAATTAGAAAAAAGGAACTAAAATTCATTCACACAATAGCAGCACACCGTAAATACAATAGAAATACAATACAGAGACTAATTAATAGACATTCACGTAAATATAAACTCCGAAATATAACTTCACTTACAGATATAGAAACCATAAAAGAAACAAAATATGTCAGACTAAGTTATTCCCCCACATTCGAAAATAATTTCAAAAAATTGTACAAGAAATTCAATTTAACCCCAGCGTACTATGTAAATACAAAATTACACAATTTACTAGGGAACACTTTTAACGAAATACATTTCTTAGAAAAATCTGGAATTTATTCCATTAAATGTTCGAATTGTGACAAAATATACATAGGACAAACACAAAGAAACATTCAAACCAGATTCAAGGAACATCTCTCACACATTAAACACCTGAATCCGGATAAATCTGCGGTCGCTAACCATGCAATTGAAACGGGCCATAAGTTCATTTTAGAAAACGTAAAACTATTGAAACATTCAACACACTATCATTTAAATATGTTGGAGGCAATTCAAATGAAAAAACAAGAAAACCTACTGTTAAATTTCGATTTAAGTCCGCTCGAAAATGTTTTATTAGATTTAGTGTGTCCACCTGAAACTCGGGTGTTTTCCTAATCCCTTGGAATCCCCATCAAACACGTACCTACTTACCCACAGATAACCTTTTTTCGGCTAAGATTAGTTTATTACCACCATAATCACACCCCCTACCGACACCCTCTAATTCCCTCATTTTTTAGTGTATATATATCAGTGTAAAATGTATATTTTTCGTATTAGTATCAAACCATTGATAATGGACACTTCGTGTCCGAAATGTACATTTGGTTACAAAATAAAGTATTGAAGAAAGGTTCTAAGAGTTTTTTAATCAAAATATCAGTAATCATGTTAACATGTTAATCTTGGAGATAAAGCCAAATTATGGTTAAATTTAAAGAAATATCACTCTCTGTCAAAGTATTCTCCATATGAATAAAATGCAGCCTTCTCAAGAAATTTTATCACCGATTTTTTAAATTGTTTGAAACTGCTAATTTCTTTAATTTCTTTTGGTAACTTGTTGTACATTCTTATTGCTACTGTTAATGGACCCACTTGAAATGTCCTATATGGTGGTACATACAGATCATTGGCGTTTCTTGTGGGGTACTTATTAATATCACAGACTCGATTTAATTTTGATATATTTTTCTTTACGTATATGACACATTGAAGTATATATAAGGAATGCACGGTTAAAATGTTATATTTTACAAAGTAAGGACTGTAAATGTAAATGTAATCCATCGAGACATTTCTATAATCACAATTATTTGATGAGTGTCAAGTGGAACATTTTCTATCTCCGAATAATTTCTCAATACATAATTCAAATTATTTGACGCTAATTAAACATTTATTACGAAGAAATGTTGAAAACTTTATAAAATTGTTGAATTCTTCAAGGAATTTTAAATCGCGAAGTGAAATAAAACGTCAAATTGCCGGGATCCACTCCTTTCCATAAATATTCTAACTCCGCGCGACGCAATTTTCCGGATTGCAAAGAGAAATTCTTGACAATTTTCCTCCGCCCCTATTCACCCCCTCATTACCTCACAATGCGTGTGTGTACACGTAAAGTGGGGATTCAGGTGGAAAATGTAAGGTTCATAACGAGCAAGTGGATTTTTTATGGGTTGTAGCTTTAGAGATCAAGTGTTTTTTTATTCCTCTTAAAAAGTTGCCAGACAGTATTGAAGTTTTAGAAAAAGAGATTCTTGAGACAATTTTTTGATTACTATTTTATAAAAATATCATGAAAATCATAGTAGAATAGTGTATTCACGAAAATTAGAAATTGTTCTAAAGTCAGAAATGGAGATTGCAATACCAGAAAACCGGTTTACAAATTTACCGAAAAATAGTAAAAAATGTTAAGAAACATTCACCGCAAATTTTAGCGGTATTTCGGTAAATTAAATAAAGCATTGTCCCAATGTATTTAGAGTATTTTTCTGTTTAGTATACACCAGGGTTCGGGCGATATAAAGGGTTTTCCATTAAGAGGAATTAAATTCCCTGGCGTTTTTAGACTGTTGAATAGAGGGCTTTGATTAATTCACACTTTTCAAGTGAAAAGTGTACGATTTGAGAAAATGAAATGATGATGAATATAAATAGTGGAAATGTATTATTAATATGGTGAACATTTCGCCAAGACAGATCGCAGCGTTCGTATGAATCACCTTCTCGCCGTGCCATTGTGAAACCTTTTACTAAAATTGAGCAAAATTGACAAATTACTGATGTACAATTGTCAGTTTGTACTCATATTGCCAAGTCAGCTGAGAACATTACCGCAATTCAAGTGCTCAAAGATAATATTCGAGCGATTATTGGTCAAATAAGATCGTAAGTTACAATGCTAAAATGTGACGCAACACTTTTTCAAAACAATAGCCATTTGCAAAAGAAACCGAGGTGGCCATTTACCAGATATCATTTTCCACAACTAATCGCGGAGTTTGTACTTTGTTTTGAAATAAATATGTTATCACTATTTCATAAAAAAAAATATTGTTTTCAATTAATTAAAATAGGACCTCTTAATGGAAAACCCTATATATCATGATATACCGTAAGGATTTTTTTTTTCGCTGAACATACGTTTCCTATGTTCAGTATTAGAAAATCCATGTCAATACATTATTTCATTAATTTCATTGATTAGGCAACTAAACTTACAGATATTTTATTTATGCTTTTGAGTGGACTGAAACTTTATTTGAGGTTTAGTACAAATGTTCACAGTAACCACCTTCCTGCTTCAAGCAATATGCCAAGCGATTGTAAAATCCTTGTACAGTATTTCTTAAAAAAAAAACAGTATTATTTCATTGCAGGCGGTACTTATTCTGTTTTTTAGTTCTTCTGTATTCTCTATTGCTATATTATTGTAGATTTTGG
The DNA here is from genome assembly GCA_932526585.2 of Philonthus cognatus. NCBI lineage: Eukaryota > Metazoa > Arthropoda > Insecta > Coleoptera > Staphylinidae > Philonthus > Philonthus cognatus. The sequence continues at coordinate 99,438,144 of OW052244.1, forward strand.
ATTGCAGATAACCCCAAAGAAAGAAACGTTTGGCGATAAATCGGGGGACCGAGGTGACCAAGCTATGGGTCCAAATCTTCCAATCCAGCGATCCTGGAAGGTTTCAATCAAGAAACGTGCAACAGGGCCTGTAGAATGGTGGAGCGCCGTCCATTTGAAACCATGCGTTCTCAATATTGAAGACTTGTAGTTGCGGTATAATGTCTCTTCGAAGAAGTTCCAAAAAATCAACAGCAGTTAAATAAAAAGGGGACCAATAAGGGTAGTGTCAACTATTCCAGCCTAAACATTAACTCTCTATTGTATTGAGTGTGCGTTAAATGAAACAATGTATTGACATGGACTTTCAAAAACTGATTATAGGAAACCTATGTTCAGCAAAAAAAAAATCCTCACCGTATATATTAATACCGGGCTTTCATTAATTCCCGAACCCCACGTGACTAAATTTAAAATTGCCGCGTAAATTATTGTATTTGTACGTTGGAGGCTTTGAAAAAAGTAACCAAACGTTACTAAAATCAAATTTGACATAAACGTTTATGCGCGGTGCATCGTTAAACCAACCTTTGAGATCTTACAAGATTCGCCCGGAATTTTCAGGTAAGCAAAAATTGTTTAATTATTCTGAAACATTGAGTTTTATTTCTATTTATTTTGCAGAGTCAATTTGCTAGGATAAGCAAATACTGCGAAAATTAATAAAAATTAGTTACAATTTGAAGATGAGCCTATTTATCAATCATTTTAAATATAATATTTTCAGTCGTCATAAAAAATACGCCGGCGAATAAATATTTTTAAATCTAGGGAATTTTTGTGTGAGCCATACCACCTTGTACATTTGGTTGCATATTATTTTTGGTCACGTGGGGTTCGGGAATTAATGAAAGCCCGGTATTTATAAACTACGATATATATCATGGATGTTTATAGAATGCACAAAACCATTATTTTGTACGCCGCCATTATCAGCGTACATTTTAATTTCAACCTCTCTTTACTAAACACGAAATTTTACTTCATGCAAGGAGTAGAAACACTCGCTAGTAGCTTCAAATTAACCCTATCGCTACGCAGTTTGAATTTCAAATGCGTGCCCTGTGTACGGTGCTCGAAAACACAATGCGTATCCGTACGTATTTCGTACCACAGGGTCATACCATGTGTAATCAATTCATAGGTTGGCATTACATTTGCTTTGAGAAAAATGAAAAAACAAAACAAGCAAAGGTTGGCCATAGATTTTAAAATTATTATACTGTATAGACTGCTTATTGAAAAGGTACACAAACTTTGTGCGCTTTCCGCTCACGATTTACACTCTTTTGAAAATATACGCTCTTCGCACACGGAGCACATAAAAACTAAACGTATGGATACGCTCCTCGTACCGAAAGGGTTAAACGCCATTCTACAAACAACGAATGACTAAAAAATCACAGCGTATGCATCGGGATATGTATACTTAAAAGAATAAGAAGTAAAATAGTTAATCAGTAAATAAATATTATTATTATTAATAATAAAATCCCCGTATAACTACGTATATATTTTTTTTCTTGAAATTTGAAAGACCTTATTTTTTTTTGCTAGCGCCAAAAGCTCAGTCGCATTAAATCCGCCACTAATTAATAGATTGGTGAAAATTTCACTTTTATTCGCAATTTCAATGAAAACATAAATGGGATGAGTAATGCAGAAGTAATGTAAGTGCAAACAAAACGTAAATTAAATTTGCGTTTGCGTTACACGCGAGCTGGGCATCGGAATGACCGCCGTGAATGGACCGTGTCGCTTCAATTACAAGTTTTTCACATTACGTCCTCTGGAGTGTTGTAATTGAAAGCGAGGGGCCGACAGAAAAATAATCGAGAGGAAATGCACAATACCATTTTTTTTTCTCTCAACTGAAACCACATATTTTCCTCGTATCCTCTAAAGGAACATACACACAAAAAAAAATGTATTTTGATAAGAAAATAATAATAATAATAGACTTTATTGAATGACCATCAACCAGGGCCTTTTATGGATTTGTTGAAAAATATCCTATTTTATTATTTAAAACGTTATTAAGTGTGAGTAAGAAGTTTGTTCACGACAATCTTATAATATGTGCATTATTTAATGTTGTGGGCAACATAAATGGGGTGCATTAAACACGGGCGTGTTTAATGTGGTTTTTAAACACAGACGTGTTTAATGTGGTTTTTAACCACGCTAATTCGCGTTTTGATACAAGCCCTATTACACATTCAAATTAGGATACCGCAATCTGTCATCATTTATCTGTCAAATTGTTATAAAACAAAACGGAAAATACAAAATTATAATTTTTAAGGCCGGAAACTCAACATCATGGATTGCATGGAAATTAATAAAAGAAAATACATCTTCTCAACGACCAAACGGACTTAACAAATTCGCCCCTCTTAAATATTCATCTTTTGAAAAAAAAAAACCCCATAAACATTGTATACAGAGAGTTTTATGTAACACCGAACATTTTCATAACGAGAATTTTTCTTTAAAGTATCCATATGCATACGTTGCACATTTTTCGATGCTTGGTTTATTAAATGAATTTAATTTAAAGCTTTAAGCGGGTGTTTTCCACTCCCAGGCTAAGCATGAAGTAAAATTTCGAGTTTAGAAGAGCCTGAAAATTTGGTTTGGTCGCGTAGCGCGAAGCGCGGAGCGGCCAAACCAAATTTTCTGGCTTTTCTAAACTCGAAATTTTACTTCATGCGCCACCGGTACAAAACACTGACATATTACGAAATTTAAAACATACCGCTAAACTTTACATTAAATTAGTGTTTTGTACCGGTGGCGCATGAAGTAAAATTTCGAGTTTAGAAAAGCCTGAAAATTTGGTTTGGCCGCTCCGCGCTTCGCGCTACGCGACCAAACCAAATTTTCAGGCTTTTCTAAACTCGAAATTTTACTTCATGCTTAGCCCGGGAGTGGAAAACGCTCGCTTAAAGCTTCAAATTGGATTCTTTTAATAAACCGAGCATCGGAAAATGTGCAACGTATGCATATGGACACTTCAAAGAAAAATTCTCGTTATGAAAATGTTCGGTGTTACATAAAACTCTCGTATATACCTGACACGACAAATTTTATTTATCATTTCTTCGCCTGAAGAGGCCACAGTGTGGCAAAACAATTGTAGCGAATGCATAATATATATTTGAAAGTGTTTATTTATATTGTCTTAACTATATAAAAGTGACAAAATAAGAAATAAAAAATAAATTAGTGAATCAGTGAGCGAGTGAGTTAGTGACTCAGCGACTCGGTGAATCTATCAATCAGGGAATCGGTGAATCAGGCAGGCAGGTAATTTAAAAATAGCGCCTACAGTGGCCAACACAGATAAGAACACAGAACTTTCTGCAAGCCAATTTCTAACTTAAGTACCTGCGGTCCAAGTGGGCATTAATATCTTACTACTGTATTTTCTTTCTCATTATTAACGTTGGTTTCTTTACGTATTTTTGTATGTGAGAAAATTGATTCTCGTGTGCGTGACTGACCTTATTTTAATTATTCCCGATGCATTTTCATTCATGCTGGGGTCGATCCCCAAGGCTGATTCCACTCAAAAACGATTTGTTTTTTTCCCCTGTGTGTAAAATAATAAGGGTTGGATTTATGCAATGCGGTCGTTTTAATTGTCGCAGGCATGCTTATTTATCAAACCTTCACAATCTTAAAAACGTGCCATACGTGTGGTAAAATGTAAGTGATGTAATTTGTAACTTTTTGCTCGAATTTTAATAGCACGGAAATAATTAAAGGTGTGAGATGAAAATAGATGTCTTACTAAAAAAGAATACCAAATTAAAATTTATTGTTCTAAACTTTTGCAAAATGTACATTTGTATGAACGGAGACTACTAACATTGTACAGACTTGTATATTTAAAATGCTTAAACTAATATTTTGGAAATGTCCCCAGTGAGTCGCATTTGTGTTTATCACAACCAGAGCTGGGACGAATCCTCGTAAAGAAGGATTCGAATCCCGAATCCGAATCACCTAATATGATTCAAATCGCGAATACTTGAATAAAGGATTCGTAAGAGATAAATATGATTCGAATCAAAGATTCGAATCCTGTTTTTTCGAATCACGAATACAAATCCTTTAAGAATAAATTTGATTTTATTATTTTTTTTCAATCATTAATATATAAATATCGTTACCAGTTGATTTAACAAAAATATTCAAAGCCTAATTGTTTATTATTAACACTGAACATCGTTGATAACAGACTAAATATCTGATTGCCTGTTACTTTGATTAAAGATGTATTTGTGTGTTTCTGAACTTCACTTCAAATCAGTATTTTGTACGCGTGGCGCATGAAGTAAAATTTCGAGTTTAGAAAAGCCCGAAAATTTGTCTCGGGTCGCTGCGCGACCCTCGACAAATTTTCACAGGGCTTTTCCAAACTCGAAATTTTACTTCATGCTTAGCCTGGGAGTGATAACACCCATTCAAAACTTCAAATTGAACTATTATAAAATCGACGAATGCCTGAAAATTACGTAAATAAAAAATTTACTGATTATCATTAAAACCAGGAAAGTCAGAGAAAAGTCATGGAATTATATTCAAATTGACTAAAACACTAACAAAAAAGCCATATGATATTATTAAATTTGTCAAAATCAGCAGGCAAGTTACAAAACACGTAAAAATTTATAAAATTAACTTAAATATTGATAAAAACAATTTAAGAAAATGGGGGTTTCCCGCAGAAGAAAGTATATTACAAGGTCAGGGAAAAAATCTTCAGTCAGGGAAATGTCGGAAAAATTTAACATTTCAGATTGAGTTTTACTTCCATGTGAGTTTTACTTCAAATAATATTAAACAAAATTTTGCACACTAGATAATTATCTTTAAAAACATTTTCAGTCATTTAATGTTCTTGTCAAAGCATTCAGTTTGAAGTTTCGAAATAGCGTTTCCACTCCCAGACTAAGCATGAAGTAAAATTTCGAGTTTAGAAAAGCCCCGTGAAAATTTGTCGAGGGTCGCGCAGCGACCCGAGACAAATTTTCTGGGCTTTTCTAAACTCGAAATTTTACTTCATGCGCCACGCGTACGAAACAGTGATTTAACAAGAAATTTAACACCACACAAAAGGCATTTTTCATGTTAATCCTCACAATTAATTCGAATTATTTTTGAGGATTTCAATCCTTTTGTAAGTATTCGAATCTTTTTGTAAGTATTCGAATCCTTTTATAAATATTCAAATCCTTTTATAAAGATTCGTATCCTTTTATAAGGATTCGAATCATCCATATTTGGATTCGAATACGAATCCTCTTAAAAAAATTTAACGAATCCGGATCACGAATCCAGTTGAACTAAAGTATTCGAATGCCTCTTTTGAATTCTCAAAAAGGATTCGAATCCAGGATTTGAATCCTGAATGATTCGAATCCTGCCCAGCTCTGATCACAACACATTCGCCACGCATTGTGATATTTTTATCATTAATTATTAAATTCACGAACAACATTTCTGGAACTTAAAAGTAGTAACAAATGACTGCATAGACACAGACATTTTTTTGAAAATGTTGTACAAAAAAAAGACTTTTATTGGCAAAAAAGACCTTCATTGGCATCATACCTCAAAACTAAAAACAATTTCGAGATTAGAATTACAAATAAATGTATTCTACATTTTCCTTTACCCATCCCAGTCGCATCAAAATCTTTACACCAACTCCATTTTCACTTATCCACTCTGTTATACTTCTATTCCCACCAGTCCACTCCCGACGCACACCCTTACATCCCCCTTCTATATGGTCCCAAATATCCCTTCTATTTCTACTTCCACATAACACACACCTTACACACCTTTCACCCATCCATACCTTTCTACCTCTTTCTCCCGATCCACACCTAGCTCTTGCCAAAGCTACCTTTTCTCCCGGTGACAAGTCATTCCTGCTCAAGTACAGTGGCAGCCTCCCATGTACTTTCCACCTTTCGTATAAAGGGTTATACCCACTCCTCTCCAAATATCCTTGCCTTTCATGCACTTCCATGTCCTTCAATTTCACTCTCATCCATGCAGCCATATTCACCCCTTTTTCCAGTCAGTCATTTGCCACCATCTCCGATACCCCTCTTTTTTATTCCCAAATATGTCGTCCATACATCTGTCACCAGCCTCTCATTCCCTAATTCATTTAACTTCATCTCGTATTTTTCCACCATTTCCAAAGTGTTCGCTATCATACTCCCCCTATTAGTTTCTTGAAACAGAATGTAGCTAGGAGTTAATGTTTCCACTCCTAGTATCTGTTTCAGGAACCACCATTGCTCTCTTTCAATACATTCATACCATTCCATTCCAAATGCTTCCACACTATACATTAGGATGGGCTTCACACATGCATCCTACAGTTTGCACGTCAAATGGAAACTCCCGTGAAACCACTTTTCCCACTCTCCTTTCACCATCCCCCAGGCCTTTCTGGCTTTTTCTTGAACCTATTTGGCGTGCTCGCTGTATCCTCCGAAGCTCTTAAATATGAAGCCTAAATACCTAAACTCATTCACTCTTTCAATCACCTCTTCCCTCCATTTCCGTTCACCCACTCTTCCATCCCTTCCCCTATTTCTGAACCTCATCCACTTAGTTTTCTCAAAATTCACACACATTCCTCTCTTGTCCAAATACCTTTTCACTTGCTGCAATACCTCTTTTATCGCCCACCATTCTTTCGCCAGAAGCACTACATCGTTCGCATGGGCGAACATTCATACTTCCGATTTCCCAATCACTACCTCACCCGTCTGCCCTCTTTTACACACTTCTTTCATTTCACTCATATACAAGTTGAATAACAAAGGGCTCAGCGGACAGTCCTGTCTCACCCCCGTCCATACTCTAAACTTTTTTGATATACTCTCTTCCACTTTCGATCTCATTCACGTTTCCTCGTACACCCTCTGCACCCATTCCACAGCCACACCATTCACACCTCTTCTCTTCAAGCATTATATCATTTTATCTCTCGGCACAGTGTCATACGCAGCTTTCAGATCTATAAATACAGCATACATACTCCCCTTCTCTTCCAGTCTTCTCTCTACCATCCTCGCTAATGTAAAAATTTGATCCCGTGTCCCCCTCCCATTCCGAAACCATTCCTGAGTTTCTGGCAGCAGCTTTTTATCCTCTACATCCTTTTCTATTATGCTTTTGATCACCGCCATGGCGATTTTGTACCCGGTACTCATGTTGGAAATCCCTCTGTAATTATCTACTTTCGCCTCCTTTATGTACCAGGCACACCATCCCCACTCTCCATGGTCTTGGAAGCTCGCTTTCCCCTCTCCGAATCGCATTTAGCAGCTCCCTGAATCTCTTTCCGTCCAATCCGATTTCCTTCCACATTTGAGTCTTCGGCCCTTTTAAACCCGCTGCCTTTCCAACTTTAACTTCTCAAAATGCCTTTTTACTCCCTCTTCCGTAAAGCCCTCAATTTCTCCTTCTTTCACTGACACTCGATCTTCCCTGCCGGCTTCCCTGCCGACTTATTACTATTTATTATTTCTAAATATTTAATTATTTTGCATTTAATTCGTTAATTATTCTTAAGAATACACCATTTGTAACTAAAATATAAATTTCAAATAGTATTATGGAGTTAAGTTATTCCTTTATTCCTTTTACTTCACTTTTTATTTTAATTCTAAATGTACATTTCGGGTACAATGTACCCTTTATCAATAGAAAAAACTAATTGACATTTTGTAAATAAATAAAAATAGAATTACAACTATTTTCACAACCAAGTGCGATTTATTTGAAATCAGATAAAGGTAGGCTAGTTTAAGGAATTAAATTTAAAAGTGGGTTGTTTAAAGGACTTAAATCAAAATTTAGAAGGTTATCCCTATTTTTGTGCATTTCAATTGCTTCTAACATGTTTAGTTGAAAATGGTTAGATTCTTTTAGTAATTTCAAATTATTTATAATAAATTTGTGTCCCGTGGTTAATGTATGATGAGCTATCGCAGATTTATCTGGGTTATGGTTTTTAGTATGGTAAATATGTTCTTTAAACCTAGTTTTTAAATTTCGTATAGTTTGTCCAATATACATTTTGTTGCAATTGCTGCATTTTGATGAATAAATCCCAGACTTTTCATGATCATCAATTTTCTTAAAAGTATTCCCCAATAATAGTTTAATTTTGTTTTTTGTGTAGTATGCAGGTTTAAGATTGAATTTTTTGTAAATTTTGTTAATTTGATTAGTTAATTTTGGTTCGTGAATAATTTTACAGTAATTTTTATTTGAATTAGATTCTATTATTGGTTCTAAACGTGATGCTAGACGAATGGAATGTGCTCTTTTATGTTTATTGATTAATTTCTGAATAATGTTAGTATCGTAATTTAATGCTTTGGCTAAATCTAAAATTAATGTAAACTCACTTTTTCTATTTTCTTCAGATATTGGTAACTGGATAGCTCTATAAATCATACTATTAAAAGACGATAGTTTATGTTTGAAAGGACTATGTGAACTTGAGTGAATGTAATTAAAGGTGTGGGTGGGTTTTCTAAAAATATTAAAGGATAATTTGTTATTGTTTTTTATAACTAGTAGGTCTAAGAAAGGAAGTTGACCATTGATCTCAATTTCATATGTAAAATTTATGCTAGTAAATAATTTATTTAATTGATTTGTAAAATTTTGAATATCGGTATTGGTTTTAATAATTGTGAAAATATCATCAACATACCTTAACCATAAATTTGGGAAATATTGTATGCTGTTCTTCGCAATATTTTCTAAATGGTTCATGAAAATGTTTGCTAAAAAGGGGGATAATGGATTACCCATAGCAGTGCCAAATGTTTGTTTATAAAATATTCCATTAAATTCAAAAGTGTTAAAATCCATAACTAAAGTTGTTAATTTTATATAATGATTTATTTCTTCTTGATTTTTACCATTTGTTTTTAATAAATTTTCGAGAATAATTAAAGTTTCATTAATTGGTATACTAGGGAATAAAGATTCTACATCAAATGAGATCAATAAGTCGTCTTCTTGTATAATTACATTTTCTAGTTTTTTGGTCAGTTCAAAAGAGTTTTTAATAGAAAAATCATTGTTAATTTTGAGTTGTTTAAATTCATTAACTAACCATTTTGCAATTTTGTATGTAGGAGAATTTATGTTAGAAACAATTGGTCTAAATTTATTACCGGGTTTGTGAATTTTAGGCAAACAATATAATTTAGGCAGTTTTGGATTATTAATTTTTAATTTTGATTTAAATTTTTTATCAAATAATGGTGTTGGTTCACTTAAAATTTTGTTAATTATCTTTACATAGTTATTTAAAGGATTTTTTGATTGTTGAATATATGGTCCACAATCTAACATTAATTTAACACTATTGAAATAATCACATTTTTTAACAATAACTATGCCATTACCTTTATCTGATTTCAAATAAAAAACATCTCTTTCTTTCAATTTTTTAACTAATGCTGTCTCTCTGTTTCTGGTTTGGTGATGACTTCTTGAAGTTTTTTTAATACATTTTTCTGTTTCTTCTTTTATCATATTCCTAAAAAGTGTTGAATCGTCCGTGTTTAATTTTGAGCATGCTATTTCCACGTCATTAATAATGTCTTCTATTGGTAGCGTTTTTGGTTTAACTGAATGTTTTAATCCTTTCTTTAATAGTTCCAGTTCTTCATTTGTAAATTTTTCTGATGATCTATTATGTATCAAATTTTGTTTTAATTTAGATGTATCATTACCAATATTATTTAACTTGTTGATTTCTTGATTTAATAATAACACTTAAAATTAAAACAAAATTTGATACATAATAGATCATCAGAAAAATTTACAAATGAAGAACTGGAACTATTAAAGAAAGGATTAAAACATTCAGTTAAACCAAAAACGCTACCAATAGAAGACATTATTAATGACGTGGAAATAGCATGCTCAAAATTAAACACGGACGATTCAACACTTTTTAGGAATATGATAAAAGAAGAAACAGAAAAATGTATTAAAAAAACTTCAAGAAGTCATCACCAAACCAGAAACAGAGAGACAGCATTAGTTAAAAAATTGAAAGAAAGAGATGTTTTTTATTTGAAATCAGATAAAGGTAATGGCATAGTTATTGTTAAAAAATGTGATTATTTCAATAGTGTTAAATTAATGTTAGATTGTGGACCATATATTCAACAATCAAAAAATCCTTTAAATAACTATGTAAAGATAATTAACAAAATTTTAAGTGAACCAACACCATTATTTGATAAAAAATTTAAATCAAAATTAAAAATTAATAATCCAAAACTGCCTAAATTATATTGTTTGCCTAAAATTCACAAACCCGGTAATAAATTTAGACCAATTGTTTCTAACATAAATTCTCCTACATACAAAATTGCAAAATGGTTAGTTAATGAATTTAAACAACTCAAAATTAACAATGATTTTTCTATTAAAAACTCTTTTGAACTGACCAAAAAACTAGAAAATGTAATTATACAAGAAGACGACTTATTGATCTCATTTGATGTAGAATCTTTATTCCCTAGTATACCAATTAATGAAACTTTAATTATTCTCGAAAATTTATTAAAAACAAATGGTAAAAATCAAGAAGAAATAAATCATTATATAAAATTAACAACTTTAGTTATGGATTTTAACACTTTTGAATTTAATGGAATATTTTATAAACAAACATTTGGCACTGCTATGGGTAATCCATTATCCCCCTTTTTAGCAAACATTTTCATGAACCATTTAGAAAATATTGCGAAGAACAGCATACAATATTTCCCAAATTTATGGTTAAGGTATGTTGATGATATTTTCACAATTATTAAAACCAATACCGATATTCAAAATTTTACAAATCAATTAAATAAATTATTTACTAGCATAAATTTTACATATGAAATTGAGATCAATGGTCAACTTCCTTTCTTAGACCTACTAGTTATAAAAAACAATAACAAATTATCCTTTAATATTTTTAGAAAACCCACCCACACCTTTAATTACATTCACTCAAGTTCACATAGTCCTTTCAAACATAAACTATCGTCTTTTAATAGTATGATTTATAGAGCTATCCAGTTACCAATATCTGAAGAAAATAGAAAAAGTGAGTTTACATTAATTTTAGATTTAGCCAAAGCATTGAATTACGATACTAACATTATTCAGAAATTAATCAATAAACATAAAAGAACACATTCCATTCGTCTAGCATCACGTTTAGAACCAATAATAGAATCTAATTCAAATAAAAATTACTGTAAAATTATTCACGAACCAAAATTAACTAATCAAATTAACAAAATTTACAAAAAATTCAATCTTAAACCTGCATACTACACAAAAAACAAAATTAAACTATTATTGGGGAATACTTTTAAGAAAATTGATGATCATGAAAAGTCTGGGATTTATTCATCAAAATGCAGCAATTGCAACAAAATGTATATTGGACAAACTATACGAAATTTAAAAACTAGGTTTAAAGAACATATTTACCATACTAAAAACCATAACCCAGATAAATCTGCGATAGCTCATCATACATTAACCACGGGACACAAATTTATTATAAATAATTTGAAATTACTAAAAGAATCTAACCATTTTCAACTAAACATGTTAGAAGCAATTGAAATGCACAAAAATAGGGATAACCTTCTAAATTTTGATTTAAGTCCTTTAAACAACCCACTTTTAAATTTAATTCCTTAAACTAGCCTACCTTTATCTGATTTCAAATAAATCGCACTTGGTTGTGAAAATAGTTGTAATTCTATTTTTATTTATTTACAAAATGTCAATTAGTTTTTTCTATTGATAAAGGGTACATTGTACCCGAAATGTACATTTAGAATTAAAATAAAAAGTGAAGTAAAAGGAATAAAGAAATAACTTAACTAATTACCATTAAACTAACCTTCACGTAACTCAAACAAGAATATCTTAGTATTATGGAGTTTCATCATGTATCCGCCTCATCAATTAAATATATAAATTATTATCACTGGATCTTTATTATTTGTTAATTATGTACTGTTTATATGTATAATTTTTGTCATCTTAATAATTTATCATTTTGTGGTATTGCTCTATAATTGGGGTTATCCTATTAAGTAATAAATATTTTTTTATTATTATTATTAACCCATTAACGGCCGAGCGATTATAGAGTTAAGTCGAAATTGTATAGGAACGAGCGATATAAAGTTTAGAACGAGTATTTCCACTCCCAGACTAAGCATGAAGTAAAATTTCGAGTTTAGAAAAGCCCAGCGTAGAAAATTTGTCGAGGGTCGCGCAGCGACCCGAGACAAATTTTCACGGGGCTTTTCTAAACTCGAAATTTTACTTCATGCGCCACGCGTATAAAACACTGAAATATTGTGAAGTTAGAAATATACTGACAACATTTTTATTTATATGAGTAAACATCGAGATATTTAAATAAAAAAATATTTACAATTTTCTTCATACATTTTCAAGTAAATTCAAGTAGTAATTAACTTATTTGGTAATTTAATTAACATAAAATTAATAATGTTGCGTATATGCATCAATGGCGCCTAATGGGTTAAAGAAAAAACCGAAGAATAAAAGATAGTTTAAAAACGTACAAGATGTTGAATGTTTACTCAAAGAAAGAGTTAGATCGAAAAGACAACACAAAATGTAATGTTTATATGGAAAGAATACTCAACGAAATTTTTCTTGTAATAAAAGAACGGTTTGAAAATTAGATGAATATTCACACTTCAATAGAAAACTGCGACAAAATGCAAAGCAGACAGTGGTATATAGTGGGACATCATCCTTGTATACAGTTTATTTATGAAGATAAATAATTTCGAGAGTATTATTTTAACATGTTGATGAATAATTTCATTATCACAACGTATTAGGTTAGTGATTAACTACAATGGTATTTTTAATCAAACTTTTTACAAGTGTGTGCATATGTATACGTGTACTGTCCTTGGCCAATTTTCGAACACATATAGATAATGATAATAAGCACCAATAAACTGATAAAAAAAGCTGCACGACACACAAACAGAGCGTGCATTTCCTGTTAATTATATGTATAATTTTTCCAACATTTACAAAATTATACAAGTAATTAGATTAAATCACAGAGGAAAAATGATTAATCATCGTGGAAATTATCTATAAATTGTTAACGTTTGTTGATTTTATCTGATAAAAACGAAAGTTTCCGGGAATTTATCAACATAAAAATGATTTGCAACATTCATACATTTACAGCCTTATTAAAAGAATTGCCGTAAATACCATTATATAGTACAGTTGACGAGAGGTGTCCTGTGACATTAAAGTTCAAATTAAAATAACTATAATTTAATCAAGTAAACACTTGGTTAACTAACTGTATTGTTTCGAGTTTACGTGAAGTGATTAATCACAAATAGAAAGACTGTTATTCCTTACTTCACTTTTTATTTTTATGTTAGATGTACATTTCGAGGCACAAGGTGCTCATTATCAATAACATTGATAATGAGCACCGTGTGTCTCGAAATGTACATCTATTCTATTCTATTCTATTCTATTGAAAGTGAGTGTACATCTAACATAAAAATAAAAAGTGAAGTAAGGAATAACAGTCTTTCTATTTGTGAAACACTTGGTTGAATTTCACTAATATTTTGGTTTTTTATTCCAACTAGTTTCGACTTTGAGTCAATTTCAAGGAGTGAAAAAAATTTCAGAACTATTTCTGATTTTCTTTTTAAATTTATACTCCTTCCACTCGACACAAAGATATGCTACTCTATCTAAGTAAATGAAATAGTTATTTTTTCCCAAAGTTATTAAACACTCCAACATCACTACATAGTAGTAAAAATTCAATCTGAATTTGGCTTACTAGAGAAGGTTTTAGTCAGTAAGAGTTTGATATAACCTATTGTTATCCTTCCCACTCGTGGGTGGGATAACAGAAGGTATCCATGAGGATTTTCTCCTTTTCTCTCCGAAAAAAAAAGGTTTAAATCACTTTGGGTTTGAAAATGACAAGTTAAGGTTGTCGAAACTGTAGTCACTTAATAAAGTCTCAGTTATACAAACGAAGTTAAACTCGCGTTTCATTTGTGAATGACTCAAAGTCGAAACTAGTTGGAATAAAAAACCAAAATATTAGTGAAATTTAACCAAGTGTTTACTTTATTAAATCATAGTTAAATATGTTTCACCACATAAAAGATGAGAAACTTGTTCAAGATAAAATAACTATACTAATATGGAACTCCCAGCTAAAGAGTTTAGTATAAGTTACAATTGTGCACACACAAGTAGAAGAAATAATGTTAATATGAAAATACCCCAAAGGAAAGTTGTACAATACATTTAAAATTTAAAATCTGGATTCATAGGATACCTCTGGTGAATTCTACCCCAGTTTAATTTCTGCAAGACTCGTACAAACATGATACTAACATTTTGTATTAATAGACAAAATCTAATAGCATGTAGATTTTGTTCTTTTAATACAAAGTGTCAGTTATGAACTATTGAAATAATTTAAGTGGCAACATCGCATTTTTAGGTGTTCCAACTTCACTGTCATTAAAGTTGTAGTAATTTAGAGGCTAAATTGTTCGATTAAACTCTACTTTTAATTAGTGTTTCCAATCCTTGATTAAGCATGAAGTAACATTTCGAGTTTAGAACGTATTAGAGTATATCAGATCACTGTGCAATCATAACAAAACTTGAAGAAAATATAAAAGATAAACCAAAATACAAGTTATTCGAAACCAAAAAAATTAATTTCGTTGTTGTTTATTTATGATTTACGTAGTTTTCTCTTAAGATTGTATTTGTAGGATTTTTTAGATATTTTATTTGCAGTCGGTTTCTTTGTCGTATTTGCTTTATTATTTCCTTTGTTACCCAAGGATTTTTAGTACCCCTTTTTATTTTAACGACCGTTTCATTTTTTTCTATTATGTTCTGTAGTTCTTTTGACAGTTGTTCAAATTTGTTTATTTTGTCTATTTCTAATTTATTTATTTCGTTGCTAATTTTATCATTTTACTACTACAGAGCATAATAGAAAAAAATGAAACGGTCGTTAAAATAAAAAGAGGTACTAAAAATCCTTGGGTAACAAAGGAAATAATAAAGCAAATACGACAAAGAAACCAACTGCAAATAAAATATCTAAAAAATCCTACAAATACAATCTTAAGAGAAAACTACGTAAATCATAAATCAACAACAACGAAATTAATAAAAAACACTAAAATAAAATATTACAAAAATTTATACGACAAAAACAAAACTGACCAATCAAAACTATGGAAAATAATAAACACACAAATTAAAACAGATCAAAAGAAGGAGAACTACATAGAAGCAATAAATAAAAGTGACGGTACACAAACCAATGACAACGAAGAGATAGCAAATGAATTAAATACATATTTCACAAGTGTTGGAAAAACACTAGCAGAACTACAAATGCAATGCTCAAATGATAAACATGAAACGACAACAACAAAAAAATCATATAAGAACATGAGTTTTAAATATACGACCAACGAAGAAATAAACAAAATAATAACCGAACAAGAAGACAACAAAACACCTGGATTCGACAAAATAAGAAACACAATAGTAAAAGAGAACAAGAAAATATTAGTTCCAGTACTTGTTAAACTTATTAATAATGTAATAAATGAAGGAATATACCCCAACTATCTAATCTATTCTTTTTTGTATTTATGTAATTATGTATTGGCCTTCCGTTTTAATAAAGATTAAAGATTAAAGAAAACAATTATCAAACCCATCTACAAAAAAGGCGACAAATCACATCCTGAAAACTACAGACCAATAGCACTACTATCAACGCTAAATAAAATATTGGAAAAAGTTATTCAAACCCAAATAAGTGAACACCTCAAAGAAGAAAAAATAATAGATAAATACCAATACGCGTTTCAGAAAAAATCCGGCACAACATCGGCTGTGAATGACTTAATTCACTACATAAAAACAAACCTAGAAAACAAAAAAAAAGTAGTTGGATTATTCATTGATATGAAGAAAGCGTTTGATACGATATCAAAAGAAAAACTACAGGCAAAACTGAAAGCAATAGGCATAATTAATAAAGAATCAAACCTAATAGAAACATATCTGAAAAAAAGACCTCAAATAACAAGAACTAATGATTTAGATAGTAAACCAGCAGAAGCTGATTACGGAATTCCACAAGGAGGAAACTTACCACCCATACTCTACATAATATACACAAACGACCTCTTCGAACAACAATTAAATGGGAAAATGTTTGCTTATGCAGACGATACATGTTTAATATACAGCGAAAATTCACACGATACGATACAAACGCAAATAATATCAGATATAAAAAAACTGGCAAAATGGTATTTCAACAACTTACTAACAATCAACGAAACAAAAACTGAATTCATGATTTTTAAAAACATAGATAACACAAAACTAACTATAAAAGTTAAAGGAACGCCAATACAACAAATCACAAAAGTAAAATATCTAGGACTCACAATACAAGAAAATTTAAAATGGGATGAACACATAAAACATTTAATTAGTACAAACACGAAAACGATATATGAATTATCAAAGATAAGAAACTACATCCCAGAAAACTGTAGAAAACAAATATATAATTCAATGTTTACTTCAAAAAATACGTATCTGAACAATGTATGGGGTGACACAACGAAGAAAAATTTGAATAAACTACAAATACAACAAAATAAAATACTAAAAATAATTTAGAAATTGGACAGAAGAACTAACACGGAACAACTACATAAACAAACACAAGAATTAAATATATCCAACATGATAAAATTAATTGATTGATAAGGCTGATAAATGTTGAAAGTTCATCTTCACTTTTATATAAATAAAATAAAATAATTTAAAACTTTCAAATATATATTGTAAACTCGCTACAATTGTTTCGCCACACTGTGGCTTCTTCAGGCGAAGAAATGATAAATTACATTTGTCAGTACAGGTATAATATATACAATGTTTATGGGGGGGTGGGTTTTTCAGCGAAATTTAAATTTAGGAGTGGTGAGTTTGTTAAGTCTAATTGGTCGTTCAAAAGTTGTCCTGTGTATTTTCTTTTATTAATTTCCATGCTCTCCAAGATGTTAAGTTTCCGGCCTTTTTCTTCTCCTGTACCTGTACTGACAAATGTAATTTATCATTTCTTCGCCTGAAGAAGCCACAGTGTGGCGAAACAATTGTAGCGAGTTTACAATATATATTTGAAAG
Organism: Philonthus cognatus; assembly: GCA_932526585.2. Taxonomy (NCBI): domain Eukaryota; kingdom Metazoa; phylum Arthropoda; class Insecta; order Coleoptera; family Staphylinidae; genus Philonthus; species Philonthus cognatus. Next base: position 99,455,550 of record OW052244.1, read on the forward strand.
TTTTAAATTATTTTATTTTACTTATATAAAAGTGATGATAAAATTAAGTAATTTATTGTTACTTTATAAAATCAAAAACAATCAAATAAAAACAAACATGGATATAAAACTAAACATACAAATTCACCAATACCAAACGAAAAGAAAATCAGACATAAGAACACAAGAATTCACATCTAATAATACATCAATAACACTGATGTCAGAAACTCTAAAACAATTTAATAAACTTGACAAAAACATAAAAGAACTAAATTATAATAATAATAATAATAATAATAATAATTTATTTCACATTAGCCACCATTTACAAAGAAATACATCATGTACATACATCGTATAGAACATAATACATTTTGAAGTGGATGTGGACGTCATAATACAGTATCTATAGCTTATTCTAGGTTACATTAAAATATATCTATCCTAAAGTAACACGTTAAAATTGGTGAAACGTAACAGAGTACGCGATTAAAATTGTAATAAGTACTTAAAATAGGATTCAAATATTAGATTCGACCTTACTTCATTTTCTTGGTATACTTAATTGTTTAAGAAGTCATTTATATTGTAGAAGCATTTTTCTATAAGAAATGATTTAAGTTTTCTTTTAAATTGGTTATGCGTGTTACAATTTGTTATTTCGTTTGGTAGTCTGTTGTACACTGCCGCACAATTATACAATGGAGACTTCTCATAAAGGGCGGATTTATGCATCGCAACCTGTATGTTTGTGCCATGTCTTGTGTTGTAATTATGGGCGCTATTATTTTTCTTAAATAGTTTGTAATTTTTGTACGCATATATAGCGCACTTATAAATATAAACGCTTGGCACAGTTAAAATGTTATTATTTATAAAGGCATTTCTGCATGTTTCTATTTTACGCAGACAAAAGATGAGTCGTATGATTCTTTTTTGTGCAACAAACACACGGTTTGTGTCGGCTCGGCCCCATGCTAAAATATTAAGTGAAATATGGCTATATGCCATGGCATAATACATTTCAAAAATTGATTTTGGATTTATTTTGCTCTTTAATTTAAGAATGGCGTAGTAGGCCCTACTAAGCTTTGTTGCAACATGGTCTATGTGGGCTCCCCACCTAAGGTTTTCTTCGATGTGTAAACCAAGGTACTTAACACTGGTAGATCTATTTAAAATGGGATTAGCTGGTAATTTCCTATTATAGAATTGGACGATTTTTGTTTTGTCCATGTTAAGTAAAAGATTATTTTTATTGCACCAATCTCTCATTTCCATGTTCGTTCCTCTAATTTTCTGCGTTAGCTCATCCTGGTCAGTTGCTGATATTATAATTGCAGTATCATCAGCAAAATTAATAGTGCGACCCAAAGTAATAAATTCAGTTAAGTCGTTAATGTATAATAGGAAAAGCAAAGGGCCCAGCGACGATCCCTGGACGATTCCTTTGCTTAGATTACATACCGTGGAAGCACTATCAGCGATTTGCACAAACAATTTTCTGTCTGTAAGGAACGATTCGATGAATTTTGCAACATTTCCGCGAACACCCAACGCACTTAATTTTTCACAAACAAACGTTGCACTGATTGTATCGAAGGCAACATATAAATTAAAAATTAAGAACCTAATACTAAACAACAAAATAAAATAAGTAAATGTATCGGAGCAGAAAATGTACAAAACATATATCCCTCGATACCAGTAGCCCGAGATGGGAACAATCACCCAACGATCCCGCGGCGAAGAAGTAGGGAAGGAAAAAAGAAACATTTCAATTTTTACAAAACCATTTATTATAAATATAGTATTATTGTAATGAATGTTTATAAATATTTGTAAATAAAGAATATTGTACTTTAAAAAAAAAAGCCTGCAAAATTTGATTACCATCGAAAATGCTGCACCCTGTACATTTATGATTTATAGCATTATAATTTAATACATTCTAAATAATATTGTTTATTGAAAACTAATAGCGTTTATTTTTTTCTTCTCATTTACAGACCTATTGAAACTGTTATAAACGTCACTTGAATTAGTGTTTTATGTGCGTGGCGCATGAAGTAAAATTTCGAGCTTAGAAAAGCCTGAAAATTTGGTTTGGTCGCGTAGCGCTACGCCATGAAAAAAAATGTTCAGGCTTTTCTAAACTTTATTTTACTTCACGCTTAACCAAGAAGTGGAAATACTTGTGAAAAGTAAATTTCAATTCAGCAGAAGAAAACTGTACAAACATAAACAAAGATACTGTAATAACTTCTAAATTACTAAAAATATAACTAGAGTAAAGTTGGAACACATGAAAACGCGATGTTGAAAACCTGATGAACCTTTTTATAAATTAATAAAAAAAACTTGAAATATTGAAAATGTCAACATTTTATAAATTGAGGAAAATCTCGAAATATTGCAAAATCTATTAATGATTTCGATAGCTAACGCCACCTAATGCTTCATAGTGGCATCGTCAGTGACACGAATGCACAAAGTGCATATGCAGGTCACTGTTTCGCATTAGATGGCGTTAGCTATCGAAATCATTAATAGTTTTCACATATTGGCTTGAAATAGTCAGAAATGTTCAGTATTCCTCAGCACTGGGTCGGGACCACACTGAAGAGGACCTTGAAGTCCGAAACGCGTCTGTGGGTACCTGGTGCCGGAATACTGAACACAAATTCAATTTTGCAAAATCTGATGAAAATTTAATGAATCGACGAAAATCTAGAAATAATGAAAATTTTTATAAAAGTATAAATTTGTTGAAAATCTGATAAAAATGTTATATATCAACGTGTAAACTGTCAAAATTTTATTCGGAATGTCAATTCATATGAAAATTGTCCAAATAAATGTCAATCTGTGTGAAAATTCTGAAAATATAATATGATTGGTAACGTCAAAAATATCAATGTGTGCGAATATTGTCAGAATACGATTCAAAACGTCGAATATTAAAAATGTTGCATTTGACGGAATTATTCAAAATATAATTAAAAATGTCAAATTTGACGGAAATCATCAAAATTTCAAAGTTTACACAAATCATCGGAATTTATCAAAATTCAAAGTTCACACAAATCATCGAAATTAATCAAAATGTCAAACTTGGCGAAATTACTAAAAATCTCAAATCTGACAAAAATCATCGAAATTTTGTTTCAAACTGGACACAAATTATCACATTACTTAATTTGTGATTTTATCACTTTCGAACGAGTGTCGTCCACTCCCAGACTAAGCATGAAGTAAAATTTCGAGTTTAGAAAAGCCCCGCGAAAATTTGTCGAGGGTCGCGCAGCGACCCGAGACAAATTTTCGCGGGGCTTTTCTAAACTCGAAATTTTACTTCATGCGCCACGCGTACTAAACACTGAATTCAAATGACGTTTAAAATATACTCCTTAGAAATGATTCAAACAAAATTGATCAAAAATTATTATCTTGCCAATGTTCGACAATTTGAACATAGGCAATTTTATTAATATGCTGAATATTTCCCAATTTTTGATAGTTTTTACAGAATTTTGCCACGTTCGACTGTTTTAACTTTATTCAACTTCTGATGACAGTAAATCACTAGATTGTCACAGAAAACTTCCAAGAAACACCAGAATTTAGCCACGTTTGAATCACAAACAATTTGCCTGAATCTGAAAGTGGAAAACACCAGATTTGATGACAAAATCACCGATTTGGCAACCCTGCGGCGGACACCGGTGTCCGCTGAACGAAAAGGAAATTTGAGCCGAGAGGACACATTATTTTTCTAATTTTCGAAAGTAACATTTCGTCTATTACGCGCGTTTCGAGATTTATCTCTAATCAGTATAGCTTTGCCATTCCCTCTAAACAATTTGACACCTTAGACTGGCGGTCATGTTACCGTTCAAACATAAGTATAAATGAAATGGCCAATTCTTGGTTGCAGAATACTTCAAACATTAAAAAGCTATACTGATGAGAGATAAATCTCGAAACGCGTCTATAGATGGCCTGAATAATTTGACCTAAGTTGTTACATTTGCAGTAGATTACTGTATGTAACAGCAAACACTTGTTGTATAATTCAATGTCCGTCGGGGTATTAGCCCGGGAAGTAGTTGTTTCAATAGTCTTTGTAAGACTAACTTGTTGTAGATTGCGAAAAGAATCGCACTTTTAATGTTTGAAGTATTCTGCAACCAAGAATTGGCAATTTCATTTATACTTATTTCGTCTATTGATAATGCTACTTTAGCTAATGTGCATTAGATGGCGTTTACGCTTTCGAGCATATGTAAGCATTAAACTATAATGATATTAACAGCAATTCTATTAATAAGGCTGTAAATCTTGATTCTTTCCTAATGACAATAAATTATGAGTGTTTCTAACTACTTAACGGTAAAGATCGAGTAGAAACACAATTCTTGCGGAATTAATTAACCAACACTTTCCGAGAACGAATTATTTACACCAGTGACGAAAACGGCTTAAGTTTACCCTCGAAACGGTTCTGCGGGGTCGGATTTCATGGAGTCGGGCAGATATTATACGAAAACCGCGCACTGTGTGTGCGTTGCAAAATTTGCGGTTTCCTTGAAATGTGATGCAACGAGGAAGGAGCATTATTCAATACTCTATTCGATGTCGAAATTTATATTGATTCGTAAAAATAGAGAGGAAGTGCACCATTATTGACATGAGCTTGCAATCAACCGAGAAGACGAAATGTTACTTTGGAAAATTACAAAAATTATGTGTCCTCTGGCTCAAATTTCCTTTTCTTATTCTTATTTAATGGCCTTAGCTATTAAAGCTGTGTTGACCAATCAGAGTAATTATGAAATAATAAATAAAATTGATTTAAATTGGGTTGCCAAATCAGTGATTTTGTCATCAAATCTGGTGTTTTCGCCTTTTGGATCATAACAAATTGTGATTCAGACGTGGCTAAATTTTGGTGTTTGTTGGAAGTTTGCAGTGACAATCTAGTTATTTACTTTTATCAGAAAGTGATTAAAATTAAAACAGCCAAACGTGGGAAAATACTGTCAAAACTATAAAAAATTAGGAAATATTCAGCATATTATTCATAAAATTATCCATGCCCAAATTGTCCATATCTTCGACAATTTTATGAATGATATGCTGAATATTTCCCAATTTTTGGTAGTTTTGAGAAAATAATTTTTGATTAATTTTGTATGAATTATTTCTAAGAAGTATATTTTAAACGTCATTTGAATTCAGTGTTTAGTACGCGTGGCCCATGAAGTAAAATTTCGAGTTTAGAAAAGCCCCGCGAAAATTTGTCTCGGGTCGCTGCGCGACCCGAGACAAATTTTCTACGCGGGGCTTTTCTAAACTCGAAATTTTACTTCATGCTTAGTCTGGGAGTGGACGACACTCGTTCGAAAGTGATAAAATCACAAATCAAGTAAATTGATGATTTGTGTCAAATTTGACACAAAATTTCGATGATTTTTGTCAGATTTGAGATTTTTAGTAATTTCGCCAAGTTTGACATTTTGATTAATTTCGATGATTTGTGTGAACTTTGAAATTTTGATAAATTTCGATGATTTGTGTGAACTTTGAAATTTTGATGATTTCCGTCAAATTTGACACTTTTAATTATATTTTGAATAATTCCGTCAAATATTTGTACGCGTGGAGCATGAAGTAAAATTTCGAGTTTAGAAAAGCCCCGTGAAAATTAGTCGAGGGTCGCTGGCACGACCCTCGACTAATTTTCTACGCGGGGCTTTTCTAAACTCGAAATTTTACTTCATACTTAGTCTGGGAGTGGACGACACTCGTTCGAAAGTGATAAAATCAAAAATCAAGTAAATTGGTGATTGTGTAAAATTTCATAAATTTCAATGATTTTTGTCAGATTTGAGATTTTTAATTGTTTTTTGGTAATGTCGCCAAATTTGACATTTTGATTAATTTCGATGATTTCTGTATCACGAATCCTATTACACTTAAGTATTTGAAGCTCTGCAACGCTCTTATCAGCATTTTTTTTGTAATAATTTAACGTTATATGTATATTATACCCTTTATATACATGCATTTTCGCAACTGAAATAAAATCGAATCAATAAATTTGAAAATCACGCCCATTCGGACTGTTAGCTCACGTTTCACTGACGATATTTTGGAGAATAAATTCCCGTTTAACGATCCAAGGGCCATCCCTTGGGACCCTTATAAATCATAAGCGCGGGTTAATGAAAAAACCCCATAAACTCGTTTCCCTCGCAAAACTCCAGGATTTGTCCCGGAATTACGGGATTAGGTTACATAATCATTCTTTAACGAACCGCTGTGTAAAAAACGGTATAAATTCGGAAATTTGTCTTTTTTAAAAGGTCGAGTTGGATTTTATTATAATGAATGTTATTTATCATTGAAATATTTCTCGAGTGATTAATTAATAATGAACGTAACCCTTTAAGAAACTCAGAATTAAATTAAGAAGTATAATTAATAAAATAATACTTTATGGTTTTATTCTTCAAAGATAAGATATTTTTTTGTTACAGTTTCCTCTACTGCGATCATTGGCTGCATATCTAGTTTAGTTTAGTTTAGTTTATTGACGGATAATCACCTATTACAATAATATACACAAAAGAAAGAGTATAAGTAAACAATATACAAAAAATATATATATATATAGAAACTAAATTCATGTAATCTTAAGAATGCGCATTTAAATTTAATAATATTCAACAAAAGTTATCAGGAAAACTATATAACTGAAGTAGTAATTTAAATATAAAAAATAGAAAACAAAAATATCGTCGCTATTACGGGGATGTTAGTTGATACTTACAGGCTAATATACAGGGTGTCCCATTTTAAAGTACCACCTGTAATATATCTTTAGAACCATGCACCGAATTAAAAAATGCATTAAATAAAAGTTTAATGATTTGGAGGGGGACATCCGATTCTCTAAGAAAATTCAACCCTCCAACCACAGGGGAGGCTGGGGAGATGGTAGCTTTGAAATCTTAAATGCGAACCCCTATTTTTCATTACAGATTTGGATAGAGCATGGAAAAGTAAGTTTTAAACAAGAAAATTCAAATTCAAAACTATTTGAATTTGAGAAAATAAGCTTTTGCTTCTTATAGTTTGCACACTTTAAACATAATATATAAAATTACGAAAAAACTATTAGTGAAAATGCAAACAGTGTCTTAATTAATAAGACAATTTAAGACGATAAATATCCATTGAAACAACTACTTCCCGTGCAAATACACCTCCGGATATTGAATTATACAATGAAATATTTAAAATCTTATTTAATTTCCATTTCTGTGTACCTGTTCATTCCACACACGACACTTTTTCCAAGTAAGTTTGTTTTAATTTTATTCCTAATTTTTTTAAACGTCATAAGCAAAGCTATACTGAAGAGAGATAAATCTCGAAACGCGTCTATAGATGGCCTAAGACATTAGTTTTAATCCAAGTCCTTTCACTTCTAATTTGTTGCTATCTCTCCTTTCATTTTAAATTGTATTGTTAGTTGGTTTGAAGAGAATTTGACCTAAACGTTACATATACTTTAATAGAGCGTTGTAACAAATCAAAGTAGTTGTTTCAGTGGATATTTATCGTCTTAAATTGTCTTGTTAATTAAGACACTGTTTGCATTTTCACGAATAGTTTTTTCGTAATTTTATATATTAAGTAAGCTTTATTTAAAATAAGTTTTTATTACTTTGATAGATAGTGCTGCAATCAATAAAATTGGACAATTGATAATTGATATACTCTAACCAATTAGTTGAAGATTTCACTTGAAGTTGGTGATTTATACGCGTGACGCATGAAGTAAAATTTCGAGTTTAGAAAAGGCTGAAAATTTGGATTTGCTGGGGCGCGACTCGCTTCGCTCGCGCGCCCCAGCAAATCCAAATTTTCAGCCTTTTCTAAACTCGAAATTTTACTTCATGCTTAGTCTGGGAGTGGAAACCCTCGATAGACGATCTATCAGGAACGTAGTTTGCAATTTCCTTTATTGTCAAATTTATGACGTAAAATAAATAGAGTTGATGTTATTTATTACTTTAAATTTAGAAAGAAAACAAATTCCGGTGTATTATTTGTGAATTAATGAAACACTTGTATCTTTTCTTCACTTATTTATTTGGAGTACCAAATGCACATTTCGATTACGATGTGATCATTATCAATGGTTGACAAATAATGTGCATTTGGTACTCCAAATAAATAAGTGAAGAAAAGATACAAGTGTTTCATTAATTTAAAACCATCTTCACGCAACTCAACAACAATTAAGTATTATTTGTGTGTTACTAAACTTCGACGAAAAAATTGAAAAAGCCTAAATTATGTAAAATAAAGCATAATAAATAATTGCAAAAATCAAGATGAAATTATTCAAAATAAATAGAATTTAATTTAATAAAAAATACTCATAAATATTTTAAATCAACATTTTTATTTGAAATTTTGAAATATCCCGTGACGATATTTAAATTTTAATTATAGCCTACTTATTTCTGTGTTGATTCTATAAATTTATTATTCAAAAAAAATTATCTGTTTATACAGGGTTATTCAAAATGAAGGAACAGATTTCAAACATTTATTTCTTCCAAACTACAAAAGATAGAAACACAATTCTAACGTTTCTGGAAAGAGGAAAGTTAATTTTTATGCATTCAATATGAGCAACATGTGTTACACGACAAATATCAAAACGGTGGCTCATTTCTTGCTCCACACGGATCAGCTGGTCTCTAGTTATCGAATTCACAGCTTCAACAATTTGATGTCGCATATTTTCCAGATAGGTTTTCGGGCTCGTTTTCGTAAGCTGTACGAATACGCTCGACATTTTCATTCGATGTGGGGATGTTCACGCACATCGAATGAAAATGTCGAGCGTATTCGTACAGCTTACGAAAACGAGCCCGAAAACCTATCTGGAAAATATGCTTTTCTGTTTGCAGATGCAACATCGTCTACCAATTTTCAATGCTTCTGATAAATCTGCTCATGACGAGACGGTTGTTTATTAAACTGACGGCGAAAAACACGTTGAACTTCAATAATGGACTCTAGTTTTGCTAATTGCAGCACACAAAATTCTTTTTCTTGTTGTGTCGCCATTTTACTACAGACAATCAACATGATAACAGCGCCAATGCGGCCGTGGTTGGAAGTCCTGCCTGGACTGTTTAAAATTTTAACTTTTGTCTGTCCAGGAACGTTGGAATTATGGTTCTACGTTCTCTAGTTTGAAAGAAATAAATGTTTGAAATCTGTTCCTTCTTTCTTAATAACTCTGTATTATTAATAACCCTGTATTATTAATTAACCAGTATAACAAAAATCGTCTAATAAAAAAAATGAACTCCCACTTTTTGTCACTTCAAACTTTTAAAATCGTATGTGCTGATCAATTTTAAATCCTCCTTAAATCCGTGGAAAAAGGCACAATTAAGAACTTCGAAAATCCCCTCGTTTTTTATTTATTCACGTCGCGCAGCGTATTATGATCGGAATTAGCATAAATAAATATTAATCAGCGCCGAAAATGCGGATTTAAATAGCTTTAAGAAGCGATCGTTTCGAGCGGGAGGAAAATTGATGGGATTTTTTTCATTCTCTCACGCTGTGACGCCTTAATTAAATTAAAAAAAGAATTAAAATGGCGGGCGAAGCTAGTACGCCAGACGAAAGTTTAGTATATTTAAAGTGCTGCATTAATGCCCAGTGCAAAATACTTGTGTGCATAAAATGCGGAAACTGCTACCACCGCAGCTGCAGCAAAACAACCAAAGGCATCGAGTTCATTGATGCAACAAGGATCATTTGCTGTGGACTCAATGAAGAAAGTGAGGTTAGTAAATCAGTACTTATCGCAATGAATTCGGGCCTCAAGAAGGAAATTGAGCTATTATATGAAATCATTTCCGAAATAAAAGATAAAAATAATATCCTCAAAGAGAACAACAAATTGCTCAATGACAAAATTGTTGTTAACAAAATAATTCCTATAAACAATACAAGTAGTGACATCTCTGAAACAACTACAAAACTCCAAGCAGAAACAAAATCTGCAAATAAATCAAATCAAGAGAAAAATAACAAAACTAGGTCCCTATCCGCCCGTACGTATAGGGACACAAAAACTCGAGAACCGAACGCGGAAACAAAAACTCAAGAACCGAATGCGTTGATCCCGCTGGCATCGCAAATTTTGAGGTCAACAAACGCTATCAGTGGAAATCCCAACACCAATTTGCAAAAAAACATAAATATTCAATTACAATCTGAATCAATTGAATACAATGATGAAGGACGGAGATGGACCCCAGTAAATCGGAAGAAGAAAAAAAAGACTACCGGAGTGATTGGAGTATCGGAAAAACAGCAATCCATCGAAGCAGTACCTAGGAAAGCATTCCTCTACGTGGGACGTATATTACCGGACACTACACCGCAGAAAATGAAGAAATTCATGGAAAAGGATTTTCCTGAAGCTTCCTGTGAATTATTAGAAAGCAAATTTCCTCAGTACTACTCATCTTTTAAAATAACAATTCATTTGGCAAATTTACAAAAAGCAATGGATCCAAACTTGTGGCCAGCCGGTGCATATGTTGATCGTTTTTTTCACAGGAAGAAGAAAACACAGACCAATCAGTAACATCGATAAATAAAAATGATATAATCCAAGAAATAACAGTTTTTCACAACAATTTACAATCAATAAAAAATAAAGTTAACCAAATAAATATACTTCTATATGAAATAAATGTTGACATATTTCTAGGAACTGAACATTGGATTCCGGAATATGAGACCTTTCCTAATATCACAAATTTTAAATTAATTTCATATTATAAAAGAAAAACTTCCCCACATGGAGGAGCATCAATTTTTGCTAAATATGATATAAATTTAAACAGCAGACCTGACATAAATATATTCTCTAAGGAACCAATAATTGAGGTGGCAGCCGCAGAACTTCTCACTAAATGCAAACAAACAATTGTCATAATATGTATCTACCGCTCCCCACAGGGGAACTTCGGTGAGATTTTAGATATTATGGAGAATATTGTGTATAAAATAACTATAACTGAGAAAAAACGCGTCATCATTGGAGGCGACTTCAATGTTGATTTACTACAAATAAATAACTCAAAAACAATACAATTTAAAAACATGGTCGAAAGCTACAATCTCAATATAACTATAAATACTGAAACAAGAATTACTGAGAATACTAAGTCATGTATTGATAATATATTAACAAATGTAGAATATTATAAAACAAAAGTATTGCAAACGCATCTATCAGATCATACCGGTCAGACAATTACACTAGAGGTAAATACAAAAAAAGAAAGAAAAGTTGTAAATATAAGAACGATTAATCCGAAGACACTAAAAGATATGAATCTCGATCTATCAATCATAAATTGGGAACACTTCTTGATGTCTTCTACCGACTGTGAGACATATTTCAATACGTTCTATAATAAATATCTCGATATTTTTATAAACATTGTCCTAAAAAGACAAAAGTTGTAAACAATTTCAAGTCCAAAAGAATATGGCTCACAGATAACATAAAAACACAAAAAAATAAGGTTGAGTTCCTTTATCAGCTTTATCTACAAACAAGAAACCCAGCTATACAAAATGAATATAAATCAGCTAAAAAATTATATAAGTCTAATTTGCAAAATCAAATAAGAGATCAAAATACTCGCCGTGTCCTAGAATCCAATAATAAATCGAAAACGCTATGGACGTTAATTAAAAATAAATCAGAAATAAACAATAAACGAAGTAGTAACCCATTCCCTGATTTTATATATGATAATAATGATGTAAGAATAGATGATCCAAACCGAATAGCTGATAAATTAAATCATTACTTTAGTACAATCGGAAACCAAAACAAACAAATAAAAAATAACCATATTTCTAGTCAAGCCAGAGGCACAATTTTTATGTATGCTGTTACTGAATGCGAAATTAAACATGTGATTACACAAATGAAATCGACATATTCAAAAGATGTAGATGATCTATCATCTATACTTATTAAGCAAACTGCTGAATATATAATTAAACCCCTAACGCAGGCAATTAATTTATCGTTATCTGAAGGCAGCTTTCCGGAAATATTAAAAATTGGACGCATTATACCAATATATAAAAAAGGTGACCACAATAATATAGGTAACTATAGGCCTATCTCAATTTTACCAATATTCTCAAAAATATTTGAAAGAGTAATATATACGAGGTTAACTGAGTTTATTGATAAAAATAACATATTAACATGTCAACAATTTGGATTTAGGAAAGGTCTCACTACAAACCACGCTATCTTTAATTTTTTACATTTTGTACTAAACAATCTGGATACAAATTCAAGGGTTTTCTCCATATTTTTAGACTTAACGAAGGCCTTTGATTGTGTTCCGCACTCGTTAATACTTGATAAAATAGCAAGTTATGGTATCCGTGGAAATTGCCACAAACTGTTGTCCTCATATCTACATGGCAGGAATCAAGTTACATCAATTAACATAAACAATAAACAGTACACGTCATCTAAGGCCCATGCCGGAATAGGTGTACCACAGGGAAGTATTTTGGGTCCATTGCTTTTCTTACTATTTATTAATGATATGCCACTACAGCTTAATGCACACATTACAATGTTTGCTGATGACTCGACATTTTGTATCAGTGATACTTGTATCACAAATTTAAATATTGCATCTAACCAAATATTAAATGATCTGAGCAAGTGGCTTGACTCAAATAGCCTTATAGCAAACGCCACAAAGACATATGTAATGAATATGAGATCACAACTAGGCCACACAGATATGAAACTGGAAAATGAAACCATTAAAGAAAGTAAAAGTACAAAATTTCTAGGCATAAATATTCAAAATGATCTGAAATGGGATGAGCACATCAATAAGGTGTGCTCGACCATTGCCAGATACTCTTACTTAATATATTCATGTAGGAACGATATCCATTTAGAAGCGGCTCGAGTTGTATACATGTCGTATTGTAAACCACATCTCACATATGGGATAATATTTTGGGGTTGTACCACACAACTGAATATACAAAAACTGTTTGTGATGCAAAAAAGGCTGATAAGAGCAATCTGCAATAAAAAGCCTCATACAGGATGCCGTGAATCATTTAAGCAGCTAAAAATTATGCCACTCATCAGCTTATACATATTTGAATCATTAAAATTTGTAATTAATAATATGCACTTATTCAACACAAATCAAAGTCAACACAGCTACAGTGTCAGACATAGAAATATACAAATACAAAAACACAAACACGCTTACATCCACAATTCTTGTGTGATACAACCCGTACAACTATACAACAAACTGCCAAACTCAATTAAATCTCTACCTAATAAATTGCTAATCAATAAAATAAAATGCCTAATATTAGACCAGTCTTTCTATAATTTAAGTGAATATATTGAATATTGTGAAGAAAATGCCTAGTCAGAAATGCAGATTTTAAATATTATTTTAGCTGTAACTCTTGTCTCGTCCATATACACAAATTTTAATATGTTTACACCTAGTTATTAAGTTTTATACAATTATATTTATTCATATACACACATTTTAATATGTTTACACCTAGTTATTAAGTTTTATACAATTATATTTATTCATTAACTGTTTTATATTTACAATGTTTTTAATGTGTTCCACCTAGTTATTAAGTTTTATACAACCTAGTTAGTTTTTATTTATACATACCTTTTTATATTTATTCATTGTCTTGTCATATCTACAAACATTTTTAAGGTATTACACCTAACGACAAGTTTTATTAATTGATATCAATGTATTTAATACTATTTTTAAGTTATTATATTATTATCAAACACTTCTGACTCACCCATGAATGTAATATTCTTTCTGGAAATAAATGAAATGAAATGAAATGAAATCCCAACCTGGAGATCAACACTTCCCAAATTATTACAGAGTCCAGGTGTGTTCCTTGATGATAGACAAGTGTTTTTGATAATAAAAAAACAACGCACAGAAGAAATAAATCGATAATTAACCCTTAAAAATGGAGATTTTCTGAAATTCCGTTACTTCTCCTTGATTTCATTTGTTTTATTTTAGAAATGAAGTAACGTAAAAATATAACCATTACTACTGAATAATTAGGTAACCCTTAAAAATGGGCATAGTATAATTGAAGGGCTTATTGTAATAAGCCACACAAACAGAAATTTGTGTTTTATTCTTGGATTCGATTAAGCAGTTATACAGGGTGTCCAAGGATGTTGTCCTTCAATTGCAGTACAGTTCCTGGTTGGTTACACCCCTTGATTACTTCCTATGGGGATACCTTAAAGAAAAAGTTTAAAAAAACAAGCCACGAACTGTACTGCAATTGAAAGACAACATCCGCAGTGAAATGGCCGCAATTTCCAGAGAGATGTGTAGATGCGTAGCGGCTAATTTCCGTTTTCGGTTAGAGGAGTGCCAGCAGCGTGAGAGTCAACATTTGGACAACGTAATCTTTGGCACATAATTTTCCAAAACTTTGTCTAAAAATTAATATAAAACTTTTTTTTCTGACATTTATTTATTTTTTATTCAATTTACAAATAGGGGGTATTTGTAAATTGAATAAAAAAATAAATAAAAGTCAGAAAAAAAAAGTTTTATATTAATTTTTAGACAAAGTTTTGGAAAATTAAGTGCCCTTTGTGTATAATAAGCCACAGTAGATAAATTGTGGTAATCGTCCAACAGATACCGTCACCATACCTAAAATCAAGTTTTTACATATTGGGGGTTTCATATAAATATCACTTTAAAACATGATAAGCCACATTAAAATAGCAACAGGTATTATTACACCTTTCGAAAAAAATCGATTTCGTACGAGAGTTTGAGTTTAAGTGATGAAATGCAGAGCACAATTGACGAGAGTGTTATTGACTAAGACTTTGTGCTAAAAACCAATGGTAGGCCTTTGGATACAAGTAAGCTATGTATTCTATTTCCTTTTTGTTGTATATCATGTTTACCTAAAAAAAATCAAAATGTTTAACATGGCTTACCATGTTATTGCAGTAATAACATGATAACATTAAACAGAGTAACAGAAACAGCACCTGAAAAAAAAACGCCATTTCTTTGGAGACAACGAAGAGACGGAAGTTATAAACAAGTCATATGAAAAAGAGGGGAGTAAATTAGGAAAGAAATATTCACCAGCACAAAGTAAGAAAAGTATTAAACCTCTTGAGTTGGGTTCACCATGCAGATGCAATTGCAGAGAGAAACTCAGTAATACCATTGATTAACTAATAATATTCTCTTTATTCATTAGTAATACCCATGAATTAATTTCTACAAATTGAGACTAATCAATATCAAGTTGGGAATAAGCAATATTAAATTGGGACTTCAAGCATAGCTGGCAGTTTAATCACAATCAAATTGGTAATAAACAACATCAAATTGGGAATCAGCGATTTCAAATTGGGATTGAACTAATATTATTCAAGAAATAACCAGTTTAAAAATGTTTGCAAAAATAACAGAAACTATATTAATTTGACATGTTTCGTATCAGTCTTCTAAATTTAGAGTATTTTTTAAAGTGAGCAATACATAGAGTTTTTCTTTTAAATATACATGTTTCTATTACAGCGTAATGCTGTATATCTTGAGATATTCGTTGTTTATTTTTTTTAAGAGTTCAATTTGAAACTTTAAACGAGTGTTTTCCACTCCCAGACTAAGCATGAAGTAAAATTTCGAGTTTAGAAAAGCCCCGCGTAGAAAATTTGTCGAGGGTCGCGCAGCGACCCGAGACAAATTTTCACGGGGCTTTTCTAAACTCGAAATTTTACTTCATGCGCCACGCGTATAAAACACTGAAATATTATGAAATTTACAATATACTACTCAATATACAATACATCAATATACTAATCTCTTTATATACTATATAAATTGATTGTGTTAATCCATTGATAATGGTCACTTTGTGTCCGAAATGTACATTTGGTAATTCAAATAAAAGTCTGAAGAAAGGTTATTAGTGCTTTATTCGTTAAATCTTTATATACTGTTTTTTTTATTTGTTTTTGTTATCTAAAACCTGTCGACCATCAAATAATTTGGCATGCAAAAGTAGCTCGCGTATTTCAAAAGGTTGAACACCCCTGGTATAAACAGTTTTCTAATAATTTTGTACTCGTATATCCAAAATGTTAGTGAAATATTATTTTAAATTATGTAAAATAAACCCTAATAATTAAATTCAAAAGTTTAAAATGGATACTAGTCTATATGGCTAGCTCAACATTGTATTAGGATAAGACAGGGGATACAATTTGTATTACCAACACAAACCCTGAAAGGCCCGCGGTAATATTTCAAGCACATCGTCGCGGTGGCGTCGATACGCCACTGATAACATTTTTTTTATTTTGGGAAAAACCCTTTTGCAGAACATTCTGCACAAACCGCATCGATCACTTTACCTCTCTCTTTCTATCCGGATATCCGGTGTCACATTAGTTTAAATAGAAGTGCTTAACCACAACATCTATCGAATAAATCAGCTGGTGATTCATTGGAAAATCGAAAAATCTCATTAATCTCGGATGCTAAAGAGCCGGGGAGAACGAGAACAGGTGACCGGATGGGTTCATTACGTTATTACCCACACACCTTTATGTCTCTGCGAAAATCACCGAGCATTTCACAGCGCAGGATGTGGAATTTTTTCAACGAAGGTCGCAGACTGTGAAGATCAAAGACACACTTCACTGGATTTGATTATTTGCACCAGCAACGACAAAAAAATGTATATGCTTTCCTTGTAAATTTTACGATTGTTTAATAAGAAGGAATTCCTGAATGACTGGCTTCGTTCAAAGAACGATACATCATTTCTAATGCGATATAAAACGGTATTTTAGGATTGGCAACACTGCTCAATTTAACGAACACTCCATCTCTTGAAATGACCGAGATTACCATGCATTTCCAAGACATTTGGATACCCTGTATTTAGAGTTTTTTGACTAATAATATATGATACTATTTTTTTGATTAATAATATATTATACTATTTATTTAATTGTGACCACTTTCAGAAACTAAAGTAATCATTATAAAACAAGAAGTATTTTAAACTACGATCGAAAACAGGTGTATTTACAAAAATTATATACCCAAATACACATTTAGGTATATAATTTCTGTAAATACACCTGTTTTCGATCGTAGTTTAAAATACTTCTTGTTTATAATGATTACTTTAGTTTCATGTTTATTTTCTTTACATAATTATCTATATAAAGCGTTTTATTTAATGAGGCATTTTTCAGCATTTAAGATATTTCGCAATGTATACTGCCTTTCAAAAAAAATCAGAACACCAAGTATTTATTGCACGATTTTAATAAAATTTACACAATTTGATCATGTAAACGAACTGTATCGATGATTAAAAAATCAACTTGAAAAACAAAAAAACAAATGAATAAAAATGAATAATGTGTTGGGCCTCCACGATTTCCCAAACACTCATTAACACATCGAGGCATGCTAGAAATCAGGCTGTCAATATCGACTTGGGGTATTTCATTCCAAACTTCGATAATTTGACCTCTAAGTTTCATTACAGTGTTAGCGGGGCGCTGTAAGTTACTTATTCTAACACCTATCATATCCCAAACATGTTCTATTGGCGATAGATCTGGAGAACGAGATGGCCAAGGTAACAAATTGATTTCGGCACTATCAAAAAACTGTCTTGTAATGGCCGCTGTGTGAGGTCGAGCATTATCTTGCTAAAAAATGAGGTTCTGCAAGCCATTTACATAGGGCACTAACACTGGCCGTAAAATGTTGTCAATATACCGAATCGCGTTAAGACTTGCTTCTAAAAAAACTAGAGGAGACCGACTACCATATGCTATCGCCCCCCAAACCATAACTCCCTGTGTAAGAGCCGTATGTCTATCAACAGCAAATTGTACAATTCTGCGTTCACCGCGTCGACGTCTCACTCTTCTGCGACCATCATGAGCCCATAAACAGAACCAAAACTCATCGCTGCAGATAATGTTATTCCATTCATGGGTCCATTGTTGTCTTTCCCTGCACCAATCTAGTCTTGCTCTGCGATGCTGCGGAGTAAGAGGTAGACACAATTGTGGACGGTAGGATCTTATACCAAATCTGCGGATTCTTCTGTAAACAGTAGCCATGGATACTCTTTGGCCATTTAGAGCCAACCAGTCATTTCCCAATGCCCGCGACGTTGTAAATCTGTCCCTTAAAGTTGTAAGACGAAGAGCTCGATCTTCACGCTCAGTGGTGCTTCTTGGACGTCCTGATCCAAGCCTACGTCGATTCTCCCCAGCTTCGGACCATCTAGACCAGCAGCGTCCGATCACCGATACACTACGGCCTACCCTTTCAGCAATAGCACGAACCGAAAAACCCGCTTCTCGCATTCCAATAATGCGACCCCTTTCAAATTCACTTAGATGATGATATTGTGCACGCCGACGAACACGGGGCATCTTTTTATGTTTTACAAACTGAAACGTCAAACTACTCAGAGGCTACTTGGATATTAGAAGCAATTACATTAAAAAATCAGCAGCTCTTCATAATGGTGAAATCAAGGAAAAATACCATTAAATAGTAACCAAAACAATTGATTTTTTGATCATCGATGCAGTTCATTTACATGATCAAATTCTGTAAATTTCATTAAAATCGTCCAATAAATATTTTGTGTTCTGATTTTTTTGAAAGGCAGTATATATGTACCAGCATAAAAAGCGCAGATTATACCGTGAATATTACAAAATATCGTCACGTAAACGATATCTTTTTTGTCGTATAGCTCCCCCATAATGCCGTACCACTTATTATTACACCCACATCCTCATTAAAACCAACTTACTATGCAACGATTCAACCCTCGTAGGTATCCCCGTTTCTCTCAAGAATCATCAAGTCAATTACAATTATTAAATTCCTCTATAAAAAAACAATGCTGCTTGAAATATTACAAAATTATTGTTTTTCTTATGAGATTGAGATCTACAAAATAATCAATGCTTAAATTATAAAGGGTGTTTTTTTAGAGGTATAAAAATTCGTTTTCAAATAAAACACATAAAAATCAATTAAACAGCAGATGTTTTGGCTTTAATAAGTAACCAATGTATACCGGGTGTTGAGGAAATCGCATGTTAATTTTAAAGTGTTCAAATATTGGGTTCCCTATTTATTTTAGAGACAAAATATATTTCACTTTTTCGTAGAGGGAAAAATTCTAAATTTATATATGTTCACACTTAACACTTTACGTTTCTCTAAGTTAAAATAATTAATAAAAAGTAATGTGATTTTATAAAAATAATGATTCCATGGTATTGATACAACAATTGCGGATATTCCCCGTTTTTTTTTTTTGTAAGTTCAATTTAAACCTTTAACAAGTGTTTTCCACTCCCAGACTAAGCATGAAGTAAAATTTCGAGTTTAGAAAAGCCCCGTGAAAATTTGTCGAGGGTCGCGCAGCGACCCGAGACAAATTTTCTGGGCTTTTCTAAACTCGAAATTTTACTTCATGCGCCACGCGTATAAAACACTATAATATTGTCAAATTTATGTATATTAGTACTTCACTTAAAATCTGCGTTTTATACGCGTGGAGCATGAAGTAAAATTTCGAGTTTAGAAAAGCCCAGAAAATGAACATGGGATTTCCTATGTTGCGTCCGCCAGGTCAACACCCGGTAAATTTATATATATATGTACCATACCGTAATTTAAATTACTCTGTTTGATAATGGCAACTTGAGTTGCTGAAACTGCAGTCACGAAAATACAAATATTGTGTTATACGAACAAAGTTAAAGTGTTTCATTTTATTTATTTTATTCAATATAATGGCATTTAGTATATAAAAATAATTTCGGGTATGTGACCACCGCGACTGCGTCTTAGGTAAACCATTCTACTGGTCCAATTTTTCAAACCCTTTGCCAATGTGACCGGGCTAATCTCGCCAATTACGCGGCAAATGTTGACCTTTAAGTCTTCTATAGTTGCTGGTTTAGCATAAACCAGTGATTTGACTTAGCCCCACATGAAATAATTTGATCACTAAACGTCTCTCCCAACAATGTAAGGGCTTTACGCGGGTGTTGCAAGTTGCGCCGTCCTGTTGAAACCATTTAGTTTTTAACTGATTTACATTCACGTTGGGAATAAAAAAAAATCGAATCATTGACCTGTAACGCTCGCCATTGGCGGTATCATTGGCTCCGTCTTCATTTTTGAAAAACTAGGGGTCAATGTAGTTGTATGAGCTCGTCTTGGGTTGCCATAAATTGAGCCATCATATTCCGTATATGCTGCTCAGATGGACGAATATGAGCACAACGAAATGGGCACAGTACTCGAGAAGTTTGACGCACAGAGCGCGCATTTTAAAAATAAAGTTCCTCAATTTGTAATCGTTGCTGGATTGTAAGCTTTGGCATGATAATTTGCCAAAGCTTGCTGGACAAGTTATACTATTTTTTAGAAGATTGTACAATGAATTTTTCTATCAAATATACATATCTTAATTATATGCTGTAAATTTTCAGACGGTCGCCGTTTTTAAAAAGTTTAATTTAAAGCTTTAAACAAGTGTTTTCCACTCCCGGACTAAGCATGAAGTAAAATTTCGAGTTTTGAAAAGCCTGAAAATTTGGTTTGGTCGCGTTGCGCGAAACGCGGAGCGGCCAAACCAAATGTTCAGGCTTTTCAAAACTCGAAATTTTACTTCATGCGCCACGCGTATAAGAGGCTGATTTCAAGTGAAGTTTATTCGTTCACAATATTTCAGTCTTTTTAGTGTTTAATACGCGTGGCGCATGAAGTAAAATTTCGATTTTAGAAAAGCCTGAAAATTTGGCTTGGCCGCTCCGCGCTTCGCGCTACGCGACCAAACCAAATTTTCAGGCTTTTCTAAACTCGAAATTTTACTTCATGCTTAACCTAGGAGTGGAAAACTCTTGTTTAAACCTTCAAATTAAACTTTTTAAACATAAGCGTGTGCATATATATACTCGAAAAAGAATTCCCTGTATAAACAATAAAAATAATTTAATTTAAACATATTAATAAATGTTAATAGTGTGTTGTATGTACAATATTCCTCCACTCGTTCTTGTTCTTTGCAAGCTTATTTGCCTCATTCCAAGTGAGTCCTTTTTATTAAGGTATGCTGGCACTGTACTATTCCAGGTTTTCTTTTCATCCTCTTGTATTGTACCCTTGCTTCCCAAATTTCTTTTACTGGAACAGTTTTCATCCTCTGTAGGTGTCCCTACAAATTTCTTGTCTTTTTCCTATAAACTCTCCAATTGGTTCAATATCCAGGTCCCTCCTAATTAGTTCATTCTTTATTCTATTTCTTCTGATTATTCCGTTTACCTTTTTTAGGTATTTTATTTCGCTTGCCTGTATTTTACTTTGTTGTTGTTTGGACAATACCCAGGTTTCACATCCATACGTCAGTATTGGTCTGTAAACTGCTTTATATACGTTTAATTTTATCTTGTTCGATACTTCCTTCCTGCTTAGGAAACCTTTGTTCATTGCATAATAGATATTGTTGGCTTTTTAAATTCGTTTATTTATTTCAACATTATTCTAGCTTCTTTTTTCTATTAATATTCCTAGATATTTATGCGTGTCTACTTGTTCTA
Organism: Philonthus cognatus; assembly: GCA_932526585.2. NCBI lineage: Eukaryota > Metazoa > Arthropoda > Insecta > Coleoptera > Staphylinidae > Philonthus > Philonthus cognatus. Next base: position 99,477,367 of record OW052244.1, read on the forward strand.
GGTGGGTTCCTTCTATGCAGATATTAGTGCTTATTTTCTCATTCGATATAACCATCACTTTACATTTACTTACATTAAGTTTCATTTTATTCTCAGTAGTACTTCATTCCAAATGTTTATATTTTTCTGTAGGTCTTGCTCATTATTACCAAAGAGCACTACGACATCTGCAAATGTACATTCCGTTATAAATACATTTTGTAGGTGTCTGTATCCGATTGCTATTGGTTTAGTATGTTTATTGCACTCTATTTTTTTTGCCACCAAGAGCTTCCCATTCTGATATCGGTTTGACAGATATCCATCATTGAAGTTCTACACCTCTAAAAAACACCCATTATCATATATAGGGCTATTCAAATAGAAGGAACAGAATTTTAAACTTTTGTCTCTCCAGGAACGTTGGAATTATAGTTCCACCTTTTGTAGTTTGGAAGAAATAAATGTTTAAAATCTGTTCCTTAACTGAGGGAGTTAAGAAACGCTAAATTACGTAATATTAACAAAACTCCCGTTGATTAGTTAAACTTCCCCTAATAAATAAAACTTCCTTTAATAAATGTTGAGGCTGTTTGCTGTTTACACGAATATTATCGTAATTTTATATTTTATACATATTTTAGATTTACACTAATGAAATTTGGAACTCTCCTATAACGTCCGCTCTTATTACCTTACCTGATGTTTTATGATAATTTGTATTTGCATATATATATTGTTACTTAGATATTTTTTGTACATTCCTCCATGAAGATGACCAATGGTCGAAACTAGTCGGAGAAAATATAAATCAGTGAAACAAACCAAGTGTTTAAACATAAAGACAATTTAACATAAAGAAAAATTGAGTTTGTCAAGTGTTTTAATTAAATATATCCAGAATGAATTAAATTTCCCTGTCGTGAAATATCCTCAAATATCCGTGATTAAAACAATTAAACCGCCTTTTTCTTTTTTTAATTTTTCTGCGCTGAAATTACCTGCGATTGTCACGAACGCCTCCTGTGCGATTGCGGGTTTACCTTGAACGCGCCTTTTTCGCGTTTCGAGGCAGACCTTTATCTCCCTATTCGTTCGTTTCTTTGCTGTGTATTTTTTTAAGCCACCGTTAATTAAACGGTTTGTCCCCGTTACAACGGGTGAATCTCACTGTGAAATTGCACAGGAATTACGTTAATTACGCTCTTATATGCAATATATTGTAAGTATTTAAATGCGCGAGTGAAAGATGATTATCTTCGGTTGAGGAAAAAGAGGAACAAGCGTGCTTAATTAAAATTGTATAAGTAAGCGATGGATTTAAAGAAAACATTTAATGAACATTTTATAGTTTAATTACAAACATTTTCTCAATAAAATCGATTAGTATTTTTGGCTATTAAAATCTGATGAAAAAAAAAATACGAAACAGTGGCCTGTATGTACACTCTGTGTAATCGTGCCATTGACGATGCCACTATAGAGCAATAGATGGCGTAGCTCGGTGGCGTAGCTCGATGGCGTAGCTCAATACGTAGCTCAATGGCGTAGATAGCTTTTTGTGATGGAGAGGAGGGATTTGAGTTAGTATTTTGTTTCATAAATTTGTTTTTCTAAAGTTATACAAAAACAAGTACAAAAAAATGATGATGTGTCCATCATAGCACTTTCCCCGTTATTCAAACAATTTATGATTGACATATTAACCGTATTATAATTGTAAATTGGTTAGACACCATTTCACATTGAATCGGCGTTTAGCACGCGTGGCGCATGAAGTAAAATTTCGAGTTTAGAAAAGCCTAATTTGGCTCGGTCGCTTCGCTTCGCTACGCGCCCGAGCCAAATTTTCAGGCTTTTCTAAACTCGAAATTTTACTTCATGCTTAATCTGGGATTGGAAACACCCGCTAGACGATCAATCATAAACTTACTTCGCAGTTTTTTTTATTGTACAAATAATGACTAAAATAAATAGAGTTGGTGCTGTAGTAAACTTTTGGCGTATACGATTTTCCTTCCAGTTTGACCACTTTTCAATTGGATAAGATTTTTATTTTTATTAATTATTCGCACTACAACAAATAGTTTACACAAGTCAAAATATGTGGTATAAAATATATATCTAGTACTAAAAAACATATATATAATCTAAATATGTATTACAAGTACTAAAATCTAGGTATACAAGCAAACATTTATTTAAATAAATCACTACATCCACTGGTTAAAATTGTATTCCAGGTATTCCTCCCAGCTGTAAAACGCATTCACCATCAGGAATGCTTTGACTAGTATTTTTTTAAATTTATTGATGGGTTTTGTTGTGATATGGTCGGGGAGCATATTGAAAAATTTAATGCCGTACTTTCGTTTTTGATTTACCAAGCCTAACCATTAGAGTGTGCATGTTTATTCTCTGCCTGGTGTTATAATTGTGAACGTGTGAGTTAGGGCGGTAAGAAGATACGTGCTTTCATATATATATATACAGTACTCTCTCGCTAATCCGCCACCATAAAATCCGGACCATCGGCGGATTACTGGAAACGGCGGATTATAGTGTCTAGGAACAAAAAAATAAAAAACATATGTAGATATTTACTCATATGCAGATATATTTTGTATTAGTATGTAGGTTTACAAAAATGAATTGAAATTAGAAAATAAACTGACACGTAACTGATTACTCAGGTTTTGAAAAATACTGGTCTAGTTTGGCCTGTTTTTTGCCATAATAAATCTTCGTAATTACTTGATCACGCATTTTACGTAAATTTCTAACCATATCGTATGTCATTCCATTTTCCTGAGCCCATTTAATGCAAGTGTCAACACTTTCCAAAGCGTCCTCTGATTTGACAGTGCAATCTACATGTACCGACATTTAGTCTGATGAGCTATCAAAGGATGAGTCAAATGATTCATTTACAAGCTCATCTTCGGTTAAACGTGGCTCATATATTTCTGGGTTTTCTTTAAACCAATTTTCAACATCTTCACGTGTTAAACCTGCATTAGGATTTGTTGCAAACTGTATCAATTCCTGTAATGGAATTAGATCCTCTTCTTCCCAAGTGTCATCATCTTCACAAATTCTAGGCCACAATTTTTTCCATGATGATTTGATTGCTCTTTCTCCAACTTCGTCCCAGGCATCAGAAACTGTAAAAACTGCATCTTTGATATTCAACATTTTCAGAGTTTCAGAAATGTTTGCCTCTCGACTTATGGCGTTAAGTAAAATCTTCTTTTTGTAATTGTTTTTCATCATTTGTATCACATTTTGATCCATTGGTTGGAGCAGAGGCGTACAATTAGCAGGAAGGAAGAGTGTTTTTATACAGCCGTCACTAGATGATAATTCGTCATTTGGGCCGTGTCCAGGAGCATTATCAAGCACAAGAAGAGCTTTCTGTGGTAGATTTCGCGACTTTAAACATTTTTTCACCTCAGGCACGAAAACATGATGAAACCAGTCGTAAAACAAATCTTTGGTTACCCAGGCTTTATTTTGACTCATATAAACAACCGGGAGATATATGTTCTTGAATGGCCTAGGGTTTTTAGATTTTCCAATAACTAAGAGTTTCAACTTATGACTGCCACTTGCATTTGAACAAGGCATAACGGTTATCCGCTCCTTGGATACTTTTCTGCCTGGAGCACACGTTTCACTTCTGTGAACATACGTTTTATGTGGTAAAAGTCGCCAAAATAAGCCAGTTTCATCGGCATTGTAAACTTGATCCGCCGTCAAATTAAGCTCTTCAATTTTTTTCATAAAAACTTCAAGAAATGGTGATACAGCAGCCTCATTGCTGGACAATTTCTCTCCAGTTATGGACAGCAACCTGATTCCAAATCTTGCTTTAAATTTTGTAAGCCATCCTTCACTAGCTCTGAAATCATTTTTCTTATAAATTTTCTCATAGAACTGGAGTGCTTTCTGTCGCAACACTTCAGCAGTTATCGGTGTGTGACGTTGACGCTCTTGTAAAAACCACGAAAAAAGTGTTTCTTCCAACTGTGGATATTCACCAGTTCTCATCGTTTGACGTTTTCCTATTCCAGACTCGGCGTTAGTGACATAGTTTTCGATCTTATTTCTGTTCTTCCGAATATCGTAAACTGTTGACCGCCCAATATGAAACTGATTTGCTATGTCTGTAAAAGGCACACCACTATCCACTTTCTTTAAGATTTCCATCTTTTCCATTAAAGTTAAAGTTTCGTGCTTTCGTTTAGTAGATCGCGATTGTGGTGAAGAAGCCATTTTTTTGCTAATGAACAACAAGAAAGACGCGCGACCGTTCGTTTTTGTTCCTAGTGGTGGACTAACGAGTAGTTGTTTACGACTAAACGGCGATGTATAGAACATTCCAGAAAAAAAAGAGAGGGAGGTGATTGCGGCGGCGGATTACCGAACCAAACTCGTTCAATAACGGCGGATTACAGAGAGTCTATAGATTGGATCAACTTGCGAAAAAACGGCGGATTATAGTAGTTGTCGGATTATGGAGCGGCGGATTAGCGAGAGAGTACTGTATATATATATATATATATATATATATATATATATATATATATATATATATATATATATATATATATATATATATAAAAGATTATATAAAAGATTATAAATAAGATTTTAAATATTTCATTGTATAATTCAATATCCGGAGGTGTATTTGCACGGGAAGTAGTTGTTTCAATGGATATTTATCGTCTTAAATTGTCTTATTAATTAAGACACTGTTTGCATTTTCACGAATAGTTTTTTCGTAATTTTATATATTATATATATATATATATATATATATATATATATATATATATATATAATATTTATAGTGATGGCACAGTGAGTATTTCACATTAGATGTACGCTTGGCGATAATCTGCAGAGTAGTCATAGGAACATATGATACGCACTACTCTTTGCTGAAGACCTAAAATCCTGTGTCTAATAGCAGAGTGACCCCATACTAATAGACCATATAACATGTGACTCTATATTAGAGGTAACTCGTTACACTTCTACGGATACTATCTTTGATAATCTGCGTATTAGAAAAATGTTGGAGCATAACTTGTTGGCCAAAGCATCACCGTGTGTATGCCAAGTCAAAAGGAAATCCATATGTAATCCAAGAAGATGGCAGAGTGGGTATTTCACTTCAGATATACGCTTTCCGATAATCTGCAGAGTAGTCATAGGAACATTTGATACGCACTACTCTTTACTGAAGACCTAAAATCCTGTGTCTAATAGCAGTGATTCCATACTAATAGACCATATGACATGTGACTTTGTATTAGAGAAAAGTAACTCTTAACACTTCTGCGGATACTATCTTTGATAATCTACGTATTAGAAAAATGTTGGAGCATAACTTGTTGGCCAAAGCGTCACCATGTGTATGCCAAGTCAAAAGGAAATTCATATGTAATCCAAGAAATTTAGTAGATGTCTTATCCGTCAAATTCCTCGATAAACTGAACGTGATATTTGCCGATTTATCGCAGGTAAGTTTGAGTCGGTTATAGTTGAACCATTCTAGTGTCATGTTACAAGACTCATTCTGCGATTCTGTCACTTTCTCAATATATTCCCCTTGTGTTGTTATGGTGGAATCGTCGGCAAATAACATTGGTAGAGGAAACCGGAAAGTCATTAATGTAGATTAAGAATAGTAATGGGCATAGAATGGAACCTTGTGGAACCCCCTGAAATAATGACAAGTTGTGTGATCTATTCCCATTTGAATATACGCATTGCGTTCTTCTAGAAAGGTACGACATCAACAGACCACAGGTTTCGGGATGCAAATTATAAAAATAAAATGTACGTACTTTTTGTAAATAACACACTTGGTTAAGAATGTATACATATCAAATACATATTAAATCTCTTTATACAAGTTGGTAATTTGTTTCATCGATTTAAATAAAAAATGAAACAAACGAGGATTGTGCGTGTAAAACAAAGATGAGCGCGCGCGCCCGTGCGGAAATTTGGATTTATTGTGAAAGAAGCGGTTCGGTATGTAAAAGCCACAAATTCCGTGTGGAATAATGGGGGGCGAATAAATTTTCCGGATACGCCAGTGTTTTTGTTTGTGGTAATTACAGATAAAGCTTTTCGTGATACCAATTTTTCTGTTTACATTTGCAAGGCGTATTCTTTCATCCATTTAATCATGAATATGTAAATGGAAACACTTTTATTCGATAAATTGCGTAAGTATTTGTTATACAAATAATTGGTATGAAAAAATTCTACAATGTGATCAGAGAAGTGCTCTTTAGAAAACACTTTTTGAAGTAAATTAACTAATTTATCAAAATAATGAATGTGAAAGTAATTTATTGTAGGGTCCAGTAGCTTAAAAATGTTTTTTTTTTTTATTATTTGGGTTTCCACTTTACATTGCTTCTCCATAAGCATATCTTCTAAAGCATTCTTTAACCTGATTTTTTATATTTGGGTTTCCACTTTACGATGCTTCTCTATAAGCATATCTTCTAAAGCATTCTTTAACCTGATTGTTGAGTATTTAGAATAATTTGCGCTTTGATGCATTTCTCTATTTTGTATTAATCCTGTATATCAATCTGTAGCTGGATTCATCCGTTGATTGAATATATAAATAAGCTTAATTGTTGAGGCAGTTGATAGTTGAAAGTTCATTTTCACTTTGATTTAGTTTAAATAAAACACTTATTACTTTCAAACACTTTATTGTACTCGCGAAAATTCGATATAAATAAGCGTTTTGGTACTCTTGAGTTCTCTTAAGTAGTGACATTTTAGAGTTGTTCAATCTGACTATGTTTTAAAATCAGGTGAAACAGTAACATTTTTGGAAATTAGAAATGTTGTATCACTGTTCTCAGCCTAAAAATCAAGTGATATCGAGATTTTATGTCTCTTTGTGTTGTAAAATCTTATATGTATGTCTGTTGTGTTATAATTTTAAGTTTTGGTCTTTTTTAACGTTTTTAATTTACTGTAACAATATTCTGTTATCCTGTTATACTTTTGTATTTAATCACTTAGACCTTATCCCAATGCTTATAACTTGTATCTATCATTCTAAGTCATATATTCTTGTTTGTTATATTTTTACCAAAATTGTTAAACATATTATTACTACTTGATCGTACTTATAGGCACTACTTCATTGATTTATTTTCTTGTTGACCTGTGTAAAACTTGTTAAGTTGCTAACACCAATAAAGATATTATTATTATTATTATTATCAAGTCAAGTTGTAAAATTCTAGAGATCCATCGTTGTATTTGTGCTTGAAAATCAAGTCAAATAATGAAATTCTAGAGGTGTTGTATCACCGTGTCTCTAGTTGAACATTAAAATCGTACAATGAATTTTTTCAATGAAATTTAACCAAGTTTCTTCATTGAAAACTTTTATACAGGTAAGAAATCTTTTAAATATACATACCACGATGCAAACGCTATATTTATTTAGCGTGGAAAACATTTAATCCAATTATAGGTACAATATTACAGCGATCACTATTTTTAAGTGCAGGGTGGAGAAATCGGAAATAGCAAACAATAAATCCTGGGCCGTTCCTCCGCGCACAATGCCCACCCGACAAAGTTGAAAATCGATATTTCCTTTCGACGTTCAAACACGAAGGTAAAGAGAGAAAACCATGAACTTGAACCTCGAACGAGAAATTCAAGAAGTTTGTGAGAAATACATTCGCTATTCATACAAAAAAAACTCGTTTATATACAGGGAATTTTTCTTTTAAGTTCTGATATTTTCCTGGGTTACCCTAAAGTAGTTTTCTTTGTAAGGTTGCTTCGTAATAAAAAAAAGTTGAATAAAAAGTACATCGTTTTTGACGAAGTATTCGAATATGAGATAAAAAATGGGGAATCCTATTTAAGATTTCAAAGTTGCACCACGCCCCACATACAGGGGGGGTCCAATTTTAACTTTGGATCCTGCTATTTTTTTCTGTACGATGCGTATTTTTCGAGATATACGCTATTCCAGTTTAACTATTTGACCATTGAAGAACTGCAATAGTCAGTCTTAGGTCAAAATGTGGCTATTATATGATAACCCCAACATTTGACTAGTATCGTCACTTGGAAACGAATATTTTACTATTATCGTCACATTGAAAGGAACATTTTACTGTTGCAGTCTTTTTAAGTGAAAGTATGGCTATTATAGTGATCTATAGTCAGAATAAAGCCTTTTTTAAGTGAAAGTATGGCTATTATAGTGATCTATAGTCAGAATAAAGCCTATTTTTTGTCTATTCTTATTCCTCTTAGTGTAGATTGTTAAAATAATCGCATTTCTTGAATTACATTGCATTTTATACAAGTAGAAAACAGAATTATTTAAAGAACAAAATTGTGTTTAACGTTGTTCTTTTTTTCTTTCAACTATTCAATTATCCACGTCTATTTGTAGAAGTCGTTTTCGTGTCGTGTGAAAAATCACGGGCATTAATTGCGACGACCTTTCGCGACATTCACAATGCTCTTCATTAGGTGAGGGACGTGAAGTCGGATCAATTCAATCAAACCGCTCTCGATGTTTCTATTTATAGACTTTGATTTCTTATTCCCAACTTGGAATTCCTGCGACGACCTATACGAACAAAAAAAAGGTGTCTCCGAGACGTATATGGAGTAAGTAAATCATTGGATATTACTTGAAACTTACTTATACGCACGTATGCAAGTAAGTGTTCATTACGTTGAAGGTTCAGTTACTTAATTCACGAATAGATATGGATTTCGATACGATTGGAAGTGTACAGGGAATTTTTCTTTTAAGTGTACATAATCCCATGCATGCTTTGTAAAATTTCAGACATTCATTCCTTTTTTTCAAAAGCGTTCAATTTATAATTTCGAACGAGTGTTTTCACTCGCTGCAAATTGACCAAACATATCGTTTGGTAAATTTGCAGCAATTCGTTGTTTTTATAAAAGAATCCGGATATGCATACTAAAAACAAACATTTTGTGAAAACCTAATACTTCTTGAAATATTCTGCAACTGGTGATTTTATTTCGATTTTGTTATTTTCTAAGAGTTTCTTGAAATATTCTGCAAGTAATAATTAATTGGCAAGTTCACTTTATTCTATTTTCCAAGAAATTTCATCTTTTCAAGAAAGTGTTTATATTTATAGAAAATAATATGTAATCACAGCATTTTCAACGAAATTAACTACTGGAAAAAGATATTTACACACGTAATCGCACTTGTGCTACATTTTCCTCTCGTTTTGTACATCTACGCGAATCATTATGTCATTTCTCCTTATAGAAGTCCCATTTGCAGTACCTGTGCGCTCAAAACGCTAAAAGCAGCCGTTTTGTGACTCATTTGCGGATGATTTATAAACGCCTAATTACGAACACGTAATCCCACAATAAGTCTTGTTCTCGGTTTTACGACCAACGAGGAATTTACAGAAATTAACTTAACATTTTGTTTAAAACTAATACTGATAGAAGTTAGTTAGGATATATTCCGACGTGACGTTCACATGACCTTACCACGTTAAATCAAGTAAAAAGGTAAAGACACAAAACATGGCTTATAATTAAACACTGATCCAAAGTGGAGTTCAAACTATATTGGAGTGAAATTTTGAGTTTAGAAAAGCCTAAACATTTGGATTGGCTCAAACTAAATTTTAAAAACTCTAAAACTTGAAATTTTACTGCACGCTTAACTAAAGAGTGCAAACACTCCATAGAAGCTTCAAACTGAACGTTTTTATAAAACCAACGAATTCCTGAAATTTTACCCAACGCTGTAATTATCGGGATTTGTATACTTAAAAGAGAAATTCCCTGTATGTACGTTTATAATTCATAGCCGACTCATTGCATTATAATTAAATACATTTTAAACAACTTCATTTTGGCTATGGCCAGATTCGGTTGCACTCTTTATAATTGCAAAGGTTAAAACGGATTTTTTTGTGTATTCTGTAAAGTGCACACTCTACCGTCTTATTTCTAATAATACGTGTTTATTTTTGGTGTCGTGAAACGTTCTACCCTTTCCTTTCCACAACTAATTAACCCAGGGTGGATGCGATCCTTCAACTAGAACTGGAAAGAGGAAGCTTATTTAATGTTGTCGTTCATATTTTTCGTAAATAGGGGTAATCTAAATATAAACTAAACGAAATCATTATAAAATAGTTTGTTTACAAAATATGTTCCATCGGTGAACATAAAATGTTGGTACAAATCGAAAATTGGGTAATGTCAAATATAACCAAATTTGTACCAGTTAAGTCAGGTTCTTTTAAAGAAGGGTTATAATATGGAGTAACAGTAAAATTATTTAAATGAGAGGAAAAGAAAGGTCCAAAGTTTAGCACAGACTAAACAAATTTTACGTGTCCCAACATTTTGTTTGCCCTGATGGTACCTACGTAATTTGAAAATGAAATACTTTTTAAGTCACTGTTTTGTGTTGTAGGCGTTCACTTTGTGATACATCTTAAATACACTTGAAAATAAAACACTTTTTACCTTGTTTAACCACTGTATTTTGCACTTAATTTGTGACTATAGTTTCGACTATCTAGTCGACCTTAAGTTTGATAATGACTACTGGATAGTCGAAACTATAGTCACAAATTAAGTGGAAAATACAGTGATTAAACAAAGTGAAAAGTGTTTTATTTACAAGTACTTTTGAAGTCATTTTATTGTCACAGCGATACAATATTGTATTTCCCTACGTGCTGGAGCCGTCAAAAATGACAGGGGGGGAGACGATTCAAAGGGTATAAGGATATTCGGGATAAGAAACGAGACAGTTGGAATTTGGATGGAGACTCAGAAAGTTCAGTTCAATTCAAGTCAGTTTATTAGTTATTCAAAGAATAAGTTAAAATTAAGTCAAATAATAAAAAAAAAGAAGGATAAACATTGTAATAACAAAGTGAGCAAAAAGGAAAAAGGCGAGGGAAAATAATACAAATAACGTGAAGGGCCGGATTTTCCGTGGAAAACAAGGGATTGTGTCTCACTGTTACTTGGGCGACTAAGCTATAGGGCCGACCTAAGTCAGTACTGTGAGAGATTGTCTTACTAGTTGATTTTATGTGAAGATCAACGCGCAGGGCTGACCTGAGCGTGGATCGTCTCACTCGTTGATTGCTTAAGTCACAGTTCATATATATCCAGTTAGCCAGTCTCTGTATAAAATGTAGTAACAGCGTTTGGATGCTGCATCCAAAAGCGAGACCTGTGATTGTTGTATATAGTCGTCTGTCTTACTCGTACCCCACATCCTGACCATAGTCTCTCTTTTACTACTCGATTTCCAGTTCTCCTATAAGCATTGGCTCCCCTTGCTAAAGTAATCAACGTGCAGGGTCGACTTAAGTTAGGACCGTGAGGGACTTCCCACTAGTTAATCAGGTGAGTTTAGGTAACGTGCAGAGCCTACCTAAGTGATCGCCGTGAAAAATTGTCTCGCTAGATAGCTAGCCTGGGAGGTTGGCGTGCAGGGCCGAATTGAGCGTGGAAAACGAATGATAGTCGATTTCTTCGTTTCTACTCAATTTCCAGTTCTCCCATAAGCATTGGCTCCCCTTGCTAAAGTAATCAACGTGCAGGGCCGACTTAGGTTAGTACCATGAGGGACTTCCCACTAGTTAGTTAATCAGGTGAATTCGGTAACGTGCTGGGCCGACCTAAGTTATCACCGTGAAAAATTGTCCCACTAGATAGCTGTCCTGGGCGATTGGCGTGCAGGGCCGACTTGAGAGTGGAAAGCGAATGATAGTTGGTCTTCGTTTAAATTGGATAGTGTAAGTCCATACATGTTCCACGTTCTTTTCCAGAGTCGTTTGTTTCGAATCTTCAATTAAAAATTCCATTTACTTATGTATAATTAAAAATTAATTACCGCATTTATTTTATACAATATTTCCCACTTGTTAACAATAATTTCACATGATGCGAAAAACATTAGCATGTATAAAATTTAATTTATTACGTAAGTAATCAAACTAAAACAATTTATGATGACTAAAAATAACGGGAGTTGTAATAAAGTTAAGATTCAACAACAATGTAGATTCATTTAATAAAAATATAAGTCACGAAAGCGTATACATGTCGTATTTAAATTAATGAACAGGCTTTTGTATTTACCCCAAAATACATTTTAAACTATTTCTACAATAGAAAATGAGCTGGAAAAAAAAAGAATTTGCAATTATTCCCCATGTATTTTGTTTGTACTTTTAAAAAAATAAAACGAACAATAATAACGGATGGTTCAGAACGACTCATCGAATTTTGTTAAATAATTTTAAACACTAACGATTTAGCATCTCTTTATTCATCCATTCAAAACAGAACTATAAGTTTGAGCAAGAGAGGTCTTTAGTCGCACTGTGCCTCGAACGTGTACAAGTTTGGCGTTCCCTCTTTATCTTGAACAACCTTATTAATGTTTCCATTGCAAGTGCATAAGAATTTCCGCTCTAAAAACAGACAATCGAAAAACGTTTAAGGTTTTCCAACTACACGTTCAATTTAGAGCGAATGTACCCACACACACTACTCGTACAGGTTGGACATGCATGCACGACGATGTGCGTCCAACATGCACGTGCTTAGCATTAACTAACGTGTTAATAAAAATTGCAAGATGCATCAAAAAAAGTGTTGTTTTTTTTTCCCTTCCAACGAAAGAGGGCGACCCTCTTGGGTCAGTGAGTAGAGCTCCTGCTCTTGAGCCAGAGGGTCATGGGTTCGAATCCCACCAGGGGGTGTCACTTTCTTATGGGAAAATTGGTACCCTCTGGAGCCATGGATGTTGTATGAATGCGTTGTGACGTCCATATGAATTATATAACGTGTGTATGTGAACAAGTTAATTTAAATCGGAAATAATTAAATACAAATAGCAGCTGACTGTATGGCCACGAGCCGAAACCCTATCAAAACATCGACACTATTTTTGCCAGCCGTAATGTTAGTTTTCTATTTACTTGTTTGACATAATTTTGATGATTTCTTTTAAATAAAAAATGAATGTACTTATTAGTATGTAGAAACTTTAAGAAATTTAAATTCGTGTAGTATTTTGCAGTTTGTCCATTAAAATATGCAGTTTTCATTAATGTTTCGCGAATTGAAAATATTTTCTTTAAATCCAATCGTGTTGGTTTTGTTTTTAAAGCCCACTTTGCTTAAACAGAAGAATTAATGTTGTAAAAGAAATCTCTGCTATTTAAATTTTTTTTCTTATGCATTCGGGTCCTCAAGAGCCGAGGTCACAAACAATTTTTTTTTTAATTTATCATTATTTCATTTTTTTATAATGTATCGACCATTTAAGTATACTGTTCGTTTGTTTTAAAGACTGTTAAATTATACCAAAGTTTTCATGTTCAATACAAAAAAGAATGCGCTAACAAATTTCATCTAATGTAATTTGCATTCAAGTTATGGCGAAAAAATGAAAATCGACAAAATTATTTTTTCCTATAACTTTGTTATTTAACGAGCTTAAGTTTGAAATGTACTCCAAATAATATTCAAGGAACATAACAAAATTGAAAGTTTTTTTACAAGGTGTTCTATTTTCAAGATACGTCAATAGAATAGAAGTAGAATATACCTGAAAAATTGAGATGTCTGTGAAGCTAGCAATATTTCCAGCAATAACCACGATTATCCAAAAATGTTAATTATTATTTTTAATGACAAATAAGAAGAAATTCATTCACTTCGCAACCTCTAAAAATATTATATGAGTTAAATAAACACTACAAAGCAACATTTGCCCATTGTAATTACTACGTTTCATATATAAAAGATTTTCTATTACAATCATTTTTAAGTACCCATATCTACCTTTGGCCCGCGTTATTTTGAGTGAATTTCTTTATAGATTTTTAACATGAACGCGACGACCAGCCCAATTTTCAGGTTCTTCTAAACGCGAAATTTTACTTTATTCGCCACACGATTTAAATATCGTGTTACCAAACATCTGGAAAATGTATTAACGTAAAATAAAACTTAAGCAGTATATTTTAAACGGCATTTTTTTTTCTTGAAGTCATGTTGACAATATTAATTGGGTTTTTGGTTTTAGCGGCGGAATTAATTCAAAAAATAGAATGGAGACGGACACTTTATTGTAGAAATAGAATAGAATAGAATAGAATAATTTATTGATGTTTAGGATCACAGATCATACATACGTCAGTACAAAACATATAGCAATTTTAAAACAAATGTCAAACAATAGATGGTTACAATCTTAATAATAAAAACTCATCCCAGTCATAAAAGGCACCGTCCAATAGTATTGCTTTTATTTTTCTTTTAAAAGGTTTCAGTGGCAGGGCACGTAGTTCGAGAGGTAGAATGTTATAGAATTTGATTCCGAAGCAATTTACGCTCATCTGACTTCTAGTTAGCCTTAATTGTGGCTGGCAAAGGTTTTTCTTAGTTCTAGTGTCATGATCATGATTTAGAGTATGACTAGTATACTTGTGGATATTTTTCCTGATGTAAATAAGGCATTCGAATATATAAATGCAGGGAACAGTTAATATACCCATTTCTCTAAATATATGCCTACAGTCCTCCCGATACCCCAGCGCTGCAATGATCCTAATTACACGACGTTGTAATGAAAATATTCGGTGCCGGGCATTGGAGTGGCCCCAAACTAAAATGCCATATCTCAGGTGTGATTCGTACAAGAAGTACGCTGTTCGTACAACATACTGAGATGCTCTTTCGCGCAGGTTTCTAATTAAATAGGTACTAGAATTCAATCTTTTGGCGATTTCATCAGCGTGAACTTTCCACAATAGGGCACAATCGATATGTACCCCCAGAAATGTTGTAGATTTTGTTAAATCCTCAAGGCCGTGATTGTTAAGAGTAAATAACATTGATATGGTTTTGTCATCATTAAGGGCAAGTTTGTTTGCGAGAAACCATGTTGCTGCTCTACGTTTGGCTGCCTCATGCATCAGCACGCAGTCTTCCAGCGTCTTTGTAGATGTTAATACTGATGTGTCATCTGCATACATAATCGATTTAACTGGTTCCATATATGCGTCAAAATCATTAATAAAGATTAAAAATAGTAGTGGTCCCAGAATAGACCCTTGCGGAATCCCACATGAAATAGGAAGCCGACTGGAAGCTTCATGATTAAGATGGACATATTGTAATCGACCAGTCAAATACGACATGATGAGTTTACAACTGCTTGGCTCGAAGTTATATACATAAAGTTTCCGCAACAGTTGACTATGCGAGACGCAGTCAAATGCTTTGGATAAGTCAAAGAAAGTTGCTAGAGTAAATTCACGCTTTTCGAACGATTCCACAATATTTTCGATTAAATTAGCAACAGCTGAGCTGGTAGACTTGCCTTCTCTAAAACCAAACTGATGCATCGAAAACAACTTGTGTTTCTCGAAAAAATCCATTATTTGGTTAAACAATATTCGTTCCGTTATTTTGGAGAATGCCGGCAGAATAGAGATAGGTCTATAATTCCCGCAGTCATCTTTGTCTCCCTTTTTGTGTATGGGTATTACTTTAGCCACTTTGAGAATATTCGGGAAAATACCAGAAGCAATTGAGCTGTTGATTAGTTTAGTGAGAGGCTCGATGATAATATCCACAGCACTTTTAATTACCTCACAGGTCAAACCAAAAACGTCCCTACTTTTATTATTTTTTAAAGAATTTATTGCATCTCTTACCACCACGCCAGAAACTCTTTTAAAAGAAAACAACGGGACATTGTCCGTTGAGATATGTTCACATGCCAGTATAATGGGATCAGGTGAGCAAGAGTCCATATTGTCTATAATTTTATTGGCTATGTGTGCAAAAAAAGTATTAAATTCGCCAGCCGTAATACTGCCAGATGTCTTGGGTACCTCTTTACTAATTTTAATAACCTGCCACATGGCTTTGGACTTATTAGCAGAAGTATTTATGTAATTATCATTTGCTTTGGTTTTTGCTTTAATAATAGCGTTCTTGTAATTCAGCCGCATTAGTTTTTTCATTGCAATCAAATCGGGATCGCGTAATCGAGTCGATGCTTCATGAATTAGATTCAGATTTTCACGCATGTTATACAATTCTGTCGAGAACCAAGAAATCCTGGATTTATCACCTTTAAATTCTTTCGATCTTATTGGAAAAGCTGTGTTAAAGCAATTGATAATAACATTTACAAAATCTGACCATATTTCATTTGTTTCACCTCGATAGAGTCCAATCCAATTCTCATTTGACAAGAGTTGGTAGAATATATCTTTGCCGTACTTGGTAATAAATGTGTATGTAAGATACGATTCAAGAGAGGTGTCCCATGGTTACCTTGATTTGTAGTGCTTTGTGCACCAATAAATGTAATACGAAAATAGTTTGCCACGTTTTCTTTGAAGAAAAAGAAAATTATACTTACTTTCAGACTAGACTACATCACCCGATGGCATAGATTACCTAAATGAAATCTGATGTCATCAGATTACGTGTGTGAAAAGAGACAGAAAACTTTATAATATGTCTGCTATGGTTTTTAGATAAAACATACGAAAACGTATGTTCCGGTATGCAGCTTTCAAATGTTAAAGTTAAACGTCACATTTTGACAATGTTTTCGTAAAAGTAAATCTGCAATAACCCAGCCACAAATCATTTTAATTAATGTGCACAATCGTTTAAAATGTGAGTTTAAGTGGTATAATTCCAATTTTCACATCTACTAAATAATTCAGGTATTTACAGAAATAGATAATGCATTTATGTTGATTTTGTGTTAGCTCAAACGAAAATGTTAGTTGAATTCAGTAGATTTGGCAAATAGTCCTCGGATTAGTTTGTGAATACAGGGAATTTTTCTTTAAAGTATACATACAGGAAATTTTCTATCAGGTATACATATGCATACGCTTTCTTTTTAAAGAGTTCAATTTGAAGCTTAAAACGAGTATTTTCCACTCCCAGACTAAGCATGAAGTAAAATTTGGAGTTTAGAAAAGCCTGAAAATTTGGTTTGGTCGCGTAGCGCGAAGCGCGGAGCGGCCAAACCAAATTTTCAGGCTTTTCTAAACTCCAAATTTTACTTCATGCGCCCCGCGTACAAGACACTGATTTCAAGCGAAGTTTGCTCGTTCAAAATATTTCAGTGATTTCAGTGTTAAATACGCGTGGCGCATGAAGTAAAATTTCGAGTTTAGAAAAGCCTGAAAATTTGGTTTGGCCGCTCCGCGCTTCGCGCTACGCGACCAAACCAAATGTTCAGGCTTTTCTAAACTCGAAATTTTACTTCATGCTTAGTCTGGGAGTGGAAAACACTCGTTTTAAGCTTCCAATTGAACTCTTTATAAAAACGTATGCATATGTATTTCTAATAGAAAATTCCCTGTGTGTATACTTAAATGAAAAATTCCCTGTATTTTTTAATTATATTATTATTTTTTTTAATTATTATGTCTGACCTTTTATATGTCGATTCCCAAAGCGTGTAGCCAACTTATATTTAAAAAAAGATGAAATCATGGCACTCTAGAGTTTTTTTTTTTTTATAGAACATACGATATTAACTAAAATGCTTTATTTTATTTGTATTTTTAAGTAAAAACTACAAACGACATAGCAAGAATAATGCAATATTAAATTACGATGAAATAAACACTCGATAAAATCAACTTCAAAGACGGGACACAAATATAAATAAAATATATATTATTATTATCAGGTTATCACAATCAATTTATAAAATAAAATTAATATACATTTATACAAAGGAAAACATCTAAAAGTCGGGGTGAAATAAATAATAAAATAACGATAACGAACTACATCAAACAACCAAACTTTATTCATGTGTGTGCGTGTATAATTTAACATATGACACATGAGTTTTAGCTCAAATATCCAGTTCTTTTTAATGGTGTACAAATCAAATATAGCTGCCATAAGAAAAATTAAACTAATAAATAAACAAAATATATTGATAACGAACTACATCAAATAACCAAACTTTATTCGTGTGTGTGCATGTATAATTTAACATATGACACATGAAATTAATTAAATATAGCTGCCATAAGAAAAATTAAACTAATAAATAAACAAACAATGCCGATAACGAACTACAGCAAACAACCAAACTATGTTCATGTGTGTGCGTGTATAATTTAACATATGACACATGAATTTCAGCTCAAAGATCCAGTTCTTTTTAATGGTGTACAAATCAAATATAGCTGCCATAAGAAAAATTAAACTAATAAATAAACAAAATATATTGATAACGAACTACATCAAACAACCAAACTTTATTCGTGTGTGTGCATGTATAATTTAACATATGACACATGAAATTAATTAAATATAGCTGCCATAAGAAAAATTAAACTAATAAATAAACAAACAATGCCGATAACGAACTACAGCAAACAACCAAACTATGTTCATGTGTGTGCGTGTATAATTTAACATATGACACATGAATTTCAGCTCAAAGATCCAGTTCTTTTTAATGGTGTACAAATCAAATATAGCTGCCATAAGAAAAATTAAACTAATAAATAAACAAAATATAACGATAACGAACTACATCAAACAACCAAATTTTGTTCGTGTGTGTGCGTGTATACTTTAACATAAGACATGAGTTTCAGCTCAAAGATCCAGTTTTATTCAATGGTGTACAAATCAAATATAGCTGCCATTAGAAAAATTAAACTTTGATGTCGTATCTTAAAAATGGGACGCCCTCAATAAAAGCTGACATTTTTGTGTTTTTCAGTTGCCGATTAGGATACATTTCAAATTCCCGCTCGCTATCTTTCTAAATAACTAAGTTATGGCAAAAAAAAATAGAAGATTTTGACATTATTCGTTACATTGTGAAAACAAATGAGACTAGTTGAAATTTGTGAAGATAATTTTATTTTGTGTTAAAAATTGAAACTTTTGCCTAATTCAACCGTTTTCGTGTCTCTAGTAGTTTACGGCATCTCAATGGTAAGCACGATAAAACAATCGCACGGTATATAGCGATAATTAAAGCTTTTGATAATTTTTCTGGAGTTCAAGTTTGGGATAGCCTGAAAATTTGGCTTGGTCGCGTAGCGAAGCGGAGCAACCAATCCAAATGTTCAGGCTTAAACTCAATATTTTTTTTCATGCGCCACGCGTCTAGAACACCGATTAAAATTTCGTGTAATCAAACATCTACAAAAATTATCAACGTGATAATAATAATAATAATAATAATTCTTTATTAACGGACAAGCCATTTACAATGTAGAGCCAAAAACATATAACTAAAATGTAAGACACAAAACATGAATCACAAATATGCACAAAGACACATATGTTAATCTGCGTAAACCACAATAGGGTTATAACATTTAGTGCACACCATCCGCGAGACTCCTCCTAATTAAACCTAAAGATGAGTTTAAAAAGTCAATTCCGCTACAAATGTCATGATATCAAACTTAAGCAGTATATTTTGAACTTCATATTATTTCAATGTTTTATCAGTGGCGGCCGGTGGCCAACTTCATGTAAAACAAAAATGCCAAGGTAATTAATCCCGGAATTAAAAGGTGCACTCGTTGTGGTGCTAAACGCATGTATTAATGACGCAATTCCGTGACGTAAGGAGCATTGATAAACAAAATGGATACGTACTGGTTTCAACCTCATTTTTTATATCTTGGATTTGAGCCTCACATGAAGTTAGCTCGCGGTCCAACTTTATGTGAGGCTCAAATCCAAGATACAAAAAATTAGGTGGGTCGAATTGGGTAAAGGTAAACACTTGTATTGTTCCATGTTTTTATTTTCAGTTGACTGCCACGTGTTTCGATCCGTTACGATCATTTTCAAAGTTAGAACTCAGTTTTAACTTTGAAAATGATCGTAACGGATCGAAACACGTGTCAGGCAACTGAAAATAAAAACATGGAACAATACAAGTGTTTACCTTTACCCAATTTGAAAATTTGGTTCCATCAAGAGAGTAGCAGAACAAGTATAATATATTCCATTTGTTTCTGGATCTCGCCTAGCTATGGAAAAGTGACAGTTTAAGTATTGTAAATGGGGCTGGTTGTGTTTTAAATCAGGGTTTTTAAATGTCACTGTCAGATGTTCGATTTTAAGGTTATAATTTCTGACTATTGTGATCTTACACTGTTGCCTGTTTTACAAATTTTCAGATATAAAAGGATAATAATATGCAGTTTTAAGATTAACAAAATTTACTACTTGGTTTTTGTACATACAAACACAGCAATAATATTGTATATAACAAATATAATGAATTCGGCTCTGCAAACTTATTTCGTCATCCATTTGTATTTCTCGCTTGGGTCTTCCCGTTAACACATTTTAATTACTTATGATATCATAAATTATTGCAACACTGTTAAAATAAGGAATCAGGAGTGGCAACTAATAAAAAATGTAAATGTTGATACTGCAACATAACAACACGAAAGCATGGCTAGGCGAGATCCAGAAACAAATAGAATGGTGTATATCGAATAAATTAGATGTGTGTTTTACTCCTAAATTCAAAATGTTACTTCATGCTTAATCAAAGAGTGGAAATTCTCGTTAGAAGCTTTTGGTAAATTGAAATTGCCCTGTTTTTTTTTTTATGTTCAGACTTACACATACGATTGATTGCGTTATTAAAATGTTGCTGTGTGCGCGCAATTGCATTGTGGCAATAACCTAGAAGGTGCACTCTACTCTGGTCTGGTCGCGATAAATATCGCCTTTCTGAATTGTTGTCTGAATTCTGGATTGAACACCTGCGCCGTTTTGAATTGTTCTCCGACAGCACACACACAAACAGACAATCTGATGTGAAGGGATGCCAGGCTCTGAGTTTCGTTTGTTATTCAGCCTGGAGGAAAAGCTGCTGGTTCTTATTGGAATTTGTTACGAGTAGACGTTTTATATTCGGATCTGAGAAAAATGTTGATATTAAGTATCGATCTAGATTATACGATATTACATATTTCCATTATGGAAATTGTATTTCATAAATAGAAATTTGATTTTTGAAGTGACGTTGAATTTTAATAACAAATAAAAATTGTTTTAAAGGATTGTGTTAAATCAAATAAAATAAACACCAATCTAAGGATATTAACTTTAATGCGTTAATAAATAAAATATTTCTGATTTTCTTGCACTGAAATGACGTCATTTTGGGAGAATTTAGCCAACCGTTTGGAGTAAAATAACGTAATTTCAGTGCAACTTTTCACCGATGACAAATTGCATCGGTTCACCCGGGCTTTTTAAAACTCAAATTTTACTTCATGCTTAATCGAAGAGTGAAAACACTTGTTAGAAGTAAATTTTAATCAAATAAGTGAGCAAAAGAAATACAATTTCACAAACATAAACAGTGTAACATAACCTCTAAATTACTCCAAATGTAATCGAAGTGAAGTTGGAACACATGAAAATGCGATGTTGTCACGTTAATTTTATCAGTAGTTCAAAGTAACTAATAGCATGTAGATTTGTTCTATTAATACGAAGAATACATTTTTTGTACGGGTCTAGTAGAAACTAACTAGCACTTAACTAACGGGAATTCTCTTAATAAAGTTGTCTTTGTTTTATATGCATTCGTTCTGAAGATTTCATGGCAAATTTATAGGACCCCATCAAAATCTCAACACTATATTTGCCACCAGTAATGCTGGTTTTCTATCCACTTTTTTGACATCTGGATACATTTGTTTTGTTTATAAAGAAGGGACCCCCGTTATTTTATTTATCATTGATGACACCATTTCGGCTGTTTTGTTGTGACAGCATTTTCCTTGATAAAAACACGTTGTTTGTTTGTTTGTTTTAATCACAAAGCACAAACACACTTATACACACACAGAACACTTACTTTAAAGGAAACTATTATTTTTAGAACACACACACGCAAACACATATCCCTTTTAGTGGAAATTGACGTCTTTTTGAACTAACACATTTTCTTTATTTTTTGCAAAACAAATTATTTTTGTTAGCACACAAACACACACAATATAGTGGAAATAATAACATACACGTTATTTTTAATGAAACAATCTTTATTGTTGTTATATTTTGTTGATGATTTTTTCATGATATTCTACAGGTAGCCAATAAGAAATCCGTGTGCACTCGTCGAGATCAATGCCAAACGCGGGAAAGGGCACGAATCAAAGTAAACAAAAGACGAACAAATTCCCTTTCGCGTCCAAGTTTCGTTTAAAGGTTATGTGAAACAAAACAAAACCCACCCACCGTCCGCCGTAATTCGCGTAGGCCGACTGTATTTTGTTTTATCCTGTTTGTTGTTCGCCGGAGAGATGTACCGACCACCGGTTGTTTGTTTTCGTCTTTTGTTTACCTCGCGATCAACAAACGTGTTCGTTTGTTTAAAGTCCGGGGGTGGAGGGGGGCGAAACGCGGCGCTCGTGTTTCGTTGGTTTGTGTGATATTGTTTTTTTGAGACTTACAAGCTCCTGTTCTGATGTCAATTGGGCGGCCATGACTGCTGTAAACACGCACACACCGGCACACGCGACGTTAAACTGCGCAATGAAAAAGTTTAGTAAACCCGGCTCTGTGCCGCCGCCCCCCTCCACCTCCCGCAAAACGACTTCCACGGCGTGCGAAGTTCGACGCACACTGGATTATTTCTGTGCTGGAATTTGTGGAAGCGCGACGCACACTGGAGAAAAGCGCACGCGTTATTGGGCCCGTTCATCAGAGACAACTGTTGGGAGTTTACTGGCAACTGTTGGGGAATTTTCTGATGACCGGATTGTTGATCTTAAACGTGTTTGGGATTTTCGCAATTGTTTAAATAGACCGACCGCAGTACCGTTCATTAGATATCAACATACATCACAAACAAATCCAAACATGTTGAGTGTTGAACATTTTGATGAACGGGACCCGTTCATCGAAGACAGCAGTTGGGAGTTTACTGCCAACTATTGGAGAATTCTCTGATGACCGAATTGATAATCGTGAAAGTGTTTGGGATTTTTGCAATTATACGAAATAGACCGACCGGAATACCGTTCATTAGATACCAACATACATCACAAACAAATCAAAACATGTTAAAAGTTAAACATTTTTATGAACGGACCCATTCTTTAATTTACCCTTTTCAAAATACTTTTCATCTCTTTATTCGTCTAGGGCAGGGGTCTCCAAACTACGGCCCGAGGGCCACATCCGGCCCGCGGACAGATTTTGTCCGGCCCGCGGAAAGCTAGCATACTTGAAAACTCCTTTTAGAGAACATATTTTTGGAGTGGACTATTTCACTTTTTACCACCGGCAACAATAATAATATGGTTTTGGCCCTCGGAACTTACTGGAGTAATCAGTATGGCCCTAAGGCTGGAAAGTTTGGAGACCTAGGGTCTAGGGAATTTTTTAAGGAGCATTTTTTTTTATTTTCTAAAAACAGTTTCAAAATATAATAATTGTTTAATATATGCCCCGATGCATACTTTGTAAATGTTCAAACATTAATTGTATTTAAAAAAAATGTTCAGTTTGAAACTTCTGACGAGTGTTTCCACTCCTTGATTTAGCATGAAGTAAAATTTCGAGTTTGGAAAAGACTGAAAATTTGGTTTGAACGCTCTACTTCGCAGCTTATTTAAACTCGATTGTTTACTTCATGTGCAAGGCATGATATTCGTTGTCTTTTAAAAAAGATTAATTTTAAGCCTAAAACGAATATTTTCCACACCCAGGTTAAGCCCAAAGTAACATTTCGAGTTTAGAAAACCCAAATTTATTTTTATATCTCAGTAAAATTGAGAGTTTAGAAACTTGTTGCTTAAAGAAGTTTAATTTGAAGCTTTAAATGAGTGTTTTCCATTCCCAGACTAAGCATGAAGTAAAATTTCGAGTTTAGAAAAGCCTGAAAATTTGGTTTGGTCGCGTAGCGCGAAGCGCGGAGCGGCCAAACCAAATTTTTAGGCTTTTCTAAACTCGAAATTTTACTTCATGCGCCACGGGTCTAAAACGCTAAACTATTCTGAAGTTCACAATATGCTACTAAAGCAGTATACTAAAGCCGTATATTTCTAACTTCGCTTAGACTAAGCTTTTTATACGGGTGGCGCAAGAAGTAAAATTTCGAGTTTAGAAAAGCCTGAAAATTTGGTTTGGCCGGTCCGCTTCGCGGAGCAACCAAACCAAATTTTAAGGTAGAAACTGTCTTCTAACTGCTATCTAACTTAACTACAAACTGTCTTCTAACTGTTATCTAACCCAACTCTACAAAGTGTTATCTAACCCAACTCTACAAAGTGTTATCTAACCTAACTTTACAAACTGTCTTTTAACTGTTATCTGACCTAACTCTACAAACTGTCTTCTAACTGTTTTCTTACCTAACTCTACAAACTGTCTTCTAACTATTATCTGACCTAACTCTACAAACTGTCTATCTAACTTAACACTACGAACTGACGTAACATCTAACTGTTTTCTAACCTAACTCCAGAATTGTCAATCTTTTTCTCTGACCCAACTCTACGAACTGTCACATCTTCTAACAGTTATCTGAAACTTACTCGATGTAGATAATGACAAGCATATTTTAAACTTCCTGATATTTCAGTGTTTTATACGCGTGGCGCATGAAGTAACATTTCGAGTTTAGAAAAGCCTGGAAATTTGGATTTGCAGGGGCGCGACTCCCTTCGCTCGCTCTCCCTTGCACATCCATATTTTCAGGATTTTCTAAACTCGAAATTTTACTTCATTCTTAACCAAGCAGTGGAAACACTTGTTAGAAGTTTAGTTCACGTAAAGTATAAAAATTATTGGCCCTGAGTGGGTTCCTTAGGGAACCCCAGAAGCTGCATATTAGGCCTTTGTTTTAAACCTTCAAAGATAATAAAAAAAGACCTTTATTGGCATTCTCCATCACAAACAACAAACAAAACTTTACATTCTATAAAACTAAATCCCCTCCCTAACTTCTCCAACGTTCTTACCCCTACCTCATCCTCTCTCATCCACTCCAGATAATAAAATTGGTATTATATTTTTTATTAGAAACAACTTCTCACTGTTAGCTAACATAATTCTACAAACTGTCTTCTAACTGTTATCTGACCTAACTCTACAAACTGTCTATCTAGCCTAACACTACTAACTGACGTATCTTCTAACTGTTTTCTACGGCTACAGCAAATTGCTACTTTAGAAACTTCCCACTGAGCAAACACATTGAAGTAATGTTTCATCAACATTAATAATGTTTTTTTTTTGTTTATAGGGTTGTTGTTTAAAGAAGTTTAATTTGAAACTTTAAACGAGTGTTTTCCACTCCCAGACTACGCATGAAGTAAAATTTCGAGTTTAGAAAAGCCTGAAAATTTGGTTTGGTCGCTCCTCGAAGCGGAGCGGCCAAACCAAATTTTCGGGCTTTTCTAAACTCGAAATTTTACTTCATGCGCCACGCGTCTAAAACACTAAACTATTCTGAAGTATACAATATACTACTAAAGCAGTATACTAAATCCGTATGTTTTCAACTTCGCTTAGAATAAACTTTTTATGCGCGTGGCGCATAAAGTGAAATTTCGAGTTTAGAGAAGCCTAAAAATTTGGTTTGGCCGCTCCGTAGAAACTGTGTTCTAACTGATATCTAACCTAACTAAAAACTGTCTTCTAACTGTTATCTAACCCAACTCTACCAACTGTTATTTAACCTAACTTTACAAACTGTCTTCTAACTGTTATCTGACCTAACTCTATAAACTGTCTTTTAACTGTTTTCTTACCTAACTCTACAAACTGTGTTCTAACTATTATCTGACCTAACTGTACAAACTGTCTATCTAACCTAACACTACGAACTGACGTATCTTTTAACTGTTTTCTAACCTAACTCCAGAAATTGTCATTCTTTTTCTCTAACCCAACTCTACGAACTGTCACATCTTCTAACAGTTATTTGAAACTTACTCGATGTGGATAATAACAAGCATATTTTAAACTTCCTGGAATTTCAGTGTTTTATACGCGTGGCGCATGAAGTAAAATTTCGAGTTTAGAAAAGCCTGAAAATTTGGATTTGCAGGGGCGCGACTCCCTTCGCTCGCTCTCCCCTGCACATCCATATTTTCAGGCTTTTCTAAGCTCGAAATTTTACTTCATGCTTAACCAAGCAGTGGAAACACTTGTTAGAAGTTTAGTTCAAGTAAAGTATAAAAATTATTGGCCCTGAGTGGGTTCCTTAAGGAACCCCAGAAACTGCCTATTAGGCCTGTGTTTTAAACCTTCAAAGATAATAAAAAATAGACCTTTATTGGCACTCTCCATCACAAACAACAAATAAAACTCTACATTCTATAAAACTAAATGACCTCCCTAACTTCTCCAACGTTCTTACCCCTACCTCATCCTCTCTCATCCACTACAGATAATAAAACTTCTCACAGTTAGCTAACATAATTCTACAAACTGTCTTCTAACTGTTATCTGACCTAACTCTACAAACTGTCTATCTAACCTAACACTGCGAACTGACATATCTTCTAACTGTTTTCTAACCTAATTCCAGAAATTGTCATTCTTTCTTTCGAACCCAACTCTACGAACTATCACATCTAACAGTTTTCTCAAACTTACTCGATATGGATAATAACAAGTATATTTTAAACTTCCTGGAATTTCAGTGTTTTATACGCGTGGCGCATGAAGTAAAATTTTGAGTTTAGAAAGGCCTGAAAATTTGGATTTGCAGGGGCGCGACTCGCTTCGCTCGCTCTCCCCTGCACATCCATATTTTCAGGCTTTTCTAAACTCGAAATTTTACTTCATGCTTAACCAAGCCGTGGAAACACTTGTTAGAAGTTTAGTTCACGTAAAGTATAAAAATTATTGGCCCAGAGTGGGTTCCTTAAGGAACCCCAGAAGCTGCATATTAGGCCTTTGTTTTAAACCTTCAAAGATAAATAAAAAAAAGACCTTTACTGGCAGTCTCCATCACAAACTGCAAACAAAACTTTACATTCTATAAAACTAAATCCCCTCCCTAACTTCTCCAACGTTCTTACCGATACCTCATCCTCTCTCATCCATTCCAGATAATAAAATTGGTATTATTTTTTTTATTAGAAACAACTTCTTACTGTTAGCCAACCTAATTCTACAAACTGTCTTCTAACTGTTATCTGACCTAACTCTACAAACTGTCTATCTAACCTAACACTACGAACTGACGTATCTTCTAACTGTTTTCTAACCTAACTCCAGAAATTGTCATTCTTTCTTTCTAACCCAACTCTACGAACTATCACATCTTCTAACAGTTTTCTCAAACTTACTCGATGTGGATAATAACAAGTATATTTTAAACTTCCTGATATTTCAGTGTTTTATACGCGTGGCGCATGAAGTAAAATTTCGAGTTTAGAAAAGCCTGAAAATTTGGTTTGGCCGCTCCGCGCTTCGCGCTACGCGACCAAACCAAATTTTCAGGCGTTTATAAACTCGAAATTTTACTTTATGCTTAGTCTGGGAGTGGAAGACACTCGTTTAAAACTTCAAATTAAACTTCTTTGAATAACAATTTTCTAAACTCGAAATTTTACTTCATGCGCCAGGCGTATAAAAAACTGAAATATTTTGATTTTCAAAATATTCTTTTTTAGCAGTTTATTTTAATCCTGCTATAGCAGTGATTTTTTTAATACTGGTTTAGCAGTATATCTTTAGCTTCATAATAGTTTTGTGTTTTACACGCGTGGCGCATGAAGTAAAATTTCGAGTTTAGAAAAGCCTGAAAATTTGGTTTGGTCGCGTAGCGCTGCGCGCTACCCGACCAAACCAAATTTTAAGGCTTTTCTAAACTCGAAATTTTACTTCATGCTTAATCTGGGAGTGGAAAACACTCGCTTAAAGATTCAATTGAACTTGTTTTAAAAACAACGATTGTCATAAAATTTACTTCTGTATGTGGGTGGTACACTATTCCAAATCACATCTTTGAACAAATTTAGTGGTATTTATCTCTCGATAGAGTAAAAAAATCCTAAATTAAGCAATATAAACAAAATATTTTGAAAAAAAAATGATTTGGTGGAGCTTACCTAACACATACAGATATGTATGTATACTTGAAAGAAACATTCCCTGTATAAAACAGCGATATAACAAGTTAAATCAAAATGTTATACTACTTTAGCATGCTGCTTTTAAGGTATACTTTAAACTTCCCAATATTTCATTCAGTGGCGTAGCTAGGAAGGGGTTACCCCGAAATTTGTATATCCCACCCATCCCAGTATTGATAAATTCTGATATTTGAAATATGAATATTTTCTGTATTTTTGTAGGGTTTTTTAGTCAACATTTAGCGAGTGCGGTTTTGTTCTTCAAATTGGCATACTTATAGTTAATTTATTATCAAATATGGATGCATGGTTGATTTTTATGAAATATATAATACATCAAAATTTTACGGTGTAAACTATTTGAATTTTTTTAGTTTCTATAATATATATAAAACATGTTTATTTAATAATAATAATAATAATAATAATATTTATTTATGACCACAGGTACATACGTCACAAAAGCAGAAATATATATGCATATAATTATTAATCACTTATATCTAACAAAGTATTCATCCAGAGAATAATACGCGTTAAGGGGAATATAACAGTGGTCTGAAATTTAATGTCAGGTTTATTTAAAAACTAAAGATCCTAGAAAGTTGAAATTTTGACAGCGTATATTAAGCTCAATTATCTAGTAAAATATCGAAGTACTTTTTTTTAACAATTTGCTTTCAGAGGTATGAAAAAAATAATGTTATATTTTTCAAAATTAAAAAAAATATTCCCATATCTTACTAGTTTATACTATAAGGAATATAATGTGAACATTTCATAAGGATGCGATAGCTCATGCCCGAGTCAGGTTAAAATAAAAATCTTAAAAAATAAGACCGTAAAATACCGCCGCCTTGCGGATCTTCTCTTAGTTGAACGCGTTGTACACTCATCTGCACAATTATTGGAGGGGCGAGCAGCATGCGGACAGCGTTTATCCCTGGGCTGGTGAACGCTGCGCGGCTTCGCGTTTGTTTTTATTTTCTTTTCTCAATCATAGTTAACAAAAACGGCTCGCGTCGTTAGCATTTATTCTCGTAAAATTAATATTTCGCAATTATAATCGATATTTTATTGTACTAGTGTTTTATTTTTATGCTTTCTGACTACTAATGGAATAAGTATTTTTTTATACTGCATGTTCACTAATATAGAAAACACGAAATGTTTCACTAATTTAAATAAAGATGTGTAATATACCTTTAATATTGGATTTCCTAATTATTTGACAGTGTCGGTATTATTAAATTATTTTTAAAGTGTTTTAAGCTGATTAATAAGCAGAAGCAATCGAATAACAATCAGTCTTGTTCAAATCATTATTTCGTCTTAAATCTTTCGTTGTTAAAACAGTTTTTAAATGCCATTAAACTTCACGCAATAAAACTATTAAAGTAAATTGTAAAGTTTCTAGCAATCGGACCTATTTGAACCAACTGCGACTTCATCAACTAATCAATGATATCAAAACTATAAGAATAGTGAGAATAACGTCACCAATATGACGTTGTCGTAGATTAATGTTACAAATCAACTATTTTTTACTGAGCACAGGTAACATATGCATTCGTCAAACATATATTACCTGTGCTCAGTTAAAAAAAATGTAGGGTTTAACTGCGTGCATATTCATTGTTAATTATTTTAGAAATAATAGAACTATAATAATAATAAGGTAGTTATTATAATGCATTTCAAATAACAAGCTTCTTGCTCAACATTGCACCGAACCCAGTATATTTTATTTCAAATTTGGCTGATTTATGATGAGTCATATTTTGATAGTAAGTAAATAAGGAATAAATGAATTGTAATTGAATGTTATTGCAATCCTCTATTTATACACATCATCATTTTGTAAACCCTGTACTAATTATAAAAAAACAGGGCAGCTGTCCGTTTAATTTTTTTCAATCTATTATTTATTTGTTGCATTCATAAAAACTAGAATATTGGATAAAATAAAAATTGAAATTCTCCCCAAATTCTGGGGTATTTACCCAATTTGGCAGAGGCCAAATTAATACACATTATTTTCATGGCAATAGCAGTTATCAAAGATAATATTCCTATATAAAATATATCATTGAAAATCCTATATTCCGTTTTTTTCATATACAGAGAGTTTTATATAACACCGAACATGTTTATCCAATACAATTTTGACACCTTTATTTTTTAAGTTATGTGTAAATTGGGTTGCCTCTATGACCATTAAAAACTGTAGCCAATCAATCGCAATTAATGCCTCAACTTGTACACACAGGGAGTTTTTCTTTCAAGTATACATGTGAGAATTACACAGTATATGTCGTAAATCTTTAGATACTCGTTGTTAAAAAATATAATTTGAAACTTGAAATGAGTGTGTTCCACTCCCAGACTAAGCATGAAGTAAAATTTCGAGTTTAGAAAAGCCTGAAAATTTGGTTTGGTCGCGTAGCGCGAAGCGCGGAGCGGCCAAACCAAATGTTCAGGCTTTTCTAAACTCGAAATTTTACTTCATGCGCCACCGGTACAAAACACTGACAAATTACGAAGTTTAAAACACACCGATAAACTTTCTATTGCATCAGTGTTTAGTACCGGTGGCGCATGAAGTAAAATTTCGAGTTTAGAAAAGCCTGAAAATTTGGTTTGGCCGCTCCGCGCTTCGCGCTACGCGACCAAACCAAATTTTCAGGCTTTTATAAACTCGAAATTTTACTTCATGCTTAGCCTGGGAGTGGAAAACACTCGTTTAAAGCTTCAAATTAAAATCTTTTAATAAACCTAGCATCGGCAAATGTTCAACGTATGCTTCTGTATACTTAAAAGACAAATTCTCGTTATGAAAATGTTCGGTGTTACATAAAACTCTCTGTATATCCGGCATATAAATATTCACAAGGAGCTTATGAACATGAATTATTTTATTATTATATTTTTAAGAAATAATCTCTAATTTAATAAAATAAAACACATAGTTTGTTCAGCTGTCGAAACTGGAGTCTTAAAAGTAAAAGTAATTAGTTATAATGACAAGAATAAGAATCATCGGTTTTGTAAATACCGAAAAATAACACAGGATCGCTTTCTAACGAATTGAAAACAATACATAGCTTGTATGTATTATCAGCGTGTTTAAATAATACGAATCGACACTTTCCTTCGATCCGTCCATTTTATACGCTTTTTTTTCGTCTATTCCACGCGACGCGAGACCCTATCGGTTCATGCCAAGGAGCAATGCACAAATGCACAGTGAATTGCCGCTTTTCTCTCTGACTGTATTCGCCCCACTTGTCCTGTAAATTTGGCATCGGATGAGCTACTCTAAACTATGTGGGTCTTTCCAACACGATCGGCGTGTTACACTGCGATAATCCCCTTAAGCAGTAACATATTTTTTATTTCGTGCTTAAAATTAACGAAATTCAATTTCTTATACCTGGAAGGAAGGGCATTGTATAATGCCGTAAAAACGCGTACTATTTTGAGTGCGTTTTAATCTATTATATGGAGTCCGGATTGCGTTCGCATTTCTTGTTTCGATGTAGGAAATATTGCTGTTTATGTTGTAAAGTTCGAGATTACTGTGGATGTGGGTAAGGCATTCCAATATATAAATAGAGGGCAGCGTTAGCAGATTGCAACTTTTAAAATATCCTCTGCAGTCTTCTGTATAACCGAGGTTACAAAGAATTCTTAACGCTTTCCGCTGTGCCGAAAATACTGTGTTTGCACTTGCCGAATGGCCCCATACAAGTACACCATAACGTATGTACGATTCTACTAACGATAGATAGCATGTTCTTAAAGTGTCGTAGTTAACGACCAAGGAAAGCCGACGCAGCAAAAATATAGATTTATTAATTGTAAGTACAACTTTTGAGGTATGATTTTTCCATGATAGTTTGCTATCTAGGTGGAAGCCTAGAAATTTGACTTCATCAACAAGGTGATTTGGAATATGTTTTAAACTAAACTGGATGGTTACGGTTTTGTTATTATTTAATACCAATTTATTGGTTGAAAACCAGTCTGTCGCCAATTTCACTGTGTTGATGCTGTCGGTACTTATTTCCAGTTGCGACGTTCCTTGATTAATTAAGGTAGTTTCATCTGCAAAGAGTATTTATGAGTTGACTACAAAACGGATATAATACATAAAATACAATAAATTTTGATTTTGTTTATTTTTTCCAACTCGGAAACTGGCTATCGACCAGCGGTCTTTCAGCCTTTTTAATAATATTTTTATGCTTTCAACAAATCTACTTTATAATAGAAAGCATGACTAATATTAAGGAAATTACAGAAAATCAATATTTTATTTTCAAACGTAAATAAATAATTGAAGTACTTCTCTTCATGAAGTCAATGATCACGACGTTTGAGACAGCCATTAGACAAGTACTAGACATTAATGATCACGACGCCAGTATGACAGTTAGATTCAGACAAAGACAGTAGTTAACAATTACAACTATAACATTAACTGACAGACAGAACTAAACAAATTCAGGCGGAAAGACCAATGGTCGATTGCCGATTG
The DNA here is from genome assembly GCA_932526585.2 of Philonthus cognatus. Classification (NCBI taxonomy): domain Eukaryota; kingdom Metazoa; phylum Arthropoda; class Insecta; order Coleoptera; family Staphylinidae; genus Philonthus; species Philonthus cognatus. The sequence continues at coordinate 99,510,112 of OW052244.1, forward strand.
ACAGAAAAATATTTAAGTTTTAAAATTTGTTATAGTAACAATTGTAAATAAGATTTTTCTAAAATTCAAGGTTTTTATAAAAATGGTTTTAACAATATTTTAAATTCCGTTCCTTGATTAGATATGAAATTAACTTTTAAGTTTAGAAAAGCATGGACATTTGGATTTGCCAAATTTCTAAACTCGAAATTCTACATGCATACATACAGTCTGTTTGATTTATTGTGACACAGCACATATGTCCGTTATTAGTACAGATAGAAAAAAGAGTTAAAGACAAAAGTTTTAGTATTTTTTATGATTTATTCAATCGTAATGTCAGAAAAACAGTTGAAAATCAAATAAACACCTGAAAGCTATTAGTTTCATTTTCTTTAATGGAACACCCTGTATATTTTTTTAATTTCAAATAGGCATTAATATTAGCCTTATAATGATACCACATACCAATGAAATTTATCAGTTGACATGAATAACTATTTAAAGTGTCTGTTCAAAGTGACGTCCGTTGTTTGCAATACATTCTTCACATCATATTTCTTGAATAATTTTCTCACTTATCACTTGGTGAAACATTTTTAAATATTGATAATGAAGGTTTAAATTAAATTACACTTGGTTTGTTTCACAATTTTTTTACTTTACTATTTACTCGACTAGTTTCGCGTTTTACAGCATTATCAGGAGTGATAATGCTGTAAAACGCGAAACTAGTCGAGTAAATAGTAAAGTAAAAAAATTGTGAAACAAACCAAGTGTAATTTAATTTAAACCTTCATTATCAATATTCTTCACATCTCTTCATTAAATTTCGTCGTGCTTTTTGCAACATCCGTGGTGTTATTTGGCCACATGCCATACGAATACGATTTTTCAGATCGTCTAGATTTTCTGGACGAGTAACATAAACTTTTTGCTTTAAAAATCCCCAAATAAAAAAATCTAAAATAGACAGATCTGGCGATCTTGCTGGCCAGTTTATGGGGCCACCATTTGCAATCAATTTCAAACCAAACTTTCTTTCCAAAATATCTTTGACATTTCTTGCGTTATGGGGAGGAGAACCATCTTGTTGGAACCACATATCTCGACGTATTTCTAGGGGGATATCATCTAAATAATCTTCAAATTCTATCGTAAGAAATATCGCATATCGCTCCGCATTCAACGTTCATTGATAAAAAAATGGTCCTATTATGGTATCACCTAACACACCAAGCCACACATTAACTGCAAATCTTTGTTGGAATCTGCATTCTCGAATTTGACGTGGATTCTCAGTATCCCAGTAATGGTCGTTTTTTCGGTTGGAGATTCCGTTGTTGTTGAAATTTGATTCTTCACTCCAAAGAATTAAATTTAATAAATGTTGATTGTTGCTAAGCCAATTACAGAATACTATCCTCCTGTCAGAATCACCATCTCTTAAACCTTGTACTAACTTAATTTTATATGGTCTCATTTTATGTTTTCTCAGAATAGAAAATATTTTATGCATACTTATTCCTAAGTCAGCCACTGCTTCGCGTATTGAATTACGTGGATGTGCTCTAAAATAGGCCAATATCAATACTTCATTATTATCTTCTCTTTCTTGTCTTCTCCTTCGTAATTTATTATTAAAACACCCATTTCTCCGTAAATTTTGTTCAAGTCTTGCAAAAGTGCAATAATGTGGTTGTCTTCTTTCTGGATACATGTTTCCATAAGTGATACTAGCTTCTCTAGAATTATCGTTGCATCTAACGAAGACCTTTAGCATATCCATTTTATCATCATTAGAATAGTAATTATCACCCATCTCTAAAGATTTAAATCAACAACACGCAAGACAGGAAGTTACTACACCACTTTGACATTAAAGCGTTAACAAATTGTTTTATGTCAATTGTTATCCATGGCAACTGAAAATGCACAAAGTTGAAAAAATAAGAGCGCCACTGGTATGCAATGATAGGAATGTAATATATGCATCCCAATTTACATGTACGATAAATAAATCATATACAGCCAATTTTTCTTGTAAATATACATACAGGGTCGATTATCCTGAAATTGATCGCAGGATCGGTCGTCCGCCAACTGTCAAATTCACATGTTAAATCCCTATCTAAATAACAGATTTCGTACGACAAAATCCTACGACCAATCTCGCGAATAGGGGCCCAGGAACTTTTTCTTTTAAATATTCATACGCATTTGCTTTTTTAAAAATAGTTTAATTTGAAGCTTTAAACGAGTGTTTATCATTCACAGATTAAGCATGAAGTAAAATTATGAGTTTAGAAAAGCCTGAACGTTTGGTTTGGTCGCGTAGCGCTACACAACCAAACCAAATTTTCAGGCTTTTCTAAATTCGAAATTTTACTTCATGCGCCACGCGTATTAAACACTGATTACACTGAAATATTATGGTCAAGTGAACTTCACATGAAATCAGTGTTTTATACACGTAGCGCATAAAGTAAAATTTCAAGTTTGGAAAAGCCTGAAAATTTGGTTTGGTTGTTCCGCTTCGCTACTCGACCAAACCAAATTTACGGGCTTTCTTAAACTCGAAATTTCACTTCATGCCTAATCTGGGAGTGGAAAACACTGGTTTAAAGCTTCAAACTTAACTATTTTAAAAAGCGTATGTATATGCATACTTAAAAGAAAAGTATTCTGTATTATAATCTACCGGTATCATAGATAATTTGGTCAAATTCTAATATGATTTTATGCTTTTTTAGGAATTGATGCACTATAAAATATTATTCTTATCTTATTTTCTTAAGGAAGCCATTGACAAGACTCATGCAATTTGCCATCGGTGACAAGTTACACTGAATTAATGTCATTTTATTCCATGCGGCTTAGTAAATTCTTCTAAGAATGACGTAATTCAAGTGCGACTTCTCACCGATAACAAATTGCATCGGTGCTGTAAATACTTCAACAGACCTCTACAGGATTTCAATTAAAAACCAATGCGCTATAAAATATATCGTCTGCTACGTCTACTAATAAATGAGCGTATTTTAAGTTGCATATATTGAAATTATACATTTGGGCGTTTTTCAAGGATACAAACACTACCCAAATTAATTCCTAGAAATGAAAAGTGCACATTATAACGCTAATTATAATTCTTTCTTGAAATAGAATTAATTATGTTATAGACTAATAATTTATACAGAGTCGATCTTTTAAATTAAATGCCATTATAATTTGTTTATTAAAAATATTTGGTGATACAAAATATATCATGAAGTGAAGGCTTGACTTGACCGTACATTTTAAGGCATTCATTCTATTTGAAGAGCGTTCAGTTTGAAACTTCTAACCAGTGTTTCCATTCCCTAAGTAAGCATGACTAGTACAATTTGTATGTTTAGTAAATTTTCGAGTTCCGTGTGTGTTTTTTTTTTTTACCAATTTTAGTTGGTTGGTGTTTTTCGGTTTGTATAAAAAAATACAGAAGTCGAAAAAATTGATAATACTTGATTGTACGAGGGTTGCCTTTTATATTTCGGGATTAGAGAACAAAAATAAATATTAATCATTGAAAATCGCTTTATTGTTTTTCAAAATATTCCCCATTAAGATCTATACACTTTTGCATGCGTTTGAACCAATTGTCGAAGCACTTTTGCCACTCTGATTGAGGTATCTCCAAATCATGCATTCTGAACGCATCAACCGCTTCTTCAGGTGTCGAAAAACGTTGACCTCTCATTTTATTTTTTACGGATGGGAATAAAAAGAAGTCATTCGGTGCCAAGTCAGGACTATATGGCGGATGACTCATCAAATCGATGTTTTGCGTGCTCAAAAATGCAGTTGTTTGAGCCGATGTGTGAGAGCTCGCATTGTCGTGGTGAAGAGTGATCCGTTTTCGGCGGTTGGTTTTCCTGATTTCTTGGATGACAACTGGCAAACAAATGGTTGTGTACCACTCAGAATTGACTATTCTGCGTTGTTCTAGTGGTACGGTTGCGACATGTCCAGTCTTTCCGAAAAAACAGGCGACCATTTGCTTGGAAGTGCTTCGTGCGCGAACAACTTTTGTTGGATTTGGCTCATCTTGAAACACCCATACGGTCGACTGCTGTTTACTTTCGGGCTCATACGCGTAAATCCATGATTCATCACCTGTCACGATGTCATAGACGTGTTTCGAAGCACCGCAATCGTATTTTTTGAGCATTTCTTTGCACCAATCGACACGAGCCTTTTTTTGAGCGATTGACAAATTGTGTGAGATCCAACGCGCACAATTTTTTTTGACAGTCAAATGTTCATGCAATATTGAATGTATGCTGGTCCCACTAATGCCTAAGGTTGTCTCAATCTCACGATAGGCCACATGACGATCTTGCAATATTTGTTTGCGCACAGCATCAATGGTTTCCGGAACAACAACTGATTTTGGACGACCTCCACGAAATTCGTCTTGGAGTGAACTACGACCTCGGTTGAATTCACCATACCATCGATAAATACTGGTCCTTGATGGAGCTTCATCGCTAAAAATTGAATTAAGTTCATCCATGCACTGTTGTTGAGTTAATCCACGTCGAAAGTTGTAAAAAATAATCGCACGAAAATGTTCACGATTTAATTCCATTCTTTGGCCGAGATAAATCTTTTAAGTTAGTGTAAACGACACAAATAACGCTCATATGTCAAAATGTTCTGAGTACGTATAATCTCAAAACTGTCAAACTTTACGATAGAGCTCTCAGTTGCCAGATTGCAACACTAGAGTTGCCCAATCCCGAAATATAAAAGGCAACCCTCGTAGAATACTCCAAAACATTACAAGTCGCAATCTAAAACTAATTTATTTTAATGGGTGTTTGAACTCGTCTGTGTAAGATAAATTAATTGTAGATTACGAAAATAATCGCACTTTTGATGTTTTAATTGATTTTCTTTTTTTCACTCTCGCGCGAACAACCCAACAGACCAAACGTGTGTCAAAGGTCAACGTATAGATATTATTTGCGCGCATCCAGAAATAGAATTTTTTTATTAAATGATTAATAAAAAAATACGAAAAAGACGAAATCCTGGCTGCGGCACTGACACTCCTTATATTTATTATTATCGGAATGAGTCGGGAGTTCAATACAAGTAAATACTAGTACAATTTGTATGTTTTTTTTCGACCCGATAATCTTTGACCGATAATATTATTTACTATCTGTGATTGTTGTTTAGTTATGAATATAACCGCATAGACGTTCATTTCATTTAGTTGAAATCGTCATGCAGTTATAAACACACAACAACATAAATTAAACAGCATTCATTTACACATTTACATTTACATACTTTTATATTTATACACAGGAGGATTGAAAAACAATCGGTAAGATTTTTTTTTTTATTTGAAATTTGTTACTATCAAACTTGTAATTATTGTTAGAAATAAGGTTATAATCCCACTGAGCAAAACACAAACAAATAACGTTTTGTCAAAATTGTAACAACATTAAACGTTGTTTTAATGTTGATGAAACATTATTTCCATGTGTTTGCTGAGTGGGATATATACACAGGACGATTTGAAAGCAATCGGTAAGATCTTTTAATGAATTTGAAATTTCCCACTGAGCAAAAAACAAACAAATAACATTATATCGACATTGTAGCAACATTAAACGCTGTTTTAATATTGATAATAATAATAATAATAATTCTTTATTAACGGACAAGCCATTTACAATGTAGAGCCAAAAACATATAACTAAAATGTAAGACGCAAAACATGATAAAACATTACTTACAAGGATTTGCTCAGTGGGTTGTTACTATCAAACTTGTTATCATTATTGTTATAAATAAGGGTGTAATTTATGGACTAATGTGTTAACTTGTGCGATGGTACATGTTTACTTAAAATTAAAATCTTACTTTTCAGACAATCGTTCAGTGATGGAAAAGGAAGAAAAAATAAGGCTGAGAAAACAATTACCTGAAAAGGAATTTAAGATAAGAGATTCCGCCTTTACGACGCTATTTAAAGATAAGAATGTGAAATCCATCCACAATTTTCTTTTAGGATACTTTATTATTTTCGCAATTAGTAATGCAATTAATGACTTGTACTACAATGGAGGGTAATTATTATTTTTTTGTCGGTATTCTAATAGTAATAAGAAATCACTTTAACACAATAAAACACTTTTTACTTTGTTTGTATAACACAGTTTATTTTTATGTGACTGCAGTTTCGGCAAATTCAGCTTGCCATTATCAAACGTGAAGTGTTTTATTGTGTTAAATTAACATGTATAACGAAGTAGAAGCCAATTCAAAAGAAATCACTTTATTGAAGTTGCTATGTATAAGAGTCCCACTGTGAATCTTTCAATAAGAGATTACATTTATCTGTCGATTGAAATAGAAATTTCATCGGCCATGTCATCAACGTTAAAAACTGTGAATTGATTGATTTTTTGGCATGTATGTATTGATACATTTAATATCTTTAATTAATTTCTTACTTAACCCGTGGTGAAACATTTTTTAGATTCAAAAATTTTTCTCCTGGAGAAAATATAAATAAGTGAAACAAACCAAGTGTTTTAGTTTAAATTTAATTTAAATCATCCAGTATTTGATACATTTTGTTAGATGAAAACTATTTGCCAATTTAACTAACGTTGCACAGTGCATGGAAAAATGGACAAAAGTATTTTATTTATTTGTTGCGGGAAATTTTAGTTTAATAGCTATTTTGATTAATTGTTATACTTATATTAAGATTTTAAAGTATTAGAACCTTGTACAAAAATTATACAGGGTGAGAAAATGTAAAATGAAAGTTAATTACTAATTTATAAAAATGCTGCAACTAAATAATGTTATAAAATGTTCTTTAAATTATATTTGTACAAATTTTTACAGTTATTATGTAACATGCTACCAAAAAATTTGATGAAAGTTAATAACTAATTTATAATTGAATGTTGCAACTAAATAATGTTATAAAATGATCTTTAAATTATATTTGTACAAATTTGTACAGTTATTATGTAACATGCTACCAAATAATTTGTATAAATTGAATATATTGGAAATAAAGATACAGAGAGTTTTATGTAACACCGAACATGTTCATCCAATACAAATTGACACCTTTATTTTTTAAGTTATGTGTAAATTGGGTTGCCTATATAACCATTAAAAATTGTAGCCAATCAATCGCAATTAATGCCTCAACTTGTACACATAGGGAGTTTTTCTTTCAAGTATACATGTCCCAAGTTTCAAATTGATTTTTTTTTAACGAGTATTTAAAGATTTACGACATATACAGTGTAATATGTCGTAGATCTTTAAATACTCGTTGTTAAAAGAAAATCAATTTGAAACTTGAAATAAGTGTCTTCCACTCCCAGACTAAGCATGAAGTAAAATTTCGAGTTTAGAAAAGCCTGAAAATTTGGTTTGGTCGCGTAGCGCGAAGCGCGGAGCGGCCAAACCAAATTTTCAGGTTTTTCTAAACTCGAAATTTTACTTCATGCGCCACCGGTACAAAACACTGAGATATTACGAAGTTTTAAATACACCGCTAAACTTTACATTGCATCAGTGTTTCGTACCGGTGGCGCATGAAGTAAAATTTCGAGTTTAGAAAAGCCTGAAAATTTGGTTTGGCCGCTCCGCGCTTCGCGCTACGCGACCAAACCAAATTTTCAGGCTTTTCTAAACTCGAAATTTTACTTCATGCTTAGTCTGGGAGTGGAAGACACTTATTTCAAGTTTCAAATTGATATTTTTTAACAACGAGTATTTAAAGATTTACGACATATACAGTGTAATATGTCGTAGATCTTTAAATACTCGTTGTTAAAAAAAAATCAATTTGAAACTTGAAATAAGTGTCTTCCACTCCCAGACTAAGCATGAAGTAAAATTTCGAGTTTAGAAAAGCCTGAAAATTTGGTTTGGTCGCGTAGCGCGAAGCGCGAAGCGGCCAAACCAAATTTTCAGGCTTTTCTAAACTCGAAATTTTACTTCATGCGCCACCGGTACAAAACACTGATCTATTACGAAGTTTAAAACACACCGCTAAACTTTACATTGCATCAGTGTTTTGTACCGGTGGCGCATGAAGTAAAATTTCGAGTTTAGAAAAGCCTGAAAATTTGGTTTGGCCGCTCCGCGCTTTCAGGCTTTACTAAACTCGAAATTTTACTTCATGCTTAGCCTGGGAGTGGAAAACACTCGTTTACAGCTTCAAATTAAATTCTTTTAATAAACCTAGCATCGGCAAATATATAACGTATGCTTATGTATATTTAAAAAAAAAATTCTCGTTATGAAAATGTTTGGTGTTACATAAAACTCTCTGTATGTGAGGTCTGTTGTTTTCTAAAATTTTAGAAAATACCGGACCTCACAAATGTTTATTTAACAACACGAACATTCACTTTTCATTGCAGGTGTAGTTTCGTCTTACAAATGGTTAAGTTAATGCAGATTTTATTTATCAGCTAATTTGTAATCCCCCATGTTGCAAACATGCTTCCATGTTAGTCAGCGTTTCTACTTTTTTTTAGATATCATACAAAAAAGAAACAAGAGCAAATAAGAGCAGAAATTTACGATTGTATTTTGTTTATAACACCTTTGCTAATATATTGAAGCAAATATTAGAGACGCTTTGAGAAAATGCTTTTTAAAGTTTTGCAAATATTTCGGAATTTTCCCACTGAGCAAAAAACAAACAAATAACGTTATATCAACATTGTAGCAACATTAAACGTTGTTTTAATGTTGTTGAAACATTACTTAAATGGATTTGCTCAGTGGGTTCGTTCAACAATAAAAATTAATAGCTATATATAAATAATATGAGTTGTGTAATTAGACAAAAATCAAACAAACATAGGTTAAACAATAAATGCCTTCAGTTAAAATGTTTATAACTTTGATAACCAATTTACAAATTACGATCAAACTGGATCGTAAACAACGCCACTTTTATTGTTTGTTTTTAACAATGAAAAGCTTATCAACTTCATTAAACGCATCTGTTTGATAACCATTAAAGATGTATATTTTAAATAATCTTGACTAAATTGACCGCAGATAATATATTTGTGTAGACTTTTGTCCATTGTTCGATGCATCGTGCGTTGGTGAAACCGTGTATAAGATAATAAAATTGATTACTGTAAAGTTGCTTAATAAACAAATTATATGCTTGAAATTAATCGAAAATATTTGTTAAATTGTTTACCTACCATAAGAGTCAAATTTGAATACTAACTGTACTCTACTTTTTCTTAAATATTCTGAGTCAATTATGGTTTAATTTAGTTTAAATTTCTTTAGAACAAATATAGTTTACATTTATTTTAAGATTAAGAAAATATGAGCCTAGCCTAGATTAAAATAACTCTAGCTTATATTTGTTATGTATTGTGCAAAACAAAATTAGCTGGTCTTACAGAAAAATTCTATGACATACTTAAAATATGTTAGGACGTTTTTTTTTTTAAACAAAACATCGAAAGGACACGCAAAAAAACCAAGTGTATCAAATTGCTGTATTTAATGTATCGAAATACCATTAAAAAATCAGCAAAGTACCGGTAAATTTTGTAGAGCATTTTTTTACAATCCCTGTTTAATAGAAAATTTACAAAATTATTGAGAAATTGATAAAGTTTCTTTTTAATTAATTTAAAATTTGATTTGTGTTTGTTCTAATATTAAACAGAAAGAGTATTGTATTTCTATGAAAAAAATTATCCAATTAATTTATTTTAACTCATAATTATACGATTGAGAAAACTATAAGATACAGTTTTTATTATTCTCAGGGTTTGAGGGATATTTTGACCCTTTTCTAACTCGAAATATGTACTTCATGCGCCAGGTAAACATTGAGTTAAAGTAAAGTTCAAAAACACATGCAGGGCATTTTCTTTCTAAGTGTACATATCCAGCTTTTTAGACATTCGTTAGTTTTGGAAAAGCATTAAATTAAAAGCTTTTTACGAGTGAGCCTGAAAACTTGCCTTGGTATCCATTTCAAATGTATATCTTTCTTTTATTTTTATTCATTATACTATTATTTTCAGGAGTCAGTTTGGTTTTCGTTTAATACTATTAGCATTCTCTAAACTTCACTTCGCAATAATTGGTTGGTTGATGCTGTTTTCAGTGCATATTTTAGTTTATATTGGATTTAATCTTTGGGAAAAATTCAAGCATATATCCATTGGTAAGTAGTTTATTGGATGTAATATACATTTAATACTAATATTTAGTTAGCAAAATAGATCATTTTTGCAAACAACATATTTAAATATAATTGCTTTGATTTCTAGTGTGGGATATTTTATGGGCATCCCTTTGCTTTTGTGGATTATTCGGAACGTTCCATTGCGCTGCAGTATTTTGTTTTAAATACGAATTACCAATCGCGACTCGATGTATAATTTTAGGCGAACAGGTATTATAATAAATTTAATAACAAACATTTATTTGCAGACATACTATGTATGTATACAGGGTGTCCCGATTAAGCAGTCGATGCATGGGTATCTTCTAAGCGGTAAATGATAGAGAATCGGTTAAATAAGAGAAAATGTGCAGGACAATGAGTACCATCTAAATTCGGTGTAAAACCAACAAAAAATTGAATCTTCAAAGCACACTGCGAAAAAAATGATTTTTACAATTTTTTATTTTCTTTATAACTGTTATTATTGATGATAGACGGATGATTTATTGACATTATTGAGGCACTTTTTTATTCTTTTTAATAATATGTTACCATGAAGCAAATATTTTTAATAATATGTAAGTAGTTTTCCTACCATGAAGGAACTATATTTTCTAAACTCAAAATGTTACTTCATGCGCAACGCGCTTAAAACACTGATTTTAGGTGAAGTTTAAAATATTCTACTAAAGCAATATGCTAAAAACGTGTATTCTGAACATCACAGCACATCAGTGTTTAGTACGCGTGGCGCATGAAGTAAAATTTCGACTTTAGATTTTTATTATTCTGCAACGAGGATTTACACTCCTTGATAAAGCATAAAATATATATTTTTAGCCTATTCCTAACTTGAAATATTTACTTCCTGTGCCAGGCAAACATTGATTTAAAGTAAAGTTTATATACAGGGAATTTTCCTTTTAGGTTTTTCAACATTCGTTAATTTTGTAAATGTTTTAATTTTAAAGCTTTTCATGAATGGGCCTGAAATTTTGGATTGGTCGCGTAGCGAAGCGGCGAACTCAAATTTTCAGGCTCTTCTAAAATTTTACTTCATGCTTAATCTGGGAGTGGAAAACAACAATGTGTAATTATCTTACATTTACTAACATGTTTTATTGTCTGTGCACATTTACCAGTAAATGTATGAATACATCGTTTTTATAGATATTCTATCTACATTTATCAAGAGAATAACTAAATGCATACATTCGCCGGGAAATATACACATTTACCAATTTTCTACTTATACTATCAATTTCTCTGTATTCAAGTGCCCAGTGGAAGAGTTATATTATATTTATTTTAGGTTAGATTTGTAATGAAAGGTTACGCATTCGTCCGTACTAATTTAGGCTCATGTATGCAGCAGAAGAAACATTTTAAAACTCCAAGCATTTATCAATTTTTATATTTTTCATTCGCACCTACTTTAATTTACAGAAATGATTATCCAAGGTAATTATTACGTTTTTTTTTGTTCTAATGTAATGTTTTTTTTTTCTATGCAAAAAAAATTATTACGTCTAACGAAACATCAAGTCTAAACAAAATTAAAAAAATAATAATGAGTCTAATTCAGACTAAATATCTGCTTTTCTGTTATTTTAATTAAAGATGATGTTTATATGTTTTTAACTTCACTTTAAAATCGATGTTTTATACGTCTGGCGCATACTTAATGAAAGGGTTGAAATCTTCGTTTAATAATAAAAAAAAAAAAGTTATCACTGTTACTTTAAATAATTATTCGATAACGAATCACTTGCAATTAAAAAAAGTAAAATTTTTTTATAACATAATTTTATGTTATAAATAAATTATTCCTTGCAACTTATATTTGAAGCGTTTCTTCGTATTTTCAATTTTAAGTGAGTTAGATAACTTTCCGTTTGTTTTGCATAGAAAAAAAAAACATTACATCAAGGCCATAGCCAGGGGGCGATGTGGGGGTTCAAAACAATATTTTGACCAGTAACCCTCCCCCTTTTATCTAGCTACGGCCTTGCCCTGTATAGATGTTAGTAGAGTTCCCTATTATAGTCTTTAAACTTATAGCAATTTTCAAAGTGTTGATGCTTAGCAGAGCGTTTTAAAACTCTCTATTATTACACTTGTAAATATTTTTTAGGTCAAAAGATAGAAGTTGGAAAAAAGTGTTGAAATACTTTTTCGAAGTGTTTTTGTATATTTACTGCACTGCTCTAATTGAGAACGAATACTTCATGAAGACTTTAGTGGATTTTGGAAAAGAACCGTTTGGAAAATTGGACATTTTCTACCTATTCCTAAAATACGCTCTGCCAGCTTGTTTCAACGTTACATTGTTAATACCTTTCTGCGTTTTGCATTCATTCCAAAATGCTTTCGCCGAAATGCTCCAATTCGGAGACCGAGAATTCTTCAGTGTAAGTAAAGTATACCAATATGTTCATGAAATAATTATTATTTATTTTCTAATTATTGTCTATAAAATCGTAGGTTATATTGTAACAAGTAATAATATGAATAAAATACAAACTTATTGTTCATTTGTAACGAGAACAAATCTATACTTTAAAACTGAACTTTAATTAATAAGACAAACAATACAATAATTTACATATATAAACACACAAGGAGCGCGCCATTCAGTTCCGAGATGCATTACCTTAGCATTTTTATTTCACATGAAGATGGCAACCGGCCGCCACTGCGTTGACCATTTATTATGGCCTGTGCAATGTAGCTTAAGTAGCATCGTCAATAGCCAGTAAACTAAACGTTTGTATACAGCAATTGTTCGTCCACAACAGGGACGATATTTGAGAATACAAATATCAATAATATGAATTTGTGTTCAGTACTCATTCATTCACCGGATAAATAAATACGCGTTTCAGGTTTCAACGCTATCATCAGTATAGTCCCGAACCAGTGCTTGAAGAATACTGAACATCTTTGAGCAGCCCTGTTGTGGACGAACAATTGATGATGCTATTGATGATGCTACTTAAGCTAATGGGCATTAGATGGCATTTACGCTGTCGAACATATGTAAATTGCACAGTCCATAATAAATGGTCAAAGCAGTGACGGCCGGTGGCCAACTTCATGTGAAATAAAATGCCAAGGTAATGCATCTCGGAATTAAAAGGCGCGCTCGTTGCGCTGCTAAACGCAATGACTCAATTCCGTGACGTAAGGAGCATTGATAAACAAAATACAGCGGCGGCTCGCAGCCTAACTTCAGGGTAGGCCAGAGACTCAAGATAATATGTATCTGTTATTAAAAGGTCACTTTGTTGTGCCATTCCTTGTATTTATAAAGCGCGATCCCAACCTCAAATTTTGTGTGTCTTGACGCTGTGGCCGACCCTGAAGTTAGGTTGCGAGCCGTCGCTGACAAAATGGATACGTAGTGCTTTTAACCTCAATTTCTGTATTTTGGATTTGAGCCCCACATGAAGTTAGGCCGCCAGCCACCAGTGGGCCAAAGATGTTCAGTATTCTACAAGCACTGGTTCTGCACTATACTGATGGCGTTGAAGCCTCAAACGCGTATATAATTATCCGGTGAATGAATGAGTAATGAACACAAATTTATATGAAAACTATTAATGATTTCGATAGCTAACGCCATCTAATGCTTCATAGTGGCATCGTCAGAGACACGAATGCACAAAGTGCATATACCGGTCACTATTTCGTCCACGAGCGAGCAGAACTCTGTTTGTGAAACCAGAAAACAAATATCAAAATTGAATTTGTGTTCAGTATTCCGGCACCATTTACCCACAGACGCGTTTCGGACTTCAAGGTCCTCTTCAGTGTGGTCCCGACCCAGTGCTGAGGAATACTGAACATTTCTGACTATTTCAAGCCAATATGTGAAAACTATTAATGATTTTGATAGCTAATGCCATCTAATGCTTCATAGTGGCATCGTCAGAGACACGAATGCACAAAGTGCATATACCGGTCACTGTTTCGTCCACGAGCGAGCAGAACTCTGTTTGTGAAACCAGAAAACAAATATCAAAATTGAATTTGTGTTCAGTATTCCGGCACCAGGAAACGCGTCTGTGGGTACCTGGTACCGGAATACTGAACACAAATTCAATTTTGATATTTGTTTTCTGGTTTCACAAATAGAGTTCTGCTCGCTCGTGGACGAAACAGTGACCTGTATATGCACTTTGTGCATTCGTGTCTCTGACGATGCCATTATGAAGCATTAGATGGCGTTAGCTATCGAAATCATTAATAGTTTTCACATATTGGCTTGAAATAGTCAGAAATGTTCAGTATTCCTCAGCACTGCGTCGGGACCACACTGAAGAGGACCTTGAAGTCCGAAACGCGTCTGTGGGTACCTGGTGCCGGAATACTGAACACAAATTCAATTTTTACAAATTTATATTCTTAATACAATAATTATTCATTGTATTATCGTATTATCTTATTTTTATATTTTGTATTTAGTTCTGCAAACTAAACGAGTAAGCTTTTTTTTAGAATTCAAAATAGTTTTGAATTCAAAAGATACTCACAATTTTGTTTATTTTTTTGTTAAAAATGTTTAACTGTTTAGTTATTTAATAATAATAATGAAATTATAAATTTTAGGATTGGTGGAATTTATTAAACATATCTCCATTTCACCAAAAATGGAACATAATCGTCCAAGGCTGGCTCTACACTTACGTCTATAAGGAATTCTACGAAAACATTTGTCCTTTGAATAAAACTTTGGCAAAAGCTGCGGTTTTCACACTCTCCATCACCATCCACGAAGTTCTCTTTATATACTCTACTCAGATTTTCTTGCCAATTTTCCTCTTCAGCATGGTATTGTCAACGATTCAAGGCGTTTGCTCGAGCAATTCAAATTTGGTGGTGCTGTTATACATATTAACAGGAAACAGTTTTCTGTACACTTTGCCACATTTAGAGTATTTTGCTAAAGTGAATTGCCCAAATCCACCTGAGGGATTTTTGTATTTACCAAGACTGATATCATGTGATTATAAATAGATTTTTTTATAAGAGAATAAAAGTTTTATTACTTACCAATGAGCCGCCACTGAATAATTGACATTTCTCAAGATTTAAACTGGTTAAAATTCTAACTACGCTCATGGCAAGAGAGCATTTGAATGGACTAGTAAATACGATAGTTGGTGACTTTAATGAATGCGTAGAAACCAAACCCACTGATTGTATTTTTTGATACCCCTTTGTCAGCTTAATTTAAAAATGTAGATAACTTTCATGGTTTTCAACCAGTTTAACAGTTTTAATGAAATCTGTAATATTTGTAGTCGTAATATTTTTAATTCTACATAAGTTTAGTAAACTTTAATAAACTTATTCAGTGATTTGGTCAATTTTCACGATTTCAATTCAGCAATTTTGTTTGATGTACTAGGCCTGGCTACATACAGGAAATTTTTCTTTAGCGGGTATACATATCACGATTTTTCTATGTACATTTTCAGACATTCGATGTTTTTATAAAGCCTTTCAATTTGAAGCTTCTAACGAGTGTTTTCAATCCCAGATTAAGCATGAAGTAAAATTTGGAGTTTGAAAAAGCCTAAAAATATGGTTTGGTCGCGTAGTAAATGTATGATGGCGAATTAAGTTGTATGCTAATAAAACTCTCTATGAACTATATTTATAGTATTAATATTAGCAAATTTTGGTTACCCAGAGGCTGCATGACCGCTCTGGCGCAGGTGATAAATTACACAGCGGTCTCTAGAGACGGTTACAGAGTTAAACAAACTATGTATTGATTAATTTCTTGAATTAATTTCTCATCTGGCACTTGGTGAAACATATTACAATATGTAAAGTTATTTCAATTAAAAACACTTGGTATTGTTTTGCAAATTAAAACTTTATTTATTTGAAAATTGTCTAACAAACCGAATCTAGTCGGAATAAAGTTTTAATTTGTGAAACAATACCAAGTGTTATTTAATTTAAATAACTTTACATATGTATTGATTAATAATTACTGCACAAGTTCTTAAACTTATGGGGCCTGTAGAAATACAGGTTGGACGTGGCAAAGATTATTATTATTATAATATGAAAGGTTATGTTGTGACATTTCCCTAATGACGTCACGCTTTCCTAACCTATAAATACCGAACACGCGATCGCACGCAACATACGAAGATCGCGATTTCTTTCCTCCCCGGATTACATAACGCGCGCACGTACATACCTGCGCGCACACCTGGGCGCGTGCGCACGTCGCGATCGTCACTTTTTCCCCCGGATTCGGGGAACAGGTGGACGCGATGTCAGTTTGCGTTCACCCGGAGTGAGTGCACGTCGCGTCACGAAGGCCCTGACTTTCCCGGTATTTTCGAAATAAAATGTGAATTTTCGCGAAGGGGTTTGTTTAAACAGTTGTTTTATTTTTTGTTGTTGTTGTGTGTGAGGACGTGTTTTTGTGCGGAAGGATTGGGGGACAAGCAAAAGGTGAGCTCTTCTAATGAGAGAAGAGAAAGTACGCACACACTGGCTAACGAGTTGGATAACGGTGCGTTTTAACATAGATTTTATGTTTGTTGGTTTTTTGTAAAATGTGTCGTTTTGTGTTGTGTGGAAAATTTATGTGCGGGCTGTGAGGTTTGCTCAAGCATTTCTGTGATTGATATTTAGAAGAAACAAACTGAAGTAACGCAAAAGTGTGTCATTTCTTAATATAGGTGTTTAATTGAATTCACTTGAAACACCTATATTTAGTAGAAATGTTTTACCAAGTGAATAATGAGAAACAAGTTAATAAGGTGCCATTTCTTGTTGGTGCGAAATTTATTTATTTCTTATCCAACAGTTTACAATAAACTTATTACTACTTAGTAAATGAATCACCTATATTTAGTAGAAATGTTTTACCAAGTGAATAATGAGAAATAAGTTAATAAGGTGCCATTTCTTGTTTCTTGTTTTACTACTTGGTAAATGAAACACCTATATTTAGTAAAAATGTTGTACCAAGTGAATAATGAGAAACAAGTTAATAAGGTGCCATTTCTTGTTGGTGCGAAATTTATTTCTTATCCAAGAGTTTACAATAAACTTATTACTACTTAGTAAATGAAACACCTATATTTAGTAGAAATGTTTTACCAAGTGAATAATGAGAAACAAGTTATTAAGGTACCATTTCTTGTTGGTGCGAAATTTATTTATTTCTTATCCAACAGTTTACAATAAACTTATTACTACTTAGTAAATGAAACACCTATATTTAGTAGAAATGTTTTACCAAGTGAATAATGAGAAACAAGTTAATAAGGTGCCATTTCTTGTTGGTGCGAAATTTATTTCTTATCCAACAGTTTACAATAAACTTATTACTACTTAGTAAATGAAACACCTATATTTAGTAGAAATGTTTTACCAAGTGAATAATGAGAAACAAGTTAATAAGGTGCCATTTCTTGTTGGTGCGAAATTTATTTATTTCTTATCCAACAGTTTACAATAAACTTATTACTACTTAGTAAATGAAACACCTATATTTAGTAGAAATGTTTTACCAAGTGAATAATGAGAAACAAGTTAATAAGGTGCCATTTCTTGTTGGTGCGAAATGTATTTCTTATCCAGCAGTTTACAATAAACTTATTACAGAATAACATGTTAACATAAACATAAGCATAATTCGAGTGCGTTGTGACTTAAAATTAAATTAATGCAACACACACAGTGTTAATCCTTTGATAATGATCACTTTGTGTCCGAAATGTACTTTTGGTAATTCAAATAAAAGTGTCATGAAAGGTTATTAGTGCTCTGTTCGTCAAATTACTACAACACTAACAAGTTTTCTTTGATCAATGTATATCTCTAATAAATTAATACTTACTCACGTTTGTGTAAAAACAGCCTTATTAATAGCTTTAGCACGGTTCTAACGATAATAACATTTTCGTATTAATAAAACATTTAAGTAGATCACTATTGTTAGTTTACAACTATTCATTAAATTATAATGCTATAAATCTACATACTTAATTAGTATATTTTGAACTTCACTTAAAATCTGTGTTTTATACGCGTGGCGCATGAAGTAAAATTTCGAGATTAGATAAGCCTGACTTTTAGGTATGTATGCATAATAATAATAATT
The DNA here is from genome assembly GCA_932526585.2 of Philonthus cognatus. Classification (NCBI taxonomy): domain Eukaryota; kingdom Metazoa; phylum Arthropoda; class Insecta; order Coleoptera; family Staphylinidae; genus Philonthus; species Philonthus cognatus. Next base: position 99,528,483 of record OW052244.1, read on the forward strand.
TAATAATAATTAAACGTGTAATTTGTATTTACTTTAGTTTGAGAATGACTACTAGATAGTCGAAACTAGTCACACAATTAAATGTAAAATTCAGTGGTTAAACAAAGTAAAAAGGGTTTTATTTACAAGTGTATTTAAGATGTACCACAAAGTGAACGCCTACAACACCAAACAATTAATAATAATTTATTTATTTGTAAGTAGACATAAAAATATGTATTACAACAGTCAACATAGTTATATATATATAATTTTCTTAAAATCTAATATAAAAAGTATTATCAAATTAAACAGAAACACACACAAAACATTAATACAATCTCAAACATCAATCATTTAAATATTCTGTTATTGAATAGTAATGTATTAGCAGTAATTTAAACTGATATTTGAAGTCCTTAAGTGATGCTAATTGTTTTATATTTTTTGGCAAATTATTAAATAAAGTTACACACATATAATAAGGACTTTTTTTTAAATAATGTCGTGGAATACATTACATTACATACATACACTGTAAATTTTACGAAATTCGTTGTTTTTTTTCAAAATTTCAATTTGAATCTTTAAACGAGGGTTTTCCACTCCCAGACTAAGCATGAAGTAAAATTTCGAGTTTAGAAAAGCCTGAAAATTTGGATTGGCCGCGTAGCGAAGCGGAGCGGCCAATCCAAATTAGGCTTTTCTAAACTCGAAATTTTACTTCATGCGCCACGCGTATAAAACACTGAAATATCGTAAAGTTTAAAATATACGGTTTCGGCAATCTAATATGTAGATGTGAATAAAACGTGAGTTAAATTCTGAGCTGAACAAATTGTTTAAAACAGTGATTATAGGCAACCCAATAACTCTAACGTGTATTGGGTTGCCCGTAATCGTTGTTGTATGTGTGTGTATTTTGAAATTTCAAATTAATTTGACGAATAAACCACTAATAACCTTTCTTCACACTTTTAAAAAGTGTGAAGAAAGGTTATTAGTGCTTTATTCGTCAAACATTTATGTATTAATAAAACATTTAAGTAGACCAATATTGTTAGTTTACAAATATTCATTAAGTTATAATGCTATAAATCTACATACTTAATTAGTATATTTTGAACTTCACTTAAAATCTGTGTTTTATACGCGGGGCGCATGAAGTAAAATTTCGAGATTAGAAAAGCCTGACTTTCAGGTATGTATGCATACACTGTAAATTTTACGACATTCGTTGTTTTTTTTTATAGATTTCAATTTGAATCTTTAAACGAGGGTTTTCCACTCCCAGACTAAGCATGAAGTAAAATTTCGAGTTTAGAAAAGCCTGAAAATTTGGATTGGCCGCGTAGCGAACTCGAAATTTTACTTCATGCGCCACGCGTATAAAACACTGAAATATCGCAAAGTTTAAAATATACGGCTTTAGCAATCTAATATGTAGATGTGAATAAAACGTGAGTTAAATTTTGAGCTGAACAAATTGTTTAAAACAGTGATTATAGGTAACCCAATAACCCTAACGTGTAAATTGTGCAGAAGTTTATATAGGAAAGAAATACATGCTTTTTGTCGGCGAGATGCAAGACTTTCAAAATCATATTTACGTAAAAGTATATCGTGATCTATACCTCTGTTTGGATAATATCCCTCCGACTTATAAGATAAAATTTTTAAAAATTTGCGTTGTACACTTTCTAATGCACTAATCTGACCCTGGTTCTGCGGAAACCAAACTATGGCCGCATATTCCAACTTTGATCGTACGTATGCATAAAACAATGATTTTAATGCATTGGGGTTATGGAACTGGGAAGAGTTACGACAAATGAAACCTAGAGACCTTGAGGAGTCTTTAACAATATGGTCAACATGGACATTAAAAGTTAAGGTGTTGTCAAAGTAAACTCCCAGATCTTTAAAAACTGTGGCACGCTCTAAGATATTACCATGAATTGTGTAATTAAATGTAAGCGGATTGGATATCTTAGTGAACGATATGTATGTACATTTTGAGATGTTTAGGTTGAGTCCATTTTTTAGACACCATGATGATAAAGCATTAAGGTTATATTGTAAGACTTGACATTTTTAATGGTACTGTAGATTTTTAAATCGTCGGCGTAGAGTAGGTGCTTACAAGATAGGGAGTCAGAAAGATCATTAATAAATAAGTTAAATAGTAGTGGGCCTAAAATAGAACCTTGGGGTACCCCAGAAGTTGGACAGTATTCAACAGATTTAAAGCCATTGACTACCACGTATGCTTTGCGTTCACTAAGATAAGTCTGTAATAATGACAGCGACGACGCACAAAAACTAAAGGTACTAACTTTGACAACAGAATATTGTGTTGAACTTTGTCGAAGGCTTTCGACAGGTCCGTATAAATCACGTCAATTTGTCCCTTTGCATCAATAGTTTCAGCAATATCATGAGTTATAAGTGTAAGATTAGTCACAGTTGAGCGATTAGGGATAAATCCGTGTTGTTTATCAGATATATAAAGTTTAGTATGATTGTAAATTTGGTCAAATAGTAATCGTTCAAATACTTTTGCAATATGCGGCAGAATAGCAATGGGTCGAAAATTATTAATGTTTTGAAGTTTAAAAGATGTTTTTGGCACAGGACAGATTGCTGCAATTTTCAGACATCGCGGAACGGTACACGTTTTTATTGATAGGTTAAATAATGTAGCAAGTGGTACACAGAGTAGCGTAGCACAATCTTTTAATAAAAACGAAGGTAATTTGTCGTCCCCAGATGTAAAATTATTCTCTAGTTCTCTAGTTTTCTAAGTAGCTTAAACACAAGTTGATCAGATGTGGAGACGAAAACGAAATTAGGAATTGAACTCACATCCGTATCAATGTGATTATTCGTTGGTGTACTATGCACTGACTCCAAAAACTCGCGGAAAACATTTGCAATGTCAGTAGGATTATCTAGGACGGCATCATTATATGACATGGTTGAAGGAATTCTAGACGAATTCGCCCTTTTTGAATTTATATATGACCAAAACTGTTTAGGGTTTGATATTACGCTACTCTCAATCGAACATATATAAGTTTTGCGCGCATATTTTATTTTATTTTTAATAACAGATCTTAGTTTATTAAATTCTTCCGATAATTTACACGTAGAAGGATTCAGCTTAAGTTTTTTCCTAATTGCGTTCTTTTCTGTTAAGAGATTAATTATTTCTGGGCTAAACCAAGGCGGATATTTAAATTTACATTTTAAATTAAACATAGGTATAAATTGTGAGATGGCTGTATTCATAACATTATAAAATTCATAAAATGCTAAGTCTATATTCTGGACAGTTGAGAGATAACTCCAATCAATTTTAGATAAGAATGCGTACAATCCTAGGTAGTTACCTTTCTTGAAATTAAATTTACATGCCTTTTCATTGACTGCAGACATAGCGAGTTCACATTGGAAGGTAAATGTAAATGAGGGATGATAAGTATCTTCTGCAACTAATGCATCAGTTTCTCTCTGGACATAACAATTCAAGTTTGAGTAGAGAAGATCTAAAACATTATTCGATATATTAGGTATTGTGTTATATTACTGAAGGCCTAAGAAATTACAAAAATTGACAATGTAAGAAGCTTTGAGAGACAAGTTATGAGGAATATTTGATATATTAGGACAATTGAAATCACCTAATAGAATTATTTTACTAGTTTCAAAATTGATTTGCAATAGTATATCAAAAAATTGCTTTACATCTTCAATCGGTATGTTTGGTGGAATATAAATGAGAATTAGATAGAGCCAACAAGATTTAAGTTTATTAGCAATATGTCAATAAGTGGTACTTGCAGTTTAATATGGTCTGTAGGAATTATCTCAATTTTGAATGTATTGCGCATGGCAATTAATACACCACCGCCCCTAGTAAGAATTGGATCACGATCAGTTCTGAGAACTGCATACTCTTCACTAAATAGTTCACTGTTATTTACAGACGAATTTAACCAAGTTTCTGTTATAAAATATATGTCATAATCGTTGGTACTAGTATTGTCATGAAATGTTGTAGTTTTCGTATTCAATCCTCTGACGTTCTGGTAGTATGCCGTGATGTGTCCTGTTGGTACTGAACTTCAAGTAGACTTGGGGGTGGCGGCGACAGCTCGCGGAAGACCCTTGATGTACTTTATCGTCAGATTGAATTCGCCTTTCTCACGCCTCTCCTCAAGTTCACATCGGACAGCTTTGAGAATTTTACTCTGCATTGGAGTTCTGTCGGTCCCTACATTCACATTTTTGAGATCGATGCTCTTACATATTTTGATGAAGTCGACAGCATGGTTTCTCTCGTTGAACTGAATTTTGAGTGGCCTGGGATTTAACCCAACTTTGCCTACTCTAAATACTGACACATTAGAGAGAGCAGCAACAGCAGAGTTGTTTATTTCTACGAGCTTTTTTAAAGAATTCAAATCTTCGGTCTGCTTTACCTTAGGATCTATATGTTTAGGTTCAGGTACATTGAATACCATGACATTGCGAGCTCTCTTATTTCTGTCTTCAAATTCATGTATGACATCATCGGCTATCTGCATATTTTTGTTATATAGTGCAGAAAGTTCGGCTTTAAGCATAACATTTTCGGCTTGCAATTCAGTTACTTTGTCTGAAAGGTATGTAATAGAATCTGTGCATGTTTTAATCTGCTGCTTAATGTCTTCCGAAAATGGCACAAAGTGACTTGTGAAAATGTCATTAATCGCTGCATGTTTTAAACATGTTTTGTTTAAAACATGTTTAAACTGTGTATAAAACGTGAGTCAAATTGTGAGCTGAACAAATTGTTTAAAACAGTGATTATAGGGAACCCAATAACTCTAACGTATATTAGGTTGCATATAATCGTTGTTGTATGTGTGTGTTTTTTGAACTCCACTGTGAATCAGTGTTTTTAAGCGTGGCGCATGAAGTAAAATTTCGAGATTAGAAAAGCCTGAAAATTTGGTTTGGTCGCTCCGCGCTTCGCGCTACGCGACCAAACCAAATTTTCAGGCTTTTCTAATCTCGAAATTTTACTTCATGCTTAATCAAGGAGTGGAACACTTGTTCGAAGTTTCAAATTGAATATTTTTATAAAAACAACGAATGCTCGAACATTTCCAAAGTATGCATCGGGATGTGTATACTCAAAAGAAAAATTCACTGTAACAGTATCACTGTTTTTCTTTGGAATATACACACATTTGAGTATACACATTTTTGGATTGATTGAGTTACTTGAAGATAATTATAACTTTAACACAATAAAACACTTTTAACTTTGTTTGTATAACACAATTTATTTTTATGTGACTGCAGTTTCGGCAAATTCAGCTTGTCATTATCAAACATGAAGTTCATGTTTGATAATGGCAAACTGAATTTGCCGAAACTGCAGTCACATAAAAATAAATTGTGTTATACAAACAAAGTTAAAAGTGTTTTATTGTGTTAAATTAACATGTATAACGAAGTAGAAGCCTCCACAATTCAAAATAAATTATAACTTTGAATAAAATACTTAGAACCTTTCTTCAATACACTATTTTGTCACCAAATGTACATTTCGGACACGAAGTGTCCATTATCAATGGTTTGATACAAATAGGAAAAAATATACATCACAATATACATGAGTATACACATATAAAGTGACTCATCAACAATTTTTTGTTTTGTTTTACGTATATTCATTCATGGCTAGTTCATTTATGCAATAAACAACAGGACAATTTTAAACGAATAAACGTTGTTTTCGGAAATTGACAACATAATTACTTGTCATGCTGTTTAACGATGTCCAACTTAAGATCCACTTAATTATCTAAACAATGATGTAACTCATATTTTAATGGCAATCTTTCGTAGAATTTATGCATTAGAGGAAAGAACAAAGGAATGCAGGTACTAAAAGCCTTATCCTTATTCCATTAGCACGTATTAAAAATGTGCTCAGTTTGTGGATACAATAATTAATTTTGGATTCCACTTCCTTATGAAGTGTGCTCAAATACTAATCTCACGTTTAAAATAAGTGTGGTAAAGGTTGAATTACAGCCCGCTATATATTGTCTATAGAAGAATTGGGGAGGCGGATACTTGATGCAACTCTATTACACATTAAAAAATAAATAAACGCTATTTATATCAAGCAAATTTTCCGAAACTGTAAAAAATAAATAGTGTGTGATATGAAGTTAAATTACAGTAATTAATTCATTAAATTAATTGTCGTAAAATGAGAGTTTTGAAGTTTTCAATGGAAACTATTAATCATTATTATTGGAGTTCTAAAAATATAAAGTTCTGGTTACAAATTCTAATATTATGTCATTTGTACGAGAAATTTCAAAGTAATTTTGATTAATTAATGATATTAACATTTTCACAGTTTTTAATCCGTAAATTTATACTTAACTTTAAATCAGTGATTTATATGCGTGGCGCATGAAGTAAAATTTCGAGTTTAGAAAAGCCCAGAAAATTTGTCTCGGGTCGCTGCGCGACCCTCGACAAATTTTCACGGGGCTTTTCTAAACTCGAAATTTTACTTCATGCTTAACCTGGGAGTGGAAACACTCGTTAGACGTTTCAAACTGAACGTTTTTCAGAAACAACAAATGCCTACAAGTTTACAGAGTACCTATAAAGTATGTATACTTAAAAGACAAAATCCATGTATGTAGGTGTTGATTTAAATATTGAGAAAAACAAAAATTATTTCAAAATTCAATTTGTTCACTACTTTTTTATTCAGCGTATTTTCGTTTCCAGACCTGTGCCTTATTGATGAGAATGTTATTTTACTTCTAGAATAAGTCAGTTATTCTAGAAGTAAAATAACATTCTGCGAGGGCAATCCTCCACGAAAGTTCTCAGTTTTCAAACATTTTTCTATATGATATTAATTAACAAAATACCAAGAAAAATTGGAAACATGCTAAGAGTAAACTACCATTTTCGACTTTCATATTTTTATGAAAAGCTTTTCAGATTTTATGATTGCATAATAAACTTAAGTTTAAATATTTATCTCAAGATCTATAGCGGTATTTGTAACGTGGATACAAACTGACTAACAGACATTTTAAAAATAGTTTTAATTGACTCAGAGGATCTCAAAACGGACATTTCCAGTAACATTTTCCAGAAGTAATGTTTCAATTTTCATTAACAAACTAACATATAATTTAAAAAATAATATCACGAATATTTATTTTTATTTATAAGAATAAGAATAAGAATTAATGTAAATGTAAATAATAACTTACTATTATTAAAACACAGGTTTAAGATTAGAATAAACTTTTAAATTCTCCAGGACCGGTTTTGGTCTATGAAATGATTATCAAGAAAATTATGTATCGTTACCGACGAGAAGTTGGCCACACATTTCCAGCCACAGATTTTGGCGCCTCCACCATATCACTAATTATGAACAATCTCATCAAAAAAATTATATCTCTGAAGGCACATACTTTATTTTTAAAATGTCTTCACTAATTGTTTAAACAATATATCTAGAACGATTATAAACGATCAGAAAGTAAAAACTCTTGTTTGTAATATTTTTAAACAATATGTCGCGCATATGCCCACCACACATACCAAATTAAAAAAAATCATATCTCCCAAGGCACATACTTTATTTCCAAATTGCCATCACTGCTTGTTTAAACAATATATCTAGAACAGTTATAAATGATCACATAGTTATAACTCTCATTTGTTATATTTTTTAAACAATATATTTCTGTTAGCGTATGGCCACCACACATACCAAATTTAAAAAATTCATATCTCCCAAGGCTTATACTTTATTTCCAAATTGTCATCACTGCTTGCTTAAACAATATATCTAGAATAGTTATAAATTATCAGAAAGTGATAACTCTCATTTGTTATATTTTTAAACAATATATTTCTGTTTGCTTATGGACACCACACGTCTCAAATTTAAAAAATTCATATCTCCTAAAGCACATACTTTATTTTCAAAATATCTTCACTGCTTGTTTAAACAATATATCTAGAACAGTTATAAATGACCAGAAAGTTATAACTCTGATTTGTTATATTTTTTAAACAATATATTTCTGTTAGCGTATGGTCACTACTCCTAACAAATTTAAAAAATTCATATCTCTCAAGGCACATACTTTATTTCCAAATTATCATCACTGCTTGTTTAAACAATATATCTAGAACAGTTATAAATGACCAGAAAGTTATAACTCTCATTTGTTATATTTTTTAAACAATATATTTCTGTTATCGTATGGCCACCACACATACCAAATTTAAAAAATTCATATCTCGCAAGGCACATACTTTATTTCCAAATTGTCATCACTGCTTGTTTAAACAATATATCTAGAACAGTTATAAATAACCTGAAAGTTATAACTCTCATATGTTATATTTTTTAAACAATATATTTCTGTTAGCGTATGGCCACCACACATACCAAGTTTAAAAAAAATCATGTCTTCCAAGGCACATACTTTATTTTTAAATTGTATTCCCCGATTGCTTAAACAATATATCTAGAACAGTTATAAATGATTAGAAAGTTATAACTCTCATTTGTTATATTTTTAAACAATATATTTCTGTTTGCGTATGGCCACCACACGTACCAAATTTAAAAAAATCATATCTCCCAAAGCACATACTTTATTTTCAAACTATCTGCACTGCTTGTTTAAACAATATATCTAGAACAGTTATAAATGATCAGAAAGTTATAACTCTCATTTGTTATATTTTTTATACAATATATTTCTGTTAGCGTATGGCCACCACACATACCAAATTTAAAAAATTCATATCTCCCAAGGCTTATACTTTATTTCCAAATTGTCGTCACTGCTTGTCTAAACAGTATATCTAGAACAGTTATAAATGATCAGAAAGTTATAACTCTCATTTGTTATATTTTTTATACAATATATTTCTGTTAGCGTATGGCCACCACACATACCAAATTTAAAAAATTCATATCTCGCAAGGCACATACTTTATTTCCAAATTGTCATCACTGCTTGTTTAAACAATATATCTAGAACAGTTATAAATAACCAGAAAGTTATAACTCTCACTTGTTATATTTTTTAAACAATATATTTCTGTTGGCGTATGGCCACCACACATACCAAGTTTAAAAAAATCATATCTTCCAAGGCACATACTATATTTGTAATTGTATTTACTGATTGCTCAAACAATATATCTAGAACAGTTAAAAATGATCAGAAAGTTATAACTCTCATTTGTTATATTTTTTAAACAATATATATACCAAATTTAAAAATTTCATATCTCCCAAGGCACATACTTTATTTTCAAAATATCTTCACTGCTTGTTTAAACAATATATCTAGAACAGTTATAAATGATCAGAAAGTTATAACTCTTATTTGTTATATTTTTTAGACAATAAATTTCTGTTAGCGTATGGCCACCACACAGACAAAATTTAAAAAATTCATATCTCCCAAGGCACATACTTTATTTTCAAATTGTCATCACTGCTTGTTTAAACAATATATCTTGAACAGTTATAAATGAATAAAACACTGTTTATCACTTTGTTTGTATAACAATTGGTTTATTTGGTGACTATAGTTTCGATACTACACGTATCATTATCAAACCGTTAGTCACTAACGGTCACTAACGGTTTGCTAATGATACGTGTAGTATCGAAACTATAGTCACCAAATAAACCAATTGTTATACAAATAAAGTGATAAACAGTGTTTTATTTATGTTCAACAATGTATAACGAAGTAGAAGCCTCTATAATCAGTGAGTTATAAATGATCAGAAAGTTATAACCTTGGGAGATACAAATTTTTTAAATTTGGTACGTGTGGTGACCATACGCTAACAGAAATATATTGTTTAAAAATTATAACAAATGAGAGTTATAACTTTCTGGTCATTTATAACTGTTATAGATATATTGTTTGAACAATCAGTGAAGATATTTTGAAAATAAAGTATGTGCCTTGGGAGATATGATTTTTTTAAATTTGGTATGTGTGGTGGCCATATGCGCGACATATTGTTTAAAAATATTACAAACAAGAGTTTTTACTTTCTGATCATTTATAATCGTTCTAGATATATTGATTAAACAATTAGTGAAGACATTTTGAAAATAAAGGATGTGCCTTGGGAGATATAATTTTTTTGATGAGGTTGTTCATAATTAGTAAGATGGTGGAGGCGCCAAAATCCGTAGCTGGAAATGTGTGGCCAACTTCTCGTCGGATAGTTCGTTATACATTTTAAATGAACAATAAGAACACACTTTTACTAAATAACACACTTGGTTAAGATTTCACTGTTTCTCAGTTGACACTGCAATAATTGTTTCGCCACACAGTGGCGAATCATTCATCTGCCTGATGAAGCCATTGTGTGGCGAAACAATTGTTGCAGTGTCAACTAATAAACAGTTAAATCTTAAACAAGTGTGTTATTTACTAAAAGTGTTGATATGGAATTTTACCAAGTAACAGCCTCAGCTATTAAATAAGAACACACTTTTTACTTTGGTTGTATGACATGTTTTGTGACTGCAGTTTCATGTTTGATTATGAATGACAAACTAAATTTGTCGAAACACCAGTCACATTAAATAAATAAGTGTTGTATAAAGAAAGTAAATTTATGTAAAGGTTTTGAAAGGAAAAACACTTGGTAATATAAATTATGAACTGTGGATTCTTCTACTTCGTTATACATGTTAATTCAATGAAATAAAACACTTTAACTTTGTTTGTATAACACACTATTTTTATTTTCGTGACTGCAGTTTCGGCAATTCAACTTGCCATTATCAAATAGAGTAACTTAAATTACGGTATGGTACAGGTATATATACATAAAATGGTTATGGTAAATAACCATTTTGTGTATTATATACCTGTACCATACCGTAATTTAAGTTACTCTGTTTGATAATGGCAAGTTGAATTGCCGAAACTGCAGTCACGAAAATAAAAATAGTGTGTTATACAAAGAAAGTTAAAGTGTTTTATTTCACTTGGTAATATTTATGGGTGAAACAACATCAAGTATTTTTCCTCTCAATAACGTTACATAGTGTAATTAATGTTTCCAAGAAAATAATCACAATTAATGTCATCGTTCAACTATAAAGATGGATTGAAACATTTCATATATTTGTCCACATAGATGTTTATGTCTTTCAGCCTTGTGTATTATATTTAACTTAAATAATATGCAATTTAATCAATTTCTAACGGAATCGCGTGATTTTGAAAAATAACCCGAATCACGGAAGGAAATGTTTTCGAACGAACTTGGAGACAAACATGCAATTACTTGTTGTTTTTTTTTTTTTTGGGAGGACAAAACATTTGGAATTCCCCTGTTTTGCTTAAATTATATACCTGGTCCGTATTTTATTTGTTTATTACGCGACCAAACCGAATGAGTTTCACATCATATAAAAACGAATTAAAATTAATTATTAATTTTAATTCGTTTTTATATTTTGTAAATATTCTGCAACCTATTGACAAACTCAATTTTTCTTTATGATAAATTGTCTTTATGTGAGTTTCACATCTTTAAAAATTAGTTCCTATTCTAGAATTTTGATTACACTAATTTGTTTGTAATAAGAGAATATATAATATTTAATAGACCACATTTAAATTGATAGAAGGAAGAGTTCATTAAAAATGTAATTGAAATTAACAAAAAACAACAATATAATTTTATAATATATAAAATTACGAAAATGTTATTCGTGAAAATGCAAACAATGTCTTAATTAATAAGACAACTTAATATCCGGAGGTGTATTTGCACGGGAAGTAGTTGATTCAATGGATATTTATCGTCTTAAGTTGTCTTATTAAATAAAACGTTGTTTGCATTTTCACGAATAACAGTTTCGTAATTTTATATATTATGTTTGAAGTGTGCAAACTATGAGAAGCGTAAGCTTATTTTCTCGAATTCAAATAGTCTTAAATTTGAATTTATCTTATTTGAACAATTTAATTAAAAAATATTAAAAATTAGATGATTTTTGCAATCTTCAACCGGATTAGTTGACAACCAACCGGAAAAACCGGGTAAGTCAGTGAAAAGTTAAGGGATTTTATTTGTCGGGAAAAGTTAGAGAAATTCGGCCATTTTAGCAAAAAGACAGGAAATTTTTAAATTAATAATAATAATGATAATAAATATGCAAATAATACGATTAAAGAATTGACAAATTGTTAGTTCTGTTCAGAGCACAAATTTGACACATTAAATAATATTAAACAAAATCAATAAGTAGTGAAGTGTCCATCATAGCACTTTGCCCTTAATTTGAACAATTGATAATAGACATACTAAATTTATTTCACTCTAAACAATTGGTTGAAGATTTCAATTTAAATTAGTGATTATACGCGTGGCGCATGAAGTAAAATTTCGAGTTTAGAAAAGCCTGAAAATTTGGATTTGCTGGGGCGCGACTCGCTTCCCTCGCGCGCCGCAGCAAATCCAAATTTTCAGGCTTTTCTAAGCTCGAAATTTTATTTCATGCTTAATCTGGGAGTGGAAACTCTCGTTAGACGATCAATCAGAAACTTATTTTGCAGTCAAATTTATGAAATAAAATAAACAAAGTTGATGTAATTTTCTTAGTTTAAATTTAGAAAGAAAACAAATTCGGGTGTATTCAAATGTGTTATTGACAAACAAATTGAAAAAGCTTAAATTGTACCGAAGTTATTTAAAATAAATCTTAATAAATAAACTACCAAAAAAACAATTATTACACTCACACTGTCGAAACTTAAGTCGTAAAATATTTGTATATATATATATATATATATATATATATATATACCAGATAAGAAATAACAGCGCATTAGGTCATGATGTAAAAGTTATTTTTTTATCAAGTGAGTGTGCAAGGAGGACAGAAGACGACGACGATCGTTTCGCTCTTTTTATGAGCTCCTCAGGGATGATGTATGGGGTGTATGGGATGATGGATGTGGCGGCCTGAGGAGCTCATAAAAAGAGCGAAACGATCGTCGTCGTCTTCTGTCCTCCTTGCACACTCACTTGATAAAAAAATAACTTTTACATCATGACCTAATGCGCTGTTATTTCTTATCTGGTACTTATAAGCAGGTCGTTAATTCTAATTTATATATAAAAGTGGTGAAAAACATAGTAATAGTTTCATTTAATTTAACCAATTATTCTCCTAAACACGTTGATTTTGTTGTATAATTTTAACTTTGGCTTATTATTTTAAGAAAATGCGTTCAGGTAATTAAAAAAAAAACTATCATATGTTCAAAAAAAACCTCCAGAGTGCCATGATTTAATCTTTTTTTAAACTTAAGTTGGCTACACACTTCAGGCATTGACATACAGGGATTTTTTCTTTCAGGTAAACGTGCATAAACGGTAATTTTCCGACATCCGTTATTTTGTAAAAAAATTCAATTTGAAGCTTTAAACGAGTGTTTTCCACTCCCAGACTAAGCATGAAGTAAAATTTCGAGTTTAGAAAAGCCCCGTGAAAATTTGTCGAGGGTCGCGCAGCGACCCGAGACAAATTTTCTGGGCTTTTCTAAACTCGAAATTTTACTTCATGCGCCACGCGTATAAAACACTAATATATTGTAAAATGTATGTATATAATATATAAACGAATTAAACTAATATTAATATTCGTTTTTATATTTTGGAAATATTCTGCAAACTATTGACAAACTCAATTTTTCTTTATGTAAAATTGTTCTTTATGTTAAAATATTTGTGTATATCTAAACCTCACTAGAAATCAGTGTTTAATACGTTTGGCGCATGAAGTAAAATTTCGAGTTTAGAAAAGCCCAGAAAATTTGTCTCGGGTCGCTGCGCGACCCTCGACAAATTTTCACGGGGCTTTTCTAAACTCGAAATTTTACTTCATGCTTAGTCTGGGAGTGGAAAACACTCGTTCAAAGCTTCGAATCGAACTCTTTTAAAGAAACATGAATATCTATAGATTTAAAGAAAATAAGCTGAATTTGGAATGCGTATATTTTATAGAAAAACTCCCTGTATAAAACGTCAGACATAATAATTATAATGTATATTTTCAGAGTTGCCAACCTAGAATATTTTCCATGGCACTAGAGATTTTTTTTAATTGAATATACTATATTAATTTTTTTTTTCGATTTCTGTATTTTTTAGAAGAACAAATATCACAAAAAAATGTCAAAAATCATAAATGTTTAGTAATAATAATTTTTATTATAAATATAACTTTCAAAAACCAACAAACATAATTAAAAAAAACAAATAAATAATAAAAGGAAATAAAAATGGCAAAGTTGAGAAAATTACAAATAAACGCCAAAGCCAAAATTGATCAAATCAAAAAAAATTGGCAAATTCTACAATATTACTTACTGGTAACATGTTATCCTGTAATAAGTTTATTGTAAACTGTTGGATAATAAATAAATAAATAAGTATATAAATAAATATTAATTAAGTATAATTTTCATAAACAGAACAAAAAATAATGTTTCAAATTCATGTTTTAGATCTGTAGAATTACTTGCTCGTTTAATTTTATTCTAAATGTCAAAACAAGCGAGTCGAGGCGTTTGAAATCTTGAAAACAATTTGCAAAGAAGGTGATATTTTATCTTTAACTTGATATCGTTGACATTTTCACGTTTAACGACAATACACATCGTCCACATAACACTAGCTGTAAAAAAGTGATATCAATGTCAAAATTGACATTCAACTACTACCGTGAGCTGTCATACGTGGACTAAATGATGAGGTATGCCAATGGTATTAGCAATAATCCCAACTTTGTTTTATTTACACCATCAATTCATCAGTTTAAGGTCCAATTACGTCGTATTAGGCTATCCAATGTCATTGACTGTTAGATCTCTAGTTCAGTAATAATTTGTTGGCTGTAATCATTGTTACTCTTTATATGGTTTTTGTTATTTTTGTTCAGTAGTCTTAGTCGGTTATAATTCAATGTAATTCTTTATATGATTTTTATATTTTTTGTTATTTTTATCATATATTACAATATGTATATGTACTTATGTAATAAAATGGAGATTCCGTTAATAAATAAAAAAATAAATAAATAGTCGTCGTCCTCGGCTGACACCGGCTTATGTCACCTGTCACTATTGGCATGTGTCCGATTATTGATAAACGTCAAAATTCTAAATTGAGTGTCATTTTTAACGTAAAATATCAAAAGAACCTACTCTGTAACTCAAATTATAAGAAAGTTAGCGATGATGCGCACCTAATTCTTAACACCCGTATATACTGTGTGTGTCAGATAAGGGACAGATAAGGGGAACATAGGGATTTAATATGTAAAACCACATTGATAGATTTTCCGGCTTTAATGGTCATTTTAAAGAAAAAGTACAAGAGTAAACAAACCTATAAAAAAAGAAACAGGAGTCACATAGCATAATAAATCTACAATAAATCTACGACCAGATTTTATTTTGGGGCCCCGTAAAATATTTAATAGCCAAAAAAAGAAGAAATCAATTAATAGTTCCTGTTTTGATCGTACAGATAATAATTTTCCCCGATCTAAACCTTAACGAAATAAGCACCAAATAAGCATATAACGCAATAATATAAGTATAAAACCGAAAATAATTTTAAAAAAGCAAAAAATAAAAAAATAATGTTTCAAATGATTTAACTTTCTATAATTCGTACACATTTTAATAATTCATGTTGATGCTTTTAATTTTCAACATTAGCTGTTTGCTTAGAAATCCGAGCTCTATGATAAGTTTAGAAATTTACCTATAAAATGAAACTCGTACCTACTCATTTAAGCTTAACAGATTTAATATAAAGGGTGTCCCAACAAGAGCGCCGGATTTAAATTTGCCGCCATTTTGTTAATACGAGTTGTACGGTGATTTTTTTTTGACAGTTGTCAAGTACAGACCACGCGATTTAAGAATATGGAGAAGTATTCAAACGAACAACGTTTAATTATTGTAAAAACACATTACAAAAATGGTAAAAGTTTTGCGAAAACAATTCGCATATTACGTCAAGTTTTCGGTCGCCATTATGCGCCAATTGAATCGACAGTGAGGCGTTTAATTACAAAATTTGAGACCAAATTTACGCTGATGGATCAGAAGACCATTGTTCGTCGTCGTCCTTGTCGGTCACTCGAAAATATAGACACAGTAAGGGAATCTGTGGCCGAGAATCCAGGAACTTCCATTCGGCATCGTGGTCAAGAATTAAACATTTCCAAAACCACTATGCAACGAATTTTGGTAAAAGATCTGCATTTGCACGCGTCCAAGATTCAATTGGTGCAAGAAATCAAGCCAAGGGACCATGAGCAGCGCCGTGGATTTGCTGATTGGGTGTTGGAACATCATCAAATTAATCCGGATTTTTCGAAGAAAATCATTTTTTCAGATGAGGCACATTTTCAACTCGACGGATACGTAAATAAACAAAACTATCGGATTTGGGGTGCTGAAAATCCTTGTGTGGTACTCGAAAAGCCAATGCATCCACCGCGAGTAACGGTTTGGTGCGCATTTTGGGCTGGCGGAGTGATTGGGCCGTATTTCTTTAAAAATGCGGCTGGAAATGCGCTAACTGTTACTGGTGTGCGGTATCAGGAAATGTTAGCGGAGTTTTTGTGGCCCGAATCGGATGTAATTGATGTGGAGCACATGTTTTTCCAACAAGACGGTGCGACCTGCCACACAGCACGTGAAACAATGGTGTTACTGCAGACCAAATTTCCAGGCCGTGTCATTTCTCGATTTGGCGATCAACATTGGCCACCAAGATCGTGCGATATAACGCCGATGGACTTTTTTCTTTGGGGCTATGTGAAGCAAAAGGTGTATGCAAATAAGCCTGAAACAGTTCAATATCTTAAAGAGGAAATCCGGCGCGTTATTGGTGAAATACAGCCACATTTATGCGAAAACGTTATTCAAAATTTCAACAAAAGAATAACCCTGTGCCAGAGGTTTCGTGGTGGCCATTTGCCTGATGTTGTATTTCATGTTTAATCGGAACTATTTTTCTTTATGTTGAAACAAAAATGTTTGCTTAATTCAAAAAATAAATATGTTTTTCTTATAATTAAATCCGGCGCTCTTGTTGGGACACCCTTTATAAGGTGATTCATATACAAGATACAAATGAAAATTATCTTTTTTAAATGTATCACTATATATATTTCATTCGTATTCGATACCTTGTTAAAACTAAAACATCATAGTGTTATTTCGATCAAAAGTCTAGTAATACATACACACATAATTCATTTAAAAAAATGGAAGGAGAAAACTAACGAAAATAAAATATCTATTTTATTCAAAACTGTTCAAAATGTTGAAACTATTGTAATAAAAATTACCTTTTCTTTAATGGATCGTCATATATAATTCATTCGTATTCGATAACTTGTTTAAACAAACATACTAGAGAAAACCGCATGCTTTTAAGTCATTTCGATCAAAAATCTAGTTATCACATAATAAATTTAAAAAAAAATTACAAGGAAAAAGCTAACGATATTTTTTATCCATTTTAATCAAAACTGTTTCAAAATGTTGAAACAATTGGTATTAGCTGCAGTTATTACTAAATATACGCGAGGCAGAAGTATTTAGTAGGGCTAGGAGTTCGAATATTCGTGAATACTCAAATATGAAATATTTAAATTAGTCACATATTTAAACAAATAAACTATTTGAATTTATAAATTGTTTAGTTTTAGAATATATGTTAGACATGTTCTAACACTCATTTATTTATTTATTTATTTATTTATTCATTTATCAACGGAAATCTCCTTTATACATCAATACACAATTAAGATAGTGATATAAGATAAACATAACATTACTTTGAAAAACATATAAATAGAGTGAGAAATATAATACAACAAACAAAAGTATACTAATTAACAATATCCAGATTAATAAACTGTAAATGGCGTTTGAATACACTATAAGAATTACTAAAAATGTAAAAGTTGGGATACAACATAAGGACATTACAATACCGCATTATACGTGCCACAGGATTATGGAAACCATACATTGTTCGATGGAAGTTTAAACGAAATAAGGGCCTACAACGAACTGGAGTTGTTAAAAAAAAATTAAAGTTCAACAATGATAATAAAAAACTGCAATTGACATGTCCATTAATCAGTTTGAACCCATAGCATAAGTCAAGTGATATTCTTCTATATTCTAAAGATTTTAAATTAAGACAATTCAATATGTGTGACCGACTATAGTCAATGCGTGCGATCCCCATTTTAAAAGATACTAGTAGTAAGAACCTATTCTGAACTTTTTCAATGATTTCAATGTTACAGTTGTGGTAAGGAGACCAAATTGCAGAACAATATTCCAAATGTGGCCTTACCAAACTGACGTAAAGGGTTTTGAACGTATCCACGCCAAAGTGTTTCGAAAATCTATTAATGAAACCGAGCATAGAAAGAGCTTTACTAGAGATCTTATTCAAATGGGTAACAAAATTTAAGCGAGAATCAAATATAATACCCAAATCACGTACTGTCTCGACCAGGGGCAATTTATTATCATTAATTGAATAGCCAAACTTGCTATTATTGCTATGGCGACAAAAAGAAATTGACATACATTTTTTCAAATTGAGATGAAGATGATTGCATGCGCACCAATTAGCCAAGTTATATAAATCAGATTGTAAAAGCGCATGATCCGAACTTCTCTCAATTACTTTGAATATTTTAACATCATCAGCAAACATCAGAAATTGACTATTTTTAATATAACTCCCAATGTCATTTATAAAGATCAAGAACAGAATTGGCCCACAGTGTGAGCCCTGGGGGACCCCAGATGTAACGTTGATTGCTCTGGAGACGAAGTTATCAATCTTAACAAACTGTTTACGTTCCCGTAAATAGCTTGCGAACCATTTTGTCACAAAATCACTAAATCCCAAGCCTTCAAGTTTATTCAAGAGAACAGAGTGACTAACACGATCGAAGGCTTTGGAAAAATCAGTGTAAACAGAATCAACCTGACGACCCCTTTCCAAAGCACTCATCAGATACATCTGGTAGGAAAGCAAATTAGACGTTGTAGACCTGCCCTTCAAAAATCCATGTTGTTCGTCACAAATAATATTCCTGCAGCACCAAATGAGTTGATCAGATATTAGTTTATCTAGCATTTTAGGAATTGCGGACTGGATAGAAACTCCCCTATAATTTTGTATGACTTCCCTCGAGCCCTCTTTGAAAATAGGGTTGATGTAAGAATGTTTCCAAAAAGTAGGAAACACCCCGGTATTAATAGATTTATTGAATAATGTTTCAATCGGGGTAGTCAGTGAATAAATACATTGTTTTACAAAATAAGGGGGTAAACCATCCGGCCCAGAGCTAAGTGAGTCACTTAACTCATTGATTGAATTAAATATATCGGAAGTTTTTAGACTAAACCTTGAGCAAGATATTTTATGATCATAATTGAATAATGGAGCATCAATTATATCCTCATTGTAAACAGTGCAGAAATAGTCAGCAAATAAATCAACACAAGAACTTCCAGCATTGCATTGTGTATCATTAAAATTCATTTTATTTGGAAAACCTTTGATGTTTTTGCACTCATTAACAAAAGACCAAAATACTTTAGAATTAACTTTTATGGTATCCTCAGTTTTCCGAATATAGGATTCATAAAGTGTTTCACTTAAATTGCAACAAGAAGATCTAAGTTTTTTGAATGTTTTATAATCAGTAACACGACCACTTTTTTTAAAAGCGACATGGGCTTTTTTCTTAGATATAATTAAATCAATGAGTTCACGATTAAACCATTTTGGATAATTTGATGATTTATAATATTTAGAAGGCACATATAATGAGAGGGCATGATTAATGATGTTATAGAAATTATTTAAGTTTAAATCAATATTTGGTTCCTGAAATGCTAGACTCCAATCAACATTGCAAAGATAATCATTCATGGCGCTGTAATTAGCTGATTTGAAATCATAATAAATATAATCAGTGTATAAAGGACTAAATGTCTTTGATAAGTTCACAGAAATATCATAGGATATGTGATGATAACTATTATTGAGTAATGGATCACTGGATGTATTAATATTAATATTAAGTAAATTAGAAAATATTAAATCAAGAAATATGCCACGTTCATTTGGAATGTGGTTCTTTTGACGCAAATCATTAAAATTAAAAGAATCATTAAATGCCCGGGCACACTGGGATGTATTTGAGTTAGACAATAAGCTATAACCCGAAAAGTCCCAAACTGCGGTTGGTAAGTTAAAATCCCCACAGAAAATATAATCAGAACTAGGATTATCCAAACAGATTTGATCAATAGCTAATGCATGTTGTTCATATATATTACAGGGGGACATAGGTGGAATATAAGAAGCACCAAGTATTAATCCATCATTAATTTTAACAAATAAGTGTTCTACAATATTTACTGATGAATCCAATTTAATGCTATTTAGATCAGACTTAACGGCAATAAGGACTCCCCCACCTCTACTTTTAGCACTAGTTAAGATTGATCTATCCTGTCTGTGAATATTATAGTTCGATAAGTTTAATTCAGAATTTAACACGGAATCATCGAACCACGTTTCAATAAGAAT
The DNA here is from genome assembly GCA_932526585.2 of Philonthus cognatus. NCBI lineage: Eukaryota > Metazoa > Arthropoda > Insecta > Coleoptera > Staphylinidae > Philonthus > Philonthus cognatus. Next base: position 99,549,234 of record OW052244.1, read on the forward strand.
TATGACGTCATAAACACAACAGCTAACCTTAAGATGTAAATCACGAATTTTCGATTTAAGGCCTCCGATGTTCTGGAAATACACAACTAGTTTTTTGGCTTATTAACTGCAACTCCTGATGACCGAGTACTGACTATACTCGGGACTCCATTCCTATATTTAATTGTCAAGTCCGTTTCACCCGAAGTAAGTTCGTCGTTTAAAGTCTTTAGCTGATTTCGTTGAATGTTCGTACGATCGGCATAAAATTTCACCGCACCAGTATTCAAAGTACGCACAGCTTTGAGTACTTGAATTGCAGAGTGATGATCAGATCAGATGATCATTTATTTAAATAGCTAAATTAACTAAATATGTGAAAAAGTGAGTGATTTAATTTAAGTAATGTGGTATTTGAATATCCGCAAATATTCAAATTTACAACCCTAGTATTTAGAGTTACAACTAAATAAATTTGTAGAATATTTTGTTAATAATTTTAAAATATTCTATAAGTATTTCATTATACTCAGTATATAAATTGTGAGAATGTGTTTCAATTTATTCTAAGTTTGCATTTTATTTATGCAACAGATATGTACAAAAATTACACGGAGATATAAAATATTATGTAAAGATTTTGATGAGACTGTGGTGGGAAAGGAAAAATGTAGAGGTATGATGTCAATAAAGGTCTTTTTTTTTATAAAATATTTATAGTTCAGTTATGTACATTTTATGCAGGGAGTTTTTCTTACATTAATAACTGTAAATGTTTAGATATTTTTGCAAATAGTTCAAATTAAAGCTTTAAGCCAGTGTTTTCCACTCCCAGACTAAGCATGAAGTAAAATTTCGAGTTTAGAAAAGCCTGGAAATTTGGATTTGCCGGGGCGCGCGAGCGAAGCGAGTCGCGCCCCGGCAAATCCAAATTTTCAGGCTTTTCTAAACTCGAAATTTTACTTCATGCGCCACGCGTCTTAAAGACTGTTTTAAAGTGAAGTTCAATGCGGGTTGCTAATTACTGGTTTATAATATTATTGTTTTTTTTACTAAGTAGATTTAATGTTTAATAAAATCTTTTAATATTTTTGTTTGAATCTGTAAATCAGGGAATCAGTGAATTAGTGAATCAGGCAGGCAAGTAATTCAAAAATAGCGCCTACAGTGGCCAACACAGAGGAGAACACCGAACTTCCTACGAATTTAATTAAAACAAAAACATAATCATTCGTTTTTAAGTGTTTATATATTTTTAATATAATATCAATATGTAAAGTTATTTAAATAAAAACACTTGGTATTGTTTCACAAATTTAAACTTTATTCCGACTAGTTTCGGTTTGTTAGACCATTTTCAAAGGAATTCCTTTGAAAATGGTCTAACAAACCGAAACTAGTCGGAATAAAGTTTTAATTTGTGAAACAATACCAAGTGTTTTTATTTAAATAACTTTACATATTTTAATATGTTTCACCAAGTGCCAGATTAGAAATTAATTCAAGAAAATAATATCAACTGTATCACTTTGTTTGTATAACAATTGGTTTATTTGGTGACTATAGTTTCGATACTACACGTATCATTATCAAACCGTTAGTCTAACGGTTTGATAATGATACGTGTAGTATCGAAACTATAGTCACCAAATAAACCAATTGTTATACAAACAAAGTGATAAACAGTGTTTTATTTATGTTCAACAATGTATAACGAAGTAGAAGCCTCTATAATCAGTGAATATCAACTTTATTTTAATGTTTATAATAATACTTTATATAAATGTCAACATTAATTTTGATAAATATATTATGCAATAAATGTTTTGTTATATATTGTTGCTGTCGTGAACAAAGTATAGTGTATAACTCGCATATAATGGCTATTAATCACTCGAACGACTTGCTCCACTCGCCTACGGGTCCTTCCGCAAACATCATACTCGTGATTAATGGCTATCATTATATGCTCGTTGTACAATATACTTAATACAATCCAGATATCATGCTTTATGAAGTCTTTTAATAATTTTTGTAACAAAGTAGATCGTTTTATTAAATAGTCTTGATAAAAACTGCAATAACTCCACTTTTAATCCAATTTATGAATTAAATTTCAAGCAACACTAACCTGCACCAAACTCAAACGATACTGCATATCGTTTTACATTCCCACTGTGACGCATACACGTTGAAGGAACAGGAATTTATTTTATTGGATTGTTTACGTTTGATATGGCGAGAGAAAAAAAAAACAAGAAAACCCGATCCTTATCTTATCCCTCCCTGAATCGATTTCGTAATCCGAAGCCTCTCGCATCGTTTGTTTTCCATTGTGTTTTCCCTTAGGGATAAAGGCTGATCCCTAATTCCTCCAAGCATGTGAAATCTAAGTAAACGTCAAAGCAACCCCTCTTTCTGTGAAACTTAACCGAATAACATATTTCGTTCGGGTTGTTTTGTGCTAAAAGTTTAATATGATAGGTGAAATCGATCGGAACTGGTTTCTTATTATATGTTTAATTAATTTATCACGTAACCCGTGGTGAAACATTTTTGAAATAATTCTGGATATTTAAAACACTAGTGAAACAAACCAAGTGTTTTAAATATCGAGATTTAGGGCGATTTGCATAAAAACTTTGAACCGTAATTCAACTCTGAACTGTAGATCAGTGTACATTTATTGTCATTTTTATAGAATACAATTTTGACATTAATTCGAAGTTCAAAGATAAATATAGTTCTAAATGTTTATGCAATTGAACCTGTTAAAAATATTGAAATTTGGTTAAAAAAGTTATCACTGTAGTAAAGATTGAGCAACTTTACTTATTTTGAAATTGAATATCTTGTGGTGGAGGCGATTACTTTGTAAATATTTATAGTATTTAACATTATTAGCATTGTTAAAACGGTTTTTACTGGCGGACAGAAGGATATGACTGGCGAGTCGCTAGACGAGCCAGTCACCTTCTGGAGCCAGCAAAACCCGTTAACTTGCGTATATTGTTATATATTTTATTTGTCAATCATTTGTAATTAATTAAAATACAATTATTTGGTAAATTTAATCAAATTGGAATTACAAAAAAATATGTAGTAAATTATGAAACATTTCCGTGGATACTTATGTTGTTTATTTGATTAAATTAATTATTATTTTAAGAATAATAGTATTTATTGTATTTTTCTTTAATAAATTCAATTCACGAAAAACTATAAATTACTATTCCAGTACTAACTTGTTAAATTTTAACAAGTTAGTATACTGACTTGTTAAAATTTTACAAGTCAGTAGCTTGAAAACATAACCTTATTTGTTTAATACTGTCTATTGATAAATTGACGTTTACAAATGAGAGACAAATAAAATAATTAACAGTTTTGTATTCACTTTTTATAAAAAGTTAATACACAAAAGTAATCAGTGTTAATTATTTAAATATTTTGAAATTGGTTTATTTCAAAATAACTAACGATGCTGAGTTGGCAAGGTTTCACTTTATTGTTGAACACTGCAAAATGTTTTCACACACAGGCAGATGAATAATCATTATTCATGGATTATATAAAATGGACGATCGATCTCATTTCTTCTTTTACCTTCATTTTTATTTTCTCGCAATGAGCTGTTGTCTTAAAAACGACCGTGAGCAGGCCTAGTATAGTGTTACGTAAAACTCAGCCGACAAGAACTCGTCTGTAATGAGAACCTCGCTCTCCAAATGTTTGCAATCCGATAAAAAAAAACCTGCGTTTGATTGCGAATCAAACATTATTTTTTACAGCACATGTTAAACACCCAGATAAAATATTTAAATACGTGTATTTATAATGAATGAGGCTATAAAAGTGTAAAGTAAATTATTATGTAATGTTTAAGAAGCAGACAATTTGGTCTTTATTATTGATGAAGGTTTAAACTAAGTTACACTTGGTTTGTTTCGCAATTTTATTGTAAAATTGTGAAACAAACTAAGTGCAATTTAATTTAAGCCCCTTATCAATAATAGTTCTAAATGATGAATTAATTTCTCATTTAACCCGTGGTGAAATATATTTAATTAATACGCTTTGATTAAAACGCTTGGTTTGTTTCACTGATTTTTTATTTTTACTCCAACTAGTTTCGACCTTAGGTCATTCTCAAGGAGATATGTACAAAATTTTACAAATGTATCGATATTTATACAAATTTTACAGCTAATTTCAGGTAATAAGGGCCATCGCGATGGGGGAAAGCCAAATGCTCTGTTTATTTCTAATCCATCTCGGAGATTCAAGTCACATCCCTTATTACATGAATACAAAATATTTATAACTGTATTGTTTCGAGTTTACGTGAAGTGATTAATCACAAATAGAAAGACTGTTATTCCTTACTTCACTTTTTATTTTTATGTTAGATGTACATTTCGAGACACAAGGTGCTCATTATCAATAACAAACTGTTATTGATAATGAGCACCTTGTGTCTCGAAATGTACATCTAACATAAAAATAAAAAGTGAAGTAAGGAATAACAGTCTTTCTATTTGTGACAAAATATTTAAATTACTATTATTGAAAAAATGGTTATTTTCTATACAATGTTGTGAAAGTCCGGTGGAAAATTTATTATTTAATATTGATTTTTAGTGTTCACTTAATCTAATTTTAAAAGTTCTTTCTGTTTGTCCTATATATACACAATCACAATCTCCACACTTGATTTCGTATACGCCACTTTTTTCAAATTTGTCTCTGTCGGATTTATTATGCACTAAAAGTTTGTGTAGATTATTTGGATTAAATTCATACCCTTTTAAACAATTTTTTATATTTTCTGATAGGTTGTTAACAAATTCCAGTTTGCACCACTTATTTTTTTCAGTTTTGTTTTGCGCATAAAAATATTTTTGAAATTGTTTTCTTTTTTTCTTTTTGACAAATCTAAATATTAATTGAGTACTGTAACCGTTATTAAATATTAAATTATTAAGGGGGATATGTATAAGTCTATGGATTAAGGAGTGGAAAGTGCTGTATTTAATTTTATGGTGTGTGTTAGAAGAATTAGGTATTATGGTATCGGTAAAGCTATGTTTTCTATAAATTTTAAAATCTAATTTATTGTCAATTCTGGATATGGTTAAGTCGAGGAAATTCAAACTATTGTTAACCTCCATTTCTGTAGTGAACTGAATATTATTATTAATGGAGTTAAGAAGATGTGTGAAAAGTTCAAGTTGACGAGTTGTTCCTTTCCAAATACAAAAGATATCATCGACATATCTAGCCCAATAAAATATGTTAGAAGTCGTTTTTTGTTTAAATAAATATTGTTCAAAATTAGCCATAAATATTTCAGTTAGGAGCGGCGATAATGGAGACCCCATTGGCAAACTGTCTTTTTGGTAATATATTTTATTATTAAATTCAAAATAATTTTGATCTATGCAGAGATTGACTAGTACTTTCATTTCTGTTTTATTTGAATCTGGGTGGTTGGTACTATTGATGAGATCATCTAAAATATCTTTTAGTTGCTTTGTTGGGACTGAAGTAAGAAGGCTTTTAACGTCAAACGATATTAATTTTGAGTTTTCAGGAACCTCTAAAGATTTTAATTGTTTTACTAATTCTATTGAATTTCTATAAATTTGTATAAATATCGATACATTTGTTAAATTTTGTACATATCTCCTTGAGAATGACCTAAGGTCGAAACTAGTTGGAGTAAAAATAAAAAATCAGTGAAACAAACCAAGTGTTTTAATCAAAGCGATGATTTAAATATTAAGAATATGGAAAAGTGTCTCAAACTACATTTTTCATCTTTTCATTTTGATTATCACATTTACTAAATATTCACAAAATAAATATTTATTGCATTTTTTTGCTATATCTTGGTAAATATCTGTCTTTTTATCTGCAATTTTGTTTACAACTTTGAATTTTAGATTCTTAGTCAACGACCACAAAAACTCTATACCCAAAATATCATTAAGGTATGACAATTTTTATCATTTTTGTCCGCTATTTTGAATCCACCATTTTGTTATTCAAATTTGTAATTACATTTTGTAATAAGCGACCTTGAAATGCCTTGTATTCGAATTTTCATGAAAATATAACAACTTTTATGATTTCTATACGCCATATTGAATCCGCCATTCAGTTTTTCATTTTTTTATTTTAGATTCCTAAACAGCGACCTCGAAGAACCCGATATACTAATTTTCATTCAATTCGGATAACTCCTTCTTATTTTGGCCAAATTTTCGGCATTTGGGACCACTGTGCGTCACCCCCAGCCACCCCAAATTATTAATTTTTAATTTTAATTTTTTTTTATCATATTGCAATTTTGTGTGTACATTTTCTAATTAAAAGGGTTTAGTTTGAAGCTTCAAACGAGTGTTTTCCACTCCCAGACTAAGCATGAAGTAAAATTTCGAGTTTAGAAAAGCCCCGCGTAGAAAATTTGTCGAGGGTCGCGCAGCGACCCGAGACAAATTTTCACGGGGCTTTTCTAAACTCGAAATTTTACTTCATGCGCCACGCGTGTTAAACACTGACAAAATTTAAATATGGTGAACAAGTGAACTTCACTTGAAATCAGACTCTTATACGCGTGGCGCATGAAGTAAAATTTCGAGTTTAGAAAAGCCCCGCGAAAATTTGTCTCGGGTCGCTGGCGCGACCCTCGACAAATTTTCTACGCGGGGCTTTTCTAAACTCGAAATTTTACTTCATGCTTAGTCTGGGAGTGGAAAACACTCGTTCGAAACTTAAAAATAATTGTTTTAATAAAATCGACGAACACCTGAATATTTGCAGCGTATTCGTCGATTTTTTTTTAAACAATTATTTTTAAGTTTCAAAAGAGTGTTCTCCATTCCCTGACTAAGCATGAAGTAAAATTTCGAGTTTCGAAAAGCCCCGCGTAGAAAATTTGTCGAGGGTCGCGCAGCGACTCAAGACAAATTTTCACGGGGCTTTTCTAAACTCGAAATTTTACTTCATGCGCCACGTGTATAAACCACTAACAACATCGAAATATTGTGACCAAGTGAACTTTACTTGAAATCAGTCTCTTATACGCGAGGCGCATCATTTCTGTTTTATTTGAATCTGGGTGGTTGGTACTATTGATGAGATCATCTAAAATATCTTTTAGTTGCTTTGTTGGGACTGAAGTAAAAAGGCTTTTAACGTCAAACGATATTAATTTTGAGTTTTTAGGAACCTCTAAAGATTTTAATTTTTTTTACTAATTCTATTGAATTTCTAATTGAGTGTGTTGACTTAAAATTAATGAACTCTGGTAAAATTTTATTTAAATATTTACATAAGTTGTATGAAGGAGCACTTAAATATGAAACTACCGGCCTCATAGGTATTCCGTCTTTTGTGTACATATCTCCTTGAGAATGACCTAAGGTCAAAACTAGTTGGAGTAAAAATAAAAAATCAGTGAAACAAACCAAGTGTTTTAATCAAAGCGTATAGTTCTAAATATTTCACCAGGTGATAGGTGCGAAAGTCATTCAAGAAAAAGTTGGTCTTTGGTTTGAAGAAGACAATTTCCTTGATCTCGTTTAAATCGAGGCTGGAAAATAAATATAAAATTGTAAGAGATAATCTGTATTACGATAAAAATCTTCACATTTTGTAAATTATACTCGAAAATAAAGATTATAATTATTACTTATCAAGTTTGTATTAATAATAATGTGAAACATGATAAAATCAACCTATTACCTTTCTACCCTGACATCATTAATCTATCTGTTTTCAATCAATAGATTCTGGTTGAAACAGAACATCTTCAATTGTACGTCGAATGTTGAGTTTGCGTTTTTATCATCATGACGATTTTATAAAAATTCTTAAAATCTCATTCGAATTGTGTCAAACCTATTTGAAGAAGAAACATTTTGGAGTTCTAATAGTAGGCGAAAGGTTTGCATTAAAAGTAAGTGAAAGAATAATTGAAATGTTAGAAATTAAGAGGATTCCTAGATTGATCACTTACAATTTGTTGTAGAACCAAGAGGAAATGATTGTGATTGTAAGCATATATTTTCTTGATTATTTTGACTAATTGAGTACTGAGCACATTGTTAATAAAGGGTGTTTCAGAATGTTTTTCGTTTTTAGATGTTAAATAAAAAACAACAATATCAATTAAATCTCGTTTTATTTATTGTTAAATTAAAGATCAGTTCTTGAATATAAAGACTGTTATTCCTTACTTCACTTTTTATTTTTATGTTAGATGTACATTTCGAGACACAAGGTGCTCATTATCAATAACAAACAGTTTGTTATTGATAATGAGCACCTTGTGCCTCGAAATGTACATCTAACATAAAAATAAAAAGTGAAGTAAGGAATAACAGTCTTTATATTTGTGATTAATCACTTCACGTAAACTCGAAACAATACAGTCAGTTCTTGAAGTTTATTTATGAAAAACAACCGTTTGCAAATGCGCACCATTCACTTGTTCACACTCATTTAACCTGGAGCTAAAATGTTCAATCACTCGCTGGAGCATCGCTCTTGGAATAGAGTTTATTTCTTCAGTGATTCTTTGCTTCAAAACATTCAGGTTGGGTGGCAATGGATTGTAAACTTTACTTTTTAGGTAGCCCCATATAAAAAAATCAGCAGGCGTTAAATCAGGGCTCCTCGGTGGCCAGTTGATGTCTCCTCGGCGACTTATCACTCTTCCAGGGAATAAATCGTGAAGAGCAGCTAATGAGTCATTTGTAACATGAGAAGTGGCGCCATCTTGCTGGAAAAAGGTGTTGCGGTTGTAGCCCTCTTGGTTTAACATTTCTGTAGCCAAAAAAGTCCGGATCATATGGCAATATCGATCAGAATTAACGGTCTGAGTTCGACCTCGGTCATCCTCAAAAAAATAAGGACCGATAATTCCTTGACTTGATATGGCAGCCCAAACAACAACTTTTGGCGAGTGCAAGGGCTTCTGATGCAGTTCTAGCAGATTCTCGGAAGCCCAGTATCTGCAATTTTGTTTATTCACGTGACCGTTGATGTGAAAATTTGATTCGTCGGAGAACCAGATGTTATTGAAACTCGTAAAACGGTTTTTCATTGTCCTGCAGAATTCGACTCGTGTATCAGGATCATCAGGCTTCATTTCTTGAACTATAACAATTTTATAGGGGTGAAAATGTAAATCTTTCAAAATAATGCGATGAACCGTAGAAGTCTTCAAATTAAGAGAAGCTGCGCGCAATCTCAACGAGAGTCGTGGGTCGGCCATAACAGACTGGCGAACGCGGTCGACGTTTATGTTTGTTCTTGATGTCCTTTTGCGCCCAGACGATTTGTCCGGCATTGTATTCCCAGTCTCTTCAAACTTGCGAACCCAATTCTTAATTAAATTGGCACTTGGCACATGTTTTAAGCTTGTTAAATTAAAATTTGTCCTGTAGAGGCGACGAACAATAGTATAGGAATCGTTCGCAAAAACGCGCGCTGTGGTCCAGTGAAACGATTCATGACTACTAAACTTAACAAGATGGCCAAGCGTTTGAGACCACTCCCCTCCCCCTGCTACCTGCGGTTGGCGCGAATTGGTCAATTCAAAAAACGAAAAACATTCTGAAACGCCCTTTATCTATTTATTTGAGGTTTACGGTTCTGTCGGTTTCAGTTTGTTCTCCTTTGTCGTTTCTTCTTGTAAAATAATTTGATTGCTCACTGACAGGTTTGTCAAATAATATCAAACAAAAACGAGGACATGCGTTTATGAGACTGTGTTTTGTTTTTTGTGACGTCAGGGTAAAAGGGTAATGTGTTAACTATAAAAAAATTGAATTTGTATTCAGTATTCCGGCACCAGATACCCACAGACGCGTTTCGGACTTCAAGGTCTTCTTCAGTGTGGTCTCGAACCAGTGCTGAGAAATACAGAACATTTCTGACTATTTCAAGCCAATATGTGAAAAACTATTAATGGATTTCGATAGCTAACGCCATCTAATGCTCCATAGTGGCATCGTCAATGACACGAATGCACAAAGTGCAGGTCACAGGTCACTGTTTCGTCAATGAACAAGCTAAACTCTGTTTGTGAAACCAGAAAACAAATATCAAAATTGAATTTGTGTTCAGTATGCCGGCACCAGATACCCACAGACGCATTTCGGACTTCAAGGTCCTCTTCAATGTGGTCCCGACCTATAACTATAGTTTGATGCATGAGGAGTATTCGAACAAAAGGTAACATTTTCATCGCTGCTATTTTTTGAGAAATCACTAAAATATGATTAAATATTCCTTTTTGTTCGAAAACGGCCATTTTAACTCGGTTTTTCAATGGAAATTGTTACTATTTGATACGCCAAACTCAACCAAAATGTGTAGTTCATATATTTACGTACGATTCAACAAAATAAACAACAAGCCAAAAAGTAGAAATGTTACCTTTTGTCCGAACACTCCTCTCTGGATTTGTCTACTAGTAACATATAAAAATCAAGGCAAATCATTTGAGTTGTTTTGTCATGTACAGCGATGAAATTATAAGGAAAGTAATCTTGCTTACGGCCTTAAAACACTTTCACACAAAAACATAACTTTCTTTACATGACAATGGTGAGATGACCAGTTAAACGTAGCAAAAAAACAATGAAATTGATACATTGAGTAACGTTTAATGAATGAATTTGGGAGATATGAGTCAAAATAAGAGGTAAACAATTTTGTAATCATGTGAGTCAACTATTATTAATCAAATTATTTATTAGTCATTAAAAATGTCCTTTCATACTCTTTCTCAATGTTTATTGTATTTCAGAAAAATGAAAGTTAGTAAAAAAAAGTGTATATTTTGTAAATGAAATACTAATTAAAATAATAAATAAAACATTTTAAACAACCCTAATTAAAACCAAAATTGTATGCTTTTCTAAATCTTCAGCATGCTAAAAATGTGATTATTTAGCAGAGCTGGGCAGGATTCGAATCATTCAGGATTCGATTCCCGGATTCGAATCCTTTTAGAGGATTCAACAGAGGTATTCGAATACTTTAGTGAAAACGGATTTGTGATCCGGATTCGTTACATTTTTTTTTAAAAGGATTCGTATTCGAATCCAGACGTAGATGATTCGAATCCTTATAAAAGGATTCGAATCCTTATAAAAGGATAGGAATTTTTATAAAAGGATTCGAATCCTTACAAAAGGATTCGAATTCTTATAAAAGGATTATAAATAATTCGAATCATCGCTATTCAGGCTGGGATTCGAATTCGATTAATTCAAATAGTTAAATATTCTAATATGAATATTTAAATCACTAAATTATTTATATATGAAAATTTTCGAATAATTCAAATATTTGTGAATGGATATTTGGTTACTTAACCATGAAAAATATCCAACGTTAATAGTATATTTTTAACTTCACTTGAAATCAGTGTTCTATACGCGTGGCGCATGAAGTAAAATTTCGAGTTTAGAAAAGCCCCGTGAAAATTTGTCTCGGGTCGCTGCGCGACCCTCGACAAATTTTCTACGCGGGGCTTTTCTAAACTCGAAATTTTACTTCATGCTTAGTCTGGGAGTGGACAACACTGGTTCTTAGAAGTTTCAAATTGAAGGATCACTCTAGATTACTAAGTTTATTACCATTTTACAAAGGCTACAGCTCGAAGGACCAACCATGGTCTTCGGAGACCGAAGGACTGCAGGGAATCGAAGTTTTTTTACAAGAAAACAACGAATATCTGAAGGTTTACAGCATGGATAGGAAAGAAAACATCTAATTTTGAAAAAATATCGAAGCTGGGCTGGTTTTCAGTGCATTTTTAACTTCATTTTAAATCAGTGTTTTATACGCGTGGCGCATAAAGTAAAATTTCGAGTTTAGAAAAGCCCCGTGAAAATTTGTCGAGGGTCGCGCAGCGACCCTCGACAAATTTTCTACGCAGGGCTTTTCTAAACTCGAAATTTTACTTCATGCTTAGTCTGGGAGTGAACAACACTCGTTTGAATTTTAAATTTAACTTTTTAAAAAATCGACGTATGTAATATAATAAATCATTCATTGAAATCATAGAAAAAGAATCAAAATTTTATCTAAAATTAACTTTTAGAGTTTATCTAAAATTAACTTTTATAATTTTTCGGCTCTTAATGGGTGAATATTCTATTCCTAAAAAAAAAACGTTTTTTATTTAATATTAAAGTTGCATTTAATACAATAACAAACTGTGAATAAATCGACATAAATCTAGAAATATCGAAAATCTCGACATGTAGAAAATCTTGACGGTCCACTTCCAGACTAAGCATGAAGTAAAATTTCGAGTTTAGAAAAGCCCCGCGTAGAAAATTTGTCGAGGGTCGCGCAGCGACCCGAGACAAATTTTCACGGGGCTTTTCTAAACTCGAAATTTTACTTCATGCGCCACGCGAATAAAACACTTATTTAAAGTGAAGTTAAAACTGCAATGAAAACCAACCCAACTTCGATATTTTTACAAAATTGGATGTTTTCTTTCCTATCCATGCTGTAAACCTTAAGATATTCGTTGTTTTCTTGTAAATAAACTTCGATTCCCTGTAGTCCTTCGGTCTCCGAAGACCATGATTGGTCCTTCGAGCTGTAGCCTTTGTAAAATTGTAATAAACTTAGTAATCTAGACTGATCCTTTAATATGAAACTTCTAAGAACGAGTGTTGTCCACTCCCAGACTAAGCATGAAGTAAAATTTCGAGTTTAGAAAAGCCCCGCGTAGAAAATTTGTCGAGGGTCGCGCAGCGACCCGAGACAAATTTTCACGGGGCTTTTCTAAACTCGAAATTTTACTTCATGCGCCACGCGTATTAAACACAGATTTAAAACGAAGTTCAATAACACATATATCATCATTAATTAAAATCATTATATAATCAGATATTTAGTCGGTAAATGTACATTTTTGTTAATAGAAACTGATGGAATAAAATATTACTGGTTGCAAATAATAGATTTAAATTTATTTTTAAAGGATTTGTATCCGTGATTCAAAAATGAGGATTCGAATCTTTGATTCGAATCATATTTTTCACTTACGAATCCTTTATTCGAGTATTCGTGATTCGAATCATATTAGGTGATTCGGATTCGTGATTCGAATCCTGTTTTTGAGGATTCATCCCATCTCTGTTATTTAGCATGCTGAAGATTTAGAAAAGTCTAAAATGTTGGTTTTAATTAGGGTTGTTAAAAATGTTTTTTTTTATTATTTTAATTAGTATTATATTTACAAAATATTCTCAAAATAAACATTTTTTGCATTTTTTCGCAATATCTTAGTAAATATTTATCACATCTCAGTTCAAACTAAATGTATTCTACTTTGTTGGATACCGGGAGTGAAAAGTCAATGTTGCACTTAAACACTTAACTTAACTTTATTCTTATAACAATAATTACAATACAGCATGTATTCAGAATGACGGTTGGGTACTAACTAACTGCTTAAGTTCTAGAAAGGGTATATATATGGAGGTAAGACCACACGCGTGAGGACAGACAGAGGCCCGTTTTTGGGGACGTTCCCACGAGGGTGGTATTTACCTATCGTCGATACAGAAAAAGGCTTTCAGACTTAAGGGTGCCTAATAAATACAGGTCTAAGACATTAATGGTAAAAGTTACTTGATGAAATTAAAAGAGAATGGTACCTAATAAATATACATATATCTACGACACTAATGGTAAAAGTCACTTAATGGAAAATAATGAAATGTAATACAAAAAGGGTGTCTAGTACACCTGCTAAACTTAAGATACTATATAATGGGGTTGTTTCCCACGAACGTTAGGGTAGATAGTCTTTATATGGCGACAGTCCGTCTAGCACTTGGGTGGTCATCTAACACCTCCCCGCTGAAGACGAAAGATGGGGGGAAGACACAGGTTTCGTCCTACAAAGGAACGGTGCTGCGTCTGGATTTTGGGAAACTCCTGTCGTCTCGTCTGGGAGCTGAGGCCGTTACTGCATTGTAACGAGGTGGTTGAAGTTCGATTTCTTCGGAGGCACGTTCGTAAATTGCAATTTCTCCGGTGTGATATTGACGTTCAGATCGGAGGTCCGATTCGAAGTTGCAATTGACGAAGTTTTTTATAATGGGTGGCATCAATTCTCCATTCCTTGGATTCCTTGTGAAGCAGCAAAGACGTCTTAACAAATTCCACCAACCACACCAACGACAGATGTTACAACACAACATTAGCGTTAATGTAACACCTAGCAGGCTAAGGATTAGTGTATACCAGCTAGTATGTTTTACGATGAACGGTTTGTTCATTTCGTGGTCTAACAACTCGTCGAATTCGTTGAGTTTTTTATCTGCATACTTTAATTCGGTGAGGTCGATATTTGATAGTTTAATGGGTTGTATTCGAAGTGGTATGGAATCGTTGATTTTCTTGTCGACACAGCATTCGTCTTGCAAAATATTAATTTTTGGAACGTAGTCGACGGATATGTTGGAGAACATTTCGCTGGTTGCTTCGAGAACATAGTAATCGGTGTATCCCTTGCAACCGGGATACAATCGGATGATTCCTGTTTTATTAAGAATTACGTCCTCCATGTGGTCATCACAGAGGATTGTTAACGTTGTTGATTTCAGCAACACATATATCCATTCGTTATTCCGGATGGATTTCCAAGTCTGGATATCGGCTCTGATGGTTCTAGTTGAACATTCTTCTGGAATCTTGGAGAGATGCGGCGACAACAATTGGATTTCGCAATTGGCGATTTCAGTTCTTCTTGTGGTGGAGACTCCTTGGCAGATGAACGATCCTTTGATGAATTCGTCGCATTTATTCAAATCTTGCATAAGGTTATATAAGGTTTTTGGTTGTGATATTAGGAGATATCGATAACTAGGTTGTATGTAGGAATATATTAGAGGATCTTGATGTTGCATAGGTAACGGGATCATTTCAAAAATAGTGTAGGATAGTTTGTCTAATAACGGAATATTCAATGCAAATATGACAATGTTTCGCTCATCAACAATGACATCTAAATGTATTAATTTGTAGTAAGTTAGAGCGTTTTTATAAGATGGTGATAAAGGAAGTTCATATTCGCCTTTGTATTTCAATAGCTCATTAATTAAGATTTTTGGAGTGACAATCTCCGGAGATAGAATTCCATGTTTAGCAATATTAATGGCGTGAATATAATTATCAAATTCCTCCATTACTCTATTTGCAAGACTGGATAATGTTGAAATATGTTGAATAATGATTGAATCCAATTCTAAATCATTGGTTTTTCCTTGATTGTTTTGTGCAAGATTTGCAATTTTGAATAAATTTTTATTTAATTTTGATTCGTTTTCCTTTAATGCAACAAAAGAGTTATTAAAATTTCGAATCGTGCTCGAAATTACTTGAATTTGTGATTTTAAGAGACCGTTGATTTGCTGTCTATCGTCTATTATCGAGTGAATACTATCGGAATAATATTTCGCATCATTGGCATCGGGTGTACCAATTAGCCAACGTAGTGCTGTAGATACGCCATTTATTAAACCACGGCGTTTCCTGTTTTCTTTGCCAATATAATGATTCAATATTTCTTGTTTTTTATAAATTAGTTTTAGTTGATCGTTAATGTTTCCTAAATTTTGTTCGCAATAAATTGACGAATGTGAATTCTTATTGCCTTTTGATAGAGAACCACAAAGATTTATTGATTTGAGGATTGAATTCTCAAGTGTTCCGCGAGCCTCAGATAAGAAAGAAATGTTTAAATGGGATAGTAATGTTATTTTTGAATTTGATATTCTAGCGTTTCCTAAATTATTGTAGTAAATTCCGCTTGTTTGGTTTAATTGATATATTTGATAGAGATCATTACAATGGACCAGGATCGGTAGGATCGATAGGATCAAGATTACAATCGTCGTCATCTGAAAACGAGGAAGGTTTCAGTAAGTTTTTATGATATTTTACCTTTTTGTTTTTCAATTGCAATTCTACTGTTTGGTTATCGAAGATTCGTGTTATTTTGTATGGTCCTTTGAAATTCGGACAAAGTTTCTTGGAAAGTTTGGGGTTAGTTGATTTGTTTTTAATGTAGACTTTATCGTTTACCTTAAATTCACACGAGTTATTCTTTCTATCGTAAAGACGTTTGCTTGAGTTTTTTGAATTTATTATATTTTCGCGGGCTATTTTGAATGAATTGTTTAATTTGTTTTGTAGTGACTTGACGTAATCATCATAAGTGTAGAGTAGTTTAGGTTCCTGTGTTATGGAAGATGGCAAATATGGTTTATGACCAAATAATAGTTCGTAAGGGGTATGATTAGTCGATTTATGAGTAGAACTATTATAGCTAAACATAGCAAAATGGATGTATTCATCCCAATCAGACTGATTAGGTTTGATGTAATGTTTTAGGTAATCTTTTAAAGTTAGATGTGATCTTTCCAATGCCCCGTTAGTTTGAGGATGGTAAGGTGTGGTGGATATATGTCTAGTTTTAAATAGTCGCGTTAATTCCTTAATTAATTTGGACATAAAATCTGGACCTTGATCGGTTAATAAAGTTTTAGGAATTCCGAAGTATGTGATTATTCGAGTGAGTGCACTAGCAATTGTTTTAGATTCGTGATTGGGGACTGGTTCGGCGAAACTGAATTTAGTTAAATCATCTTGGGCTGTTAAGATGAATCGATTGCCATTTTCTGTTATTGGTAGGGGACCTACAATATCTAATGCTAAACGTTCTAGTGGTTCGGTTGACGTAGATGTGATCTCCATAGGTTGTCTTGTTGGTTTAAAATCGGTTTTATTAATCTGACATGACTGGCAGTTCTTAATGTATTTTCTTATGTCTGATTTCATTGAAGGCCAATAGTAACGTTCTTTAATTTTTGAATAGGTTTTGTTGAATCCGTAATGTCCTGAGAATTTGCTGTCGTGATTGTCAATTAATATTTGTTTTATCTCGTCTTGATTCTTTGGAGTGATTTTAGTTGTGTTGTATATTTTTATTAAATTGTTTTTAAAGACAAATTTTAGCATTTCATACAATTGCGGTAATTTAATGTTATTATGATGATCTGGTGGTATTAAAGTGAATTCATTATCTTTAATCGTTTTTCTAAATGTTTGCAAGCAATGTAAAATGTTCTTGTATTCGAGTTTATCGAAGTGAAAATTAGTAGGGAATAGTAAATAGACAGTTTGTTTAGAATTACTCAGTTTATTACAACCGTTTATGGTTGGTTTAATATTTTCTAAATTAAAATGACTTTGAATAAAATCTGAGTATGGATTACTTTCATCGAGATCCTGAGACCAAAACATTACTATAGGAGTTTTTATTGAAGTTAGTGGTCGATTTTCCTTATCATAAATAATCACTTCTTGATTGTTATAATGGAATTTAATGAATTCTCCATAAGAATCACTGTTAACATAGTTAACAATTCCTGTTTCAGGAAATAATCTACTAAGTCCATCGGCGTTTGAATTTATGCGTCCAGGTTTATATTTTACTTCATACTCATATTCGCTGAGACGAAGTCTCCAACGAACGAGCCGTGACGAGGGATTTTGCATGTTAAAGAGCCATTGTAATGGCCTATGATCGGTGTATATGGTAAATTTTCTTCCATATAAATAAGGACGGAAATGTTCTGTGGAGTTTAGAATAGCTAGAAGTTCTTTTTCCGTGGTTGAATAGTTTGTTTCCGCTTTATTTAATGACCTGGAGTAATAGGCGATTGGGAGGTCTTCTCCGTTTTTCATTTGTGAAAGAACACCACCGACTCCTACGTTCGAGGCGTCTGTAGTTAAGATGAAGGGTTGTGTAAAATCTGGATATTGCAATATAGGCTCTCGAATTAATTTATTTTTTAGGGTTTGGAAGCTTGTTTCTTGTTCATCTTTCCAATGAAATTCGACATCCTTTTTTAATAACACCGTCAGGGGTTTGGCTATTGTGGAAAAGTTATTAATAAATTTGCGATAGTAGCCGATCATGCCTAGGAAAATTTTGATCTGTTTCGGATTTTGTGGACGAGGTACTGATTTAATAGCTTCTATTTTATTAGGATTAGGTTTAAGACCTTCGTCTGAAATTATATGTCCTAGATATTGACACGATTTGTTCAGAAATTCGCATTTGTCTGGCTGTAGTTTTAAATTGTTCTGCCGTAAGCGAGAGAATATGTTTTTTAATTTACGGTTATGATCATCGAGTGAGACTCCATAAATGACAATATCGTCGAGATAAACAAAACATTGATTGTGAGTGAGCCCCATGAGTACGTTATTCATTAGCCTCTGAAAACAACTAGGCGCATTTTTTAATCCAAAAGGCATCCTCGTGTATTCATAGTGGCCATTGGGGGTGCTGAATGCAGTTTTTGGACCATCATCAGTGTCCATTAATATTTGATGGAATCCGCTGGCTAAATCTAGCGTCGTGAAATATTGTGCGTGCCCTAATTGGTCTAAGATATCTTCGATGTTAGGTAAAGGGTAGGCGTCACCGACCGTTTTTTCATTTAATTTGCGGTAGTCGATAACTATCCGCCATTTCCGTTCGCCTGTGGCGTCTAGTTTTTTCGGGACAACCCATAAGGGGCTGGACCAAGGGCTGGTGGACGGTTTTATTATCCCTTGACTTAACATCTTCTCGATTTGTTTATTTACTTCGTTCTTGTGTACCTCTGGATATCGATAAGATTTTGTATGAATTGGAAGCGGGTCTGTAATGGGAATTTTATGACAAGTAGCGTTTGTATAACTTAAGTTATCGTTTGGTAAATAAAATAAATCTTTAAATTCTCGACAAATTTTCGTGATTGAAGTTTTCTCTTCTGAGTTGAGATGATCAAGCCTTAAATTTTGATTTAGTAGTTTTTCTCTTTCAGGATTGTTTATGCAATTTTGATTTATTTGAAAGATTGAATGAGTGTTAGAAATAGGTTCAATTGATATAGAAGGGACTGTGACAATTTGTTTTATTGATGATTTGTTTATTAGCGTAATTAAACACTGATTTTGGTCATTGATATAAACCATTGAATTTGGAATTAAAAGAGATTGATTGGCTGCGAGATTTTGATTAATAATTATACCCTCTTTGAGGTTGAGTGGATTATTTACGTTGATTCTGACGACAGTTTCCGTTCGAGGTTGAACAGTAATATTTATTGATGATGATTGAGGCGTATTACGATGAATTGGAATTGGAATAGAAATTGAATTTAGAATTAGAGAAAAAGAACTATAGTCGATTTTTGCGCTATGCGTTCTTAGAAAATCGTCGCCTAGTAAGCCGTCGAAAGGGATATTAGTGATTGCATCTATGATTTGGAAATTAGATTTTATTCGTTTATTGTGAATTTGGAGGTTGATTTCGGTTTCACCTAAGGTGTAAATTGGAATGTTTGGTGCTAATCCGTTAAGAGCAACTGGATTTTTATCGTGGATTTTGAATTTTGATAAGCTCATAGCTTTAATTAAAGATATGGAAGCGCCCGTGTCGATTAATAATTTAATCGTTTTATCTGGACAATTGGACATGTCAGATTGAAATGTAACATAAATTAAATCATTTGAACTGAAGAATGAATTAGAAATATTTACGTGTTGGATCGTTTCAACATTTGATTTTGTATCTTCATTAGTTATGGGATGCAACTTAGATTTAGGATTTGATTTAATTTTTATTAGAGATTGATTCTCTTGGATGTTTGATTTGGATTTAGGATTTGCGATTGCATGCGAGTTTGAATTAGAATTTATTTCGGAATTTGCGATTGGATGCAAGTTTGAATTCATTATAAATGGAATTGTTCCAGTGCTTGAGTGATTTGATTTTGTTGGTTTGGTATAGGAGGAGGGACTCGATTTATCAGTCGCTCCTGAAAATTTACTGACGCATTTTGATTATTTTGATTTTGTGATGTTGATTTTTTTGAATTGTTATATTGCCTTTTACGACATTCCTCGAGTACGTGACCTGGCCTTTTGCAATATCTACATTGTTTTTGTTGATTCGCTGGATTTCTAGGAGTTTGATAGTTATGAGAATTGTTAGAGAAATGTATAGATTTCGTGCGGATTTGAGGTTTATTGCGGAAGCAATCTTTTGTAAGGTGATTATTTTTTCCACAAGTTTTACATTTTATTTCAATAGACTTGTAAGTTAATCTCAACGCTTTTTCCTCGGCAATTGCTGCGGTAAGCGCTTCGTTAATAGTTTTAAATTCGCGATACCTTAACATTTGAGATAAATTAGGATTCGAGTGATAGATGAAACGGTTCAATGCAATGTCTTCAATCATTAGGAGGCGTCCTTTTAGGCGTTCTTTATCATTTTCGGTTGAATGTATAATAGCTAATGTACGGGAAGTTAAATCTTCTAATCTCTGGTAGAATTGTGACACGTTTTCATGTTGTTCGTGTTTAATATTAGTTAGCTCTTCAAGTAATTGATCAAGAGATTTCCTATCCTGATATAAATTAATTAATAATTCTGAAATATCCTCCCATGTGGTTAAGTTGCAGTGAATATCGATCTGTTCGCGAGCTTTACCCGTAATTTTACTTTTGACAAATAAAAGAAGTGGAGGTATTTGTTGATCGCTAGCGAGTTCGAAAACCGAATCGACTTGCTTAATAAAACTTCTTATTTTGTATCTATCTCCGTCGAAGTTATTCGGAATAAGTTTAATTAAGAAATCAAGTGAAAGTGAGTTAGCATTGTCATTTTGTTCGGAGTTAGGCATGATGTTTTTGTTTGTTTAGGAAAAAAGAGTTAAGGATGCAAGACTGAATAAAAAGCGACTCACCGTTGTTCCAATATTTTCAGACAGTCGGAATGTTGCTGATCGCCGTTCTCTGGATCGGGCCTGAAATCTTCTTATGTTGCACCAGGAGTTTCCTCTGGGAAGACGAATTCGTTGGCTTATTTCGCGAACCGGATGAACGTCCCGACTATCCCACTTCTGACACCAATAATATGTTGGATACCGGGAGTGAAAAGTCAATGTTGCACTTAAACACTTAACTTAACTTTATTCTTATAACAATAATTACAATACAGCATGTATTCAGAATGACGGTTGGGTACTAACTAACTGCTTAAGTTCTAGAAAGGGTATATATATGGAGGTAAGACCACACGCGTGAGGACAGACAGAGGCCCGTTTTTGGGGACGTTCCCACGAGGGTGGTATTTACCTATCGTCGATACAGAAAAAGGCTTTCAGACTTAAGGGTGCCTAATAAATACAGGTCTAAGACATTAATGGTAAAAGTTACTTGATGAAATTAAAAGAGAATGGTACCTAATAAATATACATATATCTACGACACTAATGGTAAAAGTCACTTAATGGAAAATAATGAAATGTAATACAAAAAGGGTGTCTAGTACACCTGCTAAACTTAAGATACTATATAATGGGGTTGTTTCCCACGAACGTTAGGGTAGATAGTCTTTATATGGCGACAGTCCGTCTAGCACTTGGGTGGTCATCTAACAACTTTTATTATTATAATTAATTCTTGCATTTTTTCGCTACATCTCGCTAAATATTGATCACCATCACATCTAAGCGTTATATATTTTTAACTTTACTTTAAATCAGTGGTTTGTACGCGTGGCGCATGAAGTAAAATTTTGAGTTTAGAAAAGCCCTATGAAAATTTGTCTGAGATATTTTTTGATTAAGTTAATGTGTTTCTATATTTTTAACTTCACTTGAAATCAGTGTTTAATACCCGTGGCGCATAAAGTAAAATTTCAAGTTTAGAAAAGCCCCGTGAAAATTTGTCTCGGGTCGCTGCGCGACCCTCGGCAAATTTTCTACGCGGGGCTTTTCTAAACTTGAAATTTTACTTCATGCTTAGTCTGGGAGTGGAAGACATTCGTTACTTTAAAATATGTCACAACTATCAAAATGTGTGTCGCAAGGGTTATAAAGAAAAACAATAACATGACCATCTAATAATATATTTCAAATAATAGTTGTCTCAAATAGACAATGGTAGTCGGCTAACGCCGATTTGTGACAAGTTTCATACACTGGACTAAATATTAAGTCAAGTTAGCAGGATATACTAATGTTGGCTCACGGCGACTCATGTTAAGTTGATACAATGGACTAAACGCCGAATATTGTCGTCTTAAGTCAAGTTGATATGATAGACTAAGTCAGCAGCGACGGGTCGCAGCCTAACTTCAGAGTCGGCCACAGCGCCAAGGCACACACAATTTGAGGTTGGGATCGCGCTTTATTATGACTAGGAATTGCACCACAAAGTCACCTTTCAATAACGGATACATACAAGGGTAGACAATGCTTATGGGAGAACTGGATTCCGAGTTTTCGAGGATAGAAAAGGAGAGACTGTGGTAGGGAAGTGGGTCCATCTACTTATGAATAGAGTTAAGGTAGAAGTATTCTAGAGAAAACTGCTCCGGTTGCGTCTACACACACACACACACACACACACACACACACAAACGCGCTCGCTCTTATTTCGTCGTGTAATTTGATCCCGTCTACACCACTTGTACGATGATAAATTTGATGACCTTCAGAAAGAATAAACTGTTCCGAAACATTTCTTTTATAAGATAAATTCAAATTCAAAACTATTTGAATTCGAGAAAATAAGCTTACGCTTCTTATAGTTTGCACATTTTAAACATAATATATACAACGCGGGGATTTTCAGATTTCCAGCGTGTTCAAAATTATGGACTTTGGGAATCAGATATATTTAAAAAGCTCCTAAATAAACCTAAAATTTAACTAAAAATAAAAAAATAAAATTCAATGAGTTTACATTAAAGAATTCATTTGATATTATTTTTATCTTGATTGTTTTTTTTTCTTCATAAATTCAATTAAAACTTTGTACCAAATTTGGCAAATAATTTATATTATTGATTAGTTATACAGACAGTTTTTTTAAGTATAAATAACTCAATATACAGAATACACTGTACATTTTTCTGGGCTTTTCTAAACTCGAAATTTTACTTCATGCGCCCCGCGCACAAAACGCTGATTTTACGTGAGGTTCAAATATACTTAAATTTCACAATATGTTAGTGTTTTATACGCGTGGCGCATGAAGTAAAATTTCGAGTTTAGAAAAGCCCCGAAAATTTGTCTCGGGTCGCTGCGCGACCCTCGACAAATTTTCACCGGGCTTTTCTAAACTCGAAATTTTACTTCATGCTTAGTCTGGGAGAGGAAAACACTCGTTTAAAGCATCAAATTGAACTCTTTTAAAAGCCCAACGAATATCTACAGATTTAAAGAAAATAAGGTGAATTTGAAATATGTATACTTTAACGGAAAACTTCCTGTATATGAACTGTGGTAGACGAATAATAACATTTATTATCACCACAAAAAGTCTATTCGAAAATATTTCTTTTATTTTGAAATTTCAAGCGTGTTCCAAATTATGAAATTCGGGAATATATTTTATAAAAACAAATTTACAACGAAATTAACAATTCTAAAATATATTTTCAACGTTTTTAGTTATTTTATATATTTTTAATAAAAAAATTGTTAAAATTATTAGATTAATAGATTATTGTTTCAAATATTCATAATTTGTATAAATAAACAAAGTCATTTTACAATGAAAAAATGTAAAATATATTTCCAACATTTTTAGTTATTATATATATTTTTAATAAAAACGTGTTTAAAAATTAATAGATATTTAATATATTTATGTTATTAAACATTTTTCATTTAAAAGTTAGATAAATACAAACATCTTTTTACAATGAAAAAATCAATTTGAAAAATGTTTGATGGGTATTTTAATTGGAATTGATAATAAAAAAACAGAAATTATTTCAATAAAATAGATAAATTATTTACGAATACACAAAACTAAAAACATAGCAATATAGATTCATATAAACATTAATATATACAAAAAACTAACAAACATTAAAAAACTATATTAAATATACATATAACTGTTTTATTATTTATTAACAATATTTTAGAAGCAGTTTTTTCGTTTTTTATTATTCAGTAATAATTATACAGAATTGATCGAAGTGTAACACAAAATCAACAGAATATATTTTAAATAAAAAGCCAACAAATCAACACCTCATCATTTGCTTGTTTAATTTCATGACACTCCGGTTTTTAAAAATGCAATAAATAGCAAAGCTCGGTGAGTATATTTTTACTCTAACCAAATGAATATCATAATTTTCCTGAAATAATTAGGGAAGATAATATTTAATTTTGAGAAATTAACATTAAAATTGCTACGTTCCGTTTCATCCATTTACACTCTGAATAACGTGTATGAATATCGAATTAACTGTTTTCCTTGACTATTTTCTTTTTGGACAATATTCATTATTTTAGTGGGGATAGCTTTATAGAAGGGATGAAAAATCAAATTCTTCGAAGTGATCTATCTGTTTTTACCTATTTGTAGGCATTTTTTTGACCACGTTTTTATTATGGTGTATACCCTCAAGTATTGCGCGACCAGAACAATACCACTGCAACTTACAGATAATCCGCAACCTTCTAAAAACCATAAATATTTTGGGATTTAAAAAGATTATTTACTGTTGACACATTTAATCCGTATCCGCAGAACCCAATTCGGTAATTTCTTATCATGTTTTTCACTAACCGATAGTTTAGTTAGAGACTTTTTGATCGGGTTTTCTTAAATCATTTTGAATTATTTTTACTTACCTATTTAGTCTGTAACATAATCCCATCGGTACCTTTTGTAAATGTAATCTGACTATGTTATGTTATGGGGTCGGTGGGTTGTGTGGCCTCTGGTCCTTTCGAAGTTACCTCGACCTAAAAGATCTTTTGTAACTATCCCTGACCTACTTGAGTCCCTCAATGTCTAGACTTCTTATGAAGTCTACTATAACTTGAGGGTTAATGTGTACCAGTTCCTCGGTGTTTAAAGTGGCCGATGACAGGTAGTTCCCTCTTTGAAGGGACAAGGCAGGGCATTCTCAAAGTAGGTGCTCTGCTGTTTCTTGTGCCTCGTTGCAGAACCTGCAGTTGGCATCAGTTGTCTGACCCATCTTGGTGAGGTGGTACTTCAGAGGACAGTGTCCAGTTAGAAGGCCGGTTATGAGCCTTAGGTTGCCCTTACTTAACCTGAGAAACTGTCCGGCTCTTACGGCAGAGAAGGCGATGAACCTTTTCGCCTGCCGCAGACCAGGTGTGTTTCTCAGGTGAGCACTTTTGGCAGCATCTTCCCATTCCCGGATCATCAACTTGATGCGGACTTTAGTTATTCCACTGTAAGGTTCTGGTCCGACAAATGGAGTCTTGGACCCTTCCTTGGCAAGGTTGTCGGCAATTTCATTGCCTTTGATCTCTGCGTGTCCCGGAACCCAGACCAGTTTGACTCTGTTGTTCCTAGCCAGCTGCTTTAGGGATAGCTTGCACTCCCAGACAGATTTAGACTTGCATGTAGGCGATTTTATTGCCTTTAATGCAGCTTGACTGTCTGAGCAGATACAAACCCTCTGTTTGTTGTATCCCCTGTCTAAACATATGTGGGCGCATGTGTTCAGGGCCTCGATTTCTGCCTGAAATATCGATGGGGATCGTCCCAAGGCCCTTGATAACTCGCATCGAGGGCCAGTGATACTGATTCCGACTCCGTTCTCAGTTTTGGATCCGTCAGTGAACCAAACTATCGAGGAGCCTTGTAACTGCTTGACCCTCGCTCCAACATCATGGCGGCCATGGATGGCCACTTCAATCGTTGTGTCGAAGTCGTAGTCAGTTGAAATGTAGTCTTTGGGCATGTATATCGCTCTTTCACACACAGTGTTGAGGATTTTTAGGTGCCCGTTAAGGTATCCATATTTTGGTCTTTCTGTCTGGATTATTCTTAATGCGTCTAGTGCTGCTTCCCTTTTCACGTGCAGATGCAGAGGTGTGAAATTTAGCATAGCCTCCATTGCTCCAGTGGGGCAGGTGTTCATAGCCCCTGTGATGCCCAAACATGCCAGCCGTTGAACCTTGCTGAGCCTTGCTTGGGTTGTGATCTCCGTTGTCTTCGTCCACCAGACAACGGAACCATAGGTGATTATTGGTCTTATCACCGTAATGAAAAGCCAGTATATCATCTTGGGGTGTAAACCCCATCGTTTGCCAAATAGCATGCGGCAAGCCCATATTGCCCTTACTGCTTTGGCAGTGATGTTATCTACATGGGTTTTTCAGTTTAGCCTCTTGTCAAAGGTGAGGCCGAGATATTTACTGTGTTGGAAAGCCCAATGAGTGTCCCATTCATGGTTAGTGCCTTAAGATTTAATTTTCTACGACCTGTAAATGGGACAATTACAGTCTTGTTGGGATTGATAGTGAGCCCCTTCTGCACGCACCATGTACTTACTTTCCGAAGGGCTGACTGCATGCGGTTGGACACCGTATCGTCATGCTTTCCCCTAACTATGATGACGATGTCGTCAGCATAGCCTTGTACGTCAAAACCGTCGTTGGATAACACCGATATTAGCTCATCGACAACTAGTGACCACAGCAGGGGCGATAGAACCCCGCCTTGTGGGCACCCCTTTACTGCGAACACAGTTGCCGACTCATCGCCAATGGACAGTGTGATCCTACGACCTTTGAGCATAGCATGGATCCATTTGGATGTGGAGGCGTCAATTCCTCTTGATTTGGTGGCCGTGTCTATGGATTCATAGGAGGTGTTGTCAAATGCACCTTCGATGTCCAAGAATGCGCATAGAGCCACTTCGTAATCTGACTAAGAATAAAACCATTAAAATAATTGAATTAACCTGACATACAAAACATTGTAAACTGGAAATAGAGTATTCAATAATTTTTGCAATTACACTTCTCAGAGAAAATCTATTATACTTATTCTATTAAAAGACATCTTGTTGTTTTCTAAATGTTTTTGATTGTCATCACTTAACGAGACTTTTCAACATATTTCAATATTTGAGCCAATTATCTCAAATATTATCGATAACACTTGTTTCTGATTCCTGGGACCCTAAAACGTATATTTCCGTACAAAAAAAGATAGCCATGAGGTCGGTAACAATTATTAAAATGTAAAATTTATAATGTTATTAATGTGACTAATTACTTGATTTAACAAGTTTGTTTGTTTTGCAGTTTTTGATAACATTCTCAATTATAAAGTTTCATGATTTTTATATAATTTGTACTTTCTCTATATAACATTTCGTGTATCTCGGGAAGTATTGAGAATATCGAAAAATATTTCTGCTTATTTTTTTTCAAATTATCCCCATGCAACCGCACGACGGATGCCATAAATTTTAATCCAAAAATTAGGTAACATTTTAGTGCCCGCTGAGTGTTGTCGGTGTTGGTCAAATGGCACACAATAAGTGTTTATAAAATTTCAATCGGAAAAGTACAAGTTGATCATGTAACAATCGTTCAAAGTAAACGGATAATTAAAGTAGTCAGTGCAAAAACCACAAATTTCTGAAACTGTTAATATGTATTAAAAGTATGATTCATTTAATAAAATACGCATCGTGATTAAAATATATACTAAGTCAGTCCATTTTGGGATCTGATTTTTTTTGCAGAATAAACACTCATGTTGAATTGAATTATTGCTTTGTGTTTTAATAAATTTGATGCCAAACACTGACTTTTCGTAGCAACTACTGTTTTGACGATTTTATTTTCGTAAAATCGTTCACTATTTTCAAGCTATATTTCAAATGAAACTGAGGAGAACTCAAAAATAATACCTCGAAAATACTGCTAGTAGGTAAAGAAATGATTTTAATTTTATTGTAATCGTTTTGGTTCAATAAGCGATACAAACTCAAATTCCAATTACATTGGAAATCTTTACATGAAACATAGAATGCACCTTGTTTGTTTGTTTGGCATAGGTTCTAGCCATTCAGCCACTAACGATGATTGTATTAATTTAACATATATTTGGACGTCACGACACATTCACACCACACCCAGGGACACGACGAGAAATTATTTTTTTAAATAAAGTCTCCCCGTGCACGGGAATCGAACCCGAGTTTGTGGCTCGCCGAGCGATACAGCCCGACGACGTTACCGCTCGGCCACCACCTGCCCTATTTAAAACTATTTGAACCCATTAACGGCCAAGCAATTTTAACTCTAAAAGTTAATTTTAATTAAAATTCTACACTTCTTTTTATGATTTCTATGAATGACTTATTGCATTACATACTGTGAATTTTTTCTTTAAATACACATAATGTATACGTGAATTTAATAAAAAGTTAAAAATCATAAATAGTTTATTATTATTATTATATTGAAGTGATAATGGATTTTCAAAAAAATAGTGCCTCAACAATGTAATGTATACGCTGTCAATGTTCAGGCATTCGTCGATTTTATATAAAAACGTGCAATATGAAGTTAAGAACGAGTGTATCCACTCCCAGACTAAGCATGAAGTAAAATTTCGAGTTTAGAAAAGCCTGAAAATTTGGCTCGGGCGCGTAGCGAAGCGGAGCGACCGAGCCAAATTAGGCTTTTCTAAACTCGAAATTTTACTTCATGCGCCACGCGTATAAAACATTGCAATATTGTGAAGTATTTATAATACACTTTAAATAACAAAATATTTAAATTTTTCTTGGTACATTTTCAATTCAGGTCAAATTATATAATATATCAAATAAACTTATTTAGTAACTTAATTATCAAAAAATAATAATGTTGCGTGTATGCATCAACGGCGCTTAATGGGTTAAAAACTTCAAACGGTAAAAATTCAAAAACTAAAAAAAAAATGACAACTGACCCCTTTAATTAAAAAAGAATCCCTTATCGATCAGTAGATTTGATCTGATCAATAGGATTGATCTGATTAGTTAATAAAATGATAAGTTGATGTATTTGTTTTACTTTTTATCAAAAGTGAAATAGTTTTGTATTTTAAGTTTTTTGTACAAAATAAATAATACTTAATGAATTTTACAACGTTCACATATAATTTCATATAATCTATTCTCTAATAACGCAGAAAATAAAATTGTAGAAGGAAACGCATAAATGAATGTAACACGCATCCTTAGCTCGTTAAAAGAAAAAAAAACGTGTTTTCAAGATTGCAAAATCAACATCTGGAATATGATACAACGAGAAGCTCGGAATAGAGGAAGAAAGAAATTGTCTCTCTCTCACTCTCTCTCTGAGACTTGATTTCGCGACATCTAGAGTAAAATTGTCGTAATCGACCGATCGCAGGAAGCCAGACTGGTGTATATAGGCAGCCATATACACCAATTTGGCATCCAGCGCTCTGCTCCCATTCGCGTGTACCCAAAATTTATATGGGAACTGGCTAACTGGATATATATGAACTGTGATACATATTACCTTAGGTCTCTGGCCTACCCTGAAGTTAGGCTGCGAGCCGCCGCTTTAAGTCAGTCAAATAGTGACTTACAGTCATAAAGTCACAATAATGATAATAACTCCATTGACTGTAGTGATTTAACATGTTTTTTTTTTACAAAACGTCTTTTCTATCAAGACAACGTTTAAAACATTAAAAACTAAAAACATGTTTCAAATATGCTTGTTCACGACAATTTTATAATATGTGCATTATTTAATTGTGTGGGAAGCATAAATGGGGTAACACTTAAGTACATTAAACATGGGATTTGCGTGATAAATGTGTTCTCTAGCACGAATATAAATAATTGCCTACTTCGATTATTGCCGCTATGCAGTAACAACGCTGTGCTAGTCAAATCTGCTTCTTTTGTCTTACATTTGACCATGGTGGTGATGACGTCGTCGACGCCATTTTGTTAAAGTACGAAGTAACGCGTCAACATCTCCGCCGTTCCCACTAGTTTATCCCGCGTAAAACGCGTTTATAAACATAAATATAATATCTTTAATAAATAAATAAATGTTAACGAATACTATATGCATTTAACTTAAGTTTGTATATTTCTTTGTAAGACATCATGTCTGTCGGAAATAAATGGTTATTATTATTATTATTATTATTATAAATCAAACAAACGTTAACACCGTGAAAACTCCATCCAAACAGAAGAGATCGTTTTTTGTGCAAAGAGCGTGTTTCTATGTAACTTAGGCGAAAGGGTAGATTGTGTGAGTATTATTTATTGTTGAAATTGTTCATATTTGTGTTAAACTGGAATTAACCCTATTACACATTGAAATCATAATACCGCAATCTGTCATCATTTATCTTTCAAATTATTATAAACAAAACCATTAAGACTGACGCGTATTTGATAAATATATTAAATAAATGTTGTGTTATATATTGATGTTGTCGTGAACAAAGCGTGTATATAATTTATAGCTATATTTTGTATATAAATTATGTAGTACAAATTGCTAATAAAGATTTTTAATAGTGGTAGTTGTAGAATGGATGCACAGAAATATAAATACTGAATTTGCAATACACACAAAAAAAAACGAATTTTATATTATATCAATAAATTCGCACGAATGTAAGATACACACAAAACAAAACGAATTTCATATTATATCAATAAATTCGCACGAATGTAAAAAGAAACAAGAAAGATATCTAGGCAAGAGGTGTGCAAATACGTGTGGCACGCTAAATCGCGAAAAGTGAAATTCCCGCTCTCGTAGACGGATTTGTTTATACGGGAGGTCGTTTTACTCGTGTTACAAAACAATTCGATTGTTGTTAGAAAAAAAGTGAGTGTGTTTCGGCAAATAATAAAAACAAACAAACAACACCGCTTCAGTTCAACTCAAGGTCTGAACGTTAGCGAAACAAACGCCAATCGTGTTAATTAAATCAAGAATACTCAGTAGTGTAATTAGATTGTCGACACATAAAATGAATGAAAATGAGATGTTTTACATAAAGACGGTTTTGTTACAAAATCCATTAAGTAATGAATTGGAATAATTGATGCTTTTGACGAGTATTAAAAGAGCGAAATATGCAAGCTAATTTATGGATTTTCTACAATAATTGCGACCCATTCAAAACATCCACACAATTTTTGTAACTTGTTATGCTGGTCTTCATCTACGTTTTCTATATAATTTTGATAATTTCTCATAAATAAAAAAAATAAAGTACTAATCAAATTTTCACGGGGCTTTTCTAAACTCGAAATTTTACTTTATGCGCCACGCGTATAAAACATTAAAATATTGTGCAATTTATGTATTTTTGAACTTCACTTGAAATCTGTGTTTTATACGCGTGGCGCATGAAGTAAAATTTCGAGTTTAGAAAAGCCCAGAAAATTTGTCTCGGGTCGCTGCGCGACCCTCGACAAATTTTCACGGGGCTTTTCTAAACTCGAAATTTTACTTCATGCGCCACGTGTATAAAACAGTGATTTAACGTGAAATTTAATGACACACAAAAAATGTTTTTCGTGTTAATCCTCACAATTAATTAGAATTATTTTTAACGAGTCAAACCTTTTTCGAAGTATTCGAATCCTTTTGAAAGTATTCGCATCTTTTTATAGATATTCGAATCATTTTATAAATATTAGAATCCTTTTATGAGGATTCGAATCACCCGCATTTGGATTCGAATACGAATCCTCTTAAAAAAATGTAACGAATCCGGATCACGAATCCAGTTTAAGTAAAGTATTCGAATGCCTCTTTCAAATCCTCTAAAAGGACTCGAATCCAGAATTCAAATCCTGAATGATTCGAATCCTGCCCAGCTCTAGTAATTAGGATATGTATACTTAAAAGAACAACTCCCTGTATTTTGTCCATGATCAGAAACTTGTGATTTTTCAATTATTGCACTATAATTTACGAAATTATCCAGGCGTATTCCACATTGATTTTAATGGAAGTCGAAAACTTTATTCACATTCAGCATATAAAAAATAATCGATGCTCTGACGCGTAAATTCGTAATGAAAAAATGTAAATGTTTCATATCATAATTGATTATTTTATCAATATTCGATATAATAATATAATTATAAATAGCTGTTTTTTTTTAATTTCTGAAATTTCTATAATTTTCAAAATATTTTAATATATCTAAAAGTAATTTTTTCGCGATTCACGAAGCTTCAATTTAAGTTAAAATATATTTTTAAAGCTTAAACATTGTGTTGAAATTTAAAAAACCTAAAATAGCTCACATTGTTTTTAATAAGCAACCTTAAAGAAGAAAATATGTATTTCTTCTTTAAGATTGCTTATTTATTTATTTATTTATTTATTCTCTCACGGGAAACCCCTTTTACAAAGAATATGTACAAAATAATTATTATTTTTATTATTAAAAATAATGTGAGCTATTTTTGTAATTAAACGATTAAAAACAAAGTAGACCTTGAAATGCTTATCTTTGAGCGTCTCTACAGAAGGTAATGTTTAGTCACAAATGTACTAAAGCTTAAAGCAGGCAACATCTTACCCAATGTCACAATGATCAACTAATCCAACTTTATGATTTGTTATCTAATTTAACCTAGCTTTCCAACTTGACAGCTAACCTAACTCAACTGTACCAAACTAGGCAGAATCAAACAATACCAAATACCGTAACAACCTGTGATGTAACATAATTTCACAATGTGTACTCTAACCTAACTTTACAATTCGCCATCTAACCTAACCTAACATTACAACTTAACAACCTAACCCAACATCTCCAAATTGTAAAATATCCTAACTCAACTGTACCAAACTAGACAGAATCAAACCTAACGTAACAACCTGTCATCTAACCTAATTTCACAATGTGTACTCTAACTTAACTTTACGATTTGCCATCTAACCTAACCTAACATCACAACTTTACAACCTAACCCAACATCTCCAAATTGTAAAATTAAGTTAGGTTAATCTAAGTAACTAACCTAGTTATATGATTTGTCATCCAACCTAACCTAACATCACAACTTGACAACCTAACCCAACATCTCCAAATTGTAAAACTAAGTTAGGTTAATTTAAGTAAGTAACCTAACCTAACTTTACAACTTAACAGCAAGCCTAACTCAACTTTACTAAATTAGATAGAATATAATCACAAAACGTACCTCTGACTCAAGGTACGTCGATGGCCGTAACACATATGAACATATATGTGCGCGTCCAAATCCAAACGCTTAGGCTTTTCTAAACTCGAAATTTTACTTCATGCTTAGTCTGGGAGTGGAAAACACTCGTTTAAAGCTTTGAATTAAACTGTAAAAAAAGAAATATACAAATACAAATAATGATTTACAGCAGGTAGTTGAGATACGTTTTTTTTAATCTTTTTTATGGTACTAATAATGATTTATTACTTTTAAATCTTCATATTGATTTTAGTTTAAATAATATTCTGTGTTTCCACTCCCAGACAAAGCATGATGTAAATTAATTCTAATAAATGTTTGCTTAATTTATAAAAAATATAATTTGTTTTCACAATTAAATTTAAATTGCAAAAGTTTTATTTGAATAATCAATCAAAGGTTAGTTTATACTTTGAAAAATTGTAATAAATTTATTTTTCGCAATAGGGCTTTAAAATTTTGGAATTTCGCGTTGGATTGACGCCTCCGTGATTTAAGTCGATTATCTCGTAAACAGAGCGTGCTATGAAAACAAATGTTTGCATAAATGTCGAGATTTTGATACCACGCATCTTTTGTTTCAAACAGTTGTTGTTACTTTATACAACAATCGAGATATCGTTGGACAAACAATTATATATTAGTAAATATGTAATAAATTTATTTTTCGCTTTAGGGCTTTAAAAATCGAGAATCGCGTGTGGGATTGTGGGAGTTGACTGTTGCGGTGAGTGAGGTTAGGTTAGGTTAACGTTTCCGTGATTTAAGTCGTTTATCTCGTAAACGGAGCGTGCTATAAAAAAAATGTATCTACAAAAATGTCGAGCCAGTTTTTGTTATTTTGTACAACAATCGAGATATTTTTGGATAAACAATTATAGATTAGTAAATATGTAATAAATTCATTTTTCGCTTTATGGCTTTAAAAATCTGGAATCGCGCGTGGGATTGTGGGAGTTGACTGTTGCTGTGAGTGAGGTTAGGTTGACGTTTCCGTGATTTAAGTCGATTATCTTGTGAACGGAGCGTGCTATAAAAAAATTGTTTCTGCAAAAATGTCGAGAATTTTATATCGCGCGTCTTTTGTTTTAAACAGTTTTTGTTATTTTGTACAACAATCGAGATATCGTTGGATAAACAATTATATATTAGTAAAAATAAGTAATACATTTATTTTTCGCTTTAGGGATTTAAAAATCTGGAATCGCGCGTGGGATTGTGTTAATTGATTGTCGCGGTGAGTGAGGTTAGGTTAGGTTAGGTTGACGTTTCCGTGATTTAAGTCGATTATCTCGTAAACGGAGCGTGCTATAAAAAAAAATTGTTAGTGCAAAAATGCCGAGAATTTAATACCGCGCGTCTTATGTTTTAAACACTTTTTGTTATTTTGTACAACAATCGAGATATCGTTGGATAAACAATTATAGATTAGTAAATATGCAATAAATTCATTTTTTGCTCTAGGGCTTTAGAAAACTGGAATCGCGCGTGGAATTGTAGGAGTTGACAATTGCGGTGAGTTAGGTTAGGTTAGGACATAATGACGGCGTTCACTCTATTAGAAAGGGCAATTACATGACTTGTCTAGAATATCTAAGTGAATGTTAGTTATTTATTCATTACTATTTGTAACGAATTTATTCAGATTCTTAGCAATTATGTGTCAGAGAAGATCATTTAAAAAAATAATAAGTGCGAATTACTACAGCATTATTGTTGCTTCTACATCTGATTTCTCTCACGTTGGGCATCTAACTTTTATAGTAAGATATATTGCATCTAAAGGCGAGAGAAGAAAGGTTTTTACAATTTATTCCAATTTTAGCCCATCGCTCAATTTATCTGAAAGATCAAATATTATTTATATTGAAAAAAACTAAGGCTTGATAAAGTTATGTCGTGGACAAACATATGATAACGCTGCCAATATGTCAGGAAAATACGCTGGTGTGCAAGCTTTAATTATCTAGTTCATTAGACAATAAAAATAATGTCTATATTTTCAAATCTGTGACGTATATGATGAGCGTTTGCCGGAACTTTACAATTAGTCAGTGTTTTATACGCGTGGCGCATGAAGTAAAATTTCGAGCTTAGAAAAGCCTGAGTTTGGATTGAGGTTTTTTCCGGCAATAAATTTTGATGCCGAGTTTTTTTTAAGAAAATGTATCCCAACTACCTGCTGTAAATCTTTAGATAATTATGTTTTTTTTTTTGGAGTTTAATTTGAAGCTTTAAACAAGTGTTTTCCACTCCCAGACTAAGCATGAAGTAAAATTTCGAGTTTAGAAAAGCCCCGCGTAGAAAATTTGTCTCGGGTCGCGCAGCGACCCGAGACAAATTTTCACGGGGCTTTTCTAAACTCGAAATTTTACTTCATGCGCCACGCGTATAAAACACTAATTTTTAGTGATGTCTGTCAAAATTAAAATCTCTCAGTTTTAACAAGCCTTGTTAACTTTTACGTATTTCAATGATATTTGTAATTTACGTTTGCATTGTCTGTCTTTTATTGCTTTCGAGTTATAAGTAGAACTCCTCATAGGACGTCAAAAATCAAAGAATTTGATTAATTCCTATACGGTCGGCTTGGTTTTAACAAAGTCAATCTCAAAGCGACTTAACCATCTTGTTTATTGACGTCACATGGGTAAAATATACAATTGACGTCAAAAACCAAGGGAATTAAACAGGTCAACTTTATTCTAAAAAAATCGATCTTAACGCGATTTAACGGCCTTGTATTTTGAATTTGGTTGGAAACTTTGCTGCTGAAAGTTTTAGTGCACTATGGCAGAAGAACGTCTTAATAGTACTTTTTAATATTTAAAGTGACGTTTTAAATGAAATTGATACAAACCAAATAATCGACAAATTTGCCAATGGTAAATCACGGAAAAAAGTGTTTTAATATATTTTTTGTTTGTTTGTTATTAGAAATTATTCATCATTTACCATGTACCTATACTTTTTATACCATGTTTCACAAAATAAATATTTGTGCATTTTTATTTTATTTTACTGCACAGGAGGGGCCCTAAAATGCAATTCTGCCTGGGGCCTTTCTGACTCTTAATACGCCTCTGAATATAATCTAATCATTTGTCCTCTATCCTAACAGAAAAGCCTGTCATCTAACCTAATTTCACAATGCGTACTCTAATCTAACTTTACGATTTGCCATCTAATCTAATCAAATATCACAACTTGATAACTAACCTAACCTAAAATTTCAAAATTGTGACAATTAAGTTATTGTAGGTTAATCTAAGTAACCACAAAATTGTAAAATTATGTTTTCATTTATTATCATCACATCCCTTAGTCACTAGAAGTACTCGATACGTTGTACTCAAAAGGGTACTTAATACTAAAGCATATTTTATGTAGCTCTGGTTTCTAAAATGTCCACTTAATTTGTATATTCCTAAAAGTGTATTTTTTCTTCGGCAATTAAAAATGTTGTTCCATGAAAGCGGTCAAAATTGAACTATGCCGGATTTATTTATTTTGCGCGATTTTTAAAAATGATAAAAAAACGGGTTATTTTATTAAAAAAAAATCAATATTTAATATTATTTTATCAAGTTGTTTGTAAATTTTGTAAGTGTCTTTGAATTAAAATTATTTACAGACACTCTTCCAAAATTTATAAACAACTTGAGACATTTTTATAAAATATTATTATTTTTAGAAAAAATAAGGTTTTTAGAAATCCGGATTTTTCCAAGCAAGTTTTTAAAAATAATATATTTTAAAAAGAAACTCGAACAAATCGCATATCTTCCAGTAAAAAATTCTAGGAGATCACAAGCTGGAACTAAAAGTGTGTTCGTTGAAATAGGTAAACTTATAGTTGTGTATCGAGCCATAGCACTTTTGTTTGCATAGTTAAAATGTGTAGTCATGGTAGAATTAGGGCACATTTTAAAGTTTTGCGATTGTTGTTTTAATTAACAATATGGCGCACAGTAGAGCCAATTTCACAAGTCGTACACGTTCATTCTGTTTTTTTTTGTTTAAGATGTAGTATACACGGATTTTTGGAAACGCTAATTACGAATCTGAAGTCAACATTGTAAAGAAACAAAATACTTAATTTTAATTAAATAAAAGTTTTTTGTGTACCATTTATTTTTCTCAAGTTCAATAAATTAATGTTTCTTTTTGCGATGCGATGTTTTAATTGTTCGTAGAAGAATTTCTACAGGAATAATTTCAGTTTACACCCTGTGAGAGTAGTAGTAGTAGTAGTTAATTACTTAACTACTTTTCCATTGATCTATATGCATCCAAAGTTGCAAGGTTTTTAAAAAAAACCACCCTATTTTACCCTACATATTTTTTTCACTATTTTATCGATTAATCTTAACATAAATAAGACACTTAAACTTTGTTTGTATAACTGAGGTTTTTTTATTGTGACTATAGTTTCGACAACTTTAACTTGTCATTATCAGACTACAAGTAGTCTGATAATGACAAGTTAAAGTTGTCGAAACTATAGTCACAATAAAACAACCTCAGTTATACAAACAAAGTTATCGGACTACTTGTAGTCTGATAATGACAAGTTAAAGTTGTCGAAACTATAGTCACAATAAAAAAACCTCAGTTATACAAACAAAGTTTAAGTGTCTTATTTATGATAATAATGATGTATAACGAAGTAGAAGCCTCAACAGTTAACAGTTCGATTAATCTTAGGTTGAATTCTATACGGATTCAAAGTTTCAGAATTTTACTTGGCCATTTCGATTTCCATCCCCCAATAACCACCCCAATTTCTTAATGGTATTTTTTATATTATTTTTTCTGTAATGACAGGCCAAATATGGGCCAGTCTTATGAGTTTCAGAATTTCTGCCAAAAAAAAATGTTCATTCTGCCTCACGTAATTTTTATTAAAAAGCCTTAATTTCCTTTTTAACCTTTACAAAACTTCTACTTATTTCAATACAAACATCAACAGGTATGCAAAGGGCACGCTATAAAAATATATAGCCTTTTTTTTTCGAGATCTCAGGGTCGAGTGTATCGATTCGTGGGATGTGGTGGTATTTCGCGCCTCGGGACTTAAGCGTTGACCTAGAAAAAGAGCCCGACGTCGTCCTGCGCCCTACGCACAGGGTCAGGAGCGTGCCGGTCGCGTGGGCGTCGCGACGCTCCAACCCCGCACGACTTAACGAGGTTAGGGGCGCGCCAAATCGGGTCGGCCCTTCCGTAATTGAATACCAATGTGGAAATTTGCCGGAAATTGAATTTTGATGGGAAACTGGATCGCTTCCTTATATTGTTTCATATAGTCTTACAGAGCGTATAAATTATATTTAGTTCACCCTTTAAACTCAAAATTAGTTTAAAAATGACAAGTTAGATATCGAAACTATTGTCACATATTAAAGCCTCAGTTATATAATCAAAGTTAAATTGTTCTATACTATATGTATAGTGAATTTTTCTTTCAAGTATACATATCCCGTTGTAACGCTGTAAATTTTCAAAAATTCGTTGATTTTATAAACTTACACTCCTTGTTTAACCCATTTACCGCCATTGGTGCATACACGCAACATTATAAATTTGTTGTTAATTAAATTACTAAATAAGTTAATTTTATATATTATATTATTTGACCTGACTACATTTTTCTTTATACATTTTTAGTATGAAGAAAAATATTTTCTTATTTAAATCTTTTAATTATTACTCAATTAAAAAACAAATTTCAATGTATTTCTAGCTTCACAATATTTCAGTGTTTTATACGGGTGGCGCATGAAGTAAAATTTCGAGTTTAGAAAAGCCTGAAAATTTGGTTTGGCCGCTCCGCTTCGCGGAGCGACCAAACCAAATTTTCAGGCTTTTCTAAACTCGAAATTTTACTTCATGCTTAGTCTGGGAGTGAAAACACTCGTTCGAAACTTACCGATGTGAAGATTGCCACGGATTTTGGCGGCTCCACCATCACACGAATTATGAAACAGATTCCAAATATTTTCAAAATTTCATAACTCGCAAACCACATATTTTATTTTCAAAATTTCTTCAATAATTGATTAAACAATATACATAGAGCGAGTATAAATAACCAGAATGTTGTAACTCTTAATTGTTCTTTATTTAAACAATATGTCCCGCGTATGTCACCTTTCATACCAAATATTAAAAAAATCATATCTCTAAAAACTCCTATTTTATTTTCCAAATTTCTTCA
The DNA here is from genome assembly GCA_932526585.2 of Philonthus cognatus. Lineage (NCBI taxonomy): Eukaryota > Metazoa > Arthropoda > Insecta > Coleoptera > Staphylinidae > Philonthus > Philonthus cognatus. The sequence goes on from OW052244.1 coordinate 99,588,581, forward strand.
CTAATTGTTTAAACAATATATCTAGACCGAGCATAGATGGTCAAAATGTTGTCATTCTTATTTGTTAATTATTTAAATAATATATTGCTGGCCCGCGTATAGCACCGTTCATACCAAATATTACAAAAATTATCTCGTAAAGCTCCTATTTTATTTTACAAATTTCTTCACTAATTGTTTAAACAATATATCTAGACTAAGTATAGATGGTCAAAATGTTGTCACTCTCATTTGTTAATTATTTAAATAATATATTGCTGTCCCGCGTATAGCACCGTTCATACAAAATATTAATAAAATAATATCTCGTAAAACTCCTATTTTATTTTCCAAATTTCTTCACTAATTGCTTAAACAATATATCTAGACTGAGCATAGATGGTCAAAATATTGTCACTCTCATTTGTTAATTATTTAAATAATATATTGCTGTCCCGCGTATAGCACCGTTCATACCAAATATTAAAAAAATTATATCTCCTAAAACTCCCATTTTATTTTACAAATTTCTTCACTAATTGCTTAAACAATATATCTAGACTGAACATAGATGGTCAAAATGTTGACACTCTTATTTGTTAATTCTTTAAATAATATATTGCTGTCCCGCGTATAGCACCGTTCATACCAAATATAAAAAAAATATATATCTCCTAAAACTCCCATTTTATTTTACAAATTTCTTCACTAATTGCTTAAACAATATATCTAGACTAAGCATAGATGGTCAAAATGTTGTCACTCTTATTTGTTAATTATTTAAATAATATATTGCTGTCCCGCGTATAGCACCGTTCATACCAAATATTAAGAAAATCATATCTCGTAAAACTCCCATTTTATTTTACAAATTTCTTCACTAATTGCTTAAACAATATATCTAGACTGAGCATAGATGGTCAAAATGTTGTCACTCTTATTTGTTAATTATTTAAATAATATATTGCTGTCCCGCGTATAGCACCGTTCATACCAAATATTAAGAAAATCATATCTCGTAAAACTCCCATTTTATTTTACAAATTTCTTCACTAATTGCTTAAACAATATATCTAGACTGAGCATAGATGGTCAAAATGTTGTCACACTCATTTGTTAATTATTTAAATAATATATTGCTGTCCCGCGTATAGCACCGTTCATACCAAATATTAAAAAAATCATATCTCGTAAAACTCCCATTTTATTTTACAAATTTCTTCACTAATTGCTTAAACAATATATCTAGACTGAGCATAGATGGTCAAAATGTTGTCACTCTTATTTGTTAATTCTTTAAATAATATATTGCTGTCCCGCGTATAGCACCGTTCATACCAAATATAAAAAAAAATTATATCTCCTAAAACTCCCATTTTATTTTACAAATTTTTTCACTAATTGCTTAAACAATATATCTAGACTGAGCATAGATGGTCAAAATGTTGTCACTCTTATTTGTTAATTATTTAAATAATATATTGCTGTCCCGCGTATAGAACCGTTCATACCAAATATAAAAAAAATTATAACTCCTAAAACTCCCATTTTATTTTACAAATTTCTTCACTAATTACTTAAACAATATATCTAGACTGAGCATAGATGGTCAAAATGTTGTCACTTTTATTTGTTAATTATTTAAATAATATATTGCTGTCCCCCGTATAGCACCGTTCATACCAAATATTAAAAAAATTATATCTCCTAAAACTCCCATTTTATTTTACAAATTTCTTCACTAATTGCTTAAACAATATATCTAGACTGAGCATAGATGGTCAAAATGTTGTCACTCTCATTTGTTAATTATTTAAATAACATAGATTTTTTTGTATCAGGAATCATTTTCTTATATACAATTATTTGTAATTTTCGCCACGCGTATAAAAAAAACAGATTTTATGAGAAGTTCGAATGTACATAAATTTCACAATATTTTAATGTTTTATATGCGTGGCGCATGAAGTAAAATTTCGAGTTTAGAAAAGCCCAGAAAATTTGTCGAGGGTCGCTGCGCGACCCTCGACAAATTTTCACGGGGCTTTTCTAAACTCGAAATTTTACTTCATGCTTAGTCTGGGAGTGGAAAACACTCATCAACGTCAACATATTTTTTTAAATTTAATTACACGTAACACAAACTATTATTTTAATTACACTTAACACTAACACAAAGTCTTGTTTTTTTGCTAGATCGGTCAAATCGTATACTGTGCGCCCCGACAAATCTAAACTTTCAGGCTTTTTAAAACTAGAAATTTTACTTCATGCTTACTATGGGAGTGGAAAACACTTGTTAGAAACTTTAAATTGAACGTTTTTATAAAATAAACGAATGTCGGAAAAATTACAGCGCATTTTTACATCGCGCCATGTATACTTAAACAAAAAATTCCATGTATGTGTACATTGATCATTTTCGAAATACATAAATATTTAGAAAGGTACATAATTTCAATTACATAAACGTAAATTTACAATAAATAAAATTGTTTATGTAGGGTTTTTTTATCTGTATACATTCAGGGAGTACTTCTTTTAAGTATACATACCCCAAGATACCACAAATGTTCAGATATTCGTCGTATTTGTAAACAGTTCAAACTGAAACTTTAAAGGAGTGATTTCCACTCCCAGATTAAGCTTGAAGTAAAATTTCGAGTTTAGAAAAGCCTGAAAATTTGGTTTGGTCGCGTAGCGCGAAGCGCGGAGCGACCAAACCAAATTTTCAGGCTTTTCTAAACTCGAAATTTTACTTCAAGCGCCACGCGTATAAAACACTGATTTCAAACGAAGTTAAAAATATACTACTAAATCAGCACGCTAAAGATATATATCTTAAACTTTACAATATTTCAGTGTTTTATGCGCCTGGCGCATGAAGTAAAATTTCGAGTTTAGAAAAGCCTGAAAATTTGGTTTGGCCGCTCCGCGCTTCGCGCTACGCGACCAAACCAAACTTTCAGGCTTTTCTAAACTCGAAATTTTACTTCATGCTTAATCTGGGACTGGACAACACTCGTTTGTAACTTTAACTTGAATCTTAAAAACAACTAATATCTGAAAATTTAAAAGAAAAAATCCCTGTACTCCTATGTATATAAATAAAAGAACCTCCATGTATATATTGTAAAGAAAATGAGTGTGAAATTTGGCATGCCTTGACTTGGCAATACTTTCGTAGTCAGGTTGGTATGACGACGTAGCTAATCGCAAGCATTGACCCAAGTGATAATGTGTAATTTTATTTCTTGGTTTGTTTTGTTTTTTTTGTAATTTTATTTCTTGGTTTGTTTTTTATTTGAAAACGTAAATTCCGACAAATATGTTGATCGAAAACAAGTCAAGACTTTTTAAGCAAAACACTGAAATCAAGTGTGGTGATTGTGATAATATATACATAGGTCAGACTGGAAGAAATTTTAGAACACGCTTACAAGAACATAAAAAATCAATAATAGATAAAAAGTGTTCAACTGGATTCGCACAGCATTGCATAGAAGAAAATCACATTTTCAACACAAAAGACTGTAAAATCTTATACTCGGGCAATAAGGGTCGATATTTAATTCTCCGCGAGGGTTTGGAAATTAGGAAGGCGCTAACGCGGGGAAAACCGATTGTAAACAATATGGAAGAGCTTTGGAACTCTCCTATAACGACCTTCTTTATTACCTGTTTGATTTTGTATAAATATTGTTGTTTAGATATTTTTTGTACATTCCTCCTTGAAGATGACCAATGGTCGAAACTAGTCGGAGAAAATATAAATAAGTGAAACAAACCAAGTGTTTTAATTTAAATTTATTTTAAATCATCCAGTATTAAAGCCTCAGTTATATAATCAAAGTTAAATTGTTCAACTCTTTCTCACCCTCACAATTCATGGCAAGACTTAAGCGAATAAATATTTGTAATTTTTCTTAGTTTAATAAGTCAAATTTATATTATATTATATTATATTTATATTTTATTATTGTATTATTTGTATTAAATTTTTGTTGTTGTTGTAGTAATTATATTTAGTTAAATATTAATTTGTAAAATAGATTTTCCGTTAAATAAATAAATAAATAAATATATTATATATGTATGAATTTTTCTTTTAAGTATATATATTCCGTTGTAACGTTGTAAATTTTCAGGAATTCGTTGATTTTATAAACTTACACTCTTTATTTAAGATAACGAGAATTTATAAACCGTTCCCAAATATACCAGATGTCCAAAACTATTAACTATCGGGTACTAGTTAATACAGGGTGATTCACCATAAATGTCCCTCTCCTTTAACTTGGTTATTTATGAAATTATTTGAACATTTTATTGTACATTACATATACAGGAAATTTTCCTTTTATGTGTAACGAAGACAAGTTTTTCTTCGATCAACGATATAAAGTTTAAGTAAAACATTCTTAAAACGATTGGTTAAAAGAATAAACGAGTCAAAGGACCTAGGTGTAATTTTTGACAATAAACTTACATTTAATTCACATATTGTTAATCTAGTTAAAAAGTGTTATCAGATGTTGGGATTTATTATAAGGAACAGCAAACATTTCAATAACATGGGTACTATTATTAAACTCTTCGTATCATTTATAATGAGCAAATTAAATTATTGTTGGTATCTTTTGTAATTCACTCCTGATAATGCTGTAAAACGCGAAACTAGTCGAGTACATAGTAAAGTAAAAAATTGTGAAACAAACCAAGTGTAATTTAATTTAAACCTTCATTATCAATAAATTATTGTGCTCCGATTTGGTCGCCAATGTATGATACATACGTGAACTATATAGAGACGATCTAAAAAAAATTCTTAAAAAAATATTTGTTCTTTTCAGCGCATGGCACATATCCCGACAGAGGGAGTTATCCTACTTTAATTAAGCATTTCAACTTCATTTCGGTTCATTCTAACCATAAAATTTGCTCCATACTTTACCTATATAAATTGCTAAATAATTACGTAGATGACTCATCTACTGTAAACAGTATCCACTTTAATGTACCCAGATCGTCTATGAGAAGGTATACTGTTCCTAACACGCGCCATCAAACAAATTCTCCACTCATTAAAATGTGTACAATATACAATGAACTCCAAAGAGATTGCGATATTTTTGGTCAGTCATTGGATGATTTTAAACAAAGTGTTGTGCAATATTTTTCAGTTTAATTTACATTTATTATTATTATTATATTATTATATTTTTTTTATTATTATTATTTTTTTATTATTATTTAGGTTTTTAATTTTTTTTTTGTGCATTTGTATTTATGTTTATATATATATATGTATATATATATATATATATATATATATATATATATATATATATATATATATATATATATATATATATTATGTATGATATGGTATTTTAAGTTTGTAATTTAGATTTAGTATTTTGCTCTGTTATTGGACTGTACTTAGTCTGTTGGGCAATAAAGCATTATTATTATTATTAAATAAGGGAGTTTGCTCAAATATTCACTCAACGTTTATATTGAAATTTAGAAGTTTAGAATGTTTTTACTTATAGTTTTTGCGACACACTTGAAAACGTTTTGTAACTTGATTGATTTCTCTTCTTGATTAGCGTCTCTATTATTTTTTCAGGTCCCCGGAAATGCCTGCCATCCGACTCTTCGGGAGGAAATGGCTCGCCGCCTCGGATGACCTCGTGATACCCGGACTTTTCGAAATTTCTGTCAGAGTTTTATGGTAAGTACAAAAAAAAATATCGAGTTAAAAAAAGTCGATGGCAATCAAAAGTACCGAATAATTCCAAGGTATAGTAGATGCAGTTCAAAAGTAAAAGTTGTATGGAGAGTATAAAAAAGGATTTGTTGAGTAAAAAAAAGTTGACGTCAGTTATTTCGGCTAGATTTATGGCGATCCAAGATTGTCTGGGATTTCTTGTATACCCAACATTTGTAACTCTTTTTTAGTTAATAAAACGACAGTATAAAAATGGTCGTTGATTTTAAAGATTTAATTAAGTGTTCTGTTAATTATCAGAGCTGGGCAGGATTCGAATTATTCAGGATTCGAATCCTTTTAGAGGATTTAAAAGAGGCATTCGAATACTTTAGTTAAACTGAATTCGTGATCCGGATTCGTTACATTTTTTTAAAAGGATTCGTATTCGAATCCAAATTCGGGTGATTCGAATCCTCATTAACGGATTCGAATCCTCATAAACGGATTCGAAACCTCATAAAAGGATTCGAATCCTCGTAAAAGGATTCGAATCCTTATAAAAGGATTCGAATCCTCATAAAAGGATTCGAATATTTATAAAAGGATTCGAATACTTACAGAAGGATTCGAATCGTCAAAAATAATTCGAACTAATAGTGAAAATTAACATAAAAAATCTGTTTTGTATGTTTTTAAATTTCTCGTTAAATCACTGTTTTATACGCGGGGGTCGCTGCGCGACCCCCCACAAATTTTCTACGCGGGGCTTTTCTAAACTCGAAATTTTACTTCATGCTTAGTCTGAGAGTGGACGGCACTCGTTTGTAAGTGATTAAATCAAAAATCAAGTAAATTAATGATTTGTGCCAAAATTGGCCAGAATTGTTTTTCGCTAATTTCGCCAAATATAACATTTTGATGAATTTCCATGATTTCTGTCAACTTTGACAATTTGATAAATTTCAATAATTTCCGTCAAATTTGACAGTTTTAATTGGATTTTAAATAATTCCCTCAAATATGATATTTTTAATGTTCGACGTATTCAATCGTATTCTGAAAATTTTCGCACAAATTATTATTATTGACGTAAGCAATCATATCATATTTTTACAATTTTCACACGGATTGACATTTATGACGTTTCGAATTATATTTTGACCATTTTCATATGAATTGACATTCCCAATCAAATGTTTACACTTAACATGTCGATTTTCAATATTTTTATTCAGATTTGTAACGATTTTCAAAAATTATTGAATCATTATTTGAACACACAAATTTGATTTTTTTTTTCAAGACATATTTAATCATTTTTGACATTGAATGACATTTTTGAAATTTTTTACCTTTTGAGTTTACATTTTTGACAATAGATTATATTCTTGATATTAGACTACGTTTCTTGACATTAGATGACATGTTTCACATTAGATGTTACTTTTGATAAAGAATGATTTTTTTTCTTTTTTACCATTTCTGATGTTGACATTAAATGACGTATTTGACATTAGATGGCAGTTGTGATATTTTCTTTTTGACATTAGACGACAATTTTGACATTTGATATTTTTGATATTACATATTTACTTGTTTTTTTGACATTATTGCTGATTTTGACAGAAATTTTCGTTTTTGTAAGAACGTTTTTGTCAAACTGTCACGTACTGACATAAAATGATAATTTTGACGTAAATAAATTTTATCAAAACGTCGAATTTTTGACGATTTTGATATTTTTTATATTTACGAGATGACCTTTTGCTCATTTTGATGTTTTTGGCAATTTTAAATAATTTTGACATATTTTGATAACTTTTAAAACTGAATACAGTTTTAATATGTTTTTATATTTCTAACTTTACTTGAAATCAGTGTTTAATACGCGTGGCGCATGAAGTAAAATTTCGAGTTTAGAAAAGCCCCGTGAAAATTTGTCTCGGGTCGCTGCGCGACCCTCGACAAATTTTCTACGCGGGGCTTTTCTAAACTCGAAATTTTACTTCATGCTTAGTCTGGGAGTGGAAGACACTCGTTCGAATTATCATAAAGTTGTCATAAAGTTGTGTATTTATTTTCAAAATAATCTTTCTCGGTTTATTGAACAAAAACAAAACAGCTGAGGTGAAAAGTCTTCAGGTAAAAGTGGTTTATTTTTTCGTTGGCTACAACTTTTGTTTGAAACATTTTTTGATTTAGACGTCGAAAGTCATAATCGGTGAGTTGTTGATTTCCTCTAGATTTTTTAGTTTCTAATTCAAAAAAAAAGCGCTGAGGTGAATATTGTTTAGGTAAAAGAGGTTTATTTTTTCGTTAGCTACAACTTTTGTTTCAAACATTTTTTGACTTAGACGTCGAAAGCCATAGTCGGTGAGTTGTTGATCTCTACTAGATTTTTTTAGTTTCTAATTCATAAACAAAACAACTGAGGTAAAACGTGATTAAACAATAGTTTGTGTTGTGTGTTTTTATTATCCTTTGTTTGAAATTTTTTTGATAAAGTTACTAATAAAGCAGCAATTTGTGAGTGACTATCAAATTTAAAAAAAAGCCCAGGGGAGATTACTTTTTCGTTTACTGATCATAAACAAAATATTTAAGGTGAAAAATGTTTAGGTAAAAGATGTGTATTTTTTTATTATCTACAACTTTTGTTTGAAACATGTTTTTAAAAACTATAAAAAAATGTGATACATTAAGGTATAAGTAAGCATTAAATTTATAAAATTTTGAAAAGGTATCGCTTAAAAATGTTTATAAAAAAGTTTTAAATGAGCAAATATATGCCAAAAAGAAAATTAGTATCCAAATCAAATTAGGTGATTCAGTCTCTCAAAGATCTTAATTATATCACAGTTTTTCGTTGCTAATATAATTGAAATTCGTTAATTAAAAAAGCATCTAATGATTTCTGGTGATTTTTAACACAAGACTTAAATACGTATTTATTTTTTAATATATTCGTAAATATACAGTAAACAATGTAAAATATGTATTTAATTAAAATATTAATACAATAAATTTTATATTATTATTATTAAAAGTGCGATTCTTTTCGCAATCTACAACAAGTTAGTCTTACAAAGACTATATCAAACACTCATTGAAACAACTACTTCCCTGGCTAATACCCCGACGGACATTGAATTATACAACAAGTGTTTGCTGTTACATACAGTAACCTACTGCAAATGCAACAATTTGGGTGGCAAACACTTGTTGTATAATTCAATGTCCGTCGGGGTATTAGCCCGGGAAGTAGTTGTTTCAATGAGTGTTTGATATAGTCTTTGTAAGACTAACTTGTTGTAGATTGCGAAAAGAATCGCACTTTTAATGTTTGAAGTATTCTGCAACCAAGAATTGGCAATTTCATTTATACTAATGTTTGAACGGTAACGTGACCGCCAGTCTAAGGTGTCAAATTGTTTAGAGGGAATGGCAAAGCTATACTGAGGAGAGATAAATCTCGAAACGCGTCTATAGATGGCCTGAATAATTTGACCCAAATTGTTGCATTTGCAGTAGGTTACTGTATGTAACAGCAAACACTTGTTGTATAATTCAATGTCCGTCGGGGTATTAGCCCGGGAGTAGTTGTTTCAATGAGTGTTTGATATAGTCTTTGTAAGACTAACTTGTTGTAGATTGCGAAAAGAATCGCACTTTTAATGTTTGAAGTATTCTGCAACCAAGAATTGGCAATTTCATTTATACTATTATTATTATTATTATACAGGGTGTCCGTGTCTTTAACAGTTGTGACATATTTTAAAGTAACGAGTGTCTTTCACTCCCAGACTAAGCATGAAGTAAAATTTCGAGTTTAGAAAAGCCCCACGTAGAAAATTTGTCGAGGGTCGCGCAGCGACCCGAGACAAATTTTCACGGGGCTTTTCTAAACTCGAAATTTTACTTCATGCGCTACGCGTATAAACCACTGATTTGAAGTGTAGTTCAAAAACACACAAATGCATCTTTAATCAGAGTAACACAGATATTCAGTCCGTTATCAACGATGTTCAGTGTTAAGATTAAATAATTAGGTTTTAAATATTTTTGTTAAAACAACTGATAACGATATCTATATGTTAATGGCTATAAAAAAATAATAAAATTAAATTTATTCTGAAACGATTTGTATTTGTGATTCGAAAAAACAGGATTCGAATCTTTGATTCGAATCATATTTATCTCTTACGAATCCTTTATTCGAGTATTCGTGATTCGAATCAAATTAGGTGATTCGGATTCGTAATTCGAATCCTTTTCACGAGGATTCGTCCAAGCTCTGTTAATTATACACTTTACTATAAGGTGTTCATTTAAAAAAAAACCCGATCGAGAAGGCGTTGCTTTTTTGATAGATGAAAATGGAACGAAAAAGAGAAGTCGCTGCTTAACTTACGTTTTTTTTATATCTGACATAAATATCAGATTGTGTTTATTAGTAGCTTATTAATTTACCTTGTTCGTATATTTGTTGTGCTGTTTCTTCTTCCTTCGTGTGAGTGGGCAAATAAAATTAAAAAAACTATTATAAAACTGGGTTAGATTAACAATGACAGGAGCTAATGACAAATTCAGTTCCATTTTCATAGATGAAAATGGAAGAAAAAAGAGAAGTCACAGCTTAATATAAATGTCAGATTGTGTTAATCAGTAGCTCATTAATTTACCTTGTTCGTATATTTGTTGCTGTTGCTGTTTCTTCTTCCTTCGTGTGAGTGGGCGAATAAAATAAAAGAAACTATTATAAAACTGGGTTAGAGTAACATTGACAGGAGCGACTCACAAATTCACGTACGCCTGACTTACTTCACAATGTTTTGAAAATTTCACAGCCAACTCGATCGTGTTTTTAACTGAACTCCTGATATAATGTATAGGTTATTTAAAAAAAGTCCTTAAAGTGGGATATAAATATTTTGTATAAATATTTGTAGAGTTCTATAGAAAAAAAATTGCTTACTCCAAACACTGATCAATATTTGTACAATAATCTTCGCCTCTTTCAATATTGACAATGTTATTTAACCAACAACGCAAATTTTATATGTTTACAACATTATCATTTTTCTTTATTTAACAAAAACATATTTGAAATCATTCATATCCGCATCTTATTGTCTGTATCCACGAAGAATCTCGAATATGTGCGCAATATCAATATTTGTTGGAATACTCAACAAATTGACGTATGCATGTATAAACAAGTAAAAACAAATTAAAAGCTTAGTTTTATTGGAAATATAACACGTAAATTTAAATATTATAAGGTCGCTTTGTCATTAGATTGAAAATTACTCTTATGCCGACTTCTACCAAAGCTGATTAACTTTAATCAGTGATTAGTACTTCTTAAAAACACAATAATTTTTTTCACAAATTGTTTACACATTTGCATTTTGATGAAAGATACATAGAAAAAATTTTATGTAACAGCGAAGATTTTCATAACGAGAATATTTCTTTTAAGTATACATATGCATACGTTGTACATTTTTCGGCGCTCGGTTTATCAAGAGAATTCAATTTGAAACTTCAAACGAGTGTTTTCCACTCCTAGGCTAAGCATGAAGTAAAATTTCGAGTTTAGAAAAGCCTGAAAATTTGGTTTGGTCGCGTAGCGCGAAGCGCGGAGCGGCCAAACCAAATTTTCAGGCTTTTCTAAACTCGAAATTTTACTTCATGCGCCACCAGTACAAAACACTGATTTAATGTAAAGTTTAGCGGTGTGATTTAAACTTCGTAATATGTAAGTGTTTTGTGCCGGTGGCGCATGAAGTAAAATTTCGAGTTTAGAAAAGCCTGAAAATTTGGTTTGGCCGCTCCGCGCTTCGCGCTACGCGACCAAACCAAATTTTCAGGCTTTTCTAAACTCGAAATTTTACTTCATGCTTAGTCTGGGAGTGGAACACACTCATTTTAAATTTCAAATTCAACTCTTGTAAACAAACAACGATTATCTAAAGATTCACGGTATATACGCTGTATTGGGACATGTATACTTGAAACTTAAAAAATTAAAGGTGTCAAATTATATTGGATGTAAATGTTCGGTGTTACATAAAACTCTCTGTATAACATGTCACATGTTTGAGATATCTAACAAATACACCCAATTTCAAAATGTTAATCCTTACTAAAACTAATTCCGTGATATTAATACATTTTGTAATGATAGCTTTTACTTCTATATACCTTTTATCTGGCACGGTATTCCTGAAATTGATCGCACGACCTGTCGCCCGCCAACTATCAAATTTACATTTTAAATCCCTATCTAAATGACAGATTTTGTACGACCGAATCGTACGACCAATTTCGGGAATACCGGCCCTGTACACCCACCTATAATATCTTTAATTAATTTCTCACTTAACCCGTGGTGAAACATTTTTGAATATAATTCTGGATATTTAATTAAAACACTTGGTTTTGTTTCACTAATTTATATTTTCTCCGACTAGTTCCGACCATTGGTCATTCCTCCCCGAAGATGACCACTGGTCGAAACTAGTCGGAGAAAATATAAATTAGTGAAACAAAACCAAGTGTTTTAATTAAATATCCAGAATTATCACCTATAATATGTCTTTGTTTCGTTATTTCTTTAATACTTACCAACTTATTTTTAAAATTCCAATGGATTTGAGTTGATTAAGAGAATTCTTCAATAGTACAGACACATGCAGCACGAACCACATGGCCAACTCTTTTAGATGGCTGTGTCAATCTATTTATTTTCAAATGTTTTTCCTCGATGATTACTGTTGATGTAGTACTTACCCTTCTTGCGTAAGGCTCTAGTATATATATTTTATTATCTTTATATTCTAGCAATTAAGTTAATATTTCTCTGTGACGATTGTAAAACTCTAGTTAACACATAACAAGTAGAAGAAAAAAAATTAAAACATTTTCATATTTTCGAATGTTAAAACTATTAATGATTTCGATAGCTAACGCCATCTAATGCTTCATAGTGGCATCGAAATCATTAATAGTTTTCACATATTGGCTTGAAATAGTCAGAAATGTTCAGTATTCCTCAGCACTGGGTCGGGACCACACTGAAGAGGACCTTGAAGTCCGAAACGCGTCTGTGGGTACCTGGTGCCGGAATACTGAACACAAATTCGATTTCGAATGTTAACTTTATCACAGGCTTAATCGTAATTAACTTCTTAGCTAAGATACAGGTACTTTATCTTAGCTAAGAAGTTAATTACGATTAAGCCTGTGATAAAGTTAACCTTCGAAAATATAAAAATGTGCAAGTTTATAATTAAAATAAAAAATGATTTAAAAGTTGTTTGGTAAACCAATAAAACTAGGAAAGTGGTAGTAAGTAGTAGAAATTACTTTAAGTAAACTCTTTTTCTCCTTTTTTTTTTCATAATTACCATAAATTTGAATCTAGATAATTAAGAATTATATATTTAGGATACTTTTTAAATTTTATAAAATGTTCGAAAGATGTGCTCAATTATTAATTTCCCAGCATTTTTCCAACGTATGTGGGATTTCTGTAATTAATAAACAATTTAAGCGAAACGTTCGTGTCAGTCATTTGTTATAATTGCATGCGTTTAATTGACTTACACATGCAACTAGTGGTATTTACGCAAACCCGTAATAATTTTCTAACTCGAGAAAACAGCAAAAAAATAATGCTAAAGACATTTCAGATACGTTTTTTTTAACTCAAGATAACTAAAATTAGAGCACAGAAAAAGGTTTTGAGAGTCTTGTCATTTTAAAAAATCAAAAATAATTTATCATTTATTAGAATTTCATAAATGGTAAAATAATAATATCAAAAATGTAATAATCATATATAATGCACTACTTATCTAAATTAAACATTTAATAGATTTATTACATCTTTAGATAACACAGTCTTATTCTTACAAGACAGTTTTCTTAAGAGGGGCAAATTTGTGTCTGATATGTTGTGTAGCAAATTTTTCGAAAACAAATCGAGATAAAGAAAATATGTTTTCTGTATCATATCATGAATCACTGCATCTGTTAAAAATGTCAGAGAAAAAATGTTTATTACTAACGGAGTAAATTCATTTTTAGGATAAAAATGTTTTAATTTGCAATGGAATTAATTTAACACATGCTTGAGACCAATACCGCAAACGAAAAAAATATTAACCCTTTAATTTCTTGAATTTATTTCTTGGCGCAGAGTCCAAATCCAAACTCAGGCTTTTCTAAACTCGAAATTTTACTTCATGCTTAGTCTGGGAGTGGAAAACACTTGCTTAAAGCTTTAAATTGAACTTAAAAACAACAGGGAATATCCGCAATTGTTGTATTAATTCCATGGTATGTCATTATTTTTATAAAATCACTTTACTTTATCTTAACTATTTTAGCTGTGAATTTTCTAATATTCGTTGATTTTTAAAAGAGTTCAATTTGAAGATTTATAAGAGTGTTTTCCACTCCCAGGCTAAGCATGAAGTAAAATTTCGAGTTTAGAAAAGCCCCGTGAAAATTTGTCGAGGGTCGCGCAGCGACCCGAGACAAATTTTCTGGGCTTTTCTAAACTCGAAATTTTACTTCATGCGCGACGCGTATAAAACACTGATTTCAACTGAAGTTCGCTTGTTCACAATATTTCAGTGTTGTCAATGTTTAGTGCGCGTGGCGCATGAAGTAAAATTTCGAGTTTAGAAAAGCCTGAGTTTGGATTTGGACGCTACGCGTCCAAATCCAAACGCTCAGGCTTTTCTAAACTCGAAATTTTACTTCATGCTTAGTCTGGGAGTGGACAACACTCGTTTAAAGCCTCAAATTCAACGATTTTTAAAAACAACTGCCGCTTGAACAAACAGCGTGGATATCGGGATATATATATATATACTTAAAACAAAAATTCCCTGTATATTTAAAAAAATAAAATTAATTGGCAATTATTGAAACACTAATGAACTTTCTTCCAATGTTAGTAAAAACAAAATCGATCGAATACAAAGATAATTTAATAGTTGAGGCTGTTACTTGGTGAAATTCCATATCAACACTTTTAGTAAACACCACACTTAGTTTCACTGTTTGTTAATTGACACTGCAACAATTGTTTCGCCACACAGTGGCATCATCAGGCAGATGAATAATCCCTGATGAAGCCACTGTGTGGCGAAACAATTGTTGCAGTGTCAATCAATAAACAGTGAAATCTTAAACAAGTGTGTTATTTACTAAATGTGTTGAATACAAAGATTATTAACAAATAAATGCCATTTATTTTAAAAATGAAATAGGACATTTTATATAAAAATGAAATAGGACATTTTTTATATAAATTACATTACATAACTCCTGAAAATAACTGAGTGAGAAATATATGTCATTTATTTCGAGTTTATCATTTTAACCTTTGATGATGATCTGTAAAAACCGAAACACTTGTCAGGAAACTAAAAATAAAATCATGGAACAAAACAACTATTTTTCTTCACCAAATTTGAGAAATAAATGATTTATACTTTTATTTGATTTTGAAATTGTATTTATTCTTGTGCATTTTTTCTGTGACGTGGGCAATGCCCCAATAATTAGCCCGAAACTAATTAACCAACGAAATTAGCCGTTAAGTCATTCTGTTGGAACGAGTTTTCTAAATGCCCACAAATGACAAACTGGCACGAATTGTTTCGTGACGATCATTACCGTAAAGTACTCTCATTCAATCGATCTGAAAAGAAAAAAAAATGTACAAAACGAATCACGCAACATCTTTAAATGGATTTATACATCTACATTAGAATGAAACGTTAAACATTTCTAAAAATTTACATAGCTTCATGTATTACACACTCTCATACTATTAACAACACTGTTAAAAGAATGTGAAAAGTAAACAACAAAGGAAGTTGATTTTTTTTACTAATAAATAAAAAATGTCAGTATTTTGAAGAATTAAGTGAATGTTAATAAATAATGTATCTAATAATAAAATAAATATTTACAATTCAAATCCATGGTTTGCAGAATGTATCAATACATTTTATACTAATAATAGTTGTAATATTAAAGGATAAATTAAAAACACTTGGTTTGTTTCACTATTTGTTTCTATTTGAGTAAATAGAAACAAATAGTAAAACAAACCAAGTGTTTTTATTTTATCCTTTAATATTATTTCAAAATATTTCATCAAGTGATAAATGAGAAAGCTATTCAAGAAAAAAAAAATAGTTGTTCTCAGTGTCGGTTGGTGTTAAAGTAGTCAAGAAGTTTGAAATTTGAATTCAAGATGAATTATACAGGGAGTTTTTCTTTTAAGTATACATATCAGATATTTGAGTGATATGCACACCAAGTTTTATAAAAAAAAAGACCTTTATTGGCATATCTCCACACTTCACATTACATTACATTTACATTTACATTTGATTACCTCATTACATTCCCGTATCCCTCTTACCCTCCCTTCTCTTTTCCCTCTCCCTCCCCAGCTTTTCCAACGTCCTTACCCCGCTCCCATCCTCCCTCATCCACTCCACTACCCTTCTATTCCCTTTCGCTCCCAGCCACTCCGCTTTCACCCCCTCACATTCCTCCGCCAAGTTTTATAAAGATATCTCAAATAGCATCCAAGTTGTGAACTCTTTAAATTTCTATATTACTCAAAATAATGAAAATTTACTCCCGTTTCGCGATCAAATGAAAATAACTCAAAAACTATTACTGGGGTATATTTTGATTTTCAAATATTTTGAAATACCAATCACTAAGTGAAAGGCACACTAAGTTTAATTAAAATATCTTAAATAATATCCCAGTTATGAACTCTTGAAATTTCTATATCATTCAAAATAATCAAAATTGCCTCGCGATCAAGTGAAAATAACTTAAAAACTATTATTAGGGTATATTTTGATTTTTACATATTTTGAAAGACCAATAATTGAGTGATATGCACACTAAGTTTTATTAAAATATCTTAAATAATCTACAAGTTATGAACTCTTGAAATTTTTGTATCGCTGAAATTAATCAAAATTGCTTCCCGCTTCACGCTCAAGTGAATATAACTGAAAACCTATCCATGGCGTATATTTTGATTTTCACATATTTTGAAAGGCCAATATTTGAGTGATATGCACACCAAGTTTAATAAAGATATCTCAAATAGTATCCAAGTTATGAACTCTTGAAATTCCTATATCACTCAAAATAATCAAAATTTCCTCCCGCTTCACGTTCAAGTGAAAATACCCCAAAAACTATTATTGGGGTATATTTTGATTTTTACATATTTTGAAAGACCAATAATTAAGTGATATGCACATTAAGTTTTATTAAAATATCTTAAATTATATTCAAGTTATGAACTCTTGAAATTTGAATATCACTGAAATTAATAAAAATTGCTTCCCGTTTCACGCTCAAGTGAGTTATACTCAAAAACTATCGATGGCGTATATTTTGATTTTCCCATATTTCGAAAGACTAATATTTGAGTGATATACACACCAAGTGTTATAAAGATATCTCAAATAGTATCTCAGTTATGAACTCTTGAAATTATATATCCTTAAAAATAATCAAAATTTCCTCCTGCTTTACGTTCAAGTGAAAATACCTCAAAAACTATTATTGGGGTATATTTTAATTTTTACATATATTGAAAGACCAATAATTGCGTGATATGTACATCAAGTTTTATTAAAATATCTTAAATAATATCCAAGTTATGAACTCTTGAATTATTATTAATTATTAAATTAATCAAAATTACTTCCCGTTTCACGCTCAAGTGAATATAACTCAAAAGCTATCAATGGCATCTATTTTGATTTGCACATATTTTGAAAGACCAATATTTGAGTGATATGCATTCCAAGTTTTATAAAGATAACTCAAATAGTATCCAAGTCATGAACTCTTGAAATTTCTATATCACTTAAAATAATCAAAATTTCCTCCCACTTCACGTCAAGTGAAAATACCTCAAAAACTACTATTAGGGTATGTTTTGATTTTTACATATTTTAAAAGACCAACAATTGAGTGATATGCACATTAAGTTTTATTAAAATATCTTAAATTATATTCAAGTTATGAACTCTTGAAATTTTTATATTACTGAAATTAATCAAAATTGCTTCCCGTTTCATGTTCAAGTGAATTTAACTCAAAAACTATTGATGGTGTTTATTTTTATTTTCACATATTGAAAGACCAAGATTTGAGTGATATGCATACCAAGTTTTATAAAGATATCTCAAATAGTATCCAAGTTATGAACTCTTAAAATTTCTATATCACTCAAAATAATCAAAATTTCCTCCCGCTTCGCGTTCAAGTGAAAATACCTTAAAAACTATTACTGGGGTATGTTTTGTTTTTTACATATTTTAAAAGACCAATCATTGAATGATATGCACATCAAGTTTTAATAAAATATCTTGAAAAATATCCAAGTTATGAACTCGAAATTTTTATATCACTGAAATTAATCAAAATTGCTTCCCGTTTCACACTCAAGTGAATATAACTCAAAAGCTATCGATGGCGTATATTTTTATTTTTACATATTTTGAACGACCAATATTTAAGTGATATGCACACCAAGTTTTATAAAGATATCTCAAATAGTATCCAAGTTATGAACTCTTGAAATTTCTATATCACTCAAAATAATCAAAATTTCCTCCCGCTTCACGTTCAAGTGAAAATACCTCAAAAACTATTAGTGGGATATATTTTTATTTTTACATATATTGAAAGATCAATAATTGAGTGATATGTACATCAAGTTTTATTAAAATATCTTAAATTATATTCAAGTTATGAACTATTGAAATTTTTATATCACTGAAATTAATCAAAATTGCTTCCCATTTTACGTTCAAGTGAATTAAACTCAAAAACTATCGATGGCGTTTATTTTGGTTTTAACATATTTTGAAAGACCAATATTTTAGTAGTATGCACACCAAGTTTTATAGATATATCTCAAATAGTATCCAAGTTATGAACTCTTGAAATTTCTATATCACTTAAAATAATCAAAATTTGCTCCCGCTTCACGTTCAAGTGAAAATACCTCAAAAACTATTACTGGGGTATATTTTGATTTTTACGTATTTAGAAAGAACAATAATTGAGTGATATGCACATTTTAAAACTTGGCATTTTAATCTGTTGTTTGTCTCATTTTTAGTCTGTTGTTTGTCTTATTTTAAGTCTGTTTTATATTCATATTTTTTTTATATAGAGTGCTCATTGTGATATATATATATTAATATTGTTATAGTTTTACATATACTTTTATACTTAATGTATATTGATTGTACAAAGGTGATACCGTAAATAAATGAATTTAAAAAAAGTCTTATTAAAATATTTTAAATAATAGCCAAGTTATGAACTCTTGACATTTTTATATCACTGAAATGAATCAAAATTGCTTCCCGTTTCACGTTCAAGTAAATTAAACTCAAAAATTATCGATGTGGTGTATTTTGATTTTTACATATTTTAAAAGAATAATAATTGAGTGATATGCACATCAAGTTTTATACAGATATCTTAAACAGTGTCCAAATTATGATCCCTCGAAATTTCAATATCACTCGAATTTATTAAAATTAACGTTCAAGTGCAAATAACTTAATAAAAGTATACATAGTAGAATTACAGCGTATATATATATATACTGTAAATCTTTAGATATTCGTTGTTTTTTTTTATAGTTTTATTTGACGGTTTAAACGAGTGTTTTACACTCCCAGATTAAGCATGAAGTAAAATTTCGAGTTTAGAAAAGCCTGAAAATTTGGCTCGGGCGCGTAGCGAAGCGGAGCGACCGAGGCAAATTAGGCTTTTCTAAACTCGAAATTTTACTTCATGCGCCACGCGCATAAAACATGGAAATATTGTGAAATCAAAACAATATACATCTATATCTGTATTAAAAATAAACTGCTAAAGCAGGTTTAAAAAATATACTACTAAACAATAATATTATTAATTTCATAACATATCAGGGTTTTATACGCGTGGCGCATGAAGTAAAATTTCGAGTTTAGAAAAGCCCAGAAAATTTGTCTCGGCTCGCTGCGCGACCCTCGACAAATTTTCACAGGGCTTTTCTAAACTCGAAATTTTACTTCATGCTTAGTCTGGGAGTGGAATCCATTCATTTAAAGCTTCAAATCTTTTTTGCAGTGTTTGCATATCGTCGGTGTAATTCTAATACCTTGTAACCCAATTTTTTGGATTTCGGTTTTATGAGCTAATTCTATAGTAAAAAGTGTACTAAATTGAGTGAAAAATAGAGCTACAGCACAACTACTAATTGCTCTATGGCATACGAAGTATTGTCCACTCGATTTAGCGTATTTTTTACTATGGGAATAGCTCATAATCTCAAAATCCAAAAAAAAATGGATTACGAGGTATTAGAATTACACCGACGATATGTATACTTAAAAGAAAAATTCCCTGTATGTTTGTGAACTTCGCATGAAATCAGTCCAGCGTATATTTTATGTTTAAAAACGGAGTGCAAACGGATGTTGAAAAGATATTAAATTTTAACGAGTTAATTAATTAAATAATTTTAATCAATTTAATAAAGGGTCGGTGTTGTTGATTAATTTGTGAAATGTGCGTCCGATGGCGAGTAAAAGGGGAGTGTAAATAATAAATAGCTGAAAGCCTATCGTAAATTAAACGTACATCGGTTATTTGCGTTGTATTACAGTCAATTAACAGTTTATTATTATTGCACTTAATGGAAGGCCCCTGGCCATTTGCATAATTGCCTTCGAGGAATGATGAGACCATGATCACTAACATCACTCCAAAACAACACCGAGCAATCACTAATCGTAGTAAATTATAGTAGTCCATATTTTTACATTTTTCAAAATTCCATACTTACATTAAGTCATTCGTTTAGTCAATGAAGTGTCTAAATAAAATTAGGATATTAATATAAAATTACGATAATATTCTTATAAGCTGCAAAGAATAAGTCTTATTTAATAAGACTACTAAGACAATAAATATCTATTGAAACAACTACTTTCCATGCAAATACACCGCCGGATAGTGAATTAAGAGGGCCAAGTTTTGCTGGTTGTGCGTTTTTGAGATACGAGATGGCGCAGAAATAGCGAAATTGCAGAAATTAGTTTTGACTATGTATTGGTATAATGTATATGTATTAATTGCCAATACTACAAAATGTAACGTTTACGTTTTTTCAGTTAAAAACGATTTGTCCACTATTAAGCTGAAAAAACGACCAAGGCCGCAGCCAGAAAAAAAATCGGAGGGGGTTATAACAATTTTATGGGGGGGCTTAGGGAAAAATATTGTTTTTGCTCTTACAGCTCCACATCCCCCCCTCCTCCGGCTACGGTCTTGAGAACAACTGCTACTAGCTAAAAGAATTACTACAGCAGAAAGAACTACCGCTATTAACGGAGCTTCTAGTTCAGATAGTTCTAGCCTTAGATTTGGATTGATTGAGTTACTTGAAGATAATTATACTTTGATTAAAAAAACACTTAGAACCTTTCTTCAATACTTTATTTTGTAACCAAATGTACATTTCGGACACGAAGTGTCCATTATCAATGGTTTGATACTAATACGAAAAATATACATTTTACACTGATATATATACACTAAAAAAGAGGGAATTAGAGGGTGTCGGCCTTAGATGTTTTACGATCAGCAGACGGAACCTGTAGAACAGGTTCCGTCCGTACTAGTAGTAGAAAGACCTACTCGTAGTAGTACTAGAAGGAACAAAATAGTAGTTGTTCTTTCTACTACTAAAAGGACGAACGCTACTAGCACAAAGAAATTGCACTACTAGATGAAATAACTACTACTACTGATAGAAACGTTCGCTTTTTAGCAGAACACGCTATTTCTACTAGCAGAAACAACTACCGCTATTGGCAGGCTTCTGGTTCAGATGGTTCTAGCTTAAAATCTTGCCACCAGCAGATGGAGCCTGTACTACTACTAGTAGCAGAAAGACCTAGCAGATTTTATCACAACGAATAATAAAAATGATGAGTGCGGAGCGCGTTGTTTGTTTACATAGCGCCCCACAATGTGGCCGATCTGAGCGAACGCAGCAGCGGTAGTTCGGGAAGGAAAAATAAATGTCAAAATTGACAAATCAAGAAAATACTATTATATTGTAGATACTCAAAACCTCATAAAATTTCAAGTTTGCAATTCTTTGGACACACACCTATTGTCCAATTAATGTTTATAGTTGATCAATTTCAGATCGCGAACAACACGCGAAAAGTGGATGAGTTTTGATAATTGATTATATCGCACTCACCTAATATATCAATACAGTCTTTTTAGCGTTTATTAAATATACATTTTTCTATAATATACCACTAAGTATTAATTAATCGATAATGTTTACCGATGGTTATAATTATTTAAACGTAGCAACTTTAATTTATTGTATTTCAACTTCTAAGTGGCCTATATAAATTTTATCGAACCGCGGAGGGTAGGGCTCACCACCAAAAAATAGCTCAAACTTTCCTCTATCACACTCCATCAAAATCAAATTTTTATCAATCCTTTTAAGGGGCTGTTTTATTTTTTTTATTCAGCGCGACCGTCTACCGCAAAAGCGTCTGAGTGCTTCTATGCACGGATTTCATAAACAGTTTCTGCATCTTTGTCATACATCCTTTTTTTTTTCCACTAATTTTACTAAGATAACATTCCTCTACAGAATAACATTATTTAAAATCATTTCTTCTCCTCACATTTATAATTATTTGAAATTAATACTGTTGTAATGTGCCAATCTGTATATTTATTTCATTTATATAATTTAATACTTTAGTATCGTGCATTTTTGATAATCATATTTAAAGTTATTTATGTTTGTTTCACTTATTGATGTTTGTTGTTTAATTTTACTTAAATATTATTCATTGCTAAATGTTATTATCAGAATGCATTTGCTAATGCTAGAGCACAGATAAGCCTAGGAAGAATAAATAGTTAATTAGAATTTGTACTTAATGGAAAAATTCCGCTAAAGATGATAAAGTTCACCCCGGCTTATGCGTGCCCCTTCTTACGCATTGTTTGCTTAACGAAGAACCATTATTCATTACTATTAGATTTTATTTTGGGGACTTCTGATTTGACTCTCGAACGCAAGACAGTAAAAATATTACTTACTCCGATTAAATTCAATAAACTTCGTTAAGCGAGCTAGTTAAAGTTTCTAAATATATTATATTGTAATATTCACACGTTTCTCAGTTAAGAAAATAGAATTGATATTCGTTATATAAAAACATCAAGTTATTTTAACCTCACCCAGAATAAAAGAACCTACTTAATATTAAATAAGTGTTAAATATTGAAAATACTAAATAATTAACATTACACTGTCATTTTAATTTGAAATTCAATTAAACTTATATTAAAAATACGATGTACCGGCCTGCGGCCGGCGATTCTATAAAATATATTGTTTAATATATCTTTTAACTACCTTATAAAAATAACTTCCTAATCGACTCGTTTCTAATGGTTTGTTTGTTTCTATACAAAAGATAAGTGAGAAATCTTGTAATTTGCTCAAGTATTTATAAGATGATCGACATCTGTGTTTTCATTGACAATCAATTCACGGTCGTCTGTTCTGTCAACGCCTGTGAGAAATGGGGTGAGTGTATTATTTTTAATACGCCAAGTACTTAAAAACTGATAATTTCACGAGAAGGGATTTGTAGAAGAGAATTAATTTAGTAAAATCTCGTTTCTTGAAGAGTTCGGATATATATTTTTAAACCTATCGGAGTTATACTGTAGAGGAATGTTATCTTAATAAAATTAATGGAAAAAAAGGATGTATGACAAAGATGCAGAAACTGTTTATGAAATCCGTGCATAGAAGCACTCAAACGCTTTTGCGGTAGACGGTCGCGCTGAATAAAAAAAATAAAAAAGCCCCTTAAACGGATCGATAAAAATTTGATTTTGATGGGGTATGATAGAGGAAAGTTTGAGCTATTTTTTGGTGGTGAGCCCTACCCTCCACGGTTCGATAAAATTTATATAGGCCACTTAGAAGTTTAAATACAATAAATTAAAGTTGCTCCGTTTAAATAATTATAACTATCGTTAAACATTATCGATTAATTAATACTTAGTCGTATATTATAGAGAAATATATGTTTAATAAACGCTAAAAAGACTGTATTGATATATTAGGTGAGTGCGATGTAATCAATTATCAAAACTCATCCACTTTTCGCGTGTTGTTCGCGATCTGAAATTGATCAGCTTTACACATTAATTGCCCAATAGGTGTGTGTCCAAAAAATCGCAAACTTGAAATTTTATGAGGTTTTGAGTATCTACAATATAATAGTATTTTCTTTATTTGTCAATTTTGACATTTATTTTTCCTTCCCGAACTACCGCTGGTGCGTTCGCTCAGATGGGCCACATTGTGCGCCGTGCGAATTAATCAATTGAATTACAGAAGACACAAGTAAACTGGATAAATATTTACGATTTTAATTTCTATACAACTGTATAACGAAACAGATGCCTTTTTAGTTTGATATTCCATATGAGTACATACAGGGAGTTTTTCTTTAAAATTAAGGGATTTCTAAATTCCGATTATTTTCTTTAAATATTTAGATATTTATTCTTTTTTAAAAACATCAATTTGAAATGTTAAACGAGTGGTTTCCACTCCCAGACTAAGCATGAAGTAAAATTTCGAGTTTAGAAAAGCCCCGTGAAAATTTGTCGAGGGTCGCGCAGCGACCCGAGACAAATTTTCTGGGCTTTTCTAAACTCGAAATTTTACTTCATGCGCCACACGTATAAAACACTCAAATACTGTGAAATTTATGTATATTTAAACCTCACTTGAAATCAGTGTTTTATACGCGTGGCGCATGAAGTAAAATTTCGAGTTTAGAAAAGCCCAGAAAATTTGTCTCGGATCGCTGCGCGACCCTCGACAAATTTTCACGGGGCTTTTCTAAACTCGAAATTTTACATCATGCTTAGTCTGGGAGTGGAAACCACTCGTTTAACATTCCAAATTGATGTTTTTAAAAAATAATAAATATCTAAATATTTAAAGAATGCATCAATTGAATTACAGAAGACACAAGTAAACTGGATAAATATTTACGATTTTAATTTCTATCAACATACATACAACTGTATAACGAAACAGATGCCTTTTTAGTTTGATATTCCATATGAGTACATACAGGGAGTTTTTCTTTAAAATTAAGGGAATTCTAAATTCCGATTATTTTCTTTAAATATTTAGATATTTATTATTTTTTAAAAACATCAATTTGGAATGTTAAACGAGTGGTTTCCACTCCCAGACTAAGCATGAAGTAAAATTTCGAGTTTAGAAAAGCCCCGTGAAAATTTGTCGAGGGTCGCGCAGCGACCCGAGACAAATTTTCTGGGCTTTTCTAAACTCGAAATTTTACTTCATGCGCCACGCGTATAAAACACTCAAATATTGTGAAATTTATGTATATTTAAACCTCAGTTGAAATCAGTGTTTTATACGTGTGGCGCATGAAGTAAAATTTCGAGTTTAGAAAAGCCCGAAAATTTGTCTCGGGTCGCTGCGCGACCCGCGACAAATTTTCACGGGGCTTTTCTAAACTCGAAATTTTACTTCATGCTTAGTCTGGGAGTGGAAAACACTCGTTTAAAGCTTCAAATTGAACTCTTTTAAAAAACAACGCATGTCGGAAAATTTACAGCTTACGCATATGTTTATAAATACGCAAAGCTTCAATGTGCAATATGTATAAGTTGCAAAGATCTATTTTCATTATTGTGGAAGATTAATCGTTGTTCGTTCTTATGGCCAAATAACATGTGAATTTCTGACCTTAAACAATGAAGCATTTAAGATTTTTAAAATCGCTTAGTTTGATAATGATTACCGTGTAATTGAAACAAGTGAGAAAAGTAAAATAAAAGTGGTATAAAAAAGTTAAGTGTTTTCTTTTTATCAAATTGAAAATAATAAGGTAACGAATCCGAATCACAAATACTTTTTCACTGAATTCAAATACCTCTTTTGAATTCTCTAACAGGATTCGAATCCTGCCCAGCACTGTCTTGAACAAATAAAATAAACAAAAATTAATTTTGAGCTTTTATTATTTTATAATGAATTAATTTCTCACTTAACCCGTGGTGAAATCAAAGCGTATTTTATTATTTTGCTTACAGTGCTCAGATTCGTATCTTTTATAAAATATATTGATTTCTCAATCAAGTCGGATTTGGTTTAATCAAAATTTAATGTGGGTTTTTAATATCATTACAATTTTCAAAAGAATATTGTTTATGAGATTTATCTCTGTGACGATTTCTTTTATTTTTGCACTGGTTCTAGAGATCGCCACTAGTTCTGATGCGGGTGAATTTAAGTGGAATAAAACATTCGTTGCACTTATTATTTGTATATTCACCTTAAAATGTAGAAATATTTACATTTCTCACTTATTGCTAATATATGTTGACTGTTTGTAGATTTTATTTAGAATGATTACAAAAATGAAAATAGAGTTAAAAATATGAATATTTACAAAGTGGGGAGAGCGTTATAATTGGTCATTGACATTTCGTGGGTGTATTTTTGGCATCCCTTCCTTCAAGTGAAGTAAGGGATAGTTTTTCTTGATTTTACTGTATGGTCGTTCCGTACCTGCTTTAAGAGTTTCCAGATGCTCAATTTTACAACAGCCCATTAAGAATTTGAATGAAATGAATTTCTAAAGAAATACAAAAGTATGCATGGAAAAATAGAAAAAATATAAATATATAAATGTACATATGAGCCGCAACAAATATAATTGTTGCATGTATATTTTAATAGATTTAATCAAGTTTCAGTAACTGTAATGCTACTAACAGCACGTTGATTCTGCTGTTTCCAACTAGGGCAAAGTTACTCTTTTCTGAATAAGTGCTATGAATTTTATTAAATGTTTTCAAGCGGTTATATATATTTTTTTAAATTTTATATCATGAAATATCAATGTTTAACATTTGTCATTTTTTTAATGGATGTTTCAACATTCAGCGAAATTATAATGAACAAATAAAATACACAACGAAAAAAACACTTAATATTTCCAGTAGAGCGAATATCAAATGTAGCTTGTTGTGTTTTTTGATAATCATGTTTCAATCGTATAATAAAATAATTTGAATAAGTGCTGTGAATTTTATCAAATGTTTTCAAGCGGTTATAATTTTTTTGTAAAATTTATATCATGAAATATCGATATTTAACATTTGTCATTTTAAATGTTAAACATCAATATTTCATGATATAAATTTAACAAAAAAATTATAACAATGGATGTTTCAACATTAACGAAATTATAATAAGAGAATAAAATACTCAACGAATAAAACACTTTATATTTCCACTAGAGCAAATATCAAATTCAGCTTGTTGCGTTTTTTGATAATCATGTTTAAATCGTATAATAAAATAATTTGAAGCAAAAAGTGTAAAGTGTATCTAGGTTAGCGATTGAGCTACTTATCCAGCGGTAATTATCGGGTTTCGTGATGATGTCGTGTTGGTCGAGCGAAAAAAATGAATGGTTTCGGTTTATTTACATTTTCGTTTTAATTGAACGGCTGACCATTTCGTTTGTCGGAAGGTGAAATTTTCGAAATTTGCAGGAAAGGAGAAATCGCCCGGAATCATTAGAAATTAAATTTAGCCGACCACTGGCATTGCGGTAAATAAATTAGGCCTACGCAGAATTACATTTTACCTAATGTTAATTCAATTAAGAATTGAGATTGTACTTAATGTTGTTATTTAATAAATAAGTTAAAACTGTTAGTTTACCAGTTAAAAAAACGAAATAATTATTGATAGTACCCAAAGTATTGATGATAACACTAACAACTGTAATGTTATTATAAATTCTCTCACTTTGCCTTAACTGACACAGTCCAATTGTACTATATTGATAATTAAATAAAAGTCAATGTAGTTGTATGAGTTACGTGAAGGTGTTTTAATTAAACACAGCTATATTCCTTTCTTCACTTTTATTTTTCTTGCTAGATGTACATTTCTGGTACTAAGTACCCATTATCAATAGCTAACTGAATAAAAACCGATTAATGTTTACAATATAGTATACCTACTCGGATTAGGCGGAAAAACCAACAAAGTAATTTGAATTTTGAAACGAATATCTTGAAATTGGGGGTGTTGGGGATTATTCGGCTTCGGACTTGGGAGGGTTCACAGTGGTGTTATTAAGGATTATCTGTTGGGTAATAAATTTAATAAGGGGTTCATTATTGGGCTTAAATCGGAATTGAGTAGTTCTGTCTTATTTTTCATCATTTCTATCGCTTCCAACATGTTTAATTGATAACTGCTGGATTCTTTTAATAATTTGACTTTATGTTGAATTTGTGACCTGTTGTCATCATGTATGATGAGCAATTGCTGATTTGTCAGAGTTTAGGTTTTTGATGTGGTACATATGTTCTTTGAATCTGATGTGCACCTTTCTTTTTGTTTGTCCAATATACAATTTAGTACAATTATTGCAATTGGCTGAGTAAATCCCTGAATTCAGCAACTGGTCTTGTTTTTCAAAAGTATTACCCAATAACATTTTAAGTTTGGTATTGGTGTAATGTGCAGGAATGAAATTGTATTTTTTGAATATTTTATTTAAATGTTGGTTGGTTTTTGGCTCATGAATTATTTTTATATATTTCTTATTGTTGTCTGGGCTAAAATTGGTTCTAAAGTGGTTATGGATTGGATGTTATAATGTCTTATGTGTCTGTTGATTAATTTTTGAATTGTTCTTTTATTATAATTTAAATATTCTGCAATTTTAAATATGAATTTAAATCCTTTTTTTCTATTTTCTTTTGAAATTGGGAGTTTTACTGCTCTGTGGATCATGCTATTAAAAGAAGCTAATTTATGTTTAAATGGGCTGTGTAAACTTGAGTGAATATAATTGAAAGTGTGTGTTTAATTAGGTAAATAAAAGTCACTTGGTTTGTTTCACTATAAAAAAAATGTTTTACAAGATATATATACGTATTTTTTGAGGGTCAGGTAATAACGGCTTTAAGAATTGGGGAGTTCCAGATGTCTTCGTACTCGTTTATGATTTGTTTTCCCTGTTTCATTCCCCAATTCTTAAAGCACTTATTACCTGACCTTCAAAAAAAATATGTATATATATCTTGTAAAACATTTTTCTGTATTACTACTTGAGAATGACGATAAGTCGAAACTAGTCGAAGAGAATAAAAAATAGTAGTGAAACAAACCAAGTGACTTTTATTTAATTATAAATATTGTAAACATGTTTCATCAAGTGATTAATGAGAACCAAATTGAAGATACACTAATTGTCCTAATCCTAAAAGCACCGACTTTTATCCGAGCTACTGCTAATTGTTCTCAGGGTTCGAAAATATCATGATATTTTTATATAAATATCAAAATATCGGATATATGTCGATATTAATTCGATATATATCAACTTCTTGATAATAATTCTTGTTCATAAATATCAATATTTGAGTCGCCTATTTCCAAAAACCCCTAAATCCATTTGAAAACAATGGATTTAGGGTTTTTTTGAAATAGTCGATTCATTTATATTATTTATTGATTATAGAGAGAGTTTTTCTTTTAAGTATACATGTCCTAATTACAGCGTATATCCTGTAAATCTTCAGATGTAGGTTTTTTTTAAAGAGTTCAATTTGATGCTTTAAACGAGAGTTTTCCACTCCCAGATTAAGCATGAAGTAAAATTTCGAGTTTAGAAAAGCCTGAACATTTGGTTTGGTCGCTCCGCTTCGCTACGGGACCAAACCAAATTTTCAGGCTTTTCTAAACTCGAAATTTTACTTCATGCGCCACCCATCTAAAACACTGTACGCGCTACGCGTCCATAGCGCGTCAGCGAATTTATTTTATAAGTATACATATAAAGGATTTTTCTTTTTAGTATATATAAAAATGCATACGTTTTTTTTTAAAGAGTTTAATTTGAGGCTTTAAACGAGTATTTTTCACTCCCAGATTAAGCATGAAGTAAAATTTCGAGTTTAGAAAAGCCTGAAAATTTGGTTTGGTCCCGTAGCGAAGCGGAGCGACCAAACCAAATTTTCAGGCTTTTCTAAACTCGAAATTTTACTTCATGCGCCACGCATCTAAAACACTGAATTGTTGTGGAGTTCACAATATGCTATTAAAGCAGTATGCTAAAAACGTATATTTTGAACTTCACTTAAAACCAGTGTTTTATACGCTTGGCGCATGAAGTACAATTTTGAGTTTAGAAAAGCCTGAAAATTTGGTTTAGTCCCGTAGCGCTACGGGACCAAACCAAATTTTCAGGCTTTTCTAAACTCGAAATTTTACTTCATGCGCCACGCATCTAAATCACTGACTTATTGTGGAGTTCACAATATCCTATTAAACCAGTATGATAAAAACGTATATTTTGAACTTCACTTAAAATCAGTGTTTTACACGCGTGGCGCATGAAGTAAAATTTCGAGTTTAGAAAAGCCTGAAAATTTGGTTTGGCCGCTCCGCGCTTCGCGCTACGCGACCAAACCAAATTTTCAGGCTTTTCTAAACTCGAAATTTTACTTCATGCTTAGTCTGGGAGTGGAGGACCCTCGTTTAAAGCTTCAAATTGATCTCTTTTAAAAAAAACGTATGCATTTGTATACTAAAAAGAAAAATCCTCTCTATGTATACTTATAAAATTAATTCGCTGTATACAGATGGCTGTACCATAATAAATATGTCTTAATATATTTTATTATACCGGTTTTATGTTTATCTAATTTTTTAACGCTATTATGAACATTTATCTATACAGTATATCCTCATATATTTAAATTACGTTGAAAATTTTATATTGATGAAAAAAAATCGATACAGTGATTTTCATAATAGTCACGGTCATGTTTTTTTGTTTCCACATTTATACTCCTGTAATTAAGCGCTAGATTCGTCATGATCGCATTTCGTAAATGCGCATTGGAGCCTGAGGATTAATTTTGTTCTGGTTTCGATTGTGAATCTAAATACGTAGATTTAAGGTCAACTCCGCTTCGCTATGCGACCAAACCAAATTTGCAGGCATTTCTAAATCCGAAATTTTATTTTATGCCTAATCAAGGAGTGCAAACATTTGTTCGAAACTTCAAAGTGAACGCTTGTAACTAAAGCAATGAGTGCCTGAAATTTTACAGCACATGCATCGGAATATATAAACTCAAAAGAAAGTACAATTACCTGTATCTACAAATAATTTAAATACGTACCCAAATTACACCCTTTAGTCCTGTTTTTTTTTACGTTTTTAATGTGGGGTGCCCCAAAGTTTTAATGACACATTTTTTTATGCAATGTCAAGTTATAAAATTGTATACGATGTAGATATTTTACGGATTTTTGTCTTTGTTCATTTCTACTATAATATCCTACTATCGTATGTTCAATAAAATATAACCTCTAGAGTGCCATGGAAAATATTGTAAGTTGGCAACTCTATGGCACTCTAGAGTTTTTTTTTTTTATTGAACATACTATACAAGGACATAAGGATCAATCCATTTGAAATCACCCAAATAGAATAAAATTTGCTGCCCAATATTTTTGATTTTTCTAATTTTTTAACCAGTTACTGCTCAATATTGGGTGAATTTAGTAAGAAACATTTTTAAGTTCATATTTTTTTGGCGGAGATTTTAAGTTTGCTTCGTAACCGAAAAACAAGTTTTACGTAAATGTATTCAACTTTATTAATTTTCAAGATATCAAGACAAAATAAAAACTAAAATTATCAAAATGATGCTTTCGAATTTTTATCCTAACACAAGATTACCTAAGTAGTTAAGAAAGTGAAGAATAAAATTCACAACTATAAATTAACCTAAAACGGAAGTTTTAGTGCTGCAAAATTATTAAAAAGAAGATAGACTCACGTTATATATTTTTTGCATAGATTTATTATAGGACTACTTGAAGTTTGAAGCTTGAGAACTATGTCCTTTTTTATATAATTTTTCAAAGATGCCAAAAATCGTATTTTGGCAATATTTAAAGTAGAATATCTCAAAAGGGTCTAAGTCAGATAAGTTTAATCCAGCCCGTTTAAGAGTGCCGTCGTGAGAATGTTTGAACGCGTTCTTACTTCGTAATGTGACGACCCGCATAAAAACTACCTACCTACGATTAAGCATTATTCTTTGGCCCGCTACGATTGTCTGGTTATTACAAATGGCCCGTCTTAAAAAAGGTTTCCCCACCACTGGTCTAAGTAAAAAATTATGATATTAATATAGATAATACCTTTTTGTAACATAAACATATGATACACATTTGGTGACTGAGACTCAACTGGTTCCAGAGTTATAGTGCACTAAAGTTGGCCAAAAATTGAGTTATACGCACCCAAAAGGATTCTTACCATTAATTTTATTTCTAACATTTCAATTATTCTTTCACTTACTTTTAATGCAAACCTTTTGCCCACTATTGAAAATTCGATGTGTTTCTTCCTTAAATAGTTTCACCACAGCTTGAATGAGATTTTAAGCATTTTATAAAATTGGCGCATTTGGAGTATGTATTTTGACAGGCGTCATGAATATCATAATAGAAACGCTAACTTAACATCCGATGTGCCAATGAATTGAAGATGTTCTGTTTCAACCCTAATCCATTATTTGAAAACAGATAGAAATTATTGACGTCAGGGTAGGCTGCATTCACACTACACTGACGTGACGCGTGACACGCGATGATAACGTCAGCTGCCGTGCTAACACGTTGCTGACGGGACGTGACGCTGACGGGAAGTGACTAGTTCACCTGGGTTGTTGTTTGGTGCAAACAAAATCGGGTATTTTTCGTCATTCTCAATAAGTTTTTCCTCTATGTTCATCGCTGGCGGCCTGACGTATCCTGATGTGATCTAAGAATTTCTATTTGTAGCTGACGCATCAGTGAGCGAGTTGTGTCAAGTCACGTCACGTCACGAAACGTCAGCGTAGTGTGTATACTCTTTTTTCAATTCCTTTTTCACCGCTGACGGCCTGACGTATGCTGATGAGATCTGAGAATTTATATTTGTAGCTGACGCATCAGTGAGCGTGTTGTATCAAGTCACGTCACGTCAAGAAACGTCAGCGTAGTGTGCATACTCCTTTTTCAAATCCTTTTTCACCGCTGATAGCCTGACGTACACTGATGAGATCTGAGAATTTATATTTGCAGCTGACGCATCAGTGAGCGTGTTGTGTCAAGTCACGTCACGTCACGAAACGTCAGCGTAGTGTGTATACTCCTTTTTCAAATCCTTTTTCACCGCTGACGGCCTGACGTATACTGATGAGATCTGAGAATTTATATTTGTAGCTGACGCATCAGTAAACGTGTTGTATCAAGTCACGTCACGTCACGAAACGTCAGCGTAGTGTGCATACTCCTTTTTCAAATCCTTTTTCACCGCCGGCGGCCTGACGTACACTGATAAGATCTGAGAATTTGTATTTGTAGCTGACGCATCAGTGAGCGTGTTGTGTCAAGTCACGTCACTTCACGAAACGTCAGCGTAGTGTGTATACTCCTTTTTCAAATCCTTTTTTACCGCTGACGGCCTGACGTATACTGATGAGATCTAAGAATTTATATTTGTAGCTGACGCATCAGTGAGCGTGTTGTGTCAAGTCACGTCACGAAACGTCAGCGTAGTGTGTATACTCCTTTTTCAAATCCTTTTTCACCGCTGACGGCCTGACGTATACTTATGAGATCTGAGAATTTATATTTGTAGCTGACGCATCAGTGAGCGTGTTGTATCAAGTCAGGTCACGTCACGAAACGTCAGCGTAGTGTGCATACTCCTTTTTCAAATCCTTTTTCACCGCTGGCGGCCTGACGTACACTGATAAGATCTGAGAATTTGTATTTGTAGCTGACGCATCAGTGAGCGTATTGTGTCAAGTCACGTCACGTCACGAAACGTCAGCGTAGTGTGTATACTCCTTTTTCAAATCCTTTTTCACCGCTGGCGGCCTGACGTATACTGATGAGATCTGAGAATTTATATTTGTAGCTGACGCATCAGTAAGCGTGTTGTATTAAGTCACGTCACGTCACGAAACGTCAGCGTAGTGTGTATACTCCTTTTTCAAATCCTTTTTCACCGCTGGCGGCCTGACATACACTGATAAGATCTGAGAATTTGTATTTGTAGCTGACGCATCAGTGAGCGTGCTGTGTCAAGCCACGTCACATCACGAAACGTCAGTGTAGTGTGTATACTCCTTTTTCAAATTCTTTTTCACCGCTGACGGCCTGACGTATACTGATGAGATCTAAGAATGTATATTTGTAGCTGACGCATCAGTGAGCGTGTTGTGTCACGTCACGTCACGACACAACACGTCAGCGTAGTGTGCGCACTCCTTTTTAAAATAGTGGTTTAATTTCTTTTGTCACTCGTCAGAGGAGTGTGAATACGTCTTAATGGGTTGATTATACAGGAATCAATTATTCCTATTTTTTATTTTTTAGGTTAATTCTAATAGCAATAGTACACACCAAATACTACGAAGAGACGTGGGAATGTCACGCTGGAGGGCACTATGTGAGAACTTACATCGTGGGAATGATGGCCCTTTTAAGTGTAGTCATAGTCGTTTTGATAGCACTAGTGAACAGATCGGCTCAAGGCTCGATAACAGACACCAATGCGAGGAGACACGTCCCTCCGATCCTCATCTTGAAAGTCTTCCTAATCATTCCAGAAAGTGTCCTAAACGTCTTCGGCACCATGTGGGCCTTCTGCAGAGACGTCGTCATCTGTCCGTACGAGGGGTATTTTTCCAGAACAGTCATTGAAGGTAAATAATGAAAAAAATAGTATTAATAAAAAAAATAGTATTAATAAAAAAAATAGTATTAAAAAAAATATTATTAAAAAAATGGTATTAAAAAAAATATTAATAATAAAATTTTACAAATGAGACCCATAGTCGGACATCACTCGAGTGATACGTTACTCGTAGATTATTCAAGATTAAAAAAATAATCATCCCTCATTAAACATCTTTTACTCATCACTCAATATATGTGAGTATTGCTTTTACTCATTATTCATTAATCATTGTTTATTAATTGATTAAAGTGAATAAAGAATGTATGAAAACACGGATGTTAATTAATAATATAAGTATAATCTGTTTTTTTAGTAAGACCAATGCAGTTTGTGTGTTTTAGGTTAGGACAAGATTAATAACATGTTATGTTGTAGATTAACTTTTAATTTGTAGGTTATGTGAAGGAAAATCTGACAATAATATGAAAATTCAATTAACTAACAAAAATTACGATTTACCTATCACGCCTCAAATTATTTGTATCTACAGGGAGGGGCAGAAAAAGCTATCCGATTTCAAATCCCTTTTTCTCAGAAGAGGGAACAGGTAAAGTAGTGGGGTAAAAACCGTTAGAAAGCCGGTTTTATGCCATTTGTCATTAGTCAACATGCCTTGGTCTGGTGACATCGTGCTTTTGTTATTGAGCGGTTTATCGAAAACGGCGGTTCGATAATTGCTACACAACGTGCTTTTCGAATTCATTTCGGAGTCGGGCGTCATGATCCTGTTCCACATCACGCTACGATTAAAGTGTGGGTGTCAAATTTTCGACAGACGGGTTCAGCATTGAAAAAGAAGTCGCCTGGACATCCCAGGACAGCAACAGGACCTGAAAACGTGGCCAATGTGAGAGCCGCGATTGAACGTTCCCCGCGTCGTTCGGCACGAAAACATTCGCTCGCTTTGGCGATTTCCAACCGCAGTATTCGGCGAATTTTGCACCGGGACCTTAAAATGGATCCCTACAACAGGATGGTGCAACCGCCCACACATCGCGACGATCAATGGACATTCTCAGGGAAATGTTTCCCGGACGCCTCATTTCTCTGAGAGGTGATATTGGCTGGCCGCCGCGCTCACCGGATCTCACTCCATGTGACTTCTTCCTTTGGGGTTACCTCAAATCGAGGGTATTCCAGCATCGACCAAGGACCCTTCTTGCTTTACGAAGGGAAATTGCTCGGGCAATTGAAGAAATTCCTGTGGAAATGACGGTGAAAGTCATGGAAAGCTATCGCGAGCGCCTAAATCAGTGTATCCGCTCCCAAGGACGACATTTGAGTGATGTGCTTTTCAAAACTTAAATTTAAAATTGGCATAAAATTTGCGATATGTTAATAAAAAAAAATTTGTCAAGTTGAGTGGTTTTAATTTTATAACGTTTTGAAATCGGATAGGTTTTTCTGCCCCACCCTGTACAAGCAATTTAATAAAGTGTCTCTGAGGATCAGGTAGGATATAAGGATGAGGTAATATTCCTTGCACAGGAATATCTGTGTTCTTTATTATCTGCCTATTTATATGTCCAAATTTTAAAAAAAGTTCTAAATATAAGGATTTTTTCTTTTAGGTATACATGTCATGATTTTTAATGTAAATTTTCAGACGTTCGTGATCTTATTAAAAACTTGCAATTTAAAAACTCTAACGAGTGTTTTCCACTCCCAGACAAAGCATGAAGTAAAATTTCGTGTTTAGAAAAGCCCCGTGAAAATTTGTCGAGGGTCGCGTAGCGACCCGAGACAAATTTTCTGGGCTTTTCTAAACTCGAAATTTTACTTCATGCGCCACGCGTATAAAACACTGATTTAAAGTGAAGTTTAAAATATACTTCGACTTAGTTGTAATCACATGTTTATTAATTTTACAAATGTTTATATGGAATATGTGAAAGTATACTTAAAAGAATAAATGCCTGTATGTGTTGCAAAGTTGCAAGTTGTTCTCTTTTTTTGAAAATCTCTGCTTCGCGACAATTTATTTGACAAATTATGATTTATTTGTCAAATTGATAATCATTTATCAACATCTCGAAATTTGATGTTTAAAATACCCTACTGTTAAAGCAGTACTGCAACTGTTCGCAGTAAATACACCCTAAGTTTGGTCATATTAAAAAAAAACAGAGTTTATATTAAATACAAACTCAGGTGGAAGTAACGGTCGTACTTCGTCGAAACACTCAGGGATTAGTAACAGGGACGTCGACCAGTGAGTAGGCTTTCTTATTTCAAGTAACCAATTTATTAAAATCAATCGAACTTTCAGAGATTATTTGTTTTCTTCTTCAGGGTTTCACAATTTTAAATCTGTTACCCAACCAACGAAAACCGTTCTAAACCTGTGGGCATAACACGGGACACGTGGGCACATATCCTAACGTAAGGATAGATCTTAGGTTATGTAACAAGGACGTCGACCAGTGAGTAGGCTTTCTTATTTCAAGTAATCAATTTATTAATATCAACCGAGCTTTCGGAGATTATTTGTCTTCTTTTTCAGGGTTTTACAATTTTGAATCTGTTACCCAAACAACGAAAACGGTTCATCACAGGTTCAATTTCCGGGGCATAATACGGGACACGTGGGCACATAACCTAACAACCTAACGTAAGGATAGATGTAAGGTTATGTGCCCTGGAGATTGAACCTGTGATGAACCGTTTTCGTTGGTTGGGTAAACAGTTTATAATTGTAAAACCTTGAAGAAGGAGACAAATAATCTCCGAAAGCTCGGTTGATTTCAATAAATTGCTTACTTGAAATAAGAAAGCGTACTCACTGGTCGACGTCCCTGTTACATATCCTAAGATCTATGTAAAGTTAATTAAAGGAAAGGCACTTGGTATTGTTTCACAATTAAATCTTTATTCCGACTAGTTTCGGTTTGTTAGACCACCTAAGATCTATCCTTGCGTTATCCACTGGTCGACGTCCCTGTTACTAATCCCTGAGTGTTTATATTAAGTATACAGGCATTTTTTTCAAGTAGTTTTTACTATAATTTATGCTAATGAGTTACAAATAATCTACACAATATTATTTTGCATTAAAAAATACTATATTTTTTTTAATTTAGCGTTGGTAATATTTAATTGGGCCCTATTCGGTCTGGCGGTTTTCGGGCTGGCCCTGATCTTCGACCCTCTGGGCTCACGTCGCTACCAAGACAATCAGGAAACCCCCAGCGCTGGGGAAAGTCTGCGCCACAGAAAAGTGACCTCGCTGTGGCAGAAGCGCTTTCGCTGGCTGTTTTGCTGGGTGCGCTCCGATGAATACGGCCACGAAGCTTTCCAACAAGTCGCAGCTCTGCTCAGTGCCCTGTTCAGAAGCACAGACCTTGTACCTTCAGATATTCTGGCGGGGTGTGTGCTTTTGAGGGTCAAGCAGAAAAGGGAGACAAGGGAAATGAGGAGGATACAAATGCTGTCTGATGAAGAGCCAAAGTATACTACAGGTATGTTTGCAGTACAGGAAAATCAAACTATTATTGTATTTGCACTTGTTGGAATATAGCCAATAGGATAAATCTGATAAGATACCGGATAGTGATTTAGTATCCGGTGCAATCCGAATACTTTAATCAAATACCTTAGCTGCATAAATATACAGAGAGTTTTATGTAACACCGAACATATTTACTACGAGAATTTTTCTTTTCAGTATACATATGCAGAAGTTTGCCACGCTCGGTTTATTAAAAGAATGCAATTTAAAGCTTGAAACGAGTGTTTTCCACTTCCAGGCTAAGCATGAAGTAAAATTTCGAGTTTAGAAAAGCCCGAAAATTTGGTTTGGTCGTGTAGCGCGAAGCGTGGAGCGGCCAAACCAAATTTTCAGGCTTTTCTAAACTCGAAATTTTACTTCATGCGCCACCGGCACAACTGATTCAATGTAAAGTTCAGCGGTATGTTTTAAACTTCGTAACATGTTAGTGTTTTGTGCTCGGTTTATTAAAAGAATACAATTTAAAGCTTTAAACGAGTGTTTTCCACTCCCAGGCTAAGCATGAAGTAAAATTTCGAGTTTAGAAAAGCCTGAAAATTTGGTTTGGTCACGTAGCGCGAAGCGCGGAGCGGCCAAACCAAATTTTCAGGCTTTTCTAAACTCGAAATTTTACTTCATGCGCCACCGGCACAACTGATTCAATGTAAAGTTCAGCGGTGTGTTCTAAACTTTGTAATATGTCAGTGTTTTGTGCCGGCGGCGCATGAAGTAAAATTTCGAGTTTAGAAAAGCCTGAAAATTTGGTTTGGCCGCTCCGCGCTTCGCGCTACGCGTCCAAACCAAATTTTCAGACTTTTCTAAACTCGAAATTTTACTTCATGCTTAGTGTGGGAGTGGAACACACTCATTTTTAGGTTCAAATTAAACTCCTTTTAAAAAAACAACGATTATCTAAAGGTTTACGATATATACGCTATAATTAAGACACGTATACTTGAAAGAAAAACTCCCAATTTGTAATGGTCATATGGGCAACCCAATTTACGCATAACCTAAAAGTTAAAGGTGTCAAATCGTATTTTATGAAAAATGTTCGGTGTTATATAAAACTCTCTGTATAACGATTTCCACGATGGATGTTTATTACGAAAGAAAACAAAATACCGGGTGTAACACAAAACAGGCTCACCCCTTTATTTTTTTGTATTATTTAAGATTACAATTTGAAAGTTAGTACACTTATATTAAATACTAATACTAGAGTTTAGTGATGGTATAGAAACTTTAGTTGCACTCCGCTACGAAACCAATCCAAGTTTTTAGGCTTTTCTAAACTCAAACACTGTAATTATCAGATATGTAGACTTAAAAGAAAAAATCCCTGTATTTATTTTATTGTAGATTTAAACAGGATTTTTTCTGTGGCGCCTCGCTGGATGAATTTGGAACACGCCAGGCATTTTCTGCGACTCTCAATGGCGGCTTATGGGTGGCCATTCGTGATGTACCGCTACTGCGCCACCGGATTTTTCCGCCTGATGACCAAAGTCACCTGTTGTTCCTGCTTCCGCACCAAATCAACGATGGTCGTGGAGGATAATTGCTGCCTTTGCCACCTGGCTGGGGTCAAGTACATTTCGAAAATTCGCGAGGAGGACATCCTGTTTGCTTCCTTTCGAAACCATGTTTTCGAGGTATGTCACAATAAAAGCAATAAAAAAACTTACTTATCTTAATTGAAACGTTCAACTTTTCTTACGAATTTGAATAACTGCGAATTAAGGTATTTTTGAAAACAAGTTTTGACCATCACTTTTGTGTATAATTTTCAAGTATTTCGACTAGATCTTCAATGTTTATTTGCAACGTTTTTCGATATTCTTGATACTTAAATCATTATATGACTGACGTCATTATATGACTGACGTCATTATATGACTGACGTCATTATATGACTGACTAGGAAGATACTATTAAACAGATCACCATTTTTTGTTACTAAGCCGTTTTGAAGTTAAGTATTAGGATTTTATGCAAATTAAATTTTTTACGAACACAATTTTGAACATAATTTCAAAACGGCTTAGTAGAAAGTATTCAGGGTTGGTAGGTATTCTTATCTAATCTAGAACTTTCAAAAGTTTCAATAAAAGTTCTTCAAAAACGTATAGGGGAGACAATAATTGGCCTCTTTAAAATTTATATTGGATTTCCTATATATCCTAAACCGATTCATCACCCGGTATTCATTTAAAAACCCGATCGAGAAGGCGTTGTTTTTTTGATAGAAGGAAATGGAACGAAAAAGTGAAGTCGCAGTTTAATTTACGTTTTGTCATACCTGACATAAATATTATATTGTGTTGATCAGTAGCTCAATAATTTAAGTGGGCATTAAAATTAAAAAAAAAAAAACGTTTATAAAACTGGTTTAGATCAACATTGACAGGAGCGCCTAACAAATTCACGTACGACCTCTTTCACAGCGTTTTGAAAATTTCATACCTAACTCGATCGGTTTTTTAACTGAACACCTGATACAATGATTTAAATAGGTTTGCTTAGTAGAACGTTGGACATCTAACCAATTAAATTTTTCAAATTTGTTTCCACTGTGTCAGCATACTAGTCTTATGTTTGTTTTATATGTTTAGCTTCCTTTTTGTGTGATAGCCGACCATAAGACGTCAAACATTGTGATAGCGATCAGGGGTTCGATTTCCCTAAGGGACGTCTTTACGGATCTGACCGCCACTTCTGATAAATTCGAAGCGGAGGGTTTTCCTGCGGATACCATGGCTCATAAGGGGATGAAGATCGGCGCCGAATTCGTGGCGAAACGGTTGAAACAGGTCGGAGTCGTCGACAAAGCCCTTGCCAAATATCCAGAATATGGATTAGTGTTGACTGGCCATAGTTTAGGTGCCGGCGTCGCAGCGCTTCTTGCCATCAAAATAAAGCCTCTGTACCCAGAACTAAAAGTATACGCATTCGCCACGCCAGGTTAGTGTTGATTTTATTAATAAAACAATTTAATCTACAGGTGTGAGTTATAAATCGGTGATTTACAGAAGATGCGCTTAATATGAGCGCTTAAATATAATATCATATGTTCAACAAAAAAAAAAACCTTTAGAATGCTATGATTTAATCTTTTTTCAACAATTAAGTTGGCTACACACTTCAGGAATTGACACAAAAAACGTCAGACATGATAATTATAATGTATATTTTCAGAGTTGCCAACCTAGAATATTTTCCATGGCACTAGAGGTTTTTTTAATTGAACATACGATATAAATGAACTTGTTTCTCATTGATTACTTGGTGAAACAAGATTGAATATATAATCTTTTTTTTAATATGACCTATCAAATTTGACATTTCAAAAATTTATTGGTTTGATGCAGGCTGTGTGTTTTAGGTTAGGACAAGATTATGCACATGTTATGTTGTAAATTAACTTATAATTTGCAGTAAATTTTGCAGTAAAAACACCCTAAGTTTGTTCATGTTAAAAAAAACATTTTATATATACAGCGTGTAATCGAACTAATGTACATCCTCTTAAGGGCGTATACACAAAATATTTTGACACCAATTGCAGCAAAAATAAAATCAGAAAAAAAATATTGGATTTTTCATAATTTTTCATGCATTTTTTACTTTTTGAGAACTTCTGGTTACCTGTGTTCATGATATTTTTCGTGGATGCGTAAGTTGTTGTATTTTTTTATTTACTTTTACTACTGCGAGGCGCATAAATCACTTCGCACGCACTATCGAGACGTATAAATCACTTAGCACGCACTACACACACACACATACTGTCTAGAATTACTAGATGAAATGGTCACGTATAAAAAAAATCACAATAACAACATAGACATAATTCTTCACAATCTGACCCACTTTTCTCTGGATGGTGTAATTCGATAGTTTGTTCATGTTAAAAAAAAACATTTTATATATACAGCGTGTAATCGAACTAATGTACATCCTCTTAAGGGCGTATACACAAAATATTTTGACACCAATTGCAGCAAAAATAAAATCGGAAAAAAAATATTGGATTTTTCATAATTTTTCATGC
Organism: Philonthus cognatus; assembly: GCA_932526585.2. Classification (NCBI taxonomy): domain Eukaryota; kingdom Metazoa; phylum Arthropoda; class Insecta; order Coleoptera; family Staphylinidae; genus Philonthus; species Philonthus cognatus. The sequence goes on from OW052244.1 coordinate 99,630,847, forward strand.
ATTTTTTACTTTTTGAGAACTTCTGGTTACCTGTGTTCATGATATTTTTCGTGGATGCGTAAGTTGTTGTATTTTTTATTTACTTTTACTACTGCGAGGCGCATAAATCACTTCGCACGCACTATCGAGACGTATAAATCACTTAGCACGCACTACACACACACACACACTGTCTAGAATTACTAGATGAAATGGTCACGTATAAAAAAAATCACAATAACAACATAGACATAATTCTTCACAATCTGACCCACTTTTCTCTGGATGGTGTAATTCGATATCCAAATCGTTTAAAAACTACCAGTCCATGTGGAATCTCTCTTAAAATACGCAATGTGCGCGTATACCAGATACCACAAACATGTGGCCTATTATTATTAATTATTTTTAATAATTATTTGTGAGCTATCTACTAAAGGTATGGTAATTTCAAATGCAGGTATTGTTTATTTAAACGCTGCCCCTTCTGTGGTAGAGAGCCTGTACAGTAGTTTGTTTACACGCTGTATATATATTTTTAATTTAAATATAAATAAAATTAATTAATTTTTGTTACTTATTAATAAGTAAAACTATTATATTTTTTATGGTCAAATATAAATTTAGCTGGGTTTATTAAATTTCTGTAAATATTAAAAGTGTCAAAAAAAAACGTAATTTATGCTCGAGCAATAAACCTCGCCTCACATGTATGTATCATATGTTCAATTAAAAAAAATCTCTAGAGTGCCATGATTTTATCTTTTTTCAAATTTAAGTTGGCCTAACACTTTAGGAGTTGACATATAAAACGTCAGACACAATAATTATAATGTATATTTTCAGAGCTACCAACCTAGAATATTTTCCATAGCACTCTAGTGATTTTTTTTTAATTGAACACACTATAGTTTCTAATATTGATTAGAGTACATTAGAGTACATTAGTACATTAGAGTACATTTTTTAAAGATATTTCAAAAATAAATATTAATGGAATAGTTTCAGCTGAATTGGTACTTTTATGATATTATTTAACTCTTTCTAAAGATAATTCCACATTAAAATTTTAAAACCGTTCGCATGTTTTTGTCTTTATTATTCAATTCATGTCATTACTCGTAGCAATTTAAAATCCTAGTTATGTTCTGGTTGTGATTATACAATTGTTATACAAAACTGTTTGTGGTTTTCTCACAAAAAATGCAAATGTAATACCTTGAACCATGACCTCTGGACGCGGCGACAAAACGTGTTACACGCGAAGAAAGTTTGGAGGTTTTTAACGTCGATGAGGAAATGTAATAATTCCTTTTGTTGAGCACTTGAGTTATGTAGCAAAGAATGTTGTTATAATCGCCGCCTAAATTACTTTTTCAATGTTTATAACGAAATAAAATTCAAAATATACAATACTTTTGTGTAACATAATAAAAAAAATTCCAGATCTGGTTGGCCAATAAAAAAAACAGAATATACACTGAATGAATGAATGAATTAAATATAATTAAAACAATCGCCTGAAATAATGGTTACAAAACAGAAATAATCGATGCAATTTTGAAAAATAAATAAAAAACAACTAATGAAATATTTCTACATTATTCAAAATACATAATACTTTTGTATAGCATAATAAATAAATCACCAGATCTGGTTGACCAATAAATAAAACAGAATATACACTGAATGAATGAATGAATTAAATATAATTAAAACAATCGCCTGAAATAATGGTTACAAAACAGAAATAATTGATGCAATTTTGAAAAATAAATAAAAATCAACTAATGAAATATTTCTACATTATTCAAAATACATAATACTTTTGTATAACATAATAAATAAATCACCAGATCTGATTGACCAATAAAAAAAACAGAATATACAATGAATGAATGAATGAATTAAATATAATTAAAACAATCGCCTGAAATAATGGTTACAAAACAGAAATAATTGATGCAATTTTGAAAAATAAATAAAAATCAACTAATGAAATATTTCTACATTATTCAAAATACATAATACTTTTGTATAACATAATAAATAAATCACCAGATCTGATTGACCAATAAAAAAAACAGAATATACACTGAATGAATGAATGAGTTAAATATAATTAAAACAATCGCCTGAAATAATGGTTACAAAACAGAAATAAACGATGCAATTTTGAAAAATAAAAAGAAAAAACAACTAATGAAATATTTCTACATTCAAGATATTGTAGAAACAAAATGGATCAAATTAATTACGTGAAAGATTTGTCAAATAGAATAATTAATGCTGTGAAGGGTAACGAGTTTAGTATCATATGTACAAACCAAATTAATTTAGGGAAACTTCTAATAAACAATAAATCCCCCGTGGATAAAACAACAAAGTGCGGAGTGTACGAAATTAAGTGTAGTGAATGTGACGCAATATATACCGGGTGTTGACATAGGAAATCCCATGTAATTTTTGAAATGTTCAAATTTTGGCTCCCCTATTTATTTTAGAAACAAAATATATTTACCTTTTTGTAGAAGGAAACATTTTGAATTCATTCGTGTTAACGTTTATCACTTTACGTTTCTCTAAGTTGAAATACTTAAGAAAAAGTAATGTGATTTTATAAAAATAATGTCATGCCATGGAATTTAAACAACAATTACGTTGTCAAAATGGCAAAAGATATCGCAGTCACTTGATTAAAGTAAATGTTTTCGAAATAATTTACACTATACAAGAAAAAATCCTCCTAATAAAGTGGTATTATGCAGACCACAGTTATCACGATCTTTGCGTTATGTTTTTTGTCGCTAATTAAGTAACAGCAATATCTTGTGCTATTTCGACATCTACAATTGTTGTATTAATTCCATGGTATGTCATTATTTTTATAAAATCACATTACTTTTTATCAATTATTTTAGCTGTACATTTTTAGACATTCGTTGATTTTTAAAAGAGTTTAATTTGAAGCTTTAAACGAGTGTTTTCCACTCCCAGACTAAGCATGAAGTAAAATTTCGAGTTTAGAAAAGCCCCGTGAAAATTTGTCGAGGGTCGCGCAGCGACCCGAGACAAATTTTCTGGGCTTTTCTAAACTCGAAATTTTACTTCATGCGCCACGCGTATAAAACACAGATTTTAAGTGAAGTTATAATATACATAAGTTTGACAATATTAAAGTGTTTTATACGCGTGGCGCATGAAGTAAAATTTCGAGTTTAGAAAAGCCCAGAAAATTTGTCTCGGGTCGCTGCGCGACCCTCGACAAATTTTCACGGGGCTTTTCTAAACTCGAAATTTTACTTCATGCTTAGTCTGGAAGTGGAAAGCACTCGTTTAAAGCTTTGAATTGAACTCTTAAAAACAGTGAGTGTAGAAAAATTTACTTTGCATGCATAAAAGAAATATCCCTTGTATGCATTAAAGTTTATTCATTTCGAGGCATTGTTGCGCTAGTATAATTTAATTTGCTTTTATAATAGTCTTAATATTTGTGTTGTATCATCAAGGTGATGTCTTGTCTTGTGTGTCCCCTTGTTTTTTTTTAACAAGGTGAAATTTACATCGGTTGGTTGATCATCATCATGCTTGAAGAGACTCTTCTTTCGGTGTCTATGTAGGTTCAGTCACCCGGGGTTCTGACGCAAGTGAGATCGTTACTTTTTCGTAGGTAGATGGATGAGTCCGAATTTTCTTTTCAGGCTGGACCCTAAATTGATATTGGGCGTTTTGGCATATCACGGGGCTTGCATTTGTATTAAAACCGCATTGACGTCAGAAATGATCCTTTGTTTTGTTGTGTCTATCCTTTTATTGTAAAGTGGGTTTGTGGAAAGGACTTAATGAGAGGAAAGAGTGGTTAAAAGATTACCGTGCAAAAATTCGCATTATTCGAATTGATGTGGGTGATGGATTCTAAGAATGATTTATTGGCTGCAATAAGTTAGTGGACCTTTTAAAAATTGCATACGTTCAAGGGCGTTTTCATATTAAATCACTCTCGGCCAGTTACATAGAATTACTGGGTGGCGACCAACCGGAGCCAGGGGATTTTGTTCATCGGGTAAAGTCAGGGAAATTAGGCCTTTTTCACGAAAAGCCAGGAAATGTTTAAACAAATAATAATAGTAAAACATGCAAATAACACGATTAAAGATTTGACAAATTGTTAGTTCTGTTTGAAGCACGAATTTGGCACATCAAATAAACAAACAAAAAACAAGAACAAAACAAGCTAATATTAAAAAAATCATTCAAATTAATTGGATTGACAAAACACCACCAAGATTGAAAAATTCAAGAGTAATAAGACGTCCTAATTAAAATAGTAAACTATTTTATTTAAGACGTCTTGTTACTCTTGAATTTGTCAATCTTGGTGATTTTTTGTTGATTCAATTAATTTGAATGATTTTTGCAATATTAGCGTGTTTTGTTCTTTTTTTGTTTGTTTAATATTATTTAATGTGCCAAATTCGTGCTTCAAACAGAACTAACAATTTGTCAATTCTTTAATCGTGTTATCTGCATATTTTACTATTATTATTTATTAAAAAATTCTCTGACTTTTCGTTACAAAGGCTTAATTTTTCTGAAATTAAAAAAAATATGATTTTTGCCAATTTTTAGATTATCTATAATATTATTGATTGTGAAATCACAATCAATAATATTATAGATAATCTAAAAATTGGCAAAAATCATAAATCTTATATAAAATCGTTAAAAGAAACAAACATTGGCGAATACGTTAAAATGTACAATTTTAACAAACAAAAAATACAATATTTCTTGAATTAATTTAATTTAAACCTTCATTATCAATAAAAAATACAATTTTTTTTTTAGATTTCTGTATTTTCTAAATAAAGAACAAATATCACAAGAAATGTCAGGAATTATAAGTTTTAAACAATAATTATTATTGTTATAAATAAAACCTTTAAAACCGACAATAATTAACCCCCCCCCCCCCCAAAAAAAAAAAATAAGAACTAATAGCATAAAAAAAGAATCTTAAAAAATCAGAAATAAATACCAAAGTAATAATTGATCAAAAGTACATAAATTAACAAATTCTACAATATATTTAATATTGTAGAATTTGTTTAAAAAAATTATACATATTTAATGTATAATTTTTACAAACAGAACAAAAAATTGTGATGTGTCCATCATAGTACTTTCCGCTTGTCAGACATATATTGATAGTTAAATACTGCCGGAAATGTCAAAATATTGGAATAGTGTCAAAATACAATTATTTAAATACTAAGAATGTGCACTTACACTTACAATTAATGAAATATTCACAAAATAGTGAGTTTTGCAATTTTTCACTCTATCTCGATAAGTATTGATCCCATTACATCTAAGCAGTATATTTTGAACTTTACACTAAATCAGTGTTCAATACGCGTGGCGCATGAAGTAAAATTTCGAGTTGAGAAAAGCCCGAATTTGAATTTGGACGCTGCGCGTCCAAATCCAAATTCTTAGGGCTTTTCTCAACTCGAAATTTTACTTCATGCTTAGTCTGGGAGTGGAAGACACTCGTTCGAAATTTGTCAATTGCTTCTTTTGTTTTATTCTGGTTTATACAAAAAATTAACAAAATATTAAGAATGATTAATATTAAGAAAAGATAAGAAATTTGTTAAAAATGCAAAAAAGGTTTACTTTAATTTTTATATAATAAAATATTACTATCAACAATTTTTATAAAATTCGATAATAATCTTGAATATTTACGAAGTGTCAACATTTTAAAAATCGATATGAAAATTATCATCTGGATAATTTAAGAAAACCATTAAGATTTTAAAAATTGACTATGATCTGGATAATTTTGGATTCCTTAAATTAATTTAATTATAGAATTTTACGAAAAACTGGCAGATTTTAAAAATAAACTAAAATCTTTAAAATATGAAGAAAATTTGGGTGGTTGACGAAAACTGTCAAGATTTTAAAAATTAACTGAAATCTTTTAAATGTAATGAAAGTTTGTGTGGTCGACAAACACTCAAGATTTTAAAATTTTTTGAAAACTCACAAGAAGTGTGAGCATTTTTAAAATCAACGAATATCTATGAAATTTTATAATTTTACAAAAAAAACGTTAATATTCTAAAAATTAACAAACATCCTAGAAAATTATGTAAAGCAACAAGTTTTTATAAGTAATTGAAACAATCACGAAAAGAGTATCATTTCTTGAATTTCACGAAAACGTCAACATATTCAGAATTAACAAAAATCTATAAAATTCAGAAAAACCATTCGAATTTTGAAAATTAAAGGAAATCTTAAAAATCTATGACATGATATCGTAAATTGTACGCTGTAACTGATAATTTCAACAACCACCGTTGATAAAAATTTGTTTGCTCTAACCGATGTGTTCATTGTAAGCAACATCAATGCTTTTTTACTTTCCCCCGTATGTAATACAAAGGGAAAGTATTGTTTTCGTGAAAATTTTCGAATCAAAAATTTTAGCGGAAATATCCGTTTTGATGTCCCCTGAGTCGAATAAGACCATTTTTGAAAAATGTCTGTCTGTCTGTGTGTCTGTGTGTGTGATTGTGTGCGCTGTACCGCAAAAACCGCTAAAGATATCGAGATGAAACTTGAAACTTAAGCTTTTTGTTACAATCGGAAGAACTGAAAAGCTTTTGGTGAAAATCGGAAAACCGGAAGTGGTACTTTACTCTTAGCGTTTTTCAGTGTTTTCAGATTTTTTCAATAAATGTTCATCAAACAAAAAATTCTTTCAAATAAAAGTTGTAGATAATAACAAAATGAAGATGTATTGTTCACTTACTTTTTGTCATAGCACTCTTAGTTTTTGTGATATTCAATAAATAGTGTTTTTTATCTAGTCATTGGTTTGTGTCAGTATGTGTTGATCCAATTGAAAAATGTTTCAAATAAAAGGTGTAGTTATCAAAAAGTTGAAGACATTTTGAAAATAATAATGCTACAAATATTTTAAATGTGATTTAATACGCAATTTACGGGGGAAAGTACTATGATGGACACATCACCATTTTTGTATATGTTATGCTACGGACCGACTATTCTGTTCGTTAGATCCGGTTGTACATTATAGCCGGTGTCGTTATAAACGATTATGACTGTATTTAAAATTATTTCCTTTGGTTACAGCTGGTGTTTTGAGTAGAGAGGCTGCTCGTCTGACTGAAAGTTTCATCTTCACGGTGGGTGTCGGTGATGACTTCGTGATGCGACTTGGGGTCGATAGTATAGAGAATTTAAGGACGGGAATTATCCAAACTTTACATGCCAGTCGCTTGCCAAAGGTACGAGACAATAAAACACTTTTTACTTTGTACATCACTTTTTTATTGAATTTGACTGACAAAGTATGTAAAAAATGTTTTATTTTGAAATTAACATGTATAACGAAGTAGAAGCCTCCACAATACAAAATGTAAATGTACAAGACTTTATATTGACAAAAAATACTCCTATCGGTTAAAACCAAACTAAGTTATTTCCTTTTTCAAATTAACATTTAGAATATACTTTACAATTTCTTCACTAAAATATTAGTGAAGAAAATGTTTGTGTTTTTATAGTGTTTTTGAAATCTTTCTCAAAAATATTTTTACTGCTAATTAATAAAAAAACAAGTGATTAAAATCAACCTAATCTTTTTTTATTGAATAAACTAAATAATCTTTACTAAAATATTAGTTAAGAAAAACACAAATAAGACAATTAACTTTGTTTGCATAACTGAGGATTTTATTGTGACTATAGTTTCGACAACTTTAACTTGTCATTATCAAACATAAAGTAATTTAAAAGAAACAATTCGTCAGGTATATATACGAAAAAATTACGGTTACAAAACGGCTTTAAAAATGGGGGTGTATATTAGGTCAAGCTGGTCGTTTATTACGGGAATTTCCGGATTAGCGCGTGCTCTGTGAATTTCTAGAGACTCCAGGAGGTCCATCTTACGACCCTTTTCGGCTAAATGTATTATTGACAGTACATCCTCGCCAAAAGTATGATTGTTTTCAATCATATGTCTAGCGAATGACGACTTATCAATCAAATTAAGCCGAAAAGAGCTAAGATGCTCCTTGAGTCTGATTTTAAAATTACGACCAGATTGACCAATATACCGCGTTCAATTCAATTATACACCGTGCTTTCAACATTCCACTCTCTGAAACAGCATTTGAAAAAGAAATTGATATAATTAAAAGTAACGAATTGAGAAAAAGAGAAAGAGAGGAAGACCCAAAAGAAGCTGGAATGAGGAAGTTATAAAAATCTTAATGGAAAGAAAAACGAATTTAAGAGAAGCGGAGAGGCTAGCCAAGGATCGAAGTGGATGGAAGAAATTCTGCTACGACACCTCGACACCATAAGGTACAAGAGGACCGATTATGCATGTAAAAGTAACCGTAATTTTTTCGTATATATACCTGACGAATTGTTTGTTTTAAATCACTTTATGTTTGATAATGACAAGTTAAAGTTGTCGAAACTATAGTCACAATAAAATCCTCAGTTATACAAACAAAGTTAATTGTCTTATTTGTGTAAATAATGATGTATAACGAAGTAGAAGCCTCCACGGTGAACAGTTAAGAAAAAGTTCGTTTTTTTTATTATTGTCACTTTAAAATCTTCTAAAAAAAAACAAGTTCAAGGGCAAATGTGAAAAGCAAGTACAATCTATAAACATAAATTTACTCGATTTTATCAATTTTGATATTTGGCATGAGAAAGTAATTTGTAAATAACATACAAGTTTAAACAGATTAAATGAATTTTGGTGAGTTACGTGAAGATGATAATAACCTGAAATAAAACACTTTTAACCTTTCTTTACAAATTTATTTTTTACCAGATGTACATTATCAATGGTTTGATACTATTAAACCATTGATAATGGTCACTTTGTATCTGTACATATGTACAAATTTGTAAAGAATGGTTAAAAGTGTTGTTTTATTTCAAGTTGAACAGATTGCTCTATTACAAACTAATTAATAAAATGTAGTTAAACTTCATAGAAATTTATTGCACATGTGAATTACCTGCTTTGTGGGAGTATAATTTTTGTTGTAGGAAAAAAATTAAATTCTTGCTTACCGATTTACCAATACAGTTTTATTTGAAAGTGTTTTATTAAAAAAGAATACAAAATATGTTTCGTTCTTCATTTTAGTATCGAATATTGCTCAATGGTTGTGGATACGCACTTTTCGGAGTCCCTCCTGGGGATTTGGAATCGACGTGGAGGGATGACGCTTCCGTGGCATCTCCAGGACTTTCCCCCCTACTGGGCCACCGGTCGATTCCCACAGTCGCAGCATCAACGGTAACCACAAATATTTATAAAAAAACATAATTTGAAAAAAAATATTCCCTTATACTCTTATATTTTGCAGGAAGCTGCTCTTTTATCTAGGGATATAACAGTGAGGAGGTTTTCAAAGACGAGACTGTTCACACCCGGCAGGATATTGCACATAGTTAGTAGGAAAAAAACCAAAGCTGAAAGGTAAAACAACAAATGCAAATAATTTAATGCAACTATTGAGTAAGGAATAATACAAAGAGCGGCAATGTTATGCGATTAGGGGAAGTGCTGTTCCGTGGCTTATATGTTGATTATAAAATTAGACACATTCAGTCAGTATTGCCCAATATGGTAATTTTTCGCTAATGTGGCGATTTGGTAAGGTAATTTGGTGAAGATTCGTCTCTTTAACCAATTTCCGGCCGAGCAGTGATTGAGGTAACTTTAAAAGTTGAATTTATATCCAATTCTGCACTTTTTTTATGATTTCTATAAATGACTTATTGTATTACATATTGTGAATTTTTCTTTTAAATATACATAATGTATACGCTGTAAACTATCAGGCATTCGTCGATTTTATATAAAAACGTGCAATATGAAGTTTACAACGAGTGTCGTCCACTCCCAGACTAAGCATGAAGTAACATTTCGAGTTTAGAAAAGCCCCGCGTAGAAAATTTGTCGAGGGTCGCTGCGCGACCCTCGACAAATTTTCACGGGGCTTTTCTAAACTCGAAATTTTACTTCATGCGCCACGCGTATTAAACACTGAAATATTGTGAAGTTGGAAAAACACTGACATTTTTTTTTTAATGAGTAATAAGCGAAATATATAAATAACACAATATTTACCTTTTTCTTCATACATTTTCAAGTCAGGACAAATAATATAACAAATCAAATTAACTTATTTAGTAGTTTAATTAACAAAAAAATAATAATGTTGCGGGTATGCATCAATGGCGCTTAACGGGTTAAATTAGGGCTGGGAATTTGAATATTGGCGAATATTCAAATACCACATTACTTATATTAAATCACTTACTTTGTCACATATTTAATTAAATTTGAATATTTAAATATTTCAATAAATTAGTGTTAGAAAATGTCTAATATATTTTATAAAACTGAATAATTTATAAATTCAAATAGTTTATTTGTTTAAATATTTGACTAATTTAAATGTTTCATATTTGAATATTCACTAATATTCGAATTCCCAGCCGTACTTTAAATGGTGACTAGGTGAATTTTTTGCGACTAACTATTATTTGTATGAGAATATAACTCAAGCGTCACATGACTACATTCCGTCCAAGCAGAATCGCTTATTTCCATAGATACATGTTATCACAGCGGTGATAGAATTCTATCACCTTGTTTAGGTCGTTGCTATGAAAATTATTAGTTAAATCTGGCAGTCGATAATTAGAAATGTCAACCGGGCGATGTGGTGAGGTTTCCAAGACGAAAATGTAGTGAAATTCGTTATATTCTCTCATCGAATATAACTCGTGATATGATTAATAATCGATAATATTTATTCGTGAAACTGGAGCAGCACATTCAACTCGCCCTTCGGGCTCGTTGAATCTGCAGCTCGGTTTCACTCATAAATATTATCGATGATAATCATACCACTTGTTATATTACAGCTGAGAATACAACTCAAAGCCTACTAGAATGAATTTTCAACCAATGAGATGCAAGGAAAGCGGTAGGTACATGTCTATCGCCGCGATGATAAAAAACAAAAGAAGCGGTGGGTGATAAGTTGTCCTGTCATTCGAAACATCAAAATAGGCAAAGTTTCGTGCAGTGATAATAATAGAAAAGTGAAAAGTGCGACGCCAAAAAACGCTGTCATGAACAAAGAATCACAGTGGCGGCAGTTTAGGAACTTTTGTGCGGGTAAACAATTCACAATCAATAGGGAAACAACAATATCACAGCTGTTGATAATGTTAAGGCACCTACATTATTTTATTCGTTATATTCTCTCACTAAATATAACTCGTGATATGATTAATTATCGATGATATTTTGGAGTTGAAACTGAAGCAGCACATTCTGCAGCTCGGTTTCAACTCCAAAATATCATCGATAATAATCATACCACTCTAGATATGGGCGAAAAGGCTCTTTTCAGTGAGCCGGTTCACAAGATCTGACTCACTTCAAAGAGCCGGTTCAGTGAGCCAGCTCAAAAGAGTTACATGACTCAGTTACGAGCGAGTGATCCGGCGAGAGTTCTGGCTATTATAGATCCCTCTCACTCATAGAGATGAGCGATACGGTGATTAATAATGTCGGTTATACAATGATTGCAATAATTTAATAAATATAATCATAATTTATATAAAAACATAAGAGTAAATATGTAATTGAAAGTATAGTAAACGCGTATTCAATTATTAATTTCGTACGTAATACATTTAAGTGTGTATAAATATATTGAATACATGTACGCGCAATAACACATGCTCATGCATTCATCGCGGAATTATTGCGATTCAGCACCCAACCTCTGAGCTGGATCGCGCGGATTTACGAAACTCTGTTAAAAGAGCTAGCTCAGTAGGCTTACTCGGCTCCCTCGGTTCTCTCGGCTCACTAGGCTCAGTCGGAGTCTAGAGCCATCTTGAATCACCGCGATCCAACTCCAAACCTCGGAGCTGGATCGTAATGAAACGAGCGGATGGGTTTATTTATTTAACTCCGTTCGCACGCGTCGAAATTCGAGTTGATTATGCTGCAATAAAATATGATTGAAATATAACGATACCTATTTTCTTACTACAATAACAAATACTTCTTGTTTGTGTATGATATTTTAAATTGTAGTAACTGTGAACTAAGAGAGGCGAATCCATATTAAAATAAACACATAACGTAGGTTCAGAAAATGCTGTGAAAAATATTCAGTTTTTAGAAATTAATTGAGTAGTGCGGTGACTGCGATCATATCCCAAATTCCCAAGTCAAATTAAAAAAGAATCATGCCTTTGCACAAAAGAAGCGATATTTGGTATCACTTTAAAAACATTGACAATAAAAACGTGAAGTGTTTGTATTGTTTACAAGTATTAAAAATTACAAATCGTTCCACGGGAAATTTACTTAGATACTTAAAAACAAAACACCCGAGTGTACCAATTAATAAAAAATCGACCAATCAAACACAATCTACCGAATTATTGGAAGAATTTGATATCGATGCCCGTCAACATCACATCAAAGTCCAGCAAGTGCTACTATTGTCTCAACAACGCAGATACAGAAACAAATGACTGAGTTTATTTCTTGCAATAAACCGATTAGTATAAGAAAGACAAAGGAATTCAATAAACAATTGACCAAAATGATCGTAAAAGAATATTACCCTTTAGGAATTGTGAAAGACAAGGAATTTAGAAAATTTATAGATTTAATAAACCCATGATATACATTACCTAGAAGAAAAACCATTTCATACAGTTTAATTCCTCAACTGCACACGGAGGTGGAAAATAGTTTAAAAGGGCAAATCAATTCAGCAACTTCTGTATGTCTTACAACCGATGGATGGACATCGATTAACAACAACAGTTTTATTGCAGTGACAGCACATTATATTGACAACGAATTTAAATTAAACTCAAGTCTCCTTGGATGTCTTCAGTACGACGAAAAACATACGGCGCAAAACTTGTGTACCCTTTTAAAACAAACTATTTCCACTTGGAATCTGGAAAACAAGGTGGTAGCTGTTGTCAGTGATAACGCCGCGAATATTATTGCAGCCATTCGATTGGGAGAGTGGCAACATATACCGTGCTTCGCTCACAGTATAAATTTAGTGGTACAGTCAAGTTTAAATGAAAATACTCGTATTAAGAACATCGTCCATAAAGTTAAGTGTATTGTGCAATATTTTAAAAGAAGTAGTGGTGCACTTGCTAAATTAAAAATTGCCCAAGAAAACATGAGATTGCCAGATTTAAAATTAAAGCAAGATGTTAAAACTAGGTGGAATTCCACCTATATGTTGTTTCGGGTATTACAAATAAAAGAAGCAATAGTTTCAACATTGGCTATAATAAATCACAGCATACATATTTCATTTGATGAATGGGAAGTAATCACAGAAACTTGTACAATATTACAAATATTTTATGCAATTGCAAATGAAATTAGTGCGGAATCTGTTACAACTATATCAAAATTAACCGTCTTAGTAAAAACTTTAAAAAGTCATATTGATTCATACACAAATAAAGACGATATATCAAACGTAATCAGAGATTTTGCAATTTCAATAAAAAATCATGTGAACAAAAGATTAAAATGGGTAGAAACAAACGAGATGTGTAAGGAGTCGACGTTGTTAGATCCGCGATTTAAAAAAGTTGGTTTCATTCCAGATCGTTATAATGAAATTTATAAATCATTATGTGAAAAAGCCTGCTCGATAAATTTACCAATCTCGAATAATCCAAGTGCAATAAGTACAGATAATTTGCATACATTGTCCACTTCAACTAACGCCACAAGTTAAGAATTACTATTATGGCAAGATTTTGATAAACAAGTAAATACGGCAAACATTTCAAATAATCCCATCGCAGAAGGAATTAAAGAGGTTGATAATTTTTTAAATGAACCGCTAATTTCGAGAACTGGTGATCCTTTGCAATGGTGGAAAAGAAAAGAATTAGTTTATCCAAGGCTGGCTCAGATAGTAAAAAAACATTTGTGTCGTTGCTACATCAGTTCCTTGCGAACGAATATTTTCCAAGACTGGTCAAATATTAAGTGAAAAACGCTCTAGGTTAACATCTTCAAAGTTATCACAAATAATTTTTTTAAATGCAAATCTTGATTAGATAATATACTCATTATTGTTTAGATATTATGTTATGTTATGTGTATTTATGTTATGTTAACAAATGTAGTAATCAATGTTACAATTTAGGTTCTTATTTTTTCTTTATATTTTATTATACATAAACAAGATAAATTCAAATTCAAAACTATTTGAATTCGAGAAAATAAGCTTACGCTTCTTATAGTTTGCACACTTTAAACATAATATATAAAATTACGAAAAAACTATTCGTGAAAATGCAAACAGTGTCTTAATTAATAAGACAATTTAAGACGATAAATATCCATTGAAACAACTACTTCCCGTGCAAATACACCTAAATAATAAGGTCTCACATTCTTCATACCTGCTAATGACATAATCCCCTTTTTTACCTATAAATACCGACCATTATTTTCACTCATTCCATTTTTGTGTACCTGTTTATTCCACACACAACACTTTTTCCAAGTAAGTTTGTATTAATTTTATTCCTAATTTTTTAAAAGTCATAAGCAAAGCTATACTGAAGAGAGATAAATCTCGAAACGCGTCTATAGATGGCCTAAGACACTAGTTTTAATCTGAGTCCTTTTACTTCTAATTTGTCGCTATCTCTCCTTTCATTTTAAATTGTATTGTTAGTTGGTTTGAAAAGAATTAGACCTAAACGTTACATATACTTTAATAGAGCATTGTAACAAATCAAATTAAATAAGATTTTAAATATTTCATTGTATAATTCAAAATCCGGAGGTGTATTTGCACAGGAAGTAGTTGTTTCAATGGATATTTATCGTCTTAAATTGTCTTATTAATTAAGACACTGTTTGCATTTTCACGAATAGTTTTTTCGTAATTTTATATATTTTATTATATATGTTTGTCATGCTTATAATAGTAATCGTTTAAATGTTATTTTATATTGAGTAAAAGTATAATTTGAGTTAATTTCTATTTCATTTCTGTATACGTATCCCTTAACTGTTTACAAAATTATTTTTGTTTTCTTTAATTTTTCTCAAATTTTTAATTTTAATTTAAAAAGAATTTCAATTTCTTACATAATATAAATAATTTAAAAAAAGTTTGAAGATGATTCAGAGTAAACAGTGCATGCTCAGCAAGGCCGAGCCGAGAGCGCCTGCCGATCGACGTGCCGCGTGAAAATCAAGAGCTGTTAATACAGTGCGAAATGTGCGAATCAACATTCAAGATGAGTCATGTAACTCTACAAGAGCGGGCGAATCGAAATGAGTCATGGCTCAAAAAGAGCTGCATATTTCGAAACGATTCACTCGGCTCACCAGCTCACTTCACTGAGCTGACTCTTTGAGTCGACTCACTCAGGAGTTACCCATCTCTATACCACTCGTTATATTACGGCTGATGATAATTGCCCGTTTTTGTAACATTATTTATTGTTTGGTTTAAAATATACACGTAACTTCCAATTCTTGTTGAAAATCAAACAGACTTTTCTGTTTTTAGAACAGTTAATTATTTTAACTATCATCAATATGTCTGTTGTCTTATTATAATTTCATTTTTAGAAAATCTGGCACTGGTGGACCCAGTTTCGAAATGCGCTGGGCCACAGCCGAAGACTTCATGGACCTAAAGGTGATGCCCAGGATGATCTTGGACCACCTTCCTGAAAACGTCTACAAAACAATCGACACAGTCCTCCGCGAAGAAAGGGACGACGCCAGCGAAATAATCTAAATCCATTTTGTTTTAAATAACAAACGAGTTCGAAACAAGCGGGTGCAGAAGACCACGAAAGACAAGCGGCAACAATCACATTTTAGAGAAAACAAAAACATTTTACTAGAATAGTCAACTAGACCACAGTCTGTACGTACAATCATTATAATAGAGAATCAAAAAAAAAAACGAAGAATGAACAAAAGTCAATTTTAGAAATAAACACGCAATTTTTAGGATTACGATTAAATAATGTAGGTTTTTACAATTACGATTTAAAACATTTTAGCCTGAGCTACTTTTACAGTGATCTGATTGTTTTTAGAATCTGAATGGATGGTTTAAATTTAAAATGTATTAATTATCTTCAAAGCAGGGTTCGGAAATATCATGATATTCATATAATTATCGGCTATATATTGAAATTGATCCGATATATATCAACTTCTTGATAATTATTCTTGTACATGAATATTAATATCAATATTATTTATTAATTATTCAGACAGTTTTTTTAAGTATACATGTCCCAATTTACAGCGTATATGCTGTAAATCTTTAGATATTGGTCGTTTTTTTAAAAGAGTTCAATTTGAAGCTTTGAATGAGTGTTTTCCACTCCCAGGTTATGCATGAACTAAAATTTCGAGTTTAGAAAAGCCTGAAAGTTTGTCGAGGGTCGCGCAGCAACCCGAGACAAATTTTCACGGGGCTTTTCTAAACTCGAAATTTTACTTCATGCGCCACGCGTATAAAACAGTATTTTTAAGTGAAGTTCAAAATATTCGTTTTTAGCATGCCTCACAAGTAGCATATTATAAACCTCACAATACTTCAGTGTTTTAGATGCGTGGCGCATGAAGCGCTGAGCGACCAAACCAAATTTTCAGGCTTTTCTAAACTCGAAATTTTATTTTATGCGCCACGCATCTAAAACACTGAAGTATTGTGAGGTTTATAATATGCTACTTGTGAGGCATGCTAAAAACGAATATTTTGAACTTCACTTGAAACCAGGGTTATATACGCGTGGCGCATGAAGTAAAATTTCGAGTTTAGAAAAGCCCCGGGAAAATTTGTCTCGGGTCGCTGCGCGACCCTCGACAAATTTTCTAAACGGGGCTTTTCTAAACTCGAAATTTTACTTCATGCTTAGTCTGGGAGTGGAAAACACTCGTTACTTTAAAATATGTTTAGTTTGAGACACCTTTTCATATTCTATTATTTAAAATTAATGTTATTAAAATACAATAAATCATAAATGTGGATATCTAAACAGTATATTTTAAACTTCAGTTGAAACCAGGGTTTTATACACGTGGCGCATGAAGTAAAATTTCGAGTTTAGAAAAGCCCCGTGAAAATTTGTCTCGGGTCGCTGCGCGACCCTCGACAAATTTTCTACGCGGAGCTTTTCTAAACTCGAAATTTTACTTCATGCTTAGTCTGGGTGTGGAAAACACTCGTTTAAAGCTTTGAACTTAACTCTTTTAAAATACAACCAATATCTAAAGAAAACTGCAACTCAGAATATTCGACAAACGGAGGAGTGCCCGGCAGCGCACAATTTAATGATATTCCATAAATATCTATGATATGTATCGTAATCACCCGCTAACACACAATTTAATAATATTCCATAAAAATCCATGATATATATCGTAATTTATGATTGGGGTACACTTTTCCCATGTCGTTTTTCCCAGGATTTTTTTCCCATGCCATTTTTCCCGTGATAACATTTTTCAATGATACTATTTTCCAATAAAACTATTTTCCAATAATATCATTTTATTAAAAAAATGCAAATTGTATACAAAGACGAGTGTAAATAATCAAAATTCTATATTGTATCCAATCAGTCTAAGGTATTCTAAAATGTCTTCGCCGTCTGTATAATCTTCGAATTTTGAGACGATGTTGAAAATCCTGTCCTCGGTTATTTTTCGGTTAGGCCCTTGTTTCCTTTTAATTTTTTGCCCTAGGGCCGACTGCCGCAGCATCGTCTCAGTATCCGACTGTTCCTTCTGTATTTCCGTCAGAAAAGCGTATAAACTGGGATGATTTTTGCCAGTGATCACGCGGAAACGATTGTGCCATCCTTCGCTAATGTTGTTCGTCCTAGCTACATGATTTAGCACCGAATCATGTTATGTTATGTTATGGGGTCGGTGGGTCGTGTGGCCTCTGGGCCTTTCGAAGTTACCTCGACTTAAAAGATCTTTTGTAACTATCCCTGACCTACTTGAGTCCCTCAACGTCTAGACTTCTTATGAAGTCTACTATAACTTGAGGGTTAATGTGTACCAGTTCCTCGGTGTTTAAAGTGGCCGATGACAGGTAGTTCCCTCTTTGAAGGGACAAGGCAGGGCATTCACAAAGTAGGTGCTCTGCTGTTTCTTGTGCCTCGTTGCAGAACCTGCAGTTGGCATCAGTTGTCTGACCCATCTTGGTGAGGTGGTACTTCAGAGGACAGTGTCCAGTTTGAAGGCCGGTTATGAGCCTTAGGTTGCCCTTGCTTAACCTGAGAAACTGTCCGGCTCTTACGGCAGAGAAGGCGATGAACCTTTTCGCCTGCCGCAGACCAGGTGTGTTTCTAAGGTGAGCACTTTTGGCAGCATCTTCCCATTCCCGGATCATCCCCTTGATGCGGACTTTAGTTATTCCACTGTAAGGTTCTGGTCCGACAAATGGAGTCTTGGACCCTTCCTTGGCAAGGTTGTCGGCAATTTCATTGCCTTTGATCCCTGCGTGTCCCGGAACCCAGACCAGTTTGACTCTGTTGTTCCTAGCCAGCTGCTTTAGGGATAGCTTGCACTCCCAGACAGATTTAGACTTGCATGTAGGCGATTTTATTGCCTTTAATGCAGCTTGACTGTCTGAGCAGATGCAAACCCTCTGTTTGTTGTTAGCACCGAATCATACTGATTCCATAACGAAGGATGATACCGAACAGTAACGGCCTTTCTACGTCCCCTGGCAGGTTTTCCGCGAATATAATTTAACTCAAAATAGTCGACGAGGGGCATGAAATCGTCAGGAGCCTGTTCTGCGAAGATGTCGAACATCTCTGCAACCTTATCCGATGGAACGCCATCATTTGCGATGCCTCCTTTATGGAGCGATCTTCCCGGTCATTGTATCTGATTTGCAAACCTTCCGCTTGAACGCGCCTAAAAATCGACTGCGTCATATGGAAAAAACACGCTTTTACATCTGCTGTCGGATACGATTTGGAGGCCGCATTGATGATGGCGAGTTCGAAATCGCTCATGAGAATTTGAGGAGGGCGAAATGGCAGGCCCAGTTCTATAAATTGTGATTCGACGACATCGAAGACTTTTCTGTACGCTGATTCATCTTTCGTTGCCAGCAGAGCGTACACAAAGGGAAGGGCGGTTTCTTGACCGATGTCGTCTATGGATCCCAAAATTGCGAAGAGCTGAGTAAAAATTGTAGGGGGTGCTTTAAAAGTTCCGTCGACGAATCACGTTCTGCATTTCTGAAGTTTCCTCAAATTCTCAGCTGTTCCAAAAACGATAACGCGTCCACATGCCAAAACGAAGTCATCGTCTTCATAAGAATCATATAAAATGAAATTTTCGCCTGTAATTTAATGTAAAAGTCAAAGAAAAGTCGAAGTTAAAGTCAAAGTGTATCAAAGAAATAATAACCCAGTAGAGTGACTATATTTATCCGGAATACCAGCAAGATCATCCATCGCAACTGGATTTGCCGGCATATCTCCCGCGTAATGGCCTTCCGCATATTCGGTCTGCTTGGCAACTGCGATAAAACGCTACTCGGCACGCCAACCAGAGTACGCATAACCTGGACAGGGGGCATCTCAGGATGTTCAGCAGCCTTTCGTTTGATGGCCCGCACGACACGAACAGCTTCGACCTCTTCGAGATTAGGTGCGTGGCCTAGATGCTCAGAAACCATTGGGCCTCCCCGAGTAAGGAGGAGCTGGGTACCCGATATGGCGGTTGTTTGCGCACTGGCATAGCATTGACCCTTTTTCCGGCAACTCCAGTTGACGAGACCTTTTTTCGTGACGGAATGCTTGTAGTATAGATAGCCGTCTATGTGCAGAAACCGGCCGCCTCTTCCATTCTCTATCGGCTCCAGGGTAATTGGTAATAAAGCTCCCGCCATAATTTGGTTAATTTTGATACGAATGATGGTGAACGAATGACAAATGCTATGACAAACGCAGGTTAGGAAGTTCGAAGTATTCGAAATACTTGAAATGTTCGACAACATGAAAATCGAATCAGAAGTAATAGCTGTGGGAAAAAATCATGGGAAATCTAATAGTCATGGGAAAAATGTCCATTGGAAAAAAATCATAGGAAAAGTGTCCCCCATACTTAATTTATAAACGTAGTTATAATATATTCCATTTGTTTCTGGATCTCGCCTAGCTATGGAAAAGTGACAGTTTAAGTATTGTAAATGGGGCTGGTTGTGTTTTAAATCAGGGTTTTTAAATGTCACTGTCAGATGTTCGATTTTAAGGTTATAATTTCTGACTATTGTGATCTTACACTGTTGCCTGTTTTACAAATTTTCAGATATAAAAGGATAATAATATGCAGTTTTAAGATTAACAAAATTTACTACTTGGTTTTTGTACATACAAACACAGCAATAATATTGTATATAACAAATATAATGAATTCGGCTCTGCAAACTTATTTCGTCATCCATTTGTATTTCTCGCTTGGGTCTTCCCGTTAACACATATTAATTACTTATGATATCATACATTATTGCAACACTGTTAAAATAAGGAATCAGGAGTGGTAACTAATAAAAAATGTAAATGTTGATACTGCAACATAACAACACGAAAGCATGGCTAGGCGAGATCCAGAAACAAATGGAATGGTGTATATACATCGTGATAGATATCTTATGATATATATCGTCCGAACCCTGCTTTTAAAATTACTTAAAATTCTACTTAATTGTTGATAAACTTAATTGTTATTCATTCCATGAAACTAAAAAAAAAATATGACATGTATTAACGTATCTTTTGTGATGATTTATTATACTTAAAAACGTGACTATAAAATAGCAACATATTCCATGACATAAACAAAGGGAATTTTATATTCAGATAAACTTTTGGGTATTAAACCCCACAGGTATGAAGTTGCCTGTGATGTATTAGGCGTGTCTTTACTTAAATACAAATATTAATATCACAACAAATTGTCTATTTCGACATTACTATTGTTATTAAAGTCACATGTTTACAGAATCAGAGCCTACTCTAACCCACTGAGCAAATATATACAGGGTGTTTTTCCCTGAAGTATACATGTTCCAATTACATCGTATATGCTGTAAATCTTCAGATAAACGAGTGTTTTCCACTCCCAGACTAAGCATGAAGTAAAATTTCGAGTTTAGAAAAGCCCCGCGTAGAAAATTTGTCGAGGGTCGCGCAGCGACCCGAGACAAATTTTCACGGGGCTTTTCTAAACTCGAAATTTTACTTCATGCGCCACGCGTATAAACCACTGAAACATTGGGAGTTCATAATATGCTACTAAAGCACCCCACTGAGCAAAAAACAAACAAACAACGTTATATCGACATTTTAGCAACATTAAACGTTTTAATGAATCAGAGCCTACTCTAACCCACTGAGCAAATATATACAGGGTGTTTGTCCCTGAAGTATGCATGTTCCAATTACATCGTATATGCTGTAAATCTTCAGATAAACGAGTGTTCTCCACTCCCAGACTAAGCATGAAGTAAAATTTCGAGTTTAGAAAAGCCCCGCGTAGAAAATTTGTCGAGGGTCGCGCAGCGACCCGAGACAAATTTTCACGGAGCTTTTCTAAACTCGAAATTTTACTTCATGCGCCACGCGTATAAACCACTGAAACATTGGAAGTTCATAATATGCTACTAAAGTACCCCACTGAGCAAAAAACAAACAAACAACGTTATATCAGCATTTTAGCAACATTAAACGTTTTAATGTTGATGAAACATTACTTAATTGTGTTTGCTCAGAGGGACTATTCTAAGGATATTTTAAACTTCAATTAAAACTAGTGTTGTATACGCGTGGCGCATGAAGTAAAATTTCGAGTTTAGAAAAACCTGATAATTTGGTTTGGTCGCTCCGCGCTTCGCGCTACGCGACCAAACCAAATTTTCAGGCTTTTCTAAACTCGAAATTTTACTTCATGCTTAATCCGGGAGTGGAAAACACTCGCTTAGCGCTTCAAATTAAAAAACAACGAATAGCTGTTAATTTTCAGCATATAATTAGGATATGTATACCACAAAAAAAAACTCCCATGCGCTTTTTCTAAAAGTGTTAAATTTGAAGCTAGAAAGGAGTGTTTTCCACTCCCAGGCGCGGAGTGATCAAACCAAATTTTCAGGCTTTTCTAAACTCGAAATTTTACTTCATGCGCCACGCGTACTAAACACTGATTTGATATGATGTTCAGCATACACGTTTTTAGCATACTGCTTTAGTAGAATAATTTGAACTTCACCTAAAATCGGTGTTTTATACGCGTGGCGCATGAAGTAAAATTTCGAGTTTAGAAAAGCCTGAAAATTTGGTTTGGTCGCTCCGCGCTTCGCGCTACGCAACCAAACCAAATTTTCAGGCTTTTCTAAACTCGAAATTTTACTTCATGCTTAGTCTGGGAGTGGAAAACACTCGTTTAAAGATTCAAATTGAACTCTTTTCAAAAACAGCTGATTTGGAAATATTTACAATTGAGCTAATATTTGATCAACATTACACCAACATGAAATGTTGCACTGTTGTTTTAACATTAAACATATGTGTTTGTTAAGTGGAGTATTTCTTTTATATAGATTTCATGATGTTGTCATGTTGCTCAACATTCCCACTGAGCAAATCCATTTAAGTAATGTTTTATCAACATTAAAACAACGTTTAATGTTGCTATAATGTTGATATAACGTTATTTGTTTGTGATTTGCTCAGTGGGTTACTTAATTCTTTTATGCTCAGTTGAAAATTTCCTACTGAGCAAAAATAATGTTGTTTCATCAATACTATGAAAAATGAAACGTAGCTAAAAACTTTATTAAACATACTCACTGAGCAAAAAACAAACAAATAACGTTATATTAACATTGTAGCAACATTAAATGGTGTTTTAATGTTGATGAAACATTACTTTAATGTGTTTGCTCAGTGGTTAACTTAAATGTGTGACACTATTTAAACACTCATTCTAATAACAAATTACGAACACAATGATTTTATAGAATCCTCTTTGAAATAACCGTATTGTTACTCATTATTATTTAATTTAAACACAACAATGAAAAGAAAATAAACATTAAAAAAACAATTTGTCGTGTTTGTGTGATAGTTCCTCATTATTTCGGAACAAAAATCCCCATTGTACATTTTTATTAAGAAAATAGTTATACACATAAAAAGTACGCAGTATTCGTTATTTTCTTAGTTACTTTCGTTTAGACGTTTAGCTTTTTTGTATTTTTTATGTTTAGACCAAGAAGTTTGTATATTTTTATATGACGACATATCTTTGTAAATACACTTTTATTTTAATTAAATACGTGTTCGTTTAATTACCCCTTTTGTACTGTTTTTAGGGCCAGTTGCACCAAACACGTTAATCTTGTTGAACTTTAATCTTAAGTTCAAAGTGACATTAGAACAATAGGAACTGTCATCTTGAACTTGAGATCAGCTTAAACCTGAGCACAACATTTCTGGTGCAACTGGGCCTTACTTTCGTAATTGTCTCAAGTTACAATAAAACAACTTGTAATACTGTTAAATCCGCAAATTTAGTAATTAGTAATTTTTTGGAACTTTAACTTTGTAAATAATTACTTGATAATGTGCTAAGGTGTTTATTCATCCACTGGCTATTTAATAATGCCTCCACGAACATCTGGCGCGCGGCCTATCTTACAGATATAACAAAAAGCTCTTTCTGTAGAATAATACAATAAATATATACAGCATGAAATAAAATAAAATAAAATAACATAATTATAATATATACATATAAATCATGTATCAGGTATTTGGGAAAATTGAATCGAGTTCAACAAAACTGGTAACTTTGTGTTATTGGGCCCGTTCATCAAAGGCAACAGTTGGGAGTTTACTGCCAACTATTGGAGAATTCTCTGATGACCGGATTGTTAATCGTGAATGTGTTTGGGATTTTTGCAATTGTACAAAACAGACCAACCAAAGTACCGTTCATTAGATACCAACATACATCACAAACAAATCCAAACATATTGAATGTTAAAAAGTTTGATGAACGGGCCCATTGTTTAAATACAAATCATATTATGAAGTGATAGGCATTCACATTTAGTGATCAAGTCCCAGTTGCACCAGAAATGCTGAACTCAGGTTCAAGCTGAACTCAAATTCAAGATGGCAGTTCCTATTGTTATAATGTTACTTTGAACTCAAGTTCAGAGTTGAACCAGTTTAAAGTGTTTGATGCAACTGGCCCCAAATTTGATAAGTTTAACTATAAAAATAATGTTCGGGTATTTGGAATAAATTCAGGTATATAATAAATAAGGAACTATTAGAGAGCCAGTCTGCCCTTGATCATTAATTAAATAAATGACGGTAGCGGTTTATACATATGAAGTAACACATTTAAATTCAGCGCGCTTTCGTGACGTACGCGATCTCTACCCCCATTCCAAAATCTTCATTTCTGTCAATCCAAGGTACGTACGTAGGCGTAACCACTGAAATATAGTAATACTGGAACGCGCTCTGGCGACGCCAGCGCGAGCCGACAGAGATAGCGAGTAACGGGTCTTGTGTCTCCGTCGTACTTTTGTGCCGTGATGTACGCCGCCTGACTTTAGTTCTAATGCGCATGCGCGAGGAGCGTGAGACAGTGACACAAGACCCGTTGGTCGCTGTCTCTCTCGGCTCGCTTTCTTAACCCAGCGATCATAGGCAGTGCGCGTTCCAGTATTACTATATTTCAGTGGGCGTAACGCGTAACACATATGTGTTACAAGGTATGACAGAATTGGATCTTTCGATGTTTTCCCCTACCTCTTTCCCCGCAGACCAAAGTTCTCAAGAGAGGCAACAATGACGTATTTGGTTACGTTTTTGAGTCTATTATAACCTCTCTTTCGGTACTTTCATAGGTAGATTTTTTAATTATAAATGAAATTTCCAATTCTTAGTTGCAGAATACTTAAAACATTAAAAGTGCGATTCTTTTCGCAATTTACAACAAGTTAGTCTTACAAAGACTATATCATTAGGTATTAGCTCGGGAAGTAGTTGTTTCAATGAGTGTTTGATATAGTCTTTGTAAGACTAACTTGTTGTAAATTGCGAAAAGAATCGCACTTTTAAGATTTTTCAATATTTAGTGTTAATAATAAGTGTTATTAAAGTAAGATTTTGTGTTACTCAGACGGCTCGCAGCCTAACTACAGGGTAGGCTACAGCGCCAAGGCACACAAAATTTGAGGTTGGGATCGCGCTTTATAAATACAAGGAATTGCACAACAAAGTCACCTTTCAATAACGGATACACATCTGGCCTACCCTGAAGCCGCCACTGGTGTTACTGTTAATTGTAATTAAAATCATAGTTTAATCCTGAAGTAACAATTTAAATTCAGTGCACATTTGTGACGTATGGTCACTCCAAAATCTTCGATTCTGCCGATCCTCCTTAACGTATAGTCGACCATCCTTCATCTAATTATACTAAATCTATGGGTTGCCAGGCTGTATGTAGGCAACCCAATATACACAGATATAACATGGACAAAACAATGTACACAACTTATAATTATCTCATATAACATAAACAAAACAATGTACCGTTGCTTAGTGGTTTATTTACAGAATATACCCTCTAACAATATACATGAAAAAAATATAACATAAGATGATCTTATAATTAAATTACAACGTGTATATTATTATAATTCAATGATTATTTTTTACACAACACGATATTACGTAATAATATAGGCAACACAATGTACGCGTATGGTAACATCAAACATCGTTAGATGGCGCGGCTTACAAAATATTAATAGTTTCCCTATTTCGCACCTTTTCGTAAATATGTATTTACATTACAATACACATAAAAAATATAACACAAGATGATCTTATAAGTAAATTACAGCATGTATTTTTTTATAATTCAATGATTATTTTTTATACAACGCGATATTACGTGATAATATAGGCAACACAATGTACGTGTATGGTAACATCAAACAACGTTAGATGGCGCGACTAACAAATATTGAAAGCTTCCCCGTTTCGCACCTTTTCGTAAATATGTATTTACATTATACAATTATATTGTGTAATAAAGTATTTTCAATAAAAAAAAACCTCTAGAGTGCCATGATTTTATCTTTTTTTAAATTTAAGTTGGCTACACGCTTTAGGAATTAACATATAAAACGTCAGACATAATAATTATAATGTATAATTTCAAAGTTGCCAACCTTTAATATTTTCCATGGCGCTCTAGAGGTTTTATTTTATTGAACATACGTAGATACGACAGTTATAACTAAAAATTAATATGTTATAGCAATATTACGAAGAATTAAATGTGGAAATACATTATGTTACTAATGCTATTTCCAAATCGAATTATGTCTTTTATCTGAGATAATTTTTATATTATTAATATGAATTAATATGCACCCAGCAAACACACATATATTATATATGTATGATATATATATCTTATATGTATTAGATATATATTATGTATATATTATATGATTTGGTTTGCTGGGCAGTTCCTGTGATTACTTGTAATTTTCTAAATCATGAACAACCACATTTAAATTCAGCGCGCATTAGTGACGTCAGCGATCTCTACCCCCGCTCCAAAATCTTTGATTCTGTGGATCCTTCTTACCGTATACTCGACCGTTCTTGGCCGGTACTCCCGAAATTGGTCGTACGATTCGGTCGTATGAATTCTGTCATTTAGATAGGGATTTAACATGTGAATTTGACAGTAGGCGGGCGACTGATTGTTCGATCAATTTCAGGAATACCGGCCCTTGATTATTACCACAGCACCGATGCAAATTGTCATCGGTGCGAAGTCGCACTGCAACGACGTCATTTTAGAAAGAATTTACCAAACCGTATGGAATGAAATGACGTACATCACTTTAGTGCAACTTCTCACAGATGACAAATTGCATGGGTTTGTGTCCCTGTATTTAAGAGAGTAGCGCAAACTTGCATCCATTTTGGCGCCTGAAGGGGCAAAATTCAAATTAAATCAAACTAACAGGGCGCGCGTCAATCATTATAGAATATGATTGATTTCGTTTGAATTTGGCGCCAAGATGGATGCCAATTTGCGCTACTCTCTTAAATACAGGGACACTAGCATGGGTGCTGTGAATAGGCCCCCTGCAGTAATAATGTATAACCATTTTAATTACATCATCAACCATAGATAAAAAAACCATAGACAATTTGACTTGACGAATAAAGCACTAATAACTTTTCTTCACACTTTTATTTGAATTACCAAATGTACATTTCGGACACAGTGACTATTATCAATGGAAATGCACATCAATTTACCATAGACAAATAAGAAATTCGGGTTTATTAATTTCTTCATGTTGTCTATTTTGATTGGCATTGATTTGATAAGAACTTCACTTTGTTTGCAATTTGAGGTTATATCGTTAAAATTCGTACAACGATTTAATAAAAACTTATAATTCACTAAGATTATGCTACATTGATTTAAATATGTCTGGACCTGAACCCCCAGTAAAGGTACCACATTTTTGATTCTTCGCTCATAATAAACACCATAAATTTAATTCTTCGACCATTACTCTGTAAAAAAATTACAATAATATTAATTATTTGTATAGTTAAGGCTGTTAGTTGTTGAAACTCCACAATATCACTTTAATTAAACACTTAATTTGATATAATATCACTTTAATTAAACACTTAATTTGTTTAGGTTTGCTAAAACCTAAACAAATTATGTGTTTTATTTTATTAAAGTGACATTAATTATTTGCATTTATAATATAAATTTGTTGTCATAGAGGTATCGTAAAGAGGAAGAAAAAGCGAATTCTGATTCTGATGATGATGACTATGTTCCTTATGTGCCTGTAAAAGAGAGGAAGAAGCAGCAATTATTGAAACTAGGAAGACTGGGCCAGGTGTGTAATAATGAATACGATTTTTGAACGTTTGTAAGACAAGACTTAAATTTTAGCTTAAAGATGAACAATCCAAACCAAAATCATCGAGTGAAAATGAAACAAATGATGACGAAGATGAGGACGAGGTGTGGGGGAGGAAGTACAATATATCACTCCTCGATCAACACACTGAATTGAAAAAATTAGCAGAAGGTAAGGGATGAAAATCAGATATTGGTTAAAAGAAGTGATAAATAAGATTGTAATTTACATGTGTGTTGCAATATTTATCCACCAAAATAGGATTTACCTAAATTAAAAGTATTTTCACATCCGAAATTATTTTAAATATAAAACGAACACTATTGAGATACTAATAAAGACTGTTATTCCTTACTTCACTTTTTATTTTTATAATAATAATAATAATAAAAAGAGAAGTAAGGAATACCAGTCTTTATTAGTGTAATAATCACTTCACGTAAACTTAAAAACATACAGTTACTATTGAGATATGTGAAAAATGTTATTAATAAAATTTATTTCATTTGTCCTTAATTGTTCGCAAAGCAATCCGTTTAATGATTAAATAAAATGTATAATTTTAAAATCTATTATAAACCTATTATTATAAATAAAATAAATATGATTTGATTAATTAGCAAAGAAAGTGAGTGCTGTTGAAAGGCAACTGAAGAAAGAAGAAGAAATTCTGGAGAGTGTTGCTGAGAAGAAAGCCTTGATGGGTGTATCGGAATTGGCTAAAGGCATACAGTACAGTGATCCAATTAAAACAAGGTACATTTAGTGGCAAACATCGATTGTGCTGTATTATTTTTCATCAGAATAATTTGTTTGTTTTGTTTTTAGTTGGAAACCACCCAGGTACATTCTTACACAATCAGAAAGTATGCACAATAAAATCCGTAATAACCTACGAATACTTGTTGAGGGTGAAGAGATTCCAGCTCCTTTAAAATCGTTCAGAGAAATGAAACTACATAAGGGGATTATTGCCGCTTTGGATCATAAAAAGATTAAAAAACCAACACCTATACAAGTACAAGGAATACCAACGGTGTATGAAATTTTTATTAATTTGTATATGCAAATTTCCTTTTATCATTAAGCGTGTATATCTGTGACGGTTATTTTTTTTTTGTAGATTATCAGGTAGAGATATGATTGGTATAGCATTTACTGGTTCGGGAAAAACCTTAGTTTTCGTACTTCCGATCATCATGTTCTGTTTGGAACAAGAAGTCAAACTTCCGTTTATCCGCAACGAGGGTCCATATGGTTTAATCATCTGCCCATCAAGAGAATTAGCGAAACAAACGCACGACATCATCCAGGATTTCTGCAGGAGTTGTCAGAATCACGGTATGCCCGAAATCAGGAGCTGTTTAGCCATCGGTGGTGTTCCAGTTTCCGAATGCATCGAAATAATCCAAAAGTATATAAATAATAATCGATTGTTTTATTGATTTTTAACAATTTAATGTGTTTAGGGGGGTCCATATAATGGTGGCCACACCAGGACGGCTGATGGACATGTTGGAAAAAAAGACTGTCCGTTTGGGTGTTTGCAGATATTTGTGCATGGATGAAGCCGATAGAATGATTGATTTGGGTTTCGAGGAGGATGTTAGGACTATATTTTCATATTTTAATGTAAGTAATAAAAAAAATTGAGTTGATAAATGGGCTCGTTCATCAAAATATTCAACATTCAATATGTTTGAATTTTGTTTGTGATGTATGTTGGTATCTGATGACCCATAGTCCGGCCATTTTGATTTTGTGTGTTGTTTGTTTTCGTTTTAGCTGTATATTAAATACATTTATCGATGGATAATGCCCAATTACACTTTATTTTATTTGATAGCAGAGAAAATTAAGTTCCATTGCTGAATATAATTAGTTAAATACTCATTTACACAAACGATACTCTATTTACACAAATTATTATTTTCTGACCTTACAGTAATTCACGAATCTCCTTAAGTATGATAGATATTATTAAATACATAATTTCGCACATCCATAACCTCGACTAGCTTAATAGTTTAACCCACCAATACCAATCGCCAATATCAATCGGTCTAAATAGCATGATTGCAAAAATTGGAACTGTTGCCCTAACATGTTCACGATTACCAGTCCGGTCATCAGAGAATTCCCCAGTTGGCAGTAAACTCCCAACTGTTGTCTCAGATGAACGAGCCCAATGAAGCTCAAAATTATAGACATTTATGTTACATAAAAACATAGAGCTCTATAATTCTGAGCCACAAATTTGTTTTAATTAGGGGCAAAGACAAACATTACTCTTTTCTGCCACTATGCCGAAAAAGATTCAGAATTTTGCCAGGTCAGCTTTGGTAAAGCCGATTACAATTAATGTTGGGCGAGCTGGTGCTGCTTCAATGAATGTCATTCAGGTATGAATCAATACAATGTTTTCACTTGAAGAATATGTGTGAGCTTTTTAAATGTTGTAGGAAGTTGAGTATGTTAAACAAGAAGCGAAAATTGTATATTTATTGGAGTGTTTACAAAAAACACCACCTCCAGTTTTGATTTTCGCTGAGAAGAAACAGGATGTAGATGCTATTCACGAGTACTTGTTGCTGAAAGGAGTTGAAGCTGTTGCTATTCATGGAGGAAAAGGTAAATTAAATATCATCTATTACCTTAGTTCAAGAAAAAAAATCAGGTTTTTTAAAATGTATTTCAACTTCTAGATCAAGAGGAAAGATCAAGATCTGTAGAAGCCTTTCGTAAGCATCAAAAGGATGTGTTGGTAGCCACAGATGTAGCTTCAAAAGGCTTGGATTTCGCTGATGTTAAACATGTTATCAATTACGATATGCCAGATGATGTGGAAAATTATGGTGTGTTTCAATTCATGACAAAGACTACTGAACTTATGTCGATCGTTTTCTTTATTGTGCTTACCATTGCTAGTACAAATAAAAAACTGGTTTAATTAGACAAAAGTTTCAATTTTTGATAATAAAGAAAACAACGATAACAAGTTTGAGCTAACATCATTTGTTTTAAAAATATGGCAATTAAAGTGAGAATCGATAAAATGTTCTTTTTGTCATAACTTAATTAATAATAATTTAGAGTTGAATCTTGAAAGAATGTTAGAGAAATCTAACAAAATTAGATATTAGTCTAAACATTGAAGTCTATAGGCTATCTAGAAATTCTAAATTGAAGTCTAGGTCGACCGCCAAAAGTTTACGTTCAGTTCAGAGCGCCTGGAGTATCAGGCTTAGAAATTAGAGTTTTAATATTGGAGTCTAGAGGCTCTAGATTGGATTCTAGATGGACCGCCTGTAGTCTAAGTTTAGTTTAGAGCACCTAGAGTGCACCGTCTAGATAGATGTTAGAGTTTAGAGGGCGTCTAGTTTCTAGGTTAAGTCGACTGTCTAATGTCCACGTAAAGTCTAGGGAATCTAGGTCGGTTGCCTAAATTACAAGTTGTCTAGAGTTTAGTGTGCCTGGAGCACAAAATTAAGATATTAAAGTCTTAACATTGGAGTCTAAAGGCTATATATAAATTCTAAATTTGAGTCTAGGTGGACCGCCAAACGGTTTGGCGGTTTAGAGTGCTTGGAGTACCAGGCTTAGAGACTAGAGTTTTAATATTGTCTCAAAAAAAAAGCAATGCAGCATAATGCACTTTTTATGTACTTCTTATTACCATAAACCTTTTTTTGCACCCTTATGGTTTAGGGACAAAAACGATTTTTTTTTTCTTTGGCCTCGGCTTTCGCCATACAGCCATCTACTATTGTATTGTTTTCTATTTTTAATTTAACTAATTCCATACACACTTATTTAAATCATTTGGACGCCACAATACATTCACACTACATCCATGGACCCGGATGGAATAATTTATTATTCATAAATTATTCCACCGGACGGGATTCGAACCCGCGACCTCTTGGTCTGTGGGCAGGGTCTCTACCCACTCGGCCACCGAGGCCCCAAAACGAATTTTCGGTAGCGGAACGGATAGCCAGCCTCCTACCTAGTATATATTATATAAATCGAAAAAAAACTATGCCTTAATTATGCACATTCGAAAGGTGTTAATGAACATTTTTACACTAACCCCAATTTCGAGAAAAAGAAATTTTGATATTTTTGCCGTTTGCACAATGACATTTATTTATTAAATGGTTATTTGTTTATGAATGCGGTTATACTATTGTCTAATTTAATAAATTTTGTATCTCTAATAGTTTATCATTTTTATCTAGCATTTATATTTTTTTCAGGGTGCCCTATTATTGGAGATATGACTTTAGACTTTTTAATTTGACATATAATGCATGATTTCCAACTTAAATTTCCTTTCTATTCATCCTGTATAAAACTTGTCAATCAAGTCATTGTGTTACTGGAATGTTTTTTGACCTACGTAGTATATTTCAGCTCGTTATCTTTATAATTAACAACGTTACGGCAAAAAAAACATTTTTTCAGTTTGCACTTTGACATATTTTTAGTATTTGTATTTCTACTGGTTAACAAGACCCCAATGGTAAACACGGTAAAAAAAGCGGTCATCGATCCAGATCTTTATAACTAGTGATAGTATTTTATTGTTAAATTATTTTTAGTGCACAGGATAGGTAGAACAGGTCGGTCAGGTAAACAAGGAGTAGCAACAACGTTCATCAATAAATCCAATGATGAATCCGTTTTGTTGGACCTTAAACATCTTTTGATTGAGGCTAAGCAAAAAGTTCCTCAATTTCTCGCTGAATTGTGCTCAGAAAACGAGAAGTATCTCAACCTTGGTGGTATGAATTGTTTTTTTATTTCTTATAATCATGTTTTTATATTAATTTACTTTTATTCCAGACGACAAAGGCTGTGCTTATTGTGGTGGTCTTGGTCACAGGATTACCGATTGTCCGAAATTGGAAGCCCTGCAAAACAAACAGGCCTCTAATATTGGACGCAGAGATTATTTGGCAAATACTGCAGCCGATTATTAATGTATGTGTAATTGTATATTTATTGTATCTCACTTTAAATGTTTGTAAATAAATAATTAAATAGAATCATTCTTGTTACTTTATTTACAACACTTTTTTATACTTGTAAATAAAACACTTTTTATTTTGTTTAACCACTATATTTTGCACTTAATTTGTGACTATAGTTTCGACTATCTAGTAGTCATTATGAAACTAAACTTTTAGCAGAGCTGGGCAGGATTGGAATCATTCAGGATTCGAATCCTACTACTTTAGTTCAACTGGATTCGTGATCTGGATTCGTTAAATTTTTTTAAGAGGGTTCGTATTTGAATCCAAATGTGGGTGATTCGAATCCTTATAAAAGGATTCTAATATTTATAAAAGGATCCGAATATTTATAAAAGGATTCGAATATTTATAAAAGGATTTGAATATTTATAAAAATATTCGAATATTTATAAAAATATTCGAAAATCTATAAAAGCATTCGAATATTTACAAAAGGATTTGAATCATCAAAAATAATTTAAATTAATTGTCAGGATTAACATGAAAAATGTGTTTTGTGTGTTTTTAAATTTCTCGTTAAATCACTGTTTTATACGCGTGGCGCATGAAGTAAAATTTCGAGTTTAGAAAAGCCCAGAAAATTTGTCTCGGGTCGCTGCGCGACCCTCGACAAATTTTCACGGGGCTTTTCTAAACTCGAAATTTTACTTCATGCTTAGTCTGGGAGTGGAAAACACTTGTTTAAAGCTTTAAATTAAACCTTAAAAAAAACAGGGAATGTCGCAATTGTTGTATCAAAAAGTAATGACATACCATGGATGTCATTATTTTTATAAAAATCACATTATTTTTTCTTAATTATTTTAGCTGTTACTTTTCTGACATTCGTTGATTTTTGAAAGAGTTCAATTTGAAGCTTTAAACGAGTGTTTTCCACTCCCAGACTAAGCATGAAGTAAAATTTCGAGTTTAGAAAAGCCCCGTGAAAATTTGTCGAGGGTCGCGCAGCGACCCGAGACAAATTTTCTGGGCTTTTCTAAACTCGAAATTTTACTTCATGCGCCACGCGTACAAAACAAAAATATTGTGAATATATGTATATTTGAACCTCACTTCAAATCAGTGTTTTATACGCGTGGCGCATGAAGTAAAATTTCGAGTTTAGAAAAGCCCAGAAAATTTGTCTCGGGTCGCTGCGCGACCCTCGACAAATTTTCACGGGGCTTTTCTAAACTCGAAATTTTACTTCATGCTTAGTCTGGGAGTGGAAAACACTTGTTTAAAGCTTTAAATTAAACCTTAAAAAAACAGGGAATGTCGCAATTGTTGTATCAAAAAGTAATGACATACCATGGATGTCATTATTTTTATAAAAATCACATTATTTTTTCTTAATTATTTTAGCTGTTAATTTTCTGACATTCGTTGATTTTTGAAAGAGTTCAATTTGAAGCTTTAAACGAGTGTTTTCCACTCCCAGACTAAGCATGAAGTAAAATTTCGAGTTTAGAA
The DNA here is from genome assembly GCA_932526585.2 of Philonthus cognatus. Taxonomy (NCBI): domain Eukaryota; kingdom Metazoa; phylum Arthropoda; class Insecta; order Coleoptera; family Staphylinidae; genus Philonthus; species Philonthus cognatus. The sequence continues at coordinate 99,665,486 of OW052244.1, forward strand.
AAGCCCCGTGAAAATTTGTCGAGGGTCGCGCAGCGACCCGAGACAAATTTTCTGGGCTTTTCTAAACTCGAAATTTTACTTCATGCGCCACGCGTACAAAACAAAAATATTGTGAATATATGTATATTTGAACCTCACTTCAAATCAGTGTTTTATACGCGTGGCGCATGAAGTAAAATTTCGAGTTTAGAAAAGCCCAGAAAATTTGTCTCGGGTCGCTGCGCGACCCTCGACAAATTTTCATGGGGCTTTTCTAAACTCGAAATTTTACTTCATGCTTAGCCTGGGAGTGGAAACGCTTGTTTGAAACTTCAAACTGAATGCTTTGATAAGAACATTAAATGACTGAATTTTTGTTTAAAGATAATAACCTACTTTTCAAAATTTTGTTTGATATTATTTGAAGTAAAACTGACATGGTAGCCATAATCTGAAATGTTAAATTTTTCTGACATTTTCTTGTTTCAAGATTGTTTCCCTGGCCTTTTAATATATCTTTCTTCTGTGGGAAACCCCCATTTTGTTAAATTGTATTTGTCATCATCATCATCATCATCTTTATTTGACAAAATAGAATATACATGTTATACAATTCATACTTATATGTTATTTTGTTTGTCAAACAGGTTATCGACCTTAGGTCTTTCCACCTATTTTGTTTCTTCATTCTTCTTTTTTGCAGATATTTTGGTGTTAGTGAGTTATCGACGTGATGCTATAATGGTTTCAAATATTGTGTTAGTGGGAAATTTGTATTTGGATGGGATACGGGGATTTCTGGAAATACAAAAACGTTTAATTATTGAAAAATTATAGGGTGACTTTGAGAATTTTTCCAACAAATATGGATAGCGTTCGTCGATGGGGATAATTTGTGTCTGATCATATAGGGATTCATTTGAGGGATTAAATAGTGGATTGCGTATTTTGGTCAGGGTACGTAGGGAGGATCGCTCTGCAACGAGGATATTTTGTAGGGTGCGTGGGTGAGAGGATAGTAAAATGAAACCATAATCCAGCATCGGGCGGCATATGGTTTTGTAAATTCTCATAGGCGTAGCTTCCTATGGCCTGGGGGGGCTTAGCCCCCCCCAGGATTTCATTAGCCCCCCCCCCCCCCAGAATTCTCAAGGCGCCAACCCGTATAATTAATATTTTCAACAAAATAGTTATTTCCGAATAACATTTTCATATTATGCTGAAATATATTTTGTACTTTGACTGTATAATAATTACCCGAACACATTATGTATATATGTATGTACACAGGAAATAATTTAATTTGTTTATTGTGATATAATTTATTGTTATTTTATATTAATTTCTCGGCACAAATAACATTCGAGGCAAAAATAAAAATATTTATTTTCTAATTTTTCCTAAATGTCATTACCAAAATCAATTATCGTTATTACAAAGTCAATATTATTCGTTTATCATTTCCCACATAAAATGGCATTTTAATAACTTTACAATAATTAATTACGAAATATATTTGTACAACCACATAAAACATTGCAATAAAACTCGAAAATAATATGATAAATTAAAATCTCCGACAGTATTTTTTTACAATCTTGTGTCGAACATACATTGATCCAAATCTTTTGAGGGTGCCCACCGCCGCCGCGCGGCGGTGTTTCGTTTGTATGTATCTCTTTGAGATTCACCGCAAGCGGCAATAAAACTTTCCGATATTTTAACTAGACTCAGCAAAATACATACTGTACTAGACCTTACTTTTTGCCGCCTAACTGCGTGTTTTTGGCAATTTACATTTGTCGGCCACAAATCTTAACTCCGCGCCGTTTACGTTAAACCCGAACCGCGTGATTTAAAAGAAACATCGCAGTTTTTTTCTTGTAAACAAATTTGGTTGGGTGCGGTCCCTGCGGTCACCAAACTTCTTCGGTCTTACCTACTTAATCGTTCCTGTTATGTACTTTACAATGGTTTTAAATCCTACGAATTTTCTCCTACCACTGGTGTTCCGCAGGGCTCTTGCCTAGGACCCCTCCTATTTAACATTTTTATTAATGATCTATTAGGCATGTTTACGTGTCCTGTTTTGGCATATGCTGACGATCTCAAAATATATCTTAACATAAAATCCGTACAGGACGTAGACATTCTACAATCAAATTTAAACATTATTGCTGATTGGTGTAAAAGAGTCAATTTAATACTTAATGTCAGCAAATGTTGTGTGGTAAGCTATTCTCGCACCCATACTTCAATTGAATCAAATTATCAAATTGATGGAATGTCTCTGTCCAGATGTAGCACTTTCAAGGATCTAGGAGTTACATTTGATAGCCAGCTCTCTTTTAAACCTCATATTGACTCAGTCCGAACAAATGCGTCTAAGGCCATGGGATTTATTCTACGTATTAGCCGCGACTTTTCCAATGTTGATGCTATTAAATCTCTATATTCCGCCTTCGTATTGAGTAAGTTGGAATATAACAGTTTAATCTGGTTTCCTATTTATGCTAGTCACTCTCTTGTGTTGGATCGTCTTCACCGTCGGTTTTTAAAATTTCTCTCTTTTAAACTTGACCACTCTTATCCTCCGATTGGAATTTCGAACGATGATCTTCTTCAGCGTCACCAATTCGAATCCCTTGCCGACAGAAGAACTTTGAGATGTGCCACGTTTATGAAGAAACTCGTAGATGGGAAAATCGACTGTCCAGAAATTCTCGCAAGGGTTCCGTTTAATGTCCCTGTGAAGTCTACACGGTTTTCATCAACATTCCGCTTACCAACGGCGCGCTCTAATGTGTTACAGCGTTCACCAGTGACTGTGTTGTGCCAGTGCTCCGAAAAATTATTCAACGATATTTTTATTCAATAAATCATACTATCCTGTAATATGTATTCACTGTTCACGAACTTACATGTATCTTTCCTTTTCTTATTTATTCAAATTTTTGTTCTGTAATTGGGTTTATCCTGTTGGACAATAAAGTTATTATTATTATTAAGTGTTGAAAGTATCTAAATAGAAAGTGTTTAATATTATTGCAGCTAATAAACTAATAATAAGTAGTAATAATTAAATAATATTACCAATAGTGTTTGTGGAAATTTTGTTGAACTGAACTTGAAGTTGTGTTGGAATTATTTGTGTAAATATTTTTTCTTTGGACACATTTGTGTGTTTAAAAACATTTTTAAAATGAGTTTTGATATACGAAAATATTTCAAGAAATCCAAATCTCCATCTCTTACGGAACAGAACAGTCCTACTCCTAAAGATACTAAACCGACTAAACGTGTAGTGGACAATGAACCTGTCGCTAGTAGCTCAAAATCTTACGTCAGTCTTACTCCAGAATGCAATAAAGAAAACATTCAGAATGAACCTGTGGCGAGTACTTCGAAATCTCTTGACAGTGATATAGCAGCATCATCACAAATATTATCTTTAGTTGACGATTTAGGCACCATTGATGCGGGTCCAATTCAACCGAAATTGCTAAAGTACCCAAACAGTTTTATGAGTGGCCAAAACCGATCTTTTAATTGTAAATATTTTAATGAATTTAAATGGCTAGAATATAGTATTAAGCAAGACAGAGTATTCTGTTTCGCATGCAGACATTTTTGTTTTGGGAACATACGAGAACAAAACGATGATGATATTTTCACAATTATTAAAACCAATACCGATATTCAAAATTTTACAAATCAATTAAATAAATTATTTACTAGCATAAATTTTACATATGAAATTGAGATCAATGGTCAACTTCCTTTCTTAGACCTACTAGTTATAAAAAACAATAACAAATTATCCTTTAATATTTTTAGAAAACCCACCCACACCTTTAATTACATTCACTCAAGTTCACATAGTCCTTTCAAACATAAACTATCGTCTTTTAATAGTATGATTTATAGAGCTATCCAGTTACCAATATCTGAAGAAAATAGAAAAAGTGAGTTTACATTAATTTTAGATTTAGCCAAAGCATTAAATTACGATACTAACATTATTCAGAAATTAATCAATAAACATAAAAGAACACATTCCATTCGTCTAGCATCACGTTTTGAACCAATAATAGAATCTAATACAAATAAAAATTACTGTAAAATTATTCACGAACCAAAATTAACTAATCAAATTAATAAAATTTACAAAAAATTCAATCTTAAACCTGCATACTACACAAAAAACAAAATTAAACTTTTATTGGGGAATACTTTTAAGAAAATTGATGATCATGAAAAGTCTGGGATTTATTCATCAAAATGCAGCAATTGCAACAAAATGTATATTGGAAAAACTATACGAAATTTAAAAACTAGGTTTAAAGAACATATTTACCATACTAAAAACCATAACCCAGATAAATCTGCGATAGCTCATCATACATTAACCACGGGACACAAATTTATTATAAATAATTTGAAATTACTAAAAGAATCTAACCATTTTCAACTAAACATGTTAGAAGCAATTGAAATGCACAAAAATAGGAATAACCTTCTAAATTTTGATTTAAGTCCTTTAAACAACCCACTTTTAAATTTAATTCCTTAAACTAGCCTGCCTTTATCTGATTTCAAATAAATCGCACTTGGTTGTGAAAATAGTTGTATTTCTATTTTTATTTATTTACGAAAATGTCAATTAGTTTTTTCTATTGATAAAGGGTACATTGTACCCGAAATGTACATATAGAATTAAAATAAAAAAGTGAAGTAAAAGGAATAAAGGAATAACTTAACTAATTACCATTAAACTAACCTTCACGTAACTCAAACAAGAATATCTTAGATAAAAAAAGGATTTAATTCGTGGAAAAAACAAAAGGAATTATTTGAAAAACACGCATCTTCCATAAATCATCGACAATGCCAGGATAAGTGGCTTACATATAAACAGCAAGAAGCAAAACAATCAAATGTGCTTAGTCTAGTGCAAAATACAAGCGAAGAAGAGAATATGGAAAAAGAAGATTATGTAAAAAAGCTTTTCGATGTAGTAATATTACTGGGTCGTACTCCTTATCCTTATGATGAAACTAAAACATCCGTCAATAAAGGATTGTTTTTTAGAAACAGGGGAATTGTTATCCAAATACGATAAATTTTTTGAAACATATTTTTCCAAAAAAATGTATTTGTGCCCCCAAATACAAAATGAGATGTTATCAATTATATCGTCTGAAGTGCTGTTAACCGTTTCAAAGGAGATTCGTCAGGGTGGAGTAGTGGCAGTTATTATGGACGAAGCTCGATGTTTTAAAGAAGAGCAAATGTCAATAATATTAAGGTATCCTAAAGACTTAGATATAGAAGAACATTTTATTGGGTTTATAAATTGCTCCGAATCGCGCGATGCAGAGAATTTAGTACGCCTTTTAAATGAAAATTTGAAAAAACTTAATATTCATGACATTCCTATAATTGCCCAATCATATGATGGTGCCTCTGTTATGTCCGGAAAACATAAAGGTGTTCAAGCAGTAGTAAAGCAAAACCACCCCTGTGCTGTTTATACTCATTGTTTAGCACACAAATTAAATTTAGTTATTGTGAATAGCTGTCAAAACATTCCGACAGCTATAGATTTTTTTAATACTATGGAAGCTATTTACAATCATTATGGAAAACTAGCCAATCATAAACGGCTCAAAGATCTTCAGGCCACATTAGGCATAACACATAAAGCAATTAACAGCTTAAGTACTACAAGATGGTCGTGTAGATACCAAAATTGTGTAGCAATAAAAGAAAACTTTGATGCCATTTGCAATGACCTAGAATATGAAATTAGAGAAAGAAAAGATAAAGATGCAGTAGAGGCACGGGGAATATTAATCTCCATCACATCTGCTATATTTGTGGTAACATTATTTTCCAAGAAATATTAACGAATTTAAACATACTGAGTAATTATCTACAAAAAAAAGACATAACGTTGGGCAGTGCAAATGTATTGATAATTGGTGTTCTTTCCACATTGAAACAACAACGGGAAGTGTTGAAACCAATGTGGGAAAAAATTTTGAAATTTTCAGAGGAAAGAGATATTTCTTTAACAATTCCCAGGTTATTGAATCCCACATTCCTGGCAACACCGAGGAACCAGTTGAAGATGAAGGTTATTGGCGCCGAATTTACTTTCAAGTATTAGATCAAATAATTAATAATATGGAAACCAGATTCCAATCAACTGATTTCGCGTCGTCGTTAGACAATTTCCTCAAATTGGATTTCAATGGCGGCAGATTTTTCGTTGAATTCTACAAACAATTATTTCCCGTAGATATGGATATATTAGAATCAGAAATGAAAGTTATGAAAAACTTTATGAGTGCAGAAAGACACTCTCTGGATGAATTAAAGTTACATATAAATGAAAAACTTGTACCTAATCTCTATAAGTTCTGGCAAATTGCTAGAACTGTCCCAGTCTCATCTGCATCCGCGGAAAGAAGCTTCAGCGCAATGAGACGTGTGAAAACTTATCTCAGAACTACAATGAGCCAAGAGAGGTTTAGTGATTGCGCTATTCTACATATAGAGGGAGACCTAGTTAAAAAGCTGGATTTATCTATATTAACTTCCAAATTTAAGTCAGCAAAGGCACGCCGCCATCTGGTGTAAATAAAGTAAGATATAAGTTATAGTATATAAAACATGAAAACATCCTGCAGTAAATTTTTTCAATTTTCAGTATGGGTTTGGTTTCCATGTTGTAGTCTATGAAGACACCACTCAAAACAATAATTCACAAATTATGAACAACAATTTCTTCTTCTTTATATTAGTATTGTTTATTTATTATTTTATATTAAAATTTATAGGTTTGTAAAATGTTAGACCCATTTATTATTTATTTCAATAAAAAATATATTGTATAATTAATAAGTATAATTTTCTCCGAATATTATAATGACGATATAAATAGCGATTTTTCAAAACTCTTTTGTCCATTTTCTTATTTCAATGATAAAAACTACATTAAAAATATAAAATTACATGTATGCTTATGAAACTTAAATGTTTAACTTACAGTTTATATAGAAAATAAGTTATTCATTCTAAACAAAATATTTGTAAATGATAGATACAGTTAATATGCCCTTTTTAGTTCAAGCTCACAAAAACAGTTATTTTACAAACTCATTTCAGACCGTATAATGAAAAATGGTTGATATATTTCGTATAGATAGGTGAATTCAACATTAGATACGGTAAGTGGACATGTTTAAGAAATAGTAATATTTAATTATTATTATTTGCGAATACTAATACCACTAAGATAAAAATAAATCAATTTTCTCTTGAATTAGATTTTCGCCCGTTTTACATTCAGCAATGGGCCTATAGCCCCCCCCCCCAGAATTTTGCCTTCGCTACGCCTATGTAAATTTTAGTGGCCGTTTTAGTTGAAATGCCTCTGTTTTTGAAGGTGAGGCATCTAAAATGTTTAGCCCTTGCTATGATGTTGGATTTTGTTTTTTTGGCATGTTGTTGGAAGGAGAGTTTCTGGTCGAAGGAGATACCTAGGTATTTACATAGAGGGGAGGGTGGGATGGGCATGTTATTTATGAGGACTGTGGGAGAATTTTCAGATATTCTGTGGTGTGGGATAAGGATTTGAGATTTATTTGGATTAATGGATATTCTCCATTTTAGGAACCAGGATTGGATTGTGTCAAGGAGTGCCTGTAAGGATGCTATTGCGGAGTTGAGATTGGTAGCATGGGAGACAAGGGCCGTATCATCTGCAAACTGTAGGACATATTGGGAGGAATTAAAGTATTTGGGGTCCTCATTATACAGATCGTGGGTGAATAGGTTGTATAGGAGAGGGGAAAGTTTGTTTTTGTCAATTATGAGGTTAATTTTATAAATTTTACCTGCTGATTTTGACAAATTTAATAATATTATATGGCTTTTTTTGTTAGTGCTTTGGTCAATTTGAGTATAATTATATGACTTGTCTCTGACTTTCCCGGTTGTAATGATATTCAGTGATTTTTTTATTTACGTAATTTTCAGGCATTCGTCGATTTTAAAATAGAGTTCAATTTGAAGTTTTGAACGAGTGTTTCCACTCCCAGGCTAAGCATGAAGTAAAATTTCGAGTTTAGAAAAGCCCCGTGAAAATTTGTCGAGGGTCGCGCAGCGACCCGAGACAAATTTTCGGGCTTTTCTAAACTCGAAATTTTACTTCATGCGCCAAGCGTACAAAACACTGATTTGAACTGAAGTTCAGAAACACAAATACATCTTGAATCAAAGTAACAGGGAATCAGATATTTAGTCTGTTATCACCCATGTTTAGTGTTAATAATAAATAATTACGTTTTGAATATTTTTGTCAAAACAACAGGTATCGATATGTATACAGGGTCCTGCAACAGTGCGTCGGGCTTTCCTAGCGCCTTTCCCGTGAAAAAAACAAAAAAATGTTTCCTACAAAAAGTTATTGATTTAAAAATCTTTATGGCGTAAAATTATTTTCAAACATACAGGGTGTCCCAATTTTGCGGTATAACAAAAATATTTGTTTTTTTTAATGGAACACCCTGTATTTATTCAACTTTTCTAATGACATTTTTCAACCTCTACATTGTTATCCATTTGGTTTTTTATTATGTTACAGTGTTGCCAATTTACAATTTTTTTCTTCAAGTATCATGCATAAGCAAGCTCAACTTTAAAAAATCGTAGCGACCTCGTTTTTTGAAGGTAAGAATAACTGTTAGCAGATATCTCAGTGTAGTTAATAAGCAACGTTTTATTAATGAGCAATTTAAATTTAGTAATACAGGGTGTTCAGAGAAACATGCCAAACTTTGCAAATTTCAAAGCGGTGTAACCCATTTTTTTTTAAATGGAATGCTCCCTATTTTATGTCATTGTTCGATAGGTCTATTTCTTCTCTTCAATTTGATGGGCATATCTTGTGTCTAAACCCTATAGTTATTGAGATATTCAATATTTGTCACCAAAGTATTCATTTAATTACATTTCTATGCACTCTAGTAGGCCATGCTGACGCGAAACAACTGTCAAAATGTCTATTACTTACATTTTGACAGTTGTTTCGTCTCAATGTGAGATGAATAAATGTGAGATGAATAAATACAGATAATACTTCAAAATTATTAATACAAAAGTGAAACGATACTACAGTAAATGTTAAAAATGTTTTCCATTTTCATTTAGGCACAAATTAATTCGCCGCTGAAAAGACCTATTCACTCTTCCTAACATTTCAGGTGAAATACTTGCAAAAGCATTAATAATTCGTTGCTGCATATTCATTGGGGTTGTTGGTGCTTCCTTATAAACAATTTCTTTTACATATCCCCACAAGAAAAAATCAATTTTTGTTAGATCCGGAGATCTAGCAGGCCATCTAGTGGTTCCATTCCTACCAATCCATTGGTTGGGGAAAATACCATCAAGAAATGTCCTCACATCTCGCGAGAAGTGCGCAGGTGCCCCGTCTTGTTGAAACCACAGCCTGTTTCTTGTATGTTGAGGTATATGAACTAATAACCCGGGTAATACATTTCGCATAAAGTGCAAATACATATGCCCATTTAGATGGCCTTCGAAGAAATGTGGACCTACCACATGGTTTCCAATAATTCCTCCCCAGACATTCAATGACCATCGATGCTGATGATCAACTTGTCTCATAACATGCGGATTTTCAGTTGAATAATAATGAAAATTGTACCTGTTGCTGTCAACAGGCACAATTTTCATTATTATTCAACTGAAGGTCGTCGAAGGTAGGTCGTCGCCTCACTGTTATGGATCGTCGCCTCATCCGTGAATAAAACATACTGGAAAAAAACGGAGGATCCTCCTGTATTTTTAGTCTTACCCAGATACAAAATTCGGAACGAAACTGAAAATCAGTATTACTCAGTTCTTGATGTAACTGAATATGATATGCATGATATCGATTTTTCTTCAGAATGCGTTGTACTGACCTCTCGCTTATGCTGGTTGCTTTACAGATGTCTTTTTGGCTCAAGTTGGGATGCTCAGTTGCTGTTAAGAGCACTAAAAATTGGTTTTCCTCATTGGTGATAGGTTTTGTTCATTCTTGTTTTCTGTAATGTACACTTCCCGTTTCAATAAATCTATTGAGCAGGTTCCTAAAACTTTTCTCTTCCGGATGTCTTCTGTCGGGATAACGTGTCGCGTAAATTCTAGCCGCCAATAAACAATTTCTATCAGTCTCCCCTAATACAAAAATCATATCGACTAGTTCGTCTTTTTCGAAATTCATCGTAATTATATGCTGTCTACTTTTACCACGAAACGAAGAATCACTTTACAAATCACAAATTAACGTTTCGAATTTCGACATAATTAAATGTCACACTGACACTTACATTACATTTTGACAGTTGTTTCGTCGCAGCATGGCCTACTAGAGTGCATAGAAATGTAATTAAATGGATACTTTTGTGAAAAATATTGAATATCTCAACAACTATGGGGTTTAGACATAAGATATGCCCCATCAAATTGAAGAGAAGAAAAAGACCTATCGAATAATGACATAAAATAGGGAGCATTCCATTTAAAAAAAATGGGTTATACCGCTTTGAAATTTGCAAAGTTTGGCATGTTTCTCTGAACACCCTGTACTACTAAATTTAAATTGCTCATTAATAAAACGTTGCTAATTAACCACACTGAGATATTTGCTAAAAGTTATTCTTACCTTCAAAAAACGAGGTCGCTACGATTTTTTAAAGTTGAGCTTGCTTATGCATGATACTTTAAGAAAAAAATTGTAAATTGGCAACACTGTAACATAATAAAAAACTAAATGGACAACAATGTAGAGGTTGAAAAATGTCATTAGAAAAGTTGAATAAATACAGGGTGTTCCATTAAAAAAAACAAATATTTTTGTTATACTGCAAAATTGGGACACCCTGTATGTTTGAAAATAATTTTACGCCATAAATATTTTTAAATCAATAATTTTTTGTACGAAACATTTTTTTGTTTTTTTCACGGGAATGGCGCTAGGAAAGCCCGACACACTGTTGCAGGACCCTGTATATTAATGTTGCCAAAAAAAAATGGAATCAAATTTATTCTTAAAGGATTTGTATTCGTGATTCGAATCATACTTACCTCTTACGAATCCTTTATTCGAGTATTCGTGATTCGAATCATATTGGGTGATTCGTATCCTTTTTACGAGGATTCGTCTCAGCTCTGACTTTTAGTTTAATAATGACTACTAGATAGTCAAAACTATAGTCACAAATTATGTGCAAAATATAGATGTACCACAAAGTGAACGCCTACAACACAAAATAGTTACTTTTTTATGCGACCAATATTTTATTTAGTTCATTTAATTAAATCAAACTTCAAATTTTCAATGTGTTTTAATAACATTACCTTTATTTAATGTGTACAATAATTACAAAATATATGTCATATATCACCTAGGATTCGAGATATTAAGGAAAACTTTATCATAAGGAACCCACTAAAAAATTGCAAGAGTAACAAGGTGTAAATGGAACATTCTAATCACCTAAAGAAAACAAGAAATAGAGAGTAAAGCACACAATTTCCTCATTAGAAATAAAATCAACACACAAAAAGTAAAATAAAATCACCAACACAAGTTTCCGTTAAAAAAAAAATCCCTTTTCAAACAAAAAATTAAATCTAAACTACAGCAAATGGGGTTTCACAGACAACAAACATTAAAATCAATCTCAGTTACAATAAAATTCATTAAAATAAAATTGAATTTCATTTTTTTTTTAAATCAACAGTCTGATACATGACTAGAAATTTTGAAAAAACACTGAAGATACACGAGATTCTTAGGAACGCAACGACATCTACATTAAAATACACGTAGTTTTTTTTTTGTAAGTTTTTCCAAGCGGATGACGAGAGGTTTATGTTAATTTTTATAAAACACGTCGTTGTCACGTGGAATGCGATTTACAAACATTTGTATCAAAAAAGAAGAGAAAGGTAGTATAAGTAAATGCATGGCCTTGAATGAATGTATTGAAAGAGTTTAATAGATAAAATTAAAGTCGAATATAATATGATTAAGTTCATTTTCTATCAAATTGTTGTTAAGTTTACTTTACTTCCTTATTAATAGGCATTAGTAGACTACACTAAAAAATACTGTTGTTATTCCTTACTTCACTTTTTACTTTCCCCCGTATGTAATACAAAGAGAAAGTATTGTTTTCGTGAAAATTTTCGAATCAAAAATTTTAGCGGAAATATCCGTTTTGAGGTCCCCTGAGTCGAATAAGACCATTTTTGAAAAATGTCTGTCTGTCTGTTTGTCTGTGTGCGCTGTACCGCAAAAACCGCTAAAGATATCGAGATGAAACTTGAAACTTAAGCTTTTCGTTACAATCGGAAGAACTGAAAAGCTTTTGGTGAAAATCGGAAAACCGGAAGTGGTACTTTACTCTTAGCGTTTTTCAGTTTTTTCAGATTTTTTCAATAAATGTTCATCAAACAAAAAATTCTTTCAAATAAAAGTTGTAGATAATAACAAAATGAAGATGTATTGTTCACTTACTTTTTGTCATAGCACTCTTAGTTTTTGAGATATTTCAAAAGTTGTGTGTTTTATCTAGTTATTGGTGTGTGACAGTGTATGTGTCGATAAAATTGAAAAATGTTTCAAATAAAAGTTGTAGGAAATGAAAAACTAAAGATTTTTTGTAGATTCACTTTTTGTCATAGCACTCTTAGTTTTTGATATATTTAATAAATAGTGTTTTTTATCTAGTCATTGATTTGTGTCAGTGTATGTGTTGATACAATTGAAAAATGTTTCAAATAACAGTTGTAGGTAATAAAATATTAAAGATTTTTTGTATCTTTACTTTTTGTCATTTTTTTTGTCACTCTTAGTCTTTGAGATAATTAATAAATAATGTTCTTTTATCTAGTCATTGGTTTGTCTCAGTGTATGTGTTGATACAATTGAAAAATGTTTCAAATAAAAGTTGTAGTTATCAAAAAGTTGAAGACATTTTGAAAATAATAATGCTACAAATATTTTAAAAGTGATTTAATACGCAATTTACGGGGGAAAGTACTATGATGGACACATCACCATTTTTATTTGTATCGTTAGATGTACATTTTGAGACACAAGGTGCTCATTATCAATAACAAACTTAGCCTGTGTCTCGAAATATACATCTAACGATACAAATAAAAAGTGAAGTAAGGAATAACAGTCTTTTTTAGTGTAATAATCACTTCACATAAACTCAAAAACATAGTTATTAGTAGACTACATTAAATATTGCTTTGTAGCCACAGTTTTTTAAAATTTAAAATAGACAACAGGTCTTAATGTGAGTTAAGGGGGTATTACCAATCTTTTTTTTTCAAAAAATCGATTTTTTTTCCCATTTTTCGGTACTTTGGAATGTTTACTTTCATCCCTCCAAGCCGTTTTCCGATCCGCGAATGCGTTCTCCAGTTTTTCGCGCATTGAATGAAGAAGTGCAGAGGCTCGAAAACGACTCACCACGCGCAGCTGTGCGGTCGGGACTGATAATGCTCTGCTATGATGTTGTCGATCTCAGATGTTTATTATTTCGGTTGGAATCAGTGTACATGTGACTTGCGTCCCGCGTGCTTAACCTCAGTTGTAAACATGCCGAATTTAAAGCGCAAAGGCAAAAAAGGTGGTGCTGGTTTTGTCACCAGGAAGAAAACGAAGCATTTTGCGGAAAATCAACACACCATGAAAAATGATACGGCTAATGTGAAGTTTACGGGATGTTCTCGAAAATTGATTTTTTATATTGATACTTGTAAAATCGCGGATGGAATGGCCGAAAATGACGAAAAAAAAGTGCGGAAACAACGTTTAGCCCCATTTTGGGGCCCCGAAAGGTTGGAAATCCGTTTACTTAAAATGTGTTTTTTAGCCGGAAAAAATAAAATGTGGTGATAATATGTATTCGTTTCACAAAACTCAATTGTTTAAATGTGTTTTTATAAAGATAGGACTTACGGATTGCTTAAAACTTCTACTTAAAGATTACGATTTTTGGCAGGTTAAGTTGTTGACAATTACTTCTTTTGTTGATTTTTGTTGACACACATAACCTGTCAAAAATCGTAATATTTAAGTGAAAGTTTTAAGCAAACTGTAAGTCCTATCCTTATAAAAACACATTTAAACCATTTAGTTTTGTGAAACGAATACATATAATCACCACATTTTATTTTGTGCACAAACACTGTTGAAATACACCAATTTTCACCCTTTCGGAGCCCCCAAATGGGGCTAAACGTGGTTTCCGCACTTTTTTTTCGTCATTTTCGGCCATTCCATACACGATTCTACAAGTATCAATATAAAAAATCAATTTTCGAGAACATCCCGTAAACTTCACATCGGCCAATGATACTTCGCGAGTGAGCACGTCGGCCGAAAAGCTGCGCAGTGGGTTCGAAGATATTTCGGACGACCCCAACAGCTGCTACGTGTTGCTGAACTTCCTGACGGTGTTCAACTTCCTGTCAACAACTCTGAAGTGCAAAACTTGTGATAGGGACGTCACTTTCTCGCGGTCTGCAATTCGAGGCCTTGGATTTAAACTACTGATCGAATGTGAGTGCGATCCGCGTTCAGTGTCGTCTTGTGCTCGAATTGGACAATCATACGAAGTCAATCGTCGTCTGATGTTCGTAATGCGTCTTTTCGGAGTCGGACAGCGGGTCGTAAACTTGTTCTGCGGGCTGATGGACCTGTCAGATGGATTCGGAAATTCAGCGTACGTCGCCTTCCTGGAGAATCTGTACGTTGCGGCGAAAGCTGTTTTCCAGTGTGTTTGCAGCAAAGCAGTTCAAAAAGATATCGCAAAAAATGAACAACATGGAAACACACCAACCCAACTGTCAGTGTCGGGTGACGGCTCCTGGAAACGGCGCGGTTTTTCATCTCTCTACGGTATAACTTCGCTGATTGGGACTTATTCGAAAAAAGTCCTTGATTGCGTCATAAAATCATCGTATTGTCACGGGTGCAGTTTGAAGAAAGGTTGTACGGGCACTCCTGAGTACGAAGAATGGCTGGCTCAACATGCAGAGGAATGTCTTGTCAATCATGATGGAAGTTCGGGAAAGATGGAAGTCGACGCGGTTCAAGAGATGTTTGCCAGGTCAGAAGAGCTGCATGGAGTTCAGTACAAATACTACATCGGGGACGGCGACACGAAAACTTTCAAGGCTCTTCTCTCCATGGATCCTTATTCCGATTTGACCGTGAAGAAGAAAGAATGTGTCGGGCACGTTCAAAAGCGGATGGGTAGCAGACTTCGTGCAGCGAAGAAGCAAAACAAAGGCATTGGCGGTAAAGGATCAGGCAAGTTGACAGACAATTTGATAAAGCAGTTGACGATATACTACGGTTTGGCGATCCGACGACATGCTAATTCGGTTGAGGACATGAAGAAAGAAGTGTGGGCTACGTTTTTACATAAATGTTCAACCGACAAGGACCCGAAACACGACAATTGCCCGGAAGGAAGCGACAGTTGGTGCAAGTGGCAGCCGGCGAAGGCTACAGGTACCCTGGACCAGTTTCACCACGATGCGCCGCTAACAGTCAAAGTTCAGAACGTCATTCGGCCCATCTACGAGGCTCTTTCCGAGGACGATCTGCTCAGGAGGTGCCTCGGTGGGCACACGCAGAATTCTAATGAAAGCTTTAACGCCTGCGTGTGGAAACTGACGCCAAAGCATTTAAACTGTGGGGCGAAAACAGTTGCAATTGCAACTTATCTGGCAACCGGAATATTCAATGATGGGTTTTCGTCGGTGTTAAAAGTAATGAGCACCCTGGAAATCCGCATCGGCCTGCAAGCCAAGGCTTTTCAGGCGAAGATAGATGAGGAACGCAAGCAGCGAGCGGAGAAGCGGCTGACTCCAGCGGCTCGGGAGGCCCTCAACCGCTGTCGACAGGAGCAAGCATCCCGAAACCAGTTTTACGAGAAAGAGGAGGAAATCTGGTATGGTGCTGGGATAGCTGACTAGTGCTAAGAACCCCCAAAATGGTTTTAAATCATGCCAAATCTTTAAACGCGTTTTTCTCGAAACGACATTTTTGTTGACGGGCGAAGACTTTTCTCAAAAACTATAACTCATATTGACTTGAGCTTTTGCGATTTCTGTTCCTTATTAAATTCTCTGGAGCTTCTCCCACGGCCAATTGAAAATATTAACATTTAATATTTTTTAAGCGCGTTGAAACAGGAAAAAAATGGGGTCAAAATCGACTGTTTTTCTTCACATGGCCGCCATTTTGTTAATTTTTGAGATTTTTGCATGACAGAGGGAGAAGCTCCAGAGAATCTTATACAGATTATTAATTGCATACCAATTTCTATTTCAGATGAGTCATCTCCGAAAAAACTCTTCGCCCGTCCAAGAAAACACGGCGAACATGCACCCATTGGCCGCCATTTTTATAAAAAACCACGGGTCAAAAACAAACAAAAAAAACTTCTGGATACTCTTTTTCGTTCAATAAACAATAATCAAAAGTCAAAAGGGCGAATAGTATTCATTTTACCTCGAAAAAAAAATTGTTGAAAAACGGTCTGAAAAAGGCCGAAAGATTGGTAATACCCCCTTAAGAGTTCAAAATGTTTTAGCAATGAACAGTTGATAAGATAGTTATTTTTTAAAAATCAGAAAAAGTATAAATTTAAATTAAATCACATAATTTCAGTCAAGTTCGAGATTACAAAACAAAATTCATTGGAATTTAAAAAAAATATTTTGCTAAAATCATTTTAGCATCTTCATAAATATTGGATTGGTTAAAATAACTCATCGTTCTTCTAAATGAACACTTTTAACGAATGTTTTCCACTCCCAGACTAAGCATGAAGTAAAATTTCGAGTTTAGAAAAGCCTAAGAATTTGGATTGGCCGCGTAGCGAAGCGAAGCGGCCAATCCAAATTCTTAGGCTTTTCTAAACTCGAAATTTTACTTCATGCGCCCTGCTTAAAAACACTGATTTACAGTGAAGTTAAAAAAACAAACACATACAACGATTATAGGCAACCTAATATACGTTAGAATTATTGGGTTGTCTATAATCACTGTTTTAAACAATTTGTTCAGCGCAGAATTTGACTTACGTTTTATCCACATCTACATATTGGATTGCTAAAGCCATATATTTTAAACTTTGCGATATTTCAGTGTTTTATACATGTAGCGAGTTTAGAGAAGCCTATCTGGATTGGCCGCTCCACTTTGTTATGCGGCCAATCCAAATTTTCAGGCTTTTCTAAACTTCAACTAAACATGTGTGCATAATTGTCATTTTTAAATACAGGGAATTTTTTTTTCAGGTATACACTGTAAATATTACATTTGTTGTTTTTTTTTTAAATTTCAATTTGAATCTTTAAAAGAGGGTTTTCCACTCCCAGACTAAGCATGAAGTAAAATTTCGAGTTTAGAAAAGCCTAAGAATTTGGATTGGCCGCGTAGCGAAGCGGAGCGGCCAATCCAAATTAGGCTTTTCTAAACTCGAAATTTTACTTCATGCGCCACGCTTAAAAACACTGATTTACAGTGAAGTTCAAAAACACACACATACAACAACAATTATAGGCAACCTAATATACGTTACAGTTATTGGGTTGCCTATAATCACAGTTTTAACAATTTGTTCAGCGCAGAATTTGAGTTACGTTTTATTCACATCTGTATATTAGATTGCTAAAGCCGTATATTTTAAACTTTACGATATTTCAGTGTTTTATACGTGTAGCGCATGAAGTAAAATTTCGAGTCGAAATTCTAATTCATGCCCCACTGTATATCAAAATATAAATTGTAAT
Organism: Philonthus cognatus; assembly: GCA_932526585.2. Lineage (NCBI taxonomy): Eukaryota > Metazoa > Arthropoda > Insecta > Coleoptera > Staphylinidae > Philonthus > Philonthus cognatus. Next base: position 99,683,375 of record OW052244.1, read on the forward strand.
AATTTGTTATGATCATAGCGCGGATTTTTGCAGGGATCGCTCATGAACCGCTGTCGCCCACTTGAGTTAAGCATATAACGCACGCGACTGGGCGTCAAATACACAAACAGACGACTGCATCACTAGACACAGCCGTAATCATCCACTGTACACAATCGCGGGCGTTATATGCCCAACTCAACAGAGCGGCCCCGGTTCATGAACGATGCCAAAATCCGCGCTATGGTTATGATATATGCAATGGATATTTAAAAAGCAATTGAATTTGATAAAAAATGAACTTATATTCTTTTCTTGAATAATTTTCTCACTTATCACTTGGTGAAACATTTTTAAATATTGATAATGAAGGTTTAAATTAAATTACACTTGGTTTGTTTCACAATTTTTTCCTTTACTATTTACTCGACTAGTTTCGCGTTTTACAGCATTATCAGGAGTGATAATGCTGTAAAACGCGAAACTAGTCGAGTAAATAGTAAAGTAAAAAATTGTGAAACAAACCAAGTGTAATTTAATTTAAACCTTCATTATCAAAACTTATATTCACTGTCGAAAACCATTGCAATCCCAACTTATAAAAATTATTGAATGTGTTTACATTTTACGTGCAACTCCTTATTTTTAAACCTTCTCAGTTTCGATTGAATATTTCGGTGGTGCCGAAAAATGCACCTCTTCCAACAACTTGGGATCCTTCTCTGGCAACGCTTCCGCCTCGCACTCCTCCTCCGAAACGATCCCTTTCTCGTCCTCGTTAATAACCTTCTTCTCACTGGTAATGCTCAGCCAGAGCGCGACCAAAACTGCCGAAGCGATCGCCGAGAGCAGAACCCATTTCGGGAGGCCCGAATTCCTCGAGGCACAGTCCAACCAATCGCCGCCGCTTGGTTGCTTGTCGGTGATTTCCACGAGGGTACCGATTGGCATTGTTCGGATTTTCGTTTCGGGGATTTTGTACGCCACGTTGTAGCCCATTTCAATTTGACTCTGAATCAGAGGGTCGGAGAGCAGTTCAGTTTCGAGTAGCTCCATGTCGGGTTCGATTAGGGTTATTTTGGGGGGGTCTTGATCGATGAAGACCACAATGTTTGATTGCTCGCTTTCCTTCTTTTTTGACATCGCGTTGCAGCCTGCCAGGCAGGAGTTTGTCTTTGGTTCTTCTGTGTATGCTTCATTGCAAGCTAAAATTTTAAAGAAATATAAAACGTTACGATAAAAAAAAACTGTTATCTATTTAATAAAATAATTAAAATAAGTTCAATTAGAAAATATAAATCTAGTCATCATATTCCGATAATTACAGCATTTTTTAAGTTTGCGGGAATTTCTTGTTTAATGTTAATTTGAAGCTTGTAATGAGTGTTTTCCACTCCCAGACTAAGCATGAAGTAAAATTTCGAGTTTAGAAAAGCCTAAGAATTTGGATTGGCCGCGTAGCGAAGCGGAGCGGCTAATCCAAATTAGGCTTTTCTAAACTCGAAATTTTACCTCATGCGCCACACGTATAAAACACTGAAATATGGTAAAGTTTAAAATATACGGCTTTAACAATCTAATATGTAGATATGAATAAAACGTGAGACAAAAAAAAACTGTTAGGCTTATAGTAATATAGTAATTAAGTAAATATTCTTATTTTGTTCTTAAAGGTTGAGTGGAAGATCAGCAATATCTCCTGGAGATGTATATGCTGAACTCCGCCTTTTTTCACTATGCTGCCGTATTTTGTGTAATGTATTGTTAATTTAATTATTGTAAAAAGCATTATAGCGGAAATAAAGATTTAAAAAAAAAAAAAAATCTGCTCTGAACAAATTGTTAAAACAGTGATTATAGGCAACCCAATAACTATAACGTATATTAGGTTGCCTGTAATCGTTGTTGCATGTGTGTTTTTTGAACTCCACTGTAAATCAGTGTTTTCAAGCGTGGCGCATGAAGTAAAATTTCGAGTTTAGAAAAGCCTAATTTGGATTGGCCGCTCCGCTTCGCTACGCGGCCAATCCAAATTCTTAGGCTTTTCTAAACTCGAAATTTTACTTCATGCTTAGTCTGGGAGTGGAAAACACTCGTTAAAATTCTGAAATTAACCGCTTTGAAACAACGAATTCCCGCAAATTCAAAAAATGCTGTAATTATCAGGATCTGTATACTCAAAAGAAAAATGCCCCATATGTTCTGTTTAAAACACGTTTTAAACGTGTTTTAAATGCATTTTAAACATGTTTTTAATTGTTAATGTTTTAAACGCTGTTTCAATGAAAAAAACACGTTTTGTAAAAAATTCAAAAAATGCTGTAATTATCAGGATCTGTATACTTGTTCGCGACGGACCCGCGCATTTTTAATTTCATTACATTTCTTTTATTTGTATTTCTATTCTTTATTGTTATTTCTTTGTTACTGGAGACCAGGGCTGCATTTACAAGGGGCGACCATCGCCAACCCCAATAAACAGACTGTAAAACTCTTTGTATAAAATTTTTCCTCCAAACCATTGTGTCTCGCGAAGACGTGCCTCAGCGCTGGCAATAAAGATTGTCAAGCTTCGGAGTTTTACAGCCCAAAACTTGTAAAATGCAGTTCCCGAAAATCCAAAATTTCCAGAATATTCGTACGCTATCCTACTCTTTCTTGTACAATTTTCTTTCTTTCCTTTACCTACCCTGACTACCCCACCACCTCCTTTCAACCAATCAAATCATTCCTCAAAAATTCACCCTGAGTCTCTTCTCCACAAGACTTCACTTCCAATCGACCAAGCGTACGAGTAAGTTATATCTTGTTTTTCAAACTTGTGATTTTTGCAATTTTTAATATTTTCTAAGACTTCATTCATTTACTTTGTTCATTTTCTCATATATTTTAACTTTTTACACTTTCATCGTCATTTAATATTCTTTTTTAATTACCTTGTTATTTGTTTGTATATATTTGTTTGTTCATCTTTGATGCACGTAGTTAATAATAAATCTTTATTTTAATTTTACGTGTTTAAGTAATTTTAAACCCAAATCGTCAAAAGGCGTAAACAATACTCAAAAGAAAAATGCCCTATATGTTCTGTTTTAAACACGTTTTAAACACGTTTTAAACGTGTTTTAAATGTATTTTAAACATGTTTTTAATTGTTAATGTTTTAAACGCTGTTTCAATGAAAAAAACACGTTTTGTAAAAAAACTGTTTGTAATGAAAAAAAAAAAAAAAAATTCTTTTTAACAACCCTGCTTCTGATTAAACAAGGAATAAACTTTCACATTAGCAATAAGTACTATGAAATGGTATTTACAGGCTGTGTTGCTTGCACCAATGGCCTCAAAAATAAACAAAATGTATCGATTAATAAGATTTGATAATAAGAATCAGTGAACAGAACGATGTCAAATAAATAAGCTGCTACTTATTTAACATATTTTTGAAAAACCGAGTGTAAAAGAATGTTTATAATGACAACAGCTTAGTATCCAGGTTGTGCAATCTAAGTGCTGCTGAAATAAATAATTAAACTGAAAACTTTTTGTTATTTACATATTATAAGTGTATGTATTTATTTATCTCCCTTAATAAAAACGTTAAAGCAGCGGGGATCCGAGAAGGCTGCGATTCGATCGCCATGGCAACCACTTTTACATTGCTCTTATGGGAGACGACTGTAAGCGGGAGTGGAAAAATCGAAGAATTCATTTTAGAAAGTTCAAATTTTCACAGGACCGAAAACAAAAAAATTCCGCGTGTCTTAGGCTAAGCGGCGTTCAAATCCGAACGCGTTTTTTATTTTAAATCACTTTTACTTTCCCCTGTATGTAATACAAAGGGAAAGTATTGTTTTCGTGAAAATTTTCGAATCAAAAATTTTAGCGGAAATATCCGTTTTGAGGTCCCCTGAGTCGAATAAGACCATTTTTGAAAAATGTCTGTCTGTGTGCGCTGTACCGCAAAAACCGCTAAAGATATCGAGATGAAACTTGAAACTTAAGCTTTTTGTTACAATCGGAAGAACTGAAAAGCTTTTGGTGAAAATCGGAAAACCGGAAGTGGTACTTTACTCTTAGCGTTTTTCAGTTTTTTCAGATTTTTTCAATAAATGTTCATCAAACAAAAAATTCTTTCAAATAAAAGTTGTAGATAATAACAAAATAAAGATGTATTGTTCACTTACTTTTTGTCATAGCACTCTTAGTTTTTGAGATATTCAATAAATAGTGTTTTTTATCTAGTCATTGGTTTGTGTCAGTATGTGTTGATCCAATTGAAAAATGTTTCAAATAAAAGGTGTAGTTATCAAAAAGTTGAAGACATTTTGAAAATAATAATGCTACAAATATTTTAAAAGTGATTTAATACGCAATTTACGGGGGAAAGTACTATGATGGACACATCACCATTTTTTTAATTTTACGCCTGACGGAAGATTTCCTAACCTCAATACTTTACACGCTGGTCTTGCTTCACACGGAACTTTTTCAGGTCGCGCATACCACAATTTCGATGGGATTTGACCTGGCCTTTCCAACGCGACACTTCCGAGCGCTCAAATCGCCCGATTAAAAAAAATATCGCATTTAATCGATTTTGCAAAAAAAAAATACATTTTCAAAATTTTGCGTCTATCGTGTTCAGAATTCCATTAGAAACACGACCATCTATCGAGAATTTTTTTTATCGAGGAAAAGTTGTTTTCTTTTGCAATTGAAATTTCATAAAAATATATACCGGCTGTCTAAATCTCGCATTTAATCGATGATTTTTATTTTTTCTCCAAAATGTTTTGTTTAAACGCAGATCGCTACGATTAAATTTAGCGGTGTTGGGACATGTTTTTTTTTTTTATTATTGGTTGCCTTCACGGGCTGTCAGCACATTTTTGGTCGAAAAATTGCGATAGAGGAGTTTGGTTTTCACATTTCGATTTCGAATAATTATCCGCAACCGACAAGATGAAACAAGACAAAACAAAACAATTAAAACAAAAAAAAAAATTTGATGTTTTTTCGCGAAAAAATGCGATAGTGAAATTTGGATTTCAGATTTGGATTTCGACGGATTATCCGCAACTGAGAAAAATACAAAATCAAAAATCTACATTTTTTTTTCACGGGCTGTCAGCACATTTTCGGTCGAAAAATTGCGATAGAGGAGTTTGGTTTTCACATTTCGATTTCGAATAATTATCCGCAACCGACAAGATGAAACAAGACAAAACAAAACAATTAAAACAAAAAAAAAATTGAAATTTTCATTTTGATGTTTTTTCGCGAAAAATTGCGATAGTGAAATTTGGATTTCAGATTTGGATTTCGACGGATTATCCGCAACTGAGAAAAATACAAAATCAAAAATCTACATTTTCTTTTCACGGGCTGTCAGCACATTTTCGGTCGAAAAATTGCGATAGAGGAGTTTGGTTTTCACATTTCGATTTCGAATAATTATCCGCAACCGACAAGATGAAGAAACAAGACAAAACAAAACAATTAAAACAAAAAAAAAATTTTGAAATTTTCATTTTGATGTTTTTTCGCGAAAAAATGCGATAGTGAAATTTGGATTTCAGATTTGGATTTCGACTGATTATCCGCGACTGAGAAAAATACAAAATCAAAAATCGAAATTTTCGACCAAAGAATATACCATCTTTCAATTTTTTTACTCAAAAAACACGATTCTGGAACAGGCCCTGAGAACCATAGTAATTTTCATTTTAGCGATCTGAAATTTTTACTGGGAAGAGAACTAAACATCCCGCGTGGAACTGGCTATACGGCGTTAAAATCCGACCACGTTTTCTATTTTAAAAAAAATATATTGAAATTCAGCCTTTTTTTTCCTCGAAAAATTGCGATTGAGAAAATCACCGGGGCATAAAATATCGAAATATTCATTTTAGCAACTCGAAATTTTTACTGGGCCGAGAACAGACCGTCGCGGGTCCCGTAGGCTATTCGGCGTTAAAATCCGACCCTTTTATTTATTTTAATGAGCTGTAACTATTAATCCGAGGCGAAGCCGAGCCAAGCCCAACCAATTAAAAAAAAAAATGTATTTGATCGACAATTTACCGACGACGGGAAATTCGAAAATGTTTTTTGTATCTTTCCGTCACATATCGCAAAAATAAAGTCCTAGACCGTTTTCATCGACAAAAATAAATTATATAAAATAAATAATAATAATAATATAAAATAAGTCAGACTACATCACGATAGGAGCGAAATGACCATTTTATCCAACCAATATACCTCTACATCCATCCGCCCTATACCCACTACATAACAATGGTCTACGACATTATAGGCTATATGGTATTGAAATCAGACCATTTTTACTATTTTTTTTTAATTTCAGTTTGACTCTTTAAACATCAGACGAAAATGTTCTTAACCTCAATTATACCGTGCATAAACAATCAATTTAAGTAAACAACATAAAAAAAAATTTAAAAAAGAAATTATATTTTTTTAAATTTTTAAAAAAATAAAAAAAAAAATTTCTACAAAAAATTCCATTATGTGCAGAATTGAATGCGACAAATTACCGTTCTTTTCCGAGTTCGATCCGATTATTAGAAGTATTTTTTTTTTATTTTTAAGTTTAACGTGTATATACAGGGTGGTCTAATACCAACTTAAAAAGCTCCAAAACGATTTGTTTAAACGTAGGGTGGTATGTTTTGACCTCGCGGTGCTCAGCAAATTATTTTCGAGCCATGAAATGGCCGCTTTCCCGGTCTTTCAGCAAATTTTCGGTCCAAAAATTGCGCTAGAGAAAATTTGTTTTCGCGGGGATAAAGGAGCAACTACTATGTGCGAGCGAAGCGAGCACCCTACCGAGCGAAGCGAGCGGCTGGAGCGAAGCGAGCGGCTGGAGCGAAGCGACCATCTCTTCCAACCTTTTCACGGACCTTTACATCCATCCACTCCATAACCACTACAAAACAACGATTTACCTTGCAGTCACCACCATTCGGCTCATGCACCAACGCCTCTCCCCCTCCCTTTCCCGTTGCTACTATTATACATATATTTTTCTTCAACATCATTTATTTTTTTTTTAATTATGCAATTCTCTTTACATTTCTACATTTCCTTGATTCGGCCCTCGGTTCCCCGGTTTGTAAACTGGGCTAAATGCTAGTATGTAATAAATGTACAAAATTAAAGACTTTAATTTGTCTCAAACTTGTTTATCTTAAATATGATTTTTATTATATATAAACAACCTTTATTTGGCATCAAAAATTAACATACAATGCAGTGTACAAAATGAACAAAGTATATATAATTCCAACCAATAAACACATAATATACACGAAGTAAGAGAAAAAGCAGTGTGCAGTGTGCTCTGTGTGTATGATACCAAAAATTAGTGTTCAAAGATTTTTATTATGAGTGTGTTAGATATGATAAAGAAACTTCCGACTTCTAGGCCCAGTTGCACCAAAAATGTTGAACTCGAGTTCAAGCTGAACTTGAGTTCAAGATAACAGTTCCTATTGTTCTGTCACTTTGAACTCGAGTTCAGAGTTGAACCAGTTCAACGTGTCTGGTGCAACTGGCTCCTAGTGTACAAAACAATAAACAAAAACAATATAAACGATGAAAACTTACATGAATAACACTCTTCTTTGGTAACGTTGACATCGTGATCGTCTTTCAGAAAAATTATGTTAAAAAATCTACATCCTCTCTGGCAAATATCATCTGTTTCAATACCCTAAAAAAAACATTTAATCTCTTAATAGCCAGAAAAAAATTTATATTTAGCAAGCAAGAATAATTAATCAAGACTGTTAATCAGGTCTGTAAATATGAAACCGGAGTTTTTTAATAGAAAATACACATTTATTGTATGAAAATGGTACAAAATATTTTATTCAAAGTATTGCCCATCTTTAGCTACACATTTTTCTCATCTCTCTGCCACTTTGTGGATGCCACGCCAAAAAATGGTTAATTTTTTAAGGCAAACCAATCATCGAGTCATCTTTGTACACTTTTGTAAGAAGTAAAGCACTGCTCAGCAAGTGCGTGTCCCATCGATGCAAATAAGAAGTCATCGGATAGAGCCAAGTCTGGTGAGTAAGCCGCATGCGGAAGTATTTCATCGCCAATCACAATTCGATAAGGAAATGATTTTATGTATACCTGCCGAGCGGTAATTCGTAGGTGGTTTTTCAGTTTTCCTGCCGTGTTTTATGTGGAACCCATCTTCCTACCTTCTGGATCTTTTTAATGGCTTTCAAACGTATGTAGATGGCTTCTCCTGCCACATTTAACTGATGCGCAAGTTGTTGATACGTTTGAGCGTCATCCTCATCCAACACTGCCCTCAATGCGGCGTCTTCAAACTTTCTCGGTGGTCTTCCACGTTCTTGGTTTCTCACGTGAATATTGCCACTTTTGAATATTTTAAATCACTTAGAGCACTGTGATTTAACAAAAGCATGCTCACTGTAAGCTTCGATGCGATTCTGTAGCAGTTTTCTTCGAATGGTAACAGAAAATAATGTTGTCCGCGAATCATAATTTTTAGGCTCAAAAACAGTCATTTTCAACGCTATGAAAACATATGTAGTTGTATTAAACTTGTATTCTTTTGAGTTAAGTCTGTGACAAATGTAAACACAATAATAAGGGACCAATAATGCGACTTAACAGTTACTATATTCACAACTAGAGCCATTTAGAAAGAATACAATAAACTTAAATGCATGCTATTTAATATGCTCTGTGATTTAGAACCGTATTCGTTATCGGAACTTTTTGAAACAAAAAAAAAAACAATACTTTAATATAGATACTACACATTACTTTGGGTATTTTCTATCTGTGACGTTTTACACTACAAATGTATATTTTATATATGTAATTGTATTCTTTTGAGTTAAGTCTGTGACAAATGTAAACACAATAATAAGGGACCAATAACGCGACTTAACAGTTACTATATTCACAACTAGAGCCATTTAGAAAGAATACAATAAACTTAAATGCATGCTATTTAATATGCTCTGTGATTTAGAACCGTATTCGTTATCGGAACTTTTTGAAACAAAAAAAAAAACAATACTTTAATTTAGATACTACACATTATTTTGGGTATTTTCTATCTGTGACGTTTTACACTACAAATGTATATTTTATATATGTAATTGTAAATGTAAATAAAAGAATTTATTATTATTATTTATAAGCAAATTCCGGTTTCATATTTACAGACCTGGTAAATGTAATAAATAAAAAACTAAATACTTCGATCGTTGACCATTTCCAATTATTTCACTTGATAGTTAATTCACTTTCATTATAAAATATGTGGATTTGTGAAAGACACGGCAGTTTTATTTTAAATCTAAAGCTCATCGATATATCCGAAAATGCATTAAGTGTTACCTTGGGCAGGAAGAAAAAACTGTCTGCACACACATCCTTGCACTGGTTTATTTCGGTGCTGAATTCGCTGAAGATTATGTCGCAATTGGCCGCATAGATCAGTGACAGCAATACGATGGTCTGAATTCGCTGCATTTTCGATTTTACCATTTATTTTCCCGGGACAATTTTCAGGAACATAATAAAACGGGAGATTATTGTATATATTTTCCACCCCCACTCAATTATGACAGTTAGGCGGGATACCAACCTAATTTCTTGACAGCTAAAATAAATGTATGTATTTATAATTAAAGAACTCTGTAATTATTACAGCTTTTACAAATGGTGTAATTACAGTTCTCTCTAATCAAACATTATAGTTCTCTATAATCAAACATTACAGTCTTCTGTAATCAAACATTACAGTTTTCTATAATTATAAAATTTTATAATCAAACATTATAGTTCTCTATAATCAAACATTACAGTCTTCTGTAATCAAACATTACAGTTTTCTATAATTATAAAATTACAGGTTTCTATATGAATTGCTGGACACAGTACTTAAAGAGAACTGTATTTTTTATTACATTAAATTAGGTATAAATATAGGCAACTTCACGTTCGAATTAGAACAAAATAAACAACTTCCTTTCTTAGATTTAACAATCAATAGAAATAAAGATAAACTAGAATTTAAAATATTTAGGAAATCAACCCACACTTTCAATTACATTCACTCTCATTCAAACAGTCCTTGAAAACACAAACTTGCAGCATTTAATTGCATGATATATGGGGCACTGAACTTAACCTTATCAGAAACAAACAGAAACACAGAATTTAAGCTGAATCATTAGACTATAAAAGAAACATAATAAATAAGTTAATCAACAAACATATATATAAACATAAAATAAATAGTGTAACCCGGTTAAAACATATTGAAGAAAAAACAAAAATTAATTACTGTAGACTCATATATACCCCAACAATTGAAAATAAATTCATTAAACTGTATCGAAAATTCAATTTAGGTCCAGCAGTTTATACAAGTACACAACTAAAGTTATTATTAGGAAACACATTCAATAAAATAGGTGATTTACAAAAACCTGGCATATATAAGATTAATTGTTGCAACTGCGAAAAACTTTACATAGGACAAACTCAAAGAACATTAGCAATTAGATTTAAAGAACATAAATATCATATAAAGAACCTTAACCCTGATAAATCTGCTGTTGCACATCACACTATAACTACTGGTCATGTATTTTCGGAAAACAATTTAAAATTATTAAAACATTCTTCAAATAAAAAATTAAATATGTTGGAAGCCATACAGATGAAAAAACACCAAAATCATTTACTTAATTTCGATTTAAGTCCCCTGAACAATCCCTTATTAGAGGTAATTCCGACCAATAACCCCGACAAACACAAATGTTAACCTCGCCCACGTTTTTTCCCATAATCCCCTTTAGGTATAAGTATCCCGCCTTCTTTTTGTATTTACTCAGTAAACTATTGATAATGAGCACGTAGTGTTCGAAATGTACATTTAGCGAAAATAAATGTTTTTAGTGAAGAAAGTGTTAGTCTTTTATTAAGTAAATTATAAATATAGGCAACTTAACTTACAATAACTGAATATTAAAAAAAGTAATATGGTTTTATTGTTGAATAAACAGTTATATTTTGTGTATTTATCCTTCAGTGAAATGAAAATCATAAATTCTAAGGAATTTTACGATAATTTAACGATTATGAATTTGATTGATAACTCATAGGTACAAAAATAAAAACATATTACATTTTTATTTGAACCTTCCCAGGCCATTTCGTGAAATGCTAACTTTACAGAAATGTTCAGGGGGCAAAAATAGGTCCGGTGTGCATCGGTTTTGCAAATCCATGAGAATTTTTGAAGATTATTTCGCGATTGAAAATTATTGTAGTTTTCATGATTTTTTTTCTGAAAAACAATAATAGCTGGAATCATAAGCGATTCACACAGGTTCTAACATGAGGTCAAGAATATGTATGAATTTTTTCGTAACTGCAGCTTTTCTCGGAAGGCTGGAATAAAAAATGACGATTTTCGTACCTCAAAAATGACCCTTAATATTCAGTTATTGTAAGTTAAGTTGCCTATATTTGCACCTAATTTAATATAATAAAAAATACAGTTTTCTTTAAGTACTGTGTCCAGCAATTCTTATAGAAACCTGTAATTTTATAATTATAGAAGACTGTATTGTTTGATTATAGAAGACTGTAATGTTTGGTTATAGAGAACTGTAATTACGCCATTTATACAAAGCTGTAATAATTACAGAGTTCTTTAATTATACAGGGCTTTCATTAATTCCCGAACCCCACGTGACTAAATTTAAAATTGCCGCGTAAATTATTGTATTTGTACGTTGGAGGCTTTGAAACAAGTAACCAAACGTTACTAAAGTCAAATTTGACATAAACGTTTATGCGCGGTGCATCGTTAAACCAACCTTTGAGATCTTACAAGATTCGCCCGGAATTTTCAGGTAAGCAAAAATTGTTTAATTATTCTGAAACATTGAGTTTTATTTCTATTTATTTTGCAGAGTCAATTTGCTAGGATAAGCAAATACTGCGAAAATGGTATTTACAACGAAAAAATTAATAAAAATTAGTTACATTTTTGAAGATGAGCCTATTTTTTAATCATTTTAAAAATAATATTTTCAGTCGTCATAAAAATACGCCGGCGAATAAATATTTTTAAATCTAGGGAATTTTTGTGTGAGCCATACCACCTTGTACATTTGGTTGCCTATTATTTTTGGTCACGTGGGGTTCGGGAATTAATGAAAGCCCGGTATAAAAACATACTACATTTTTATTTGAGCCTTCCCAGACCATTTCGTGAAATCCTAACTTTACAAAAATGTTCAGGGGACAAAAATAGGTCCAGTGTGCATCGGTTTTGCAAATCCGTGAGAATTTTTGAAGATTATTTCGTGATTTAAAATTATTGTAATTTTCATGATCTTTTTTCTGAAAAACAATAATAGCTGGAATCATAAGCGATTCACACAGGTCCTAACATCAGGTCAAGAATATGTATGAATTTTTTCGTAGCTCTAGCTTTTCTGGGAAGGCTGGAATAAAAAATGACGATTTTCGTACCTCAAAAATGACCCTTAATATTCAGATATTGTAAGTTAAGTTGCCTATATTTGCACATAATTTAATATAATAAAAAATACAGTTTTCTTTAAGTACTGTGTCCAGCAATTCATATAGAAACCTGTAATTTTATAATTATGAAAGACTGTAAGGTTTCATTATAGAAGACTGTAATGTTTGATTATAGAGAACTGTAATTACGCCATTTATACAAAGCTGTAATAATTACAGAGTTCTTTAATTATATATATAAAACTTGCTTAAAACAGAACATACAGGGCATTTTTCTTTTGAGTATACCTATCCTGATAATCACAGGTTTTTATTTAATTTGCGAGAATTCGTTGTTTCAAAGCGGTTAATTTAAAGCTTTTAACGAGTGTTTTCCACTCCCAGACTAAGCATGAAGTAAAATTTCGAGTTTAGAAAAGCCTTAGAATTTGGATTGGCCGCGTAGCGAAGCGGAGCGGCCAATCCAAATTAGGCTTTTCTAAACTCGAAATTTTACTTCATGCGCCACGCTTAAAAACGCAGATTTATAGTGAAGTTCAAAAAACACACACATAGGCAGTTATAGGCAACGTAATATACGTTTGAGTAATTGGGTTGCCACTGTTTTAAACAATTTGTTCAGCACAGAATTTGATTCACGTTTTATTTACATTTACATATTAGATTGCTAAAGCCGTATATTTTAAACTTTGCGATATTTTAGTGTTTTATACGCGTGGCGCATGAACTAAAATTTCGAATTTAGAAAAGCCTAATTTGGCTCGGTCGCTTCGCTTCGCTACGCGCCCGAGCCAAATTTTCAGGCTTTTCTAAACTCGAAATTTTACTTCATGCTTAGTCTGGGAGTGGAAAACCCTCGTTTAAAGATTCAAATTGAAATCTTTTAAGAAAATAACGAATGTCGTAAAATTTACAGTGTATGCATATGTATACCTGAAAGAAAAATTCCCTGTTATAGATTTGGTGTACTGCTAGTGTTATATTATTATTTTATAAACTCATTTATGTTTTAAATAAGCAAGGAAATTGTTAACTATTGAAATTCTTTTTAAAATAATTTGTTGTATTATAGGCAACACAATTGGCTTGATTTAATTATTTTTTTTAATATCTTTTATATTGTTTTGTATTTTGTGCGTCGAAAGTATTGTTTGTTTTAATATTCTTTTATATTATTTAAATTAAATTAATTATTTATAAACAAACAAGGACATTGTTTATTATTGAAATTCTTTTTAAAATAATTTGTTGTTATAGGCAACACAATTGGCTTGATTTAAATATTATTTTAAATATTTTTTATATTATTTTGTATTTTGTGCGTCGAAGTATTGTTTGTTCTAATATTCTTTTATAATAATTAAATTAAATTATTTTTCTATAAATAAGCAAGGATATTGTTTATTATTGAAATTCTTTTTTAAAAAAAAATGTTGTTTTATAGGCAACACAGTTGGCTTGATTTAATTATTTTAATAAATATCTTTTAAAATGTTTTGTATTTTGTGCTTCGAAGGAGTTGTTTGTTTTAATATTCTTATACAGTAATTAAATTAAATTAATTAACTATAGATAAGCAAGGATATTGTTTAATATTGAAATTGTTTTTAAAATAATTTGTTGTTATAGGCAACACAATTTCCTTAATTTAATTATTTTTCAAATATATTTGATATTTTTTTGTTATTTATGCGTTGAAGGTATTATTCGTTTTAATATCCTTTTATAATTATTAAATTAAATCAATTAATTATAAATAAGCAAGGGTATTGTTAGATATTGAAATTCTTATTAAAATAATTCGTTGTATTATAGGCAACACAGTTGGCTTGATTTAATAATTTTTTTAAATATTTTTTATATTTTTTGTATTTTGTGCGTCGAAGGTATTGTTAGTTTTGATATCCTTTCATATTAATCAAATTAAAGATTATTTGTGTTACTCTTATATTTCATTAAATTGTGAAATTGTCATTCTAGAAAACTGTAATGTTTGATTATAGAGAACTGTAATTACGCCATTTATACAAAGCTGTAATAATTACAGAGTTCTTTAATTAAATATATATATAAACGTGTTTAAAACAGAACATACAGGGAATTTTTCATTTGAGTATACATATCCCGATAATCACAGCGTTTATATATTTGCGGGAATTCGTTGTTTCAAAGCAGTTAATTTGAGGCTTCTAACGAGTGTTTTCCACTCCCAGACTAAGCATGAAGTAAAATTTCGAGTTTAGAAAAGCCTGAAAATTTGGATTGGCCGCGTAGCGAAGCGGAGCGGCCAATCCAAATTAGGCTTTTCTAAACTCGAAATTTTACTTCATGCGCCACACTCAAAAACACAGATTTATAGTGAAGTTAGAAAAAAACACACATAGGTAGTTATAGGCAACCTAATATACGTTTGAGTAATTGGGTTGCCACTGTTTTAAACATTTTGTTCAGCACAGAATTTGATTCACGTTTTATTTACATTTACATATTAGATTGCTAAAGCCGTATATTTTAAACTTTGCGATATTTTAGTGTTTTATACGCGTGGCGCATAAAGTAAAATTTCGAGTTTAGAAAAGCCTAATTTGGCTCGGTCGCTTCGCTTCGCTACGCGCCCGAGCCAAATTTTCAGGCTTTTCTAAACTCGAAATTTTACTTCATGCTTAGTCTGGGAGTGGAAAACCTTCGTTTAAAGATTCAAATTGAAATCTTTTAAAAAAATAACGAACGTCGTAAAATTTACAGTGTATAAAATAATAATATAACACTAGCAGTACACCAAATCTATAACAGGGAACTTTTCTTTCAGGTATACATAGAAAGAAAAATTCCCTGTTATAGATTTGGTGTACTGCTAGTGTTATATTATTATTTTATTAACTCATTTATGTTTTAAATAAGCAAGGAAATTGTTAATTATTGAAATTCTTTTTAAAATAATTTGTTGTATTATAGGCAACACAATTGGCTTGATTTAATTATTTTTTAGATATCTTTTATATTTTTTTGTATTTTGTGCGTCGAAGGTATTGTTTGTTTTAATATTCTTTTATATTATTTAAACTAAATTATCTATTTATAAATAAACAAGGACATTGTTTATTATTGAAATTCTTTTTAAAATAATTTGTTGTTATAGGCAACACAATTGACTTGATTGAAATATTTTTTTAAATATTATTTATATTTTTTTGTATTTTGTGCGTCGAAGAATTGTTTGTTTTAATATTCTTTCATAAAAATTAAATTAAATTATTTTTTTATAAATAAATAAAGATATTGTTTATTATTGAAATTCCTTTTAAAAAATATTGTTGTTTTATAGGCAACACAGTTGGCTTGATTTAATTATTTTAATAAATATCTTTTAAAATGTTTTGCATTTTGTGCTTCGAAGGAGTTGATTGTTTCAATATCCTTTCACAGTAATCAAATTAAATTAATTACTTATAAATATGCAAGGATATTGTTTATTATTGAAATTATTTTTAAAATGATTTGTTGTTATAGGCAACACAATTTCCTTAATTTAATTATTTTTTCAAATATCTTTTATATTTTTTTGTTATTTATGCGTCGAAGGTATTATGAGTTTTAATATCCTTTCATATTAATCAAATTAAATCAATTAATTATAAATAAGCAAGGGAATTGTTAGTTATTGAAATTCTTTTTAAAATAATTCGTTGTATTATAGGCAACACAGTTGGCTTGATTTAATAATTTTTTTAAATATCTTTTATATTTTTTGTATTTTGTGCGTCGAAGGTATTGTTAGTTTTAATATCCTTTCATATTAATCAAATTAAATGATTATTTGTGTTACTCTTATATTTCACTAAAGTGTGACGATTTTAATAAAGAATTTAGTTTTGTGTGCATAATTTGTAATAGCAAACTCGATTGACTCGATGATTGAGTATTCGCTCGGTGCGGTGTTTGTTGTGATTAACTTTGTGAAATCTTGTGAACATTTGACGAAAAATTGCGTAATAGGAAGTAATATTGTGTGATGATCGTTGATCACGTATTCCTTGGAGGTTTGGTGATGAGGAGGCGAGTATTGAACGGGGGGTGATTAGGCAACCTTTGTGACCGTGGAGGTCTTTGTGTGGCCCCCCACTCGCTCCGACTCGGCCGTCGGCGTTGCTGCTCCGCCGCCGTCCACTCCGTACGCTCTGGCGCATCCCGAGTTGTCAGAATCCGTGTAGGTCTCGCTTAGTGTACCGTAATTCGTATTGTTTTTTTTTTCACGGTGGAATTTTATCCGTTTGGAAATGGTGTATAGGGGGCTGTGCGGAACAAAGGCGGCGGTGCGAGTGCTCAAGTGACCCCACCAGAGACACTTTTAGCTCTAAGAGACACTCGGAAAAGATGGAGGACAGCGCCGAATCGAGCTCTAACCCCATTTCTCAGGGGTGTGGCCCACATACACAGATATCCATCCACATAAGCCCCACAACGGGGGGCGACTTCTTCCTCACCGTCGATCCCGACATCACCGTCGACAATCTCAAGAAGCTCGTTTCAAAAAAACTCAAAGTGCCCCGGGACAGACTTTGTCTCCTCTTCAGAGATAAGTATGTTTACACAAAAAAAAACACCCACACACCGTTCACTCACACACCTTTTTGTTTTGATTTGTGTGCAGACAACTGCAGGATGGGAATTTGGTGCAGCACGGTGTCGCCGATGGTTCCAAAGTTACGTTATTACCTAATGTTGAGACCGGATTAGTTGTACGTATTCATTTTCTCGTATTCCTCGGGTTTCCCAGTAACCCATACTTACGTATGTTGCTCAAACGTTTGCTTTTGTAACAACAGTTATTTGGACATAATTATCAGCTGATAATCAATAACTCCTCCATCCCAGCATGTTTCACTTTATTTATTGGTATTTTCACAACTTTTATCATGCTCACCTTATTGATTTGCTCATTTCCATAATCTTTAAAGCCATAATTAGTCATGTGACTTATTTTTAACAAAAAAACTCCGCTCGTTAGTCACTCAAGTTGTATTGTAATAAAATAAACATTATCGCTGAATAAATTCAGTCATCACAGCTTTCTTTCACTTAAGTAATTGTGTCTTTTTACTTTACATCAAAGCCCTCGTGTAATTGTAGTGCCTAACTGGGTATTGACCCTGTGTTCTTTCATCCGTGTACATGTGTGTGGTTTTGTGTAGGTGTGTGCAACTGAGCTTGTTAGTTCAAAGGATAGCCCTTTCACATCAATATTCTCTTGAATGCTTAATATATTGACATACAAAATATTTGCCTTGCCGTTATTGTTCAAATTCTCACAAAATTGCATGCAATGATGAAAGATTTGGGTCGCTGTAGCATCCTGTCCCTTAATTAGTACTTCTAGTGTTCTTTAATCAAATTCTGTGATGATATCTCTAGTTTTTCTTCTGTGATTAATAGCTTCAACTACAATGCATTGAGATAAATTTAACGTAAAGAAAAATTGTTAATAGTTTGCAGAATATTTACAAAATATAGAAACGAATTAAAATTAATATTGACAAAGCATTTCTTGAATTAATTTCTCATCTGGCACTCGGTGAAACATATATATGTAAAGTTATTTAAATTAAAAAACACTTGGTATTGTTTCACAAATTAAAACTTTATTCCGACTAGTTTTGGTTTGTTAGATCATTTTCAGCTGTAATATAACAAGTGGTATGATTATCATTAACCCCACACCCATGTGGGTAGAGCGGGTCATTGAATATATATATATATATATATATATATATATATATATATATATATATATATATAACATTTATGTATCATATATTGCACAAAATTTCTAAGAACTTCATGCCAGCACGCTACAAGTGTTCACTCACTTAGGTGCTTTGAACTATTATTGTTACTTCTGGATATTCATTACGTTGAGCAGAACACTGCTCAATATAAAAGAAATATATTATAGAACGTATGTTAATTTGTTGAAAATATATGTACTCATGTTATGTAATAATAATAATAAATAAAATAAAAATAAAAATAAATAAAATAAATATATGATTATCATTGATAATATTTATGAGTGAAACCGAGCTGCAGATTCAACGAGGGGTGAGTTGAATGTGCTGCTCCGGTTTCACGAATAAATATTATCGATTATTAATCATACCTCGAGTTATATTCGATAAGAGAATATAACGAACTTCACTACATTTCCGTCTTGTAAACCTCACTCCATCGCCCGGTTGACATTTTTAATTATCAACTGCCAGATTTGACAAATAATTTTCGTAGCAACGACCAAAATAAGGTTATAGGAATCTATCACCGCTGTGATTACATGTATCTATGGAAATACGCGATTCTGATTGGAGGGAATGTGACGCTTGAGTTATATTCTCAGCCGTAATATAACGAATGGTATGATTATTATCGATGATATTTTGTAGTTGAAACCGAGCTGCAGATTCAACGAGTGCACAGCACGAGTTGAATGTGCTGCTTCGGTTTCAACGACAATATATCATCGATAATTAATCATATCACGAGTTATATTTAGTGAGAGAATATAACGAATAAAATAATGTGAGTCCCTTAACATTACCGACAGCTGAGATATTGTTGTTTCCCTATTGATTGAGAATTTTTTAACCGCACAAAAGTTCGTAAACTGCCGCCACTGTGATTCTTTATTCATGACGGTGTTTTTTGGCGTCGCACTTTTTACTTTTCTATTAATATCACTGCACGAAACTTTACCTATTTTAACGTTTCGAATAACAGGACAACTTAACACCCACCGTTTCTTTTGTTTTTTATCATCGCGGTGATAGACATGTACCTACGGCTTTCCTTGCATCTCATTGATTTAAAATTCGTTCTAGTAGGCTATGAGTTATATTCTCAAAGGAATGTGACGCTTGAGTTATATTCTCAGCTGTAATATAACAAGTGGTATGATTATCATCGATAATATTTATGAGTGAAACCGAGCTGCAGATTCAACGAGCCCGAAGGGCGAGTTGAATGTGCTGCTTCGGTTTCACGAATAAATATTATCGATTATTAATCATACCTCGAGTTATATTCGATGAGAGAATATAACAAATTTTACTACATTTCCGTCTTGTAAAACCTCACCCCATCGCCCGGTTGACACTTTTAATTATCGACTGCCAGATTTGACAAATAATTTTCGTAGCAACGACCAAAACAAGGTTACACGATTCTATTACCGCTGTGATAACATATATTTATGGAAATACGCGATTCTGATTAGAGGGAATGTAGTCATGTGACGCTGGATATTCTCAAAGGAATGTGACAAAGCATTGTTTAGAAATGATATCTCAAATTAATTTAAGGAGTAATTATAATGTAAAACAGATAAATCAGAATACTTCACTTTTTGGTATCATTTTCTTTAGTTTTATTATCATTATCAAAGTATAGTTTGTTTATATATTTATTACAAAAATAAAACCTTCTGAATCAAAGGTTTATTAATGATATATCTTGCGTCACTTACTTTTTACATTATTTTATGTAGTAAGGTAAGCAGATTTTGGTGAAAGGCCATTCGAAGCATGATTGTAACTGTAAAAGTTGAAAATATGTTAATGTTCTGTGGAAATATTTAAGAAGTACTGATTATACATTTTTCACAATATATTCAATTTTGTCACTATGTTTCCTTTCTAATTTAAACTCTATTTTTTTTATAAGGTGCGCCAATAATTTGTCACTATGTTTCCTTTCTAATTTAAACTCTATTTTTGCCAGCGGCGGTTCGCAGCCTAACTTCAGGGTAGGCTACAGCGCCAAGGCACACAAAATTTGAGGTTAGGATCGCGCTTTATAAATACAAGGAATTGCACAACAAAGTCACCTTTCAATAACGGATACATATTACCTTGGGTCACTGGCCTACCCTGAAGTTAGGCTGCGCTGATTTTTGCTATATTTTTCTCAGATAACAATCGGCATTTCTCAAATATTGTACAATTGAAGATTACGTGAATCTGTAAATTCCATAATATTCTTGTCCTCAATCACAAATTACCATTCAGTTAATTTAAATCGGCATTGTGTGTTTTATAAGTCCGATTTATTTTAAAACAATCAAATATTAAGATTATTGTGATGAAATATTTTGAAACTTTATGTTAGTATTATTTAAATATAACTTATCTTTTATTATTCACAATGATGACTTGAGATTGGCAAAAATTGTATCAAATTGATATCTGAATTGTGACATGAGTCATGACTAATACAAGTTAATATTTTAGAACCTAGATATATCATGATTGTATAACTTTTTTTAAAAAGTAGTCATGATATTTTTCATTGTAATAATCTGTTATATTAGGTTTGTCATCCTCACTTCAAGGAATTAAAAAAATAATCCAAGTTTGATGCTACTTTTTATAAATACAGGGTGTCAAGTTAATGTGGGGAAATGGTA
The DNA here is from genome assembly GCA_932526585.2 of Philonthus cognatus. NCBI lineage: Eukaryota > Metazoa > Arthropoda > Insecta > Coleoptera > Staphylinidae > Philonthus > Philonthus cognatus. The sequence continues at coordinate 99,704,394 of OW052244.1, forward strand.
TAACCATAGATTCCTGGGATCAAAATATAATGATTTAACATAACTTATCTACAGGGTGTTTGAAAAAGAACTCCCTAGTTTTATTGTGTCATAGAAACTTTTCAACGTAATACACGCTATTCTAGTTGGTGGTTTTTGATTTATCAACTGTTCAAGTTTTGCTCCTCTGTGGCTGGCACGCCTGCTTAACCTTGAGATGGTGCCAGGGCTCAGTTCGCTTAATTCAGTTCAGGCGTGCAGTGTAGTGCAATAGCTACTCCGAAATAAAAAGCTTCGGGTGTTATTTGGCTTGTGCAAACTGAATCTGTTATAACAGTGCAACGTGGGCAGCTTGGTGGTGTAGTGGTTAGAGTGTTGTACTGCCACGCCACGGACCGGGGTTCAAATACTGGCCTAACAAGTTGTCTGCATTTATATAGGTTAGGATAAAATTGCCAAACACTCCGTCTTCTCGGATATGACGTTAAATGCATGTAGGACCCGTGTACTTCCTGGATGTTGCGTGCACGTTAAAGATCCCTATCGGTGGGTTGGAACTCCCACCGGGTTCGGCAAAATTCCCGGATAGCTGTAGACCTAATCTCCGGCGTCATGATTGGCCTTAGCAGCGGAAATAGATGACGTAAAACCCAAAATAAAAAAAAAACAGTGCAGCGTAATTGTAGACGTCAATATGGCGTTGAACCTCCTACAACAAAAACAATCCGTCATTGGCTACATTCTTTTAAGGAAACCGGTAGTGATTTAAAAGGGAAATCGCCAGGTAGACCGAGAACTTTTGAAGATGTTCAACAGATCCGTGTTTCGTGTGTTTAGAGCCCAAAGAAGTCATTGGCCAGACGTAGACAATGGCCATATAGTTTTTGCTGTAGGAGGTTCAACACCAACCGTACTGGCATCTAAAATTACGTTGCACTGTTATAACAGATTCAGTTTGCACAAGCCAAATAACACACTGCGCTCTTTATTGCGGAGTAGCTATTGGCGTCGTCTCAAGGTCAAGCAGGCGTGCCAGCTGCAGGGGAGCAAAACTTAGATAGTTGATGAATCAAACACCACAAACTAGAATAGTGTGTAAACAGTTTCTATGACACAGTAAAACTAGGGAGTTCTTTTTCAAACACCCTGTATATCTAAAAGTTTACAGTTTAGCCGGAATTAATCTTCAAAGTTCAAAAAAGTTATATTAATTTTATTTATGGGCAGGTGGTGGCCGAGCGGTAACGTCGCCGGATAGAATATCGCTCAGCGAGTCACAGACCGGGTTCGATTCCCGTGCATGGGGAGTTGTTATTTAAAAATAATATCTCGTTGTGTCCCTACGTGTGGTGTGAATGTGTCGTGACATCCAAATATATTTTAAATATACAAATATAGCTCATCGTTAGTGGTTGAATGGCTATAACCTGTGCCAAACAAACAAACAAAAAACAAAAGCAACATTTTATTTATACCAATTGAACACTTTATTCGATCCGACTAAAATTTATTTTGGTTGATTATCATAATATAACACATCATTTCAGTTACTATGGTCATCATTGATTGACAAGAAGTATAAAAAAACAATAGTACCACAACATAAAAACTAAAATATGTTTTTATTGGCGCACCTTATAAAAATTTAAAAAATACATCTTGAAAGATTAGTTTATTTAAAAGATTTTTGTCTTTTAATAATGTTTGATATCTTGTACAGTTTCACCACAAAAAAATAAAATGTAAATAAATTATTTTTTATTATTTAGTAAAAACGAAATCTAGTTTTTCGGGTGATTAAAAATACATGTTTTTGTCATTGTTTAACAAACGTCAATTATGTATAATATTAATTAACAAGTGTTTTTTGAGAATTAATTGTTATCTTCATTATGGTTTATATATATATATATATATTTATTTATATATATATATATATATATATACATATATATATATGTATATATATATATATATATGTATATATATATATATATGTATATATATATGTATATATATATGTATATATATATGTATATATATATATATATGTATATATATATATATATATATATATATATATATATATATATATATATATATAATAATAATTAGCACAATGGGCCTAATGAGGCCTAAGTGCAGTGCAGAAATGCGCACTCCCCAAACAACCAGAACCAGATGGTTTATAATTAGTTATATTTCTCTGGAGCAAATAGATACAGGGAGTTTTTCTTTTAAGTATACTTATTCCAAATTCAGCCTATTTTTTGTAAATGTTTAGATATTCCTTGTTTTTCTTTAAGTTCAATTTGAAGCTGTAAGCGGGTGTTTTCCACTCCCAGACTAAGCATGAAGTAAAATTTCGAGTTTAGAAAAGCCCCGTGAAAATTTGTCGAGGGTCTCGCAGCGACCCTCGACAAATTTTTACGGGGCTTTTCTAAACTCGAAATTTTACTTCATGCGCCACGCGTATAGGACACTAAACTATTGTGAAATTTATGTATATTCGAACTTCTCTTGAAATTTGTGTTTTATACGCGTGGCGCATGAAGTAAAATTTCGAGTTTAGAAAAGCCCAGAAATTTTCACAGGGCTTTTCTAAACTCGAAATTTTACTTCATGCTTAGTCTGGGAGTGGAAAACACTCGTTTAAAGCTTCAAATTGAACTCTTTTAAAAAACAACGAATGTCGGAAAATTTGCAGCTTATGCATGTTTACCGAAAAGAAAAATTCACTGTGTGTTGCTTGTATTAGAATTTTGCCAAGTAAATTGAGGATACCATACTCATATTTTATATTTTTGTGGCAAAACTGTACAAGATATGAAACATTATTAACAAACAAAAAAGCTTACAAATGAACCAATCTTTGAAATAATATTTTTTTAATTTTTATAAAGTGCACCAGTAAAAACATATTTTAGTTTTTCTGTTGTGGTACTATTGTTTTTCATACTTCTTGTCAGTTAATGATGACCATAATAACTTAAATCATGTGTTATATTATGATAATCAACCATAGTAAATTTCAGTCAAATCAAATATAGCGCTCAATCGTAAAATTAATAATATTTTTTTTTTAACTTTAAAGACTAATTCTGGCTTAACCGTAAAGTTTTGGGTATAGATAAGTTGTGTTGAATCATCATATTTTTATCCCAGGAATCTATGGTTGAGCCATTTCCCCACATTAACGCGACACCCTGTATATTGGTCAAGCTGCTTATATATGACAACAACCTGCATTTTACAATCATTATTTGCAGTTAAAATGTACATTCTTAAGAGATTGACTAAATTTAAGGGCTGCATTAATAGCAGTGCAATCCAGCATTGATGATAGAAGTTTTACATATTTGAATTAACAAACAAACATTTATTTATCAATTTTATTTGTCCCCTGTAACAATGTTGCCCATCAAATGACAAATCATTTTGTAAGGAGCACAAAAAATCTTCAGCAATAAGTTGTTTTCCACTAGCCAAGGTTATATCTGCTAATTTATTAATTTTTTATTTAATTGTTGATGCAATAATTATTAAAAGTACTTGGCTCGGCTATTTGAAATATATACACGTGTAATTTCGAAGTAATCAAAGCATTGCAAAATTAATGTGGTGAATCATTATCACATCTTTCAAACACAGTTCGTGTGTACATTTTTATTTTTCACCAACTTTTAGCTATATTTATTTTGTAGTTATAAATATAATATATTCCATTTGTTTCTGGATCTCGCCTAGCCATGCTTTCGTGTTGTTATGTTGCAGTATCAACATTTACATTTTTTATTAGTTGCCACTCCTGATTCCTTATTTTAACAGTGTTTCAATAATTTATGATATCATAAGTAATCCTCTTTTTAATTTGTTTTTTTATTTATACCTTTTCGATCAAATGACAAAATTTACGTAGTTGATGACATTTTGAGAAAGAACGGGCACGAAGTTCTTAGATTACCGCCATACCATTTTCAATACAATCCAATTGAAATGGCATGGGGGTTTTGTAAGACTTACTACAATAAGCACATAAATTCTAAGCAACCATCTAAGGATCGTGTTCAGAATTTATGGCTTGAGTCTCTCTCAAAATGTACATCCGATATGTGGCAAAATTTCTGTGATCATTGTGAAAAACTTATTTCGGATGACTGGACAAAACACATGGGGAACCTTTCTTTTGAAACCATTCCTCCTTTTATTATTTCGCTTGGGGAATCTGGCTCAGAACAAACACCAGAAGATTCAGATGCAGGTTCTCTTGACTAAATAATAAAAGTGGAATGAGGGCTTAAAAATTGTTTGACATGAAAATTATCAGTATCACAAGAGGGTGGGAATAAATTTGCAATTCTACAAAAAAATACTGAGGGCCAACAGAAGAGAGAATGACCAAAATTAAGGTGGATGGATAGAGTTGATCAAAATGTGTTAACTGGAAGACCCAAGCGAGAAATACAAATGGATGACGAAATAAGTTTGCAGAGCCGAATTCATTATATTTGTTATATACAATATTATTGCTGTGTTTGTATGTACAAAAACCAAGTAGTAAATTTTGTTAATCTTAAAACTGCATATTATTATCCTTTTATATCTGAAAATTTGTAAAACAGGCAACAGTGTAAGATCACAATAGTCAGAAATTATAACCTTAAAATCGAACATCTGACAGTGACATTTAAAAACCCTGATTTAAAACACAACCAGCCCCATTTACAATACTTAAACTGTCACTTTTCCATAGCTAGGCGAGATCCAGAAACAAATGGAATCGTGTATATATAGATATATATGTATTCGTGAGTTATATGAAGATTGTTATAATAGTAATAAGAAGCGGTTAAATTCCTCTCTTCTGTTTTTATTTAAGTACTATAGTACTACTTGAATAATAACAAATATATAGATGATCAATTGCTTTTTTAACATCACGATGGTTTTGACCGTTCCTACGTGGTAATCCATATCAAAATTAAATTAAACTATTATTATGTTTTTTTTACCACTTTTTTTAATTTATACGGGCAGCTTGGTGGTGTAGTGGTTAGAGTGTTGTATTGCCACGCCACGGACCGGGGTTCAAATACCGGCCTAACAAGTTGTCTGCATTTATATAGGTTAGGATAAAAATGCCAAACACTCCGTCTTCTCGGATATGACGTTAAATGCGTGTAGGACCCGTGTACTGCCTGGATGTTGCGTGCACGTTAAAGATCCCTACCGGTGGGTTGGAACTCCCACCGGGTTCGGCAAAATTCCCGGATAGCTGTAGACCTAATCTCCGGCGTCATGATTGGCCTTAGCAGCGGAAATAGATGACGTAAAACCCAAAATAAAAAAAAAATTAATTTATATAAATACAGGTGTTACATATAAATATTTTTAGGACTTAAGTTTCGACAGTGTGAGTGTCATTATCAAGTATAACAATTTTCGAACATACAGATCAATATACAGAGAGTTTTATATAACACCGAACATTTTTATAACGAGATTTTTCTTTTTTAATAACAGGCATACGTTGCACATTTTTCGATGCTCGGTTAAAAGAGTTTAATTTGAAGTAAAATTTCGAGTTTAGAAAAGCCCCGTGAAAATTTGTCTCGGGTCGCGCAGCGACCCGAGACAAATTTTCTGGGCTTTTCTAAACTCGAAATTTTACTTCATGCGCCATGCGCATAAAACGCGGATTTCATATGAAGTTAGAATAAACATAAATTTCACAATATTTTAGTGCTTTATACACGTGGCGCATGAAGTAAAATTTCGAGTTTAGAAAAGCCCAGAAAATTTGTCGAGGGTCGCTGCTCGACCCTCGACAAATTTTCATTTGAAGCTTAAAGCGAGTGTTTTCCACTCCCAGGCTAAGCATGAAGTAAAATTTCGAGTTTAGAAAAGCCTGAAAATTTGGTTTAGTCGCGTAGCGCGAAGCGCGGAGCGGCCAAACCAAATTTTCAGGCTTTTCTAAACTCGAAATTTTACTTCATGCGCCACGCGTATAAAACACCGACATATTACGAAGTTCAAAACACACCGCTAAAGTTTACATTAAATTAGTGTTTTGTACCGGTGGCGCAAGAAGTAAAATTTCGAGTTTAGAAAAGCCTGAAAATTTGATTTGGCCGCTCCGCGCTTCGCGCTACGCGACCAAACCAAATTTTCAGGCTTTTCTAAACTCGAAATTTTACTTCATGCTTAGCCTGGGAGTGGAAAGCACTCGCTTAAAGTTTTAAATTGGATTCTTTTAATAAACCGAGCATCGGAAAATGTGCGACGTATGCATATGGATACTGCAAAGAAAAATTCTCGTTATGAAAATGTTCGGTGTTACATAAAACTCTCTGTGTACCGTGTTTACGGATTACGCACTAACGGGGGTTGGGTTATATTTTGCTCTTTTGCTTGATAAAATACAATAAGACTATACCCATCTAAAACTTATCAGTAAACATTAAATTTTTATTTTATTTATTTTCCAAAAGAATGTTAGTACATTTCTGGGCGAGTCAAATACAAATTTGCATGAATACAAGAAGTTAGCAACTAGACCTAACATTAACGAGTATATGGGGACAGAACGGGTTAAAATGCTTAAAAATATATATAATTGTAAAGAGACGAAACATACAAACAGCATTCAATTAATAAAAAAAGCATAATAAATTACTTAATAGATTAATAAAAGCAACAGATATAAAAGATAATAAACAATAAGACGCACACGTATCACTATGTTTAATAATAATTGACTAATGTAGTTGTATGAGTTACGTGAAGGTGTTAAGTCACTTAATTAAACACAGTTATATTCGTTTCTTCAGTTGACAATGACAAATTCTGATACTTTTTTTTGTATTGATGAAATTTTGTAATGAATAATTAAAAGAATAAATAACTTGTAACTTGTATTGTACTTGAGCAATCTTTCTATACTACTGATGAATATATTAAGTACTGCAAAAACCATACCTAGTCAATTATTTAATTAAACACAGTTATATTCCTTTCTTCACTTTTATTTTTCTTGCTAGATGTACATTTTAGGTACTAAGTACCCATTATCAATAGCTAACTGTTAGCACTAAGTACCCATTATCAATAGCTAACTGTTAGCTATTGATAATGGGTACTTAGTACCCGAAATGTACATCTAGCAAGAAAAATAAAAGTGAAGAAAGGAATATAACTGTGTTTAATTAAATAATTGACTAGGTATGGTTTTTGCAGTACTTAATATATTGATCAGTAGTATAGAAAGATTGCTCAAGTACAATACAAGTTACAAGTTATTTATTCTTTTAATTATTCATTACAAAATTTCACCAATACAAAAAAAAAATATCAGAATTTGTCATTGTCAACTGTGCATTACTGTGCTGCCTAGTGGAGGCATTGTTTACGCATACACACTCCAAACAATTCCTTATCATTGTTTGCTCCATTTTGTATCATTCGTCGTCGGCTTGCTCACATATTCATAGATACATAAAAAATTTGAACCTTGCGTGGTGTAGTAATGAATAATTATAGAAATCTTTGTTTTATTCGATAAATACTCGTAATTGAACGGAAGTATTGTGTTATCAATTTGTTCAACAAAAAAAATGAGTTAAGAATAACTGTTCAATGGGCGTGTTTTAAAGATTTGTTTATAAACATAATAATTATTGATAATTTTATGCGTAGATTAGATTTTTTTACATTGTTGTTTTGTAAAGTTATGGTTTACACTTTGAATTATTACACTTTTTTTATCCAAAACTCTAAAGGCAGGATTCTTAAGCGACGACTGAAACGACTGTAGTCGCGCGACTGTGGCTGTGCGGCTAGAGTCGCGCGGCCCTAATCGCTTGGTCGGATTCCTATGCAACGACTATTACTGCAATTTCTACAAGATCGTTATGAATAATAGACTTTGTTTAGAGAAAATAGTATATTAAAGTATAAGTGGATATTTAGGTCTTTAAAGCACGCACGATTTTGCAAGCACGACGGCGCCAGCCGGAGTGCTTGCAATAGAGTAAGTGCTTTAAAGACCAGATATCCACGCATACTTTACGCTATTTTTTTTTATTGATGCATTTAAAGACCATAAATTGGCCCGAAATTTTGAAATTTCGAGCATGTTTAAGATGACGGAATCAATGTACCTTTGGTTGTCAAGGTGTGAAATAAACAAATTATCAATTTCTCATCAGTTTGTCATTACCCTTTGAAAATGCAATCAAAGATTGATAGCTTGAGCGCTAAAGCTGAGAATCGGTTGATTCCGCAAAAGTCGGAAGTAGCCTACAAAAAAGAGTACAACCGTTTGATTAAATGGATGGAAGAATGCCAAGTTGCCAGTGTAACAGAACAAGTTATGCTTGCGTACTTATAGGAATTGTCAGAGAAGTACAAGTCGTCCACAATGTGGGCCATACATTCCAAATTACAATGTATGTTACGATTACAACAGGGAGTGGATATCAAATCATTTGGAAAAGTGCAAGCATTTATGAAGGCGATTAGTAAGAATTGTAACGCAAAAAAGTCCTATGCCTTTAGAGAGGAAGATTTAAGAAAGTTTTTTGAAGATGCTTCAGATATAACGTATTTGTTTTTGAAAGTTGTTGCCATTTTTGGAATCTTTGGTTCTTGTCGCAGATGCGAATTGTGCGATATGCGTTTATCCGACATTAAGGAAGAGGGTAATACCTTACTTATTCTCATACGTCCGTCTAAGACAGAAAAGGCTCGGCGTTTTACTGTCGCTGACAGTAATGGTATACCCTACGTTGGGTTTATTAAGAAATATTTGTTGTTGCGTCCTCAAAATGTGAGTACTGACCGTGTTTTCTTACGCTTTGATAAGGGAAAGTGTACTAAACAAGTAGTGGGTATTAATACTTTTGGTTTATGCCCATTTCAAATTGCACTTTTCCTTAACTTAGACGAACCAAAGAAGTACATAGGACATGCGTTCCGGCGTACTTCTGCAACTATTATGGCCAACGGTGGGATGACTATAGATCAAATACAGCGGCAAGTTGGTTGGAAATCGGCATCGGTGGCTACTGGATATGTCGAAGAGTCCATCAACAATAAAAACAGTGTTTCCAATATTATATCAAATGCTATTAGCGGAAATACGAATGCATGCACATCTGGAAGTAAATCAGTTACCAATGTCCATGTGAGCAATGTTGATTCCGAGTTAAAGCACGGAAATATTAATTTTTCAAATAATATAGATTGTATATTCAATATTTATTATAAATAAAATGAACGAGTTATTAAAGTTTAATAGATAGTGACATTTATGTTTGACTTTAAGTTTGAATTGACGTTGTTGTCCTTAGCAACTTTAAAACACGCGCGTGTTTTAATATTGAATTTAAACACGCTGCGAAGTATTTGAAATAAGACATATGATGCATCAATAAAAAAAAATATAAGAAAATATACAGAGAGTTTTATGCAACACCGAACATTTTCATAACGAACATTTTTCTTTGAAGTATCTATATGCATACGTTGCACATTTTCCGATACTTGGTTTATCAAAAGAATCCAATTTGAAGCTTTAAGCGAGTGTTTTCCACTCCCAGGCTTAGCATGAAGTAAAATTTCGAGTTTAGAAAAGCCTGAAAATTTGGTTTGGTCGCGTAGCGCGAAGCGCGGAGCGGCCAAACCAAATTTTCAGGCTTTTCTAAACTCGAAATTTTACTTCATGCGCCACCGGTACAAAACACTGATTCAATGTAAAGTTTAGCGGTGTGTTTTAAACTTCGTAATATGTCAGTGTTTTGTACCGGTGGCGCATGAAGTAAAATTTCGAGTTTAGAAAAGCCTGAAAATTTGGTTTGGCCGCTCCGCGCTTCGCGCTACGCGACCAAACCAAATTTTCAGGCTTTTCTAAACTCGAAATTTTACTTCATGCTTAGCCTGGGAGTGGAAAACACTTGCTTAAAGCTTCAAATTAAATTTTTTTAATAAACCAAGCATTGGAAAATGTGCAACGTATGCATATGAATACTTGAACGAAAAATTCTCGTTATGAAAATGTTCGGTGTTACATAAAACTCTGTATATTTAATTATGCAATTAATCAAAACATCAAATAAGAGGTAAAAGACTATCCTAAGTTTTTTTAATTTAAAAAAAAGTAAGTTTTTATTTCATAATTTTATTTGGTTTGCCTTTATTAAACCACCAATTTGATACAAACGATATATCTTGTAAGAAATATTTTTTTATCAATGTAATAATTTTAAAATGATAACTTTACGACTATACTGCTACCAGTACAGTCGTACGACTCGAGTCGCCGCACTAGAGTCGTTACAGTCGCGTCTTAAGAAAGGCTTCTATTTATTTAAATACAAAGCAGTCGGGCACGGCTCGAGTCGCACAGTTCGAGTCATTTCAGTCGCCGCTAAGGAATTCCACCTTAAGATATTAAAATGTAAAATGTCGATGCAAGAGATTCTTATTGCCAATTGTTCACGTGGCCTAAACTAAGTAGGAAGTAATTTGAACAAATAGTGGACGATTAAAATATGCATCATGATATTGTATTTAACCCATTAAGCGCCATTGGTGCATATACGCAACATTATTAATTTTATGTTAATTAAATTACTAAATGAAATAATTTGATGTATTATATTGTTTGATTTGTATAAAGAAAAACGTAAATATTTTCTTATTTAAATATCTCAATTATTACTCATTAAAAAAGTGGTTTTCTAACTTTACAATATTTCAGTGTTGTATACGTGTGGCGCATGAAGTAAAATTTCGAGTTTAGAAAAGCCCCGTGAAAATTTGTCTCGGGTCGCTGCGCGACCCTCGACAAATTTTCTATGCGGGGCTTTTCTAAACTCGAAATTTTACTTCATGCTTAGTCTGGGAGTGGAAATACTCGTTCTAAACTTTATATTGTACATTTTTATACAAAATCGACGAATGCCTTGCATTTACAGCGTATACATTATGTATATTTAAAAGAAAAATTCACAGTATGTAATACAACAAGTCTTTCATAAAAATCATTAAAAGAAGTGTAGAATTTTACCATAAAATCAACTTTTAGAGTTAACTCTATAATTGCTCGGCCGTTAATGGGTTAATATAATAATAATAATTATTATTATTATTATTATTTATTATTATTATTATTATTACATAACATGAGTACATATATTTTCAACAAATTAACATCCGTTCTATAATATATTTCTTTTATATTAAGCAGTGTTCTGCTCAACGTAATGAATATCCAGATGTAACAATAATAGTTCAAAGCACCTAAGTGAGTGAACACTTGTAGCATGCTGACATGAAGTTCTTAGAAATTTTGTGCAATATATGATACATAAATGTTGTTTTAGTTTACATAATGAGTACCGAAAAATAAATATATGATATGTGTTTATTATTCTAATATTTTTGAGAATTGAGGATAATTTTCGAAGATATAAGATTTTGAAAGTTGTGAAAATTTTTTTTTGTTATTTTGTTTGATATGTTGGGGAAGGAGAGTATAGGTTTTGGGGATTGTGTAGGTGAATGATCTGAGGCTAAAGGCTGATTTGCAATTAGGGATATAGAGTCTAGTCTTACTTCGTGTGTCATGGTTTGATCTCATGTAGTTTAAGGCATTACGATGTTTATAAGCATATGTACAGAGACTGTGGAAGTACAGGCATCTAATATTGGGTACATTCACAGTATATAATAGATGGGATGGGTAGCGTCTCTTTTTAAAAATAATCTTAAGGATGTACTTTTGAATTATAGTTAGTTTTTGTAAGTGATTCTTGTATGTTCCGCCCCATACCAGTATACCATAGCGGATTAATGATTCAACAAGACTTTTATAGACTATAATTAATAATTTTCTTTATAGGAATTCACGTAATTGATAGAATTTATAAATTAGTTTTCTAATTTTATTTGTTATGTGGTCAGTTTGATTATTCCATTTTAAATGTTGATCTATTATAATGCCCAGGTACTTAACCGCCCTGCTCTCCCCGATCTCGACACACATGCCATCAATTGCTATAGATGTGAAATTGGGTCTATTGGCCTTTGTCATTGAGAATGCTACATACTGAGTTTTGACTATATTTAGAGAAAGTTGATAAGTATCTAGCCAATATTTAATTTTTTTCATTTCTCTTTGTACTTTTGCTTTTGTTTCGTCCCATGACTTTCCATCAACGAGAACTACTGTGTCATCAGCATAGGATACAATTTTGGCAGATGTGTCTATGGCTAATAAGGAATTAATGTAAATTACAAAAAGTATTGGGCCTAGAACTGTTCCTTGCGGTACCCCTATTTCAACAAGGAGTCGGTCACTTATGGTATTGTTGACTTTCACTCTTTGTTCACGATTAGTATAATATTAACAACAATTAAGAAAACATTCAACCAACATTTATAAGCATAACTAGATTCTTCAGGATATACCGTATGTCCCGTTACAATGGTTCTAATTTTATTCTGATCATTTTAGTTCAATAATATTAGGTTGGCTAATAAGTCATGGCCAAACTTTTGAACCTTGAAGTGATATTGTACCGTGGACGCATCCCATTTTTTCCGCTAATTCCCTTGTCGTTTGCCGCGGATCTTCGTGAAGAAGTTGATTCAATCACCCCTTATCGAACTGAGCAGGGCGTTCAGACCAAGACACGTCTTTGAGGTCAAAATCGCCATCTTTGAATCGCTTAAACCAATCTTGAGCCGTTCTCTCAAGCGTAGCTTTTCACTGTAGGTCTGGGGCAGCTTTAGCGAATTTGGCACCTTGATTAAATGCAAAAACAAGATGGTGTCGGAAACGCTAATTTTTATCAACTTGACCCTCGATTTTAATGTCTACTAATTACAAAAACCATATTGAGTCAATTGAGAAAGTTTAAAATAAATTTCTTTTGCTGGTTTCATTTAGAATGGGCATTGGTCGGGTGCAGTACAGTCGGTCGCATATCCTGACTACATTAAACTTAAAATCCCTACAATACCGAAGGGTAACACTGGATATGTGTTATGGATTTAAGCTGATAAATGGACTTGTGAATTCCAGTCATTTAATTTCTTTATTGAATTTTAATTTCTTCTTAAATACAACTGTTTGTAACAGGCCATTGTTCAGGTTAAACTTCCACCACACAAGTTATGGCAGTCATAGCCCGGTTTCACGCATAATGCGGTATTTCAACATACTGATGTTAAATCCAAATTTTATAACATTTTCAAACTCGTCTAATGTGTTTAAACGCCACTTATCTTTCATTGATATCGATGTTATTATAAATTACTAACATTTCTGTTTAGCTTAATTTATTAAGTGTTGAGCGCGATATTTATATATTGTAATGTATATTTTTTATAATATTGTAAAAAGGAGAAATCCGTAAATAAATAAATAATGATCTGAATCTGTACAAAAATCAATTCGAATATTAAATCGAAAAAATATAATTGTTTGGTAGCTTTGTAATAGCGTACCAGGGGGGGTGGCCTCTCCAATCCGGGAGGATTAATTGTGGAAAAAAGGAACTAACCTTAAGCCTCGTACGGTCTTGAAGAGGACTGGCGGCTCTCTTCTGGTCTTCTACTTCCTTTGGGGTTGCACTATTAAAGCCGGAGGCAAGTCTATAGCCGAGGGGCAGTTACTAAAGCCGGAGGCAGGTACAAAAGCCAGAGGCAAAACTATTTAAAACTGTTGAGGCGCGGAGGCCGTCTTCTCTCGCCCGATGCAAGAGTTACACTATATGGTTATTTAGGAGGGGGTAAAACCGAAAGATATGGTGGCGATAAAACGGGATGATTGGGTTGAAGAGCCCGCAACCCGATTTGCACCGAACAATAATGTTTGGCATAATGTCATGTTATTTTAACCCATTATCGGCCGAGTAATTATAGAGTTAACTGTGAACGTTGATTTTAGGTAAAATTCTGCACTTCTTTTTTATGATTTCTATGAATGACTTATTGTATTACATACTGTGTTGATTTTTTTTTTTTAAATATACATAAGGTATACGCTATTAATTTTGAGGCATTTATCGATTTTATATAAATAGGTGCAATATGAAGTTTAGAACGAGTGATTCCACTCCCAGACTAAGCATGAAGTAAAATTTCGAGTTTAGAAAAGCCTGAAAATTTGGTTTGGTCGCGTAGCGCGAAGCGCGGAGCGGCCAACCAAATTTTCAGGCTTTTCTAAACTCGAAATTTTACTTCATGCGCCACGCGTATAAAACACTGAAATATTGTGAAGTTATAAATACGCTGACATTATTTTTTTTTAATCGAGTAATAATCGAAATATTCAAATAACAAAATATTTACCTCTTTCTTCATACATTTTCAAGTATTCAATAATATAATATATTAAATTAACTTATTTAGTTATTTACTTGACAAAAAATTAATAAAGTTGCGTGTACGCATCAATGGCGCTTAATGGGTTAAAGAAAATTACTTAATCTACAAGATAGTGTCTTGTAGATTAACTAATTTTCTTTAAAATAACATGACATTATGCCAAACATATTTTTTACTGCGCCATTTTCAACTAAAAAAGAACTGCTATGACTTATTACCCAATCTGATAGATATGAACTGGACAAATTGAAATTTGTGCATAAGAATTCCCTATTATCAGAGCTCGGCGGTACTCAAACATAAGTACTCGAAATTTGTACTTTGAGTACTTTTTGTGTACTCGGTACTCAGTCTATGAGTACTTTATTTTTCAAGTACTTGTACTCGACGCATTTTAGACCGGAAAATAAACTCGAGTACATTTCGTTCCAACTGTCAAAACAGTTTATGACAAAGGTGACATCTTTCTTTTAACTTGACATCGATGAAAATCCATATATTTTACTTTCAACTTGACATCGATGACAATCTATAAATTTTCACATTTATCATCAACTTTTTAATAAACATGGTTCACACGATATAAACTGTCAAAAAGTTATCGACGTCAACGTTAACCCATTAACGGCCGAGCAATTATAGAGTTAACTCTAAAAGTTGATTTTAGGTAAAATTCTACACTTCTTTTAATGATTTTTACGAATGACTTATTGTATTACATACTGTGAATTTTTCTTTTTAATATACATAATATATACGCTGCAAATGCAAGGCATTTGTCGATTTTGTATAAAAACGTACAATATGAAGTTTAGAACTAGTACTCATTTTCATTTATATGTATTACCTTGTAGTTACTTATTTCTTGAAAATAAATTACTATTATTATTATTATTATTTCCACTCCCAGACTAAGCATGAAGTAAAATTTCGAGTTTAGAAAAGCCCCACGTAGAAAATTTGTCGAGGGTCGCGGAGCGACCCTCGACAAATTTTCACGGGGCTTTTCTAAACTCGAAATTTTACTTCATGCGCCACGCGTATAAAACACTGAAATATTGTAAAGCTAGAAATACACTGAACATTTTTTTTTAATGAGTAATAATTGAGAAATTTAAATAACTAAATATTTACGTTGTTCTTCATACATTTTCAAGTCAAATCAAATAATATAATATATCAAATTAATTCATTTAGTAATTTAATTAACATAAAATTAATAATGTTGCGTATATGCATCAATGGCGCTTAATGGGTTAACAGTCAACTGAAGAATCCACCAGCATGCAATTATTTAAAAAATCATCGAAACAAAGTTTTACGTATAAATATATATCATGCACTCTAGTGATAGATTTAAAAACTATGTTTAGGTTGTTTTATTTGTACAATAAATAGTATTTAATTATACAGACTCAACGTCCCGAAGTTGGCATAATGCAAGCCTTAGAGTCGCTGAACGACACACAAGTAAACGAGTTCCTATGCGGAAAAGCGCCGCTCAACCTGAGCATGCGCCTCGGCGACCACATGATGCTGATCCAGCTGCAGCTTAGCACGGTGTCGGGGGCCAAGCCTCCGCCCGCCTCCTCGGGTCCGCAGCCGCCTTCGAGGCCGCCCAGCTTGGTGCAGGCCTCACGCAACCTTCAGCACACCCTCCGCAGACTATCTGCCGATGTCTTCTCCGGAAGGGACGAAGGCACGAAACCAATGGGTAAGTTTATTTATTTAGAAAGAAAATTTAGACAAGGAAAAAAAAAACATTTATTGGCATCCAAAACTAATATACATTTCCATAAACACAATACAAAACTAAACACATGAAACCAAATTCCCATCTAATCAGTTCTTCTCCTCTCCCTCTCCCACCCTAATCTTATAACAATCTTTACGCCTGCCCCATCCTCTCGCATCCACTCCTCTATCCTTTTAACACCTCTCGTCCATTCCTCACTTATCTCCTTACACTCATCCGCTATACAGGGTGTCCTCGAATGGTCTGTACAACGCTTTACCACATATATAATAAATAAAAATATTTTTTTGTGGGGAAAATAGCAAAATTTTATAAGAGACAAAAAATACGTAAAATTGAATGATCTTGCAGAAAAAAAGTATTCCTTATGATTTGACCCGTTGAATAAAAATATTTAGGTATCTTAAGAAGTCGATGGTCCTAGTTTGACCACTTACTTTAAACGTAGGATAAAGAAACATATCGCAAAAAGTGCAAGGTATCAATGTAATTAAATGTGCCAAATTAGGTTTTCTTACCTAAGTCCAAAATAAAAATATTTGCAAAATAATAAAAAAAAAATAATATCTTTGAGGCCTCGTAGATGGCTTAGGAACCACTTTTGGATAGAGATAAGTTTAGTTAAATCGTCTTATTTTGTTTCAGAGAATATGTGGTAGAGCGTTGTACAGACCATTCGGGGACACTCTGTATGCCTCCACGTATCCCTTCCACTTCCGCACAACACACACCTACCATACTCTTCACCCATCCATACCTTTCTTTCTCTCTCCTCCGACCCACACCTAGCCCTCGCCAGTGCTACCTTCTCCCCTATTTTTAGTAAATTCCTGCTGAGGTACTCTGGCAGTTTCCCGTGTACCTGCCACCTTTTATATAGAGGATTATAGGTACTTCTCTCAATATACCCTTGACGCTCCTGTTTTTCCACTTCCTCCCATTTTTCCTTCATCCACGCTGCCACATTCACTCCTTTTTCCAACCACTCCTTTACCAAACTTTCAGACACCCCTGCTCTTTCATACATTTTTCTCCTCCATTCTCCAATCACTCTCTCCTACTTCCACACATGTTCTCCACACCTCTTTTACCAGCCTTTCACTACCCAATCCAATCAATTTCATCTCATATCTTGCCACTCTCTCCATGCATAGTAGCTCTGTTCGTTTCCTGAAGCAGAATATAACTGGGCGTTGATCTTTCCACCGCCAGTAGCTGCTTCAGGAACGTCACCTGCTCTCTCTCAATACATTCATACGCTCTCATTCCCCATGCCTCCACCACATACATTAAAATTGGCTTAACACACGAATCCCACAGTTTGCACGCCATCTGAACATTTCCCTCCAGCCACTTTCCCCACTTGTTCTTTACCACATACCACGCTTTCCTTGCCTTCAGTTGGACCCATCTGGCGTGCTCCCTGTACCCCCCACCACATCTAAACACAAAACCCAAATATTTAAACTCTTTCACTCTTTTGATCACTTCACCCTTCCATGCCAATTCAAGGCAATTTGTGTAATTTGAAATTTGTTTTGTTTGGATCAAAACATAATGACAATAAAAAAACAGTTAACGGAAGTGTAATAAGTGTTAATGATATTAATAATTAAAATTGAATTTGTGTTCAGTATTCCGGCACCAGATACCCACAGACGCGTTTCAGACTTCAAGGTCCTCTTCAGTGTGGTCCCGACCCAGTGCTGAGGAATACTGAACATTTCTGACTATTTCAAGCCAATATGTGAAAACTATTAATGGATATCGATAGCTAACGCCATCTAATGCTTCATAGTGGCATCGTCAGTGACACGAATGCACAAAGTGCATATACAGGTCACTGTTTCGTCCACTGTATATGTCCACTGTATATGCACTTTGTGCATTCGTGTCACTGACGATGCCACTATGAAGCATTAGATGGCGTTAGCTATCGATATCCATTAATATTAATAATTACTGAATTTTTATGATAGATTGTGATTCACTAAATTAAATGTCAGTTGGTGATAGATTTATTTTTAGTGCAACAGTTTTGTAAAATCAATGCTAAAAATCTTGAAATATGCCATTTAATTTGAAAGTTAATGAAGATTAGGTGAATCATGTCAAGGTTTTCCAGATATGGTTAAAAATGCGCCGCGAATAAGGAATACCTCAATATATTTCAATTTGCTTTGAATTGAAATATTTGCATAATAGATGCTAATGACAATTTTCTATTTTCTAAATATTTTCAATTGTTCAATCTCATCTACGTTTGAAGGATATCTTTAATACTTTTTAAGTTGGTTATGTATTAACCCATTAACGGCCAAGCAATTATAGAGATAACTCTAAAAGTTGATTTTAGGTAAAATTCTGCACTTCTTTTTTGATATCCATAAATGACTTATTGTATTACATACTGTGAATTTTTCTTTTAAATAAACATAATGTATATGCTGTAAAATTTCAGGCATTCGTTGATTCTATATAAATACGTGCAGTATGAAGTTTAGAACGAGTGATTCCACTCCCAGACTAAGCATGAAGTAAAATTTCGAGTTTAGAAAAGCCTGAAAATTTGGTTTGGTCACTCCGCGAAGCGGAGCGGCCAAACCAAATTTTCAGGCTTTTCTAAACTCGAAATTTTACTTCATGCGCCACGCGTATAAAACACTGAAAGATTGTGAAGTTAGAAATACACTCACATTATTTTTTTTTAAATGAGTAATAATCGAAATATTTAAATAACAAAATATGTACATTTTTCTCCTTACATTTTCAAGCCAGGTCAAATAATATATATTAAATTAACTTATTTAGTAATATAATTACCCAAACATTTATAATGTTGCGTGTACGCATCAATGGCGCTTAATGGGTTAATGAAATAAAGATGATGTATGCTTTTTAAACTTCACATTAAGTCAGTGCTTTATGCACCTTTGAGCGAAAAATGATTTTGTTAAGGTTAGAAAAGGCCATAAATGTATGTCGGAGTGAGCACAATAATCATTTAATTCTCAATTCGATATTATAGTAATTCAACGTAACCCACCATGACCACAAAAACAATAACAAATCACTCAACATTAACTAAACTGTCCCTTTTCCCTAATTAGAAAGCAAGGTAGTCGTCCAAAACCGCGTCTCACAGGGTTCACTGGTCTCGGGACTCTCACGGTCTCCTACCGTTTGTCCCGCTCTTTCCCTGTTTCACTAGTTTTGTTCTCCTCGCACATCCCTGCGTTCCCGTGTGCTCGTTTTCCAATTCTGGTCATCCCATTGCTAAGATTATGATGCGCCTACATGTATGTAAGGTGCATAATATCAAACGAGCATTGGTAAATATTATTTATTCACTAATAAACAATCGTTAGTGAGGGGGCAACACGTGAATGCATTTTTTGACAATAGTTCGGTGGGACATCGTAAGATGGCGCTAATTGTGCGTTTTCGAAGCAATTGCTATGTAATGAGTTTCTAAGCTATTTTTGCACGTTTACTTGATTCGTTTGTACTTATAATTATGAATTTCTATAAAGTTTTGAAAATACTAACAAAGGCAAGTGTTAATTTAATTGTCATATTAATAAGGTCATTTAGAAAAATTTATTCATTCATAATAACAAATATATGATATTGTATAGCTGAGGCTGTTAGTTGTTGAAACTCCATAATATCACTTAAATAACACACTTAATATGTTTAGGTTTCAAAATAATGTTTATTGTACTACAACAATTGTTTCACCACACAGTGGCTTCATCAGGTAGATGAATATATGAAAGATGGTGTCTATGTGTAGGTGAATATAACAGTTTTCTGTATTTCTTACTAACACATTCACACATCTGCACACACATCAACAGAGATAGGTGCGTTTGGCTTAGTGATAGTTATCAGGACTCCCAATAGATATACAGAGAGTTTTATGTAACACCGAACATTTACATAACGAGGATTTTTCTTAGAAGTATTCATATGCATAGGTTGCACATTTTCCGATGCTCGGTTTATTACAAGAATTCAATTTGAAGCTTTAAGCAAGTGTTTTCCACTCCCAGGCTAAGCATGAAGTAAAATTTCGAGTTTAGAAAAGCCTGAAAATTTGGTTTGGTCGCGTAGCGCGAAGCGCGGAGCGGCCAAACCAAATTTTCAGGCTTTTCTAAACTCGAAATTTTACTTCATGCGCCACCGGTACAAAACAGTGATTCAATGTAAAGTTTAGCGGTGTGTGTTAAACTTCATAATATGTCAGTGTTTTATACCGGTGGCGCATGAAGTAAAATTTCGAGTTTAGAAAAGCCTGAAAATTTGGTTTGGTCGCTCCGCGCTTCGCGCTACGCGACCAAACCAAATTTTCAGGCTTTTCTAAACTCGAAATTTTACTTCATGCTTAGCCTGGGAGTGGAAAACACTCGCTTAAAGTTCAAATTAAATTCTTTTAATAAACCGAGCATCGAAAATTGTGCAACGTATGCATATGGATACTTAAAAGAAAAATTCTCGTTATGTTACATAAAACTCTCTGTAGATGTATTACCCAAATTAGGCACTTGTGCGGTAGAACAGCATTTCCCGAACGTAGGCAAGACAGTCCTGAAAACATTAGGCCGTAAATGTACTATTCAGTGCTGGCTCTCGCAGAGATAACACCATTGAAATCTCAAAGGGTCCTCGTCAGATGCACCACCTGGCATGTGCGTGCGAGTTCTTTTCTTTCAAATAAATGTGCGCCTAACGTAATCAGATTCCACTTCCTCATTTTTTGAGCAAGCGGAAATACACGAATGGTGCTCGTTCTGCGCATGATAGTGCCTAATTTGAAAAATTCCACTATAGTGATAAAAAAAATAACACGGGCTATGGCCCCCCCTGATTCTTACCATGAGTGCAGAAATATTCATTCATGTCCGCTATTTCCGTTCACAAGAAACAATTAATTGTGTTTGCAAATTATTTGTGCTTTTAATAAGGACGCTCCCAAGATTTTTATTAGTATGGTTTTCTTTTGTTCTAAATTTAATTTTTTAGTGTTGCTAATAACATTTTGCAAACTTTTAGGTCGCAGAGGTAGCGTTTATTCAGGTACATTCAGTGGAGCCTTAAATCCTGCACTCCAGGACCCGAAGGGCAGACCACGGCGCGACGTCGCTACCATCGTCCACATCTTAAACGATCTCTTGTGCTCGGCCCCCGACCTGCGTCGCGTCAGCAGGAGGGGCGTCGAGGAGACGGCGCCCGCCGCCGAACAGGAAGAGCCGAGCACCTCGACGTGCAGCGAGGACCAGAACCTCCGGACGCGCGGCAAACTCGAGCAGCTGCGGCTTGTGATGGGCGAGCGGAGAGAGCGCAGACGGCAGCGCAAACAGAAACCGTACTCCCTGCCTCAAAGTGATAACACAGACACTGTTACTGCATAAACACGACACTCCCTGTATATAGTTTTACAATTTAAATGTGCATTTCTAACTTGTTTTTTTTTTCTTCTTT
This sequence comes from Philonthus cognatus, assembly GCA_932526585.2. Lineage (NCBI taxonomy): Eukaryota > Metazoa > Arthropoda > Insecta > Coleoptera > Staphylinidae > Philonthus > Philonthus cognatus. Next base: position 99,726,007 of record OW052244.1, read on the forward strand.
TTTATATTAGTGTAAGTTTATTAATGATTCATTGATTAGCAAATATACTATTTCGATTATTAAAAAAATGGATTTGTTTTTATATGTTATATGTTCTGTTTAAAAAGGAAATACAGATTTTTCGATATAAATTTATATATTAAATCATTTATTATTTTTATTGACGCAAGGAAGGCAAATTTGAATAGGTAATTCATTATTAATATTTAAATAAACTTTTTACTTGTATCATTCGTCTTTTGTTTTTTTTATACTTCAAATCAATTATCCCACTTTCTATACAATCTTTGCAATATGTAATAGTTGTTTATTATTATTCGTGTGACTGCAGACATATGTATAAATAATTAATTACCCAAATTATACACCTTTTTTAAATGTTCAGTAGATTAGTCCAGTTTTTTTACTTAAATGGTTTAAATGTAGAAAGCATTTTTATGGGTGTCAATGTACAAATTTGCAACTGTAGTTGTTATACAAGATTAGATATTTGTAGGGGTGGCCTCTTGACCTGTACCATCGCGACCTTTGCAGATCTATTGTGGTTGCCATACAAAGAGGCAGTTGCAATAATTGTCCGAGTACTTTTAAAATCAAAGAATTAAAACTCTGTAAAACAAACGACAACAAAGGAGATTTATAACTCTACCTCTGAGTTTCTGTTTGAATATAAACTCACGTGATTCAAACATACTAAAATGTGATAAAAATAGAACATTTTGTACAAGAATTTAATATCATCATTTATGTGGTGTTAAAAAGATTGATCCATTTTTTTTGTCTTAAAAATGAGTATTTGTAGTTTACATGCAGTGGCTTCTTCAATTTTTTTTTAAATCTTAACTGGTTCGGTCGAGCCGGCTCTAGCATACTCTTGGATATTACTAATATTAGTTAATATTAGATTGTTCAATCAGGGCGGCGAATAACCGAGAAAACCAGGAAAGTCAGGAGATTTTATTCGTCGGCAAAAGTCGGGGCCTTTTTCGCGAAAAGTCAGGGAGTTTTAAAATTATTAATAATAATAAATATGCCCACTGAGCATATAACAAACAAATAAGGTAATATCAACATTGTAGAAACATTAGATGTTGTTTTAATGTTGATGAAACATTACTTAAATGGATTTGCTCAGTGGGTGCAAACAATATGATTAAAGAGTTGACAAATTGTTAGTTCTGTTCGGAGCACGATTTAATTAGACACATTAAATAAAATTAAACAAAATAAAAATAAAATGGTGTCCATCATAGCACTGTAATCCTGTGATTTAAACAATTGATAATTGGCATACTAAATTTATTTTACTCTAGCCAATTAGTTAAAGATTTCACTTGAAGTTAGCGATTTATACGCGTGGCGCATGAAGTAAAATTTCGAGTTTAGAAAAGCCTGAAAAGCCTCGCTTCGCTCGCGCGCCCCAGCAAATCCAAATTTTCAGGCTTTTCTAAACTCGAAATTTTACTTCATGCTTAATCTGGGACTGGAAACCCTCGCTACACAGGAACTTATTTTGCAGTTTCCTATTTTGTCAAATTTATGACGTACAATAGAGTTTATGTTATTTCTTAGTTCAAATTTAGAACGAAAACGGATTCCTGTACATTATTTGTGTGTTATTAAGCATTGACGAACAAATTGGAAAAGTTTAAATTATGTAAAATAAAGCTTAATAAATAAACTACACAAGAACTAATGTTAATAATAATAATAAAAGAAATATGAGCGATTGCTCTTATTTGTACGCCACCCAACATACAAATGTATGTATGTTAAGTTGCATATGATGAATGCGTAGAACCTCTATTGTATACAACCCCATGTACAGCAAATAAGTGAACGTTATAGGAATAAATATTTATTTAATTGATAAGGCGGATACATGATGAAACTCCATAATACTATTTGAAATAAAATAACACAGTTGGGAGGGTTTCACTTTAATTGTTGAACACTGCAACATGTTTCACCACACAGTGGCTTCATCAGGCAGATGAAATGAAATAATTATTTCATCTGCCTGATGAAGCCACTGTGTGGTGAAACATGTTGCAGTGTTCAACAATTAAAGTGAAACCCTCCCAACTGTGTTGTTTTATTTCAAATATTATAGGAATAAAGTGTGCAAACTATACGAAGCGTAAGCTTATTTTCTCGAATTCAAATAATTTTGAATTTGAATTTATCTTGTTATAGGAATGTTTCTTTCGTAATTTTACATCAAGTATGTTATATCTATGGATCGGTAATTTTTTTCCGGGTAGGGATTTCAATTGTTTAAAATTCGGGTTTGTTGAATTTATTGTCAAATCGACAGATTGAAACGCAGCCTTTTAGTGGTAATTTTGTGAATTATGTCAGTTTCTGTATTTATTGTTATTTATAATTATAATTGAATATATAATAATTATTTATGTACCAAGTCAGTAAAATAAGACTTTATCGAACGAGTCTGAGGTTATGAGACGAGCGAGCGGAGCGAGCGAGGTGAATAAAGACGAGTTCGATAAAGATATTTTACTGACGTGGTGCATACAAAATTTTATCGCCAATCTTAAAAATAAATGAAAAAGTATAGGATTTTTTATTTAAATTAAAAAAAAAATAGAAAATATGTATTATTATTTAAACAAACACTACGAATTAATCAAGATATTAAACCACTCTATTTGTTGTATATGTGGAAATTGATGGTGCATCCTGTGGCATTATTTAAATTTATTCCTGATGTTGACCCATCAACGGAAAAATTTTGTGGAAAATGAATATTTTCATTTTGATGTAAAGTTGTGGCAGTGTTGTCATTGATATCAAAACGGTGCGCAATTTGATCACTACCCAAAATCGTTTTTGCAATCTTCGTTTTGTTCAATATTGATTCCTCAACATAGGACTCAGCAACGGTATCACTCTTCCACCCTCCATGACGTTTCAAATTTTCTTTGCTGCCCCCTGCATTAGCAAACAAAGTAGCAGACGACCTCCGAAAACAATGACCAGTATATTCTGACGGATTTGGCAAATTTAAATAGTTCGCAATTTTACATGGTATGTTTCCAAAAGTGTGGATACCCACAGGCTGCACTGTGCATTTACTTTTTCTATATGTAATAAAAAATCTATCATGTTTGGTCTGTGCGGGACGAAGTTTGGCATATTTTTTATATAACTCAATCGGTTTAACGTGTCCTTCGAACTCTGATGTTACGACAAATACTCTTGGTTTATTAGTTTTCGTGTGTCTTATATGCACAATCAATACAGTATCCTTGTCTTCTATATCATCAACTTTAAGATTTACTAATTCATTATTACGGCAGGCTCCAGCAACGCCAAAAATAACACAAATCTAAAATAATATCTACATTAATAACAAATATGCTTCGATAATTGATTACTATCTTACCTTCATCATTAAATATATTTCATTTGGTGCATTCAATAGAAACTGTATTATTTCTTCTTGTGTGAGAACTTTCGATTTTTTTGCCGTATAATTTTTTGATTTCTGTTTTAAAAACGCCGTAAGTTTCTTATATTGGCTTATATCAACGTCGTTTTTTACCGAAAGAGATGCTTTTAACATAGAATAATATGACCATAATGTTGCTGCTTTATATTCCTTGGATTTTTCAGAAAAATATGTCAAGAGAACGTTTTCGCTAATTTTTTTAATGTTATTTCTGTCACACCAACTTGTGAATAAATCGTGTTGACGATTATAAATATGTCTAGACTTACTTGGAAGAATTTCGAGCGTTGTTTCTATCGCTCTTTCGCGTATTTCTGGTGGAGTACATGGTATTTCAAACTCTTCACTACTCATGTTTTTTTTTGACAACTAAACTGACAGGATTCGACCTCCTTAGATTTTGTTAGTATTGTCCCATAATGTTACTTGTTGAAAGTAGTAAAATAATGGGACGGTTTAGTGCCGCAAATGGCGATAATAATAGATGTATTTAGGTATATCATTATCATTATCATTCCATTTGTATTTGACAAGTGTAAAACTTAATGTTATGGCACAATAAATTATTATTATTATTATTATTATTATTAATATTTAGTGCCGATTGGCGATAAATATAATAATTTTACAGTCTTTAACACTACACGAAACTAACATTCGTGTAGTATCAAAGACTGTACAAATCGGCATTCTTAAGAAAATTCAAGACAATTTTTCCAGTAAGTATTATCATAATTGTTTTAACATTACTAAAATTACTAAAACATAGGCCATAGGCCACCACGTACAAATTAAGTTAACTTAATTAGTTGATTGTTTCTTCGGATTTATTGCATTTCGATTTACCTAGATTTTTGAGATTCTGAAAATAGAATCAGGGTAAAGGTGTATGGGAGGCACGAATATAAAATTTGTTGGTCAAGGCGACTTACCGTTTGGTCGCAAATCGAATTTTAAGTTCCACTTTCGAGGTTATATATGGTCGTATTTTCAGCTAAATAAGCACATTACAGATACAAATTACACACATGATGAAATTATCTCCAAAGTGAGGACGTGTAATTCATCCAATTTGTAGTGTTATCTTTATTAATTCAGCCAATATCACGATATTAGTTTTACCCTAGATTTGACGTCTACTGACGTTTATTTAAAATAATGGATATATAAATCGAGATTGATTATTAAATCATAGGTAATTTAATTTACGTTATAAATAATAGATGGCACTTTCGTACGATAACTAGGATATTTACTGCAATAATAAAATATTAACAAACAAACAATAGATAATAACAAATATTACTTTTATATTTAATTCACTGTTTTTACTCAAATTAATTTTGTACGGCATATCCAGTTTGGTTAGTAGACACACAGCTAAATTTAAATACAATTAAAATAATATTAAAACACTTAACTTTGTTTTACCACTTTAATTATTTTTTTACAGTGACTATAGTTTCGACTACAAGCTAGTCATTATCAAACTCAGTTTGATAATGACTAGCTTGTAGTCGAAACTATAGTCACTGTAAAAAGTTAATTAAAGTGGTAAAACAAAGTTAAGTGTTTTAATATTATTTTATAAAGATGTACCACAAAGTGAACGCCAACCAAATGAAACAATTAAAATAATTTAATAGAACCACATAACCAAGCAAAATTATCTGATTTAAGGCTAAGTATGGCCACACATTTTTCTATAAAATAATAAGATGCAGATAAACATTTTATTATGCTTAGGCGATTTTATGTGTTTTTAAGTTAGGTTAGTAGAAAGGTTTGCAATAGAATAAATTGCGAAAGTCTTTTTGCGCAAGTTAAATATTTCACATACTTCTAGGTTAGGTTAGGTTAGGTTAGGTTAGGAGAAAGGCTTGCAATAGAATAAATTGCGTATATCTCTTTGCAGACGATGACTATTCCACATACTTTTAGAATAGGTTAGGAGAAAGGTGTTCAATAGAATAAACTGCGTAAGTCTCTTTGCGCACGGTGACTATTCCACATACTTGTAGGTTAGGTTATGTTAGGAGAAAGGTTTGCAATAGAATAAATTGCCTAAATCTCTTTGCGCACATTAATTATTCTATATACTTTTAGGTTAGGTTAGGTTAGGAGAAAAGTTTGCAATAGAATAAATTCCGCAAGTCTTTTTGCGTGTACGGAACAGCTCCTGAATATTTAAATATTGACATTAATATTTATTACATTACATTTATTACATTTTAATACATCTATTTTTTGATATCATAAATTAGAATACCTATGATTCTAATTTACGATAGAAAAAATAGATGGCGCTAGATGTATTGAAATGTAATCTTGATTGATGTGAATCAATCTTGATTTATATATCCATTATTTAAAATAAACGTCAGTAGACGTCAATTTTAGTGTAAAATTAATATCGTTATATTGACTGAATTGATGGAGATAACACTACAAATTTAATGAATTACGTCATCATTTTGGACATAATTTCATCATGCCTGTTACACACATGATGAAATTATGTCCAAAATGATGACGTAATTCATCTCTAATGTGCTTATTTAGCCGAAAATACGACCATATATAACCTCAAAAGTGGAACTTAAAATTTAATTCATGGCCAAACGGTAAGTCGCCTTTACCAAGATTACTTTAGATTTGTGCGTCCCATACACGTTTACCCCGATTCCGTTTTCAGAATCTCAAAAATCAAGGTAAATCGATATACAACGAACCCGTTTCTTCTTCAAAACACAACAAAATTATTAAGAATTATCACATTTCCTAACAAGATAACACAAATCTGGAGCTCGCGCGAAAAACCCGATAAATCCAAAAACTAAATTTTTCAATATACACAAAAAACAAGTTTTGAGTCAATCAATATACCGATAAAATTGACATCTTGATTTAAATTTTAAAGGATATTTAAAATTGTGTTGAATTGTGTGTTGCAAGTTGGCAATTTGCAAAATTTACTATATATTAAATCAATTTTAAATTATTAATAATTTCGATAGCTAACGCCATCTAATGCTTCATAGTGGCATTGTCAGTGACACGAATGCACAAAGTGCATATACAGGTCACTGTTTCGTCCACGAGCGAGCAGAACTCTGTGAAACCAGAAAACAAATATCAAAATTGAATTTGTGTTCAGTATTCCGGCACCAGATACCCACAGACGCGTTTCGGACTTCAAGGTCCTCTTCAGTGTGGTCCCGACCCAGTGCTGAGGAATACTGAACATTTCTGGCTATTTCAAGCCAATATGTGAAAACTATTGATGATTTCGATAGCTAACGCCATCTAATGCTTCATCATCGTCTCGTGGACGAAACAGTGACCTGTATATGCACTTTGTGCATTCGTGTCACTGACGATGCCACTATGAAGCATTAGATGGCGTTAGTTATCGAAATCATTAATAGTTTTCACATATTGGCTTGAAATAGTCAGAAATATTCAGTATTCCTCAGCACTGGGTCGGGACCACACTGAAGAGGACCTTGAAGTCTGAAACGCGTCTGTGGGTATCTGGTGCTGGAATACTGAACACAAATTCAATTTTAATTTTAAATTAACCGGTAGTAACTACAGTTATACATAATGTTATTTTAGTTTTACATTGGGATTTTACCACTCTAACTTAATGCTGTTGCAAGGAAACATTTTATACCTTCAATATCATCAAGAATTTGCAGTGACCATTTCTTGGATCATAATTATTTGGTGAGACCAGGAACTTCCGTGAAACATTAGGAACCTGAGGCAGTACTGTCCATATTTCCAGGAAGAATTGAGCCACATAAGTTGGCTTTAACTTTAAGCATTGTTGAAAAGTATTTAAAAGTTCGATTACATAGTTATGCTATACTCTATTCCAAAAATGTTTTAAATCCTGTTAGCACAAGGCATGAATTCACAAAAAAGATTTTATTCATGAATTCATAATGTTTAAACCTATACAGAGAGTTTTATGTAACAGAGAACATTTTCATAACGAAAATTTTTCTTTGAAGTATCCATATGCCTACGTATCACATTTTTCGATGCTTGGTTTATTAAAAGAATTTAATTTGAAGCTTTAAGCGAGTGTTTTCCACTCCCAGGCTAAGCATGAAGTAAAATTTCGAGTTTAGAAAAGCCCCGTGAAAATTTGGCTCGGGTCGCGCAGCGACCCGAGACAAATTTTCGGGCTTTTCTAAACTCGAAATTTTACTTCATGCGCCACGCGTACAAAACACTGACATATTACGAAGTTTAAAACATACCGCTAAACTTTACATTGAATCAATGTTTTGTACCGGTGGCGCATGAAGTAAAATTTCGAGTTTAGAAAAGCCTGAAAATTTGGTTTGGCCGCTCCGCGCTTCGCGCTACGCGACCAAACCAAATTTTCACGCTTTTCTAAACTCGAAATTTTACTTCATGCTTAGCCTGGGAGTGGAAAACACTCGCTTAAAGCTTCAAATTGTATTCTTGTAATAAACCGAGCATCGGAAAATTTGCAAGGTATGCATATGGATACTTTAAAGAATAATTCTCGTTATGAAAATGTTCGGTGTTACATAAAATTCTCTATATATATATTTATGATTTTATGTTTATTATGTCTATGATTTATCCATTCATCTTAAATTTCCCACCCAAAATTCCTACCTGAGAAATGGCGGACTGGCTTCGCTTTCGAAAAGCGGTTATGATGTAAGTTAACGATCCATAGATATAACATCCCTGTTTTACATAACTTTTTTTTATTTTTTACATAACATAAATTAGTCCTTTCAAGTATATTGGAATTGACAGATTTTTTTTGACATATGACACATGATTTCGAACCACATTTTATTGTATCGGACACTTTTTTCTCATTAATCACTTGGTAAAACATTTTAAAATATAATGGTTTGTAAATTAAATTCACTTGGTTTTGTTTCACTTATATGTGTGTTTATTGCTTTATTCAATCAATGGTATAAAAATTCATATGGTTGCCATTAGAAAAATTGAACTTTGATGTCGAACTTGAAAATGGGACATCCTGTATGAAATATGTCAATTTAATTGTATTTTCTAAATTTTAACTCATTAACTTTGTAATTGAGACAGTTATAAGGAAAAGAAATATTTGTCGTTTTTTACATTTTTCGCCATATCTTTAAAACAAATGACGCTAGATCAAATTTATTAACGTATTTTTATTTTGTAATAAAAAGGGAAACTTTTGTCTAATTTAACAGTTTTCGTATCTCTAACATTTAACAAAATCCCAATGGTCAGCACGATAAAGCAAACGAACGGTATATAATCCCACTGAGCAAAAAACAAAAAAATAACGTTATATCAACGTAGTAGCAATGTTAAACGTTGTTTTAATGTTGATGAAACATCACTTAAATGGATTTGCTCAGTGGGATAGTTCATGCAATTGTTAATTAACTTTATACTTTCAAAAGTGGGATCATAATGTTCATAGTAAAAAAAAGCCCTTTGAGTATTATTTATGAAATAAATTTAAAGAACCCACTAAGCAAAAAACAAACAAATAACATTATATTAACATTGTAGCAACATTAAACGTTGTTTTAATGTAGTTTAAACATTACTTAGATGGATTTGCTCAGTGGGAAATTAATACGTACAGAAATATTTTATAAATTAAACTCAACGACAAAGCTAATCGTAGGCGGGTAACGAAATTTGTGGATTTTTTTTACTAATTTTTAAAGGTTTTTGAGGAACTTTTGGCAAAAATGTTACAAAGCTTTTATGTCACTTATCATAAATACTATTGGGCCCGTTCATCAAAATGTTCAACATTCAACATGTTTGGATTCTGTTTGTGATGTATATTGCTATCTGATGATCGATAGTCCGGCCATTTTGATTTCGTGTGTTGTTTGTTTTCGTTTTATCTGTATATTAACTATATATATACTCAATGACATTAGAAGCGTAACACCCAAAAGGAGTTATTATTTTAACTTGATTTTTTGCCAGTATGGTAGTCTTACATCAAGAATAAAATGATTACATTTTCAAGAAATTTTATTAAAAAACAATCTAAAAAAAAATAATAATGTGTTTGGCGACCCCTTTGCTGTATACACTCCTGTAGACGTCTGGGCATCGACAAAATGAGATGGTCGATGTCTTCTTGAGGCATCTCGTTCCAAGCAACTTGAATTTCATCGATCAACTGTGCTAGAGTCTGTGGAGGATGGTGCAAAGAGAATATTCTTCTTCCCATGATATCCCACACATGTTCAATGGGATTTAAATCCAGCGAACGGGGCGGCCACGCCAAAACATTAACACCAGCTTCATTAAGAAAGTTCATAGTTCGACGAGCAATATGGGGACGTGCGTTATCTTGTTGAAAAAGTACGTCTGGGCGGCCATCTAAATAAGGCAACAAAGTCGGTCGTATGACGTCTTCATCATAACGCGCAGCTGTCATACTGCCTCGAATGAATACAAGAGGTGATCGACTACCATAAGCAATAGCCCCCCAAACCATTACTCCAGCAGTCCTGTGTACATGCCTCTCAATAGCAAACCTAAGATCAGGTCGTTCTCCACGGTAGCGTCGTACCCTTCTACGGCCATCATGCGTGCCTAGACAAAATCGTGATTTATCGCTGAATACGACATCGTGCCATTCTGCCTCCCAGTCCAACCCAGTCTAACCTTTGGCGACAGTGTCTCGCTGTTAAAGGAAGCACTAATCTTGGACGGTACGAAAGAAGCCCAAAGGATTGAATGCGGCGATATAAGGTTCGCATACTAATGGGCCTACCTTCTTCTCCAATCCATTGATCATCGATTTGACGCGTAGTAGCGAAACGGTCTCGCAGGGCTATTTGTCTTAAGCGCCGATCTTGACGTTCTGTGGTACGCCTTGGTTGACCAATTGGTCTTCTTCTTGCTCCTCTACCTTCTTCTGTCCATACCTGATACACACGTATTACAGTTGCTGCAGTGGAATCAATACGGCGGGCAATTTCGCGATAGGACATACCGACATCTCGATAAGCAACAACTCGACCCCGGTCAAAATCGCTCAAATGGTGATATTGTGGACGTCTTCGGACTCGAGGCATTTTATTTAAGCTTAACACACTCAACGGAAACACGAAAACTAAAAACATCTGTACTAAACAGCTCATATAAATAGTTTTATCAAAAAAGAAAAAGTGAAATATATTTTTTTTTCACAATAAATATAAAAGGCACAAGGTTGAAATTGTTATCAATGTATGCTTTAAATATAGTCACTCTGTTGCTAAAATATGAATTCAAAAAAATCATTCCTTCTTGGTGTTACGCTTCTAATGTCATTGAGTATATATTTATTTATTTATATGGAAGATGGAAAACGGCAGTAATAAGTCCAATATTTAAAAAAGGAGACAAAAACCACATTGGAAATTATAGACCAGTATCTATTGTTTCAAACTTCTCTAAAGTTTTTGAACAAATAATTTATCAAATTATTTATATGCACACGATAAAATACATGTCTCCACAACAACATGGATTCTGTACTGGCAGATCAACTGTTACTAATTTGGCAGTTATCACTCAATATATTTGTGAATCGATTGATAAGCGCGGACAAGTCGATGTTGTTTACACCGACTTTTCTCGAGCTTTCGACACCATTAATCATCAAATCTTACTAAATAAACTTTTAATTGATGAGGCGGATACATGATGAAACTCCATAATACTATTTGAAATAAAACAACACAGTTGGGAGGGTTTCACTTTAATTGTTGAACACTGCAACATGTTTCACCACACAGTGGCTTCATCAGGCAGATGAAATAATAATTATTATTTATTTCATCTGCCTGATGAAGCCACTGTGTGGTGAAACATGTTGCAGTGTTCAACAATTAAAGTGAAACCCTCCCAACTGTGTTGTTTTATTTCAAATAAATAAACTTTATTCATTTGGACTTTCTCTGAACATTGTTTACTTTTTAGCTTCTTACCTGGATTATCGTAAGAACTATGTTTACTATAATGGATTTAAATCAGCTTATTTCATATCCACATCTGGGGTACCACAGGGGTTAAATTTAGGTCCGTTGTTGTTTAATATTTATATAGATGATTTAATCGCATGTATAACGTGTCCAGTCTTGGCTTATGCAGACGACGTAAAATTGTATACTACTATCAATACGGAATACGACTGCGCACTTTTGCAAGAAAACATAAATATTATAGTTAATTGGTGTACCACTAATCAACTATCTCTTAATACAAGCAAATGTGTTGTGGTATCATATACTCGGAAACGAGGACCAGTACTGAATGATTATAAAATCGGGAATACTTCTGTACCTCGTGATATTAAAATAAAGGATCTTGGTGTTTGGTTTGACTCGCAACTAACTTTTTCAGATCACATACACACGATAGCTAATCTGCCTTTAAAATGCTTGGATTTCTAATGCGTATATCACGATATTTTACTGATATCCAATTGCTGAAGGTGCTGTACTTTGCTCTCGTGCGTAGCCGGTTAGAGTATGCATCAATCATTTGGTATCCTCTCTACATGTCCGGTTCCTCGGTAATAGAACGAGTATAGAAGCGATTCCTTAAATTTCTTACTTTTAAAATTAGCGGCGTTTATCCTGATCAGTCGATGGAATTCATTGAAATTCTCAGACATAATTGCGTATCTCATTCCGAACGTAGAGAAAATTGTAGTGCAATGTTCCTACGCAAGTTAATTGCCAATGATATTGATTCAACTCAATTACTATCTTTGGTAAAAATCAATGTACCCCGTCTTGCATCGCGACATAATACCACGTTTTTTGTACCTACCGCAAACACAAATGTGTTACTAAGAGCGCCCATTACGCATATGTGCCGTAATGCAAATCTTATATCTAAGGATATTTTTCTCTAACGGCTCTTCTGTGAAAAGATTTTGTTTTTATTTATGGTAATATATATTTTGTAATGATTTTATTAACTATATTTACTTATTACTTATTAATTATTGTAATTTATGTTTATGAATTGTATATACTTTTTGTTATTTGTCCTTTTATGGTATATCTGTTGGACAATAAAGATTGTAATTTTTTTTTTTTTTTAATTTTGGGTTTTACGTCATCTATTTCCGCTGCTAAGGCCAATCATGACGCCGGAGATTAGGTCTACAGCTATCCGGGAATTTTGCCGAGCCCGGTGGGAGTTCCAACCCACCGGTAGGGATCTTTAACGTGCACGCAACATCCAGGCAGTACACGGGTCCTACATGCATTTAACGTCAAATCCGAGAAGACGGAGTGTTTGGCATTTTTATCCTAACCTATATAAATGCAGACAACTTGTTAGGCCGGTATTTGAACCCCGGTCCGTGGCGTAGCAGTACAATACTCTAACCACTACACCACCAAGCTGCCCGATTGTTATTATTATTATTATTATATTTATATACATTTATCGATGGATAATAATGCCCAATTGTACTTTCTTTTCTTTGATGGCACAGAAAATTTAGTTCCATTACTGAATATAATTAGTTAAATACATAATTGGGCTATTTACACAAATACTATTATTTTCTTACCCTTCAGTAATTCACAAATCGATTAGTAATTTCATAATAGAAATTATTGAATAAATAATTTCGCACCTCCATAACCTCGACTAGCTTGAAACTTTAACCCGCAAATTCCAATCGCCAACACCAATCGGTCTAAATAGCACGATTGCAGAAATGGCGACCGCTCCCCTAACATGTTCACGATTAACAGTCCGGTCATCAGAGAATTCCCCAACAGTTGGCACTAAACTCGCAACTGTTGTCTCTCATGAACGAGCCCATTACCAGCTAAATGTTGGCCGTACATTTACGTAACACCCTGTATTTTTAAGGACTCATAGTTACATTTCTTGAAGCAGTTTTAATTTGTATCTCTAAAAGTTTACGAAATCCCTATGGTGAGTACGATAAAACAAACCAATGATATGTATGTGTATAAAACAAATATGTATGTCGAGAAAAAAGTGCGGGACGAAGTTCCGGTGCGTTCATTACTACCAATTTCGGGAATATCGAATGAATCTTGTGCATATGGAGGGAGCGAGCATGGTATCTCTGTCTCTGTTCTCAAACAATATTCTAGGTAGAAATCTGTCCATAATCCATAATTGTGCTAGGGCGTAGTTATTTGCCCTGATACGTAGATGTCGACGCTTTAGTAGGCTCTAACTTCAACGTGACGATTTTTTTACCCGGCGTTGCCATTCTGTCCATATCTATATTTACTGGTTCTACGATAAAATTACAATAAAATGTTTTTGATTATCTACATTTAATGTAACATTTTTTCATATAAACAATATTTAAGAAAATATATGGATTTTTTAACAAAAAAATATATATTAATTAGAAAACTAACCAAATTCACGTATTTCTTACAACTTTTTATTAAAACATTTTTCGATATTCTCAATACTTTCCCAGATACATAAAATGTTATACAAGAAAAGTAAAAACAGATTGTTCAGTTAACATACACTCGACCGCAAAAAAAAAACGCGCCACTTGAAAATTCACGTTTTCTCGTGAATAATCAAACAGCCATAACTTCGGTCGATGTGGATGAAATTTGATGAATTTTTGAGTTTTTGGAATGCTAAAGTTTTCTCTTTAAGGACACATAAGTGGATATAACGAAATGTAAGCATTTCTGCATTTAAAAGTCCTACCAACAAAAAAATGTTCAGAATGTTAAAAATGATAAAAGTTGAGAAGTTATACTGTGCCAAAAAAAATCGTAGCTCTACTTCAAAAAAAGCGCAACAAAATTCCATCATTTTTCTTTGAAATAAGCGAAAAATCATGTCGATCCAATGATTTGGCTCGAAGTTATGGCAGTTTTTTAAAAAGTGTATTTTGGGGCATAACTTTGGCGGACAGGCATAACTCTGCTCGCAAACCTGTGACATTATGCGATTTAAAAAGCTTAAAGTTTTCTCTTTGAGGCATGTTAGTCAGATCTTTAAACATGCACATTTTACCCCCTTTCACCCCCTAAAGGCGATGAAACGTTTTTCACTTTAAAACTTTTAACTTTGTTAACTTGTACAATGCGCAAAAAAATTGTGGCTTCAAGCAAGGGACATCCAGAATAAATTCTGTCCTTCTCCTTTAATATGCGCAAAAATTCAGATCGATAAATTGATTTGGAGTAAAGTTATGACAATTTGAGAAAAATTGATTTTTTCCGTAAACTCAATGAGCAGAAGTTAATTTTGGCCTGAAATAAGGCAAAAGCCTTACATAAACTTGCATTTCACCTCTACTGAAAAAACCTACTGCCAAAAAACTACTGCCAGGTTTGCGAGCAGAGTTATGCCTGTCCGCCAAAGTTATGCCCCAAAATACACTTTTTAAAAAAACTGCCATAACTTCGAGCCAAATCATTGGATCGACATGATTTTTCGCTTATTTCAAAGGAAAATTATGGAATTTTGTTGCGCTCTTTTTGAAGTGGAGCTACGATTTTTTTGGGCACAGTATAACTTCTCAACTTTTATCATTTCTAACATTCTGAACATTTTTTTGTTGGTAGGACTTTTAAATGGAGAAGTGCTTAAATTTCGTTATATCCACTTATGTGCCCTTAAAGAGAAAACTGTAGCGTTCCAAAAACTCAAAAATTCATCAAATTTCATCCACATCGACCGAAGTTATGGCTGTTTGAATATTCATGAAAAATCGTGAATTTTCAAGTGGCGCGTTTTTTGCGGTCGAGTGTACATTTATATTAATATTCGGAAAATTTGATGAAAATCATCCAACTTTAAAATTGAGAAATTTATCAAAAACTGTGAAATAAGCGGACATTCATTGGAAATAAAGTAATTATCTAAATTAATTACATTTTAATGACTTTTATAAATGTCTTGGATAAAATTAGTTTGTCAAAAATTATAAAAATGTGTTAATAACTAAGATAATTGGCATAAATATTAAAAAATGGTGAAAAGTCTAGTTAATTGATGAAAATCAATAATATTTAGATAACGACAAGATATCGTTTAATTTAATAATTCAACACAAGAAGTATAATAGATTTTCTAAAAATGATAACTTTTTTTATACTTTCTCGACATTTTAAAGATTTCTCAATTTTTGACATCTAGACATGACAATCGAGGAATTTTTCTTTTAAGCACTTATACATATCCCGATACACACCGTGCAATATTTTAGACATGCGTTGATTTTATGAAAGAGTCCAATTTAAAATTTGTAATGAGTGTTGTCCACTCCCAGACTAAGCATGAAGTAAAATTTCGAGTTTAGAAAAGCCCCGCGTAGAAAATTTGTCGAGGGTCGCGCAGCGACCCGAGACAAATTTTCACGGGGCTTTTCTAAACTCGAAATTTTACTTCATGCGCCATGCGTATTAAACATTGTCAATATTGCGAAGTTCAAAATATACTGCGAATGTTTGAATTGGCGTTAATAAGTTTTAGAAAAGTATTATCAAATGTTGCAATTTCTCAATTTGTACTTTATGATATGTTTTCTTTTCATCTCTTAAATCTGCAACTACAAGTGTTTGTGGTTCAAATAACCGAAATTTAGATATTTTACCGGCAGGCACTTTAAAATTGCTTTATTAAATAATTTTGTTCTCCTCTATATTTGGCGTTTTTACAAAATAAAGTTAATTCAAAGGGTAATTTATTTATTTATTTATTTATTTAACGGTTTCACCTTTTAAATTAACTTTATTTTGTAAAAAAGCCAAATATAGAGGGAAACTAAATTATTTGATAAAACAATTTTAAAGTGCCCGCCGTTAAAATAACTTAATTTTAGTTATTTGAACAAAAAAAAAAAAACTCGTAGTTGCAGATTTCAAAGTGAAAAGAAAACATATCAGAAAGTACAAATTGAGAAATTGCAACATTTGATAATACTTTTCTAAAACTTGCTAACGCGAAATCAAACATTCGCAGTATATTTTGAACTTTGAAATATTGACAATGTTTTATACGCGTGGCGCATGAAGTAAAATTTCGAGTTTAGAAAAGCCACGTGAAAATTTGTCTCGGGTCGCTGCGCGACCCTCGACAAATTTTCTACGCGGGGCTTTTCTAAACTCGAAATTTTACTTCATGCTTAGTCTGGGAGTGGAAAACACTTATTATAAATTTTAAATTGAACTCTTTCATAAAATCAACGGATGCTTAAAAAGTTGCACGGTGTGTAAGGGATGTGTATAAGTGCTTAAAAGAAAAATTCCTTCAATGGCCATGTCTAGATGTGAAAAATTGAGAAATCTTAAAAATCTCGAGAAAGTATAAATAAGTTATAATTTTTAGAAAATCTATTATACTTTTTGTGTGTTGAATTATTAAATAAAACGATATCTTGTCGTTTTCTAAATATTTTTGATTTTCATTAATTAACTAGACTTTTCACCATTTTTTAATATTTATGCCAATTATCTCAACACATTCTTATGATTTTTGACAAAGTTACTTTATCCGAAATATTTATAAAAGTCATTAAAATGTAATTAATTTAGATAATTACTTCATTTGCAATGAATGTTCGCTTATTTTACAGTTTGTGATAATTTTCTCAATTTTAAAGTTGCATGATTTTCATCAAATTCGAATATTAATATAAATTTATGTTTACTGGACAATCTGTTGATTTTTATAAAATTTTTACTTTCCTTGTATAACATTTATATATCTGGCGAAGTATTAAGAATATCGAAAAATATTTAAATAAAAAGTTGTAAGAAATACGTGAAATTGGTTAGTTTTCTAATTGATTTTTTTTATAGTTATAATTTTTAGAAAATCTATTATACTTTTTGTGTGTTGAATTATTAAATAAAACGATATCTTGTCGTTTTCTAAATATTTTTGATTTTCATCAATTAACTAGACTTTTCACCATTTTTTAATATTCATACCAATTATCTCAATTATTAACACATTTTTATGATTTTTGACAAAGTTACTTTATCCAAAATATTTATAAAAGTCATTAAAATGTAATTAATTTATCTTGAACAAGTTTCTCATCTTTCACGTGGTGAAACATATTTAACTATGATTTAATAAAGAAAACACTTGGTTAAATTTCACTAATATTTTGGTTTTTTATTCCAACTAGTTTCGACTTTGAGTCATTCTTGAATGACTCAAAGTCGAAACTAGTTGGAATAAAAAACCAAAATATTAGTGAAATTTAACCAAGTGTTTTCTTTATTAAATCGTAATTAATTTAGATCTTTACTTCTAAAAAAATCTGGAATCAGGGAAGAGTCAGGGAAAAGTTAATGAAATTTAACATTTCAAATTGTTCGCAACCATATTGATTTATACCGATGTAACGGATTTATTATGATAAGCCTGAAACAATTTTCGAACCCGTGACAGCAAAAGATTGCGACCCTGTTTGTCAATCTTTGAAATTATAAATTCTACACGGGCACATTAAGTTAAGTGTAACAACAATAAGCATCCGGGACAAATTTATTTCCAAGCAATCGTTGGAAGCGAGCAGTAGAATAATAAACATCCCAAAGTCAATTTATTTTATTTTCACGTGATTCGCATATAGCGCTCGGTGCAATAAGACAACTATTTGCAAATTAAATCACTTCAGCGTGAATCGTAAACAATTTAAACATCGTAAACCCAAATACCACCAGAGCTCTGGCAACAACAAGCCATAAACTAATTAATTAGACCTAAAAAACAGACGTAATAAAACAAAAGCCGCGTTAAGTACTTCCACTTTTAGTTTACCCACTGAGCAAAAACATTTAAGTAATGTTTCATCAACAATCTAAACTACGTTAATTGACAAACTCAATTTTTCATCATGATAAATTGTCTTTATGTGAAACTGTACCGTTAAAGGCGGTATGTCACTCTCTCTCAGGTATCAAATTGTTCGCACCTACTAATGACTTAATCCTTTACCTATAAATAACATTCCTTCATTTTCACTCGCCTCAGTTTTATATACCTGTTTCGACGACACACTTCGACATTCCTGTAAGTTTCCTGTTTATTTTATTTTAATATTTTTTGTATTGAAAGTCTAAAGCATAGCTATACTGATGAGGGATAAATCTCGAAACGCGTCTATAGATGGCTTAAGACAATTAAAATTCATTCCCTGTAATTTTTTCAATTTATTACAATTTCCTTTTGTTTCATTTAGTTTGGTTACAGAATAATTTGACCTGATGTTGCATTTTGCATATAAATTATGCATAGAACAGCAGTGCTGTCGTGTAACTCAAATATTCATTGTATAATTCAATATCTGTCGGGGTATTAGCTCGAGAAGTAGTTGTTTCAATGAATATTTGGACAAACATTTTGCAGAAAGTCGATATTAATTTTAATTCGTTTTTATCTTTTGTAAATATTCTGCAAACTAATTGACAAACTCAATTTTTCTTCATGATAAATTGTCTTTATGTGATACGTTTATTGTTGCTATAACGTTGATGTAACGTTATTTGTTTGTTTTTTGCTCAGTGGGTAGTTTTCGCGCTACTGGTCCGAAGGTTGAAGGCAGCATCCTCGATTACGAGTCGAACACCACCAACGCAATAATAAATCCACCGCGCAAACAACTTTTTAACACAGATGAGTGAAAAAAATGGGATAAAATTGCAAGAGAGATAAAACGCGTGCGCCACAAATTATCACACGCTCAGGTTGTCA
This sequence comes from Philonthus cognatus, assembly GCA_932526585.2. Classification (NCBI taxonomy): domain Eukaryota; kingdom Metazoa; phylum Arthropoda; class Insecta; order Coleoptera; family Staphylinidae; genus Philonthus; species Philonthus cognatus. The sequence continues at coordinate 99,745,235 of OW052244.1, forward strand.
GTCTCTTCTCGTTTTGATAACAGTAGCGTGCTTTCGCTCGTATTCGCAACACGCGCGCGCTCATAATTCGGAAATTTTGTTAAACACGTGGTCTAAGAACACTCTAAAATATATTTATAACTAAAATAAAGAAACGTTTAGAAGTTACGATACAAATAAATACATCTGTGGAAAGTTACAATATAATTAAAAAAAAGTACATTTAATATAATTAAACACTTAATTAATATACCTCGGGACCACACTGAAGAGGACCTTGAAGTCCGAAACGCGTCTGTAGGTATCTGGTGCTGGAATACTGAACACAAATTCATTTTTATTATACCTGCACTTAAAGGATTTTTTGAAAATTTAGAATGGTACTACTGACTGGTAACACATAGTTTACCATAACCTAAAATTTATTCCATCATTTAATTAGCATTCTGGGCAACCGCACAAAAAAAATTTAAAAACCATTGAAAAATTAAGATATATTTTAAATCGTGCAAAAAACATTTTTAAATCCATTGAAAAATTAAGGTACATTTTAAAAAATGATGCATTTACACTAACTAAACATTTAAATTTAATTTAGTTAAAATTACAAAGACACTACCTCGAGGTAAAGAACGAGGGATAAAACATCTCGACACAAATTAAATAAATTAACCTATTTAATTAGCATTCTGGGCAACCGCACAAAAAAAATTTAAAAACCATTGAAAAATTAAGATTTATTTTAAATCGTGCAAAAAAAAATTTTAAAACTATTGAAAAATTAAGATACATTTTAAAAAATGATGCATTTACACTAACTAAACATTTAAATTTAATTTAGTTAAAATTACAAAGACACTACCTCGAGGTGAAGAAGGAGGGATAAAACATCTCGACACAAATTAAATACATTAATCTATTTGATTAGCATTCTGGGCAACCGCACAAAAAAAAATTAAAAACCATTGAAAAATTAAGATATATTTTAAATCGTGCAAAAAATTTTTTTAAAACCATTGAAAAATTAAGATACATTTTAAAAAATCGTGCATTTACACTAACTAAACATTTAACTTTAATTTAGGTAAAATAACAAAGACACTACCTTGAGGTGAAGAACGAGGGATAAAACATCTCGACACAAATTAAATACATCTTTGATTTGGTTCGCGTTCACTTTGTGGTAGATCTTTATAACAATTTAATTAAAACAGTCGAAACTATAGTTACTGAATAGTCAAATAAAAGTAGTAAAACAAAGTTAAGTGTTTCAATTAAATTAACTTAAGTATAAATGGGTATTAGCTCGGGAAGTAGTTGTTTCATTGAGTGTTTGATATAGTCTTTGTAAGACTAACTTGTTGTAGATTGCGAAAATAATCTCGGCACTTTTAATGTTTAAATTAACTTATATATTTTGTACGAAAGTGTATTTGATTTGATAATAAATTATTATTATATTATATTATATTTCGGAAACTACTGATAGTTTGCACTTTTAATGTTTAAATTAACTTATAAATTTTGTACGAAAGTGTATTGGATTTGATAATAAATTATTATTATATATATTTCGGAAACTACTAAAAGTTTTAGGCTTGTGGGTATTTGTAATTAATTGTCGAAGTTTTACCTTTGTGAAATAAATAGTATCAAGTTGAACAACATTAAACAGCACGTATTTATTTATAAACGAACAATAACTAGTGGGTTGAAATAATCGAAATATGTTACGGCTTTAACAAACAATAATCAACCATATAAATATCATTTCAAACTTATCAAGATTAAACTGTAATTTATGTGTTTTAAACAAAAGAAAACGGTGAATGCATTTGATTTAAACAAAAGAAAACGTGATTTATACGATTTTTTAACAACAAAGGAAAACGTGAATCTATGCGATTCTTACTATTTATATTAAAAAAATAAATAAACACGTGAATTTATGTGATTCTCACTATTTTTATTAAAAAATAAAGGACAACGTGAATTTATGTGATTCTCACTATTTTTATCAACAAATAAAGGAAAACGTGAATTTATGTGATTCTCATTATTTTTCTTAAAAACAGAAAAGAAAACGTTAATTTATGTGATTCTCAGTATTTTTATCAACAAATAAAGGAAAACGTGAATTTATGTGATTCTCACTATTTTTATCAACAAATAATGGAAAACGTGAATTTATGTGATTCTCATTATTTTTCTTAAAAACAGAAAAGAAAACGTTAATTTATGTGATTCTCACTATTTTTATTAAAAAATAAAGGACAACGTGAATTTATGTGATTCTCACTATTTTTATCAACAAATAAAGGAAAACGTAAATTTATGTGATTCTCATTATTTTCCTTAAAAACAGAAAAGAAAACGTTAATTTATGTGATTCTCACTATTTTTATCAACAAATAAAGGACAACGTGAATTTATGTGATTCTCATTATTTTTCTTAAAAACAGTAAAGAAAACGTTAATTTATGTGATTCTCACTATTTTTATCAACAAATAAAGGAAAACGTGAATTTATGTGATTCTCATTATTTTTATTAAAAACAGAAAAGAAAACGTTAATTTTTGTGATTCTCACTATTTTTATTAAAACAATTTTTATAAAAAAATAAAGGAAAAACGTGAATTTATGTAATTCTCTCTATTTTTATCAAAAAATAAAGGAAAACGTAAACTTATGTGACTCTCACTAATTTTATAAAAAAATAAAGAAACACGTACATTTATTTTTATTAAAAAATAAAAATCGGAATTTATACAACTTTATTTTAAAATAATTTGTGTTGTTTTAAAAACGATTTACTTGCTCGAGTGTGTCTAAATGTGTGAGTTTATGTGCCACGCGTGATTAGTGTTTATTGGATAATTGTGTACTTTGAAGGATCTAATTATATTAACAAGCGAAAATATAAGCGCTCACGTAAGTATTCTTTCTTGTCGTGCAAACAATAATTGGATTCCGTTATTTTAATTTGTGTTAATTGAACTGGATGTGGTCATAGTTTATTAGAACACATCAGCAATATGTAAATAAATCATCGATAAGCAAACGACTTATTGATAATAATATAACAAATTAGGGCTATGCAAATATGGATTGTGTTAATCGAAATTGGATTTGATTCGATTTATGAAATTGACGAAATTCATTTTAGAAATAATTAATAAAATAAAGAACATCAACCACCCCACTGAGCAAAGAAACTTTGCATGACACGTTACATTAATGTTACCGCGCAACACGAAACGTTGCGTTTTAAGTTGCACGAATGTTTAAAAAACGTTGAATAAACGCTGAATGTCCGCCTGCAGGAACGTTGCATGCTAACGTTCAAAGAAAAATGTTGCTGCACCGTTGACAAAGCAACCCCTATGCAACACGAGCGATTACTCTTATTTGTATGCAACCCAACATACGAATGTATATACAGAGAGTTTTATGTAACACCGAACATTTTCATAATGAGAAATTTTCTTTTAAGTATATCATATATACGTTGTACATTTTCCGACGCTCGGTTTATCAAAAGGATTCAATTTGAAGCTATAATCGAGTGTTTTCCACTCCCAGGCTAAGCATGAAGTAAACTTTCGAGTGGTCGCGTAGCGCGAAGTGCGGAGCGGCCAAACCAAATTTTCAGGCTTTTCTAAACTCGAAATTCTACTTCATGCGCCACCGGTACAAAACACTGAATGAATGTAAAGTTTAGCGGTGTGTTTTATACTTCGTAATATGTCAGTGTTTTGTATCGGTGGCGCATGAAGTAAAATTTCGAGTTTAGAAAAGCCTGAAAATTTGGTTTGGCCGCTCCGCGCTTCGCGCTACGCGACCAAACCAAATTTTCAGGCTTTTCTAAACTCGAAATTTTACTTCATGCTTAGTCTGGGAGTGGAACACACTCATTTTAAGTTATAAATTAAACTCTTTTTAAAAAACCACGATTATCTAAAGATTTACGGCATATACGCTGTAATTGGGAAATGGATACTTGAAAGATAAACTCCCTGTATATACAAGTTGAGGCATTAGTTGCGATTGATTGGCTACAATTTGTAATGGTCATATAGGCAACCCAATTTACACTTAACTTAAAAATAATAGGTGTCAAATTGTATTGAATGAAAATGTTCGGTGTTACATAAAACTCTCTGTATGTATGTATGTTAAGTTACATACGATGAATATATAGAATCCGTATTGTATACAACCCGATGTGCAGCAATTAAGTGAACGTTATAGGAAGGTTTCTGTCGTAATCTCAATGCAACATGTATTTCTGGGCTTAAATGGGTCAAAAAATAACAAGAAAACAATTAAAAAAAAACAGTCTTACAAAAAGTAATGTATAGTCTAGGGGAGATAGTACCCCAAAACCCAAGTACCTAGTACCCTTTAACTCTGAAAACATTAAAATATTGTTAATCCACTGAGCAAACACATAAACACATTTAAGTAACGTTTCATGACAATTAAAACAACGTTTAATGTTATAACAATGTTGAAACAACGTTATTTGTTTGTTTTTTGCTCAGTAGGAAGTGCATGAACTTTAATTGAGATCTGCGGCTTATACGCGTGGCGCATGAAGTAAAATTTCGAGTTTAGAAAAGCCCAGAAAATATTCACGGGGCTTTTCTAAACTCGAAATTTTACTTCATGCTTAGTCTGGGATGAACGCGATCCGAGACAAATTTTCTGGGCTTTTCTAAACTCGAAATTTTACTTCATGCGCTACGCGTATTAAACACTGATTTCAAGTGAGGTTTAAATATATATACATTTCACAATATTCTAATATTTTATACACGTTTATTGTTTATTGTTTATTTACGGATATCTATTTAAAATAAATACATACGTGGCGCATGAAGTAAAATTTCAAGGTTAGAAAAGCTCAGAAAATTTGTATCGGGTCGCTGCGCGACCCTCGACAAACTTTCACGGGGCTTTTCTAAACTCGAAATTTTACTTCATGCTTAGTCTGGGAGTGGAAGGGTGTTTTCCACTCCCAGACTAAGCATGAAGTAAAATTTCGAGTTTAGAAAAGCCCTGTGAAAATTTGTCGAGGGTCGCGCAGCGACCCGAGACAAATTTTCTGGGCTTTTCTAAACTCGAAATTTTAAAATTTTACTTCATGCGCCACGCGTATAAAACACAAATTTTAAGCGAAGTTCGAATATACATAAATTTCAAATAGGCGGCTGAATTTGGAATACGTATACTTTAAAGAAAAACTTCCTGTATAATGTAAATACACATTTGAGGTGCGAAAAGGTAAAATTAATATTTAAAACATGTTAATAATTTTATTTATTTACCATTTATTGAATTTTCTCCTCTTTGCATTCTATTTTATTTAGGTGACAAAAGGGTTGTTTTTTGGTCATACTTGAAAGTACAATTTGGTGCCTCCTATTCGTGCCGCTCTAGGCCCGGGCCTAGTGGGTCTAATGGGAAATCCGCCCCTAGATATTGTGAAATTAATCAAGTTTCTATATTTAATTGATGAGGCGGATACATGATGAAACTCCATAATACTATTTGAAATAAAACAACACAGTTGGGAGGGTTTCACTTTAATTAAAACTCTCTCATCTGCCTGATGAAGCCACTGTGTGGTGAAACGTGTTGCAGTGTTCAACAATTAACCCTCCCAACTGTGTTGTTTTATTTCAAATAATCAAGTTTCATTTCGTTGTCGGTAAATATCAAAAATATACCAAAGACTTCTTTTGATTAGTTACGTTTGCAGTTAGCTGATTCCTCAATTGAAAGATCAAGAACCAGCCGATTTGATTTTTCTATAGATAATAAGAAATGAAGCTCTGAAAGAGACAAGTGAGGGCGTGACCCATGCCCTCACTTGACTCTTCCAGTGCTTCATTTCCTAAATGAGACTTGTCCCCAACGTTGAATAGCTAGATCAGTAAATTGCAATTCAAGATCTCCAAATATCAACTTATGTGACATTTTTCTTTAGTGATATATAAAAGATTGGTGTGTGAACCATAAATGCCTACAACTTTTGATGTAATGAAGAATAAGACATGGGATGTCTTTTAACACTTTCGCGACGCAGTTTGAATTTTAAATGCGTGCCCTGGGTACGGTGCTCGAAAACACAATGCGTATCCGTACGTATTTCGTACCGGCATATACCGTGTGTAAACATTTCATAGGCTTGCATTACATTTTCTTTGAGGTAAATGCAAAAAACAAAACAAACAAACGTTAGCCATAGATTTTTTTAATTAAACTGTGTAGACTGCTCATTGAAGAGGTACACAAACTTCGTGCGCTCTTCGCTTACGATTTACAGACGCTCTTCGCACAGGGAGCACATAAAATCTAAACGTATTTTTTTTTGACCTCGGCTCTTGACCATACGGTCAAGCTGCTATTTCAATTAATTATTTTTCAATTTTAAATTAACTTATCCACGTACAAACGTTATATAATTCATATGGACGTCACAACGCATTCATACAACATTCATGGCTCCAAAGGGTGCCAATTTCTCCATAAGAAAGTGACACGTGGGATTCGAACCCACAACCTTCTGGCCCAAGAGCAGGAGCTCTACTTACTGACCGACGAGGCCTCGCGAGGGATACGCTTCTCGTAGCGAAAGGGTTAAAGGTGTCAAAGCTATGCTAATATACTAGAGAGTTTAGCATTAATTAGAATACCACCTCAATATTGTTACAGTTATTCGTAGAGTAGACACACAGAACATTTCTAGAAATTGTAGGGAACAAGTAAATATAACAGAGTTTGTATTTGTTTACATTCTGAAATAAAAATAGTTCTTTGAAACCCCGATAATAATTTTTGACACCCTGTTCTTATTGCAATTAAAATTATTAGTTATGAACGGAGAAGCTTGTATTTCGTCATACATATTAATTCAATAAAATAAAACACTCTAACTTTGTTTGTATAACATAAAGTGGATATGAGGCTCTTAAAAGCAAAGGAGTGTAAGTGCCAATTTAAAAAATTCGAGTACAGTAAAATTTTCTGGGCTTTTCTAAACTCGAAATTTTACTTCATGCGCCACGCGTATAAAACACTGATTTCAAGTGAGGTTCAAATATACATAATTCACAATATTTTTGTTTTGTACGCGTGGCGCATGAAGTAAAATTTCGAGTTTAGAAAAGCCCAAAAAATTTGTCTCGGGTCGCTGCGCGACCTTCGACAAATTTTCATGGGGCTTTTCTAAACTCGAAATTTTACTTCAAGCTTAGTCTGGGAGTGGAAAACACTCGTTTATAGCTTCAAATTGAACTTTAAGAAAAAAACAACTTGATCATTTTCGGTTAGGTAAGCATATTCATAGGCTGTAAATTTTCCGACATCCGTTGTTTTTCAAAATAGCTTAGTTTAAAACTTTAAACGAGTGTATTTCACTCCCAGACTGAGCATGAAGTAAAATTTCGAGTTTAGAAAAGCCCCGTGAAAATTTGTCGAGGGTCGCGCAGCGACCCGAGACAAATTTTCTGGGCTTTTCTAAACTCGAAATTTTACTTCATGCGCCACGCGTATAATACACTGATTTCAAGTGAGGTTCAAATATACATAAACTCACAATATTTTTGTTTTGTACGCGTGGCGCATGAAGTAAAATTTCGAGTTTAGAAAAGCCCAGAAAATTTGTCTCGGGTCGCTGCGCGACCCTCGACAAATTTTCACGGGGCTTTTCTAAACTCGAAATTTTACTTCATGCTTAGCCTGGGAGTGGAAAACACTCGTTTATAGCTTCAAATTGAACTTAAAAAAAACTTACTTTGTTAATAAACATGAAAAGCAACTTTTATACTGCACCAAGAATTTTCATAAATCCATTAAAAGACTTTATATCTGCCTGCATAATATTATTTACATTTTCCATGATTTGTTTATAAAGTTTTGAAATGTTATCCTTGCATTGACATATAACTTTTTCTCATTTTTTAACAATTTCCAAACTATTGGTTGTAACGTTACTGCCGATTTTAGTTAATAGAGTATTTTCGCTATGTTTATTTACACTTGACGCAACTAGTTTTATTCCAGTTTCAGAATGTCAACAGTTAATCCGCCAGGCGAACTCCATTCAATCGATGCGTTTTTAATTGAAAATTCCACAACCAAATATTTTAAATTCCTCGCAGTTATCAGCATAAATTCTACTTGCTTTTAGTTTAGTGTATCACATAACTATGTTTATTAAAAATATAAAAATAAAATAAATCAACGTATTATCAGTGTACAGTTGCGAGAGAAAAAAACCAGTACAACAGGCCATTTCTAAAATATAGTATTTTTTTCTTCTGAAACAAATTTGTCATGTACTCATGTACAGGTTAACAACAATTTTTTTCTTGGCCAACAAGACCTTGCTTCTGTTGACATGCACTTTATTAGCAATGTCTCTAACGCTAATATCGTCTCCAAACGGGACGTTATTATCGCTTTTTGCGTTTCAGTCAGTTCAGGCATGTCGACGTTAATTAAATTTCGTTTAATATTTCCGCAGATTTCTCAATTTGATTAACAGTTTGAACAATCAAAGTGAGTTCAGTTCACATAGCCCAATATTTTCCTGTACCAGTTTTTTTCTCTCGCAACTGTAATTTTTAGGGTTATAAAATAAAATCAAATAAAACATCCCCTAAAATTGTAAAACAATACTACAAATATCCTCTTCCTAAATTCATCCTACGACTATTGAAATATAAACGACAGATTTACCGCGACATGAAATACTTAGACGATAGACAGTTACAAGTTAAATTGAACCAACTAAACAAAGACATGCGTATATTAATATTAAAAAAAGTATAAAAAAGATAAATAGTAAATAAATGAATCTTCAAGGCAAAAACTATTGGACCCAAATTAAAAAAACTTTCTAAATACAAAAACTGACTTTATGAACAATATTAGAAACGCGACTTGAATTATCAGTCGCGATTCTAATATTGTTCATAAAGTCGTTTTTTTGTATTTGTATATTTATAACAGAAGATGAATCTATTTTAAAAACGTTTGCAGAACATTACTAAAAAAAAATAGCTTTATTGGCATCCAAAACTAATATACATTTCCATAAACACAATACAAAACTAAACACAGTCAGAGGATGGGGCGGGCGTAAAGATTGTGATAAGATTAAGGTGGGAGAGGGAGAGGAGAAGAACTGATTAGCTGGGAATGTGGATTATTCCCAGCTAATCAGTTCTTCTCCTCTCCCTCTCCCACCTTAATCTTATCACAATCTTTACGCCCGCCCCATCCTCTCGCATCCACTCATCTATCCTTTTAACACCTCTCGTCCATTTCTCACTTATCTCCTTACACTCATCCGCTATATGTCTCCACGTATCCCTTCCACTTCCGCACAACACACACCTACCATACTCTTCACCCATCCATACCTTTTTTCCTCTCTCCTCCGACCCACACCTAGCCCTCGCCAGTGCTACCTTCTCCCCTATTTTTAGTAAATTCCTGCTGAGGTACGCTGGCAGTTTCCCGTGTACCTGCCACCTTTTATATAGAGGATTATAGGTACTTCTCTCAATATACCCTTGACGCTCCTGTTTTTCCACTTCCTCCCATTTTTCCTTCATCCACGCTGCCACATTCACTCCTTTTCCCAACCACTCATTTACCAAACTTTCAGACAGCCCTGCTCTTTCATACATTTTTCTCCTCTCCATTCTCCAATCACTCTCTCCTACTCGCACACATGTTCTCCACACCTCTTTTAGCAGCCTTTCACTACCCAATCCAATCAATTTCATCTCATATCTTGCCACTCTTTCACTCTTTCCATTGCCTCTCCATGCATACATGCTCTGTTCGTTTCCTGAAGCAGAATATAACTGGGCGTTGATCTTTCCACCGCCAGTAGCTGCTTCAGGAACTGCACCTGCTCTCTCTCAATACATTCATACGCTCTCATTCCCATGCCTCCACCCCATACATTAAAATTGGCTTAACACACGAATCCCACAGTTTGCACGCCATCTGAACATTTCCCTCCAGCCACTATCCCCACTTGTTCTTTACCACATACCACACTTTCCTTGCCTTCAGTTGGACCCATCTGGCGTGCTCCCTGTACCTCCCACCACATCTAAACACAAAACCCAAATATTTAAACTCTTTCACTCTTTCAATCACTTCACCCTTCCACGCCAATTCTTTCACTCTGCCTTCTCTTCCTCTTTTCCTAAATCTCATCCACTTCGTTTTCTCTACATTTACACACAATCCTCGCTTATCCATATACCTCTCAACCCTTTGTAACATTTCATTCATTTCTCCCCATACCTTCGCCAGCAACACCACATCATCCACATACGCCAACACCCACACCTTCATTTTCCCTATCACAACCCCGCCCGCTTGCCCGTTTCTCAGGACCTCTTCGAGTTCACTCAGAACAGTACTAAAATTGAACAAAAAACGACTTTATGAGCAATATTAGAAACCCAACTGACAATTAATTTATAACAGAAGACGAGTCTATTTCATAAACGTTTGCAGAGCATTACCAAAACTTATTTAAATTTTTAGACAACCGAAATTTCGACAATTCTTTTCAAGAGACCGTTAATGAATGGTATAGTAACTACGACAGCAGCCCCATTTCACTCCGATCAGACGATTTATTTGACGAGACTGACTATTTCACGGTGCTACATTCTGGAAAAAATTCAACCCCTGGTTATGATAAAGTACCTTGCCTCATCCTAAAAAAACTGCCAGATAAAATGCATCAACACATCTTGAAAATTGTTAATTTCTACTATAGAAATCAATACATCTCTTCCAAATGGAAAAAAGGCATTGTAGTATGCATACCTAAACCTTACAACGATCCCCAATATATCACAAACTACCGTCCCATCACTCTGCTTCCAGTTATCGCAAAACTATTTGAATCCCTCCTTAAACAAAAACCCTTAAGTTCTGTACCAGAGCTGGGACGAATCCTCGTAAAAAGGATTCGAATCACGAATCCGAATCACCTAATATGATTCGAATCACGAATACTCGAATAAAGGATTCGTAAGAGATAAATATGATTCGAATCAAAGATTCGAATCCTGGTTTTTCGAATCACGAATACAAATCCTTTAAGAATAAATTTGATTTTATTATTTTTTTGCAACCATTAATATACAAATATCGTTACAACAAAAATATTTAAACCCTAATTATTTATTATTAACACCGAACGTCGTTGATAACAGACTAAATATCTGATTCCCTGTTACTCTAACTTTGTTTCTATTTATTTAATTTTATATTTTATAAATTGTATTTTGCTGTCACATTTTCATTTATATGTATTACCTTGTAATTACTTATTTCTTGAAAATAAAATTACTATTATTATTATTAAGATGTATTTGTGTGTTTCTGAACTTCACTTCAAATCAGTGTTTTGTACGCGTGGCGCATGAAGTAAAATTTCGAGTTTAGAAAAGCCCGAAAATTTGTCTCGGATTGCTGCGCGACCCTCGACAAATTTTCACGGGGCTTTTCTAAACTCGAAATTTTACTTCATGCTTAGTCTGGGAGTGGAAAAACCCGTTCAAAACTTGAAATTGAACTCTATTATAAAGTCGACGAATGCCTGAAAATTAAGTAAATAAAAAAATCACTGAATATCATTAAAACCGGGAAATAATTATCTTTAAAAACATTTTCAGTCATTTAATGTTCTTATTAAAGCATTCAGTTTAAAGTTTCGAACGAGTGTTTCCACTCCCAGACTAAGCATGAAGTAAAATTTCGAGTTTAGAAAAGCCCCGTGAAAATTTGTCGAGGGTCGCGCAGCGACCCGAGACAAATTTTCTGGGCTTTTCTAAACTCGAAATTTTACTTCATGCGCCACGCGTACAAACCAGTGATTTAACGAGAAATTTAAAAACACACAAAAGACATTTTTGATGTTAATCCTCACAATTCGAATTATTTTTGACGATTCAAATCCTTTTGTAAGTATTCGAATCCTTTTGGAAGTATTCGATTCCTTTTATAAATATTCGAATCCTTTTATAAATATTCGAATCCTTTTATAAATATTCGAATCCTTTTATAAGGATTTGATTCACCAACATTTGGATTCGAATACGAAAAATGTTACGAATCCGGATCACGAACCTAGTTTAACTAAAGTATTCGAATGCCTCTTTTGAAACCTTTAAAAGGATCCTAATCCTGCCCAGCTCTGTTCTGTACCAGCTTTAATCCTACATTATCAATTTGGCTTTATGCCCAAAAAATCAACTACGTTACCTACTACCATCCTCAAATCCAACCTGCAAACCAAACATCTTGAAGGCTAATCGTCGGCTGTTGTTTTTCTCGATATAAAAAAAGCTTTCTACTCGGTTTAGCATCGAGGTCTCCTCTATAAATATTTCCTTCTCAACATCCTACGACACCTAATAAACTTAATCCAATAATTTTTAAATAATCGATCCTGTCAAGTTAGATTCCGCCAATCCATATCCTCTCCATTCAACCTAGAACAAGGTGTTCCCCAAGGATCCCCTCTATGTCCGCTACTATATAATATACACTGTCATGACATTTATCACCCCGATCGATCATTATTCGATAATAATCTACAATTTGCTGACAACACTGCCTTAATCTCCCACGCATTCAATTTGAAGTCATCCCTAAAAGCCCTTCAAAACTCCATCAAATCCCTACAAACCTGGTTTGCCAAATGGCGCATTAAAATTAATACGTCCAAGTCAAAACTCTTTATCCTATACCACAAAATGACCCCAAATTCTCCAAAACTAAATATCTATAACTCGCACATCACCCCAAATCATACCTGTAAATACCTAGGTATCCTTTTTGATTCTAAACTCTCCTTTAAACCTAATCCAACAAGTCAAGTTATGTTCCGCCAATCCATATCCTCTCCATTTAACCTAGAACAAGTTGTTCCCCAAGGATCCCCGCTATCTCCGCTACTATATAATATATACTGTCATGACATTTATTACCCCGATCGATCATTATTCGATAAAAATCTATACCTTCTACAATTTGCTGACAACACTGCACTAATCTCACACGCATTCAATTTGAAATCATCCCTAAAAGCCCTTCAAAACTCCATAAAATCCCTACAAACCTGGTTTGCCAAACGGCGCATTAAAATTAATACGTCCAAGTCAAAACTCTTTATCCCATACCACAAAATTACCCCAAATTCTCCAAAAATAAATATCTATAACTCCCACATCACCCCAAATCATACCTGTTAATACCTAGGTATCCTTTTTGATTCTAAACTCTCCTTTAAACCTAATCCAACAATTTTTAAATAATCGATCCTGTCAAGTTATGTTCCGCCAATCCATATCCTCTCCATTTAACCTAGAACAAGTTGTTCCCCAAGGATCCCCGCTATCTCCGCTACTATATAATATATACTGTCATGACATTTATCACCCCAATCGATCATTATTCGATAAAAATCTATACCTTCTACAATTTGCTGACAACACTGCACTAATCTCACACGCATTCAATTTGAAATCATCCCTAAAAGCCCTTCAAAACTCCATCAAATCCCTACAAACCTGGTTTGCCAAACGGCGCATTAAAATTAATACGTCCAAGTCAAAACTCTTTATCCTATACCACAAAATTACCCCAAATTCTCCAAAAATAATTATCTATAACTCTCACATCACCCCAAATTATACCTGTAAATACCTAGGTATCCTTTTTGATTCCAAACTCTTTTAAACCTCACGGCCTATTAATCAAAAGCAAAGCCAAAACAAGGGCCCTTTATTTTCGTTCCTTAATTTCAAAAAATCAAGACATATCTACGAAAACTGCCGTAAACATTTACAAGTCAATATGCCGTCCCTTGTTAGACTATGGCTCAATTATTTTTACCCTCCCCACTATACTACTTCCTAGTAGCCGAAAGAACTGCCCTCCAAACCATCACTAAAATCCGTCACCCTAACAATCCTCTTCATAATCCATCAAATGAACTATTATATAAAACATTAAAAGTGCGATTCTTTTCGCAATTTACCACAAGTTAGTCTTACAAAAACTATATCAAACACTCATTGAAACAACTACTTCCCGGGCTAATACCCCGACGGACATTGAACTACACAACAAGTGTTTGCTGTTACATACAGTAACCTACTGCAAATGTAACAATTTGGGTCAAATTATTCAGGTCATCTATAGACGCGTTTCGAGATTTATCTCTCATCAGTATAGCTTTGCCATTCCCTCTAAACAATTTGACACCTTAGACTGGCGGTCACATTACCGTTCAAACATAAGTATAAATGAACTATTATATGAGCTAACCAAAATAACCTCTATCACACAACATACACTAGACAAAAGCGGAAAATTCTCTAGAAATCCTATTAACACTCCCATCCTCCGCAAGTATTGTATCTCTCGTAACTTAGAATTTCCACCCAAATTTAAATATACGACAATAACTTTCCATCAATTTTTTAGTTCGCATCATCTCGACTCATTTAACTTTGAAAAAATGTTACTTACATATGTTTGCTGAGTGGGTAGGACAGAAGATAATGCTATTTAAACACGCTAGGACAGGGGTTCTCAACCAGGGGGCACGCCACATAAGGGGGGTGCGGTAAGATGACGGGGGAGGGGGGTGAGGGGTGGGGCGCAATAGATGAAGTGAAATAAGGCTATAATGATGTTTCAATCTAACTAAAAAACCCAAATTAAATCAAGGAGGGGGCATGGAGTTATGAATCGGGGCTCGACCTGAAAAAGGTTGAGAGCCCCTGCCCTAGGGAATAAAATGTCTTAACACATCACATTATTGGAAGATAATTTCGATTTACATTTTTTTTGAAATCTGTTAAATTCACTTTGTTATCACATTATTATTATTAAAGAGCTAAATGACTTGTTAAATTAGATAATAATTTGCGGACGTGTCCGCGTCAGACAATCGCACTCGCCGGGGCAAAAGTATCGAATCCCATCCTCGCTCTAATTACTTCGTAGGGCGGGGGTGAAATTCTTTGAACCACCTAAACACTACAACGCTCCAGTAAGTCTTTAAGGGGGGTAGAGGGGCGCGCTATTCAATTTCAATTACGCAATTCATCAAACGAAGGCAACGTAATAGTCGTCCTCCACCTTTTAACACACTCATGATCTTCCCTAAAACTCATTTCGAAACGAATATAACAAACTTATGAGATTATGCAAGAGACTTGAATTTATTAATTCATATTTTGAAGTAGAAAATGTCGAACAAGTCCTCCGGAGATACGTAAATTGTTGCAGCTGGATTTGTTAGTGTAGCTTGGATTAGGTTATCTCTGCAACTCGTTTACTTCGGAATAAATTCAAAACTTATTTTTTGAGACCGTACGAATATCCAACTGGTACTGAATACTCTTTGTACTCTCTCTTCTACTTTCTCTCTCTCTCTCTCCTACTAAATATTCTCTTAGTTAAATAATACAGGGAGTGTTAGGAAAATATTACAGGGAGTTTTTAATTTAAGTATACATGTCCCAATTACAGCGTATTTGCTTTAAATCTTTAGATATTCGTTGTTTCTTAAAAGAGTTCAATTTGAAGTTTTTAACAAGTGTTTTCCACTCCCAGACTAAGCATGAAGTAAAATTTCGAGTTTAGAAAAGCCTGAAAATTTGGTTTGGTCGCTCCGCGCTACGCGCTACGCGACCAAACCAAATTTTCAGGCTTTTCTAAACTCAAAATTTTACTTCATGCGCCACGCGTATTAAACACTGATTTTATGTGAAGTTCGTAATATGCTACTAAAGTAACATGCTAAAGACATATGTTTTGAACTTCACCTAAAATCAGTGTTTTACACGCGTGGCGCATGAAGTAAAATTTCGAGTTTAGAAAAGCCTGAAAATTTGGTTTGGTCGCTCCGCGCTTCGCGCTACGCAACCAAACCAAATTTTCAGGCTTTTCCAAACTCGAAATTTTACTTCATGCTTAGTCTGGGAGTGGTCAACACTCGTGTATCGCGGCCAAACCAAATTTTCAGGCTTTTCTAATCTCGTAATTTTACTTCATGCGCCATATATTTAAAACACTTACATATTGTGAAACCAAAAATATTCTTGTTTAGCAGTATATTTTTAATCTTGCTTTATAGCAGTATAATTTTAATACTGGTTTAGCGGAATATTTTTAATTCTACAATAGTTCAGTGTTTTATACGCGTGGCGCATGAAGTAAAATTTCGAGTTTAGAAAAGCCCCGTGAAAATTTGTCTCGGGTCGCTGCGCGACCCTCGACAAATTTTCTACGCGGGGCTTTTCTAAACTCGAAATTTTACTTCATGCTTAGTCTGGGAGTGGAAAACACTCGTTAAATCTTCAAATTAAACTTATACTTAAAAGAATAATTTCCTGTACAGCGCTCCATTTTTAATAAATTATTTGAATTGTTTCGACGGCAAACATTTCATATCTGCAGTAAATTGTTGAATTTTGGAGCCCAAAAGTTGTTCGCAAATTGCGATTTATGCAGTTTTGCTCACATTTACCAAATTTGATACAAAAAACCTAAGATGCTAATTACAATCATATTCATTACTTTAAGTAAAACACTTTGTTTATAACTTTCAAAAATTGTTTATTTTGTATTCACAACAAATGTTTCGCCACACTGTGGCTTCTTCAGGTGAAGAACAAGTGATTAACTTAACCTAATTACAACGTATATATAGGTCTAGCTGATAAGTAAGAGGGTGGGGGTTACAGTTTTAAATTGAGCAATGGGGAGTTATTAATATCTGTCTGATCATTTAGTAATTGATCGCTGAAATTTCTTTTGTTTATTTCGGTGCTTTACAGGATGTTTAATTTTCTTCCTTTCTTCTCGATGTGTAGTATTTGGAAGTCTTCGTTGAAGTTGTGGCCTTCATCTAGCAAGTGGTTGGAATAAGTCTAGTTGTTTTTCTTTTTCTCGAAGCTGGTTTTATGTTCGTTCATCCTTTTTTGAAAGGCTCTCCCAGTTTGGCCGACATATATTTTAGGGCAGTCACCGCAACGTAATGAATATGATCTTTCAACAACTATCAGCCACCTCGATTAATAGTACAATCATATTGTTTGAAAAATCCATTACGAACTAAAGCACAGCTTATCTAAAGCTACAGTTTACGAAAACTGCAGCTTAGGCCACGATTCAACAACTGGCCCATAATGTATATACACATTGTGACCTAGCTCTTTTAACTCAACATATCTTTGTAAGTATTGATAGAAGTAATAGCAATAACCGATATAGGTACTAATTTTATTAAGTTTCAATTTACGGTTGTTACCTGTCTTGGCCTATGCAGATTTTTTTCTTTTACGTATAATAAAACCGCAGAATTTAATTAAAATCCGTCGACGAATTCGTATCAGTTTCCAATTGAGGCTTGCTGAGATTTAATACAATTGGACATTCGATGCGCGGCATCGAAGATTTCTCGTTTCTTGTCGGAAACTTATTACTCCAATTAAAGGGGTCGAATTAAAATTGATGAGGGGGTAGATGGGTGGTTGATTCTTCCCGTCCGCGTTTGTTCCACGTGAACGGCAAATATTGACAATGTTTTGAGCGTAGCCAAGGAGAATATCGACGGAGGCTATTGAATTACCACATTCGTCCTCCTCCGCGTGGAAAACCCTCGGATAAATGCAGCCGGTTCAGATTTGAATTTATACATAATACAGAGAAAACGAGTTGGTTACAAATGAAAAAATAATTTCTCATCTGCCACTTGGTGAATCGCAGTAAATTTAGTTTTTAAAAAGCAAGTATGACAACTAAAGATCAAAAACAAAAGTTTTCTATTATTTTATTTCACCTCTTAAACTTCACTGAAGGAAATTGACCCATCCAATATTTAATGTTTTTGTTACCAGGCGTCAAACTGCCAAGAATCAGTTGGATGCCTGGTGACAAGAACATCAAGAATGAACCTCTGGTTGTTGATAGGAATAAAATAGCCAGTTCTTTTCCACCCAGTATTCTAATGTAGCCCTACTCTCCCAGTAACACAGGAAACAAGGTTATTTGGCAAGTAAGTAGATTTAGAGCCCTTTAAACTTCAATTTTCACATGTCAAAACAGCTGCAAAAATGATCACAAGAGTTTAAATATTTTGTATAAAGTCACTGTTTCTTGAAATTAATATATTTTTGCTTGGCCATACTCTACATCTGGAGTATACAGAATTTAAGTTTCAGTTTATTGTGGTTCGTAGTATAGCGGGGAAAGACAAAAAATAATAACAAGAGTAACTTTGGATGTTCCCATATACTTTTTGTCGTAGGTCTTTTAGTTGTAAAGTTATCTTGAAAAAAAAAAGATTTTTTTTTAAATAGTGTGATTGTTATTTCAGATTTAAGTATGCACTAATAATACGTAGTTTAATGTTTTTGTTATGACTCATCAAGGAATGTAATCATTTGTAATTGGAAATAAATAAACTTATACTTATACTTATAATATATCTAATAAATTGATTGATTGAGTTACGTGAAGATCAAATTAATTTGACCAATGAAGCACTAATAACCTTTCTTCACACGTTTAAACGTGTGAAGAACGGTGTTTTATTCGTCAAATATATTTAATAATAATAAGGGATAGCAATAATTAATATAATAACTCAGCATATACTAATACAGCAATTTTTTTAAGTATCTGTGTCAGTGAATTCATGTTATATATTTTGCTTCATCATATAAAATGATCTGAAATCTATATTCATCCTCCTATTAATATTAAGCATAACCGAACAACCATATATTTCTTATAGATGTGTTTTCTTTTTTTTTGTATCCGTGTATAAGCATTTGTGTTTAATGGAAACCGAGACGTGCAACCAGTCGGAAAATCTCGAAGAACAAATAGCCTAGGGGATTGAGTTCATGAAAAATTCAAGGAGGTTATAAACAGTGCTCATCTGGATTTCCCCCCGTCCAATTGAAACATCCCCGCCGATCAGCCGTCGCTCGAGTGCCTTGACAATACAAAAATTGGCTCACGTCCCTTTTATATCAAAATCCGATTATGGATGTCAGATATTTCCCATAATCGTCAGACAAGAGAAAGGAGAAGAAATTAATGTAATCACTTTTTTGTTGGATTAGTTAAAAGAATCAATAAGGTTATGCAAAATGAACTACAAGAAAACATATTTGTTTTGTTGATAATACAATTCAAATCTTTTACTGAGTTTATTTATTCAATCATTTTAATAATATTATTAAAACTATCTATTTTTCATCAAAGTTAATCCAAAATGGACCATAAAATATCATGAATAAGCCATGGTATTTGAACCGCTAGATTGCTTAAATCGTATACTGTGCGACACCCCATAATATTCCGTCTTTATTGTAATAACTATACCGCACACGTAAGTCGCTATCTTGTAGCCATCGTTTTGCACATTACTGTACGGTTAGTAAAAATACAATCCTTGTATTTGTTATTCCCTCTGAAGAGAGATTACAGTAAAAAACCTTTGCTAGTATTTATCTCTCCAAAAAATCCCCGTTATCCTATTTTTATTTAATTCTTCTCTAAAAGAGAAAACCACAGTAATTTCCTCTGTACCCTCATGTCGAGATTAAAGCGAAGACACACATCTCATCACATAATTACATCGGCAACAAAGCTTCCACCATCAACCGTTTTTTTTTCTTTTGTTATCGGTGGAGCTCAGCTGCAATGCTCCACCGCCGACGTCGCTTATTAGTTCAAGTTTGGCTAAATGTAATTGAAAAACTCTGTTTAATGTTTCATGAATACAAGTGAATGTAAGCAAGCATACACATTTTTTGTCCATTCCACTCCCAACGACAAATAAACGAAAGGATGGACGCAAACAGGACATTAAACGTCGACCTGGAACTACTTTGTAAATATCCGCGTTCGCATGGGATTCCGGGAAATAAATGTATATATAAAATATATCAATAGAGAAGTTTTACGAATGTATAAAATGCTTTGTGTATAGCTAGTATTTTAACGATAAAATGAGGAGCAGAGTTATAAATTGTAGGTACATTTGATAAAAAAAAACACTTATATTTCTTATGCCCGGTATTATAAACGATTAATAAATCATTAGATAACTAATACTGGATGATTTAAATTAAATTTAAATTAAAACACTTGGTTTGTTTCACTTATTTATATTTTCTCCGACTAGTTTCCACCATTGGTCATCTTCCTTGAAGAGGACCAATGGTCGAAACTAGTCGGAGAAAATATAAATAAGTGATACAAACCAAGTGTTTTAATTTAAATTTAATTTAAATCATCCAGTATTAGATTCAAAAATGTTTCACCACGGGTTAAGTGAGAAGTTAATTAAAGATATTAGATAACTATTTGTGGAGTCAATTTATTTACCTAGTAAACTAATGGACAAATAAAATTGCGTATTATAAAGCAAACCTACCAAATAAATAGCAATTTTAGAAATAATTAATTTAATTAGTAGATTACAGACCGAAATTATACATATTCATTGAGGCCACAGCTGGAACCACCAATTTGTTAAATTGAATTGTCAATATTTCAAATTAAATTGTCAATCAAATTGGAAATTTAGTACAATTCCTTATAATTATAATAATAAGTCTTTATTGTCCAACAGGAAAATAACATCCCAATTACAAGACAATATGTAAAATAAATTAATTACATGGCCGTATGCGTGCATACCTATAGAAATATACAAAAAACGAAAAATATAGATACTTGAAAATATTATGTTAAGTTATTTGCTCTTTCAAATGTGATAATAGAGATTTAATGTTGTCATAAAATATGTCGCAGGAATAAGGTAACGCATTATAAACACTACACATAATAAGTATTGGCGATTTAAGTTTATAGTTGGTTCTACATGGTGGTACCGCACTTTGTAAAGAAGTTCAGGGGAGTCGATTGAATTGTATAGTAATTTATACAAGAAAATGAGTGATGTCTTTTGACGACGTAATTCAAGTGATTCAAAATTAAATGTGTTTAACAATGTATCATGATCTAATCCTCTAACCGGATATAGACCATTACGCTTATAAGATAGCATTTTTAGGAATTTTCGCTGTACACTTTCTATCATTTTAATTTGATTTTGTGATTGTGGATACCACACTAAAGCAGCATATTCGAGCTTAGAGCGCACATATGAATAAATTAGTTTTTTTTAATACATTAATATTACTGAAGTCTGATGTACTGCGATAAATAAAACCTAGTGCTTTAAACGAATTTTTTACCACTGACTCAACATGATCATTAAAATTAAGATTGGAGTCGAAATAAACTCCAAGATCTTTAATGAGAGTAACATTTTCTAAGTAACAATTGTTAATTGAATAATTAAATTTGACAGGGTTGGATAATCTAGTGAACGTTAAATATTTACATTTGTTTATATTTAATTTGAGTCCATTATTTTCACACCAGAGGGCAACTGAATTCAATTCATCTTGCAGTTGTAGGCTGTCATGTATGTTTTTGATAGTGGAATAAAGCTTGAGGTCATCTGCATACAGCAGATGACTACATGTTAATATTTAATGAATACATTAAATAGTAAGGGTCCTAATATAGAACCCTGTGGAACACCAAAGGTTGGAGAATAGGGTGACGACTGAATAGTGTTAAAGAAAATATAAGCACTACGTTCATTAAGGTAAGAGTGAATTAATCCCATAGAAGAATCACAGAAGCCAAATCTTTGAAGTTTCGATAGAAGGATGTTATGGGGAACTAAGTCAAACGCCTTTGACAGATCTGTATAAATTATTATTATTATTATTATTCTTTATTTACGGAATTCACCTTTTTTACAATTGAAATTAACAAAATTACGTCAAGTTGCCCCTTGGAGTCCAAAACTTCAGCAATGTCGTGGGTGATGAGACAAAGATTAGTTACTGTGGAACGGCACGGCACAAATCCATGTTGCATATTTGATAAGTATGGTTTTACATGCACATATATTTGATCAAAAAGTATACGTTCAAATATTTTTGCAATATGTGGCAATATTGCAATTGGTCGAAAGTTGTCAATTGATTGTTGTTTGCTTGAAGTTTTCGGAACAGGGCAGATTGATGCAATTTTTAAGCAGCTAGGAAATACAGAAGATTTTATCGATAAGTTGAATAAGGTAGTAAGTGGTTCGCATAGTACAGCAGCACAATCCTTTAAAAGAAAGGCTGGCAATTTATCGTTACCTGATGAGTAATTGTTCGGAAGCTTTCTGAGAAGTTTAAAGACATGTTCTACTGATGCAGTGTTGAATTGGAAATTAGGAACAAGACTGTGTTTAGTGTCAGTATAAATATTAGAAGGGGGCCTATGTACTGATGCGAAATAATTACGGAAACTATTTGCAATAGCACAGGGATCATCAAGAAGAATATTATCATGAAGCAAAGTTGTAGGAATTCTTGATTTGGTTGATTTTTTAGAGTTAACAAAAGCCCAAAATTGTTTCGGGTTAGTTGTAAGCTGATATTCAAGTGTAGATATATATTTCATATATGAAAGTTTAATTTTGCTTTTAATTAAAGAGCGTATTCTTCTAAATTGAAGACTTAGGGGTGGGGACTTCGATTTCATTCTTTTTCTGATACAATTCTTCTCTTTGATAAGACTAATAATTTCCGATGTAAACCATGCAGGGTATTTATTCGCGTTTTTCAGTTTATATCTAGGAATATATTGCAATAGTGAATTCATCAAAATACTATAAAATTCCTGAAATGCTAAATCTACATCAGTAAATCGTGTAAGGATAGACCAATTGAATTGTGATAAATACGAATATATAGCGCAATAATTACCTTTTTTAAAATTAAAATTAAATAGATCGTCATTAATTTTATATGTATCGATTGTACACTTTAATGAAATGGTTAGCGCAGGATGATATGCATCTTCAACGACAAACGGCAATAAATCCCTGGCAACAGAGCAATCGATATTAAAATAAATTAGTGTATAAAATTACGAAAAAACTATTCGTGAAAATGCAAACAATGTCTTAATTAATAAGACAACTTAAGACGATAAATATCCATTGAAACAACTACTTCCCGTGCAAATACACCTCCGAATATTGAATTATACAATGAAATATTTAAAATCTTATTTAATTTGATTTGTTACAATGCTCTATTAAAGTATATGTAACGTTTAGGTCAAATTCTTTTCAAACCAACTGACAATACAATTTAAAATGAAAGGAGAGATAGCAACAAATTAGAAGTGAAAGGACTTGGATTAAAACTAATGTCTTAGGCCATCTATATATTATGTTTAAAGTGTGCAAACTATAAGAAGCGTAAGCTTATTTTCTCGAATTCAAATAGTTTTGAATTTGAATTTATCTTGTTAGAATAAATTAGATCTAAAATCTTATTGGATTTATTTTTTATATCATTAAACTGATGCAGATTAAGAAAACTGCAAGAGTTATTAATAATACATGATGTAGGTGTCGATGAGTTCTTCGAATTGGTGTACAATGTAGGGCAGTTAAAATCACAAATCAACAGAATCTTATTATTTTCAAAATTGATATCCATTATAAGTTCAAAAAACTGTCTCAAGTCCTCCGCTGAAGTTTTCGGTGGGATATAAACAAGTATGAAGCATAAGCAAAATGAGTTTAGCTTACATTTACAAATTAATACATCAATAAGAGGTAGTTGGATACTTATATTGGCTGTAGATATAAGTTCAGTTTTAATATTTTTATTTTTCGGATAATAGAGGATCTCGGTCGGTTCTGTGCACTATATATTCACTACTATATAATTCACAATCATTTACACTAGAAGTTAGCCAGGTCTCTGTTAGAAGTATCAAGTCATAATCACATACACTTACGCTGTTGTAAAATAATTCAGTTTTAGTATTTAATATTTAAGCCACGAACGTTTTGGTAGTATGCTGTTAAATTTCCAGTGGGCAATACGTCTCATTGAGTAGTGGAAACTACTCGCGGTGTACCTTTTATAAACTTTATGGTCAAGTTGGCTTCACCTTTAGTCTTCCTATCTTCTAATTATGGAGAATAACCGTGGAATAGGACAGAATTACACAGAAAAAGAAAAAGAAAGCTTATTAGAAATTATAAAAGACTTAAACGAGTGTTTTCCACTCCCAGGCTAAGCATGAAGTAAAATTTCGAGTTTAGAGAAGCCTGAAAATTTGGTTTGGTCGCGTAGCGCGAAGCGCGGAGCGGCCAAACCAAATTTTCAGGCTTCTCTAAACTCGAAATTTTACTTCATGCGCCACGCGTACAAGACACTGATTTCAAGTGAAGTTCACTTGTTCACAATATTTCAGTGTTTTCAGTGTTAAATACGCGTGGCGCATGAAGTAAAATTTTGACTTTAGAAAAGCCTGAAAATTTGGTTTGGTCGCTCCGCGCTTCGCGCTACGCGACCAAACCAAATTTTCAGGCTTTTCTAAACTCAAAATTTTACTTCATGCTTTATCTGGGAGTGGAAAACACTCGTTTAAATCTTTTTAACTTTAGAAAAAAAACTTTATGAAACACAATACTAACTCAAATTCCCCGTATCACAAAAAGCTATTTATTATTTATCAAGTGTACGACGTTTAATAAACATTGAAACACATGAGATATATATTTAAAAATTAGATCATTTGATACATTCCAGAAATTTAACATTTATAGATTTTCTTGATCATTATCTAGTAACCGCATCATCTTGACGCGTATGATTGACATTACAAATGCACTTAATAGCTTTGACAAGTATATTACAGGCTGACAGCTGAACAGCTGATTGATTACCGCACAACCAAATGACATTTCTTTAAAAAAGACTTAAACGAGTGTTTTCCACTCCCAGGCTAAGCATGAAGTAAAATTTCGAGTTTAGAGAAGCCTGAAAATTTGGTTTGGTCGCGTAGCGCGAAGCGCGGAGCGGCCAAACCAAATTTTCAGGCTTTTCTAAACTCGAAATTTTACTTCATGCGCCACGCGTACAAGACACTGATTTCAAATGAAGTTCACTTGTTCACAATATTTCAGTGTTTTCAGTGTTAAATACGCGTGGCGCATGAAGTAAAATTTTGAGTTTAGAAAAGCCTGAAAATAGTAGTAATTTAGTTTTCATTAATGTCATGTTACTATCAAAAATTATTGAATAAATTAGTTGTCCTTTCATGCTCATTGTTTATTTTGTTAGTGCGTAGGCAAAGTATCGTACGTTTGTCGAGTGGTATGGCGATTACATACTCGCGGAATACTGCACTCGCCGCTGCGCGGCTAATGCGCAACATATCCGCTCATATGTAATATGCTGCATATCACTCTCGTGACGTAATATATTATTAGCAGCAATATGCAATCGTAGAAGAGTACTGGTATTTTTACACGTATTTAATACCATTTCATTTTAACACTTTTTCGTCTCCGGTAGCATATCGATTGTAAATGTAAATGCAATTTCGTAGATTTTGAACATTTTTTATACACTAAAATTTTTCTCTGAAAAAAACCGATGTAGCTGGAAATACATAAATGTTGAATTCCTCTGTATACAAAACAAATTAAATTCCCTGTGTGTTATAAAAAGGTGCGATCCCGGCGCATTCACCATTAATCGATGTATTTGTATTCGGTGATATAAACGATGCCAATCAGTTCTAGTGCGACATATTTTGCTTAAATTACGTGCTGAACCGTACTTTATTATTTTATTGGCAACATTTGCGTAAAACACAGCATCTGGTGCAAGGATTCGACGACTTCATCAACGGTTTTAAAATTATAATCGGCAATTACTTTTGATTGAAACATACACACGTACACTATTCTTTGATGCATGAAGTGAATATATTTAGCCGTATTAATAAAATTGCTGTTAGTTTATTTAAAGTTTAACCCATGCTAGTTAATTTTTACTAGATCTGTACAGGGTGGTGCATTTTTTAGATACTTTTGTATTTGAAGAGATATTGAACAACCATTTTGCGAGCGAGGGTTACTTTTTCGTGTATTAATCAATGATGAAAAGAACATTAATCTATCTCTAACCGTTTTTGGTCTTTAACCGAACGTTGATAAAATGTCGTTATTATGAAGTTTTCTCTTTCGAAGTCATAACTAAATCTTACGAAAGAAGATTCCTACTACGCAAACACCAATCAACGCACTTACTGGTGTTAAGGACCACAAATAAAATTCGAAAACATCAAGAAGATGTTAAAAGTGTGGTTTTTGGTGGTGTGATACAAAATATAATTGCCCTCTTGGTGAAAGTGGTAGGTGAAGATAAAGGTGAAGATGAAGGTGAAGGTGAGGGTGAAGGTGAAGGTGAAGGTAAAGGTGAAGGTGAAGGTGAAGGTGAAGGTGAAGGTGAAGGTGAAGGTGAAGGTGAAGGTGAAGGTGAAGGTGAAGGTGAAGGTGAAGGTGAAGGTGAAGGTGAAGGTGAAGGTGAAGGTGAAGGTGAAGATGAAGGTGAGGATGAAGGTGAAGATGAAGGTGAAGATGAAGTTGAATATGAAGGTGAAGATAAAGTGAAGTAAAGAGTATGGTTTTTGGTAGTGTGATACAAGATATAATTAATCTCTTGGTGAAAGTAGTGGATGAAGATGAAGGTGAAGTTCTTTCATTGTACACCCAAATCATACGATACGTAAAATATAAGAACATCGTAATAAAATATTATGATATTCTTTAAAATTCACAATAAATAAGGATAAATTTAAAATTTTGAAATGTAAAAAAACATTTGGTTCAAATGAAATAAAATTAGTTTATTTTAATAGTATATCTTATTATACTTTTTAATTTCAAATGATTCCGTTTTGAAATGTTTATCAAAGCTTCATTTTACTAATGTTCGTATTTGAAACGATATGATCTGTATTATTGAATTAAAATTATAGGTCTTATTATTTCAAAAAGATTTTTCAATAATTTTACAATTTTTATATTTTTTTCGGCCTAAAAATGTAGATTGACCGAGTGGGTCCTCATTTTGAATCCCTTCAACAATGGATGTGCGACTCGTTTTATATAATTTAAATACAAACTAAATATATTGTAATGGTTCGACCCCCGGTGTTATACAAATTTATAATTTGTCTTTTTAATTGAACGTTGTGTTGTGTATGTATAGTATGTTCAATAAAATAAAATTTCTAGAGTGCCATGGAAAATATTGTAGGTTGGCAACTATAAAATTATACAAACATTAAAAGTGCGATTCTTTTCGCAAATCTACAACAAGTTAGTCTTACAAAGACTATATCAAACACTCATTGAAACAACTACTTCCCGGGCTAATACCCCGACGGACATTGAATTATACAACAAGTGTTTGCTGTTACATACAGTAACCTACTGCAAATGTAAACGCGTCTATAGATGGCCTGAATAATTTGACCCAAATTGTTACATTTGCAGTAGGTTACTGTATGTAACAGCAAACACTTGTTGTATAATTCAATGTCCGTCGGGGTAGTAGTTGTTTCAATGAGTGTTTGATATAGTCTTTGTAAGACTAACTTGTTGTAGATTTGCGAAAAGAATCGCACTTTTAATGTTTGAAGTATTCTGCAACCAAGAATTGGCAATTTCATTTATACTTATAAAATTATACATTATAATTATTATGTTTGACGTTTTATATGTCCATTCCTAAAGCGTGTAGCCAACTTAAATTTTAAAAAAGATAAAATCATGGCACTCTAAAGGTTTATTTTTTTATTGAACATACGATAGTAACCCTTTTGTTTATTTAACAAGTTCGTTGCTTATGTCAACATGTATTATCGTTTGCTGTTCTTTCTTTCTTATTAATTTGGATCACGATTGAGTGTCGACAAGAAATAAAATCAGGAAGTGAGTAACTAATGCGAACTTTTTTCAATCAAAATTATTTCTTGATTTATAAAAACAAATACTATTTCAAATTACAAATCGTGCGCATTTTTTACTAAAACAATAATATACAGAGAGTTTTATGTAACACCGAACATTTTCATAACGAGAATTTTTCTTTGAAGTATCCATATGCGTACGTTGCACATTTTCCGATGCTCGGGTTATTACAAGAATTCAATTCGAAGCTTTAAGCGAGTGTTTTCCACTCCCAGGCTAAGCATGAAGTAAAATTTCGAGTTTAGAAAAGCCTGAAAATTTGGTATGGTCGCGTAGCGCGAAGCGCGGAGCGGCCAAACCAAATTTTCAGGCTTTTCTAAACTCGAAATTTTACTTCATGCGCCACCGGTACAAAACACTGATTTGATGTTAAGTTTAGCGGTGTGTTTCAAACTTCGTAATATGTCAGTGTTTTGTACCGGTGGCGCATGAAGTGAAATTTCGAGTTTTATGTAAAAGTTTTATGTAAAACTGAACATTTTCATAACGAGAATGTTTCTTCATATGTATTCATATGCATACGTTGCACATTTTCCGATGCTCGGTTTATTACAAGAATTCAATTTGAAATTTTAAGCGAGTGTTTTCTACTCCCAGGCTAAGCATGAAGTAAAATTTCGAGTTTAGAAAAGCCTGAAAATTTGGTTTGGTCGCGTAGCGCGAAGCGCGAAGCGACCAAACCAAATTTTCAGGCTTTTCTAATCTCGAAATTTTACTTCATGCGCCACCGGTACAAAACACTGATTTGATGTTAAGTTTAGCGGTGTGTTTTAAACTTCGTAATATGTCAGTGTTTTGTACCGGTGGCGCATGAAGTAAAATTTCGAGTTTAGAAAAGCCTGAAAATTTGGTTTGGCCGCTCCGCGCTTCGCGCTACGCGACCAAACCAAATTTTCAGGCTTTTCTAAACTCGAAATTTTACTTCATGCTTAGCCTGGGAGTGGAAGACACTCGCTTAAAGCTTCAAATTAAATTCTTTTAATAAACCGAGCATCGAAAAATGTGCAACGTATGCATATGGATACTTCAAAGAAAAATTCTCGTTATGAAAATGTTCGGTGTTACATAAAACTCTCTGTATGTGACTCTACGTGTAGGAGTAAATTTCATACCTGTCATTTAACTTACAAGATGGGAAACCCCACGAAATCCATCTCAGAGATAGTTCTCTCTTTTAATACCTCTTTCTCCTACATTTCTTATAAACGGTAGGAAACATGGTTCGCGACTTTAATTCGGCTTTATCCTACATTTCTCGTAAACGGTAAGAAACATGGTTCGCGACTTTAATTCGGCTTTCTCCTACATTACTTGTAAACGGTAAGAAACATGATTCGAGATTTTAATTCAGATTTCTTCTACATTTCTTGTAAACGGTAAGAAACATGGTTCGCGATTTTACTTCGGCTTTATCCTAAATTTCTCGAAAACGGTAAATAACATGGTTCGCGACTTTAATTCAGCTTTCTCCTACATTTCTCGTAAACGGCAAGAAACATGGTTCGCGACTTTAATTCGGCTTTTTCCTACATTTCTCGTAAACGGTAAGAAACATGGTTCGCGACTTTAATTCGGCTCTCTCCTACATTTATTGTAAACGGTAAAAAACATGGTTCGCAATTTTAATTCGGCTTTCTTCTAGATTTCTTGTAAACGGTAAGAAACATAGTTCGCGATTTTAATTCGGCTTTCTCTTACATTTCTTTCTAACGGTAAGAAACATGGTTCGCGATTTTACTTCGGCTTTCTCTTAAATTTTTCGAAACGGTAAAAAACATGGTTCGCGACTTTAATTCGGCTTTTTCCTTCATTTCTCGTAAACGATAATAAACATGGTTCGCGACTTTAATTCGGCTTTATCCTACATTTCTCGTAAACGGTAAGAAACATGGTTCGCGACTTTAATTCAGCTTTCTCCTACATTACTTGTAAACAGTAAGAAACATGATTCGAGATTTTAATTCAGATTTCTTCTACATTTCTTGTAAACGGTAAGAAACATGGTTCGCGATTTTACTTCGGCTTTCTCCTAAATTTCTCGTAAACGGTAAATAACATGGTTCGCGACTTTAATTCAGCTTTCTCCTACATTTCTCGTAAACGGCAAGAAACATGGTTCGCGACTTTAATTCGGCTTTTTCCTACATTTCTCGTAAACGGTAAGAAACATGGTTCTCGACTTTAATTCGGCTCTCTCTTACATTTATTGTAAACAGCAAAAAACATGGTTCGCAATTTTAATTCGGCTTTCTTCTAGATATCTTGTAAACGGTAAGAAACATAGTTCGCTATTTTAATTCGGCTTTCTTTTACATTTCTTGTTAACGGTAAGAAACATGGTTCGCGATTTTACTTCGGCTTTCTCTTAAATTTTTCGAAACGGTAAAACAATTTTCTTTTGAAAAAATTTGGAAATAAAGTTCAATGTGCATACACTAAAGATATAAACAGTTTTTAAGTAGCACTTTTAAATTTGTTGAAAGGAATCTAGAAAGTGACCTTTTTTTCCTAGTCTAGAGTGGCCTAATCCCTTAATGTGACTACTAGAATTACATAAAAAAGTGTTTATATACCACAAACATAAAAAAAACATTGTTCGCGACTTTAATTCGGCTTTTTCCTTCATTTGTCGTAAACGATAAGAAACATGGTTCGCGACTTTAATTCGGCTTTATCCTACATTTCTCGTAAACGGTAAGAAACATGGTTCGCGACTTTAGTTCGTCTCTCTCCTATATTTCTTGTAAACAGTAAAAAACATGGTTCGCAATTTTAATTCGTCTTTCTTCTACATTTCTTGTAAACGGTAAGAAACATGGTTTTCAGTTTTAATTCGGCTTTTTCCTTTTTTTTACCACTGTATTCTAATTACTTATAAAGATTTCCAATTTATTTTTTGTTACCTAAGTAAGTCACCGGATCTGTACTCTCTCGCTTACAACTTTCTCCTTCGGGTTCTCGTGGAAAAAAGAGGGGATGACATTGTTACTTCGGCTCTTGGTCCTCTCGCTCGCAACCTCTTAGCTCGAATTCTCATGGCAAAAGGATCATCTTTCCCTGACGTTGTTACTTCAGTTTTTGACCGTCTCGATTTCTTGGATTCTCGTGAAACAAGACCCCTGACTTTGTTACTTCGGCTCTTGACGCTCTCGTTCGCAACCTCTTAGCTCGGATTCTCGTGAAGCAAGATCATCTCCCTGTTATCAAGGCTCTTTCGGGCTTTGGCCGAAAGCGGGGAATCCTTCTGAAGATTACCACCCGGGACTGAATCAATGAAATTGTGATTTAATTACGTCCCTGCCTCAACAACTGCACGGGTAGTTCAGAGTAGAGCACCAGAACAAGTCACACAAAGATATAAATTAAACTAACCTTTGATTAGCGAGCGTTGGTCGTTGGGGACGGTTCCTGTTCCTGATGACTGGATACGCTCGGGAATGGACTCGGCAGCTCGAATTTGGGCACAACACTTTATTTTGATTTACGGTCGGGGTGAATTCAAAATAAGACTCGATTTTTCAACGATTTGAATATCCACTAGTCGGATATATGTATATTCAACTCGTAGTAAGCAAAAAAAAAACACAATAACAATATTCACAAAAAAATAATTTAGAAGAAAATGAAATAAAGGAATTTTCAACAGTGAAAATTTCCGAAGTGAGAGATTTAACTTACGGACGACCACTGGGTCGTAAAGAATACTTGTAAAAAACTTTCGCGGACGCGGACCGAAATTTAGCGTAGTGACGATGCACGGTTCAAAGACTTTTTCGAAGTGGTGTTGACGGGTCAACAGACTTTTTTGAAGTGAGTTTAGCCCTTGAGGCCGGCGGTATTTATTTGGTTTTTGGTCAACCCTCTTACGTCTTACCCCTCTGGCGACCACGTTGGCCGAAAGAAAAAAGGCCAAAATAAATAGTAAATTTTAATATTTTGAAATACAAAATATGTCATTATATGCGCGATATGATTCTGCGTCCGGGCATATATGACATATTTTGATTCGAGCTAAGAACGGGGTTTAATAGACGTTTAATTTAATTAAGCCGAAAGGGTTGACCGAATTTGCCTAAAAGTAATACCAACAATGTGGTATGATAAAGCGCATCGTTTGGTATACCTAGCAACGATATGCATAAACAATTACGCCTACCAACTCCAAAAAACATATAAACAATAGGGGTGTTATGCCTGGACTTAGAAAATGTATAATAATTAGGAAAATACTGAATAGAAGTTTATGAAACTTCGTCCAAGCATAACGGGGAGCATAGTAATTGTTTATACATATTTGTTGCTATGTGGAACCTCGTCTAAAAGCAAATTAGTAACAATTAAATATCATGACAGCTCGCGGTTTATATCCTTCTGGTTCGAACTAACCATATCGTGTTTGGTGTCGTTCGAATCGTCTTTTTCTCAGTTATCCGATGAGAGTTGTGACGTTCGCGTATGTATTCTACATACGCGAACCACGTAGGGGATGTTCCTATCCCTTGCATTCGGCGGTTTTATAACCCCTGACGTCATGCCCGATTCTTTTGTGCTTCGCACGTACGTTTCGCTCACGCGATCGGGCCGGTCGCAGGTAGCGGCGTCCCATCGCAGATGTGGCGAACTCGGGGATAACCGGGAAATCCGTATATATTTTGGACAACCCTGGAACTGGAAATAGCGGATGCCGTAGAGTTCTACCATTAGATGGCCGAGAGGAGTTTTGAGCTGAGTTGAGCTGTCTGATGTTCGAGGGCGCTATTTGACGAGATTCCACCTAGATAGGCAACCTATTTAACTTAAATAATATCAATGTATGGCGCGAACTTTACTCATTTGGAAAATAATAGAGTATGAAGCAATATTGTGTACTGAAAAATAGAATGAGGTGAATTGGGACCGTTGTTCCGAATGTTAAAATATGTAAGAAAATAACGCCCGTGGTTATGTTGCAGCTAAAATATTGCTGAATGAACAAGTTGACGACGCTTACGGAAAAGCGCCGGTAACATCCCCCTGACTTTGTTACTTCGGCTTTCGACTCTCTCGCTCGCAACCTCTTATCCCAGGTTATCAGGGCATAAAAGATCCCTTTTCCCAGGATCGCGATGGTTTTATCGGTGCTGTTTACCCCTCTCTGACGTCGTTGCTCTCGTGTTTTCCACGGCTCGCGCCCCCTCAACCAATGAGAGCCGAGATAAAAACGTATGGCCATATAAGGATACGAAGCACTCGCGCGTGACCGTGCCTCACTCGCTTGCGACGTGATTTTCTTTAACACGATTTGCCTGCTTTTAGCCTTGAATTTGTTTGTTATTTTTAAGTCTCAGTGTGCTCGCCTTTTAATTGCCAACGAAAACTATCTCATCACATCCTTTTCTCTACTTTCTGACTTTTGTAAATTCTTAGCGTCGAATATGTAATTATTTTCGTCCAAGTATAAATTTTGCACAGGACCCCTATTAACTTATTACAATATACAAAATATAATCAAGCCTAGCTGTATCCACGAAACGAGTGTGTTTATGCGGGCGTTATTTCCATACAACAACTTAGGGCCTGTCATAAGAAAGTAACACCCTTGAGCATTATTTCCATGCTAACATATATAGCAAGTGTCAATGTGCATAAAGTGTTCATTGCACAAAAAAAAGCCATGAGAATTTTCCACAAACTGAAATACCGCGACAGTTGTAGGGGTGTTTTTAATACGAATTAGTATCAAACCATTGATAATGGACACTTCGTGTCCGAAATGTACATTTGGTTACAAAATAAAGTATTGAAGAAAGGTTCTAAAAGTCTTTTAATCAAAGTATAATTATCTCCAAGTAACTCAATCAATCCAAATAATACGAATAGTATTTTGACAGTATATGGCACATATATTTGACTGCGCACAATTTGTATGGAGTCACAGGGATCTATTCAGCACGAATTTACTACCAAACGCTTACAGCACAAGAGATGGTCAGCAATTTACTCTACCACAACACAGATTAAATTGTTTTGAGAGGGGTGCTTACTATTCATGCCTGAAAATAGTAAACCACCTGCCAAATATAATTAAACATGTGCGAAATGTGCACACTAGGAAAAAAGAACTCTTTAATTATCTCTGTAGTTTAGAGCCTTATACAATGGCAGACTTTTATGGGTCTATACATGATTAGTTTTGTTTTTTTAAATTTCTATTTTAAGTGAAATTCTTGTCTATTGACTAGTTTTTCCTGTACAGTGTTATGTATTGTACGTATATTTATATGTAATATCTGTCCAGAGAAAAATAAAGAAATTATTATTATTATTATTATCTTATCTGTCATTATTAAACAATAACAGCCTAGTAGGACATTAAAGATTTTTTTGCTGCAACAATAGAAATAATAATATAACCTTTGATCAAAAGTATAAAGGATATTTATTGCAGTAGTAGAGATATAAATAAAATACGCTTACTCGTCAAACGATTTTAATTATTATGATACAGGTGGTATCCATTTCAATCAGATTTAATGACCTATTATTTTCCCTATTAATACCAACAGATTTCATCAGACAACCCACGCATAATTAAAACCGTAAAACCACCGATAAAAACAAATACGTCCCGGAACATCCATCTACCTTTAATTACTAATAACTCTTACTAGCCCCCCCAACGAATCCTCTCGCCGCAATTCACCCGAGTTTAAGTACGGTTTTGTTTTCCGAACGCCTCGATATCATCCCCAAACATCAACTTCCTCGCATTGTGTGTAAACACACCATAATTACCTACACAATGAGAACCGACCCTCGACAATAATCCTATGCATAATTACACCCTCTTCGGTAGAAAGGTTACCCAGCTTTCATCTTCCTTGCCAAAAATAGTATGTTTTTCTACCTCTGTAAATTGTGTTACGTTTAATTGCGTCTTCATGTCTTAAACATCTCTCTCAGCAAATTATTTTCTGTTTAATTACGTCTCATTGTTTTTTTTCTGCCCTGAAAATTGGTTTTCTTTTATTTATGTCTTCTTACAGAGTTTTTCAATTGCATTGTATCAAATGTGTATCCCTCTAAACTCGAAATTTTACTTCATGCTTAGTATGGGAGTGGAAAACACTCGATTTAAGCTTCGAATTGAACTTAAAAAAAAACAAGGAAACCTTAAGATTGACAGAAGTTAGGCTGAATTTGGAATACGTATACCTAAAAGAAAAAGTCCCTGTATGTTTAAATACAAAAATCTGTAAATTTTCCGACAATAGTTGCTTTTTAAAAGAATTCAATTTAAAGCATAAAACGAGTGTTTTCCACTCCCAGACTAAGCATGAAGTAAAATTTCGAGTTTAGAAAAGCCCCGTGAAAATTTGTCGAGGGTCGCGCAGCGACCCGAGACAAATTTTCTGGGCTTTTCTAAACTCGAAATTTTACTTCATGCGCCACGCGTATAAAACACTCAAATAAATAATAATTTATGTATATTCGAACTTCACTTGAAATCTGCGTTTTATACTCGTGGCGCATGAAGTAAAATTTCGAGTTTAGAAAAGCCCAGAAAATTTGTCTCGGGTCGCTGCGCGACCCTCGACAAATTTTCACGGGGCTTTTCTAAACTCGAAATTTTACTTCATGCTTAGTCTGGGAGTGGAAAACACTCGATTAAAGCTTCGAATTGATTTAAAAAAAAACATAAGGAATATCTTAAGATTCACAGAAATTAGGCTGAATTTGGAATACGTATATTTAAAAGAAAAACTCCCTGCATGTATAAACTCAAATAAAATATTTCTAGAAGAAAGTTTAAGTTACTGCAAAAATGTTCAGCAAACATATTAAAGGGAAAAATATTTCTTATATAGTAAAACTCAATTCGGGAAATCTTGTAAAAAGGTACTCGGGTCGCTGCGCGACCCTCGACAAATTTTCACGGGGCTTTTCTAAACTCGAAATTTTACTTCATGCGCCACGCGTATAAAACACTCAAATAAATAATAATTTATGTATATTCGAACTTCACTTGAAATCTGCGTTTTATACTCGTGGCGCATGAAGTAAAATTTCGAGTTTAGAAAAGCCCAGAAAATTTGTCTCGGGTCGCTGCGCGACCCTCGACAAATTTTCACGGGGCTTTTCTAAACTCGAAATTTTACTTCATGCTTAGTCTGGGAGTGGAAAACACTCGATTAAAGCTTCGAATTGATTTAAAAAAGAAACATAAGGAATATCTTAAGATTTACAGAAATTAGGCTGAATTTTGAATACGTATATTTAAAAGAAAAACTCCCTGCATGTATAAACTCAAATATAATATTTCCAGAAGAAAGTTTATGCTACTGCAAAAATGTTCAGCAAAAATATTAAAGGGAAAAATATTTCTTATATAGTAAAACTCAATTCGGGAAATCTTTTAGCATATATTTGAGAAGGTGAAAGTGATTTGGGATTTAGTTAATCTCATTTAATCAATAGTGAAATGCAATAAAAAAACATTGTATCTAAATTATTTATTGTTTAATTATGCCTTCATTGCTTCTTTTTCTTTCCTGGAAATTATTTTTCTTTTAATTCTGTCTTCATATTTCTTTATCAAATTATTTATAAAATTGTTTTCATTTTAATTCCGTCTCCGTTAACATCCCGTAGAGGGTTTAAAATAAATCCCCGTGTCGATGACTGGAGGCTCGTAGTGCAATTAAGTTGTTTATATGGAGTTACGTGAGTGGATTTAAAGAGGGAAAAACAATAGGCAAAAGGATTGTTAGAAAAAAAAAAACGTAGGGATTTTATCGGGTGTTTGTTTTCGACGTGGTAAATATGGTGATTTTATTAAAGATCGCCTTTTTGTAAGGGATTGCGGATTTTTAAGGGTCAGTCTTGTTAAGTAATTTAATTCCCTTGTGGTATGCTTTACTTTTCGGGAATTTCCCTCGAGTTTTCCTTCTTGAATTTCTTATGAATAATAATTCGCGTTTTAAAATTAAGATCAAGTTTATATATTTTATTTTTAAATTATAAAGCAGGATACTTTATTAAAAACAAACCAATCAACCAAAATTATTATCTCAGGATTTAACTCAAACTATTTATATGTTGTAATGTGAGCCCAAAAAAAGGTTCTTACATTTAAAGAGTAAATGTTTCCGTATGACTTACGTGAAGGTGAATTTAAAATTAAGTAAAACAAGTAATCCTTTTTCTCCAAAAGTGGAGAGAAAGAAAGGCTTACTTGTGTGATTAATGAGAACATTTTTATTTATTTATTATTTATTCATATTCAACGGGAAACCCCTTTTACAAAAACAAGTTAATGCTTAAATATATCATGTATAAACTATACTAAATTTAAAATACACAATGTAGACAATCTAGATAGTAATGCAATGTATTTGAAATAAATCTAAAACTAAAACTAAATAATTATACTATGCTCACTAAAAAGCAGTTATTTTTTATTGTATTAAACACCGAAATCATGCAAAAAAAAATTAACAACACTAATCAAACAATAAATATGAATTATCGCACAGTGTATCGGCTATTTGTTAAAAACCTCTAAGTGGGTTAGATGATTCTTAAATGTAACTAAATTGGATCCGAATAACGATATAAATTCCGTGTCCAAACTATTCGCAGCTCGCATCATCCTTGCAATGGGATTATTATGACCATAATTAGATGAAAACGTCCTCAGGCGAAAAATTGGGTTAGACCTTAGACTACGATCATGGCAGGGTACGTAGAAGTCAAGCATGGATAAAATCCCTGGACAATCAATCGCTCCGTTTACAATTTTATGTAGATAAATTAAGTCGTTAATTGTGCGACGATCTTCTAGGGTTTTCATTTTTAATTCAGCCATTATATCTGAATAAGAGCCAAGTGAATGGTATTTAACCAACTTGTACTCCATCGTACGAAAGAACTTCTTTTGTATGGTTTCTAATCTGTTTGTGAGACCCGATGTATGCGGTGACCAAATTATTGATGCGTATTCCAAGTTAGAACGAACCATAGAACAATATAAAGTTTTCAAACACGATGGACTCAGAATTCTACATACTCTCCACACGAAACCCCACATCTTTAATGATTTGTTGCATATATTAGTTATATGAGATATAAAAGATAACTTGCTGTCGAAAATACATTGTGAAAGATATTACTTGTTTCATTTAATATTTAAAGAGTAGTTGAATAATGATTAAACAAGCTTTGAAAACTTCATTTAAATATGACATTTGTGTACAGGTTGGATCTAAAAAAAATAATTTTATTTAAATAAAAGGCAGAAACACTTATGGTCGATAGCCCAGACAAGGACGTACTAACAAATTCATACACATATAAGGTATGTCTAAATAAATATGATGTATATATAAAACTTCAACAAAGTATCTCAGACCTTGCACATACACAATCGTGCGTTTAGTTTTAAAAATAGGCTTAACAGAACGTGCATACATGTTTGTTGGTAAACTTTTATTCTATATGCGCCCACATGGAACTCAATTCTAAAGAAATAATATTCGTTTAAAAATATAAAAGTACTTCAAACATAGTGTTTACGTGGTTTGCGCGATTTAATACCAAAAATTAATTAGACACAATATTGAGGCAAAAATTGCCAAATGCATAGTTTTGTCTAAAAAGCATTGTGTACCTACTGTGCGATCGTATAAATTATGATTTAGAGTAGACGGCATTTTTTTTGTGCGGTTGCCCAGAATGCTAATTGACTGATGAAATAAATTTGAGGTTATGGTAAACTATGTGTTAACAGCCAGTAGTGCTAATATAATTCAGAATTCAAAGCCTAATCTTAATCGTGTTTTAAATGATCGCACGGTACTTTTGTACTAAATAGTTAAATGCTATTATAAAAACTACAAATTTCTACAAAGCGATTAAGCAAACTTATAAAAAAAAAATTGCCTGTACATTTTTAAATAATTTTGTTTATATTTCATTTTCTAGCGTTTTTCTATATTATTTCATCATCAAGTAAGTTATTTTTTAATTTTATAATCATTGCAGTATGATTTATTAGAGAGAAAACCCGATGAAGAGTTGTGTGTTGGTGATTAAGGTTGATTAAATAATGAAGTCCCGACGGAGATTTAATTACACATGAGCTTAATCAAATATTAAATCAACAAACAGAATTGATATAATTTAGAAATCCACTTACAGACGTCCGTGCATGTTATTCGTATGAATTACTAACGTGTTATGAGTTTGATTAATCGTTACGTATACCCAATTAAATATCAATTTATTGCGTTATATAATTAATACTCCGTGATTTATTGCTGTTATATACATTGTGGATATAACGGAGAAATATATTTACAGTAATATTAACGTTTTAGAAATTATTTCAACTAAAAAAAAAAAAAAAATAAGTAAATTGATATATTCTGATTTTGAGTTATCTACTTTATATGGAAAACTTAACGATAAATAGTTCTTCTACATAATATATAAAATTACGAAAAAACTATTCGTGAAAATGCAAACAATGTCTTAATTAATAAGACAATTTAAGACGATAAAAATCCATTGAAACAACTACTTCCCGTGCAAATACACCTCCGGATATTGAATTACACAATGAAATATTTAAAATCTTATATAATAGAGCGTTGTAACAAATCAAATTATATAAGATTTTAAATATTTCATTGTGTAATTCAATATCCGGAGGTGTATTTGCACGGGAAGTAGTTGTTTCAATAGATATTTATCGTCTTAAATTGTCTTATTAATTAAGACATTGTTTGCATTTTCACGAATAGTTTTTTCGTAATTTTATATATTATGTTTAAAGTGTGCAAACTATAAGAAGCGTAAGCTTATTTTCTCGAATTCAAATAGTTTTGAATTTGAATTTATCTTAGTTCTTCTACATAAGTTAAATTTAAGTTATCGGATTCAGGCTAACAGGGCCGGCCCAAATTAAAGCGGGCCCCGGTGCAAACTTAAATTATTAATACCATTGACGCTAATTTCAGTTTGTATTTTGTACATTCTGATAATAAAGATATATTATTATTATTAATATTAAGTTGCAGGGCCTTGAACAGACGCGGATCCACGGTGGAAAGGTGGGAAGGGAGAGGGAAAGGGGGCTAGGAAACATATTGTTTTCGCAAATAAATAAAAAACCTAAGGTTCACTTGTTGTTCTGTTTACACTATAGTAATATACGTAAAAAATACTACTAGTTTGTTCATTTAACCGACTTCATAGTTCCAAAGATAACAAAGTTACCAATGTTGCACAGTGGCCGATTTTCATATTTAACTGAATATTTCGTTATTATTTATTGAATTCGACTGACATTCATTCTAGATGAAAGATATGGGTTTATAATTGCATGTTTTGTTGTCATTTATATTATGGGGTAATTTTCTACCCCTCATCCAACCTCTATTAGTACATTTTAATTTTGATATTTCTTTTTTGCTAAATAGTTGATACAAATGTTATAAATATTTCTTCCTAGGATACAAATATAAAAAATAAAATAACTATCCACCCCGCTAATTTATATTCAGGGTGGAATAGCCTCATGGAATAAATTCAGTATTTCAATAATTGTGCATATTTACAAAAATTTCAAGATACGTCAATTTTAGCATTTAAAATCACATCATTTACCATCTAAAATCTACATTAAGAGTAAGCTGTTTTGGTGTTCATCGTTACCTGACCAACATTTGGCCAAGAAGGTAATTCATTGGCTACAAGGCACCCATCATCACAAATAACAAGCCCAGGTTCATTTTATTTATCTATCCTTTCTTCCATTGTTTCTATTTGCATTAAATTTCAAAATAACTCCAACCGATGATGTATTAAAAACTCTAATTAATAAACGTGGTAAGGTAAAATTAATACTTACTCGTGCAAACACCTTTTTATCTCATACAATTAATTAAAAAATTCACTAATGAGATTCGTCAAGCATTCAAAGTCGCTTTAATAAAATAATGACTAACATCAATTCGTTTAATGAACTAATGGAAGAAATTAAAGTCGTAGATACCGATAATATTCTGAACGTAAAGCATTTGAAGATTCATATTACGGTTTAATAAAGAAAACACTTGGTTAAATTTCACTAATATTTTGGTTTTTTATTCCAACTAGTTTCGACTTTGAGTCATTCTCAAGGAGTACAGGAAATTACATTTTTACAAACATTATATACAAGACAGGTTAATTTAAATTTTATGGTTAAGCAATAAGGGCTGTCATGATGGGTGAGCTCCACAGATCTTCGATGTCATTAACAATTGGTTTTCCCTGTTTTATTCCAAAAAGCAATAAAACAGGGAAAACCAATTGTTAATGACATCGAAGATCTGTGGAGCTCACCCATCATGACAGCCCTTATTGTTAACCATAAAATTTAAATTAACCTGTCTTGTATATAATGTTTGTAATAATGTAATTTCCTGTACTCCTTGAGAATGACTCAAAGTCGAAACTAGTTGGAATAAAAAAATAAAATAATAGTGAAATTTAACCAAGTGTTTTCTTTATTAAATCATAGTTAAATATGTTTCACCACGTGAAAGATGAGAAACTTGTTCAAGATTCATATTACGGTTAAAAGGTGCATTTTGAAAAGGTATTTTCATGAGATTTGAAGTATCTAAATTATAAACAAAATGAAAACTTGTCTAAATTTTATAAGTTAAAGAATTTCGATCTTCATTTAACCGTAGGGAGTCATCCATAGATTCAACCCCCTGATTTTTTAAATTTTTAAGTAGGGGCCTTTGATAGCTCATTTGAAAGGTCTCTATTCTTTATTAAAAAATGATATACTTTTAAAATTTATTGCAAACATTATCAGAAAAAATTAATGTATCTAACTGAGGAAAATCGATTAAGAGTCTACAAAGGCATGCTATAGAAACATGGTATTAAAATATACAAAGAGTTTTATGTAACACCACACATTTTCATAACGAGATTTTTTTAAGTATACACAAGCATACGTTGCGCATTTTCCGATGGCTGGTTTATTAAAAGAATCCAATTTGAAGCTTTAAGCGAGTGTTTTCCACTCCCAGGCTAAGCATGAAGTAAAATTTCGAGTTTAGAAAAGCCTGAAAATTTGGTTTGGTCGCGTAGCGCGCAGCGCGGAGCGGCCATACCAAATTTTCAGGCTTTTCTAAACTCGACATTTTACTTCATGCGCCACCGGTATAAAACACTGATTCAATGTAAAGTTTAGCAGTGTGTTTTAAACTTCGTAATATGTCAGTGTTTTCTACCAGTGGCGCATGAAGTAAAATTTCGAGTTTAGAAAAGCCTGAAAATTTGGTTTGGCCGCTCCGCGCTTCGCGCTACGCGACCAAACCAAATTTTCAGGCTTTTCTAAACTCGAAATTTTACTTCATGCTTAGCCTGGGAGTGGAAAACACTCGCCTAAAGCTTCAAATTAAATTCTTTTAACAAACCAAGCATAGAAAAATGTGCAACGTATGCATATGGATACATCAAAGAGAAATTCTCGTTATGAAAATGTTCGGTGTTACATAAAACTCTCTGTATAACTTTATTTTCATAAAATGATTTACACAAAAATATATGTATAATATACGATCATAAATTACATATGTATAATACATTCCAGAATCTTAGATACATCTTGCATATTGACCTATCACTATTCACCATCAGTATCGGAATTTGAATTCCCCGATACATCATGAATGAGTAACAATTTAATTTTAATATTTTTCTTGAAACTACTCTGTGCACTTTTTGCCATCAACTGGATGTAAAACTGTAAATTTGTTGTATTAATACATCAAGATTTTGTTTATCTTCTTCAATATCGACATTCATCAAAACTATTATAAATTTCTGTACAGCGTTGTTTTTTCCAGTGTATGCACATTCAACTCGTGCTGCGCACTCGTTGAATCTGCAGCTCGGTTTCAACTCCAAAATATCATCGATAATAATCAAACCACTCGTTATATTACGGTTGATAATATTTGTGTGTA
Source organism: Philonthus cognatus (assembly GCA_932526585.2). Lineage (NCBI taxonomy): Eukaryota > Metazoa > Arthropoda > Insecta > Coleoptera > Staphylinidae > Philonthus > Philonthus cognatus. The sequence continues at coordinate 99,788,235 of OW052244.1, forward strand.
TGTAATTCGGGGAATGGGACGTTTCATCGCCGGGCCAGTTCATCGCCTGGCCAGTTCATCGCCGGTCCAGTTCATCGCCGGGCCAGTTCATCGCCGGCTGTTTCATCGCCAATTGCGATAGGATATATCAGGATAGGTTAGGATAGGTTTGGATGGGTCAGGATAGGTAAGGATAGGTTAGGATAGGTTAGGATAGGTTAGGATAGGTTAGGATAGGTTAGGATAGGTTAGGATAGGTTAGGATAGGTTAGGATAGGTTAGGATAGGTTAGGATAGGTTAGGATAGGTTAGAATAGGTTAGGATAGGTTAGGATAGGTTAGGATAGGTTAGGATAGGTTAGGATAGGTTAGGATAGGTTAGGATAGGTTAGGATAGGTTAGGATAGGTTAGGATAGGTTAGGATAGGTTAGGATAGGTTAGGATAGGTTTGGATAGGTTAGGATAGGTTAGGATACGTCCTACGTGGTCACACCGCCAAAATTTAACACATTGGTCAGACTTACTGTTTTTGTCAAAAATATACATATGTCCTCGGTGGATAAACTTTCCTTTCCCTCTTTTGGTCAAAATTTGTGTTTCCATACTTGCGAATAGTAAACCTTAATCTGAATTGCACTCAATGACATATATAAAAAAATGACAGGATTCTCATTCGATTTTTATTAGGTTTGAGTAACGATTACTTGGTTATAAAACCAAATATTAAATTAGTGGACAATTTCCAGAATTGGATAATATTTGAAATTATATCATTAGATATGATCTTTCTTTCAAAATTTATTTTATAAAAATATTGGCGATGAACAGGCCTGGTGATGAAACGGCCGGCGATGAACTGGCCCGGCGATGAAACGGCGGCGATGAATCGGTGGCGATGAATCGGCGGCGATGAAACGTCCTAGACCGTGTAATTCGTGCAGACGAAAATCGATAGTCACTGGATTTTGGCGGAATCAGTAAAAGTGCATTAAATCCAATCGCTACATCAATTATGAGAATTGAAAGCGGAACTTTGGTGTCAAAAGTGCATACTTATCACCATCATTAATTTAATTTAATTGTATAGAATAACCGCAATAATAGCACAAACGTGTTTAATAAAACTTTCGTACGGATTCATTAAATGCATATGCAAAATGATTGGACGAAATTAATTAATTCAACGACACTGAAATTATGAAATAAGGCACTTTTTAACAGTAAGTTTCGAGTGAGTGAGTGAAATTATGGGCTATTGATTGCTTTCATCTCTTGTTCAACTGTTAAAGTAAAACCGGATGTTTATGTAAAATTTGAAATGCAAATGCTTAATCGTACTAAAGTAAACAACGCAGTTAACCACGGGCCGTATTTCCTTCCTTCCGATCAAATGAATGTTTCAATCAAAGACTTGTTTATAAAACTTAGTGGAAAAATATCGACTGTAACAATATTAAATCACAAAATAAGTGAGTGCTGCTCGATTCCAAATTAACCTTTCATGAACACATTGAAAAGGTATGTAACTCTAGTTACAAAATGTTAGGATTTATTGCACGTAACTCAAAGGACCTCAGGAATATCGACACGTTAACTAAAATGTACGATACATTTGTACGGACCAAACTAGAGTACTGCTCTATTATCTGGTCGCCATACCTCGCTTGCTCAATTAACCAACTAGAGAGCATTCACCGCAAATTTCTAAAAATGATTTATTTCAAAAAACACCGAGCTTATCCTGTTCAAAATTACAATCACGATAATCTGCTTCGAGAGTTTAATATGCACTCCCTCGAAACACGTCGGAAACTATCTTCTCTGTTATTTCTACACAAACTACTAAATAATGAAATCGACGATATCCACTTAATGTCAAAACTTAATTTTTATGTACCAAGATTGAATTCCCGAAGCAGATGTACATTTGCATACACCGTGTCGAGAACTATTGTTCTCCATTATTCTCCCTTAAACTGCATGGTACGACACTGTAACAATGTTCCAGACATGGATATATTTAATGTAACCTCCCATGATATCAGAACCTCATTGTCACCGTTAATATAAGTCTTTTCTTTTGTTTTTTGTTATCAAATATGCCATATAATTTATCCACTACTCTACTTTATTTGACTTCCGAGAGGAACGTTCAACAGCCGATGCAGTTCGAGTTCTTGTTGAGGAAATAATCTATGGACTAGAAGCTGGCCAATACACAGCAGCTTTATTTTTTGACCTCAGTAAGGCCTTTGACTGCGTTCTTCATGACGTCCTACTACGGAAGCTATATTTCTATAATTTCAGTCCTGAGAGTTGCCGTTTAATGTCTTCTTACCTCCGAAATAGAACACAGCAAGTCAAATTTAAGGAGCAAACATCAAGTTTTGCAACAGTATCATGTGGTGTGCCGCAGGGGTCGATATTAGGTCCACTCCTGTTTTTAATATACGTAAATGATTTACCGGCCTACATCGAAGAAGGAAACATTTTAATGTACGCGGATGATACGACTTCTATAAATAGAAGTACTGATTTGCAAAACACCCTGCAACAGAGAGAGCTGATAAACAATAAAACATTGGCATGGTTTAATTCCAACAAACTCTCGATAAACACTTCAAAGACTGTTCACCTTATTTTCACACTTAAATCAGGCAATAACGAACATGGACATTGTAGATTTTTAGGCATCAACATCGACTCTAAATTGAGCTGGAGAGAGCATGAAAAAGTACTTAGTTTGGCACTTAGCAAGGTAACTTTCTTGCTTAGGACTTTAAGTAACACTCTTCCTAAACCCGCACTACTAACTGCCTATCATGCTCTCTTTCAGTCGAAAATTCAATATTGCATTCTTGTTTGAGGACACTCCAGTATAGCACCTCGGATATTCGGCCTACAACGTCGAGCAGTTCGATTAATAGCGGGCATAGGCTACAGAGATAATTGCGTCGACGTCTTTAGGAATCTTGGGATACTTACTTTACCCAGTTTGTTCTTATTCGAATGCTTGCTGCATGTTCATAAAAACGTTAATAATTAAAAAAAAATGATCAAGTACATAAATACGGCACGAGAGGCTGTGAGCATATTTATCCAGATAGATTACGACTATCTAAGTCTAGGAGTTTAGAAAATTATTATGGGCCAAAATTATTCAATTATTTACCTCAGGCCATAAAATCTCTCCTCCATATAAAGTTCAAGAAACATGTTAAGTCTTATTTAGTATCCAAAGCATTTTTCAGCATTGATGAATGTATTAATCACCAATTCGCGGATTTTGGGCCAAGTAACTGATACAATTTTTTTAAATGTTTTTAATATGTTGTATCGTATATAGTATTTATTCTGTATTTTATCGTGTTTTACATTTTATGTTTGGCTTTTATATTTTACATTTGGATTTTATATTTTGATTTTATATTTGGATTTTATATTTGTATTTTATATTTGTATTTTATATTTATATTTTCTGTTTGTATTTTATATTTTATATTTGTATTTTTTATATTTTATATTTATATTTTTTCTACCACTCTTATTGACGTTTGTAAACCTCTGGTCTTAAGCAAGAATAAATTTACTTACTTACTATTTCTACCATTTTGTATTAATGTTTATTTTTAGTATTAATGTTTATTTTTAGTTAGTATATTTAAAAAAAAACTGTATACTCTGTAAATAGAATTTATTCTGCTTAGAAATAAACGATTATTATTATTATTAAAATACTCGTGCTAAATTATTGTATTTTTGGTGAATGCGCCAGGTCATTTAATCACTGAAAAGTTCATATCGTCGTTTAAGTTCCAACATTGCATATCTCACTTTTCTCTACCTTATAAGAGAGCGAAAAAACTGTTGTAAAGATTTGTGATTTGAGATATGTGAAGATGATAAGAACATCGATTGTGGTGCTTTCAAGCATCAGAACAATTAACTATTGGTTAGTAGCAATAGTTAATCGTTCTGATGCTTGATAGCACCACAATCGATGTTCTTATCATCTTCACGTATCTCAAATCACAAATCTTTACAACAGTTGTTAACAGGGTTGTTAAAAAAATGTTTTTTTCATGTTAATTAAAACAAACAGTTTTTTGTAATACAACGTGTTTTTTTTTATTGAAACAGCGTTTAAAACCATAAAAATTAAAAATATATGTAAGCCGTGTTTAAAACATGTTTAAAACACGTTTAAAACACGTTTAAAATGTGTTTAAAACAAAACATACAGCGCATTTTTCGTTTGAGTATACATATCCCGATAAATACAGCGTTTTTTAAATTTTCGGGAATTCGTTCTTTTAGAGCGGTTAATTTGAGGCTTTTAACGAGTGTTTTCCACTCCCAGACTAAGCATGAAGTAAAATTTCGAGTTTAGAAAAGCCCCGTGAAAATTTGGCGAGGGTCGCGCAGCGACCCGAGACAAATTTTCTGGGCTTTTCTAAACTCGAAATTTTACTTCATGCGCCACGCGTATAAAACACTAGAATATTGTGAAATCTATCTTTATTTAAACCTCACTTGAAATCAGTGTTTAATACGCGTGGCGCATGAAGTAAAATTTCGAGTTTAGAAAAGCCCAGAAAATTTGTCTCGGGCCGCTGCGCGACCCTCGACAAATTTTCACAGGGCTTTTCTAAACTCGAAATTTTACTTCATGCTTAGTCTGGGAGTGGAAATCACTAATTTAAAGCTTAAAATTGAACTCTTTTAAAAAACAACGGATGTTAAATGGAAAATTTACAGCTTTTGCATTTGTTTACCTAATTAAAAGAAAAATTTGTCTCGGGTCGCGCAGCGACCCGAGACAAATTTTCTGGGCTTTTCTAAACTCGAAATTTTGCTTCATGCGCCACGCGTATAAAACACTAGAATATTGTAAAATCTATCTTTATTTAAACCTCACTTGAAATCAGTGTTTAATACGCGTGGCGCATGAAGTAAAATTTCGAGTTTAGAAAAGCCCAGAAAATTTGTCTCGGGCCGCTGCGCGACCCTCGACAAAATTTAACAGGGCTTTTCTAAACTCGAAATTTTACTTCATTCTTAGTCTGGGAGTGGAAAACACTAGTTTAAAGCTGATAATTGAACTCTTTTAAAAAACAACGGATGTTAAATGGAAAATTTACAGCTTGTGCATTTGTTTACCTAATTAAAAGAAAAATTTGTCGAGGGTCGCGCAGCGACCCGAGACAAATTTTCTGGGCTTTTCTAAACTCGAAATTTTACTTCATGCGCCACGCGTATAAAACACTAGAATATTGTGAAATCTCTTTTTATTTAAACCTCATTTGAAATCAGTGTTTAATACGCGTGGCGCATGAAGTAAAATTTCGAGTTTAGAAAAGCCCAGAAAATTTGTCTCGGGTCGCTGCGCGACCCTCGACAAATTTTCACGGGGCTTTTCTAAACTCGAAATTTTACTTCATGCTTAGTCTGGGAGTGGAAAACACTAGTTTAAAGCTTAAAATTGAACTCTTTTAAAAAACAACGGATGTGAAATGGAAAATTTACAGCTTGTGCATTTGTTTACCTAATTAAAAGAAAAATTCCCTGTATAAAGGTGCACTATAAATTACAATTTACTATTTGGAATATTCTTAGCAAAAGTGTCAAGTCGATAAGTTTCAAACTGAACTATCTTGGTAATACAATTGACACACACATCTGGTACCTTGCACGCATGTGTTCGAATTGTATGTGACAGGGCAACCTATGTCTAATGATATTGACTTTCATTTTAGTTTAAATAAAACACTTATTACTTTCAAACACTTTATTGTACTTTCGACAATTGTTTCGCCACAGCGTGGCTTCTTCAGGCGAAGAATAAAAGCCACAGTGTGACGAAACAATTGTCGCGAGTACAATAAATTGTTTGAAAGTAATAAGTGTTTTATTTAAACTAAAATAAAAGTGAAAATGAACTCTCTAATATTAACTGCCTCAACAATTAAGTTACTAATGATATTGGTGAAAGTGTCTGTAGCCAATTTGATATCAACTTCCTCGCATTGTGTGTAAACACACCATAATTACCGACACAATGAGAACCGACCCTCGACAATAATCCTATGCATAATTACACCCTCTTCGGTAGAAAGGTTACCTAGCTTTCATCTTCCTTGCCAAAAATAGTATGTTTTTCTACCTCTGTAAATTGTTTTACGTTTAATTGCGTCTTCATGTCTTAAACGTCTCTCTCAGCAAATTATTTTCTGTTTAATTACGTCTCATTGCTTTTTTTCTTCCCTGAAAATTGGTTTTCTTTTATTTCTGTCTTCTTACAGAGTTTTTCAATTGCATTGTATCAAATGTGTATCCCTCTAAACTCAACAATTAAGTTATTAATGATATTGGTGAAAGTGTCTGTAGCCAATTTGATATGGAAATCATTCAAGATTTTTCACTTACTTGTGAAATGGTCAGTGATTATTGTGTGTCACAGTAACATACATTTGATGTCACACAATGGTGCAATCTCATCGAAATTATTCACATTGATTTCAAAAGACTCCCGTGGGAAAATAAAGGGATCAAGATCGATGGATCGTATCTGAATAACCTTCGGTTCGCGGACGACATTGTGCTGATATCAAGAGACATAAACGAGATAAGAGATATGCTATTAGAACTAAGCAAGAAAGCACAAAAAGTGGGTCTAAAAATGAACTTCAAAAAGACAAAAAAATATGAGACCGGTAAATACACAAGCACACCTAGGAAACATCGCAATTGAAACCGTCAGCGAGTACAACTATCTAGGATAATTTAAAAGGATAAATTAAAAACACTTGGTTTGTTTCACTAATAGTGAAACAAACTAATTATTATTAATCTATCTTTTATTATTATTTCTAAATGTTTCACCAAGTGATAAATGAGAAAGGTATTCAAGAAATACCTATGATATGTTTAAACGCTTGAAAAAAGATAATAAATCAAGGGAAGTGACAAGAAGAATAAAGCTATCATGAATGGCGTTCGAAAAACTGTCCCACATATAGGTTTATGGGTATCTTTCCACATACGAAAAGATACCCATAAACCTGAAAGGATTCAATGTATGTATACTGCCACTCGCAACATATGGAATAGAAACTCTTGCCAAAACACCAAGATTTTACTTCCACATCCGATTCTACCAGTTGTGTCTCGGATACAAAAGACATTGCACTACTGGACAAAAACAGTGCACACTGGCAAACTGACAAACACAGAAGTTTATCAAAAATGATACGCTTCGGTAATATGGTACCCGTACTATGTGTCAGATTCATTAGTAATTGAAAGAGTCCAGAAGCGGTTTCTTAAATACCTTACCTTCAAAATTAGTGGCATATATCCTGACAGACAGACAGATTATAGTGACTTACTTGAACAGCATGAGTGCTTGTCTTTGTCTAAACGGAGAGATATATGCAGCGCATCATTTTTGAAAAAAATTATTTGCAATGAAGTGAACTCGTCCGAACTGCTAAGCATGGTCCAATTTCATGTCCCTCGACTAACATCGCGACAAATAATGACTTTTTCTTTACCCATTGCAAGTACCAATATTTTGCTGAGAACGCCCATTAATCATATGAGCCGCAATGCTAATAACCTGTTTCAGGATATATTTATATAATTTACTAAATATTTGATTGTCTAATATTGTTATTGAAAATAATACTATTGATTATTCGTTTGTATTGCATTGCTTATTTACATAATATTTAATTTTTGTAAATTTTACAAATTATATCTTATTCATTTTATAAATTTGTCTGTGGGCGGATAGGGTTTAAGTAATTGTTTTGAATAGTTTTTTGAATTAATTTTATAATTATTCCTTTAATTGCGGATAATTTTTGTAATTTCCAATTATCATTGAGGATAATCGATTTATTTTTATTAAATGTCATACTGTTTAATTTTCATACTATATTATATTGATTTTTGTTAGTTTTACATATTATAGCATATTCATTTTGTTAATTTATATGTCCTAAATTGGTATATTCTGTTGGACAATAAACGTATTTATTTATTTATTATTTATTTGTTTATTTAATCAGCTCGGAGAACCTCAAAACGGATATTTCTGCTAAACAAACAAACAAAAAATTATGAGGAAAGTAAAATGGTTTCATTTAACTCTCAAAGAATTCATATTATTAATATTAAATCTTAAGAGTTAAATAAAATGAATAATTTAGGAGAATCGCAGTGATATTACAAACATATAACACAGTAAAAGTTTGTGTTTTAAAAACTACAAATTATTTACTTTGATTTAATTACCTCAATAATTTATTTTTACACAAATCCATGAATTTATAAAAATATACAATTCATCAATTCATAACATCTCACCTGAATCATGACTAACAGATAGACAAAAAACCAAATCATTGAGAAGGACTCATGCTAAAAGACCAACGGTCGATAGCCTCTTATTTAAAATTTATGTTTATAATATTAATAAATGTAGATTTATGTAATATTACAATAAAGATGTTTGTATATATATATATATATATATATATATATATATATATATATAAAATATACATTTATAATTCAATCCGCGTATAACTAGATTTATTTCGTTCGACTACGAGATCTAATAATTGGGTCAGAGTCAAGTCAGGGCTGAAAGTGAGGAGGTGCCCCCCCCTCTCCGCTCGGCTTTGATTGAGAATGGAATGAAAATGTAGATTTCATTTCGTGATATCGGACTTTTCATTTCTTTTATTGTATTATTATTTACTTTTTTATCTCGTGCTAGTTGAGCATCTTGTTCTTAAGTGGGATGAACAAGAGAGAAAACTATTTAAAATTATTTCTATTCTAAAATGTGGTAAATAAAATTGATGCGAGATTAGTTTTACTTAAAAAAACGAAAAACTTCCATTTTTATTTGAAATAAGGTTTATATGGAACAATTTTATTGCGAAAGGTTTTTATTAATCAAATTTAAAGTGTGCAAACTGTAAGAAGCGTAAGCTTATTCAAATATTTTTGAATTTAAATTATTCTTGTTTAAATTTTAGTTTCAATAATTTTGATATGACGCTCTGTGATTCTGTATGATAAACATCATTTTCTTTAATGTTTGGTTATTATTTATAAAAATTTTTGCTGTAAAAATTTATCTCCAACATGATAATGAATAAGTTTGATATGAAACAATTTTATTGCGACAGGTTTTTATTAATCAAATTTAAAGTGTGCAAACTAGATATGGGTCTTTCGTGAATGATTCGTTCGAAAAAAAACGATTCTGCTGGTGATTTGAATGAACTGATTCCGTATTTCAAGAAGAATTGATTCGTTAATGATTCATTTACTCGAGACGACTGACCGAACGATTTTGGGCGAGCGGAATCGTATTCCCGATTCGGATTTAGACATGCGGTCTGAATCCGCCCGAATCGGATGACTAATTCGTTCGCTCGAATCCGCGCGCAACTTCAACTCCGCTTATTACATTAGTGTTGTGAGTTGGTGAAAATTCGGCAGCACGTTCTCTATGACCGAAATGGCGAAATATATAGAACGTTCTGTTGGGGGACCGCATTTAGCCCGCTGTTTTCACGCGCACTAAATGCGCTGTCATCAATTATCTTTCTCGCACACAGTGTTACATTCTCTCCTTTTTTTTTTTAGCTTACTAAGAATATCATCAAGGTTGCCAAATCAGTGATTTTGTCATCAAAACTGGTGTTTTCCACTTTCGGATTCAGACAAATTGTTTGTGATTCAGATGTGACTGAATTCTGGTGTTTGTCGGAAGTTTTCAGTAACAATCTAGTGATTTATTGTCATTAGAAAATGATTAAAGTGAAAACAGTTGAACGTGGCAAAATACTGTCAAAACTATTCAAAATTGGAAAATATTCAGCATGTCATTGATAAATTGTTCATGTCGAACTGGTCAAACATTTGCAAGAGAATACTCTTTGATCAATCTTGTATGAATCATTTTCAAGGAGAATATTTTAAACTTCATTTGAATTCAGTGATTTGTACGCGTGGCGCATGAAGTAAAATTTCGAGTTTAGAAAAGCCCAGAAAATTTGTCTCGGGTCGCTGCGCGACCCTCGACAAATTTTCACGGGGCTTTTCTAAACTCGAAATTTTACTTCATGCTTAGTCTGGGAGTGGAAGACACTCGTTCGTAAATTTTCGAATTATCATAAAGCTGTGTATTTATTATCAAAAAATCTTTCTCGGTTTATTGAACAAAAACAAAAAGCTGACGTAAAAATGGATTGTCTTTTCGTTGGCTATAAATTTTGTTTAAAAAATTTTTTGATTGACACATGGAAGGCCATAGTCGGTGAGTTGTTGATCTCCACTAGATGTTTTAGTTACTAGTTCATAAACTAAATAACTGAGATAAAAGGTAATTAACCAAAAGTTTTGTGTTGTATTTTTTTATTATCTTTTGTTTGAAACTTTTTTGATTATGTTAATAATAAAGCAGTAATTTGTGAGTGATTATCAAATAAATATCTCCGCTAGACTTTTTCGTATACTGATCATAAACAAAAGAGTTAAGGTGAAAAGTGTTTAGGTGAAAGTTGTGTGTTTTTTCATTATCTACAACTTTTGTTTGATTTTTTTTAAACTATATAATTATTTAATACATTAGGAATATGTAAGCATTAAATTTATAAAATTTTGAAAAGATATTTCCTAAATATGTTTATAAATAAGTTTTAAATGAGCAAATATATGCCAAAAAGGCAAATAATATTAAAATCTATTTAAAAAATTCTTCAGTCTCACAAAGATTTGAACTATTTAAAAGTTTTTCGTTGTTAACATAATTGAAATTCGTTTAATAAAAAAACCGAAACATCTAATGAACCAGATATCATTAGATGTTTCGGTTTCTTTCTTAAACGAATTTTGATTATGTTAACATAAGACTTTTATACATTTGATGATATAATTAATATTAAATAACTAAAATAAGTATTTAACATAAATAAAACTTAAACTTTGTTTGTATAACTGAGGTTTTTTTATTGTGACTATAGTTTCGACAATTTAAACTTGTCATTATTAGACTACAAGTAATTCAAATTACTTGTAGTCTGATAATGACAAGTTAAAGTTGTCGAAACTATAGTCACAATAAAAAAAACCTCAGTTATACAAACAAAGTTTAAGTGTCTTATTTATGTTAATAATGATGTATAACGAAGTAGAAGCCTCAACAGTTAACAGTTTGAAATAAGTATTTATTTTTAATTTATCCGTAAATATACGAATAAATTACAATGTAAGAAATAAAGTATACAAATTAATAAGCGAGTACAATAGCTTTGAAAATAAGTACTTAATTATTTTGCTAACAGTTTATAGCGCGTTTTTTCTCTATTTCTTTCGAACGTATATTAATAGAAGTGACTAATACATAATATATATAGAATATACGTTTTCCAAATTTAGCCTATTTTTTTGAAATATTTAGATTTTTGTTGTTTTTTTAAAAGAGTTCAATTTGAAGCTTTAAATGAGTGTTTTCCACTCCCAGACTAAGCATGAAGTAAAATTTCGAGTTTAGAAAAGCCCCGTGAAAATTTGTCGAGGGTCGCGCAGCGACCCGAGACAAATTTTCTGGGCTTTTCTAAACTCGAAATTTTACTTCATGCGCCACGCGTATAATACACTGATTTCAAGTGAGATTAAAATATACATAACTTTCACAGTATTTTAGTGTTTTATATGCATGGCGCATGAAGTAAAATTTCAAGTTTAGAAAAGCCCAGAAAATTTGTCTCGGGTCGAACTATATTATTATTACTATCATTATTATTTTTATAAGTGATTCGTTTACGAACGATTCATAAAGAACGAATCACTTTTAAGAAATGATTTGGTTGATTCGAATCACCTAAAAAATTCGAACTTCCCATATCTAGTGCAAACTATAAGAAGCGTAAGCTTATTTTTTCGAATTCAAATATTTTTAAATTGGAATTATTTTTGTTCAAATTTTAGTTTTAATAATTTTGATATGACGCTCTGTGATTCTGTATGATGAACAGCATTTTTATTTTTACTGTTTGGTTATTATTTATAACCATTTTTGCTGTAGAAATTTATCTCCAACAGAAATTGATTATTTGAATCAATTCTGGTACTGGAGAATTTCGTTTCCTTGGTTAAAAGTTATTGAGGGTTAGCGTTGTTAATTCTAATTTTATCAATGCTTAATTTGATCAATTATTGGCGTTGCAAAAAATATTGTTTGAAACGAATTTTAAACTTATTAATGTTAGTGATTTTTTTGATTGATACCGGTAAGTTATTGTAACATTTGACGCCTGATACAAAAATACTATTTTTTAAGACATCACTTGTATTCGATTGAATTACTAAATTACTACGCCTTCGTGTGTTGTGTCCGTGAATTTGTTTTAATTTTTGTAGCTAAATGTTTGAATCATTGGGCCCGTTAATTAAAATATTGCACATTCAATATGTTTGGATTTGTTTGTGATGTATATTGGTATCTAATAAACAGTACTCTGGCCGGTCTATTTCGTACGATTGCAAAAATCCAAAACACGTTCACGATTAACAGTCCGGTCAACAGAGAATTCTCCAACAGTGGGCAGTAAACTCCCAACTTGTCTCTCTGATGAACGGGCCCATTATTATGCCTTGTTTTATGTATTACTAAGCATCGTTCAAGGTTGATTTTATTTCTTATTGTTAATTCTGGGATTAATTTATAAAAATATTTTGTTAAAGTAAGTCTGTTAAGGGTATATACTATTTTAAAAATTGTATTTTGCTGTCTTTGTAATGCGTTAATGTTTTATTCACTTGTTGTGAATTAGATGTGAATAGTATATTATATAAAAGGTGTTTACAATGCATTGATATTAATTTACCGACTCTATATATATCGCCTGTTACTGCACTCGCCTTTTTTGTTAGGTATTCTAAGTGTCTATTCCATTTAAAGTTATCCGTTATTGTTAGTTCTAGGTATTTTGTTTAGTTTGTTTTTAATATGTTGATTGATTTGTCCATATTTTTAATATGTTAATTGGTTTGTCCATATTATTGAATAGAATGGGGATGGTAGTTGTAACAAGTAAGTATATACATGTTATTTACTAAAACTGAAGGATACTATTCAGTAAGAGGATTTGATCATGACATACTACTCAATAAATTTAGTTTAGACTCTCTTGAATGTCGTAGGCATAAGGCATCTATCTTATTTATGCATAAATTATTACACAATGAAATAGATTCACCAGAATTATTAAATCAGATTGGGCTGCATATTCCAGTTTTTTGCATCAGGCAAAAACCTATGTTTAGCATCCCAAACCATAGGACTAACGTGAGATTAAAATCTCCTATTGTTATCATGTCATGCATGTGTAATATATTACCACCCTGTTGTGATATTCTGCACGACTCTGTTGAATCGTTGATGAACAATCTGTCAAATAGCTGTCACACTCACGAGCGTCTTCATATTGTTTAGATTTAAAATTATTTTTGTACATACATACATTGTTTATTGTATTATCATTGTCTTGTAATTGGGAAATTTGCTGTTGGGCAATAAATACTTATTATTATTATATGGAGTTTTACCAAGTAACAGCCTCAGCGATTAAATTTTTGAATATTATTATTATTGAAAATTATAAAATCTCAGGGCAGCAATTTCTTTTAAAAGGGGGACAGAATTGGGGATATCAATTAAGCATTTACGCTGGCTCAATTAGTCCTTTCTTTATGAATAAGCATTGAGAAAGTAAACGCTCGATTTCAAAGGGTGTTTCGTAACGAAATTTTGATTCGTGTTTGAGATATCGACGTTAATTAAATAATGCTTGTACAAGGACAACTTTTGAAAACCTTGAAGTATTTTTTAGTCTTAAAATCAATATTAATATTTATTTACTTGCAATAAAACCAATATAATATGGAGAATATAATACTTTATTTACGGAATAAACCTTTTTACATTATTTTAGTTATAATTTTACACACTTATAATATATAATAAACAATAAATATATAAACATACATACTCGATATAATTAATACAATATACTCCCAAGCCCTGTAGACAAAAACAATTAAACATGGTTGTATAAAGATGGAACAATCAGCTTTAATCGTATCATAAATGATTTAAAAGATATACCGTACAGCTCAAAATGTGGCGATACACAAATCAAATTGCATAATTTTGTCATACGACAAAGTGTATTATTGCTTGTGTAGTTGTTACGATGAACTGTTTCTCTAAAAATTAATTGTGAACGTGTATTAGATGGGATTAGAAACTTTAAACCAGTCAGTAATTCATTGCAGTACATTAGGCCGTTTACTATTTTGAAAAAAATTCCCAAATCAGATAGAACACGTCTCTCTTTCAAAGATGTCAAGTTTGAAAAAGTTTGCGTAAAACCGCGACTGTAATTAATTCTAGAAATTCCCAATCTAAAGGATATTGACCACATTATTAAACATTATAATATTGCTTCATTAAAGAACATTAAAAGACAGTTTCAAAACTCTGCAATGCATGTTACAAGCTATTTAGATCTACTAAGGTCCACTTTTACAACCATTATCTATCCCGCCGTTAAAGTAGGCTGTCTGACTGTCTGGACTGGCGGGTGTGGAGGGGGATCCCTGATCTACCCACTAGTACACACGAAGTTACTAGCCCTGACGCTTGCCTCCTCTCTATGTTTTTACCGGAGACTCGAGGTAACTTCAACATTCACCTAACGACGCTCTCTACTTTCAGATTGTAAACGCATGTAGCCAGCGTTAACAGTGAGATAAATACTGTTTATACGAGTGGATCTAACTCATTTATTCGAGTACTAAAACACTCAAGAGAAAAAAAGTATAACTAATGATGTTATTTATAAACAATGGAAAGCAGCTTAAAGGCAGCAAACATAATTTTCAATAAAAACTCTTTGTTGATAACACTAATTTCAATGAAATAAAACACTTTAACTTTGTTTGTATAACACACTATTTTTATTTTCGTGACTGCAGTTTCGGCAATTCAACTTGCCATTATCAAACAGAGTAACTTAAATTACGGTATGGTACAGGTATATATACAGAAAATGGTTATTTACAAAATAGCATTAAAAATGGGGGTATACACTAGATCGACCTGGTCGTTAATTAGGGGGATTCCCGGATTAGCGCGGGCTTTCTGTATCTCCAGGGATTCTAGGAGGTTCATTTTTCGGCCCTTTTCGGCATAATGGATGATCTTAAGTACCGAAACTGCAGTCACGAAAATAAAAATAGTGTGTTATACAAACAAAGTTAAAGTGTTTTATTTCATTGAATTAACATGTATAACGAAGTAGAAGCCTCCACAGTTCATAATTTAACACTAATTTCTATTGTTCATTGATGACTAGTTTTAATGTTTACAATGCCATTTGCAGCTATAATATAACAAGTGGCATGATTATTATAGATAATATTTATGAGTGAAACCGAGCTGCATAACAGTTATTAACTAGGAGTTAATAAAAAGTTTCAACTCTCCAGCAAGATTTAGAGAAAAGTAAATGTTACATTTATTTCAATTATCTACTTCCTAGTAACTGTATTAAATTTTACTACTTCTTTCTACAAACTCTGCTTAAGACTATCAGCGTTTTACTAACTTTCCTAAAGCTATTTATCACTCTAATCCTGCTGAAGCCTACTAACTTTCAACTAACTTACATCTTACACCTTTCATCTGTTTAATAAGAAGTTAGAGTAACTTTCTTGTGTTTTAATAATTAATTAAACATGTCTCGCCAGCAAGATTTAGACAAAAGTAAATGTTACATTTATTTTAATTACCTACTTCCTACTAACTGTACTAAATTTTACTACTGCTTTATACAAAATCTGCTTAAGATTTTCAAAGTTTTACTAACTATCCTAAAGCTACAACACTCTACTAATTCTGCTGAAGCCTATCAGTTTTTAACTAACTTACATCTTACACCTTTCAACTGTTTATTAATGAGTCAGAGTAATTTTCTTGTGTTTTAATAATCAATTAAGCATGTCTCTCCAGCAAGATTTAGAGAAAAGTAAATGTTACATTTATTTCAATTACCTACTTTGTACTAACTGTACTACATTTTACTAGTGCTTTCTACAAAATCTAATTACGATTTTCAACGTTTTACTAGCTCTGCTAAAGCTATTCAACACTCTACTAATTTTTCTGAAGGCTATCAGTTTTCAACTAACTTACATCTTACAACTTTCTACTGTTTAACTGTATGTTTTTGAGTTTAGGTGAAGTAATTATTACACATAAACAGACTGTTATTCCTTACTTTAAGTAAAAAGTGAAGTAAGGAATAACAGTCTTTTTATTTCTACTGTTTATTAATGAGTCAGAGTAACTTTTTTGTGTTTTAATATTCAATTAAACATGTAGGGTACTTTATAGGAATCGTTTGGTTTTGAAATGAGCATAACTCAGTCAACTTTGTTTTAAACAATTTCTTTTTACAGTAAAAATACAGGGAATTTATCTTTAAAGTATACATACCGCGATTTATGCACTGTATTTGTTTAAAAATTTGTTGTCTTTGCTCAATTTGAAGCTTTAAACGAGTGTTTTCCACTCCCAGGCTAAGCATGAAGTAAAATTTCGAGTTTAGAAAAGCCTGAAAATTTGGTTTGGTCGCGTAGCGCGTAGCGCGGAGCGACCAAACCAAATTTTCAGGCTTTTCTAAACTCGAAATTTTACTTCATGCGCCACGCGTATAAAACCCTGATTTAGAATGAAGTTCAAAATATACAGCGCGTAGAATTAACCGACGCACCATAGGGATTTCAGTGTAAAAGAATTAATGTTCGATTATTTACTTCCCTAATTATTATGGACAAAAAGTATATTTAACTTTTTGACATTTTTTTTTCTTTGGTTTAAGCGGCGGAATGAATTCAAAAAATAAAATGGAAACGGAGACTTTATTGTAGAAATTTGTATGTAATTTTTTTAAATTCTTTTCATATTAAAAAAAGGTTAGTTAGTGTAATAAAGTTGTCAAGTTGTAGAAATTATAATGTAAATATATTTACATCATAATTTGAAAAAATCTGCATTCTTATATTTTATAATTTTTTATTTTGCATAATACAGTATAAAGAAAGAACAATTGAAATGTAAAAGTAATACTTAGGCAAAAGTGCCATGGAATGGTTAACGTTACCATTAAGATTTGTTAAATGAAGTTGTGTTATTTCTTTACTATTAATAATTAAAAGATTTTAGTTGCAATTTTTCGGAAAAAAAAAATTTTGGCAAATATGAACGTTTTTTCTCAAAAATTGGCGATGCCTTGAAATTGTGACTTTTTTTAATTAAATTAATAAATGTCAACAATTTCAAGGTATCGCCAATTTTTGAGAAAGTAGAAGTTTTTATTTGTCAAAATATTTGCTTTCTGAAAAATTTAAAATAAAAATAAGTAATATCAGTCGATTCCGAATTTTTGTCTCTACAGAAAAGTTAACTAGACTTTTTGTCTAAAATAATTAGGGAAGCAAATAATCGAATATTATGATATTTACATTGAAATTCCTATGGTGCATCGGCCAATTCTAACCCCTGTATATCATTAGAACGCTGCTTTAGTAGTATATTTTAACCTCATTTAAAATCAGTGTTTTATATGCGTGGCGCTTGAAGTAAAATTTCGAGTTTAGAAAAACCTGATAATTTGGTTTGGTCGCTCCGCGCTTCGCGCTACGCGACCAAACCAAATTTTCAGGCTTTTCTAAACTCGAAATTTTACTTCAAGCTTAGCCTGGGAGTGGAAAACACTCGTAAAAGCTTCAATTTGAACTTTTTGAAGACACAACTAATATCTAAAAATTTACAGCATACTGAGGTATGTATACTTAAAAAGAAAACTGCCTGTATAGTGAACATATAACATTTTTCACGCAGATGGCGGCCATGAATTTTGATGTACGATTGCAACCTAAGTCGAAGCTATTAAAAAAAAAATACATACAAATTTCTACAATAAAGTCTCCGTCTCCATTTTATTTTTTGAATTTATTCCGCCGCTTAAACCAAAGAAAAAAAATGTCCAAAAGTTAAATATAATAATTAGGGAAGTAAATCATCGAACATTAATTCTTTTACACTGAAATCCCTATGGTGCGTCGGTTAATTCTACACCCTGTATATTTCGAACTTCATTCTAAATCAGGCTTCTATACGCGTGGCGCTTGAAGTAAAATTTCGAGTTTAGAAAACCCTGAAAATTTGGTTTGGCCGCTCCGCGCTTCGCGCTACGCGACCAAACCAAATTTTCAGGCTTTTCTAAACTCGAAATTTTACTTCAAGCTTAGCCTGGGAGTGGAGACACTCGTTTAAAGCTTCAATTTGAACTCTTTTAAGATACAACTAATATCTAAACATATACAGCATGCTGAGGTATGTATACCTAAAAGAAAAACTCTCTGTATAGTAAACCTATAACATTTTTCACGCAGATGGCAGCCTTGAATTTTCATGCACTATTGCAACTTAAGCCGAAGCTTTCGAGTATTTTCGAGTAGTCGCCTTACATTTTTCTATTATTTAAATCATAAAATTAATAATTAAAGACTAATATTTGATAGAATTCATAAAGAATGAACAAACCTTGTTTTAAAGAATGAAATTGTTGAAAGGAAATTACTAAAGAACGGTAATTATTAAGATATATATTGTTCTTTATTTATTTACGTTGAAAACAGAAAAACGAACAGTTTTTAGAAAAATGACAAAAGTTCAAAGTGAATTGACGTTATTCAAATTACACAAAAATATACCTTCCTGCGATTTCCCCAATAGTAGTCTCTATTCGGATGCGATTTTTTTGGGTTGCATGAAGTCTTTGAGAATTTTAAAATTAGAGAGAAAATTATGATTACTGCTTACCACATTACACATTCAAAACACCATCTGTGAAAACAAATGTCTTAGGCAAGTCACCAATAAGTCTTATGTGCCGAAATGCTAATAAGCATTTTCGTAACATATTTATTGGTGATCGTACTGGGTAAAACTTGAATCTGCTACCTGAGTTTCTTTGTGCAATGTTATATTTTGTCTTTTATTTTTAAGTTTCATTTATTATTATTTTTTGTAATGTAATAATTTTTATTTACACATTTGTATGCGAATGTTTATTCTTTCCCTGTATTGGCCCTTCCGTTGGGAACTAAAGTAATATTATTATATGTTTTGTGTTATAGGCGTTCACTTTGTAGTACATCTTAAATACACTTTTAAATAAAACACGTTTTACTTTTAATTATTGTTGTAATTCCTTTCTTCACTGATTAGTTTTATTTATTTATTTATTTATTTATTTATTTATTTATTTATTTATTTATACGGAAGTCCATTTAATATACAGTCTTAAGTTAAAATATACAATTAAGAATAGTAAAAAACAAACAATAGATTAAAACACAAACATAGATTAAAATACAAACAATAAATTAAAATACAAACATTGATTAAAATACGAACAATAAATTAAAATACAAACGATCAACAGAATATTATTTACTATATGTACATTTTGAACACTATATGTACATTTTGAACACTATGTTTTACTTTGTTTAACCAATATATTTTGCACTTAATTTGTGACTATAGTTTCGACTATCTAGTAGTCATTATTAAATTAAAAGTTTTAATTTGATAATGACTACTAGATAGTCGAAACTATAGTCACACATTAAGTGCAAAATATAGTGGTTAAACAAAGTAAAAAGTGTTTTATTTACAAGTATTATTATTAATAATATTATTATCATTGTCAGGAGCAGCTATATTTGTGCATCAACATTGGCCGCCATCTGTAAGACGTGCATTCTATAAGAACGTATATAATAAAAACGTTTTTGGTAGGTTTTTGTAGCAATAACGTATTTTTGAAGCAAAATTGACTGAGTTATTCTTATTTTAAAATCATTAGATTTCCGCGAAGCATCCTTTATTATATGCCATGCAATTTTGATTAATACCCTCAATAACTTCAGGCCCAACAGATAAAATTAAATATGGAAAAAATAGCAATTCAATCAAATTCAAATTCAGTTACGTTTTCGTTTAACTCATCCTCATCCCACTTAATCCCATTCGGAACTGTACACATAACTCAATTTTAAAAACAAACTTGAATCGAATCTGCAAACTTATGCTCGATTCCCTTGCCAGCAATTCAAGTCTTGTCCCTTTTATTTTTTTTTTGTTATTTCGGATGACAACTCACGGCTGAGATAATTAAATTCGCTAGCGTTTTGAATAATGCCGACACGCAGGCCGAAAGGAAGGAAAAACGCGTTAATTAACAATTTCTTGACTGATCATTAGGCTTTCTCCTCAAACGTTTAATTAATTTTACTATAAGATGCCTTCTTTGTACTACATTTTCGCCTTTTATGTACACACTTCAATATAATGATTTTATTTTGTCATAGAATAAATTACAGAAATCATTTATACAACTATAAGAAATAATTGAATTATCATAACTTTGATAATTGTAAACTAATTATTGAGCGATATATTTTGTATAAAAGCACAAAAGACACTTAACTTGGTTTTGTGTTAGTATTATATTATATAGGGAAACTAAATCAGTTACATTGTAGAAGAATCCATTGATGAGAATTTTATTTTTTCCATTAATTTCTATCCTACAATAAATTCACTGGGATGTCGCGCAATATTGAACTTTCAGAAAATTTTAAAAACTGTTTTTTACGGGACATCTTAGCAGTAAGCTATTGATAATGAGTACATAGTACTCAAAATGTGCATCTAGCAAAAATAAAAAATATTGTGAAGAAAGTGTTAGTGTATTTATTCGGAGTTACTTGAAATCTTCCCGTAGATCCAAAAACAATATTTCTATAAACCATGTATTGATGTGTAGGGTATAATGTAATGAAAACAACTATATATGAACATATTCATTGTTACTGAAAATAATTACCTGGCGCATCCACCATAAATACAATAATTTTACACTATTTATTTATTTATTTATTTGTACAAAAATCTCCATTTTACATTAAATATATATATAATAATAAATGTGTGTAAATTAAACTACCGTAATCTTTTTTACTATTTTGATTAGCAATGATTTTTAAATGTTTAGTTATAGATATATAGATCTCTCTTGCTGGAAAAACAATAATTATTAAAATATTTCACTTGTTATTTCAAATTAATCATAAGCTCTAACATGTGCGTATGCATGTATAAGCGTATATTTGTGTATATTATATATGTACCTGTATGTCTGTAAATTGTACATTTTTTATTTTTTATATTATTCTGTTATTTAGTTTAATTTTTCTTGGTTAGATGGAAAAACAGTAAGTGTCCTTATCGGACACAATACACTGAACCCCCCCATTTTCTTACTGTAGTGTTGTTCTATGTTTTGTATACTTATTTGGTAAGAAATAAAGATTATTATTATTATTATTATATTATAACGAGCGCCTATACATTGTTGGCATCTCGGTTGCATTAAAAAAAATTACATATCTTAGATTAAGTTATACGATTTAGTAAATCTCGGAAACGTCAGATAAATGTAATTATATGTCTAATTACGACGTATGTTTCTGAAGTCAGAACCTACTGGGATGCCAACAGTTTATAGACACTCGTTATAATTATGAAAGAAATGTTTACACCACGCCAACAGTTTACTCAAGTGAAATACATAACTAGATTATTAATAATCGGTCGAGCACATCGATTTTCCATTAATTCGACCCTATACCTATACGTAAATCGTGTCACAGGTGGTGGCTTTATTTGGACTAAAGCCCGCCTCCCCATCAAAATCTTGACAAGGAACACGCTTTTCCGATAAAAAGGAAACTTGTTGATGAGCCTGAGCCAGGAAATCCAGTTTAAACTGTTGCGATGTTTTTATTTCATATCCTTCTTAATAAAAAAAAAAAATGTAAAAGATTTACAGTTAAACTTGTTTGTGCGGTCCTCGCGTTTTTATTTTATACGGAAGCACAAGTCGGAAATTATGTTAGGTTAAATGATGGAGTTAAAAATATATTTTAAAAGTTTAGTTTTGTGAAAATTGTATAAAATATCCGTGATGAAACTACGTATTATTAAATTAAAAACGCGGGAATATTGGTGAAATAATTTCTTAATCGCCAATGAGTGGTTTTTGTAAGTATTAAAGCTATATATGTTTTTGGCTCTACATTGTAAATGGCTTGTCCGTTAATAAAGAATTATTATTATTATTATTATATTAAATTGTGCAATCATCTATACTTGTCGTTCATTTTATTCTGTTTTGTATAGGTCCGTTTTTATTACATGTGTTTTCTTATGTTATACTTATATCTAATTACGTAGTATTAATTTTATATGATTATAATTTTATTATTGTATTTTTTTTTGTAATATCAAAGAAGATATCCGTAAATAAATACTTTACTTTACTTTACTATTTGTATTGTATGTTGAAAGTAAAAAGCTTGGACAAAATCAGCATCTAAACATCAAACAAAAGATTAGATGTATAATTTCCAATTCCTAGTGATAAACCCCGATTTAAACCAATTAATCATGGATATAGATGATCAAATAATCCGCATCAGATCTGAAAGTATCGATTGTTCTAATTATATTTGCCAACGGCATCGTCTGTCCACCCACCTGGCCGCCACGCTATTTCCTCACGTTCTGAAGAATACACGCGAGTTGTCCCGCAGGAATCTAATCGTCATTCTCCTCCTCTTCCTCAGGCAGCGGCAATAAATCAATGAATGCGTTCGTGTTCGCACCCACCGGAGGCAACAGTTGTCGCTAGAAAAGATATAAACAAAATGGATAAACGTAAAAAAAAAACCGGAGATTATTAATAGAAAATGCGATTGTTAGGGGTAATGAAGCGCTTCCTGTTGCATGTAAGGGATGAATCGAGTTCCTGTTGCCTTAACTCGATTCCCTGCAGGACTCATCATCGCATGTTTAATGCAGTTACTTTGGAGCCGATAGAGCGTTTTAGAAGTTAACATCGTTTTAATACGTTAATGGTTCAAAATTAATACGTTAAATACAAAAGATTAAACAGTTTTTGTTTTCATTTGGATTGTGAATTAAGTTATAAGGAGTGGATTTTCAAAATATGCCTTGTACATTTATTTAAATCTTCAGGGATTATAAATTAAAGCGCTTTTCATTATTTTTCAATAAACCAACTATAATATCTTTATTAGTAACGTATTCATACCTAACCTAGGCTCTTAGGCTTTATGGACCTTTAAAAATCCAACAAAAATTAAAATTCTTTCTTTTTAATGGTATACCGGTTTAAGAGTGCGCTCTACTCTATGGAAACTAAGAATACTAATTTTTTTGTAAATATTTTGATTATTTTATTAATTCTATCTTTACACAATTGAATTGCAGAGGACATTATGATTTAATTTGATTTTTTATTGAAGTATAGTTAAAAATCAAATTAAAAAATTAAAAAAACTCTAAAATGTGACTACATCATGCCCTCTACAAAAGTTTTGTGATTATACACTGCATTTTTTTTAAGTACTAACATAGGAAATTATTAATGTTTTCGATAGCTAACGCCATCTAATGCTTCATAGTGGCATCGTCAGTGACACGAATACACAAAGTGCATATACAGGTCACTGTTTCGTCCACGAGCGAGCAGAACTCTGTTTGTGAAACCAGAAAACAAATATCAAAATTGAATTTGTGTTCAGTATTCCGACACGATGCCACTATGAAGCATTAGATGGCGTTAGCTATCGAAATCATTAATGGTTTTCACATATTGGCTTGAAATAGTCAGAAATGTTCAGTATTCCTCAGCACTGGGTCGGGACCACACTGAAGAAGTCCGAAACGCGTCTGTGGGTACCTGGTGCCGGAATACTGAACACAAATTCAATAGGAATTTACATGATATGAAATGTACCCCGTGGTAACTTTTGTTGGTGTTCAAATTTGAAACAATTTTTTGGTTTTATTAGACATAAACATGTTAGATTTATTTATTTTAGCGTGCAAAGTTTAAATTATTAATACAACTAAGTAAGCCACAAAATCAACTTTGGGAAAATGTCATAATGTAAGTATTTATTTTGCTAAACTTGAAAGCCGAAATAAAGAATTCTTACATGTTTATGCCCTTTTGATCCCAAAAAGGATTTTTGCCTTTGAGTACACATTTGCAAAATAAATTTTCAGGCATTTGTCGATTTTATAATAGCGTTCAATTTGAAGTTTCGTACAAGTGTTTCCACTTCCAGACGAAGCTTAAAGTAAAATATTGAGTTTAGAAAAGCCTCAAAAATGTAAGTCCCTTACGCACGGTATAATTCTTATGAAATTTTCTCATAAAATGTAAAGTTATCAAGGAATCCACTTTTTCCTTTGAAAAAAGAATCAGTAATAATATTAATACAAACCATTTTATTGGATAATTACATTTTTTACAGCAAGACGGCACAATTATGTACCAAAATAAATATTTTTAACCACAAACGACAGTACGGGTTGAGCGCAGTCTTAACGCTAAATGGTAAAAAATGCGTTCAAAAATTTACCGGTAATTTAAAGAAAAAGATCGGTATCAGAAATTAAATAAAACAATTCGCTGGTTAACTTAGGTCAGTTTTTTAATGTATTTTTTGTATTTTTACGGTTGACGTCTCTGTTTCCATCGGCCATAAATCGATATTGATATGTCTGCATATTGTCCGCATATTGTTGTGTTACAAATTAATTATCAATTGTACCAATGTTTTATTACGAACTTTTAAAGTTAGTATTAAAACATTGCTTTTACTTATCCCCCCTTTTAAATTGTCCATTTTTTTTCTTCTTGTGGTATGGACATTTTTTCCTAAACTTTAGATCTTTTTTTAATGACATTTTTACGAGACGAAATGCAATCTTCGCATTGTCGGCGAATTCAGTTATAACTTTTCAGGCGGCCTTTTACGTGCTGAAACCCGCGCTGAATCTGTAATGATGATGGATTCATCTGCTGCTCTGTCGACTTCGCCTTTAATCCGGATTAAGGGATTCGAGTAGTATGGATTTTTGCCGTCGCGATCTTTAGAAATAATCACAAATTTATACGGTGTATTGTATCAGATCTAATCGTAAAATTAGTGTGTGTGTACGTGATATTAGGATTGCAGGAAAAAAATTGATTGAAAAATGTAAAACACTGAATTTAAACTTTGTTTAAAAAATTTATAAAACACTTGGTTATTGTTTCACTATTTGTTTTAATTTTTGAAAAACTGACTAGTTTCGGTCAGACGACCATTTTCAAAGTTATTACAAGAAATTTCTTGTAATAACTTTGAAAATGGTCGTCTGACCGAAACTAGTCAGTTTTTCAAAAATAAAAACAAATAGTGAAACAATAACCAAGTGTTTTATAATTTTTTTAAACAAAGTTTAAATTCAGTGTTTTAAAAAATGTTTCACCAAGTGATGGATGAGTCTACAATTAAAAGTTTGAAAATATAAGTCTCGTTTTAAACATTGAATATCTAGAAAATATAAGAATGCGTGTCTGATTTTCTTAAAAAATAAGGTTCTTTCTTAATATCAAACGTCAAATTTGCTGATTAATGGTTTAGGCATGAGGGGGACGATGTCATTTATGAATTTTTCTCGGTCATTTAATTTTCAATATAGTTTAATTCAATCCATATTTATGATACTTTAACAACAATTAACGGATTTAACTTTCAAGTGCTTGCTTAAATGAATTTGTTGTGCACTAATTTTATCTACTTAAAGAATTGACTTGTAATTGCATATTAACCCATTAACCGCCATTGATGCATACACGCAACATTATTAATTTTTTGTTAATTAATTCACTAAATAAGTTACTTTGATACATTATATTGTTTGACTTGACTTGAAAATGTATGAAGAAAAATGTAAATATTTTGCTATTAACATTTTTCGATGTTTACTTAATATAAAAAAAGAAATGTCAATGTATTCCTAACTTCACAATATTTCAGTGATGTATGCGCGTGGCGCATGAAGTAAAATTTCGAGTTTATAAAAGCCTGAAAGTTTGGTTTGGTCGCTCCGCTTCGCGGAGCGACCAAACCAAACTTTCAGGCTTTTCTAAACTCGAAATTTTACTTCATGCTTAGTCTGGGAGTGGAAAAATTCGTTCTAAACTTCATACTGCACGTTTTTATATAAAATCAACGAACGCCTGAAAATTTACTGCGTATACATTATATATATTTAAAAGAAAACTTCCTAGTATGTAATACAATAAGTCGTTCATAGAAATCATAAAAAGAAGAGCAGAATTTTACCTAAAATCAACTTTTAGAGTTAACTCTATAATTGCTCGGCCGTTAATGGGTTAAAGTAACTTGTTACGTGCTTCACTATTATTTATGTTGTTGAAATATACGTTAAGAGAAAAAAAAAACGAAGTTTTGTCTTAAATTCAAGGTTGGATATACTAAGAAAAGTTATTTTTTCATCGAGGACAATATTTTTATATTCTCTACGGATATTAAAACATACCCTATAAATCAGTCTGGAGGATGGAAATTCTGTTGTGAAAATAGCAGCATAACTGTCCTTGATTGAATTACATCGGGTTTCAGTAGATAGGTCAAGTTGACGGAAGCCCTTTAATTATTCAATTAAGGTCCCTTTGAGGATTATTTCTCGATTTCCGGAATATAATACCATACACGCAAACACTTGAGTAAACTCAGGATCACCTGTGCTCTTATTAGTGGATGAGTCCTAACAAAGCATTATTAATACCTGTACACATATATTCTAGAGTTGTTAAGTATGTTTATTGTTAATACTAATATCATATTGTATACAGGGTTATTTAAAATAAAGGAACGGATTTCAAACGTTTATTTCTTCCAAACTACAAAAGATAGAAACACAATTCCAACGTTCCTGTTGAGAGAAAAGTTAAATTTGTATGCATTCAATATGACCACCATGGGTTACACGACAAATATTAAAACGGTGGCTCATTTCTTGCCACACAGGAATTAGCTGGTCTCTAGTTATCGAATTCACAGCTTCAACAATATGTCCCATATTTTTAAGAGAGGTTTTTATGCTCTTTTTGTAAACTGTACGAATACGCTCGACTTTTTTTATTGGATGTGCGTGGACATCTCGTGCTTTTCTGTTTGCAAATGCAACCATCGTCTACGAGTTTTCGTTGGTAAATCTGCTCATGACAAGGCGGTTGTTTATTAACCCATTAACGGCCGAGCTATTATAGAGTTAACTTTAATAGAGAATTATGGAAATTTATACATCAGCGGAATGGTACGACCAGAATTCCAGGCCTGTTGAGAAACAACTCCAATGAATACACAACCCCTAAGGAAATTGTCGATGCGTTAGCCAATACTTCTTCTGACGTGTATGTCGCCAAGAGCCCAATAACCACTTTTTCAGCATATTCTAATTACGAAAGCTTTTCTATACCTATAATTACCGAATCAGATGTTATACGCAGTATTAACAAACTGAAAATGTCTTTCATTTCTGGTAATAACCTTGTTCCGTGTTTTCTTATTAAAGATTGCAAACATCTATTCGCTAAACCTTTAAGTAACATTTTTAATTTAACAATCCGTTCAAATAAATTTCCCACTATTTGGAAATGCGCAGTTATAACACCTGTTTTTAAAAAAGGCGATTCGGCTATACTGACAAACTATAGGCCCATTTCCATATTGTCAAATTTTTCTAAAATATTTGAGCAGATAATTTATCATTTTCTTTACAATCACGTCCACAAGTAATAATAATAATAATAAAATATACTTTATTCAAAAATTGTACTACAACGATAAACAAAATCAAACATAGAACAAAAATGAAATGCGTCAAAAGGAAAGGAATATATAAACAAAGTATATATAAACAGAAAAATATTGATAATTACAGTTACGTATTTTGAAATTCTGTTATATTGTACGGTTCTATATCACATAGATACTGATACAATTTTTGCTTAAACGCATTTTTGTTTTGGTTGCCGTCCGTAATTGAGCTTGGTAGACAGTTCCACCATTTCATGGCATTATATACCGTACTCTTTTCAGTTATGCCTAATCTATGAATAGGTAGTGCGTAATTGTCTCCAAATCTTGTGGGATAACTATGGGTATATTTAAAGTCCGCGAAGAGGGCTTTATTTTTATAATGAAATCATAAAGTTTCATATATATATATATATATATATATATATATATATATATATATATATATATATATATATATATATATATAATCCCGTAAAGGTAAGTATATGTAATCGCTTAAACATACCGCGACATGGCGCAGTATATTTCATGTTCAAAATAAGTCTTACGACTTGCTTTTGACAAATAAATATTTTGTTATAATCTACACTGCTGCCATAGAAAATAATGCCAAATCTCATCCTACTTTCAAATAAAGAGTGATACATCAATTTTAAAATATTATTATTAACAAATGCCTTAATTGATCTTATCATATAGCATACAGTATATAATTTATTTTCAACATATTTTACATGTTCCTTCCAGTTTAGCTCATTGTCAATTATTACACCAAGCAATTTTGATTCTTTTGCCACTTCAATGTGACTGTCCGCTATGTTGATTATTGGGGGAGTTTCTAATCTAGATAGATTTGTTTTGAATATCATTACAGCTGTTTTTGTTTCGTTCAAAATAAATCTATTTTGTTTAAACCAATTTTGCAGACATACATACAGCAAGCCTTCCCTGTCAATTACATTTTGCATTGTTTTGCCATAGACCAAGCTTGTTGTGTCGTCTGCGTAACTTTCAATGTGACAGTCTTCTTGGGTTATTGAACCGAATAAATCATTTATGTAAATGATGAAAATTTGTTGACTTATGTTTTGCTTTTTGTTAGTTTGTAGTAGATTGCTATAGATTTTATTTTGTTCATTAAACAGGTGTAAAAAATCTGAATTGACTTTGGATGCTACGTAAAGGGCATCTAATACATTTTTACATTGATTTATTTCTGAACTATGAGTTGTGGGTTGGTTTTTACGATTTATTGCAACACTTTGTATGGGAAACATGTGTTAAATATCTCAAGTATAGCACTTATAAATAGTTCATAAGCCTGTTTTGCATTCATAGAAGTGTATATATTTGTCCAATTGGTACCTTTTAAATGGTCTTTGAATTTTTTTACATTTCCCATGCTGTAAGAACGTATATACTTATATTTACAAATTGATTCGTTCCAAGTAAAAGTTATTTTTTGTGCGCAGTGATCAGAAATATAAGGGTCGAATACATTTGAGACGTAATTGCTCCCAATATTTGTTAGTATATTATCTATTAATGTATTTGAACTTTTTGAGTACCTTGTCGGTTCATTTATGGTTATATTTATATTATAAGTTTTTAGCAAATTTACAAATTTTAATTTATCCGGGTAATTTTTATTTAAATCTATATTAAAATCTCCGACTATAAAAAATATTGCACTAGAGCTGGAGAGTAGTGTTAAAAGTGTATTTAATTTATTAAGAAATTCATCTACTAGTGAATCAGGTGGTCTATATATTACAATACAAATAAACTTTTCTTTTGTTGAATTCCAATCAAGGGCAGCAATTTCAAATATTCCAGCTTGAGATAGTAGGTTGATGTCCTTTCTCGCATTGCAGATAAAAGACTGTTGTGCGTAGAGTGCAGCTCCACCGTACGCCGTCTGCTTCCGTGGTTGGGGTTTTCTTGAAAAACTACTGACGAGTTTAAAGTCTTTGATAATCGTATGCTGTAGATTTTCCGCAGTCTGCCAGTGTTCGGTAATAGCTAATATATTACAATTTGGTTGTTCATTTAACATATTTTCGATTAAAGTTGTTTTTTGATATAAGGATCTTACATTGTTGTGGATAATGCAATGTAAATTTTTTGTAAATCTTTCTTTATGTGCGGTTTGCTGAGGTGGAATAAAAAACGGCTTATAATTACATTTTTCGGCCACGTAGTTGGTTCTAGAATTTTTTCTGAATAAATGTTCGGAACTGAAACTTTAAAGGAGGCGTACTCATTACACCGCTCCAACATGGGCTTATGTCGGGTAGATCAACTTCAACTAATCTGGCAGTCATTACACAACACCTAAGTGTGAATCTAGATAACAGAGGCCAAAGTGATGTTATCTATACCGACTTCTCTCGTGCTTTCGACACCATCGATCACAATATTCTAATTCATAATTTTAGCTATTTTGGACTAACAGAAAACTTACTAAATTTAATCGAATCATATCTAGATGATAGACGGAACTATGTTTTTTACAACGGATTTAAGTCACAAGAATTTATTTCAACTTCAGGTGGACCACAAGGCTCGAATTTAGGACCACTACTTTTTTAAATTTTTATCAATGATCTGATTTCTTCTATATCGTGTCCAGTATTGGCATATGCTGACGACATAAAAATATTTAATCTCATTGAATCCAAAGAGGACTCCGTCTTACTCCAGGAAAACTTAGACATAATTTCTCAGTGGTGTACCTTGAATGGATTAAAACTTAATATAGATAAGTGTTGTGTTATGACATATTGCCGTAAAAGAGTCTCTAATACATACAATTATTATATTAATGGCACTGCTATCTCACGCAACACATCTGTTAAGGATCTCGGCGTTACTTTTGATAGTCACCTAAAATTCACAGACCACATTAACAATATCACTAAATCTGCTATAAAGGTACTCGGACTTTTAATGCGTACTTCAAAATACTTTAATAATATTACTCTAATTAAGACGCTTTATTGCGCCCTAGTACGTAGTAAGTTGGAGTACGCATCACTCATATGGTATCCCTACTACACAAACAGCTCACTGGTAATCGAACGAGTTCAGAGGCGTTTCCTAAAATTTCTGTCATTTAAATTCGACCGCACATATCCTGAACGTAATATTGAGTATAGTAAATTGTTATTGAGGCACGATTTTACGTCATTATCATCGCGCCGTGAAGAAGCCAGCGGACTATTTATATTTAAGTTATTACAAAATGTCATAGACTGTCCTGATCTATTAAGCGAAATTACTTTTTTTATTCCTAGATTATCGTCCAAACACTCTAATACATTTGTGATACCCATCTCTAAGACGAATATAATGAGTAAAGCCCCTTTAACGCATATGTGTCGCAATGCTAACAAAATGTATGTAGATATATTTTTTGTAAATAATGTTTAATTGTCGTTTCCTTTAGTTATATTCATTAATTCTTTATTTTCTTTTTAAATTTAACTACGTTTGCTTGAATTTTTCTTATATTACCATTTATGTAATGATTGTATATTTTCCCTTGTTGGATTCTTCCGTTGGAAAAAAATATTATTATTATTATTATTATTATTATTATTATTATTAATAGTTGGTTTTAGGTAAAAATTGTGCACTTATTTTTATGATTTCTCTAAATGACTTATTGTATGACATACTCTATTTTTTTCTTTTAAATATACATAATGTACACGACGTACATTTTCAAGCATCCGTCGATTTTATATAAAATCGTGCAATATGAAGTTTAGATAGAGTGTTTTCCACTCCCAGGCTAAGCATGAAGTAAAATTTCGAGTTTAGAAAAGCCCCGCGTAGAAAATTTGTCGAGGGTCGCGCAGCGACCCGAGACAAATTTTCACGGGGCTTTTCTAAACTCGAAATTTTACTTCATGCGCCACCCGTATAAAACGCAGAAATATTGTGAAGTTAGAAATACACTGCCATTTTTTTTGTGAGGAATAATTAAAATATTTAAATAAAAAAATATTTAGTTTTCCTTATACATCTTCAAGTCAGTTCAAATTGTATAAATTATTAAATTAATGTATAGGTATAGTAATTTAATTAACAAAAAAATTACAATGTTGCGTGTATGCATCAATGGCGCTTAATGGGTTAAACTGACGGCGAAAAGCACGTTAAACTTCAATAATGGACTCTAGTTTTGCTCATTGCATCACACAAAATACTTTTTCTTGTTGTGTCGTCATTTTACTACAGACAATCAACATGACAAGTAACAGCACCAATGCGACCGTGGTTAGAACTTCTGCCTGGACTGTTCAAATTTGAAACTTTTGTCTGTCCAGGAACGTTGGAATTATGCTTCTACCTTTTGTAGTTTGAAAGAAATAAATGTTTGAAATCCGTTCCTTATTTTTGAATAACCCTGTACTATAAAAATTGTCAGTATTATATTCATAGAGATATTTGTTGAAAATGGTGTTTATAGGAAATATTTTTCTTTAATTCATATATCAGGAATCGTTTGGCCAGGCAAGCGTAAAATAACGGACGTCCATTGCGGAAATGGACTTGTCTTACAGTTTCCGGTTTGTCGCTTTCGTGAACTTTTCGTGTGAAGTGATGAAGGTGAAAGCAAAAAGATTTACGCCCACCTGTAAACGCCACGAGGCGGCTTAAGCTGTTCGAAAATTTAACGTCCCCTAAACATACCTGGCTTATATTTATGTCATTCACACAAAAAATATGCGGCGTTTAGTATGAAAATTAGCTGGATTTATTTTAAGAAGTTTTACAGTAGAGACAAAAAAACATTCCTCATTCAGGCATTTAAATTTTTGTATGTAAAAGCGGCTCTGTAAGAGCAAAAACAATATTATTACCATTAAACCCCCCGCCCCCGCCCCGAAATTTTTATAACTCCCTCTGTAATATTTTCTGGCTTGCTTTCTAATAATACTATAGCAAGCTATGGTTTTCATTTTATAAATATGTCTGTGTTATACATGGAGTTTTTCTTTATATACGTCTCCCAATTATATGCTGTAAATCTTCAGATATTCGTTGTTTTATTTTTAAAGAGATTAACTCCGTATCATAGATTAACTTTCTTTGAAAAGAATCCTCTATATGTTTCTATAAAAATATACAATAGTCTGCCCCCAAACACACAAAAATCGGATACGTTTTCGAGCTGGAAACAATCTATTAAAGAGTTCTTACTTGATTTAGAACCATATAATATGCATGAATATTTCTCTAGAGAAACATAATATGTATTAATCTTGATTTGACCCTATTCCGTGTAGATGTATATGTGCAAAATTTGTATGTGATATTAATATTGGAATAAAGAACTGTTATTATTATTATTATTATAACTTAAAGCTTTAAAGAAGTGTTTTCCACTCCCAGGTTAAGCATAAAGTAACATTTCGAGTTTAGAAAAGCCTTAAAACTTGGTTCGGTCGCTCCAAAACCAAATTTTGAGGCTTTTCTAAACTCGAAATTTTATTTCATGCACCACACGTTTAAGAGATTGAATTCAAGCGAGGTTCACTTGTTGACAATGTTTTAGTGTTTTTAGTGTTTAGTACGAGTGGCGCATAAAATAAAATTTCGAGTTAAAACAAACCTGAAAATTTGGTTTACATTTAATAGGTATACCGGGTGTTGAATTGTAAAACGGGTAATACAGATTTTTGAAAATAAGTACACGATTTTCTTCTTTTCAGGTGTAAAATGGCTTCCATAAAGTTTAAAGTAACTCACGAAGAGAGTCAACCGGTCACGTCACCACAAAATCAGAACAATAGCGTCAACTTTACGACCGGCGACTTTTTATCCCCTCATGCCTTCGCCCCGAGGAATTCATTGTCATCTGTTAGTGGTAAGTAATTAATCGGATCATGCATTTAATCAAAAATAAGAAGAGAAAAAGGGATACTCTTGGAGGCCGTGACTGGAAGATGCGGTCACCACGCGCTGCCGGTTCAAGTCTCAAGGGTCGAGAGAGATATTACCGACCAGAAATACTTCAGTTTTGTATTTATTCAAATCCTATTGCTCATATGTATTTTTATAAGATTGGGATTAAAATTGAGAAATATTATATTATTATTATATTATTTTATATTTTAAATTAAAATTTTACTCATTTTCCATTTGTAATATTTTTTTTTAATCCTTAAGTTTCATGTCCAGACATCCTAAATAATGAAATTCAAACTAACTGAATTTCATTATTTAGGATGTCTGGACATGAGACATGAGACATGAGGATTAAAATAATATATTGATAATGGAAAATGAGTAAAATTTCAATTTAAAATATAAAATAATGATACTGTTAATTGAACTTGCTTAGACTTACAATTGATCATTGTTCTAGACGTTCAGCTTTATTATATTAAGTTCTGCTACTAAAAACATTAAATGTCACAATTAATTATGTTTTAATTTCAAATTATTTAGAGTACTCAACGCGACGCCGTCGTCCAATCACATTGAGGATAATGCCAAGATTGAGTCTTCCTGCACGCAGCACTTCCGCCCCCGCATCGACGACAGAAGTGGAATGGCCGCCAGTAAGGTAGGAAAGTTTACTATTTAAAAAATATGAAAAATATTTTATCATTTGTGAATGCAGTTCGATCAAATAAATTTGATGTTACCTTGTACAGGGTCCGGCAGCGTTACCTGACGGATTTTTAAATACCACAACTCAATCAATTTTCAAGATATTTTATTGAACATTTTGTTTTTTAGTATAAATGAAATTGCCAATTCTTGGTTGCAGAATACTTCAAACATTAAAAGTGCGATTCTTTTCGCAATCTACAACAAGTTAGTCTTACAAAGACTACAACAAGTTAGTCTTTGTAAGACTAACTTGTTGTAGATTGCGAAAAGAATCGCACTTTTAATGTTTGATTTTGTTTTTTGTTAACAGGAAAATTGGATGTTTATAACGTATATAAAAACTTAAAAAAACCTCAAGTAGCAAAAATAACATCAGGTAAATGACGACCTCCATTTTCGATGCACAGTTGAAATCGGGTGGGAAAGCTAATCATCACTCCTTGCAAAGTTGCTCGAGGAATCGCACGAATTTCTCGCTGAATATTATCACGCAGTTGAGCTAAATTTTGAGGCTTGTTCAAGGTACACTTTTCCCTTTAGGCAACCCCACAAATGTTCTCAGCAGCTCCATAGATCCACGTGCCGTGTGGGTAGTTGCTTCATCCTGTTGGAAACAACCCCCCCCCCTCCCCTCTGACAGGAATTTGACGCCAACGTAATTCGGGGAGCAGGTATTTCCGGATCTTGGTTACCTAACGTTCGGCATTTACAGTGCGGCCGTTTTCCTTAAAGAAAAAAAGGTCTGATCACTCCTGATTTACACACAGCAGCCCATACGGTTACCTTTTCACTATGAAGAGGTCTTTGATGAATCTCTTGAGGAGTGATGACTAACTTTACCACCCGACTTCAGCTGTGCATCGAAAACGGAGGTCATCATTTACCTGATGTTATTTTAGCTACTTCAGGTCTTTTTTTAAGTTTTTGTGTACATTATATTAAACTTCCAATCTCCCTGTTTACAAAATTATTTAACAAAATATCTTAAAAATTGATTGAGTTGTGCTATTTTAAAAACCGTCAGGTAACGCTGCTGGACCCTGTATTACGAAGAAGTACAAGCATATACTATTAATAATTAAGCTGAAGCAGTATTTAAAGTCATTTTTCAAACGGGAAGATAAAGATTTAACCTTTGATGCTTATCTATAAAGATCGAAACACGTGCCAGAAAAATGAAAATAAAATCATGAACCTAAGAAGTGTCTTTCTTGACCTAATTTATGTCAAATAAAAACATCAAAAAAATAGAAACCTTTTTCACGGATAATAAAATCACATTAATCACTAAAGATCCGACAAAACAATTCCAAAAAAATGTAAAAGCAGCAATAAATAACTCTAACGCATTGCTCTCTGAAAAAGAAAAATACTTTTTGACATGTATGAACCCGC
Source organism: Philonthus cognatus (assembly GCA_932526585.2). Classification (NCBI taxonomy): domain Eukaryota; kingdom Metazoa; phylum Arthropoda; class Insecta; order Coleoptera; family Staphylinidae; genus Philonthus; species Philonthus cognatus. Next base: position 99,824,176 of record OW052244.1, read on the forward strand.
AAGCCCCTAAGTTATATGGATTAATTAAACTCCATAAAGAGAATAGCCCAATTAGACCGGTTGTGTCATATGTTAATGCCCCATGTACCCGACTAGCTAAGAAGTTAAACAACATTATTATAGAACACACTAAATTCAAATCTAAGTTTTCAATTAAAAATAGCGTAGAATTAAATAATAAAATCAAAGACATATATTTACCTAACACAACAAAACTAGTGTCATTTGATGTTAAGAATTTATTCACGAACGTGCCTCCGACCGAAGTTTTCGCATTGATTAAAGATAGGCTAATAAAAAACAACACAAATCCCGTAATAAAATCGGAAATTCTGAACCTTTTGGAAATCTGCCTCTCGCAGAACTATTTACAGTTTGATAATAAATGTTTTCGCCAGAAGGAAGGCTTGGCCATGGGAAACCCACTAAGCCCCCTCATGGCGGAGATATTTATGGATAACTTTGAAGAGGGATTATCTCAGTTGTCGGTCTTTAAGAAATGCGTTTATTGGTTCAGGTACGTCGATGATGTTATTTTAGCGTTCAATGGCACCGACAGACAATTAGATTCATTTTTAAATCTGTTAAATTCACAACATAATAAAATACAATTTACAAAAGAAATAGAAACAGAGGGTTCCATACATTTTTTAGACTTAACCATAAAAAGAATTAATAATAGACATGATTTTTCAATTTTTCACAAACCAACACATACAGACACAACAATTAATTATAAATCCAACCATCCAATCTCACACAAATTAGCTACTTACCATAGTATGGTACATAGGTTACTATCAATCCCAATGGCACAACATAATTACGATAAAGAATTAAACATTATTTTTCAAATTGCATACAAAAACGGTTTCAAAAAATCTATAATTGAAAAATTAGTACAAACAAAACAAAGACATAAAACAATTAATTCTATTTACCCTATTATCAAAGACAAATCTATAAAAAACTATTCATCACTAACATACACAGGAGAAATAAGCAATAAAGTCGCGAAAATGTTGGAAAAAATAAATATTAAGGTAGCATTCAAAACAAATAATACAATAGGGAAAATAATTAAAAATAACACAGATAAAACCTGTATAACTCAACAAAGTGGAGTCTATTTGCTAAATTGCAAAGACTGTCCTAAGACATATGTAGGACAAACCGGAAGGTCGTTCAAAGAAAGAATCAAAGAGCACAAAACCTCTTATGAACAAAGGAAAACCAACTCCACATACTCCAATCACCTCATCGAAGAAAACCACCACTTCGACGAAAACTTCAAAGTGCTTCACAGAAAAGAAAAAGGCCGGAAACTTAACATCTTGGAGAGCATGGAAATTAATAAAAGAAAATACACAGGACAACTTTTGAACGACCAATTAGACTTAACTTTTAATTCTTAAAACTATACTATATGCCTAAAATTGTCATAAATATGTAGGCATAAAAATACGACATTGTACTGTGACATGCTTTCTTGTCAGTTGTGTCACCGGCTAGTGATTTTAAATATTTGCGGCGCTGGTCGTGGGTTAATTTATTTCTTTTCTCTTACTTTGGCTCAACTGGGCGCCAGCCACCTGCGTGGCAGAAAAAAGGGGTACTGTTAATCTTTCAGATTGCAGGTTAGTAAATAGTAAGTAACTCACGCGGATTAACTTAACAATTCCATGTATTATATAAAAACAAATACACATGGATAGCGAATAACAATGAACATTTATTACTAAAAAATAAATAAAAATGGGGTAAGAATAATCTACAATTTCATGTAGCCACTAAATAAACTGATAGAATAAATTACTTTGCCTTGTACTTGTGTGAATCACGAGGATATATTGGCCCGTTCGTAAATGGGAAAGTGTAGCCTCACCAGACAAATTCCTTTGCGAAACGTCTCCGGTGCTTACAGCAGGATCCATGCAATCAGCGAGCAGCCATTGGTAAGCTGTAAGCAGCTATCAGTTAACAGTAAGCAGCTAGCGGAAGGCGTTAATCGGTGACAACGTCCCAGAAGCAGCACCCGGTCCCTAGCCTAGATAAGCACAAGAAGCGGAATGCGGCAGCAGCAAGCGGTGCGTGTCATGCAGGTTAGGACAAGGGTAGCAGCTCAGGCAGCTTCCTAGATCGGCGGCAGTTCTTCCGGGCTTTAAGTTTCTCCTTCCTCTTGGGGCTATCCTCATAGATCCCGGGTTAACTACGGTACAAAGTACAAGGCCGTATCAATTTTAATTGGAGGCCTAAGTGGCTACTGCGTCACAAACTCGCGACTCTACGCATAGCGCAAATATAGGGATTGGGGTTTTACTTAACAAATTAACAAACTGTAACTAAGACATTTACTAGTATTCGGACTGGGTTAACCGCCACCATGACCAAAAAAACAAAACAGGAGACTAAACCACTACAAAAAAATAACACAAAACGGGCTGAACGTAGTGTGTGCCTTAAGCCATCGATCCTAATCGCTATCAAAACATTATCACTATCATTATTATTATTACTTTTAATAATAAACGAGCTCAATCATAATTCATGAATTCTTATTATTTTCCCCGCAGCAATTAAAATTTTCTCATCAGCATTTAGCCAGCTTACATGGCAGACACCTCCGTTCACGCCGCTCTCCCGTCACCGAATCCTCTCCTTGTGCGCACGCTCCCCACGCATTACTCAGCGCGCTCTCGACATCGCGAAAATGCAAGGCATCAAAACATGAGCGTAGCAACAAAATTGCGAGAATGCAAAAAAACGTAACATTTCGACAAATGGAACGTTACAGTACATTTAAAGTTGATTCCAAGATTTTTAGTCGTCAACAGCCAGTTAAAAATTCATAAAGAATTGTAAAACTCGAAAGAATAATTCCGTGTATGTTTATGCCTGCAGCCCCACCGATAAAAATTCTTACGAGCCGCAACTGGTAGAATGACTCTTGATTCATATACATTTTTATTCACCGGTTGATGTTTGATTTGCATGTTTTCGTACTGACTTCAAACACAACCCTGCGATTCTTAATTTAAATTGAAATACAATTAATACTTTCACATTACCCACACAGTTATAGTGGAATTCGGTAGAGATATCCTATGACTCACTGGTGTGGAATGTGTGGTTCAAATTTTTTAGAAAGTATGTTCGACAGTTGAATCTGCAAAGATGTTTCCTAGTTGTTACAAATTTTGACGTTACATGACAATTTCATACTGTTTAGGTCGCGATTATATTAGTGTTCTTTCTTTTAGAAAAGCTTTAAATCATAATTTCTTGTGATTTTTTTTCTATTAAGTATACATATGCCAAATACGTGTTGTAGATTTTTAAATACTCGTTGTTTTTTTAAAAGAAGATAATTTGAAGTTTAAACGAGTGTTTCCACTCCCAGGTTAAGCATGAAGTAAAATTTCGAGTTTAGAAAAGCCTGAAAATTTGGCTGAGCTGAGCGACCAAACCAAATTTTCAGGCTTTTCTAAACTCGAAATTTTACTGCATGCGCCAGGCGTATAAGACACTGATTTCAAGCGAAGTTTACTCGTTCACAATATTTCAGTTCTTTCAGTGTTTAATACGCGTGGCGCATGAAGTAAAATTTCGAGTTTAGAAAAGCCTGAAAATTTGGTTTGGCCGCTCCGCGCTTCGCGCTACGCGACCAAACCAAATTTCCAGGCTTTTCTAAACTCGAAATTTTACTTCATGCTTAGTCTGGGAGTGGAAAACACTCGTTTTGAGCTTCAAATTGAACTCTTTGAAAAAAAGTATATGCATATGTATACCTAATAGAAAATTCCCTATATGTATACTTAAAAGAAGTGAATTTGAAGTTTAAACGAGTGTTTCCACTCCCAGGCTAAGCATGAAGTAAAATTTCGAGTTTAGAAAAGCCTGAAAATTTGGTTTGGTCGCGTAGCGCGAAGCGCGGAGCGACCAAACCAAATTTTTAGGCTTTTCTAAACTCGAAATTTTACTTCATGCGCTACGCGTATAAAACATTGATTTCAAGCGAAGTTTACTTGTTCACAATATTTCAGTGCTTTCAGTGTCTGATACGCGTGGCGCATGAAGTAAAATTTCGAGTTTAGAAAAGCCTGAAAATTTGGTTTGGCCGCTCCGCGCTTCGCGCTACGCGACCAAACCAAATTTCCAGGCTTTTCTAAACTCGAAATTTTACTTCATGCTTAGTCTGGGAGTGGAAAACACTCGTTTTGAGCTTCAAATTGAACTCTTTGAAGAAAAGCGTATGCATATGTATACCTAATAGAAAATTCCCTATATGTATACTTAAAAGAAGTGAATTTGAAGTTTAAACGAGTGTTTCCACTCCCAGGCTAAGCATGAAGTAAAATTTCGAGTTTAGAAAAGCCTAAAAATTTGGTTTGGTCGCGTAGCGCGAAGCGCGGAGCGACCAAACCAAATTTTTAGGCTTTTCTAAACTCGAAATTTTACTTCATGCGCCACGCGTATAAAACACTGATTTCAAGCGAAGTTTACTTGTTCACAATATTTCAGTGCTTTTAGTGTCTAATACGCGTGGCGCATGAAGTAAAATTTCGAGTTTAGAAAAGCCTGAAAATTTGGTTTGGCCGCTCCGCGCTTCGCGCTACGCGACCAAACCAAATTTCCAGGCTTTTCTAAACTCGAAATTTTACTTCATGCTTAGTCTGGGAGTGGAAAACACTCGTTTTGAGCTTCAAATTGAACTCTTTGAAAAAAAGCGTATGCATATGTATACCTAATAGAAAATTCCCCATATGTATACTTAAAAGAAGTCAATTTGAAGTTTAAACGAGTGTTTCCACTCCCAGGCTAAGCATGAAGTCAAATTTCGAGTTTAGAAAAGCCTGAAAATTTGGTTTGGTCGCGTAGCGCGAAGCGCGGAGCGACCAAACCAAATTTTCAGGCTTTTCTAAACTCGAAATTTTACGTCATGCGCCACGTGTATAAGACACTGATTTCAAGCGAAGTTTACTCGTTCACAATATTTCAGTGCTTTCAGTGTTTAATACGCGTGGCGCATGAAGTAAAATTTCGAGTTTAGAAAAGCCTGAAAATTTGGTTTGGCCGCTCCGCGCTTCGCGCTACGCAACCAAACCAAATTTCCAGGCTTTTCTAAACTCGAAATTTTACTTCATGCTTAGTCTGGGAGTGGAAAACACTCGTTTTGAGCTTCAAATTGAACTCTTTGAATAAAAGCGTATGCATATGTATACCTAATAGAAAATTCCCCATATGTATACTTAAAAGAAGTCAATTTGAAGTTTAAACGAGTGTTTCCACTCCCAGGCTAAGCATGAAGTCAAATTTCGAGTTTAGAAAAGCCTGAAAATTTGGATTGGTCGCGTAGCGCGAAGCGCGGAGCGACCAAACCAAATTTTCAGGCTTTTCTAAACTCGAAATTTTACGTCATGCGCCACGTGTATAAGACACTGATTTCAAGCGAAGTTTACTCGTTCTCAATATTTCAGTGCTTTCAGTGTTTAATACGCGTGGCGCATGAAGTAAAATTTCGAGTTTAGAAAAGCCTGAAAATTTGGTTTGGCCGCTCCGCGCTTCGCGCTACGCGACCAAACCAAATTTCCAGGCTTTTCTAAACTCGAAATTTTACTTCATGCTTTGTCTGGGAGTGGAAAACACTCGTTTTAAGCTTCAAATTGAACTCTTCAAAAAAAGCGTATTCATATGTATATCCAATAGAAAATTTCCTGTATGTATACTTAAAAGAAAAATTTCTTGTATCAACAGATTAATTCGATGACTATTTGCCAAATCTACTGAATGCGCATTCGATTCAACTAACATTTTCGTTTGAGCTTACACAAAATCAACATAAATGCATTATTTATTTCTGTAAATGCCTGAACTATTTAGTAGATGTGGAAATTGGAATTATACCAGGCTTGAGTGCATGTGTTGGACACTGGGTTTTGTTTCGACGTTTTTGACCTTTTTTAAACTTTTTTTAATGGAACTGTCTGCGTTTGTGTGTGACAATGAAGAATCCAATATATATTTTTGTCTAAAACTTACCGTTTAATCACAATTCGTGTTTTAGGTTAATGTTTCTATGAGATGTCTTTATTGCCTTTTCTTGCAATTTTATGCCACATTTCCAGTGAAAACTGAACACACAGTATAACTTCCTTATAAATTGCTACATATCTGCACCAATTTTGATCTTTTAATTATATTTTAACGTGAATACACTACACAAATTTAATGTTAACATCGTTAACATATAAACGGTGACATTTGAGGTTTGTTTATCCGAAATTCAATTGTCACCGCTGGTATCGCCGTGATTACGTGTGTGAAAACTAGATGGCGCTAGTACATAATCAAACGCTTTTATCAATAAAATTATATAATAACTAATAATAATATTTTCCAATTATTTGATATAAAATAAAGGAATTACACTACATTTAAATGAATTCAGTAATTTATTCATAAGTGAAATCAGGCGGCCGATAAAGTAAATAGCGACCTTATCGATCGGGGGAAGTCATTTGTTTTAAGATGTTTGTTGTAAAACAATTTTCATTGTATTGTGGTTTGTAATTGCTGTACATACTTTGTAATTTCTGTACATAATTTTACTGTAGTCAGTTTGTTATTTAGTGTATTTGTGTCGTTTTTCGTGTCTTTTGGATTAACGGTAAGTGATTGATTTGAAATATTAATAACAGCAGTAACAGTTATACATCCTAACTCGGGCCCCCAATACAGAAACTCTGGCAGGCCGCATGATACCGTATTTGATACCTGATCTTAAGCCCCATAGTACACTTTGGCAATTTAATGCACTTCTAGGTTAGGTTAGGTTAGCAGAAGGATTTGCATAGCATTAAATGCATAAGTCTCATTGCTCACGTTGGTGATTCTATACACTTCTAGGTTAGTAGAAAGGTTCATGATATAATAAATTGTTTGAGTCTCTTTCTAAACATTAGCGACTCCATATATATCTAGGTTAGGTTAGTATAAAGGTTTATAATAGAATTAATTGTCTACGTTGCACGTTTGCACACGTTAGCAATTCCACATACTATTTGGTCAGGTTATGTTAGCAGAAAGGTTTATGATATAATTAAACGTGTCTTATTGAACACATTACACCTAATGGGTGTTTTAAGTACAGATAACTCAATTTCGACAAAAAAATCGACTTAACTGGTTTTTGCGGTAAGCCACAGATTTACACATTTATCATAGTTGAATGAACAATATTTGGGAGCAGCTTCTCATTTAGAAACATTATAAATGCTGTAGAAAGTGATCATTTAAAGATAATTTCAATAGGTGTCCAAAAAAACTCTACTTCACCAATTGTATTAAATTTTAACCACGTCACCAGTTAAGGGTTGTCTCTTTAAAGTTGAGAATAAAGTGGTTAACTTAGTAGCAAGGTTTGCATTTCTATAATTTGCTTATGTCTCTTTACGCATATTGCCCATTTCATTTACTTCTAAATTAGGTTATGTTGGCATAAAAGTTTGTAACGTTATAAAACTCGAAAAAAGTGAACACTGAAACTTATCCGAACACAACTAGGACAAATGTGCAGCAACAATGCAGTAATCCGAAAACACTATAAGAACTATAAGATAATAAATTAATAATGAACTATTATAAATGACATTTCTGTCAAATGACATTTTATTTGTTCCACCGCGATGTTGTGCAAATTTACATATATTTTACTGCATTTATACAAAATTGTGTATTCATATATACATTAAACATAATACACTTATTATAACTAATAAACTATAAAATCATAGCGCATGTACATAAAGTACATACATTGATGAAACAAACCAAATAAATCATACACTAGCGTCACCTGTTCTTTTTTCATGAAATTATATCAATTTAAGGCCGTAGTCGGTATTACACATATTTTATATAAATAGTTGTCAACAAACGTCACTTTTATAGTATAAAATTAAATCAGTGTATTCGCTTAAAAAATAAGACAAAGTGATAAATTACAAATAATACTTTAGAACTTGTGTCTAAGTTGTAATGTGGGACTATTTTATTCAGGAAATGTGTATAAAATCACACATGTAAGCGATAAATACTTTATCAAAATCGACAACTTTTAAAATTAATTTCGCTTAAACGGTAAGCTTTCTAAAAAATCGGACTTTGGATTCGTTATTTTCTCATCAAAATACATATGTTTAAAAAGAAAAAGTTCAAAAATTGTACTGTCCAGCACATGCACCTTGACCTTATACCACTTAAACTCACATTTAAAAAGGTTGTGCACATTAATTAAAATGATTTGTGGCTGAGTTTTTGCAATTTAGTTTTACGAAGATATTGTCAAAATGTGACGTTTAACCTTAAAATGTTAAAGCTGCATACCGGAACATACGTTTTCGCATGTTCCATCTAAAAACCATAGCAGACGAAGTTTTCTGTCTCTTTTCACACACGTAATCTGATGACATCAAACTATTTTCGTATTACATGTATTGGTGCAGAAAGCACTACAAATCAAGGAAACTGCCCCATGGTTTCCTTGATTTGTAGTGCTTTTCGTACCAATACAAGTAATACGAAAATAGTTTAATATTATCGGATTACATGTGTGAAATGCGACAGAAAACTGCATAATATGTCCTCTTGTGAATCGTACCTTACATACTTTCAACATATTTCTGTGACAAATTATCGAAAGTGAAATTGCCCATTTCAAATATTCAATATTATTCATCTGGACATCTATTGGTAGAACTCGAAATCAACGCGGATCTGCTAAACAAATTTCTGCAGCGCTCGCCCGCAAATATTGAATTTCCTGCGCGCGTGTGCTTCCTGCAGTCCCTGCAGTATCCTCAGGAAATTAAATTCGGAATTTCTCTCACAGGTGGCGCCAGTTTGGTACAGTTTCCGGTTTGCGTAAACACATTTTCAACGCTGATATTAAAACGAAAATACCCTGTTAATGAACTCGTAAAGACTATAATTTATTGAACGAATTGTTAATACTTTCAACGTGCCTTTTTTAAATGAAAATTTACTACTAACAAGCTGCTTCCTGTTTAATAACACTTCCTGTTTAATAATATTTTATACTGCTTGCAATGCTGAAATGATTTTGTAAATTACAAAGTTTTCGTTTTGAATAAAAAAATACAGATTTTTTTTATAAATATTGAAAATAGGAAAATAGGATATAAAAATAGGACCTTTTGTCGGGTTTTACCAACGGCAGTTAAATTGACCAAATGTTTTTATTTATCGATTAATATCTAGTAATAGTTATATACATGTTAAAATATTAACTAATTCACATGACTTTGATGTTTATGACATGAAAAATGTCTACGTACCGTACATTTCGCCTTTTGTTCATGTTGGATGTACGAGCCCCGTGGAACATGAATCCCCTTGCAATCGCAACACTGTACTCCTTTAATCGCCTTCAAATTTAGATTCATCGCTCCAAATTATGGAATCTTATTATTGTTGGGTCCAGTTTTTTTTTTATTTAGCTCATAAATACCTTGCTCTTTTCTAATTTTGTGTCACTAGCGGTTCTTCTTTTGCCTCAAGTAATAAAAATTTGCAATTTTAAAACAATTGTGCGGCCAAACTTACTTTATTAAAACGGTATTATATTTTTTTAAATTGCTTATGCACGTATCTTTAGATATTCCAATACTGTCTGACCATTTAGTGGCCAATTGCTTCGAAGAAATTCGTCGATCTTTCTTAATTAGTGATCTTAGAGCACGTTGATCTCTTTCAGTAATTGTAGATTATCGGCTAGGTCTATTTTTTTCTCAACATTTCCAGACCTTTTATACTGTAGAATTCTATTTCTTACTGTTTCTTAGGGAATACTCACATTTTTTGCAATTGTATGCCCAGCAGCGGCGGCTCGCAGCCTAACTTCAGGGTAGGCCAGAGCGCCAAGGTACACAAAAATGTGTTGTTGATGCCCAGATATGTTTTTCTTATAATCAGCGATAATACCTTCTGACAATGCCTTTCCACGCACCATATTGACAGCTAAATAACAATTAACTTTACTAATGTACGCCAAATTCATCATTCATTAAAAGTGCAATTCTTTTCGCAATCTACAACAAGTTAGTCCTACAAAGACTATACCAAACACTCACTGAAACAACTACTTCTCGGGCTAATACCCCGACGGACATTGAATTATACAACAAGTGTTTGCTGTTACATACAGTAACCTACTGCAAATGTAACAATTTGGGTCAAATTATTCAGGCCATCTATAGACGCGTTTCGAGATTTATGTCTCATCAGTATAGCTTTGCCATTCCCTCTAAACAATTTGACACCTTAGACTGGCGGTCACGGTACCGTTCAAACATAAGTATAAATGAAATTGCCAATTCTTGGTTGCAGAATACTTCAAACATTAAAAGTGCAATTCTTTTCGCAATCTACAACAAGTTAGTCCTACAAAGACTATACCAAACACTTACTGAAACAACTACGTCCCGGGCTAATACCCCGACGGACATTGAATTATACAACATAGTGTATAATTCAATGTCCGTCGGGCTTTAAGCCCGGGAAGTAGTTGTTTCAGTGAGTGTTTGGTATAGTCTTTGTAGGACTAACTTGTTGTAGATTGCGAAAAGAATTGCACTTTTAATGTTTGAAGTATTCTGCAACCAAGAATTGGCAATTTCATTTATACTTAAATTAATCATTGTTTATTTATGCGTTGCTGTTCTTTGTAATGGTAACTTGATAAATTCAGTTTCAACTGAATTATCTCAAATTTGTATTGGTCTAATTTCTCTGCGTCCGGTTCACTTTTAGTAATAATTAATTTATCCTAATGTCAACTGTTAATTTGTTTATAATATAAGCTAATTCGTTTTTCACATATTCACAACTAAGAATATATTTTGTTTTCATTTTTAAAGTTATTTTATAATAATATTGGAAAAGTAACTTCTCCTCATAGTTTGCTTTATTCCAATTCATGTGCGACTGGGCTCGTACATGTACTACAACGATGTACAGTCAGCGCAACCGAAATCTGAACGCTAAAATTTACTGGTGTAATTTACACTTTGCATCATAGTCATTCGTCGCAATTAAATTTGACAGCTCTCAAAAATTATTGTCAAATAATTTTTCAAAACTGCCTCATTCATTTAACTGAAATAGTTTTTGTAGTTTTATATTATTTTAATTTTATATTGCACATATTATATATTAATGTAGATAAGACCGATTCGATAAGCTGGCAATAATAAAAATAATGTCTGCTCTCCCCTCTCTTTGTAATACCACTGGCCAAAGCCTGAATTATAGGAATGAATTTCAGTAACAAATACCATGACAACCAAAGAGCGTTCAGTCAGCGTACAGTCAACGCAGCCCAAATGTGGCTGCGTTGACTGTACGTCCTACACGAACGGCAGTGTATAATATGTATTACATACTCGTTTTTTCTGACATCTCGAACGAAAAAAGGTGCAATTTCACATAAATACTGGTTGTTGAATTCCCGTAGGTATCGGTTTCGGATTATTCGCGGAGTAAACATAATTAACTGATAAGCGCCCGGCTTGTCGTTGTTAATTAACAAAAATCGATTGGATTATAACTTTATATCCTTGGATAGGCATTGATTGTTAATGATACGTCAGAGTCCATTATCTCTTTTTGTTTGGTTTTGTCCAACTAACTCCATTGTGTAACTGTATTAATGAAATAAATTATCTATAATAATTAGAACTGTGATAAAAAATTAAACTTAAGTGTTGAGAATATTTTGGATAAACATCTAAAAATGGACGGTTTTAAATTATAAATATGATAATATATAAATAGTTTAATCCTTGGCTATGGATACAAATACTTTAATTATGTTTGGCGTTACAACTTACCAAACATATCATGGGTTAACGATCAATACAGCTTAACTATAGAATCAAACACCCTAATAGCATCGCTTCAAGTGAATTTATTTGGCTGTTTAAATTACAACCAAATAAACTCTTAGATCTTATTTTTACCCCAAGTTATATGACTTCGCAGTTTAGTATTTGTAAATCATTACCTCCAATAGTTGTCTGTGATACCCACCACCCTGCTATTGACAATAATTTCAAAATTCACCTCTATTCTCACGATCCTTGGACTGCTGGTAACTCCGCTCTAGCATATATGTAAGTTCAGTCGCGCTGACTTTCGATTATGTTGATCACGGAATCTTAATTGCCAAGCTTAGGTTAATTGGGGTCAATAGTACATTTTTAATATGGATGTATTCGTACATTTCTAACAGAATTCAGCTTGCCCGGATAAATAATAGCATATCCGATCCCATTAGGGTTGTATCTGGGGTTCCCTAGGGGTCTCATTTAGGACCAATACTGTATAATATCTTTATTGATGATGTTATTAGTTGCTTTTCACATGCGAAGTGGCTGTTGTTTGCCGATGATATGAAAGTCTATTTTAAAATTCGATCACTCGAAGATGCCCACTTACTTAATAGTGATCTGCGATCATTCGGTAAATGGTGCACTCATAATAATATGATATTGAACATTGACAAGTGTAGTGTACCTTCACAAGAAGGCAATCTTCCTTAGTACTTAACTATAGTTTCATGGACAATGCACTATTCAGAGTCAACAGTATTAGGGACTTGGGCGGAACATTTACTAGTTACTTATCTTTTAGTACCCACACATTGAATGGTAAGTTAAAGACCTATCGTATGCTGGGATTTGTTAGAAGGAATGGTGGGGAATTCAGTGACATTAAGACGTTGATAGTCCTTTGTAACAGTCTAATACGACCACATCTAGAATACTGCTCTAGTTTATGGTCCCCCTACACTGAATTGGATAGAATGAGGATTGAGAGGGGACACTAACCATTCTGCGTAGCGTTATTTTTAGGCATCAGTGTATGTGCTAATATTTAAAGTATTAATTATAATGTGTTGTTAGTTATAGATATTTAATTGTTTTAACATTTTTTTGTATTACTTTAACAATTTTTATGACTGTATCTGTATAATGTAATGGCCACCGTTTATGAATAAATAAATATAATTAATTAATAGATTTCATGATATTTAATTTGAATTAATGGCCCTTGGTTTGTTTCACTTATTTCTTTATTTTTCCGACTAGTTTCGACTTGTCGTCATTGTTAAGGAATACTGTAGAGGAAATAAATATTTACAGAGTTATATACAATATCAGGTAGTAATGCCAGTAATAATAGGAGAATGTCACATGTCTTCGCACTCATTTAATACGTGTTTTCTCTCATTTTAATTAAATGTATTAAAGTTTATTAGCCATCGTATGTATAACTGGAAATTAACAAAACTACGCTATCAAATCGCGCAATATTCTATTCCACAGTTTTATTGTACAAACAGAAACCTATATGAAGTATAAAGTACAACAGTTAACTGAAATCCGTGGAGTGCCAAAACAAATATCCCACGCAGTTGGATTTTAAATCGCACAAACAGTTCCACCAGAAACTTATTTATACATGTTGGGGCATTTTCCAGCGGTTTTAACTGATTTAAAAAATTTCACGAAAGAATTATAAATTAAACAGCAATAAACCAAATTTTATTTACATTAAGTTTTGTGAAATGAAGTAATAGAGATAGCGACTGTTAGCAGCAATATACTATTGCCTATGTTCTTTTAAGTTGCCAAAACTCAGCGGCACAAAGCGATGGGTATGGCGGTACTTCATTAATTCCCCTAAAAAAAGAAACCACCGATGCCCAACTTTGGTGGTTCAAATTCGATGTTTTTACAAGGTATCCAGGTAACCCAAATATCGGCAGATTTTCAGTTGTTGGCTATTTTAAAATAGGTCGCCTGGTACCTCCCAAACTAATCAAGTTAGCCACAAAGTTCTAATGCTATTGTTATTGTTTTAGAATTTATGCCACCCTGTAAAGTGGTCTTAAATTGACCAAAATGCGACGAAACTGCGATTTTACGATTGTGTTTCAAGACAAGGCGCAGTGTGTAATTTTAATCATCTCCCGGGATTTCCTTTGCGTCCGGGGCCAAAAATCCAATTAGCGCCCCTCAACTTGACAGTCATTATAAATTTCATGTGTCAGTATAAACTAAAAACTAACATTAACTGTCATTATTGACAAATGCTATTGGACATACACTTCTGTACAATAAAAATAAGCACACAAAATATGTTATAGTTTGAAACGGACATGATGAGTTTCCTAGTTACGAAAATATGCCAATTATCTGCACTTCAAAATGCTGGGTCATTTAGACAACAATTCAAAAATTCGAATTCTAACTAAAATAGAAGATAGTTTTTCTATTCAGGCTTTGTTGTATTTTTTAATAAAGGTGTTATTTTCAAGTTATGGTGTTTTACCATTTATTGAAACTTCTGCTAAGCAATTAACACAAATTATACAACTAAAATATTGTGAAAAATAGTTATGAGACGTACTTAATTTTATTGCACTGAAGTGTATCCACAAAATGTCGACAAACAAAATGTCGGTGTAACATTAATGGTCTGTACCCTAACATTTTGTTACAATTTGTGGTATGAACATGAAATTTTACAGTTTTATATTGAAAATATAACTAAAATTGATTTTTCCTTTCGCCTACTACTAATTAATTAATTATTATAATTGGTGGATTGTAATCGTTCTAAAATGTTCATCTCTATTATTTATTTGTAATAGTATATTATTAGGTTTTCAACTTTCCAAATTTGTCATCGCAGTTATTTATTTTTATTATTACATTTTCAATTTTTCACAATTTCACACTCTATTATTAAACCAATATTACAATTTCAATGTTTCTTCTTTGTCACACTCCATTGTTTACTGTTATTAACTTTTACGTTTTATTTAATAAATATGCGCTGCATTTTCCCCTCTCAATTGAAACTAATGCTGAATTCCTATTGTACCCGGACGGACGTGACCTCGCTGACAAAGGGACTTCCGGTTGAACGTATGTACATTTTCACGGTTTACTTCCGGGCGCGTTTTTAGATGTGCTCACCGCTAGCAACAGGTTGAAATTTTGCTGAAATGTCGTTTTGAAATCGTTGCGCTTGTACAGTTTTACATTGGCTTCGATTTAATGAATTTAATTCAATTTTAATTAAATTCATTGTGCATTACGAGCTAAGATAGACTCAGATTGTTTTATAGTTGAGCCAGGAGAAAATGATCAACAATTAAGTAGATTCACAATTAAATATCTCAAAACATTGTGATAACTAAGTTTTAAAAGGTAATTAATGTAGTCATTTGAGTTACGTGAAGTTTTGTTAGCGTTGACAACATTTATTGTTGTCATTATTTATTTTATATGTTGATAATTATCATTATTATTCCAATTATAAATTATACCGGGTGTAACACAAAACAGGATCACCCCCTTTAGTTTTTTATTATTAATTGACATATCAAATTGTAAAATTTATATATATTTGAACCTCACTTGAAATCAGTGTTTTATGCGCGTGGCGCATGAAGTAAAATTTCGAGTTTAGAAAAGCCCAGAAAATTTGTCTCGGGTCTGGGCTTTTCTAAACTCGAAATTTTACTTCATGCGCCACGCGCATAAAACACTCATTTTAAGTGAGGTTCAAATATATATAAATTTTACAATAGTTTAGTGTTTTATACGCGTGGCGCATGAAGTGAAATTTCGAGTTTAGAAAAGCCCAGAAAATTTGTCTCGGGTCGCTGCGCGACCCTCGACAAATTTTCACGGGGCTTTTCTAAACTCGAAATTTTACTTCATGCTTAGTCTGGGTGTGGAAAACACTCGCTTAAAGCTTTACATTGATCTTATAAAAGAAAACAACGAATACCTACAGATTTAAAGAGAATATGCTGAAATTGGAAAACGTTTACTTTGAAGAAAAACTTCCTGTATGTTTTTAACTGTTTAATTTGAAGCCTTAAACGAGTGTTTTCCACTCCCAGACTAAGCATGAAGTAAAATTTCGAGTTTAGAAAAGCCTCGTAAAAATTTGTCAAGGGTCGCGCAGCGACCCGAGACAAATTTTCTGGGCTTTTCTAAACTCGATATTTTACTTCATGCGCCGCGCGTATGAAACACTAATATATTGTGAAATTTATATATATTTGAACCTCACTTGAAATCAGTGTTTTATGCGCGTGGCGCATGAAGTAAAATTTCGAGTTTAGAAAAGCCCAGAAAATTTGTCTCGGGTCGCTGCGCGACCCTCGACAAATTTTCACGGGACTTTTCTAAACTCGAAATTTTACTTCATGCTTAGTCTGGGTGTGGAAAACACTCGCTTAAAGCTTTAAATTGATCTTATAAAAGAAAACAACGAATACCTACAGATTTAAAGAGAATATGCTGAAATTGGAAAACGTTTACTTTGAAGAAAAACTTCCTGTATGTTTTTAACTGTTTAATTTGAAGCCTTAAACGAGTGTTTTCCACTCCCAGACTAAGCATGAAGTAAAATTTCGAGTTTAGAAAAGCCTCGTAAAAATTTGTCATGGGTCGCGCAGCGACCCGAGACAAATTTTCTGGGCTTTTCTAAACTCGATATTTTACTTCATGCGCCGCGCGTATGAAACACTAATATATTGTGAAATTTATATATATTTGAACCTCACTTGAAATCAGTGTTTTATGCGCGTGGCGCATGAAGTAAAATTTCGAGTTTAGAAAAGCCCAGAAAATTCGTCTCGGGTCGCTGCGCGACCCTCGACAAATTTTCACGGGGCTTTTCTAAACTCGAAATTTTACTTCATACTTAGTCTGGGAGTGGAAAACACTCGTTGAAAGCTTCAAATTGATCTTAAAAAATAAACAACGAATACCTACAGATTTAAAGAGAATAAGCTAAAATTGGAAAACGTATACTTTGAACAAAAACTTCCTGTATGTTTTTAACTGTATAATTTGAAGCCTTAAACGAGTGTTTTCCACTCCCAGACAAAGCATGAAGTAAAATTTCGAGTTTAAAAAAGCCCCGTGAAAATTTGTCTCGGGTCGCGCAGCGACCCGAGACAAATTTTCTGAGCTTTTCTAAACTCGAAATTTTACTTCATGCGCCACGCGTATGAAACATTAATAAATTGTGAAATTTATATATATTTGAACCTCACTTGAAATCAGTGTTTTACGCGCGTGGCGCATGAAGTAAAATTTCGAGTTTAGAAAAGCCCAGAAAATTTGTCTCGGGTCGCTGCGCGACCCTCGACAAATTTTCACAGGGCTTTTCTAAACTCGAAATTTTACTTCATGCTTAGTCTGGGAGTGGAAAACACTCGTTTAAAGCTTCAAATTGAACTCTTAAAAAAAGAACAACGAATACCTACAGATTTAAAGAGAATTCGCTGAATTAGGAAAACGTATACTTGGAAGAAAAACTGTCTGTATGTTTTTAACTGTTTAATTTGAAGCCTTAAACGAGTGTTTTCCACTCCCAGACTAAGCATGAAGTAAAATTTCGAGTTTAGAGAAGCCCGGTGAAAATTTGTCGAGGGTCGCGCAGCGAGCCGAGACAAATTTTCGGGGCTTTTCTAAACTCGAAATTTTACTTCATGCGCCACGCGTATAAAACAGTGATTTAACGAGAATTTTAAAAACACATAAAACAAATTTTTCATGTTAATCTTCACAATTAATTCGAATTATTTTTGACGATTCAAATCCTTTTGTAGGTATTCGAATCCTGTTGTAAGTATTGGAATCATTTTATAAATATTCGAATCCTTTTATAAATATTCGGATCCTTCATAAGGATCTGAATCACCCGCATTTAGATTTGAATACGAATCCTTTTAAAAAAAGTAACGAATCCGGATCACGAATCCAGTTTAGCTAAAGTATTCGCCTCTTTTGAATCCTCTAAAAGGATTTGAAACGAGGATTCGAATCCTGAGTGATTTTAATCCTGCCCAGCTTTGAAACATACAGAGTTCTGACATTTCATTTTGTTTCCTTGTAAAATTTCAAAAATAGGACATGTTTACGCGGTTTTCGCGATTTGATTACAAAATTACTTAAACGCGATACTTACGAACAGATTTCTTTATTCACATAAATATGTGCATCGTTAATAATAAAACAAATAGTAACAAATATTTACAAATAAAATTAGACAAATTGAACAAAATTAAGTAAAGAAACAAATTAAATTAGATAAGAAAATATGCACGAAAGATTAAAATGAAATGAAATACACAAGTGAAATTACACATGAAGTTAGAAAATGAATAAAGCAAAGTTTAAGTTGAAGGAACACAGACAAAAAATATAAGTACAAATATGACACAAAAATACAAGTTTCACGTAAAGAAGGAACAACTTACTCGATTAGAAGATGGTGAGAGAATGATTGAGTTCTTCTCATTTAGGGAAAGAGTTAACACGAAAAATAAAAAACTAGGGATGAAGGTAGGGGTGAAAGTAGGGATGAAAAGTAACAAGGACAAGAAAAAACACGCCAAATGTAAGAAAGTGATAGAAGAAAAATAGATAGAATTCGAAGAAAACAAATTTCGCTTTCCCCAGGGACGCACTTTACGACTCATATCCATAAACTCAAACTCTGGATTATCTCCTAGTGCCCGTCATCGGTCACGTACCCGCGGAACACCAACTTTTGAAGAAAGAGTTTATGGTCTGTTTGCTCGGGATTCAGCACATACTGGCAATGAAGTGCACACCCTGGGTGAAAGCAAGCAATAAAATACGGGCTAAAATATAATTTCTAATTCTAAAAGGTTATTTCAAATTTTTCCAAAAGGTTCGTTTTTCCCGAAATTAATACGATTATTTATTCGCGCAATTGTTAGGCGCAAACAGGACTCATTGGTGTTTTCCCTTAACCCTTCAATTATAATTGATATCATAATTATTATTCTTAATTTTGAAATTATTTTTGACGATTCAAATCCTTTAGTAGGTATTCGAATCCTTTTGTTAGAATTGGAATCCTTTTATAAATATTCGAATCCTGTTATAAATATTCGAATCCTTTAATGAATATTCGAATCCTTTTATAAGGATCCAAATCACCCACATTTGGATTCGAATACGAGTCCTCTTAAAAAAAATGTGACGAATCCGGATCACGAATCCAGTTTAACTAAAGTATTTGAATGTGAGTGCCTCCTTTGAATCCTCTTAAAGGAATTCGAATCCAGCATTGGGATCCTGAATGATTCGAATCCAGACCAGCTCTGAAACATACAGAGTTCTGACATTTCATTTTGTTCCCTTGTAAAATTTTAAAAATAGGACTCATTTGGGGCTTTCCCTTCAATTACAATTGATATCATAATTATAATTCTTAATTTTGCAAAAAAACTAACCAGCTCAAGTTATGTAAATAACGAATATCGGATCTAAATTTATCTAATCTATTGTCTTCAAATATGCCTTTGAAGAAGATGTGAGGTTTTTCACAAATATTCTAAATCGCCATGTATACAAAAATCTATAGTTTGTGACGTTCACAACTTCAATTTAGCTAATTGTTCCTGGTCCAGCTCACTCAGTACGAAGGGTGGGTTCTGTTTTTTTTTCATTTATGTTTTTGGCGCCACGTAATTTACAGGAACATCTGGAGTAATCTTAATTGTTTAAATTACGAAATAACAACTAAGATAAGAATTTGTTATAAATTGAATTTTGGGCTAATTTTTATTTTCCAAATTGTGAGTTAATATTAGAAGTTAGCCAATTGCAATGCTACATGACCTAATTCTCGAGTGCACTGGAGAATACATTATTTATATACTATAGGCTAATATACTAAAGAGGTTCATTAATTATGAATAATTCAATTTGAAAAATAAACACAATATAAAAGTTTCTTGGGGCTTATCTGTATCCTGGGCAAGAGTAATTATAGCAGTATCCTCCACTTGGGATTGCGGTTGAAGACTAATTCATTACGGTTCAATTTCTTGATTTTTTCTTCAAGCACGGACATGTTCTTGATTTTCTCTTAACAATACTCTTCAAGCACGGACCGGTGACCCGGTGACTTCAACTCCTCATCTTGCCTTCACTGCTGAAACCCTTCAACTCCTCATCTGGCCGTTAGTGCGGTGGTTGTTTTCTACCAACCACCGCACTAACGGCCAGATGAGGAGTTGAAGGGTTTCAGCAGTGAAGGCAAGACAAGGAGATGAAGAGTTTCAGCAGTATTTACATTATATTCAACGGTAATCTTTGAACTTAGGTCTAGCAAGAACCCTTTCTGTAGTCTATGATGTCGTAATACCAACAAACAGTATAGCTCGTGATCGTGATCGTACCAAGTTCACCGCTCACACTTTTTGTTTGATTTTTAACTATTATTATTTTTTTTTCACAGATTTTCTAAGGCAGCCTTTTCAAATAAAAACATACGAAAAACATTAAAGTAATTAAAAATCTTACCCTCACAAGTTTTGTGAAACAGAGCGAATCTCATTATTCTGACGGTACGATTAACGGATAATGATAGAATTTCAGTTATAGTCTCTAATAAAACAGTGTGTTCCATAATATTTAGATTTATACACAAACAGAACTAATCCGCATCGAATTAGTGTGGTTAGCACTGGGGCACAGATAATTGGAATCATCGAGCTTAAGTTTATCTTGGATTAAATTAATCCAATTACGTTTAACCGTTTGTGTAAATGCACACCATTAATTTTGAATCTCTCATTTTCAGAAAAATCCATTAATGTTATCCATATTATGTCGACGTTCAACATAAATGTGAATCAGCATAAAATAAATCAAATAATCTCCTATTTCATAAAAATCCAATAACGCAATCCGTATAACAAAAAAGTCGTTTAAAAATGAAATTAAATCAACACCACTAAACAAGATAAATTAAAATTCAAAACTATTTGAATTCGAGAAAATAAGCTTACGCTTTTTATAGTTTGCATACTTTAAATATAATATATAAAATTGCGAAAGTTGTCTTATTAATTAAGACATTGTTGCATTTTCACGAATAGTTTTTTCGTAACAGCACCACCAATTCTTAACATCTTAATCTATAAAAATCTATTATTCAATCTATTTTACGTAAAATAAATTGACTTTTAAAATAAATTTAAATTAGCACCGTCAATAATTAATCTACTTTATTTATGCCCAGTATTATAAACGATTATTAAATCATTAGATAACTATTTGTGGAGTAAATTTATTTACCTAGTAAACTAATGGGCAAATAAAATTGCCTGTTATAAAGCAAACCTACCAAATAAATAGCAAATCTAGAAATAAATAATTTAATTCGTAGATTACAGACTGAAAATATACATTTGCATTGTGGCCATAGCTGGAACCACCAATTTGTTAAATTGAATTGTCAATATTTCAAATTAAATTGTCAATCAAATTGGAAATTTAGTATAATTCCTTATAATTATAGAGAATAACCGTGGAATAGGACAGAATTACACAGAACAAGAAAAAGAAAGCTTATTAGAAATTATAAAAGTCTTGAACGAGTGTTTTCCACTCCCAGGCTAAGCATGAAGTAAAATTTCGAGTTTAGAGAAGCCTGAAAATTTGGTTTAGTCGCGTAGCGCGAAGCGCGGAGCGGCCAAACCAAATTTTCAGCCTTTTCTAAACTCGAAATTTTACTTCATGCTTAGCCTGGGAGTGGAAAACACTCGTTTTTTCGTAACAGCACCACCAATTCTTAACATCTTAATCTATAAAAATCTATTATCCAATCTATTTTACGTAAAATAAATTGACTTTTAAAATAAATTTAAATTAGCACCGTCAATAATTAATCTACTTTATTTATGCCCAGTATTATAAACGATTATTAAATCATTAGATAACTATTTGTGGAGTAAATTTATTGATCTAGTAAACTAATGGGCAAATAAAATTGCCTGTTATAAAGCAAACCTACCAAATAAATAGCAAATCTAGAAATAAATAATTTAATTCGTAGATTACAGACTAAAATTATACATTTGCATTGTGGCCATAGCTGGAACCACCAATTTGTTAAATTGAATTGTCAATATTTCAAATTAATTTGTCAATCAAATTGGAAATTTAGTATAATTCCTTATAACTATAGAGAATAACCGTGGAATAGGACAGAATTACACAGAACAAGAAAAAGAAAGCTTATTAGAAATTATAAAAGTCTTGAACGAGTGTTTTCCACTCCCAGGCTAAGCATGAAGTAAAATTTCGAGTTTAGAAAAGCCTGAAAATTTGGTTTGGTCGCGTAGCGCGAAGCGCGGAGCGGCCAAACCAAATTTTCAGGCTTTTCTAAACTCGAAATTTTACTTCATGCGCCACGCGTACAAGACACGGATTTCAAATAAAGTTCACTTGTTCACAATATTTCAGTGTTTTTAGTGCTTAATACGCGTGGCGCATGAAGTAAAATTTAGAGTTTAGAAAAGCCTGAAAATTTGGTTTGGTCGCTTCGCGCTTCGCGCTACGCGACCAAACCAAATTTTCAGGCTTTTCTAAACTCGAAATTTTACTTCATGCTTAGCCTGGGAGTGGAAAACACTCGTTTTTTCGTAACAGCGCCACCAATTCTTAACATCTTAATCTATAAAAATCTATTATCCAATCTATTTTACGTAAAATAAATTGACTTTTGAAATAAATTTAAATTAGCACCGCCAATAATTAATCTGCTGTATTTATGCCCAGTATTATAAACGATTATTAAATCATTAGATAACTATTTGTGGAGTAAATTTATTTACCGAGTAAACTAATGGGCAAATAAAATTGCCTGTTATAAAACAAACCTACCAAATAAATAGCAAATCTAGAAATAAATAATTTAATTTGTAGATTACAGACTAAAATTATACATTTGCATTGTGGCCATAGCTGGAACCACCAATTTGTTAATTTCAATTGTCAATATTTCAAATTAAATTGTCAATTAAATTGGAAATTTAGTATAATTCCTTATAATTATGGAGAATAACCGTATAATAGGACAGAATTACACAGAACAAGAAAAAGAAAGCTTATTAGAAATTATAAAAGTCTTGAACGAGTGTTTTCCACTCCCAGGCTAAGCATGAAGTAAAATTTCGAGTTTAGAAAAGCCTGAAAATTTGGTTTGGTCGCGTAGCGCGAAGCGCGGAGCGGCCAAACCAAATTTTCAGGCTTTTCTAAACTCGAAATTT
Source organism: Philonthus cognatus (assembly GCA_932526585.2). Taxonomy (NCBI): domain Eukaryota; kingdom Metazoa; phylum Arthropoda; class Insecta; order Coleoptera; family Staphylinidae; genus Philonthus; species Philonthus cognatus. The sequence goes on from OW052244.1 coordinate 99,847,382, forward strand.
TACTTCATGCGCCACGCGTACAAGACACGGATTTTAAATAAAGTTCACTTGTTCACAATATTTCAGTGTTTTTAGTGCTTAATACGCATGGCGCATGAAGTAAAATTTCGAGTTTAGAAAAGCCTGAAAATTTGGTTTGGTCGCTTCGCGCTTCGCGCTACGCGACCAAACCAAATTTTCAGGCTTTTCTAAACTCGAAATTTTACTTCATGCTTAGTCTGGGAGTGGAAAACACTCGTTTAAAACTTTAAATTTAACTAATTTTAAAAAAGCGTATGCATAAGTACAAAAATTCCTGGTTATGTCTGATTTGAAAAACTCTAGGTTTTAGACTCCTTAGAATGTCTTATGGTTTGAATTAATCACTGTCAGGGAAGATACTATGAGCGAACTTAAATCTGACACTGATGATATGGTAGACATGATAACTGTAATGAAATTAATAAATACAAGTAGCAGAATCTAAAGTAATTATAATAATATGATACACTTGTGATTTTTAACTGTCAATTTATTTAGAGAATAAAATTTACTTGGCAGAAAAACAAACAAATAATTGACTGGGGAGATTTATTAGCCAAATAAAATTATTTTGTGTTTATAATACCGAAATCTTTGGAATAAATTAATTTATTCCTAAAGTTAATTTTATTTAGGGAATAAAACGTTTTATAATACATTAATAAAATAAAACACTTTTCAAACCTTACTTTCAAAGCTCACTTTACAATCCTCAAAGCCAAAATCAAGAATCGGGCGGTTCATTTTAAAGGTCTGACCTTCAAACAAGAAGGAATTAACACAAAACAGCCGTTCATATATATAAGATGATATGCCGCCCCTTACTTGACTATGCCGCTATCCTCTTCCACAATCCCCATCCTACTACACACAAGTCTCCGAAATATCGGCCCTGAGAGTGCTTACCAAAATCCGTCACCCCCAAAACCCACTGCACAATCCCGCCAACCTCCTGCTGTACGAACTAACAAAAGTTACCCCAACCGAAACCCGCCTATCCTATTTAGCTGAGAAATTTGCCTCATACCCCACTATTTATAATCTCCTATACCCTTTATGCATTCCTCGAAACCATAACATCACTCCTAAACGTAAACGTTTTACCTCCACAATTCATGATTTTATCATTTCATAACTCTAGTGATCACGACAATTAAATTCATTTAACTAGACAAAGGACGACATTAGCAATCAAGACATTTCCTACACAATAACTGACAAGGACAGATGTCTATAATTCCAGGCGGAAAGACCAACGGTCGATAGCCAATTGGCAGATTATTTAATTTTTATGTTATTTAATTGTATTATTATTCAAACAAGATAAATTCAAATTCAAAACTATTTGAATTCGAGAAAATAAGCTTACGCTTCTTATAGTTTGCACACTTTAAATATACTATAAAAAATTACGAAAAAACTATTCGTGAAAATGCAAACAGTGTCTTAATTAATAAGACAATTTAAGACGATAAATATTCATTGAAACAACTACTTCCCGTGCAAATACACATCCGGAGGTGTATTTGCACGGGAAGTAGTTGTTTCAATGAATATTTATCGTCTTAAATTGTCTTATTAATTAAGACACTGTTTGCATTTTCACGAATAGTTTTTTCGTAATTTTTGTATTATTATTGTTACCAAAATTTGCCAATAAAGATTTATATATATATAAAACACTTTAACTTTGTTTGTATTGCACAATATTTTTATTTTCGTGACTGCAGTTTCGGCAACTCAACTTGCCATTATCAAACAGAGTCTCTGTTTTGAAAATGGCAAGTTGAGTTGCCAAAACTGGAGTCACAAATAAATAAAAATACTGTGTTATAGAAACAAAGTAGTGTTTTATTTTATTGAATTAACATGTATAACGAAGTTGAAGCCTCCACCGTTAACTACTTTATTTAGTTTATTACGTGAAATTAGTTGCCGTTTACATTAAATTCAAAACATTTCGACAACATTTAGAGAAATGTATATTTATGAAATTTACATTTCTCTAAATTTTGTCGAAATGTTTCGAATTTAATTTGAACGTCAACTAATTTCACGTAATAAATTAAATAAAGTAGATTAACTATCCTGTCGGAAAAGAGCACCGAATCCACTCGCAGCGCTTGATCCGTACGTGAAATAGGTAAACAGGGCACACTTAAAATCCGCAGATTAACCCGGGAGTGAGATCATCTCAAGATTAAGATCTAATTTAACTCGGATGAGAAGGGTCCTTCCCTCGCAATCTAATTCACCTACCCGAATCGATTCATCGCGACCAGAACTCACGCATACAATTATTTCGTTAATTGGAAAGAGGAATTAAATAAAATTAAGAAATATGCAATATTCCTTACCTTATTGATATATTAAATTTAATACTTAGAATTAATATTATACTATAGTTTTAAAACTGTGAACTAACATCTACTAATACCAATAATGTCTATTGAAATGCAGCCAATGTATTTTAATAGAAATTAAGACAGCTCATTAATAGATTTTGATATAAAGAAAACACTAACATTTTTATACCACTTTTATTTTACTTTCGTGACTAGTTTCAATTACACGTTAATCATTTTCAAACTAAGTACTTAAAACACGGGTTACACAGGTATATATACTAAATCTAAAAAACTTTGAAAAGAGGGGTGTACATCAGGTCAACCTGGTCGTTAAGGATGGAAATTCCCGGATTGATTTTTGTTTTGTGGATTTCAAGGGCTTCTAGTAAATCCATTTGTCTACCTTTTTCGGTGAGATGGACAACCGAAAGTGCATCTTTGCTGAAATTATGGCTTGTTTCTAACAAATGATTCGCAAAAGTTGAATTGTCATGTTTTAACTTGTACGATCTATAATGTCCCTTTAATCGGGTTTGAAAATTACGACCTGATTGTCCGATGTGCACTTCTGTGCAATAAAATTAAGTACAAGTCTTATAACTATTTTTCACAATATTCTAGTTGTGTAATTGTGGGTCTGTTTTAATTGCCTAGCAGCAGTTTCAATAAATTATAAAACACCATAACACTTCTTTTCTGCTCACAACGTTTCTTACTCTGAATACAGTGTCTTTACTGATGTTAACCAATCGAGCAATTTGTCTAATGGAAAAACCATCTTCCATTTTAGTTAGAATTCGAATTTTTGAATTGTTGTCTAAATGACGCGGCATTTTGACACTAAGAAAATTGACATATTTACGTAACTAGGAAACTCATCATGTCCGGTTTAAACTATAACATATTGTGTGTACTTAATTTTATTGCACAGAAGTGTACGCTCCTCCACAATCTGGACATGTTAATTTGTAAATTCCTGACACACATAATATTAATTGGAGTTTTTGCATTAAAAATTAAGTTACAGAGTTTAGTATTCGATCTAAACACAATGTCAATGTCTCGTTTTTTTTTTTAATATTTTTAATTTTTAAACTAATTGGACCAAAAAATGTTAAAATTTTATATGATTTGTTTTCTGTAGCTGGGCTGATGGCGTATATGTAATTTTGAATTTGTTTTGATTGAAATTTATTAATTAATTTGTATATTAGTTGTTCGGAATAATTATTCGGACTAAACTTTTAAGTGTTTTCTTTATATCAAAATTGAAAATGTACCACGAAATAAACGCCTCCAAAATTCAAGAATTCATTAATAGATGTTTGTAGCAGTTCTAAAATAATAGTACAATCTTAATTGAACTATACAGGCTCATTTTAAGACAATAGGCTAAATAAATGTAGGTACGGTTTTAATTATTTAGAAAACCACAGCTGATTTAAATTTTGCGAAATGAGAAATTAATATTTATACAGTTTATTAATTTAAATATAACTGAATAATTAAAAATATAATAATTAAAATTGGTTAAAGTTACGTCGATTGTATTTTTGCCTATTTCATCCCTGATTTGTTTTCTTCTCGGGAAACATAAAACTCTAAATTAGTTTCCTGTTAATCCGGGGACTCCTCTCTACAATTTTGGATCGAAATTCATTAAAAATATATAGAGCTTAATAGTTTACAATTAGGATTCAATACTGAAGATTTTGGGATTGTTATTTATGTTCTATTAACAAGAATCCGTCATTATTTTTATGAAAAAAGTAACTTAATTTTTTACCTTTTTTTACACTTGTTAACATGAACATTTCTAATGAAAGACGTGTCATTAGAAATTTTCATGTTATCAAGTGTAAAAAAAGGTAAAATATTAAGTTACTTTTCTCATAGAAATAATTCTTGTTAATAGAATATAAATAACAATCCCCAAATCTTCAGTATTGAATCCTAAAATGGGACATAGGATGTAATTTAAATTTTATTGGTTAACAAAGATGTTTACACAAAGGTTAAAATACGTATGAATGTCCAAAATAACTTTTTGATATTGATATTTGCTCAGAAGGACATTTAAAAATGTTACAAGAGTAACTCGCGTGAAACAATGTTTTCAAGTGTAGTTCAAAATATACTACTAAGCCAATATGCTAAAGACGTATATTCTGAACTTCACACCGAATCAGTGTTTTATACGCGTGGCGCATGAAGTAAATTTATCTCGGGCCGCTGCGCTGCGCGACTCGGGCCGCTGCGCGACCCTCGACAAATTTTCACGGGGCTTTTCTAAACTCGAAATTTTACTTCATGCTTAGCCTGGGAGTGGAAAACACTCGTTTAAAGCTTCAAATTCAACTTAAAAAAAACAAGGAGTATCTAAAGATTTGCAGAAAATAGGCTAAATTTGGAATACGTATACTTTTTTTAAAGTTCAATTTGAAGCTTTAAACGAGTGTTTTCCACTCCCAGACTAAGCATGAAGTAAAATTTCGAGTTTAGAAAAGCCCCGTGAAAATTTGTCGAGGGTCGCGCAGCGACCCGAGACAAATTTTCTGGGCTTTTCTAAACTCGAAATTTTACTTCATGCGCCACGCGTATAAAACACATATTTCAAGTGAAGTTCGAATATATATATACATTTCACGATATTTGAGTGTTTTATACGCGTGGCGCATGAAGTAAAATTTCGAGTTTAGAAAAGCCCAGAAAATTTGTCTCGGGTCGCTGCGCGACCCTCGACAAATTTTCACAGGGCTTTTATAAACTCGAAATTTTACTTCATGCTTAGTCAGGGAGTGGGAAACACTCGTTTAAAGCTTCAAATTCAACTTGAGTGTATTCTACTCCCAGACTAAGCAGGAAGTAAAATTTCGAGTTTAGAATAACCCCGTGAAAATTTGTCGAGGGTCGCGCAGGGACCCTCGACAAATTTTCTGGGCTTTTCTAAACTCGAAATTTTACTTCATGCGCCACGCGTATAAAACACAGATTTCAAGTGAAGTTCGAATATATATAAATTTCACGATATTTGAGTGTTTAATACGCGTGGCGCATGAAGTAAAATTTCGAGTTTAGAAAAGCCCAGAAAATTTGTCTCGGGCCGCTGCGCGACCCTCGACAAATTTTCACGGGGCTTTTCTAAACTCGAAATTTTACTTCATGCTTCGTCTGGGAGTGGAAAACACTCGTTTAAAGCTTCAAATTGAACTTAAAAAAAACAAGGAGTATTTGCAGAAAAACAAAGGTGTTTGCTCAAAGGTTAAAATGCGTATGAACGTCCAAAATAGCTTTTTGATATTGATATTTGCTCAGAAAGACATTTAAAAATGTCACAAGAGTAACTTTTAACATTTCCAGTAGTCCTAAAAAAACTTAACGCATTTTCAATATCCCTTGAAAAATCTATATTATTGCCGTATACAGGGTGATTCTTAATATATTCGACACATTTTGACGGCTGATTCCTGCAGTTATTTTGATCATAAAAGCTCATATACATCAATATATAATAAAGTAAGTTTGGTTTCATAGAACACCGCTCAACCTCACTTCCATTATTAATCCTCACATCGAATTGCCAAACAACACACCTCGAAAACCAGAAGTCAGCCATCGCATTTCTAGACATCCAGAAAGCATACGATTCAGTATGGCATCGAGGTCTGTTGTTCAAGTGCAATTTGCTAGGAATTCCTTCTTATTTAATTCAAATCCTCGACAGTTTCCTGAATAACCGATCCCTAAAAATCCGAATCCGAAACTCCTATTCTCAATCATTCACTCCCCAGCAAGGTCTCCCCCAAAGTTCACCACTCTCCCCGATATTATACAATATATTTGTCCACGACCTATACAACCCTGACCCATTATATATTAATCCCTCCGCGTACCCCCTCCTATATGTAGACGACACAGCTTTGATAGCTCACGCTCCCACATTACCTAAAGCCTTAAGCACCCTGCAAGAGCTAATAGATTCCCTACAAACCTGGTTTGCGAAATGGAGAATATCCATAAATCCAAATAAAACGCAACTCCTTATTCCCTTCCACCGGCCTTCAACTTCTCTATTCCATATCCTAGTAAATAACCAACGCATCTCAACATCTCCCCATTGTAAATACTTAGGTATAACATTCGACCCCAAACTTACCTTTTCAACACATACCCAACACCTAAAAGCCAGCGTAAAGAGCAGGGCTCGTCATTTTAGAGCTCTGACTTATAAAAATGAGGGCATCTCCACAAAAACCTATGTGCAAATATACAGTATGATATGCCGTCCCCTGCTCGAATATGCCCCTATCCTGTACTACAATTCCCGTCCCTCTATCTTAAATAACCTTCAAGTTACAGAGCGCTCTGCTCTGCGAGTCCTAAACAAAATCCGATACCCCAACAATCTCTTACATAATCCTCCAAACGCACTCCTCTATGACATTTGCAACATTCCTCCTATTAGCCAACGCCTTGAAATTCTATCCTTAAAATTTGCCACTAATCCTAACATTCCGAATATTATTCAACACCTCTGTATTCCCCGCAACCCCAACATCGAACCAAAATATAAATTCCCAGTAACGACAATTCACCAATTTATCTCATCTAATCACCCGGACTTGGACAACGACGTTAGTGATCATGACTTTTAAAAAACCGACATGTACTTGACAAAGACAGGCTAAAAGACCCCTTGTCGATAGCCTATTTATGAGTTTTGTGTAATATTTTATTAAGTATTAAGTTATGTTCAAAATTCATAAATAAAGATATATATATATATATATGTATATATATATATATATATATATATATATATATATATATATATATAATAAAGTAAGAGTGTTTTGTACGATTGTATGATGTCTCCTGGTTTTAAGACACAACCGGTAGTTTTGGAAATGGCGTTTAAATAAAATATTAGTTTCGAAAGAACGTTATATACTCAATGACATTAGAAGCGTAACACCCAGAAGGAGTTATTATTTTAACTTGATTTTTTGCCAGTATGGTAGTCTTACATCAAGAATAAAATGATTACATTTTCAAGGAATTTTATTAAAAAACAATCTAAAAAAAATTAATAATGTGTTTGGCGACCCCTTTGCTGTATACACTCCTGTAGACATCTGGGCATCGACAAAATGAGATGGTCGATGTCTTCTTGAGGCATCTCGTTCCAAGCAATTTGAATTTCATCGATCAACTGTGCTAGAGTCTGTGGAGGATGGTGCAAAGAGAATATTCTTCTTCCCATGATATCCCACACATGTTCAATGGGATTTAAATCCGGCGAACGGGGCGGCCACGCCAAAACATTAACACCAGCTTCATTAAGAAAGTTCATAGTTCGACGAGCAATATGGGGACGTGCGTTATCTTGTTGAAAAAGTACGTCTGGGCGGCCATCTAAATAAGGCAACAAAGTCGGTCGTATGACGTCTTCAACATAACGCGCAGCTGTCATACTGCCTCGAATGAATACAAGAGGTGATCGACTACCATAAGCAATAACCCCCCAAACCATTACTCCAGCAGTCCTGTGTACATGCCTCTCAATAGCAAACCTAAGCTCAGGTCGTTCTCCACGGTAGCGTCGTACCCTTCTACGGCCATCATGCGTGCCTAGACAAAATCGTGATTCATCGCTGAATACGACATCGTGCCATTCTGCCTCCCAATGCTGCCGTTCTCTGCACCAGTCCAACCTTTTGCGACAGTGTCTCGCTGTTAAAGGAAGCACTAATCTTGGACGGTACGAAAGAAGCCCAAAGGATTGAATGCGACGATATAAGGTTCGCATACTAACGGGCCTACCTTCTTCTCCAATCCATTGATCACCGATTTGGCGCGTAGTAGCGAAACGGTCTCGCAGGGCTATTTGTCTTAAGCGCCGATCTTGACGTTCTGTGGTACGCCTTGGTTGACCAATTGGTCTTCTTCTTGCTCCTCTACCTTCTTCTGTCCATACCTGATACACACGTATTACAGTTGTTGCAGTGGAATCAATACGGCGGGCAATTTCGCGATAGGGCATACCGACATCTCGATAAGCAACAACTCGACCCCGGTCAAAATCGCTCAAATGGTGATATTGTGGACGTCTTCGGACTCGAGGCATTTTATTTAAGCTTAACACACTCAACGGAAACACGAAAACTAAAAACATCTGTACTCAACAGCTCATATAAATTGTTCTATCAAAAAAGAAAAAGTGAAATATTTTTTTTTTCACAATAAATATAAAAGGCACAAGGTTGAAATTGTTATCAATGTATGCTTTAAATATAGTCACTCTGTTGCTAAAATATGAATTCAAAAAAATCATTCCTTCTTGGTGTTACGCTTCTAATGTCATTGAGTATATTTAAACACCGAAAAGGTAATAATGTATTACAATTTCAAAGAATAAGAATAAAAAGTATGAAGGTTTCTTGTCTGGTGACAAAATATTTGTGAGAAAAATATAGAAAATAGAAATTTCGAATCTAAAAATAGGTGGGGGTGCGGTATTTGGAGCATGTTTAGAAAAGAAGCGTTGGAGGTTGAAATGCAGATTTAGGGGTTCGAGCAAATAATCTCGAAACCTGGCGTCCCGTTACTTTCAGATGTCAGCGTGTCCGTTCGTGACATTTGGAATTAGGGTTTATTTATTGCTCAAACAAGTGCCCCTCAAACGCATCATAAAAAATACAATTTAGTAAAAGTTATTCACTCCTGAACTCCTGATTCACTCCTGAACAAAGAGTATATACAAAAATATGTCAAGCTGTTTTAAACATTATTCATATACATTTTTATGATCAAAATAACCCCAGGAATAAGCATTTAATATTTCTCGCATTTATCAAGAATCACCCTGTATACTCGTCTTACTTATTTTACTAAAGACTTTTGTACCCTTATTTTTATTGTCTATTCAAAGTGTGAAGGGTGCATATGGGAATAATATAAGGGTGAAAAGTATATCGATCGTGAAATTCCTCCAGGTTAACATGCGACTCGATCATTTTCGTAACCACCCTACGAAATGACCACCCCCATCCCTCCCACATATACACCTCGACTCCATTCCATTCTGCATAACGTCAATGGGGAGTTGGGGCCCTAATGTGGTTTTCTTGTAGGGCCTAATTTACAGCCCCTTTGAATTATTTCCTCTCGAAAATTTTAGATTAATATTAACGAGACCTATATTTATGTGATAATTGTTTTATAACGCCCTTTGGATTAAATTAATTACAATAATAAAGTTAAAATACGGAATAATAGTTATAATTTGGAAGAAATGTAAAAATAGAAATTAGTAGTGTTGGTCTTCTATCTACTTTTTTGACATAATTTTGATAATTTCTTTTAAATAAAAAATTCAAGTATGAACCTACGTTAAGACATTTAAATACCTGTTATATTTTGTAGTTTATCCATGAGAAACTGCAATATGGAGAAATGAAATACTATTTTTTTTTAAATTTACAAAAGGGAGAAATAGACAGTATTGATTATTAAAAAAAAAAGCAATTAAAACACTGAAACAATTGAAAGCTGTAGAATAAAAGAAATGAAACAAATAAGTGTATAATTAACACAACCTAGTTAAGTCAACAATAATCATCAAAACTGCCAAATTCAATAACAATATTTAAATTGACAAATTCAATATAAAATGATAAACACTTTCAAAATTGAAAAATCAATAAGAATGTGAATTTTAGAAAATGAGATTATTTTCGTCCGGTTACACTAGTAATAAATTTACCTTGAAATTATAATGGGTCGTTGGGAATGTATTTTTGCATTAAGCAAAAGATGAGGTGGAATAAAAGAAATGAAGATAATTTTTTAGATTACAACGATTAAAAGCACAACTGGGGAAGGCCGATTAGATTTACCACTTCGAAATATTCACCAGAAGAAGGAAATCTTATGGAAACATCCACACTATTTTTGCCACCCGTCAACATTACGGGTGGCAAAAATAGTGTAGATTTTTCCATAGGGTTTTCTTCTTCTGGTGAATATTTCGAAGTGGTAAATCTAATCGGTCTTCTTACTTTTTTGACATAATTTTGATAATTTCTTTTAAATAAAAAATTCAAGTAAGAACTTACGTTAAGACATTTAAATACCTGTTATATTTTGTAGTTTATCCATTAGAATATACAACTTACATTAAATACAATGTTCTTAATGTTATTGTAAATATTTTTTTTTTATAACCAGTCGTGTTCGTTTTGTTTTCAAAGCCCACTTTAATAAAAAAAAAAAAAAAAAAATCAAATTTGTACAAGAAACCTCCGCATTCTACAGAGACCGTGTGGATGTTTTGATCGCGTCCTGAACATTTTTACTACACATATTTGAAAGAGAAAAAAATTCCACATACAATAAGCTATTTACAAGTATAGGCTGAATAAAAAATAATCGAGAAAAATTACTTTGAAATTTTATAATGTCAGCTTATGCTAACGACATTTGAATAAAAATAAATTCGTTTAACTGCCAGTTTTATGATGTTCTCGTCGCATAGACATCTTTTACTAATTAAAAATGTATGTGCACAATTTTGGCATGTAAGTAAGGTTTCTTTATGAAAATACCATTTTTATTAAATTGACATTTAAAAATTTTAAAGTAATTTTTCTTGATTATTTTTTTATTACACTTATACTTGTAAATAGTATATTATATGCAAAAATTGATTCTCTTTCAAATATGTCTTGTACAAATTTTTGACTTCTATTTAAAAAACTGGTCGATGACGTCATAACTCTTACACGAATCACCCTGTATGTGATTTTAGTATTTTACCAAACGTGTAATTAAAAATAAAAATCGATCTGTCCTAGGATTTTTCTTTAAACTTTATAATTTAGATTTTAATGAATTTGTGCATTACTTTTCGGAAGCACTGTATTATATGTTATTATACGGCACTACGCTGATTATACCGGTCTACGATAAATTAACGCAGCATAGCTTTTATTATGTGTTGAAGAGTAATAAATATACAATAAATATACAACCAATTTCTGGTCTTCTGTGCCAGCCCTTTGTTCTCTTCTGTGGCATTTATTGTTAGCAACACATCCAGTCTGTTCAAAAGCTCGAACAATTCTTGAAATTATTGTACAATGTGAAATTTTCCGGTTTTCAAAATTTGCCACAAATAAATGAACAGTATCTCTTATCGAGTTGCCACCGTATACCCATTTAATAATTTGTATTCTCTCTTCCAGAGTATAAGACATCGCAGCAGTTGACAGCTGCAAATTTGAAGTAAAATTTGACAAACAGTATAACATTTATTTTCGAATGTGTAGGCATGGTAACAATGATTATCACGATTCGTCTGTTGTAAATTTTGTCTTTCTCTTACTTCAGAAAATCTTATTGTACTGTATTAACCTATGGATTTTGCTATGCTGCGTGAAAAATTGCTGTACGGTATCTTTAAATGTGTGTGCTTTTATGTTTTGTATTTACTTGATTTTATAATATTACATATATGTTTTGACGTGTGTACATCTATGCTTTTAACACTAATAAATTGAAATTGATGTTACAAATGTTGGATGCACTACGAGTATAAAAATTAGCAAATATTTTTAAAATAATTTTATTTAAAAATTGCTAATTTTAATTATTTTAAAAACTACAAACTTAACCTGTAAATGCACGCAGTTTAATAAATGAATAGTTAATGACTCAATTTGCAGGTTGCGACGCTACTTTTTAGCTATTTAAAAATGTACTTACCGCTCGACCAGACTAACCCAGTGAAGAAGGGAGGGTTCAAAGAAAGAAAGTAAAATAAGGGGGCCACGTGATTAACGGGCGGTAAGAAATAGCTATACTACAAAAAGGAAAAACCACGAACCTTGATTTTTAACAATACGTCTATTTAATTTTCTAACCCCAACATAAAATACATTGTATAAAAGAAATTAAATTGAATTAACGTTTTCCTTTTTAGGCTTACCGAAAGGTAAAATAATATTGATTAGATAAAGAAAATATATAATTAATTAATACGAAATGAAGCTAGATGTAGATACATAAATAAATTCAAATTTAACTCGGATTTATCTGAGTTAAGTTATTAAATATGATCAAAATTAATCTTAAATATTTCAAACTATTTCAATACACTTTTGGTAGATAAATATACGTATATATACCTTTACATAATCATACACATATAAGAAAATAACTATAACCTTAATATTTCTTAAGCAATAAGAAAAATACCCTATTATGTTATTTTAATATTTTCTACTTTGGCATTAAGCCCAAATAATAATCAATTACTCAAATTATCAAATACTTATTGAATTTAATTTTATTAATAATAAAAGTTTTACTATTATTTCTGGTAATAATAATTAAACAATCTCCCACAACAGAATAATAAATCAATTCCCGAATTTTCTTTTAAGATTACAACGAAATAAAATAATAATGAACCTTCTATTTACTTTGAAAACCCTAGTAATTTAGCAATTATTTTATTTTTAAATAATAAACAAAAATATTAATAATGTCCACAAAACCTAACCTTTTTCTATTATAATAAATTCCTTTTTTTTTATTAAATACCCTATTAATAATAATAGTTCAGAATATATACCTTTTTAATAATAATTTAATAATTCAAGAAACCCAGTGATTAAATTTGTCTTCGTTTAATTAAATATTTCGTAGAAGAAAAAAAAATACGTAAAGAGATAAAAAGTACTTATCGAATTTTCTCGACTCTCTGCACCTTTCTTCTCACAGTTTTCCTTCCACAGCTTTCCTTCACAACTTTCCTTCCACCGCTTTCTGTCCCTTTCCGTAACTCTCGAAATACGTCCTAGCCAAAGATTTCCTATTCGACCTCTCCAGATTTTCTCGACACGTGACCTCCACTGATAATGAAAACAGCAACCACGTTCTCCGCCGAAATCCAAATCTCATCGAATTAGCCAATCCAACCAAACGAAAATGATTGTCGCCAGGAAACTTTTAGTCCGGTTAATAAAACCTAAGATAATTCCCTATCCATTAGATAAGAATTTCTACCACAAGAGTTTCGCTTACCTCAAAGATGGAGTGAGGCTTTCCAAACGTACGCACAGTTTACTCCGCTTTACGCGTTGCGAAATTATCACAAGTAACAAGATAACTCACTTTTAAATTAAGAATATTATACTCCCTCGTAAACTTGAGGAAAACACAACGGTTTCAATATTAATTACTCTCAATTTCGTGTGCGCCGCTGATGTACGATGTGGATGCACTTACATCGCCACACGGAAAAAGAATACGCAATTAGAAGATGCGCTCGCCGTGGCCGGCTGGAGTCACAAAAAAAAACTCGTAAAAACAATCGCGCTCGAAAATAACAATTCAAACGCAAATGAAAATACAATTGCCTATATTAATTCATTAGAATTAAAATAAATTAAAGCAAAATTTCATTTATCGAAAATTTCACGTAACAAGGTACAGGATGTCCTGTGGCAAATATCCGATTTTAAAGTGGAATAACTTTTTTATTCTTTATTTTTTTTTATTCAGGTTATTAACAAATCAATATTTATTATGTGCAAGAAATAAGTTCTAAAAAAGAGCTCTGGAAGCATATACTTTGCTCGAAGATACCATCTAAAATACTGCACCCTGTACAGTGGATGCATTGGAAAAATTGTACTTTGAAGAGAATTCCCTGTGAATATACAGGGAGTTTTTCTTTTAAGCATACATATTCCAATTATAGAGTATATTCTGTAAATCTTCAGATATTCGTTTTCTTTTTAGAAGAGTTTAATTTGAAGCTATAAACGAGTGTTTTCCACTCCCAGACTAAGCATGAAGTAAAATTTCGAGTTTAGAAAAGCCTGAAAATTTGGTTTGGTTGCGTAGCGCGAAGCGCGGAGCGACCAAACCAAATTTTCAGGCTTTTCTAAACTCGAAATTTTACTTCATGCGCCACGCGTACTAAACACTGACTGAGTGAAATCTTCATACAATTGGTAAGAGTGAAATAAGTTTAGTATGTTGATTATAATTGTTTAAATTATATATTATTATATTTATATTTTATTATTGTATTATTTGTATTAAATTTTTGTTGTTGTTGTAATTATATTTAGTTAAATATTAATTTGTAAAATGGATTTTCCGTTAAATAAATAAATAAATAAATGACGGGAAAGACATCACCATCATTAGAATTTTAGTCCCTAAAATAATAATATTTTTTTACTATTTGTGTAAGAGAAAAACCAACAGTGATGAATATTTACGTTTGAATTTTATTTGTATAAAAATTCAATATCTAAATTTGAACCAGAATTTTCTTTTTACACCCTAAAATTAAAACGACGTTTATCTTCATATTAAAAATTACTTAAAAAGGAATTGAAAACATTGCGTTTTTTCTTCCATTTAAAATTACTTATAAAGGAATTTAATACGCTGCTTCTTTCCTTTTATTAAAAGTAAAATATAAGTAAACTTTGCAGTTTCCCCTGTAAATTTTTTTACAATAATACATATTTGATGGCTGAAACAAAAAAATACGATTTTTTAGACCACATAATTGATTAATTAAATATACATAAAAAGCTAATTTTTGTATTATCTAC
The DNA here is from genome assembly GCA_932526585.2 of Philonthus cognatus. Classification (NCBI taxonomy): domain Eukaryota; kingdom Metazoa; phylum Arthropoda; class Insecta; order Coleoptera; family Staphylinidae; genus Philonthus; species Philonthus cognatus. The sequence continues at coordinate 99,862,389 of OW052244.1, forward strand.
AACTTTTATTAACAGGACATTTTTGATTTGAAATTTTTCGCGAAAACAATGCTTTTCCTTTGTTTTACATACGGAGGAAAGTAAAAAAAAGTATTTTGAAATATAGATTTTTTTAAATTGAATTAAATTTTATTTATACCGTGTGATTGGTCATACATCTAAAAATAGCATGGGGAATTCCTGCTCACAAAATGTATGTACAAGTATTTAAGTGGTATCAATCGAAAGATACTATTATTGAGGATTTATTGATGGCAAATACTTGCATATTGATGCCGTTTTTTGAGGATAAAATAGTATTTCAATTAGTAACATGTCTGCTCATAATAATACATGTAGGCTGTGAAACGTCAATATAAAATGTTTAGATTTTCATGTTGCGGCACAACATTGACAATTGAAAATATGTCAGAATTGACAATTATGTAAATATTATTAAAAATGAATTCGTTTTATACGAACGAAGAAAGAGTTTTCATCATTAAAATGTTTTATGCCGGCAACAACAGTTTACGGAGAGTTAGAGACATATTTTCCGTACAATTTGAAGGTAGACCAATTCCAACAATTGCAACAATACAACTTTATGTACAAAAATTAGAAACTGCTGCGAGTGTCGGAGCTGAATCTAGTAAAGGTAATAGTAATTTCATTCAGTTTTTTTTATTTAATCGCCGGTGTTTAAAATGTAATTTTTCAGGCAATCGCTCTAGTCAAAATAATTCAGATTTGAAAGAAAGAGTTCTGAGACTAATCAATATAAATTCCAATTTGAGTACTAGGTACATGTCTGGCGAGTGCAATATAAATCATGCATCGGTATTACAAATACTTAAGAAACATAACTTCCATCCGTATAAAGTGCAATGCCACCAGGAAGTTTTACCACTTGACGAAGAAAGTAGGCGTATATTCTGCGAAGAAATGCAAGAAAGATCAAAGCAGGATCGAAATTTCTTTTATCTATTTGTTTTACGGATGAATCAACATTTACCCTAAACAATGAACCCAATCTTCAAAATAATAGATTTTGATCTCAAGAAAATCCTATAATAAAATTGTGACCGATATTAATATAATCATTATTCAATTAATCATAGGTAAGTAGCCATAATAATTGTTAATCAGAAAATCCAAGTGTAACTAAAACTATTAGAATTTAACCTTAAAATCTTACTGTAAAATTTCAAAGTGCTACAAGAAGAAGAAACCGTAAAAGTGAGGTGCGATTTCACAATTGTACACCCATCTAGCCGGTTTGAAGTAACTATACCACAGCGGGAGCTTTTGAAGAAATCATCTGGTATACAGACGGGGCCAGAAATACAAAAGGAACCATGGCTGGAATCTACGGAGGCTGCAACCGGAGCAAATAATTTGCTGTTGCTCTGGTCCTTTGTTGTATACCGATTCCATTATGTGATGAGCACACCCGTCAATGGCGGCTATTTCAGCCTGAAAGATGGAGGCATGTTTCCGCCTCCATTTTCTAGGCTGAAATAGCCGCCATTGACTGGTGTAAACTGGTGCAAAGAGTTAGCCTCGCCGATGGTGCAGTCCAGGCTGGTTATAGCCTGCAGAGACAGACTGGACGCACTGTCGACAACAGTAAAAACACAGCTAGTATAGATACCCAAGGACCAAAGAATTATTGAACACTTGGGGGCCGACTCGCTGGCTAAACAAGAGACATCAGGGCAATTTATAGTACCTGAACCCGCTTTCGGAATACCTCATGAAACCGGAAAGGAAATAATCTGACGCAAGTAAGCACAACTAAACGGAATGAGGCACACAAGACTCTTCCTATATGGTCCGGTACCTAGCATCACATTGATGCTGTCAGGACTGAGTAGAATAAAACTACGAAGAATCACAGGAGTAGTCACTGGACACTATGACTTGAATAAGCACAAACATAAAATGGGATCACGACATAGGGGGCTTTTCTCAAGAAAAGACCCCTATGCCGTGGGTGTTTGGAAGAGGAGGAAACTCCCCAACACCTACTGTTTACATTCAAAGCCTATAAAAGGCAACGGACGGAGCAATTCGGGAAGCTTGTGTTTCCTGAAACAGAGCTCAAGGAAATCCTCTGGCTGAAACTCCTGAACTTCATTGAAGACACATGAGTACACAGGGAGTAAACCATCCAGAGGCGCACAAAAGGTCCACGGTGACTGCAGTGCAGGGATGCTAAGCAACAGCACCTCATGTTACAAACAAAATCTAATGTATTATAATTTGAAATAAAGAAAATAATAAACCTGGTTTTTAATTTTATTTCCTAATAGCGAACATTATTTGTAACAAAGCAAATTTAATTTCTTTCGTTCCAAAAAGGACAAACAACATAATTACAAAGTTTGAATAGCTAGTTAATGAACTTCATCAAAAAACCTCCATATCTTATTTAAAATTCGAATTGAATCCAATCCAACACCCTCGCCGGTTGTAACGAGGGATGAAACGGCGCGATGTTTGATCCTGATTTGCATGTACACACATCAATACACTCCGTGCCATTAATCGCACTTATTTTTTCCCAACACAACAAAACCGGATACAATTGCAATACACATTTAGTATCCATGTATGGTAAATATAAAAAAAAAAACACTTTCAAATGGGATTTATACGACGCAGGCGCCAACCGGAGAGAGCACGTGTTTGGGTAGGAATTGTATATCCGTTCACCTGCCAGTGCAAACGTGCGCTTCGAACAATATTGTGCACGCGCGGGTAGCGTCGCGACGCTTTCCAAAAACAAAATATAACGCAAAAAACCGAGTGGAGTGCGCGGTTTGTGTTGATTTTTTTAAGTTTCGGTCTCGTTTTGGGGAAAAGGACTGCCGTAAGAGCGTTGACACGTGAAGTGAAAGTCTACTGACGGATTGCATTGGATTTGTGTGACATGCAGAAATATTTTGTTGTTTTAGTGGAACGGCCCATGCTGGTTTTGTTCAGTGTTGAGTGAAATTTTTGTGCTGGTATGAATATTGATGATCATTTTGGGAATACATGACAGACTTTTTTTAATTAAATTACAACAATTAATTTTGAACTTACTTCTCATTATTTACTTGGTGAAATATGATAATACACTAGTGTAAATAATATAACTTGGTTTATTTAACTAATAATTTTCCTAAATGAAGTAAACAAACTAAACTTTGTTTTTTTTTAATATGACCAAACTTAAGGGTGTATGTACTGCGAACAGTTGCAGTCTTGTTTTAACAGATATTTAAGTAGTTAAATTCCTTAATCTTCACTGTACTATTTTAATTTTAAACTATTGAAAACGGCACATCGTGCCTGAAATGTACATTTAAAATTAAAATAAAACAGTGAAGATTAGGAAATTTAACTACTTACATATCTATTTAATAATGATTATTTCATCTGCCTGATGAAGCCACTGTGTGGTGAAACATGTTGCAGTGTTCAACAATAAAAGTGAAACCCTCCCAACTGCGTTGTTTTATTTCAAATAGTATTATGGAGTTTCATCATGTATCCGCCACATGATGAAACTCCATAATACTATTTGAAATAAAACAACGCAGTTGGGAGGGTTTCACTTTTATTGTTGAACACTGCAACATGTTTCACCACACAGTGGCTTCATCAGGCAGATGAAATAATCATTATTTCATCTGCCTGATGAAGCCACTGTGTGGTGAAACATGTTGCAGTGTTCAACAATAAAAGTGAAACCCTCCCAACTGCGTTGTTTTATTTCAAATACTTACATATCTATTAAAACAAGACTGAAACTGTTCGCAGTACATACACCCTTAAGTTTGGTCATATTAAAAAAAACAAAGTTTAGTTTGTTTACTTCATTTAAGAAAATTATAAGTTAAATAAACCAAGTTATATTATTTACAGTTTGGTCATAATAAAAAAAAACACTTCACGTAACTCTAACAAGAATATCATTGTTTTATCAGTAGAGTATTTTAAACATCAAATTTTGAGATCTTGGTAAATGATTATCAATGTGACAAATAAATCATATACAACTTTACGCTACAACTTGGAACTTTACAACACATCGAGGAATTTTTTCTTTTACGTATACTTTTACATATTAAATATAAACATTTGTAAAATTAATGAACATGTGATCAAAACTAAGCAGTATATTTTGAACTTCATTTTAAATCAGTGTTTGATACGCGTGGCGCATGAAGTAAAATTTCGAGTTTAGAAAAGCCTAATTTGGCTCGGTCGCTCCGCTTCGCTACGCGCCCGAGCCAAATTTTCAGGCTTTTCTAAACTCGAAATTTTACTTCATGCTTAGTCTGGGACTGGAAACACTCGTTAGAGTCTTCAAATTGAATTTTTTTTAATAAAACCACGAATGTCTGAAAATTTACATTGAAAAATCGTACCATGTATACCTAAAAGAAAGATGTCTTGTATTTAGAACTTTTTAAAAAATTGAACATATAAATAGACAGATAACGAAGGAGGCAGATTTCACAATAAAATACTTTTTACTTTGTCTGTTAAACAATTTTTTATTGAATGTAACTGCAGTTTCCATAAATTTAGCTTGTCATTATTAAACATATAGTAATAACTTCATTTTTTTTCTTGTAATAATTTTTCATCTGGCACTTGGTGAAACATTAGAATATGTAAAGTTATTTAAATTAAAAACACTTGGTATTGTTTCACAAATTAAAACTTTATTCGACTAGTTTCGGTTTGGTAGACCGTTTTCAAAAGAATGTGATAACTTCATATTTGATAATGACAAGCTAAATTTGTCAAAATCGCAGTCATATTCAATAAAAAAAGTGTTATACAATCAAAGTAAAAAGTGTTTTATTGTAAAATTAACATGTATAGGGAAGTAGAAGCCTCCACAATACAGAATTAAAAAAAACAGATATTCCTGAGCAAGGAGTATTTACCTAATCCTCAGAGACATTTTGTTAAATTGGTAGTAGATACAAATAAATTAAGGTGGTGATAGGTACCACCGGTGAACATAAAATATTGGGACAAATCGAAAGTTAAATAATGTCAAACATCACCAAATTAATAACGGTTAAGTCAGGTTTTTTTAAAAGAGCTTATAATATGGGGTGACAATAAAAATATGTAATGAAAGGAATTATCAAAAATAAAGAGATTTTAAAATTTGCCATAACAAATTAATGAACTAACAAGTCCAAAGTTTTACACACACTAAATAAATTTTACGTATCCCAACATTTTATAACCACCGATGGTATATTTGTAAATGTAATCTTTGTTAAATGAATTATCTATTTTATGGATTCATTGAATCGTCATATTACTATCTTATTTCACTTTATATAACCTACAAATTAAAAGCTGATTTACAACATAACATGTAATTAATCTTATCCTAACCTAAAACATACAACCTGCATCATACTACTCAATTCTTGAAATGTCAAATTTGATTGGTCATATTAAAAAAAATTAGATATAAGTATATTAGGTGAAGAAAAACACTTGTTTTGCTCCATGGTTTTATCTTTAGTTTCCTGACACGTGTTTCGGTCTTTACAGATCATTCTCAAATGTTAAAGCAGTTTAATCTTTGAGAATGATCTGTAAAGACTGAAACACGTGTCAGAAAACTGAAAATAAAATAATGGAACAGATCAAGTGTTTTTCTTCACCAAATTTGTAGATCCGGTTCAATCAAGAGTGTAGCGCAACAAGCATTAACTACATATAAGTAATATTATTTACAATAACTAATTTACAGTAATAAATTTATATTTATCTATACTTACCTAAAGTTTTTACAGTTGAAAGAATATGAAATTTCAAAATTAATGGTGAAGTTGTGTACAGTAAACATCATCATATAGTTATGATATATTCCATTTGTTTCTGGATCTCGCCTAGCTATGGAAAAGTGACAGTTTAAGTATTGTAAATGGGGCTGGTTGTGTTTTAAATCGGGGTTTTTAAATTTCACTGTCAGATGTTCGATTTTAAGGTTATAATTTCTGACTATTGTGATCTTACACTGTTGCCTATTTTACAAATTTTCAGATATAAAAGGATAATAACAATAAACAATAAACCTCTTGAAAATTAAAAAGAGGATTACTTATGATATCATAAATTATTGCAACACTGTTAAAATAAGGAATCAGGAGTGGCAATTAATAAAAAATGTAAATGTTGATACTGCAACATAACAACACGAAAGCACGGCTAGGCGAGATCCAGAAACAAATGGAATATATTATATAAATATTTTTATTTTGTTTTGCATCTCTTTTATTTTGGCTTGTGATTAGTTTAGATAATTTTAAATATAAAACAAAGTTACCTAATAAATTGCGAAGAAAGGAGTATAACAGTGTTTAATTAGTGATAAAGTTACTTGCCTTTTTATTCATAATGTTTTGAATCAACAATTAAATAATATTTCAAGTATTCTAAATACGTAACTTAGATTCCTTGTGTTTTTATTGGCCAACCAAATTTGGGATTTATTTTTCTTAGGTTCTTGATTATTTGGGTGTCCCTACTGTGTGTCATGTAATGACAAACTGTAGGGACACCCAAATAATCATTGATATATGAATGCCATGTTGCAGTTGATTAATTATTTTAGGGAAAAGTGGTTATAAAGTGCCAAAAGTAATGTTCCGCTACTTAATTAATCTTAGTGATAGGGTAATTAAGCACATGGCAACTATGTGAAAAACATAACCTCAAATTTATTTTGAAGGCAAAAGTCAGAATTACAACCAGAGTTTCCAACCAAATATCCAACATTATAAAAAAATCCAAAAATACAAGAGATGAAGTTGGCAAAAAAAAAACAGAATATAAGTAGTGTTGATCTAGCGTTTTTACGAAAGCGTCCACATTTTTGGAACTAAGTTATTTTATATTCCTCTAGAAAGCATATTTTTAACAAAAAGTCTTGTAATTTCTTGAATTGCCAAAACCCATAGAAAAGATAATGATGTTGTATTTGTCAAACACACAAAATATGATAAATTTTCAACAGCTTTCGTATTTAATAATTTAACATCAAATAAGGACAAATTTTACGGATTGATTTATGGACCTGTCATTTAATTCAATCTGTCTGTCTAATAATCATATCGAAAATATTATAAAAAGTGTTTATTAAATAACTAATAGCTTCTAATAATCTAATTGATTTGAAACAAATTAAATAGATCAGTGTTTTTAAAATTGGGAATTTATTTTACATATTTTTATATACAGGGAGTTTTTCTTTAAAGTGTAGGTATTCCAAATTCAGCTTATTTTCTTTAAATCTCTAGATATTTGTTGTTTTTTTAGAAGAATTAAACTAGTGTTTTCCACTGCCAGACTAAGCATGAAGTAAAATTTCTAGCTTAGAAAAGCCCCGTGAAAATATTCTGGGCTTTTTTAAACTCGAAATTTTACTTCATGCGCCACGCGTATAAAACATTGATTTCAAATGAGGTCCAAACATACATAAATTTCACAATATTTTAGTGTTTCATACGCGTGGCGCATGAAGTAAAGTAAATAGAACAGTTTTTTTTTATATTTGAGAATTTCTTTTATACCGGGTGTTGCGCGATTTAATTGCAAAATTAATTGGACACAATATTTAGAAACAATTTTTTGTATTCACATAAAAATGTGCATCGGTAAATTAAATAACAATAACAAATATATACAATTTAAATTACCATGAAAATTATGAATAATGATATTCAACTAATGAATAAAAGGGCTAATGAAAACAAGACAAATAAATAACTGAATTAAATAAGGTAAATACAAATTGAAATACGATAAAAATACAAGTTAAAAAGCAACTTGAAATACAAGACAAAATACAAGTTTCTTTACAGACAAGAAAATACAGCGAGTGTTTCAACCAGTGGCGTAGCCAGGAATGGATTATGGGAGGTTAGAACCCCGCCCTAGTCGCTGCTACCAGTTTTAATTTGCCTTTTTGAAATCGCCGCGTGTTTAAAATCATTAAAAAATTGTGCGTTAGTAAGCATCTGCACATACTCTGATTTAACGCGAAATTATATTTTAAATAGTTGTTTTAGGGGCCTCGGCGGCCGAGTGGGTAGAGACCCTGCCCATAGACCAAGAGGTCGCGGGTTCGAATCCCGTCCGGTGGAAGAATTTGTGAGTAATAAATTATTCCATCCGGGTCCATGGATGTAGTGTGAATGAATTGTGGCGTCCAAACGAATTAAATACGTGGAATTAGTTAATTAATTAATTAAAAAATAATACAATGGCAGATGGCTGTATGGCGAAAGCCGAGGCAAATGAAACAAAACAAATAAAAAATACTTGTTTTTTATATAGTTTCTATAGAAATATTTTATGTTTATGCAAATTATATTATATTATTCATGTCATGTAAAAATCCTGGCTAGGGCACTGGTTTTAACCACCCGTGGCAGGCCTTTTTCTGGATAACGTGACGTTGTAGAACTTCGAGAAAAAAAAAATAGTATTACTAATGCCAACCTGAAAAATGTAATGGAGGTAATTTCGACTTCCGGAAGTTACAGGAAGTGGGCGTAACTGCACTGAATATTGAATAGGTATTTTAATAAGGAACAATTTTTGTTTGAAAAATGTAAAAAAATGATGTATCCATTTACCCGCATTTTTCTCAACTTAATTTTTAATTCTTTATAATTATTTCTTATGTAAATTTCATGTATCTCCTATAGTTTCATAACAGTAAGCAAAAAATAACAAAATTTTCAATTTTTAATTTTTTTCTCAAAAATCAAGAAGTTTATGAACAATGTAAATAAACAAAAGTTATTTATCGAAAATAAATGAAGAAATTAATACCTTTTGTAGTAGTAAATATATCTTTTTATAAATTGTTTTTATAGCATAATAAATATATAAATCTAAATATTTTGATAATTGGCTATAGGGCAATTTATCATAAAGTTCTTAATTTTCAAGAAAAGAAATAAAAAAAATAAAATGTTGATATTTTTTGCTTATTATTATGAAACTATAGGAGGTACATGAAATTTACAAAAGAAGTAATTATAAAGATATAAAAATTAGGTAATTTATAACGAATAATGTTTTTGCGTAAATCTTTGGGTAAACCACATCATTTTTTTACGTCAAGTACATCTTTAAGAAATTAATTTTCCAAACAAAAGTTGTTTCTCTTAAAATACCTATCCAACGATACCCCGCACGACCTAGGTTGCCATATAAAATTATAAAGTTGAATGCAGTTACGCCCACTTTCGGTTACTTCGGGAAGTCGAAATTGCCTCCATTATATTTTTCAGGTAGGCATTGGTAATACTATTTTTTTTCTCGAAGTTCTACGACAGGGGTTCTCAACCTTTTTCAGGTCGCGCCCCGCTCTCATAATTCTACGCTCCCGACCCTGATTTTATTTAAGTTTTTTTAGTTAGATTGAAACACTATTATAGCCTTGTTTCACTTCACCTACTCTTTAGGAAATCTGTCGTGCCCCTCCTAAGGAGGCGTGCCCCCCCTGGTTGAAAAACCCTGTTCTACAACGCCACGTTTCAAGAAAAACGCCTGAGACGGGTGTTCTGAAATACCCGGTATATTTTTATTTACAGGGAGTTTTTATTTAAAGTATACGTATTCCAAATTCAGCATATTTTCTTTAAATCTTCAGCTATTTGTTGTTTTTTCAAAAGAGTTTAATTTAATGCTTTAAACGAGTGTTTTCCACTCCCAGACTAAGCATGAAGTAAAATTTCGAGTTTAGAAAAGCCCCGAGAAAATTTGTCGAGGGTCGCGCAGCGACCCGAGACAAATTTTCTGGGCTTTTCTAAACTCGAAATTTTACTTCATGCGCCACGCGTATAAAACACTAAAATATTGTGAAATTTATGTTTGTTTGAACCTCACTTAAAATCAGCATTTTCTACGCGTGGCGCATGAAGTAAAATTTCGAGTTTAGAAAAGCCCAGAAAATTTGTCTCGGGTCGCTGCGCGACCCTCGACAAGTTTTCACGGGGCTTTTCTAAACTCGAAATTTTACTTCATGCTTAGTCTGGGAGTGGAAAACCCTCTTTAAAAGCTTTAAATTGAACTCTTTTAAAAAACAACGGATGTCGGAAAATTTGCAGCTTATGCGTATGTTTACCTACTGAAAAATAATTGGAACATACTATATGATAATATTTCAACATATTCTAGTAAATAAACACTGATTCCTAGTGTAACTCTTAAATTAATTGCACAAATGTAATTTAAACTAAGTTTTGATGATTAGGATTTAAGTAAATAATTAACAGTGCTTTTCTATGAATGTCAATCAATTATGAGTTTCAATACATTGTAACGCTAAAGCTTAATTTGAAGCTTTAAACGTGTGCTTTCCACTCCCAGACTAAGCAGGAAGTAAAATTTCGAGTTTAGAAAAGCCCTGTGAAAATTTGTCGAGGGTCGCGCAGCGACCCGAGACAAATTTTCTGGGCTTTTCTAAACTCGAAATTTTACTTCATGCGCCACGCGTATAAAACACTAAAATATTGTGAAATGTAAATATATTTGAACTTCACTTGAAATCAGTGTTTTAAACGCTTGGCGCATAAAGTAAAATTTCGAGTTTAGAAAAGCCTAGAAAATTTTCACCGGGCTTTTCTAAACTCGAAATTTGACTTCATTCTTAGTCTGGGAGTGGAAAACACTCGCTTAAAGCTTCAAATTGAACACTTTTAGAATACAACGGATCCCGGAAAATTTACAGCCTATGCATACGTTTACCTAAACGAAAAATTGAGACAGATGATAAAATTTAAACATTGTTTTAATAAATAAACACCGATTCTTAGTGCAATTCTAAAATTAGGTACACAAATGTAATTTAAATTAAATTTTGATGATTAGGATTGTACATTGTTAACAGTGCTTTTCTATAAATGTCAATTAATAAATAATTAACAGTGTTTTTGTATCAATGTCAGTCAATAAATAATTAACAGTGCTTTTCTATGAATGTCAATCAAAAAATATTTAACAGTCCTTTTCTATGTATGTCAATCAACGATGAGTTTTAATCCATTGTAACGCCAAAGGTTAAATTGAAACTGTAAACGAGTGTTTTCCACTCCCAGACTAAACATGAAGTAAAATTTCGAGTTTGGAAAAGCCCCGTTAAAATTTGTCGAGGGTCGCCCAGCGACCCGAGACAAATTTTCTGGGCTTTTCTAAACTCGAAATTTTACTTCATGCGCCACGCGTATAAAACACTAAAATATTGTGAAATGTAAATATATTTGAACTTCACTTGAAATCAGTGTTTTAAACGCTTGGCGCATAAAGTAAAATTTCGAGTTTAGAAAAGCCTAGAAAATTTTCACCGGGCTTTTCTAAACTCGAAATTTGACTTCATTCTTAGTCTGGGAGTGGAAAACACTCGCTTAAAGCTTCAAATTGAACACTTTTAGAATACAACGGATCCCGGAAAATTTACAGCCTATGCATACGTTTACCTAAACGAAAAATTGAGACAGATGATAAAATTTAAACATTGTTTTAATAAATAAACACCGATTCTTAGTGCAATTCTAAAATTAGGTACACAAATGTAATTTAAATTAAATTTTGATGATTAGGATTGTACATTGTTAACAGTGCTTTTCTATAAATGTCAATTAATAAATAATTAACAGTGTTTTTGTATCAATGTCAGTCAATAAATAATTAACAGTGCTTTTCTATGAATGTCAATCAAAAAATATTTAACAGTCCTTTTCTATGTATGTCAATCAACGATGAGTTTTAATCCATTGTAACGCCAAAGGTTAAATTGAAACTGTAAACGAGTGTTTTCCACTCCCAGACTAAACATGAAGTAAAATTTCGAGTTTGGAAAAGCCCCGTTAAAATTTGTCGAGGGTCGCCCAGCGACCCGAGACAAATTTTCTGGGCTTTTCTAAACTCGAAATTTTACTTCATCCGCCACGCATACAAAACAAAAATATTCTGAATATATGTATATTAAAACCTCACTTGAAATCAGTGTTTTATACGCGTGGAGCATGAAGTAAAATTTCGAGTTTAGAAAAGCCCAGAAAATTTGTCTCGGGTCGCTGCGCGACCCTCGAGAAATTTTCACAGGGCTTTTCTAAACTCGAAATTTTACTTCATGCTTAGTCTGGGAGTGGAAAACACTCGTTTAAAGCTTCAAATTAAACTCTTTAGAGAAACAACGGATGTCGAAAAATTTACAGCTTATGCAAATGTTTACCTACTAAAAAATAATTGAGACATACTATATGATAACATGTAAACATTATTCTAGTAAATAAACACTGATTCTTAGTATAATTCTAAAAGCAAGTGCATAGATGTAATTTAAACTAACTTTCGATGATTAGGATTTATGTAAATAATTAACAGTGCATTTCTCCGAATATCAATCAATGATGAGTTTCAATCTATTGTACCGCTAAAGGTTAATTGTTGTTCCCCTATACAGTATTAGAGAAACCAATGGAATTAATTACACTCTATATATTATCAAACGCAGACACGTTTCATCCTCTAAATCCTCTTCACTGCGGTGCAGTCAGGTAGAAGGAAATTAATACATATTTGTGCAATTAAATTCAAATATACATTAATTAGAGGATTTGCGTGGAATGCTGAAAGCCCAGGAAATGTATATAGTCGATTAATTGTTCTTAAGTCAATATTATTTTGTGGTGGCATTTTTATTAAGAGCTAAAAATCAATCGCTGAAATGGTGTATTTTTTGTGTATTTAATATTTATAAAATAATCAAGATCTGTGGACTAATATACTTTTGAAAAATTTGAAAAATTGAATCGGCAGATAGAAGAAGGAATTACGCGCCAACATTTTCGACAAAAAATAACTTGCACAAATGGCAATGAGCAATTTTAAATTGGGACTTCAAACATAGTTCTGAATATATAAAATTACGAAAATGTTATTCGTGAAAATGCAAACAATGTCTTAATTAATACGACAACTTAAGACAATAAATATCCATTGAAACAACTACTTCCCGTGCATATACTCCTCCAGATATTGAATTATACAATGAAATATTTTAAATCTTATTTAATTTGATTTGTTACAACGCTATATATATGTAACGTTTAGGTCAAATTCTCTTCAAGTCAACTAATATTTTGTTAGTTGGTTTGAAGAGAATTTGACCTAAACGTTACATATAATAATAATAATAATAATAATAATAATAATTTAATTCCCAACAGATATACACATTTCAAATTACAGGGAAAAATATACAAAATTCTAGCAGAAAATTATTACATATACAATATTTAATTCAGTTAAACAATACTTAACGATATCTGACATAGTGACTAAATTAATACAGCGGACATTTGGTTAATAAATTGTTTACGACTACAACAAAAGATATCAGCAACGTTTTGAGAGTTATTATAATTGCGCATCATTGTATTGAGAGGGGAGTTGTAATATACATTACTTTGACTTCTATTACATACAAATTGTACGCTATTTCTACTACAAATCCTAGGTGTAAAAAAATTTAACTGAGCGAGTATACCGGGAGCATTTATATTGTTGTGAAGCAAATTGTAGAGAGTGGTTAATGAAGCGATCTTGCGTCGTGCAGATAAAGATTTTAAGTTAAACATAGCCAACAAGTCTTCATATCTAATAGATTCGTCCGGGTATACAGAATGTACTACAAGATACAGATACCTTACAAACATTTTTTGAACATGTTCTATAGATTTGATATGGCAATCATAGAACGGAGACCACACTAACGAGCAATACTCTAACTTCGGTCGCACATACGACGTATACAACTTCATAATGGTTCTGGTGTTTTTGAAAGGCTTTGACATATACTTTAAAGTCATTAGAACCATGTACAATCTAGATTTCAATACCTCATGTAGAGGAGAATCGTTTATTAACGGTGTACGCGCTGTACGTTTTCGAATGCTTAACATTAATTTTTAAATACAAGCCCCTTTTTAGTGAAAATAAAATTAACCATGATTATTATACAAGACACAGAGCCAATTACATAATTCCAAAACATAGATTAACAGCTTCTGAAAAAAATGTAAACTATAATTGCATAAAACTTTTTAATCAAATACCTGAAAATATTAAAGTTATACAAAATAATAAAAAATATAAAATAGCATTATTTGATTTCCTCTGCGAAAAAGAACTGTACAGCATAAATGAATATTATAACTAATATGTATTTTTCACCCCCTCTTGACGCCTTTCTTCTTCACATTGCATGATTGTAACATTATTATTGTAATGTATTTTAGAAGAAATAAAGATGAATTATTATTATTATTATTATTATTATTATTATTATTATTATTATTATTATTATTATTATTATTATTATTATTATTATTATTATTATTATTATTATTATAATTATTATAATAGAGCGTTGTAACAAATAACATTAAATTAAATTTTAAATATTTCATTGTACAATTCAATATCCGGAGGTGTATTTGCACGGGAAGTAGTTGTTTCAATGAATATTTATCGTCTTAAGTTGTCTTATTAACTAAGACATTGTTTGCATTTTCACGAATAACATTTTCGTAATTTTATATATTATGTTTAAAGTGTGCAAACTATGTTTAAAGTGTGCAAACTATAAGAATAATAATAATAAGCTTACGCTATTTTCTTCGAATTCAAATAGTTTTGAATTTGAATTTATCTTGTTTGAACATAGTTTTTGATAATGGCATTAAGCCGAAACTAGTAGAAAATAAAATACAAATAAGTGAGACAAAACCAAGTCTTCTGTCTATCCAATTAAAATTTTGATAAAAGTTAAGTTATGAGATGAACTTAGTTCAAAGTTAGTGATCATGACAGATTTTAAAGTAGGGTGCAATTTTGTTTGTTTGTTGTTAAAGAAAAATGGTTGTTGTAATTTAAATAAAAATTGATTGTGCAGCAATAAGTTATAGAATTCCCATTATGATTGTTTATATGAACTACATGTAAATGTACTATAGGTGTATCCTGAGGGCGGACGCGTGTCAAACACGTTCATGTGTTTAATAAATAGTCACGAAGAGAAAATGCGCCCGACTATTTATAACCCATTGTTTGTCAGATGATGATCTGAACAATCGATAAATCCGTTTTAATTCCCCTTCATTTAAAAACAACAACGTACACAGCTCGATACATTTTTAAAAACACCCTCTCCCCTCCTCCGGTGAGTGAGTGACTAAAAAAATTCAGTGCGCGGTTGATAGAATTAGTGTGTGATGAATTCGGCGACGATTTTCGAAGTGCAGCAGGAAATTGCGGCCAGGCTGGAGCAGGAGAAGGAAAAGAGTCGGAAGGAGATGCTGCTGAGCGGCCGGGGGAGGAGGTCGTGTTCGGAACAGGGACCCCATCCCGGGAACCACCTCTGGGGTGGCAGGAGGTCCAGGAAAAGGACCTCCGCACCTCAAATGGGCACTCAGAGTAGCGGCGTGAGGACCGCTCTGATTTTGAGGTCTAGGAGGTCCTGGCCTGTAGCTCCTGTAGCTTCTGCAAGGTAAACAACTATTACAATTTACAAAATATTAATAAATATAAAGATATCACCTTTGTACAATCAATATACATTTAAGTATCAAACAGTATACAGGGTGTCCCAAAAGTTTAGAAACGGTTGAATATCTCGAGAACACCTCATCGGATCAAGATGGTATAAAATACGTCTTTCTTTATTTTTAAAGCTCTATTTAGGCATGCTGTGCGATAGCCACCCACACCCCTCTGGGGGGTGGTTCGAGGGGGTAGTTTAGAAAACTTAAATGGAAACTCCTATTTTTTAATTATTTTATCACTCCCTCCCCAATCCCGTTCGGTGGTGGAAAGGGTAGTTTTGAATTTTTCTGCGAAAAAAAATATTTTGCTTGCACTGTTGCATTTTGTATCAAAACGGTTTATGAATTTTTCAAATTGCCACTCCCCCCACATACACACACCCTTTAAAAGTAGAAAAAGTGGTATTTTAAAAAAAAGTACCACTATTTTTTTTAGACAAAAATGATTTTTCTTGCAGAGTTTCATTGTCTATCAAAAACTCCTTATGGAGTTGCAAAATATCTACACCTTAACCCCTTTTTGGAGGGTGGAAAAAGGAAGTATTCGCTCAGTTTATCGTCGAATTTTTTTTCCATTTTGTCATGTTTACAATTTTAAATGAAAGCACAGAAGTGTAGTTATTGAACATTTATTTCGGGCTGTCAATGTTGACATTCTCGACGACTCCGTGAAATTCAAAGAAATGGGTAATCGCTCAGAAACTTTAAAGCTAAATTAATTAAGCTGCTATCTTTCGTTTTGAGATGAGGTTATCGGAAAGTGAACGCATATCATTATTAATGATGCGTGGGTCCGGGGAGAATGTGAGATCTTACGAGGAGGTGGCAAGGATGTTTAATGCATCCAATCCGCATCGTGATCCAGTGTCAAAATCGACGGTTCAAAAAACAGTGAAACGATTTGAAGATACTGGAGCAGTGAAGGATCGCGAACGCAGTGGCAGGCCAAGAATGGCATCAAACGACGATCAGAAGGTGGAAGTGTTGCAGCATTTCGTGGAAGACCCTCATATTTCTGTAAGGAGAGTGTCGCAAGCTCAAGGCATCAGCAAGACTTCAGTACATCGCATAATGCAGGAGGAAAAGTGGCACCCTTACAAAACTACCCCCTCGAACCACCCCCAGAGGGGTGTGGGTGGCAATCGCACAGCATGCCTAAATAGAGCTTTAAAAATAAAGAAAGACGTATTTTATACCATCTTGATCCGATGAGGTGTTCTCGAGATATTCAACCGTGTCCAAACTTTTGGGACACCCTGTATGTACAACTATAACAATATTAATCTGTATATCACAATGAGCACTCTATATAAAAAATATATGAATATAAAACAGACTAAAAATGAGACAAACAACAGATTAATATGCCAAGTTTTAAAATTGAAAAATAAGTTAGACAAATTACTAACAAAAACAATCAGCAAGTATTATATAAACCAAGTATTAAATATATATAATCATTTGTTTTTATCTGACAAACACATACGACGCAAGCCATTCTTAAATACCAGTGTTGTTCTGTAGTGCATTTACCTGACGCATAAGCCGATCAATTGGGTTAAACATTCCATAGTTGGTAGAATGAAATGTTAACCGGAATAAGGGTTTATGCCTACAATTAACTCCTCGAGGAATATTAAAATTTAACTGATTAAGCAGTGTACCACAGTCAATAATCCCATTGACCAACTTATGCAAAAAACATAAATCCAACAGTACCCTCCTGTCATGTAACGATCTCAAGTCAAGTTGCCCACGCATAGAACTGTGGTTAAAGTTAATACTAATGCCCCCTATTCTACGGTGAACAATTCTCAAGAATCTACTCTGTACTGACTCAAATTGCTGAATGGCGCTCATAGAATAAGGAGACCAAACCACTGATCCATACTCCATATGGGGCTTTACTAATGTCAAGTATAACATTTTTACTGTCTTAACATTAAATCCAACTGTAAATCTACAAACAAAGCCCAACATTTTTAAAGATCAGTTACATATGTTTGTGTAATGTTTATTAAAATTAAGCTTTGAAGTAAATAACACGCCTAGGTCCTTTATTTCAAAAGTTGTTGTTAATAAATGATCTTTAATCTTTAATAAGGTAAGTTATTTGGAAACATTTGTTCAAATTCAGGTAAAGATTATTCCTATCACACCATTCAGCAATATTGTGTAAGTCCAGCTGTAGTAGTTTCTGATCCTCAATAGTTCTTACTACTCTAAATAACTTAAGATCATCAGCAAACAGAAGGAAACTGCTAGACTTAATACTCAAGTGTATATCATTAATAAAAAGCAAAAACAACACTGGCCCACAATGAGAACCCTGCGGAACCCCCGAAGTTACATCTACATTATTCGAATACTACGATCCAATACGAACGCACTGTGTTCTATTGTGCAGATAAGTAGCAAGCCAGTTAATCACTAAATCTTCCATTCCCATCGCTTGTAACTTTCTTAAAAAAATACTATGTTGTACACGATCGAATGCTTTGGAGAAATCGGTGTAAACTAAGTCTACTTGTAATCCCTTTTCCAAACCATTCGATAGAAAAGTTTTTTAAGTAATGAGGTTAGTTGTAGTAGATCAGCCTTTAACAAAACCATGTTGCTCATTTAGGATTATATTTTTGCATGACCAAATGATTTTTTGAGATATTAAAAAGTCTAACATCCTAGGCATCACAGACTGAATGCATATGCCTCTGTAATTATTAATATTTGATTTAATAATAATAATAATAATGTTCATTACGGCATCGCCTTTTTACATAGATAATAATGCACAATAATGGTGATAAAGTAGGTATATAAAATAATTAAAATAAAAAATATTTAAAATAAAAATAATAAAGATATATACATATATATATACATACATATATACATATAAATATATATATATACACACACATACACACATAAATATGTATGAGTGTAAGCAGCTACAATTTATAAATATAGCACTGAAATAGTTATAATAATAACGGTTAATTAGCATTTAAACAAATTAAAAAATTTAACAAGTTAAAACAGAAGAGAGAGAAAAAAAATTAAGAAGCATCACACACAAAAATAATATTTTAATTTGGTCTTGAATGAATGGTACGGGATGTTAAATAAATCAAACCAATTGTGGATATTGTAGTCATTCCCAATCTTCATTAAACGCGTAATGGAGTTGGCTGATCCAGTTATGAGTGTCCAGATGAAATAGCGAGTTAGTCCGTGTATTTCTGCAAGGTATGTGGAATGAGAGAGCACTTAGAAGATTGGGCGAGTTGATTTGTCCATTAATTATACGATGAAGAATACAAAGATCGGCAATAACTCTGCGATTCTCAAGTGATGTCATATTTAGAGCATGCATAACTGAGCTATATTCGCCACGGATATGCATATGGCCGGACTTGTATTCGATACATCTTAAAAATTTCTTCTGTACAGATTCCAGTCGCTCCACATTGTTAATTGTAAATGGCGTCCAAATTGCTGAGGCATACTCAAGATTAGACCTAACTAATGAGCAATATAAGGATTTCAGGCATTCCGTATCAAAATTCTTCGCAATCTGCCACACAAACCCTCACATTCTCAAAGCTTTGGAAATTGTATTAGATATATGACTATTAAAAGAGAATCTGGAGTCGAATGTGACACCAAGATTCTTTATTGTATCAACTTTAGTCAATGGAATTGAATTGATATTATACTCGTAATTGAATTGACGTTTGTTTTTATTGATAGTCATTGCATAACATTTTGAAATATTAAGATATAGATTGTTAACTTCACACCATTGATATAAACGGAGTAGATCATCTTGAATAGCATAGCAGTCATTTTCCGATCGAATCATTTTAAATAGTTTTAGATCATCGGCGAATAGTAAAAAGTGGCAGTTTTTAATAATCCCCTGTAAGTTATTAATGAACAAAATAAATAGAATTGGCCCAGAGTGTTAATCACACCTGATGAAACATTTATCGGCTTTGAAATTAAATTTTTGATTTTCACAAATTGCACACGATCATTCAGAAACGAAGCAAGCCAAGTAAGTATACTTTCATTAATGCCGATGATCTGTAGTTTTTCAAGAAGGATACCAATATCAACTGTGTCGAAGGCTTTGGTGAAATCTGTTTAAATTGTATCCAATTGGCAGCGTTCTTCTAAAGCACTAGATATGTACTGTTTGTATTCCAGTAAGTTGGATACTGTAGAACCACCGCAGATAAACCCATGTTGTTTGGAGGTAATTATCTGCTTAGAATACCAGGCTAACTGCTTTGCTACCAATTGATCTAGTATTTTTGGTATAGTAGATTGGATGCATATACCTCTATAATTTTCGATTATGTCTCTAGGGCCCTTTTTATGATTTATAGCCACTTTTGAAAACAGGCATTAGAAAACTGTGTTTCCAAAAATCTGGAATCTAACCAGATCTGAGGGAATTAGTGAAAATAGCAAGGATAGGCTTTGCCAGTTTGTAAAGGCACCGTTTTAGAAAATATTTAGAGATTCCATCAGGGCCCACACTACACGATTCAGACAAAGACGAAATTTTGTCAAATACTTCCGTAAGCGTGACATTAAAGTGATGATCTTATCAACATTCATTAATTCGATTTTTGCTCTGTTTAGAGAAGACAGACAGAATAGACCAATTGAAAGACGTGCAGTATTTCCTTGGCGAAAACAATTAAATTTGTTTTTTTAATAATTTCAATAATGTTTATATCATCGGCTTACAAGTAAAATCCACTAAGTCAGTTTTTGGCTGTTGTTGGTTAAGTCCACTAGGCTCTTGTACTCATGGTTTTCTACATGTTGGTGCAATCTTCTAAGTCCTTAGTTAGATTAGACTTAGTGGATGTTGATATTTATAAATATTATAATATTTCCGAACTCTGCTTCAAATTATTAAGGCCATTGCAGTCACCAACAAAAATTGACAACTAGACTTGTACTACTCTCAAAATAAACAGCTCATTTATTGATGAGCGCAATTTTCCCATATTATTATTTATTAGTAATGGAAATAAAAAAAAACAAACGCATGTTATCTAGTATATTAAATTGTACTCATGGTTTTCTACATGTTGTTGCAATCTACTAAGTCCTTAGTTAGATTAGACTTAGTGGATATTGATATTTATATAAATATTATAATATTTCCGAACTCTGCTTCAAATTATTAAGGGTATTGCAGTCACCAACAAAAATTGACAACTAGACTTGTGCTACTCTAAAAATAACCAGCTCATTTATTGATAAGCGCAATTTTTCCATATTATTATTTATTAGTAATGGAAATAAAAAAAAACGCATGTTATATAGTATATTAAATTTCCTATTTGGTATTTACTACGCTAGGAGTTTAATGAAACATTATTGGGCCAAAGCAAAAATCAATAACTACGTAATATTAAAGAAGCCCCATAGAGGGGAACATGTCTGCGACCTTAAAATAATTCCCCCATTCACTCAGACTAGGGTCCCCAACTAAAGTTTTCGGCCTCTCGCAGAAATTTGATTACTTCGGATGGCAATCAATATTCGATTAATATAATTGAGTATCTTCCCTGGAATTGCATTTAAATTTCAATTACACAATTAATAGAATTATTTATGTGAAAATTATTTACGAACGTTAATTATAATTATTATACACGTAATATTTTATTAAATGAAGCGTACATTTTTCCAAAATATCAGAATAAATATTTTATATGTTATATGAACCTTTTGATTTTGTAGGGGTTGGATAAATTTAACTATTTCAATAAGTCAACAATTTTTTGTTTACCTAATGAAAAAATGTGTATTCCGATATTTTTGTATATAAACATTTGTGTCCATTTTTTTAAAGATCGGCTTGAAATTAAACGCAAAGAATATTTTTAGATTGTTAAATACTGTTGCACAAATGCATGTCTGTATAAATAATAATTCAGTAGGTTAGAACTTCATTTTTTTTAGGGGTAAAATAAATTCAACTATTTCAGTAAGTCAATAATTTTTTGCTTCCCTACTGAAAAAATGTATATTCTGATATTTTTGTTTATAAACATTCGTTTCCATATTTTTAAAGATTGGCTTGAAATTAAATGTAAAGAATATTTTTACATTGTTTAACACTGTTGCACAAATGCATGTCTGTATATATAATAATTCTGTAAGTTAGAACTTAATTTACTGAAATGTTGTGGATTCTGGAATATTATCGTAATTGAGTTTTTCTTTAAAGTATACGTTTTTTAAATTCAGCTTATTTTCTTTAAATCTTTAGATATTCGTTCTTTTTTTTAATGAGTTCAATTTGAAGTTTTAAACGAGTGTTTCCACTCCCAGACTAAGCATGAAGTAAAATTTCGAGTTTAGAAAAGCTCCGTGAAAATTTGTCGAGGGTCGCGCAGCGACCCGAGACAAATTTTCTGGGCTTTTCTAAACTCGAAATTTTACTTCATGCGCCACGCGTGTAAAACACTAAGATATTATGAAATTTATGTAGTTTTGAACCCCACTTGAAATAAGTGTTTTATACGCGTGGCGCATGAAGTAAAATTTCGAGTTTAGAAAAGCCCAGAAAATTTGTCTCGGGTCGCTGCGCGACCCTCGACAAATTTTCACGGGGCTTTTCTAAACTCGAAATTTTACTTCATGCTTAGTCTGGGAGTGGAAAACACTCGTTTAAAGCTTCATAATGAACTCTTTAAAAAAAACAGCAAATATCGGTTTTTGTTCTGAGTAAAGAAAATAAATAACCCAAAGTAAATTTTACCTTCAATCATAATATACAGGGAATTTTTCTTTCAGGTAAACATATGCACAAGCTGTAATTTTTCAGACAACCGTTGTTTTTTTTAACAGAGTTAAATTTGAAGCTTTCAACGAGTGTTTTCCACTCCCAGACTAAGCATGAAGTAAAATTTCGAGTTTAGAAAAGCCCCGTGAAAATTTGTCTTGGGTCGCGCGGCGACCCAAGACAAATTTTCTGGGCTTTTCTAAACTCGAAATTTTACTTCATGCGCCACGCGTGTAAAACACTAATATATTATGAAATTTATGTAATTTTAATCCCCACCTGAAATAAGTGTTTTATACGCGTGGCGCATGAAGTTAAATGCTTCGAGTGATCGTATTCGAGTGCTTAATCGGAACACTCTGTATAAAAAAAGTCAGCTTCTATATTTTCATATTTACCGGATATTTACCCACAAAAAAAAATTGAAAAAATTAGGTTTAGAAAAATACGCATAAATTTATATAAAACGGGCACTGTAAAAGGAAAAATGTAATTCCCCCTTTACAATGCCCGTTTTTAATAAATTTGTGCGTATTTTTTTAAACCTATTTTTTGTGGGTAAATATCCGAGTAAATTAAATCAAAACACGTATATACGATGTTAAATATTTTCAGTCACGTATCATGCGAAGTCCCCCTAGATTCGCCCGGCAATATCACGAAAAATTATTACGGTACGTGAACGCAAAGTTTTCTACCAGGCGGAACTTTAAATGAGTCAATATTTGCTAATGTCTTTATCATACGTATTATTAATAAACTCAAACAACTCAACCCGATGTATCATTAGTTTTAAAACTCACTCACCCAAATATACTAGACGCGAAAGAGAAAGTATGATAGGTATTGTTCAAACTAAAATTATGTCAGAGATTAGAAGTCAAAGAATATTAAACAGACTATTAAGAAAATATGCATGAGAGAGTAAGTTTAACTAGATGTTAAGTTATTTAACAATACATTATTTCACAATAAAACACTTTTTACTTTGTTTGTATAACACTTTTTTTAAATTTGTGACTGCAGTTTCGACAAATTTATCATGTTTGATAATGACAAGCTAAATTTGTCGAAACTGCAGTCACATTTAAAAAAGTGTTATACAAACAAAGTAAAAAGTGTAATGTATTGTTTAATAACTTAACATATTTCAGTAAGCATTAAATAAACACAGTAACAAGTGCTATCTCTCCTTTCATTTTAAATTTGTATTGTTAGTTGGTTTGAAGAGAATTTGACCTAAACGTTACATATACTTTAATAGAGCGTTGTAACAAATCAAATTAAATTAGATTTTAAATATTTCATTGTATAATTCAATATCCGGAGGTGTATTTGCACGGGAAGTAGTTGTTTCAATGGATATTTATCGTCTTAAGTTGTCTTATTAATTAAGACACTGTTTGCATTTTCACGAATAGTTTTTTCGTAATTTTATATATTATGTTTAAAGTGTGCAAACTATAAGAAGCGTAAGCTTATTTTCTCGAATTCAAATAGTTTTGAATTTGAATTTATCTTGTTTGAACAGTAACAAGTGTTTTGTTGTGAAATTAACATGTATAACGAAGTCGAAGCCTTTACAATACAGAATTTAATAAATTATCTGTTTGTTAGAAAATAGGTGTATCGTGGTACATAGATTTTTACCGACTGCACTACTGTGTAAAGTGATCGGTCAAAAATTAACCCCTCACTTTTTTTTACGGAAATATCCGTTTTTGGATTCCAGGAATACGAATTAAGTGTTATCTCAATGATGTCGGTCTGTGGCACGATTTCAGCAAAAAATGGCTCATGGAACGTTCAGCAAAGTTTATTCTATAATATCTCGTGATATACAAAAATGGGTGAAAACCGGAAGTGGATGTTTACTTTTAGCGTTTTCTTCATATCTTGTAAATTATTAACATAAACAAAAATAAATTGCAAATAAAAGTTGTAGAGTATCAAAAAGTAAACATTAAATGATTGTATAGTTTTTACCGTAGTTTTGTTGAAAATTGTGAATTTTTGAATTTTATTTCTGAATTTTATTGATCTATTTCAGTAAGCATTATTAATTGTTGGATAAAATCGTTGCTACGCTCTGGCGAGGGTGTTTTATTGTTTGTTTTAGCCGAAAGTCATCTGTGATTTATAAGTTGAACTGTCAACATATATTATTCAGAGATCAATAAATGAAACTATCCAAATCCATTTTATTATTTTTAAATTCACGGGAATGCCTTTCAATAAGTTATGGACCCAAAATAACTTTAAATTAGTGAAGTAAAGGATAGATTTGGTCATGCTTAATCTGGAAGTGAAAAACACACGTTTAAAGTTTCAAATTGAACAAGAATAAGAAAATAAATGTATATGTATACTTAAAAGAAAAAATTCCTATATTAAAATTGCAGCAGTTCTAAGTATTATTTATCAGAATTGTAAAAAGATTACTTTGTTGTCATTAATATTTTCGTTTCTATCTTTAGTATTAAATTGTTATTTTGTAAAATATTTTTATGTTCTGTAAAATGGTACATCCGTAAATAAAGGTTTATTTATTAGTAAATATCGTTTTTCCACTTTTGGAATTTGCAACGTTTTAAAATTTGCAGAGTGAAATTGGCCTGAGAAATGTTTTCGGGCATAAATTACCCTCTGAAAACTTTTAACACTTTTTCGAGCACTCGTCCCCCATAGCAATAAATATTTACGTGAAGTCTGGCGTGGAGAAATATTCCCAAAGGGATATTCAGCGTAAATACAACTCCGTAATTTACGAAAGAACTTTAGACGTATTTTTATACACGTATACAGAAAACTTTCACCCAGACAAAATAAATAGAAACAATACAAAAGATGTAACATCTTTTTACAGTCTACATTTTTTTTGTATTTTTAATGTAGTTTTAATCCAATTTTACTAAAATTATATAAAAAACTTTGAATTAAGGTTATTGTAATAATCGCGGGTCTCGGGGTTTTTCGTTTAAAATTAAAAATACCAAAAAATTAAACAAAACGATTTATTTAATAACTGATTAAATATCTACAAAAAAACACAATAACAAATAAATGTAAAAAGAGAAGTTAAAAACGTGTAGAGAAAGTATAAGGTAAAATATAAAGTTGTAAATAAAATGATGTTACAAAGACAAGTTAGAAAATGCGGTACGGCCGAAAGAACGATGTTGTTGACGCGTTGTTCTCGACAAGACTCTGTTATTATTTTTTTGTAAAAGGGAATGTGTTGGGCTAGGAAACTTTGATTGGTCAGGATTAATTGGAGATAGATTTTTACAAAATAAGGCGAGGGATGTTTTTCAATGTAAATGAACAGGACAGAGGATCGGGTGCTGAAAACTTGAAGATTATATAAAAAAACTAATGAATGCATAATATGTTAGTATAATTTAAATACGATTAAAATAATTGGTTAAGTTAATTAAGTATTGTGTTGTAAATTTTAAGGTATTTCTTTTCTTTGACGCATTCGATTGGCATCGGAATATCTTACAATTGTAATTATGCTAATAATTATTATATGTACTGTCTCCAAATTCTGCGGGCGCCCATCCCACCAAGCAAAAAGTAAACAAATAACGTTATATCAACATTGAAGCAACATTAAACGTTGTTTTATTATTGATAAAACATTATTTAAATGGATTTGTTCAGTGGGATTTTACACAGTAGTGTCGGAAAGTAATATTATAAAGTATGTTCAATTTTCATAAGTATCTGAATTTGGGTGAGTTTACGTGAAGATGATAATAACTTGAAATAAAACACTTTTAACCGTTCTTCACAGATTAATGTTTTACCAGATGTACATTTCGAACACATAGTGAATTATACCATTGATAATGATAATTTATGAAGAAAGGTGTAAAGTGTTTTATTTCAAGTTTTCAAAAGTATGTAAAGGTATGAAAAATATAAAAACTACACCTATAAGAAAAACACAAAATTATTTCACAAAATTTATGTTTTCTCTATTATCTTATTTATGTCAATTTGTTAATGGAGAACAATCGGGTATGAATTAATATATCGAAAATTCGATATGACAGGTTTACAGTTTAATAACGTAATTACCGGCAAGTTTGCAATAAATGCCAGCGAAATTGCCTGACCGCAATTTATTAATAATGGACGCACTCGAGTTGCACAACGGCGACTTTTGGGCGTTTTGTAAAAAACTCGATCTTTATTGAATTCCAACTTAATTATACCTTCATAAATATGAAGAAAAATATACATATATTTAATGAGCTATACAGTTTTAATAAATAATTACATATATTTTGGAATTTACTAAATATAGGTTTAAAATGATATAGACTCTGCATTTAATACATTTTCCGAGGAGTTTCAATACTAATTTAACATATCCTGCCCCAGAAAAGTTACATTGCATCAAAAAATAATCGGAATATTTGGATAAACAGTGAAGTAAAAAGATCTAGTGAAAAGTTAAAACTGTCATTTTATGAAATGAAATTGTTGGCAACAACTGAAGCCAGGGAAATGTATAATTGCGAGAAAAAGACACATAATAAACTAATCCAATATACCAAAAGATGTTACTATGATAAATTAATTCTAAATTCTTCAAAAAAAAAAAAAAAACAATATGGGAAATTGTAAACGAAGAATTGGGGAAAAATAAAAAAGTAGATTCAATTAAAATTAATGCTGAAAATGGTACTATCTCATTGGATTCAAAAGAAATTAGTAATATGTTTGGAAAATACCATTCTACAGTGACAGATTAAAAATTAATAAACCATTTTAAAAGCAACTTATCGGAGGAGTGTACAACATCGAAACTCGTACAGCAAACTATGTTCTTGGAACCAACAACCCCTGAGGAAGTTATGGAAACGGTTAAAGAACTCAGCAATAAAAACAGCGCCGGACGAGATGATATTCCAGCAAAGGTACTAAAAGGATTGGCACATGAAATTGCTGAGCCATTGTCATACTTAGTTAATTTAGCATTCAGCACCAGTACATTTCTAAGTAAATTAAAAGTGTCCAAAATAATCCCTATCTTTATATTGGACAAACCGGCAGATCTTTCGAAATCAAAATGAAAGAACATAAAAAATCTGTTTTAGATAATAAACCAACAACTGGCTTTTCCAAACATTGCATCGCATTCAATCACTTCTTTAATCCGCATAATTTTAAGATTTTGCATTCAGGTAATAAGGGATACGCACTAAACCTCAAAGAGGGTCTGGAGATTAATAGGGCCATAAAAATGGGGAAAAATATCGTAAACGACAACGAGGAGATTTGGAATTCCCCAATTCTGACTTCTCTTATTACCTGAAACAAAAATATTGTATATATACCTAGGAAATAATTTTTTCTGTACATTCCTTGGAAAATGGTCTAACAAACCGAAACTAGTCGGAATAAAGATTTAATTGTGAAACAATACCAAGTGCCTTTCCTTTAATTAACTTTACATAGTGTAATATGTTTCACCAAGTGCCAGATGAGAAATTAATTCAAGAAATTTAAAGAGGGATATAAAATGGAAAAGGAAAATTATCGGCCTGTATCTGTTTTATGTTGTTTTTCGAAAATATTTGAAAACATTATTGTGAAGAAATTCTGGAATTACCTCAAGAAATATGACATAATAATGGATCATTAACATGGTTTTGGAGAAAAAAAGTCAATGCAAATCGCAACTTTCGACGCCGTGGAGGAAATCACAAGGAATCTAAATGCCGGGAAGTGCGTGAGTGGATTAATCTATGATTTCTCGTTTGCGTTTGATACCATAGATGTAACGTTTGTGCGTGAAAAACCAACTGCAATTGGTATCCTGGGAAGCGTGCTTGAACTAATTGTATCGTTTCTTTCGGACCGACACTTATACGCTCATGTAAATAACACGTCATCAGACATCTACACCCTCTCCAAAGGCATAGTGCAGGGATCGACATTAGGACCTCTTCTGTTTATTCTCTTCATAAACGACCTACAAGAGTTTATTACCCAAGGGTACACGGTCAACTCTGCGGATCACACGTCAGTTATTTTATCAGCGCCAACCCAATCTGAATTGGATCATAAAATTCGGAAAACTAACTGTGAAATAATCCAGTATTCATTTATCCCATACGACACTTTCATTTCATCAAAACATTTCATCATAAATGACATCAATTTCGTCTTAATCGTCACAATATATCCTACATATTTAAATCATAAAAAGAAATTAAAAAGAAAAAAAAAACAAAAAAAAACAAAAAAGAAGAATATTTACACAAAAAATAAAAAAGAAATAGTCTCCATCACCATGCCAAGAAATATTTCTTGACATGAAGGAGACAAATTTTCAAAATTAAAATCGGTGCAAGGACCCTCCTTTGTTTATCGTTACGAATATAACAATAAATAGAAAGTCCAAACCGAACAGTAGAAAAAGAAAAATAAGAGAATGGTGTTCTAAAAACAAATTAACTTTGAACGTCGAAAAAACGGTTAAGATACAATTCTACAGAAAAGGAACTTTAACTACACCTACAGATGACACTCCAGTTAGCACCAAATTTTTAGGAAGTCTTCTAGATAGCAGATTCTCGTGGAGTGCGCAAATTGACCATGTATGTGGCAAACTAAATAGTGCGTATTTCGCTATCATGAAAATATCTAATAAATTCTTAGAGGAAATCATAATGAACATATACTATGCCTTAGTCTACCCTCATCTGAACTACAATATTATGATATGGGGTAGCATCAACCTTAAAAGAGTATTTGTATCCCAAAAATGTGTCATCCGATTAATCTTTTGTTTTAAAAAACGGGATTTATGTCGAAACACTTTCCAGAAAAATAATATTCTTACTGTTAATTCTATTTATATATACAGGGTCGCTACAAAGTATGGAAACACGGCTCTCACGTGAAAACGGCTAAAAACAGAACCACCAAAATTGGGATTTCTAAATGGGATATTTTCTTGAACAATTTGGCGTGAAAAAATCAAAAATGATCCTCAGGATTTTCACATACGGACGCCATCTTGCATTTTTTTAAATGGAACTCGATTTTTTTATTTTACAACTTTTATAGACCTTATAATTCTAATTACAACCATATACCTTTTTTAAAAAATACTTGTCTTTTCATCGATAAACCGGACTTTGAAAAGTATGGAAACAGCCAAACGAGTACATTTTCTAAATGCTGCAATACCACAAATGCATGTTCTATTTTTGATCAAAACTTAAAAAATTAATGTTTGGTGTGGTATAATTGGGCAGCATATTATCGGCCCTTTTGTTATTAATGGCAATTTGACATCTGAAACATATTTACAGCTTTTGCAAGAACAGGTTGTTCCCAGACTTAGACAAATATTCCCAAATTATGAAACTCAGGCTAATCCAGCTGAAAACATATGGTTTCAGCAAGACGGAGCACCAGCTCATTTCGGACTAATAGTACGTGAATATTTAGACGTAACTTTTCCCGGCAAATGGATAGGCAGGAGAGGAACAATTGAATGGCCTGCTAGGTCGCACGATTTAACTCCACTTGATTTTTTCCTGTGGGGACATTTGAAAAATCGAGTTTATAACAACAGGCCACACAATATACAAGAATTAGAAGAACGCATAAGAACCGAAATTGCAAATATTCGTCCTAATATTTTAATTAGTTCATTACAACACTTTGTCCAGCGTATTCATTACTGCCAAGAAGTTAATGGAGAGCACTTTGAACATATATTGTAAAATAAAAAATCATTTCTTGTTTAATACTTTATTTTTTCATTTGACTGTTTAATATTTTTTTAAGTTTTGATCAAAAATAGAACATGCATTTGTGGTATTGCAGCATTTAGAAAAAGTACTCGTTTGGCTGTTTCCATACTTTTCAAAGTCCGGTTTATCGATGAAAAGACAAGTATTTTTAAAAAATGGTATATAGTTGTAATCAGAATTATAAGGTCTATAAAAGTTGTAAAATAAAAAAATCGAATTCCATTTAAAAAAATTCAAGATGGCGTCCGTATGTGAAAATCCTGAGAATCATTTTTGATTTTTTCACGCCAAATTGTTTAAGAAAATGTCCCATTTAGAAATCCCAATTTTGGTGGTTCTGTTTTTAGCCGTTTTCACGTGAGAGCCGTGTTTCCATACTTTGTAGCGACCCTGTATATATAATTGTGCAATGTATGTCAGGGATAACAAAAGCAACTTTATAAAAAATGGAGAGTATCATGGGTAC
This sequence comes from Philonthus cognatus, assembly GCA_932526585.2. Classification (NCBI taxonomy): domain Eukaryota; kingdom Metazoa; phylum Arthropoda; class Insecta; order Coleoptera; family Staphylinidae; genus Philonthus; species Philonthus cognatus. Next base: position 99,893,085 of record OW052244.1, read on the forward strand.
GACACAAGGCATAAAAATGATATATATACAACTTCTCACAAAACCACGTTATACGAAAAATCGGCCAAATACTCTTGTGCACGAATATTAACCAAACTACCGAAAACCTTGAAAGAATGCACTAGTAAAAAGAACCTGAAGACACTTCTGGTTAGTAAATTCTACTATAGCCTTACTAAATATATTACTGACTGCGACCTTTAATATTTGTTCTACTTAAAATTATTTTTATGAGTTATAAAGTCGCTTCCTTTGGACTTCTATACATTTTATTTATTTATTCAGATATTTATTATTTTAAAATTTTAACATATTTGTAAAACTGTCTTTTTACTATATCGTAGCCGTCATTTCTTAAATTGTTTAGCTATTAAGTTGATAAACACACCCGCAATTACAATATAAATACAGGGAATTTTTCTTTTGGGTAAACATATGCATAAGCTGTAAATTTTCGGACATCCGTCGCTTTTTTTAAAGAGTTCAATTTGAAGCTTTAAACGAGTGTTGTTCAACCCCGGACTAAGCATGAAGTAAAATTTCGAGTTTAGAAAAGCCCCGTGAAAATTTGTCTCGGGTCGCGCAGCGACCCGAGACAAATTTTCACGGGGCTTTTCTAAACTCGAAATTTTACTCATGCGCCACGCGTATAAAACACTGATTTCAAGTGAGATTCATATATATATATATATATAATTTTCACAGTGTTTTAGTGTTTTATACGCGTGGCGCATAAAGTAAAATTTCGAGTTTAGAAAAGCCCAGAAAATTTGTCTCGGGGCTTTTCTAAACTAGAAATTTTACTTAAAACTATTTTTATGAGTTATAAAGTCGCTTCTTTTGGACTTCTATACGTTTAATTTATTTATTCATATATTTATTATTTTAGAATTTTAACATGTTTGTAAAACTGTCTCATTACTATATCGTAGCTGTCATTTCTTATATTGTTTAGCTATTAAGTTGACAAACACACCCGCAATTACAATATAAATACAGGGAATTTTTCTTTTAGGTAAACAACTGTAAATTTTCCGACATCCGTCGTTTTTTTTTTAAAGAGTTCAATTCAAAGCTTTAAATAAGTGTTTCCACTCCCAGACTAAGCATGAAGTAAAATTTCGAGTTTAGAAAAGCCCCATGAAAATTTGTCTCGGGTCGCGCAGCGACCTGAGACAAATTTTCTGGGCTTTTCTAAACTCGAAATTTTACTTCATGCGCCACGCGTATAAAACACTGATTTCAAGTGAGATTCATATATATATATATATATAAATATATATATATATATATATATATATATAATTTTCACAGTGCTTTAGTGTTTTATACGCGTGGCGTATAAAGTAAAATTTCGAGTTTAGAAAAGCCCAGAAAATTTGTCTCGGGGCTTTTCTAAACTCGAAATTTTACTTAAAACTATTTTTATGAGTTATAAAGTCGCTTCTTTAGGACTTCTATACGTTTAATTTATTTATTCATATATTTATTATTTTAGAATTTTAACATGTTTGTAAAACTGTCTCTTTACTATATCGTAGCTGTCATTTCTTAAATTGTTTAGCTATTAAGTTGACAAACACACCCGCAATTACAATATAAATACAGAGAATTTTTCTTTTAGGTAAACAGCTGTAAATTTTCCGACATCCGTCGTTTTTTTCAAAGAGTTCAATTCGAAGCTTTAAATGAGTGTTTCCACTCCCAGACTAAGCATGAAGTAAAATTTCGAGTTTAGAAAAGCCCCATGAAAATTTGTCGAGGGTCGCGCAGCGACCCGAGACAAATTTTCTGGGCTTTTCTAAACTCGAAATTTTACTTCATGCGCCACGCGTATAAAACACTGATTTCAAATGAGATTCATATATATATATATATATATATATATATAATTTTCACAGTGCTTTAGTGTTTTATACGCGTGGCGCATAAAGTAAAATTTCGAGTTAAGAAAAGCCCAGAAAATTTGTCTCGGGGCTTTTCTAAACTCGAAATTTTACTTCATGCTTAGTGACTGCGACCTTCAATATTTGTTCTACTTAAAACTGTTTTTATAAGTTATAAAGTCGCTTCTTTTGGACTTCTATACGTTTAATTTATTTATTCATATATTTATTATTTTAGAATTTTAACATGTTTGTAAAACTGTCTCTTTACTATATCGTAGCTGTCATTTCTTATATTGTTTAGCTATTAAGTTGACGAACACACCCGCAATTATCATGTTATGTCATACATAAACATGTATATTCTTAATGTGGCTGAAGTGTAATACATTGATTTGATTTGATTTGATATTCGCTTGAAGCACAAAACAAATATTTTAAGTTTAGTAAAGCCTTATCTGTTTACTTCATGCTTAATCAAGGTGTAGAAACACAACTTAGAAACATACCAATTAATTCAATAAAAATACTGAAGAGGCAACAAAATCTTAAATTTTTAAATTATTTGATTCAAGCTTTTGTACGAACTTGAAAATATTTCCAATAAATTCTATATACGATACATGCACATCTCGTTCCATAAGGAAGGACGGATCGATTGTGGAATATTATTTTCTGCAAATCCAGGCGAACTTAATATCGCCACAATGAAGAGCTGGTATTCTACTGAGAGGAGATGCGAATGTTGATTTCCGAAGAGGAGCGAGTATACCCACACAATAATGCACATTTACTTACCCACATTTTATTTCCCAGAAATTCTTTATTCGTCATACGTATATTATTCTTTTAGGGAAAACACAGGCGTGTGTTATAAAATATAAATTCAGTATATAGACTTTTTTTTAACAAAGAAGGGATGCATTGATAATACAGCATAAGCACTATTATTCTCAATTAACGAGAATTTTATTTAATACGTTCTGCGAGTATACAATAGGATTTGTTTTAATAATTTTTTCGTTCGTTGTTGGATAACTAGCATCACTGGCATTGATAATTTTCTATTACATTTAAAGGTCGATTTATTGTATCCTACACGCACGTCGCAGGAACGTAACGTTTACGTTCCGATAAAAACATTATTTTGTATTTTTTTCAACTTTCTATTATTTTTTTGAGACCCATTCTGATACTAAACAAATTGATAAAGTCTAAAAAAATGCAACAAGGTAAGATTTAAACCTAAGTAATCTGCTTTCAATGAGATATTGGGCTCGTTCATTAGAAACAACAGTTGGGAGTTCGGTAAATTTCGAATAAAATTAAAAAGAAATTAATTTAATTTAACAAGGTTTACTATTAACGACTCATAATAATATTTAACTTATAGATTCAGGATAAATTAAGTAATTAGCTCACCAAAAAACAAAATTTTAACACACGTTTTCGCCACTAAAAACACTAATATAGTCAAGAGCACAGTTAGCAATAGTTATTGAATTGAGGTAATCGTGAACATGTTAGTGCAGCGGTCACCATTTTTCGCCATTTTTGCAATCGTGCTATTTAGATCAATTGATGTTGGCGATTGGTATTGGCGGGTTAAACTTTTAAGCTAGTCGAGGTTATGGATGTGCGAAATTATGTTTTTAATAATATCTATTATGAAATTACTAAACGTAAGGAGATTTATGAATTACTGTAAGGTCAAAAAATAATAGTGTTTGTGTAAATAGAGTATTGTTTGAGTAAATGAGTATTTAACTAATTATATTCAGCAATGGAACTAAATTTTCTTGGCCATCTAATAAAATAAAGTGTAATTGGGCATTATCCATTGATAAATGTATTTAATATAATATAAATATATATTCTTCTTTTTAGTTAAGGAAATAATAGCAAAAAAAATATACATTACACTATGAATTGTAATGTATATTTTTTTGCTATTATTTCCTTTTGTTCAAAAATCTGTTTACTATTGTTATTTGTATTTGTTATTAAGATGTAATGGCCTATCGTTATAATAAATAAATAAATATACAGCTAAAACGAAAATAAACAACATGTAATGTACTTATTAATTAATTCATATATATATACTCAATGACATTAGAAGCGTAACACCAAAAAGGAATGATTTTTTTGAATTCATATTTTAGCAACAGAGTGACTATATTTAAAGCATACATTGATAACAATTTCAACCTTGTGCCTTTTATACTTATTGTGAAAAAAAAAATCACTTTTTCTTTTTTGATAAAACTATTTATATGAGCTGTTTAGTACAGATTGTTTTTTAATAAAATTTCGTGAAAATGTAATCATTTTATTCTTGATGTAAGACTACCATACTGGCAAAAAATCAAGTTAAAATAATAACTCCTTCTGGGTGTTACGGTTCTAATGTCATTGAGTATATATTGTTATTTTCATATTTCCTATTTCTTATTTCTGATAATGATATGAATCGTTTGTTAACTTTGTTAATCTCTTCAGCTTCGTGAAAATATCATTACCAGAACTACGTTTGTACAAGAGGGCACAGATAACCCTGGGAAGAACAAATAATCAATTAGTTTCCAAATAATACAAAGTTCACCCCGGCTTATGCGTGCCCCCACTTATCTAATATTATCATTCCTTTCATTATTGTAAATTACTATTTTCCAAGACACTTCTATTTCTGATCTTATACGAAACACTCTTAATTCTACGTTTATACAAATTCCGCATTCGTTGTACTTATAAAATTTATTTAATCATCGACAATAAATATAATACGTTTAAAGTTTAAATATTATATATACGTTATTAAACCATCACTAATCCCCGCTCGACCATTACAAACACACAAAATCAAAATGGCCGGACTATCGGTCATCAGATACCAACATACATCACAAACAAAATCCAACCATGTTGAATGTTGAATATTTTGATGAACGAGCCCAATCCCTCCGAAAATTGAGAAATATGTCCGACACACACTACGTGTCACACTTACGCGTATTGTAAATATTTTCTGATATGGTGAATAAAGATTTAATTTTCATCTATATCAAATAAGGAGACAAATATCAGCATCCGTTTTTATAACCCAATAAAAATATTTTCCTTGCTACACGTCTACTTTCCACAACGCACAACATCCATTATTGAAAAACAACATCCAACGGAATAAAAAAACCATGCCCCAACGCGCTTACCCAATCCCAGAAACCTTGACTGACGATCCACAGAAAAAAAAAATCGATTATCCATTTATTATATAACTCTGTTGAACATAATTTGGACAAATGTGTTTAGCTCGGAGGTTTAACCCAGATTATCGAAATCCGCATCGGAGTCAATTACCATATTTAATCAGCCGAGATGCCGACGTGAGCAGAGAGACGTTAATTGAAGCGGCCTATTGAGATAATAATAATAAATATCGTGGCCGCTAATGGCGAATTTGTGCTCGGCGTTGGGATATCTAGAATTGGAAAATGTGGGTCGTCGGTATAAGCGTACTTGTCACTTGCAGAGATGCTATATTATCTTAAAACGTTGTAAAAGAAAAAAAATGTGGTTGGAATTTAATTAAGCGAGGTGGATTGTTGAATCATCGTAAAACTCTATAATCCTAAAATTGTACTTATTTTGCAAAGAAAATACTGAACATTGTTAACATTTTACGAAAATTTAATCGTGAAAAGCAATGTTTAATATTTTCTTTGTAAAATAAATACAATTTTAGGATTATTGAATTTTACAATGATTTAACAATTTATTCACATGGAATTTAAACTTTCATGTTAAAAATGATCTCACGTCATTGGAAATGCTTCCACGAAAAAAATGTTCGGTGAAAATTGAAGCTGACGGTTCTATTTTAAGAAGGAATATTTAAAATTCGAAAAATTCAAGTTTTAAACTGTTATTTAGAAACATAAGATGAAGGTTTAAATTCCGCGTTTTCCAAGGATAATTCAAACTTCTCATATTTTTCCTAAAACTCGAAATCGAGTGTTTATGGTAAAGGTATTGAAGTTTATATTGTCAGAATTAATATGCCATATGGATTTTTCAATTCGCAGCGTTTATATAATTAACAGATTTGTTGAATCTGACTTCATTTGTGGTAATATGTAACTATTCTACAAGAAAACTAGACTCTTCCCTTTTAAAAGACATTTTTATTAGCGTAAGTAGTGTCACATACAATGAATTTTTATTTTAGGTAAACTTGTGTATAAACTGTACATTTTCCGACATTCGTTGTTTTTTTCAAAGAGTTTAATTTGAAGCTTCAAACGAGTGTTTTCTACTCCCAGACTAAGCATGAAGTAAAATATCGAGTTTAGAAAACGACTCAATTTCGTGAATTTCGAAGTGTGAGTCAAAAAAACGTTGTAAGTTTTTTTATATTTAATTGATGAGGCGGATACATGATGAAACTCCATAATACTATTTGAAATAAAACAACACAGTTGGGAGGGTTTCACTTTAATTGTTGAAATTATTTCATCTGCCTGATGAAGCCACTGTGTGGTGAAACATGTTGCAGTGTTCAACAATTAAAGTGAAACCCTCCCAACTGTGTTGTTTTATTTCAAATAGTAAGTTTTTTTGACGCACACTTCGAAATTCACAAAATCGCGGACCTGGTGCGCACCAGACTTTAATCGTAGTTTCTGAGAGAAAGCTTCATTTTACAAAAAGTGTTATTTTATCTTAATACCTAGGCAAAACAATTCAATCATACATGAAACATGAAAGGACAAGTGATTAAAATCTAATGACGATGTTTTATTTACTTGTCCTTTCAATTTCAATTACTCAATCAATGGATTATTTTGATAGTCTCCTTTATTTAAACACTCGTAATAGATTTTTTTATAAAGCTAATGGACACATTTAATTGACTTAAACGATTTGCGTACCTTCTTGGAAGTATTAATCGGAGAATTGCTAATTCTTTTTAAATGTAATTACAAGTTTACTACGCTAATTCACCATTGTTTCACGGCTTTAATTAAATCGCGAATAATTGAAGTATCCGCACACACTCACAAAGAAAGCGATTTATTTAAGTATTTTATATCAGTTTAGCATGTTAAAACCACATGGTTTCCAAAATCATGATATTATATTTGATTTTTTAACGCTTGCTTCATTCTTGTAACTACCAATTATTATTTTTTATACTCCAAGGCCGTAGTTAGAAAAACATTTCGAGGGTAGGGTGTAATAGTAAACATTTTATTTTTGACCTAACAGGGCAACTTTTACATAGTAAAATTCAACATTTTGAAAATTTCGGAGGGGTTTGAACCCCCATATCCCCCCACTGGCTAAGGCCTTGGTTTACTCTATGAGTGGAGTTAGAGAATGTATGATTTACATTTAACATTAATAAGTAAAGAAACAAAAGCTAATTTTTACTAGAGTCCTAGCATATGCACAAAATATTCAAAAATTGTAGCATATATGTAAAGTGTGTTTTTTTTAGAGGTATCAATCATAGATACCTGTTAAATCAATGTCAGAATAGGAAGCTGTTGGTTGTGATTTTGTTCAGTAAGCTTTAGCAAATTATCATGCCAAAGCTCACAGGCGAGCAACGATTACAAATTGTGGAAATTTATTTCCAAAACGCGCGCTTTGTGCGTCAAACCTATAGAGCACTTCGTCCATTTACTGATTTTAAACCGCCAAATAATTAGTAGGGATAAGGCTGGATGGACTTGTGAATACGCAAAATTGTGTTACTGTGTAATGTAGATTCAAAAATTGTAGCATATATGTAAAGTGTGTTCTTTTAGAGGTATCAATCATAGATACCTGTTAAATCAATGTCAGAATAGGAAGCTGTTGGTGGTGATATTGTTCAGTAAGCTTTAGCAAATTATCATGCCAAAGCTAATGTAGATTGCATGCTGGGGGCATCATTAGCCTCTACTTTTTCAAAAATGAAAGACCCAATTTTACTGTCAATGGCGAGCGCCACAAATCAATGATTCGACATTTTTTGTTCTTTAACTTCAATGCAAATCTGTTGGGTTGGTAGTGGTGGTTTCAACAGGACGGCGCAACTTGCCACACCGCGCGTCAAACCTTCACATTATTGGGAGAGACGTTCGGTGATAAAATTATTTCGAGACATAGGCCTGCTAATTGCGCCCCTAGATCATGTGATTTGATCCCATTGGACTACTTTTTGTGGGGTAATAATGATAAACCAGCAACGATTGAAGCCTTAGAGGTCAACTTTCGGCGCGTAATTGGAGAGATTAGCCCGGCCAAATTAGAAAAAGTTATAAAAAATGTTACCAATAGAATAGTTTATCTAAGACACAATCAACATACCCGAAATTATTTCTTAACATTAAATGCTATTACATTGGTTACCTATTAACACTAAAACATTTGTTGTTTTATTGATTTTTATGTGTTTTATTCGAAAAAGAAGTTCTATACGTTTAAAAAAACACCCTTTATGTTATTACTATAAAATATGCACTGTGCTATAATTCGGGCTCTAATTATCACACATAAACTAGGTAACACACATATTACAAAGTTTAAAACACACCGCTAAACTTTACATTGAATTAGTGTTTTGTACCGGTGGCGCATGAAGTAAAATTTCGAGTTTAGAAAAGCCTGAAAATTTGGTTTGGCCGCTCCGCGCTTCGCGCTACGCGACCAAACCAAATTTTCAGGCTTTTCTAAACTCGAAATTTTACTTCATGCTTAGTCTGGGAGTGGAAAAGACTCGTTTAAAGCTTCAAATTAAATCGAGCTTCGGAAAATTTACAACGCATGCTTATGTATACTTAAAAGAAAAATTCTCGTTATAAAAATGTTCGGTGTTACATAAAACTCTCTGTATATCTGATAAACAGCACGGGTTTGTCCCTAATCGCTCAACTGTCACTAATCTTACCCTGATAACTCATGATATTGCTAAAACTATTAATGCGAAAGGACAAATCGATGTGATTTACACGGACCTATCGAAAGCCTATCGAAAGTTCAACAGAATATTCTGTTGTCAAAGTTAAGTACCTTGGGTTTTTGTGCATCGTCCATATCGTTATGTCGGTGAACGTAAAGCATATGTGGTCCACGGATTTAAATCTTTAGCATACTGTCCAACTTCTGGGGTACCTCAAGGTTATATTTTAGGCCCACTAATATTTAACTTATTTATTAATGATCTTTCGGAATCTCTATCTTGTAAACACTTACTTTACACTGATAATAAAATCTATAGTACTATTAAAAATATCAACGATTGTCAAGTTTTTTAATATAACCTTAGCCCTATTTCAGCATGGTGTTTAAAAAATCTACTCAACTTAAATATCCCTAAATGTAAACATATGTCGTTCACTAAGATATCTAAACCGTTTACATTCGATTATACAATCGATGGTAATATCTTAGAGCGTGCTGCAGTTTTAAAAGATCTGGGAGTTTATTTCGACAACAATATAACCTTTAATTATCACGTTGACTCTGTTGTTAAAGATTCCTCTAGGTTCATGGGTTATATCTGTCGAAACTCCTCCCAGTTCCATAATCCGAATACATTAAAATCATTGTATTATTCATACGTAATATCAAAGCTGGACTATGCGGCCATAGTTTGGTTTCCTCAGAATCAGGGTCAAATTCGTGCCGTTGAAAGTGTTCGACGTAAATTTTTAAAATTATTATCCTTCAAGTCAGAAGGATTTTATCCAGAAAAAGGTGTAGATCACAACTTACTCTTACGTAAATTGCTTTTGAAAGTCTCGCAATCTCGTCGACAAAAAATGTGTATTTCTTCCTGTACAAACTTCTGTGTTGGCTCACTTGACTTCTTAAATAAAATTATGCTGCATATTCCATCTTTTCACAGCAGGCAGTCTTCTACATTGAATCTATTAGTACATAGAACAGATATTGGTCTAAAATCACCTGTCAGTATTGTATCCAGATGTTTTAATAACATTTCTTCTTCCTGTGATATATTTCACGATTAACTGAAAACTCTACTGACAGCCTTAGACCAAATACCATAACTATGAGTTGTATTTAATAAAGTGTAAGTAATTATTCGTATAGAGTTTTAGTAAAATGTACTGCACACTCACATGGTCGTCTTTGTGTTGTATTATTTTTATATAGGGTTCTATAGTATGTTCAATAAAAAAAACCTCAAGATTGCCATGATTTTTACTTTTTTAAAATTTAAGTTGGCTACACGCTTTAGGAATTTACATATAAAACGTCAGACATAATTATAATGTATAATTTCAGATTTGCCAACCTACAATATTTTCCATGGCACTCTAGAGGTTTTATTTTATTGAACATACTATAGTAAAATGTACTGCACACTCACATGGCCTTCATATTGTATTATTCATGTATTGTTTTTATATATTTTATAATTAATTTACTTTATTTTTAACTACATTGTCTTGTAATTAGGATATGTTTCCTGTTGGAAAATAAAGACTTATTATTATTATAAAGTATTAATAGAATCAATAATAAAGCAATGATGAAAACGATAAATGAGAAATGATGTCTGGTGCAATGATTAGGTCATAATTCCAACACAAAACATTTCTCACTTAACATTACTGCATATGAAAGAAAGGGAAAAAAAGGTTAGTGATTTTCGCTGTTTCAATGTGAAAGGGCGCTGACATAATTCTCCGCCTCGGGACAACTTTCTACTAAAATTAAACGTGAAAGGCCGTACACGCATTACAAAACAAATCGAAGTGGAAGCAATTCTATTCAATTTTCCCAAAATACCCATCCATTATTATGACGGACAAAAATAATAATGTAGGGGACGCATATTGATTCTATTGAGGTAATGATATCGTTGCTCTGTTTCTATAAATACATGCGGGAGTGTTTGTACAAAAGCTCTGTAGCAATTAATTTAATGGTCATGATGTATTGTCTATTAAAATAAATAATTAATTAGTCATAATGAATGCATGATATAATTACCTGGAAGCAAAAAATAGGCAACGCAACAAATTGACTCTATAACCCTGTTCAAAAATTATCGGGCCACCATTGGTAACTTTGTTATCTTTGGAGCTACGAAGTCGATAAAATTAGCAAACTTGTAGTATTTTTTACGTACACTACGATGGTGTAAATAGGAAAACAAGTGAAACTCCGATTTTTGATTTATTTGCAAAAACATAATTAAAAATTTATGTTTTTTTTTAAGGGATGCCTTGTATGTTTTAACATATTTGGAAAGAGAAAAAATACATAAACTGCAAAAAAGCCTAAATAATTGATTAATTTATTATCTTAAAGTTGAAGATAAAGACGGTCTCGGCCATTAAAAGAAGGTCTCGGCCATTAAAATTTTGCATATTTTATAACAGGATTACCTACTCGAAATCAAAATGGCGATATTATCGTAATTTTTGTCATGCATTTTTGTCATAACGAGACAAAAGTAATTACTTGAAATACACGCCTAATTACAAATTTGAATAAATTGTAGAAAAAGGTAGTTTTTGCCATGCCTTTTTGTCATAACGAGAAATAAGTAATTACTTCAAATACACGCAAAATTACAAATTTGAATAAATTGTAGAAAATACATTTTTTCAGTCAAATTTTAGGATAATCATTTACTAAGCCATTTTTGTTTGTGTGTTTTTTTTATCTTTCTAAGTAAGTCAAAATCGGCAGTGTATCTCATTTAAAAAATGTTGTTTTTGCGAATAAATCAAAAACCTGAGATTGACTTGTTATTCCGTTTACAACAGTGTAATTTACGTAAAAAATACTACTAGTTTGCTAATTTAATCGACTTCGTAGCTCCAAAGGCAACAAAGTTACCAATGGTGGCCCGATAATTTAGAACACCCTGTAGAGTTAGGGGGAATTTATGTTGGAGCTATAACAAACGATTAGAACATCGATACTAGCTAAGAAGAGATAAACGAACATCTCAGTTACCTATTATCAGGGTTGTTATACTTAAAACACTTTGTTTTAAAACAGTGTTTTAAACATGTTTAAAAATAAGCGCCGTGCTTTAAACGTTTTTTTTAAAACATGTTTTAAACGTTAAATTTGTTTAAAACATGTTAAAAACGTTTTTTTTTGTAATCATAAATTATCTAAACTATATTTTATACAACTTTATTATGATTTTTTTGTTTGTTTTTAAATTTCAGCTAAATTGTTGAAGATATTTTAAATTAGATTATTAAACATACAATTTTATCATAACTGTGTGTTTAATTACACAGGGTGATTCAGAACAAGTTTAAAAAATGCATATCTTGTTTGTAACGTTGGATCCGATTTTTATTATTTAAAAAACTACTGCTGATTTATAGTTTGTGACATAAAGAATCATTATTATACACAATTCAAAGTAACCACAAAATATAAATTTGTATTATTTATTGACGTGAGATTAAACTTGAAGTATCTTTTGAACGCATAAGCGCATAAAGTAAAATTTTGAGTTTAGAAAAGCCTGAAAATTTGGATTTGGACGCTACGCTTCGCGTAGCGTCCAAATCCGAACTTTCAGGCTTTTCTAAACTCGAAATTTTACTTCATGCTTAACCAAGGAGTGGAAACACTCGTTAAAAGTTTCAAATTATTTAATAAAAACAACAAATGTCTGCAAATTTGTCTAAATAATAATCTATTTTTCATAACTGGAGGTGATTCATTACCGAATAATCAAGTTTTGTTTGATATTGTTATCAGGGTTAACTTTGTTTTTTCTCATGGGGATCATAGTTGGCTATGGTACCCTTGAAAAAAGATTTGTTTTTACTTTTCAAAAATGTGTAATTTGTTGTATCTAAAATGACAACTAATGGTAGAAATAACAAAATAGATTATTTTAACACTTGCAAATTGACAATTGAAGACTCTGAAAACAAAAGAATAAAGAACATCAATTTTATAATTATTTATTAAAAACAGAACACTTTGAATAATATTTAGACTTTACATAAAACAAAGGTATAATAACAAGATATAATAAGAAGTTACAAAGATATTGAAAAGGAATCTGTGGAGCCCCTGTATTTATCAAAATGTCACTAAAAGCGCTATTTTTACCTGCCTGCCTAATTCACTGATTCATTGATTTACTAAGTGATTCACTGCTTTACTGATTTGCCGATTATCTGATTCAATGTTTCACTGACTTACTGATTATCTGATTCAATGTTTCACTGACTTACTGATTCACTGATTCACTGTTTCACTGATTCACTGTCTTACTGATTCACTGTTTCACTGATTTACTGGTTCACTGATATATATCAGTTCGTTTCCAGTTTTCGTTCGGGAAAAATTCACGGTTTTTTGCGGTTTCCGGTTCAGCTCCAAGTGATTGTTTTATTTTTGAAATGTTTTTATTTCATAATAAAAAAATGTTGATATGTCCAACATATGGCCGAGGGATGTTCGCGTTGATCGTTTTTTTCATCATCTACAGAAGTCGAGACTCAAATCATAAACTCTCCTAATATTTACGATGCTGTAAACTTAAAGATTTTAGTATTAAATACACAGTCACTTCGAAATAAAGTGACAGAACTGGAGGCACTAATATATAGTCATAACTTTAGTGTCATGTGTCTATCGGAGCACTGGCTAACCGAAGCGGAGGCCAGTGCCATTACTTTTGAGAATTTTAATGTTCTGACTAATTTTTCGCGAAAAAATCATATTCATGGAGGGGTTATGATTTGTGTTAACCCACCGTTTAAATGCGAGGTACTCAATTTCCATAACTTGTCCATTGAAATCGATTGCGAAATTTGTGGAATTCTATTATGTGATATTTATGTTATTATATTGTCTGTGTATAGAAGCCCCTTGGGAAATTTTAACACTTTTATTGATATTTTAAACAAGGTCTTATCCAAAATTGACGTTAATAAATTTAATGTTATTATAGGGGGCGATTTTAATGTTAACTTCTTAGGTAGTGATTATAAAACGGCCCAATTAGAAGATTTTTTAATGAGTTTTAACATGTTTCGTACTGTAAACTTTCCCACACGATATGACTCGTGTTTAGATAATATATTTACTAATATCAATAATCAGCACTTCGGTACAGAGCCAATCACAGCTCATTTTTCTGATCACGATGCTATATATTTCAACTATAGTTGCTGTAAAATTAAACCTAAATCAAGCACTAAACTTATTAGACCTATTACCAAGTACGGCAAAGATATATTCACTTTTATATAAATAAAATAAAATAATTTAAAACTTTCAAATATATATTGTAAACTCGCTACAATTGTTTCGCCACACTGTGGCTTCTTCAGGCGAAACAATTGTAGCGAGTTTACAATATATATTTGAAAGTTTTAAATTATTTTATTTTATTTATATAAAAGTGAAGATGAACTTTCAACATTTATCAGCCTTATCAATCAATTAAAGATATATTCTACCAACTCTTGTCAAATGAGAATTGGATTGGACTCTATCGAGATGAAACAAATGAAATATGGTCAGATTTTGTAAATGTTATTATCAATTGCTTTAACACAGCTTTTCCAATAAGATCGAAAGAATTTAAAGGAGATAAATCCAGGATTTCTTGGTTCTCGACAGAATTGTATAACATGCGTGAAAATCTGAATCTAATTCATGAAGCATCGACTCGATTACGCGATCCCGAATTGATTGCAATGAAAAAAATAATGCGGCTGAATTACAAGAACGCTATTATTAAAGCAAAAACCAAAGCAAATGATAATTACATAAATACTTCTGCTAATAAGTCCAAAGCCATGTGGCAGGTTATTAAAATTAGTAAAGAGGTACCCAAGACATCTGGCAGTATTACGGCTGGCGAATTTAATACTTTTTTTGCACACATAGCCAATAAAATTATAGACAATATGGACTCTTGCTCACCTGATCCCATTATACTGGCATGTGAACATATCTCAACGGACAATGTCCCGTTGTTTTCTTTTAAAAGAGTTTCTGGCGTTTCTAGGGACGTTTTTGGTTTGACCTGTGAGGTAATTAAAAGTGCTGTGGATATTATCATCGAGCCTCTCACTAAACTAATCAACAGCTCAATTGCTTCTGGTATTTTCCCGAATATTCTCAAAGTGGCTAAAGTAATACCCATACACAAAAAGGGAGACAAAGATGACTGCGGGAATTATAGACCTATCTCTATTCTGCCGGCATTCTCCAAAATAACGGAACGAATATTGTTTAACCAAATAATGGATTTTTTCGAGAAACACAAGTTGTTTTCGATGCATCAGTTTGGTTTTAGAGAAGGCAAGTCTACCAGCTCAGCTGTTGCTAATTTAATCGAAAATATTGTGGAATCGTTCGAAAAGCGTGAATTTACTCTAGCAACTTTCTTTGACTTATCCAAAGCATTTGACTGCGTCTCGCATAGTCAACTGTTGCGGAAACTTTATGTATATAACTTCGAGCCAAGCAGTTGTAAACTCATCATGTCGTATTTGACTGGTCGATTACAATATGTCCATCATAATCATGAAGCTTCCAGTCGGCTTCCTATTTCATGTGGGATTCCGCAAGGGTCTATTCTGGGACCACTACTATTTTTAATCTTTATTAATGATTTTGACGCATATATGGAACCAGTTAAATCGATTATGTATGCAGATGACACATCAGTATTAACATCTACAAAGACGCTGGAAGACTGCGTGCTGATGCATGAGGCAGCCAAACGTAGAGCAGCAACATGGTTTATCGCAAACAAACTTGCCCTTAATGATGACAAAACCATATCAATGTTATTTACTCTTAACAATCACGGCCTTGAGGATTTAACAAAATCTACAACATTTCTGGGGGTACATATCGATTGTGCCCTATTGTGGAAAGTTCACGCTGATGAAATCGCCAAAAGATTGAATTCTAGTACCTATTTAATTAGAAACCTGCGCGAAAGAGCATCACAGTATGTTGTACGAACAGCGTACTTCTCCTTGTACGAATCACACCTGAGATATGGCATTTTAGTTTGGGGCCACTCCAATGCCCGGCACCGAATATTTTCATTACAACGTCGTGTAATTAGGATCATTGCAGCGCTGGGGTATCGGGAGGACTGTAGGCATATATTTAGAGAAATGGGTATATTAACTGTTTCCTGCATTTATATATTCGAATGCCTTATTTACATCAGGAAAAATATCCACAAATATACTAGTCATACTCGAAATCATAATCATAACACTAGAACTAAGAAAAACCTTTGCCAGCCACAATTAAGGCTAACTAGAAGTCAGATGAGCGTAAATTGCTTCGGAATCAAATTCTATAACATTCTACCTCTCGAACTACGTGCCCTGCCACTGAAACCTTTTAAAAGAAAAATAAAAGCAATACTATTGGACGGTGCCTTTTATGACTGGGATGAGTTTTTATTATTAAGATTGTAACCATCTATTGGTTGACATTTGTTTTAAAATTGCTATATGTTTTGTACTGACGTATGTATGATCTGTGATCCTAAACATCAATAAATTATTCTATTCTATTCTATTCTATTCATAGCACTGTTCTTGTTATAGATATGATGATTTAAAAATTAAGAATATATAAAAGTGTCTCAAACTAAATATTTTATGCATTTTTCGATATATCTTGGTAAATATCTATTACATCTCAGCAATATATATTTTCAACTTTACTTTAAATCAGTGGTTTATACGCGTGGCGCATGAAGTAAAATTTCGAGTTTAGAAAAGCACCGTGAAAATTTGTCTCGGGTCGCGCAGCGACCCGAGACAAATTTTCTACGCGGGGTCACAACTATCTAAATGCGTGTCACATGTGTCATAAAGAAAAACAATAACATGACCATCTAATAATAATTTCAAATAATAGATTCGCTAAATCACTGATTCAATGATTCACTAATTCAATGTTTCACTGATTCACTGATTTACAGTTTCACTGACTCACTGATTCACTGATATATACCAGTTCGGTTCCAGTTTTCGTTCCTGAAAAATGGATGGTTTTTTGCGGTTTTCGGTTCAGCTCCAAGTGATTGATTTACTTTTGAAATGTTTTTATTTTATAATAAAAAAAAATGTTGATGTGTCCATCATAGCAATGTCCTCGTTTTAGATATGATGATTTAAATACTAAGAATATGAAAAGTGTCTCAAACTAAATTTATTCTACTTTTATTATTATTATTATCACATTTACAAAATATTCACAAAATAAATATTTTATGCATTTTTTTCGATTTACCTTAGTAATAGTAAATATCTATCACATCTCTGCAATATATATTTTCAATTTTACTTTAAATCAGTGGTTTATACGCGTGGCGCATGAAGTAAAATTTCGAGTTTAGAAAAGCCCCGTGAAAATTTGTCTCGGGTCGCTGCGCGACCCTCGACAAATTTTCTACGCGGGGCTTTTCTAAACTCGAAATTTTACTTCATGCTTAGTCTGGGAGTGGAAGACACTCGTTACTTTAAAATATGTCACAACTATCTAAATGCTTGTCGCAAGTGTTATAAAGAAAAACAATAACATTAGATAGTCATGTTATTGTTTTTCTTTACAACACTTGCGACACGCATTTAGATAGTTGTGACATATTTTATAGTAACGAGTGTCTTCCACTCCCAGATTAAGCATGAAGTAAAATTTCGAGTTTAGAAAAGCCCCGTGAAAATTTGTCGAGGGTCGCGCAGCGACCCGAGACAAATTTTCTGGGCTTTTCTAAACTCGAAATTTTACTTCATGCGCCACGCGTATAAACCACTGATTTAAAGTAAAATTGAAAATAGATATTGCAGAGATAATATATCTCAAATAATAGTTGTCTCAAGTTTGATACATTGAACTAAATGTCATTTCAAGTTGACAGGATAGACTGATGTGGGGTCAATTATAATTTTTTTATATTCTATTTTTTTTAATTTAAATATTTTTATTTTTCGTTCTATAATAATTTGACAGATAATTGATGACAGATTGCGGTATCAAGATTTGAATGTGTAATAGGGCTTCTATCAAAATGCTAATTACCGTGGTTTAAAAACCACATTATACACGCAAATTCCGTGTTTAATGAAATTAAGTGTTTAGTGCACCCCGTTTATGCTGCCCACAAAATTAAATAATGCACATATTATAAAATTATCGTGAACAAACATACTTTAATAGATCTTGAAGTGTTTTTCCATTTTTGAAAAGTACCTGTATTCAATATTTGAGCCAAATTTATAGGAGACCCCATGAAAACATCCACACAGTGTTTGCGACCCCAATAGCGTGTAAAGGGTGGCCCAAATTCGATGTTTTTATAGGGTATCTCGGTAGTCTGAAGAGTTAGAAAAAAAATTGATATACACGTCATGACTTTTTTTTCTGAGATATTAATAATACCGTTAACAGATCACAACAAACTTGATTAGTTTGAAAGATATCAGTCATTTTTAATTGTTGGCTATTTTAAAATATGTCTTTATCTTAATTACTAACACAACTTCAAAACAAATATTTTACACAACATTTAAATAGATTTATAGGTTTCGAAAATGGAAAATAGAATTAATCATTTCTTAAATGGCCGAAAAAAAAAAATGGAAACAGATGACACCGAATGATGAGGGAGAAAAGGAATGATGTTTATTCTATCTGTAAGTGCAAAACAGATAAAGAAAAACTGATGCATTTCTAAGAGCTCCCGTAATTTTATGTTTCGAAAGCTTTTTTGAAACAACAGTTTTAACAAAACTGGCTTCAAAGCCCTGGGTTTGACTTCGACTCTTCCCCCAAGTCGAATTTTAATTTCCAATATATTTTTGAAAACTACTCAACGAGACAAAAAACATGGTACATGTCTCAACCTCCGCTGACGGAAATTAAAAAAAGTTATGTAACTTTCAAATTTACATGTATTTCCTATGGAGAAAAGTTTTCAGCCTTATAAATGCAATGAATATAGTTTGAACGGTAAGATAGGCTTAAATTAATGTAATTCAGGTGGGTAAGGTTGAATTAGGTTAGGTTAAATTAGGTTAGGTTGAGTTAGGTTAGGTTAAGTTAGGTTAGGTTGAGTTAGGTTAGGTTAAGTTGAGTTAGGTTAGGTTGATTTAGGTTTAGTTGAGTAAGGTTAGGTTAGGTTAGATTAGGTTTGATTAGGTTTGAACTGTCGGTATTATCTAGATTCAGCTGCGTGGGTGGTAATGAATTGAGACTTCAATTTTCAAGATCCGACTTGGGGGGAAGAACCAAAGTTTTACCAAGCCCTGTCCATCAACATCCCTAAATAGAAAGAAATGAAACCACTGCACTAACCTTTTAATTAATGAAAGACGATCCTTTAAATCCAATTATCTCGTGCTAAATTTTATTTTTATTAATCTGTTAAGCAAAAGTTCATTTAGGAATCAAACACTAGCACTTAGCCTTCTTCTCCTTGCAGCTCTGTCGACAACAACAATCACTGTCGTAAATAATTAAATAAACACAAGCACTTGAAATCGCGAAATCTAATTCGAAAACCGATCAGTGCGAAAATACGACCTTAACTAGGGTTTAAAATGTGGAATGAATAGAGGCGCTCTTCACATTTATCAAGAACACCGGATGTTCGCCTGCGTTTTTTGCGTGTTTGGTGATAAGCGATTTTTTTTTTTTTTTTTTTTTTTGGGTGGCTTTTGCCTGGCCTTAGTAACTTGACTATTAGCCAACATCAATTGCATATTTGCATATGTATATTTGGACGTCACAACACATTCATACACATCCATGGAACCGGAGACGAGTATTTTTCGTTAGAAAAATTACTCGCCTCCGCTGGGAATCGAACCCAGATCACCTCCGTGGTCGATTGGCGAAACCGGCGGCTCGACCGCTCGGCCACGGCGGGCCCAGATAAGCGAATGGGTTTATTGATTGAAACCAGTTTTAATGTTCGTTGTTTTTTTAAATACATGCAAATATTTATGCACTTATAAAATCAATCAAGATTTTAATAATTTTAGAAGATTTAAAAGATGTATTTGAATAAGAACAAGAAGAAGAATAAGTGGTAGTGTTTTGATTCGTGAGTGAACTTTTGCTTAACAGATTATTAAAAATAAAATTCAGCGCGAGATATTTGGATTTAAAGGATTGTGTTCCATTAATTAAAAGGTTAGTGCAATGGTTTGATTTCTTTCTATTTAGGGATGTTAATCGACGGGGCTTTGAAGCCAGTTTTGTTAAAACTGTTGTTAAATTTGAATATATAATAGTTTCAAAATAACTTTTGAAACATAAAATTACGGTAGCACTTAAAAATATATCAGTTTTTCTTTAACTGTTTTGCACTTACAGAAAGAATAAACATAATTTCTATTTTCCCCCGTCATTCGATGCGGCCATTAGTCCAATGTATCATCAAACTTGAGACAACTATTATTTAAATTATATTATTAGATGGTCATGTTATTGTTTTTCTCTATGACACTTGCGACAGGTATTTAGATAGTTGTGACATATTTTAAACTAACGAGTGTCTTCCACTCTCAAATTAAGCATGAATTAAAATTTCGAGTTTAGAAAAGCCCTGCGTATTAGTCGAGGGTCGCGCAGCGATCCGAGACAAATTTTCACGGGGATTTTCTAAACTCGAAATTTTACTTCATGCGCCACGCGTATAAACAACTGATTTCAAGTAAAGATGAAAATATATATTGCTGAGATGTGATAGGTAATTCCGAAATAGTGCCTTTAGTGGTATTTTAATAAACGTATTATACAATAAATGTTGTTTTTATATATTTTTGTTGTCTTGAACAAAGTATAGTGTATAACTCGCATATAATGGCTATTAATCACTCGAACGACTTGCACCACTCGCCTTCGGTTCTTTTCGCAAACATCGTTCTCGTGATTATTATCTATCATCATATGCTCGTTGTACAATATACTAATTTAATTGATCTTGAAGTGTTTTTCTATTCAAAAATTTGTTAATGTAATAAATAAAACGATACGCATAAAGACAATTTTTGTTTGTATTGAAAGTCTAAGGCATAGCTATACTGATGAGGGATAAATCTCGAAACGCGTCTATAGATGGCTTAAAACAATTAAAATTCATTGCCTGTAAGTTTTTCAATTTATTTCAATTTCCTGTTGTTTCATTTAGTTTGGTGAGAGAATAATTTTACCTGATGAGTAATAATTGAGTCCATGGATGTGGTCTGAGTTTGTTTTGATATCCTAAATGTGAGTTTGAATAATTACAAATATGTAATTTATAAGAAAATCTAGAAATTAATTTAAATTCTGGCCGAATTGACTGAGATTTCGACGCAAATAACAAAAAAATGCTATTCTTGACGCCTTCTTGAAAATTTTACTTGATCCGCGCATTGACATTAGTAAGTGTTCGAGGAAATATTAAACACATTTAAGAAACTAACTGACTAGACTAAATAGGGATTTAATTCCCATTTAGTCCAGTCAGTTAGTTTCTTAAATGTGTTTAATAATTCCTCGAACACTTACTAATGTCAAGGACCGGATCAAGTAAAATTTTCAAGAAGGCGTCGTGCAACTTTAACGTAACAGAGCGTTTTAGTTCGAAGTTTAGTTCGGGAAAACGAAGGGGGTTAAATGGTTAATGTGACGACAATGAAGGCTTCGCAGCTCGGAGTCGCGTCGCGGGATCCTTGCCCCCAAAGGCAATCGATATCCGCCCAGCCGGCAGGTGTGCCTTAAATAAAATATCCCCCAGCCACAGTATCACCTAAAATTAATTATTAACCACACACGAAATTAATAAACCATCACATATACCTTAGATAAAAATGTTTGTTTTGTTTCCCTCCGGCTGTATCGGGGGAGAATAAGGTTTTTTATTTGTTTGAGTTGCTTCTGGAAAAATGAGCATTTCCGGTTCGGTGGAGGGATGTGTTGGATATTGCGAGTTTGTTTGACGTGAAGGGATTTTCAGGAATGTGTTTCTGTTTGATATTAATGTAAAGACGTGTAACGTTTATCAGTATAATATAAATAAATGAAATACCTTCTTGTTTCTTAAATAACTTTCTCATTTATCACTTGGTGAAACATTTTGAAAAAATATTAAAGGATAAATTAAACAAAAATTGGTTTGTTTCACTATTTGTTTCTATTTACTCGACTAGTTCGCTTTTTACGGCATTATCAAGAGTGGATTACAGAAGAAACCGACCGGCTTATATATAATCAGGTAATAGGGGATTTTGCAATTGGGGAATTCCAAATCTCCTCCTTGTCGTTGACGAGGTGTTTTCCACATTTTATGGCTCTATTAATTTCTAAGCCCTCTCTGAGATTTAAAATTGGTCCCTTATTAATAATATTACGGTATGAGTTACGTGAAGATGATATTTAATTAAATAAAACTAGTAATTCTTTTTCTTCACTGGTTTATTTGTAACACTAAATGTACATTTCGTTCACCAAGTGAATATTTTCAATAGTTGTACTAAACTGTTTAGTACAGCTATTGAAAATGTTCACTTGGTGAACGAAATGTACATTTAGTGAACAAGATAAATTCAAATTCAAAACTATTTGAATTCGAGAAAATAAGCTTACGCTTCTTATAGTTTGCACACTTTAAACATAATATATAAAATTACGAAAAAACTATTCGTGAAAATGCAAACAGTGTCTTAATTAATAAGACAATTTAAGACGATAAATATCCATTGAAACAACAACTTCCCGTGCAAATACACCTCCGGATATTGAATTATACAATGAAATATTTAAAATCTTAATTAATTTGATTTGTTACAACGCTCTATTAAAGTATATGTAACGTTTAGGTCAAATTCTCTTCAAACCAACTAACAATACACTTTAAAATAAAAGGACATTTAGTGTTACAAATAAACCAGTGAAGAAAAAGGATTACTAGTTTCATTTAAGGTCCCTTATTATTTTAGCATAAAATCTTAAAATTATTGATATCTATAAAATGATTGTTGTTAATACAGTGTTTGGCAATTCCTGTATTATGTTTATTATTAAAAATTGATTTTATATGTTCTTCTAATCGTGTTTTTTTAATTTATCCTTTAATATTATCTTCTTGTGTTTTCTATAACATTTTTACGCTTGATATGAAGTTCATATTAACATGTAATCTGTTCCCGGCGCACAGTGGGCGAATTGCTTAAATTAGACTGCAATAATTAAATATCATAAGTTTTTGATTCTCGTCAAAATATTTTTATTTGAAAAGAAACATGATTTTAGATTCGTTTTCTTTAAAAATACAACATCGAAGTTTAACTTTTTGTCGGTAAAATAAAATTAAGAGCTCTTTATTTACCGCTATTCAGTTAACCTATAAATACAACCGCATTCAAAGTTTAATAAACATTGTTATTTGTCAAAATTGAATTTGTGTTCAGTATTCCGGCACCAGGTACCCACAGACGCGTTTCGGACTTCAAGGTCCTCTTCAGTGTGGTCCCGACTCAGTGCTGAGGAATACTGAACATTTCTGACTATTTCAAGCCAATATGTGAAAACTATAAATGATTTCGATAGCTAACGCCATCTAATGCTTCATAGTGGCATCGTCAGTGACACGAATGCACAAAATGCATATACAGTCCGAAGTCCGAAACGCGTCTGTGGGTGCCGGAATACTGAACACAAATTCAATTTTGATATTTGTTTTCTGGTTTCACAAACAGAGTTCTGCTCGCTCGTGGACGAAACAGTGACCTGTATATGCACTTTGTGCATTCGTGTCACTGACGATGCCACTATGAAGCATTAGATGGCGTTAGCTATCGAAATCATTAATATTGTTATTTATATTTATAATGAATACTGTATTTTAAATAAAATATACAAATATAAAAACTACCAATACTCTTTTAAATTGTAAAATTAACACAAATTAAAATTTACCAAATAAAAAACATGAAGATAATCTATCTATCCTTTATTTCAACAGAAGTATTTACATAAAGCTACAAATAAATAGTAAAATAATACAAATAGCAATAATATGTATTATCAATAAACAAACTATTTATTTTAAAACTGAACTTTGATTAAATCTTTCAAAATTAACAAAAATCAATAATGTATGATATAATAATTTACTATTTTTATATATCATATTCTTATGTATTCGTATACTCTGTACATTTGCGGGCATTCATTGATTTTATAAAAGAGTTCAATTTAAAGTTCGAACGAGTGTTTCCAATCCCAGACTAAGCATGGAGTAAAATTTCGAGTTTAGAAAAGCCCCCGCGTAGAAAAATTTTCACGGGGCTTTTCTAAACTCGAAATTTTACTTCATGCGCCACGTGTATACAACACTGAAATATTATAAAGTTTAAAAAATACTGGCCTTTATTTTGTTCAGTTGATTGACAAATTGTGTTGAATCTTCTGAGCTGATTCATAGTAATTCTGTTTATACATTTTGATTATTTTTATTCTATAATCTATTTTCATAAACTATGAGTAAACAGTCCTATATTTTTAGTAATCTTTCTTCTGTTTGTTATTGATAATGAGCACCTTGTGTCTCGAAATGTACATCTAACATAAAAATAAAAAGTGAAGTAAGGAATAACAGTCTTTCTATTTGTGATTAATCACTTCACATAAACTCAAAATAATACAGTTTCTTCTGTTAGTCCAAACTTTTAATATTTGATAAATAATTAAAGATAGCGATACCTAAAAGAAATCAAATATTTCATATTAGAGCAATTTTGAGCAAACATTTTAGTTGGTATAAGAAAGTATACATTTTAAGTTATCAAAAATTGTAAGATGTTTCGTTACTAACAATGAACGAGATATGATTTTCATTAAAGCAAAATTTAAAATGTATATTTTTGAAAAGAAAATGATGTAATTCCTTTTTTTTTATGAAACCTAATGAATGAAAGTAAGCCGATACTTATAAAGACAATTTAATTTAATTTTTTCTTCTATTGAAAGTCTAAAGCATAGCTATACTGATGAGGGATAATGCTCGAAACGCGTCTATAGATGGCTTAAGACAATTAAAATTCATTCCCTGTAATTTTTTCAATTTATTTCCAATTCCTGTTGTTTCATATAGTTTGGTAAGAGAATTTACTCCATGCTTAGTCTGGGATTGGAATATTTGATAAATAATTAAAGATAGCGATACCTAAAAGAAATCAAATATTTCATATTAGAGCAATTTTGAGCAAACATTTTAGTTGGTATAAGAAAGTATACATTTTAAGTTATCAAAAATTGTAAGATGTTTCGTTACTAACAATGAACGAGATATGATTTTCATTAAAGCAAAATTTAAAATGTATATTTTTGAAAAGAAAATTATGTAATTCCTTTTTTTTATGAAACCTAATGAATGAAAGTAAACCGATACTTATAAAGACAATTTAATTTAATTTTTTCTTCTATTGAAAGTCTCAAGCATAGCTATACTGATGAGGGATAATACTCGAAACGCGTCTATAGATGGCTTAAGACAATTAAAATTCATTCCCTGTAATTTTTTCAATTTATTTCCAATTCCTGTTGTTTCATATAGTTTGGTAAGAGAATAAATAGACCTAGTGTTGCATTTTGCATATAAATTATCACTATAACAGTAGAGCTGTCGTGTAACTAAAATATTCTTTGTATAATTCAATATCTGCCGGGGTATTAGCTCGAGAACAACTACTTCTCGAGCTAATACACCGGCAGATATTGAATTATACAAAGAATTGTGATATGTGAATATTTGGAGACTTGTGCAGAAATTCGATATTAATTTTAATTGTTTTTTATATTTTGAAAACGATACTCCTAAAATGTAGTAATTATTTACTATTAACTCATTCTAAAATTAAAATTAGTTATAAATACAAAAAATATGTGCAGGCTCGCTTAGAAGAAAAGAAAGTGTCTTCAGCTGTCGGTTAAAAATGTTTAAAGCCACTAGGCCTTATTAAATAATGAACAAAAACATATTACCTGCACAAAGAATAGAGCGAAAATCGCGTACACGCTCTTCCCAATCAATTTTATAATAAATTCATTCAATAAAATAAAATCATATTTATACGCAATTAAAACTTAAGTATTAACAATCTTCTAGATACGTGTATACAAATAAGAAATTAGAATATTATCATATGTACCACTGCTGTATTTATAGGTTGACTGAACAGCCATAAATTAAGTTTGTTTAGAAACTAGGTAGATGAAAATATTGCGTTTTAACACAGTTCATGTATAATCCAGTAGCAAAACTCTACATAATATTTGGAAACCGTATTTGGATGCTGTTGCAGGATGCGAGACTGGTGGTTGGTGTATATTACGACTATGTTACTCTTACCCCACTTTCCGGACACAGTCTCTCCTTTTCTATTTGATTAACAGTTCCCCTATAAGCATTGTCTCCTCTTTGGTTAAAACCTTTTATTAAAGAAGAAATCTATAAAATCATGTTTCTGTACAAATAATATTTTGACGGTTATCAGAAACGTACGTTTTTTTTTTAATTATTGCACTCTAACTGACGTAATTTGCCCTCTGTGCGGCGACAATTCGGCAGTAAAATTAAAATTTTCAATTTTAAGTCAAACATTTTTGAAAAATGGTCCTCATCGACTCAAGAGACCTCAAAACGGATATTTCCACAAAAAAATTGATTTTAAAATATTTAAAGCGACTCGAGACACATTTTCACGGGGCTTTTCTAAACTCGAAATTTTACTTCATGCGCCACGCGTATGAACCACTGATTTAAAGTTAAGTTGAAAATATATTACTTCATGCGTCACGCGTATAAGAGCTGATTTCAAGTAAAGTTCACTTGTTCACAATATTTCAATGTTGTCAGTGTTTAACACGCGTGACGCATGAAGTAAAATTTCGAGTTTAGAAAAGCCCCGTGAAAATTTGTCTCGGGTCGCTGCGCGACCCTCGACAAATTTTCTACGCGGGCTTTTGTAAACTCGAAATTTTACTTCATGCTTAGTCTGGGAATGGAGAACACTCCTTTGAAACTTAAAAATAATTGTTTAAAAAGAATCGACGAATACGCTGCAAATATTCAGGCATTCGTCGATTTTATTAAAATAATTATTTTTAATTTTCGAACGAGTGTTTTTCACTCCCAGACTAAGCATGAAGTAAAATTTCGAGTTTAGAAAAGCCCCGCGTAGAAAATTTGTCGAGGGTCGCGTCAGCGACCCGAGACAAATTTTCGCGGGGCTTTTCTAAACTCGAAATTTTACTTCATGCGCCACGCTTATAAGAGACTGATTTCAAGTAAAGTTCACTTGTTCACAATATTTCGATGTTGTCAGTGTTTCACACGCGTGGCGCATGAAGTAAAATTTCGAGTTTAGAAAAGCCCCGTGAAAATTTGTCTCGGGTCGCTGCGCGACCCTCGACAAATTTTCTACGCGGGGCTTTTCTAAACTCGAAATTTTACTTCATGCTTAGTCTGGGAATGGAGAACACTCTTTTGAAACTTAAAAATAATTGTTTAAAAATAATCGACGAATACGCTGCAAATATTCAGGTATCCGTCGATTTTATTAAAACAATTATTTTTAAGTTTCGAACGAGTGTTTTCCACTCCCAGACAAAGCATGAAGTAAAATTTCGAGTTTAGAAAAGCCCCGCGTAGAAAATTTGTCGAGGGTCGCGCCAGCGACCCGAGACAAATTTTCGCGGGGCTTTTCTAAACTCGAAATTTTACTTCATGCGCCACGCGTATGAGAGACTGATTTCAAGTAAAGTTCACTTGTTCACAATATTTCGATGTTGTCAGTTTTTAACACGCGTGGCGCATGAAGTAAAATTTCGAGTTTAGAAAAGCCCCGTGAAAATTTGTCTCGAGTAGCTGCGCGACCCTTGACAACTTTTCTACGCGGGGCTTTTCTAAACTCGAAATTTTACTTCATGCTTAGTCTGGGAATGGAGAACACTCTTTTGAAACTTAAACATAATTGTTTAAAAAAAATCGACGAATACGCTGCAATTATTCAGGTATTCGTCGATTTTATTAAAACAATTATTTTTAAGTTTCGAACGAGTGTTTTCCACTCCCAGACAAAGCATGAAGTAAAATTTCGAGTTTAGAAAAGCCCCGCGTAGAAAATTTGTCGAGGGTCGCGCCAGCGACCCGAGACAAATTTTCGCGGGGCTTTTCTAAACTCGAAATTTTACTTCATGCGCCACGCGTATAAGAGTCTGATTTCAAGTGAAGTTCACTTGTTCACTATATTTCAATTTTGTCAGTGTTTAACACGCGTGGCGCATGAAGTAAAATTTCGAGTTTAGAAAAGCCCCGTGAAAATTTGTCTCGGGTCGCTGCGCGACCCTCGACAAATTTTCTACGCGGGGCTTTTCTAAACTCGAAATTTTACTTCATGCTTAGTCTGGGAGTGGAAAACACTCGTTTGAAGCTTCAAACTAAACCCTTTTAATCAGAAAATGTACGCACAAAATTGCAATATGATAAATAAAAATTAAAATTAAATATTAATAATTTGGGGTGGCTGGGGGTGACGCACAGTGATCCCAAATGCCGAAAATGTGGCCAAAATATGAAGGAGTTATCCGATTGAATGAAAATTAGTATATCGGTTTCTTCGAGGTCGCTGTTTAGGAATCTAAAATAAAAAAAATGAAAAACTGAATGGCGGATTCAATATGGCGTATAGAAATCATAAAAGTTGTTATATTTTCATGAAAATTCGAATACAAGGCATTTCAAGGTCGCTCATTACAAAATGTAATTACAAATTTGAATAACAAAATGGTGGATTCAAAATAGCGGACAAAAATGATAAAAATTGTCATACTTCAATGATATTTTGGATATAGAGTTTTTGTGGTCGTTGACTAAGAATCTAAAATTCAAAGTTGTAAACAAAAATTACACTACTGACGTCTTAAACAATAGTATTTCCGATCATCTAGTGATAAAACTCTCCTTTCAACATCAACCACTGTCAAATAAATCGAAAAGTGTATATCGTCAATTTAACGAGCATAATATGAATGGTTTTAAAGAGCGACTTAGTGACCCCAGTATATGGAATCCTATCTACTTTAACAATTCTCTTAACGGAAAATGGGATATAAATAAATAAATACATCTATTGCCCAACAGGAAACAAAAAGATCCAATTACAGGACAATATAGAAAACATAAATGTACAGCAAAAAGTAAGTAAAGTAACACATTCAAAAAATACTTAAATTAACATAGAGCGACAATTGATGATAGGTGATCATAAAATAAATCACAAGTTGGGGGTAGATCATTGACCACGTTACACATCACACTTAGAGGTGATTTTGAACCGGTCACTGTTCTATTAAAATTTACATAAAATGTAGACTTATTTCTACTATTGAAAGACGGAGTATGAAAATTGACTAGTCGTAAAATGTCAGCACAGTCGATATGATTGTGAATTAATTTATATAAAAATGAAACACATGATTTATTTCGTCTTTGTTTAAGTGCTTCGAGTTCAAATCGATCAAGCAATAACACATGGTCACAACCTCTTGCCGGGTAATTACCAATATTTTTGAAGTACAAGAACTTAGCGAATTTGCGTTGAATTTCTGAATACCTACTATAGAATGTTTAACCACTCATTACCTAAAATCAGTAAATATAATTGTGTAAGTCAAAGAAAAAGAAAATGAATTTATAACACCTACGAAATTAA
This sequence comes from Philonthus cognatus, assembly GCA_932526585.2. Classification (NCBI taxonomy): domain Eukaryota; kingdom Metazoa; phylum Arthropoda; class Insecta; order Coleoptera; family Staphylinidae; genus Philonthus; species Philonthus cognatus. Next base: position 99,922,729 of record OW052244.1, read on the forward strand.
TCATTGTAAACGATTATTAGATTCATACTTTGTTATATCTCAGTACAATCCATCCTTTTCAAACCTTTACAAAGAACAGAAAATACAATAAGACATGTTGCTTCGAAATGCAAAAAAAAAAAATGATATTAGAAATAGGTACCAGTGCTCGAACAATATAATCAAGACATCGTGGAATATAATTAAGGAGATTACGGGTGTATCAAAAAACAATATTCAAATTAACACTACAGAACATATCAAGACATTGGCAGACAATTTTAATACACATTTTGAAGAGTCATCTAAACACCTATTAGTAAATAGTGAGTCGCAATCTTACAGCGATAATATTATAATCAATAGTAATTCATTATTCTTAGAACCAGCAGATATCACAGAAGTCTACAACGCCGTACACTCACTCAAATCTAACACGTCACCGGGATTCGATGAAATTTCGGCAAATTTAATCAAGTTTACTACAAACGAAATCTTAGAGCCTCTTACGTACATGTTAAATATCAGCTTAGAAGCTGGGATCTTTCCCAGTGTTCTGAAAAAATCCGTTGTCACACCAATATATAAAAAAGGTGACCCGAACGACATTAACAATTATAGACCATTTAGCCTAATAACCTGCTTTGCAAACATTTTTGAAATAATTATTAATAATAGATTATTAAATTTCTTTAACAAATCTGATATAATAACCCCATCTCAGCATGGCTTCAGAAAAAATAAATCTGTCACAACTGCACTCCATAAATACATACACAGCATAATTGGAATGTTAGAATCAAATGAAATACCTGTTGGTATACTTTTAGATTTATCTGAAGCCTTTGACAGCTTAGATCCTGGGTCTCCAAACTATCTTCTTCGCGGGCCACAAATACAATTCTACATAATAACGTCGGCCAAGATCCGATTAATTTTATAAAATTATGAAAAATTTAAGGAACAATTGTTACAATATTTCAAAATATGACATTTACAAAAAAAATTACAAACAATCGCGCGCCGGATTCATGCAAGTCGCGGGCCGGATTTGGCCCGCGGGCCGTAGTTTGGAGACCACCGGCTTAGATCATGAAATCTTAATAGAAAAGTTGTGGAAGTATGGTGTCCGTGGAACCCGTATGGTGTCCGTGGTGTCCGTGGAAGTATGGTGTCCGTGGTGTCCGTGAAACCTATTTATCAGAAAGGCAGCAATGTGTAAAATTTCTTAACATAACATCAGATAGTTTATATCTAACAAAAGAAATTCCACAGGGCAGCATACTAGGGCCTTTATTGTTTATTATATATATTAACGATCTTGCTTCAGTTGCTCAAAGAACGGGTGGTATAATTGAGATGTATGCAGATGACACCAATCTATTGGTCTCCTGTAAAAATATTGCTGAAGCTGAAATTAAATGTAATGAGCTTCTGTTACAGTGCAATGAATGGCTTTGTAAAAATAAACTAAAACTAAATACACAGAAGACTGAAATAATATTCTTTAAAACCAACAAAACAAAGATAATTTATCCAACTGATCTAACGTTATTAGATGATACACTACTACCAAAACAAAACGTTCGATTCCTTTGAGTAATGCTAGATGAACAACTCAATGGCAAAGTGCATATTGAAAAGGTAGAGAAAGAAATGAGTTCGGCGCGCTATATGTTAAGAATGCTCAAAAGGTCAGGTGCACCCATAGACACGTTAAAACTTGTATACAATGCTTATCTTTGCACAAGAATGCGATATGGTATAACATATTATGGATGGAGCAGTTATGCAAATAAGGTATTCATAATTCAGAAAAAAGCAGTAAGAATTATTTTTAATCTGTCTTTTTCAACTTCGTGTAGGGGATATTTTAAGTCTCATAATCTATTGACATTCTATGGTATGTATATTTACGAATCAATAGTAAGAATTCTATCAACTGAGACACATCTCACTAAACACCAACATTCTTATAAAACCAGACATTTTGCCAACTATGCCTTGCCGATCCATCGATTAACTTTGTATGAGAGAGATCCTTCGTATGTTGCTATGAAATATTTTAATAAGCTTCCAAGTGCTATCAAAAACATTCAAAACAAAAATATATTCAAATCACGATTATATGAACATTTGTGTTTTTTTTTTTTATTTAGGGACAGGAAACGGAAGTTAGGGTTATTTCTGCCCTAGCACCGCAGCCGTGTGGCTTATTGTACTTCTTCTGTTGCCGTAGTTAATCAAAAAGCTCTGTTTCCTTGGCTAGTCCCAGCAGCCTTTCGATCATCTTTCCCTGAGTTGTGTTTGTTAGAACCTTATTCTTTAAATGAAGTATAGTGCGAATTCTTGGAACCGATGCGTCAATGTGTGCTTTAAAAATGTCTCTAAATGTTTCTTCTTTTTTATATTTATGTTATATTAAGTATTGTTAACTGTTTACTTGACACTTTTTCATTAATATGTAACATTTTGTCTGTATGCGTGGTTTTGAAAATAAAGATTTAAAATAAAAATAAAAAAAATTGCAGATAAAAAGACAGATATTTACCAAGATATAGCAAAAAAATGCAATAAATATTTATTTTCTGAATATTTAGTAAATGTGATAATCAAAATGAAAAGCTGAAAAAATGTAGTTTGAGACACTTTTCCATATTCTTAATATTTAAATCATCCTTTTTCTCAAATAAACAATAATCCCACTGCGCAAATCCATTTAAGTAATATTTCATCAACAATTAAACAACGTTTAATGTTGCTACAATGTTGAGATAACGGTATTTGTTAGTTTGTTGCTCAGTGGGATAAAGCGATAGGTATTTCTTTTTAATTTAATGATTCTTTCAAACTACATTTACTGTAGTTAATTTTATCAAACACGAAATGATATTTTTAATTTAATTTTGGTTTCGGGTTATCGCCTCATTCAAATATCACAATAACAAGTGGAATGGCCGATTGTAAAAGACACACTTTCTCGAAATTGACGTCGCGCGTGTGAAATGACGATCGTAAAACATGAATATTGCCCCCGACATTAAAATAGTCGGTCTGTCGCAAATGGAATATTAAAAGGACGTAAATCGCCGAGATAATCCTTTTTGGTTACGTGCTTCGAATCCTCGTTCGCAATCGATAAATAATAAATTATGCAAAAATACTGGTTTTTATTTAATACAGTGCATACAACTCATATAAGCGATATTTTCTCTGTTTGTTCGTTTAGCTTTGTTTGAAGATAACAGTGCATTAAACTCATGCAAGTGATTTTTTTTCTTGTTTTTTTTTTTTAATAATAATAATCTTTATTAATCCATATTAATCTAGAGATATTGGACAAGTCAAGTTAAAGATAATATAAATCTATTTCTAAACATTATAACAGAATAAAGGAACACATTATTGTAAAAAATCATCTATGTTATAATATAGGTTCTCCATTAGGTATATTTTTCATTTATTCTTAAAATCTTTGTATGCTGTGGCACTTTTTATGTCCGTTGGTAATTTTTTATAAATTTTAACACAGTTATGATTTGGCCCTCGTTCATATTGTGTCGTGCCATGACTTGTAACCGCAAGACTATTTCGATGACGGGTGTCATAACTGTGAAAATTAGAGTTTCTTTCGAAATAATATAGATGCTTTTTTACAAATAAACTACATCTTAAAATATATATACAAGGGAATGTAAGTATATTATATTTAGAAAATATTGGTTTACATGATTCTCTAGGAGCTATATTATATATCAATCTTAATATTCTTTTTTGTAATACAAATATTCGACTTCGGAGAGCTGGTTTTCCCCAAATGATGATATTATATGACAGGTGAGAATAAGCAAGCGCATAATATATTTCCAATAAATTAGGCAGTGCCACCGTTCTTCTGAGGCTTAGAATTGCATAATATGCCTTGTTGAGCTTACTGCATATGAGATCGATATGCTTATTCCATGATAGTTGCGGATCAATGTATATGCCCAAAAATTTCGTTGATTTTACTATATTGGCGTGCAGTATGTACTCTGGGATTTTAGTATTGTAGAAGTACATACATTCGGTTTTACTCTGATTCAAAATCAGCATATTTTTGTCACACCAACATTTTACTTCGTCTATAGTTTGTTGGATGGAAGTTTTTAGTGTAGTAGAATCGGTAGATGAAACAATGACTGATGTATCATCGGCAAAATTAATTAGCTTTCCGTTACTAATATAGCTTGATATGTCATTTATATACAACAAAAATATTAAGGGTCCCAACACCGAGCCCTGCGCTACACCTGTAGATATGCTATGTACATTTGAGTCGAAATTATTACATTTAACATAATATTTTCTACCGCTCAAGAAAGAAATTAGAAAATCTAAGATATTTCCCCGTATTCCCAGTTTATTTAATTTATCCTTATCCTTTTGTTCGATTATTTGTTTGAAGATTATTTGAGTAATGGGTGTTCGATAAAAATCGCCTAACGCCATAACTCTGTTATGGATTAACCAATTTTATTAAACTAAAAACCAAAGTCAATAGCCGTGTAAATACTAAGAAATGACATGAATATTGATTTTTTTCAATAATAACTTCTTTGTTGTTCAACATTTTTAAATGGCTGCCTATAATTTTTAAATGTTATTACATTAGACATAATTTTTCTTAATTCAATAATGCCAAAGTTCTTTTTTTTAGTTCAATATTTTTGTCGAAAACAAAATAAAATAAATCTTTTATTAGAAATTACATTTTTCAAAAAATATAATTTGTGTGCCTTGTAAAAGTGTCAAATGGCATTTATTGTGAGGTTATGTTAAACCAAAGTCAATGGCCGTTTAAATACTTAGAAATGACATGAATATTGATTTTTTCAATAATAACTTGTTTATCTAAGATATTCTTGTTTGAGTTACGTGAAGGTTAGTTTAATGGTAATTAGTTAAGTTATTCCTTTATTCCTTTTACTTCACTTTTTATTTTAATTCTATATGTACATTTCGGGTACAATGTACCCTTTATCAATAGAAAAAACTAATTGACATTTTGTAAATAAATAAAAATAGAAATACAACTATTTTCACAACCAAGTGCGATTTATTTGAAATCAGATAAAGGCAGGCTAGTTTAAGGAATTAAATTTAAAAGTGGGTTGTTTAAAGGACTTAAATCAAAATTTAGAAAGTTATCCCTATTTTTGTGCATTTCAATTGCTTCTAACATGTTTAGTTGAAAATGGTTAGATTCTTTTAGTAATTTCAAATTATTTATAATAAATTTGTGTCCCGTGGTTAATGTATGATGAGCTATCGCAGATTTATCTGGGTTATGGTTTTTAGTATGGTAAATATGTTCTTTAAACCTAGTTTTTAAATTTCGTATAGTTTGTCCAATATACATTTTGTTGCAATTGCTGCATTTTGATGAATAAATCCCAGACTTTTCATGATCATCAATTTTCTTAAAAGTATTCCCCAATAAAAGTTTAATTTTGTTTTTTGTGTAGTATGCAGGTTTAAGATTGAATTTTTTGTAAATTTTGTTAATTTGATTAGTTAATTTTGGTTCGTGAATAATTTTACAGTAATTTTTATTTGAATTAGATTCTATTATTGGTTCTAAACGTGATGCTAGACGAATGGAATGTGTTCTTTTATGTTTATTGATTAATTTCTGAATAATGTTAGTATCGTAATTTAATGCTTTGGCTAAATCTAAAATTAATGTAAACTCACTTTTTCTATTTTCTTCAGATATTGGTAACTGGATAGCTCTATAAATCATACTATTAAAAGACGATAGTTTATGTTTGAAAGGACTATGTGAACTTGAGTGAATGTAATTAAAGGTGTGGGTGGGTTTTCTAAAAATATTAAAGGATAATTTGTTATTGTTTTTTATAACTAGTAGGTCTAAGAAAGGAAGTTGACCATTGATCTCAATTTCATATGTAAAATTTATGCTAGTAAATAATTTATTTAATAATAATAATTAAAATATCATCAACATACCTTAACCATAAATTTGGGAAATATTGTATGCTGTTCTTCGCAATATTTTCTAAATGGTTCATGAAAATGTTTGCTAAAAAGGGGGATAATGGATTACCCATAGCAGTGCCAAATGTTTGTTTATAAAATATTCCATTAAATTCAAAAGTGTTAAAATCCATAACTAAAGTTGTTAATTTTATATAATGATTTATTTCTTCTTGATTTTTACCATTTGTTTTTAATAAATTTTCGAGAATAATTAAAGTTTCATTAATTGGTATACTAGGGAATAAAGATTCTACATCAAATGAGATCAATAAGTCGTCTTCTTGTATAATTACATTTTCTAGTTTTTTGGTCAGTTCAAAAGAGTTTTTAATAGAAAAATCATTGTTAATTTTGAGTTGTTTAAATTCATTAACTAACCATTTTGCAATTTTGTATGTAGGAGAATTTATGTTAGAAACAATTGGTCTAAATTTATTACCGGTTTTGTGAATTTTAGGCAAACAATATAATTTAGGCAGTTTTGGATTATTAATTTTTAATTTTGATTTAAATTTTTTATCAAATAATGGTGTTGGTTCACTTAAAATTTTGTTAATTATCTTTACATAGTTATTTAAAGGATTTTTTGATTGTTGAATATATGGTCCACAATCTAAAATTAGACATAAAAAAACTACATAGCAAACGAAGCAACATAGAAATTATGGCTTACGAACTTCATCTTAAACTATACGAAATTTAAAAACTAGGTTTAAAGAACATATTTACCATACTAAAAACCATAACCCAGATAAATCTGCGATAGCTCATCATACATTAACCACGGGACACAAATTTATTATAAATAATTTGAAATTACTAAAAGAATCTAACCATTTTCAACTAAACATGTTAGAAGCAATTGAAATGCACAAAAATAGGGATAACCTTCTAAATTTTGATTTAAGTCCTTTAAACAACCCACTTTTAAATTTAATTCCTTAAACTAGCCTGCCTTTATCTGATTTCAAATAAATCGCACTTGGTTGTGAAAATAGTTGTATTTCTATTTTTATTTATTTACAAAATGTCAATTAGTTTTTTCTATTGATAAAGGGTACATTGTACCCGAAATGTACATATAGAATTAAAATAAAAAGTGAAGTAAAAGGAATAAAGGAATAACTTAACTAATTACCAATAACTTGTTTGTTATTCAACATTTTTAAATGGTTGCCTATAATTTTTAAATGTTATTACATTAGTAAATAAATTAGACATAATTTTTTTGAATTCAGTAATGCCAAAGTTTTTGTTTTTTGTTCAATATTTTTGTTGAAAACAAATTAAAATAAATCTATTTAAAATTATATTTTTCAAAAATTATAATTAGTGTGTCTTGTAAAAAAGTGTCAAATGAACTGCGTACGGTGGCAATAATCCTTTGTCCAGATTAATGCATTCGGCCAACTGCTTGCTCTCATCCCCGAATTTCGATCCATTTGCGAACAAGTTTTTATGTTTTCGAAGAGCACTGGTGGTCATTAAACTGGATAAAACTTTTTAAGATTATGTTAGAATTAGCAATGTAGTTATCATAACGTATGTGTGTAGTCATTATGCGGCTCTTAAACTTTTGTTATTTCTTATTTTGTATTATTTCAATGTTAAAGAGGTATCTCGTGAATAAATAAAAATAAATAAATGTCATTTATTGTGAGGGTATGTTAAACATGAATAATAACGACCCAACAAATAAGTACCTACGCTACAACTTAATGTAGAACAGAAAAAATAAGAATAACGCAATATTTTATATTATTTTTTTAAGACTAACTAAATATGTGAATTAATTTGATACATTGTATTATTTAGAAAAGCTTAATTTGGCTCGATCGCTCCGCTTCTCTACGCTTTGTCTGGGAGTGGAAAACACTTGTTCAAAGCTTTAATTTGATTTTTTTCAAACAACGAATGCCAGAAAATAAACAGCATATCCATATGTATACTTAAAAGTAAAATTCCAGGTACATTGTGTATTCATTGTTATAATTATTATTGTACATTTTGTTAAAATAATCCTTTCGCTTTTGTATCCAAGAACGAATGTGTGCACTTTTCCGGAAATCTCGTAAAAACTGATCACCGGCAAAGATTGCAATATAAGAAAGTGCTTACCGCTCGCACAGCACAAAATCCACTTTATCCCCTCGACTGCGGTCGCAGCCGGGAGAAGAAAAAAAAAAGAAAAAACATCGTACGGAAAAATCGCAATCTTTTTAAGTTTGCATTTTCCACGCCATCAGCCGGTCTAGACGCATCTCCAAACAATCTCCTCTTAAGAAAGGTTACAAGAGAACGTGAACCTTTTCTTTCATATTCATAACTCGAAATTCAGTACGCCACGCAAATATTCTTTTATTTGATAGTATTATAATTTTTTAGATTATAACTCTATCTTACATAAATCTTAAATATTAAGAACAATGAAAACGATGTTTATCCATGAGAGAATACAACTCATAGCCTACTAGAACGAATTTTCAACCAATGAGATGCAAGGAAAGCCGTAGGTACATGTCTATCACCGCGATGATAAAAAACAAAAGAAGCGGTGGGTGATAAGTTGTCCTGTTATTCGAAACGTCAAAATAGGTAAAGTTTCGTGCAGTGATATTAATAGAAAAGTGAAAAGTGCGACGCCAAAAACCACCGTCATGAATAAAGAATCACAGTGGCGGCAGTTTACGAACTTTTGTGCGCTTAAAAAATTCTCAATCAATAGGGAAACAACAATATCTCAGCTGTCGATAATGTTAAGGGACTCACATTATTTTATTCGTTAAATTCTCTCACTGAATATAACTCGTGATATGAATAATTATCGATGATATTTTGTCGTTGAAACCGAAGCAGCACATTCAACTCGTGCTGCGCACTCGTTGAATCTGCAGCTCGGTTTCAACTCCAAAATATCATCGATAATAATCATACCACTCGTTATATTACGGCTGAGAATGTAACTCCTGCGTCACATGGCTACATTCCCTCCAATCAGAATCGCTTATTTTCATAGATACATGTTATCACAGTGGTGATGGAATTCTATCATCTTATTGTGATCGTTGCTACGAAAATGATTTGTTAAATCTGATAGGTAAAATTTCGAGTTTAGTAAAGCCTAAAAATTTGGATTAGTCGCTGTTTTATTATATAACGAATAAAACAGCGACTTATCCACATTTTTAGTCTTTTCCAAACTTTAAATTTTACCTCTCTCTCATAACTCGTGGTATGATTAATAATCGATAATATTCATTCGTAAAACCGGAGCAGCACATTTAACTCGCCCATCGGGCTCGTTTAATCTGCAGCTCGGATTCACACATGAATATTTTTGATGATAATTGAACTACTTGTTATATAATAACTGAAAGTATTATTTTCGTTTAGGTATATGTAGATACATTTAATTTTGTTTAAATATAACAGAGACAAGAAACTCTGAACTAATAATGAGCAGGAATATATTGCTCAAAATTCTATTGTAGTGAATGGCAAGAGATGTTTACAAGTCCTATATTAGAAATTTCATATAAAATTAAATAACCTTCAGTCAGCATAAAAGCCAAAACCATGTTTTAAAAGTTGGATGATGTGTTTTAATTAATATAATAAAACATATAGTTTTACTCTTTAAGCTAGATATAAAATAAAATTATAAGTAAATTGAGGATATGACAATATAAATTAACAAAAAGCTTTCGAACCTTTTTCTCCCTTCTTTTCGTCTCGTTTCTCATTGCGCAAACTTTTCTTTCTCGTCCTTTTTAATTGATATAAATGAATAGGATCATTCAAGAAAACCGCCTACACAATCCTCTTATCACTTAATTGAGCGAGAGTGAATTACCCTTCTATCACTTAAAAGTTAATTAAAGAGATACTTCCCTCTCCACTCGCAATGTAGGAATTTATATAACTATAAAGTTTATGCTTAGAAAAATATCAAAAATTTAATTTTATAAGATCGTGAAAAAAAGCTGTCTACAACAAATTCAACAATATAAGTATTTTATTTTTTCTATCCTTCAATCCTTTCTTTAATTTTTATATAGGGTGTTTTTTAGAGGTATAGAACTTCTTTTTTAAATTAAACACATGAAAATCAATAAAACAACAGATGTTTTGGCATTAATAGGTTCTGGTTCTGGTTCTTTGGGGAGTGCGCAATTCTGCACTGCACTTAGGCCTTATTAGGCCCATTGTACTTTCCTCCCGCTGCTACGACGCCGGATATTAGGTCTGCAGCTATCCGGGAATTTTGCCGAACCCGGTGGGAGTTCCAACCCACCGGTAGGGATCTTTAACGTGCACGCATCCAGGCAGTACACGGGTCCTACATACATTTAACGTCATATCCGAGAAGACGGAGTATTTGGCATTTTTATCCTAATCTATATAAATGCAGACAACTTGTTAGGCCGGTATTTGAACCCCGGTCCGTGGCGTGGCAGTACAACACTCTAACCACTACACCACCAAGCTGCCCTAAGTGGTAATTATTGATTGATTATACTCTTCACGAAACTCAAAAACATATATCGATTAATAAAACAGTAACACTTTCTTTACTAAAAAAAATATTTTCACTAAATGTACATTTCGAACACTACGTGCTCGTTATGAAAATGTTCGGTGTTACATAATACTCTCTGTATATCTTAGGTAATAAATAAAACCATATACTTATACTTTGGCTTACATAAAGTTATTGATAATGAGCACGTAGTGGTTGAAATGTAGATTTAGCGAAAATAAATACATTTTTAGTGAAAAGAGTGTTACTGTTTTATTAAGCTAATTATATTAAACTCTTCACGTAACTCAAATCAAGTACAATAACTTTTAGGCTCAGTTGCACTATAAAAGTTGAACTTGAGTTCAAGCTGAAACTCGAGTTCAAGATGGCAGTTCTTATTGTTCGTGTTACTTTGAACTAGAGTTCGGAGTTGAACCAGTTTAACGTGTTTGATGCAACTGGCACTTAGAGATCTAGTCCGGCCCTGCCCACCAATAATAATTCTTACGAGCTGCCACTGAAGTAATTAGATATTGTGATAATTACCGTCAACCCCAGATAATCCAGTTACCTTTAATTACACTTGAGAAGAATAGCGTAGATAGCTTTTTGCGATGGGAGAGGATTTCATTTACTACTTAGTTTCACAAATGTATTTTTCCAAAGTATAAGTATATGGTTTTATTTTTTACCTAAGATATACAGAGAGTTTTATGTAACACCAAACATTTTCATAACGAGAATTTTTCTTTGAAGTATCCATATGCATACGTTGCACATTTTTCGATGCTTAGTATATTAAATGAATTTAATTTGAAGCTTTAAACGAGTGTTTTCCACTCCCAGGCTAAGCATGAAGTAAAATTTCGAGTTTAGAAAAGCCTGAAAATTTGGTTTGGTCGCGTAGCGCGAAGCGCGGAGCGGCCAAACCAAATTTTCAGGCTTTTCTAAACTCGAAATTTTACTTCATGCGCCACCGGTACAAAACACTGATTCAATGTAAAGTTTAGCGGTGTGTTTTAAACTTCGTAATAAGTCAGTGTTTTGTACCGGTGGCGCATGAAGTAAAATTTCGAGTTTAGAAAAGCCTGAAAATTTGGTTTGGCCGCTCCGCGCTTCGCGCTACGCGACCAAACCAAATTTTCAGGCTTTTCTAAACTCGAAATTTTACTTCATGCTTAGCCTGGGAGTGGAAAACACTCGCTTAAAGCTTCAAATTGGATTCTTGTAATAAACCGAGCATTGGAAAATGTGCAACGTATGCATATGGATACTTTAAAGAAAAATTCTAGTTATGGAAATGTTCGGTGTTACATAAAACTCTCTGTATATTACTTCTGTAATAAAAGATGTATTTGTATTTATATTTCATTTATTTTTATTTTTAGTTTTATAATATTATTGTACTTAAATGGATATCCGTTAATAAATAAATAAATAAATAAATAAGATGTCGTATTTAAATTTAGGAATTTTTGCATCTTTGCAGGGGTGCTATCAAGGCAAAGATGCAAAAATTCCTAAATTTAAATCAGACATTTTATATTACATAAGTATATCTTAATTTTTACTTTAAACCGGTGCGGGAGGATTTGATTTATTATTTAGTTTCATAAATCTATTTTTCCAAAATATAAAAATGCTTTTATTTTTTACTTTGATGCAGGCGCGCCATCGAAGCCAAAGCTTCGAAAAGTCTTTAATTTAAATCAGGAGTTTTAAATTAAATAAGTAATCTATATTTTAAATTTCACTTTAAATAGGTGTTTGGTACGCGTGGCGCATGAAGTAAAATTTCGAGTTTAGAAAAGCGTGAAATTTTACTTCATGCTCAGTCTGGGAGTGGAAGACGTTAGAGTTATACTCAAATAACAACAGATAAATGACTTTAATTCGCCAACATTTGTCAACTTCAGTCAAGACAGTTTATTGGAGTGTTTTTATATGTGGCCTAATGTCATCATTTAAAAAAAATAACAGTACATTCTAAATTAAAAAAATAGTTAGATTATTGTAATGTTTTTAAACGTCATCTTATGTCGTATAACATTTAAAAAAAACAGTCTTTGTTAGTTAAAAAAAACTCATTGAATAAAGTCATAATAGTTTAAGTAACATAATGTCAAAATCCCTTAGTTGAGTGTATTTTGACTATTGTGATATTTTGACTCTAAGTCACTAATTCGACTGTCTTTTGACTATTACAGTATTTGCATATTATTCACTCGATCGACTGTATGTTGACCTAACGTGATATTTTGATTGTAAGGCACTAGTTCGACTGTCTTTTGATTATAAAAATGTCTACAATTACGTTGCACTGTTTTTTTTTTATTTTTTAATATTTTGGGTTTTACGTCATCTATTTCCGCTGCTAAGGCCAATCATGACGCCGGAGATTAGGTCTACAGCTATCCGGAAATTTTGCAGAACCCGGTGGGAGTTCCAACCCACCGGTAGGGATCTTTAACGTGCACGCATCCAGGCAGTACACGCGTCCTACATACATTTAACGTCATATCCGAGAAGACGGAGTATTTGGCATATTTATCCTAATCTATATAAATGCAGACAACTTGTTAGGCCGGTATTTGAACCCCGGTCCGTGGCGTGGCAGTACAACACTCTAACCAGTACACCACCAAGCTGCCCGGCATTAATAGGTAATCGATTGTATTTTGACTATTGTGATATTTTGACTCTAAGTCACTAATTCGACTGTCTTTTGACTATTACAGTATTTGCATATTATTCACTCGATCGAATCCGTCTTAGATGAACCATTCTATTGGTTCAATTTTACATAACTTTTTCCAGTGTGGCCGAAAGTTAACTGCTAAGTCTTTATTCGTTGCTGGTTTATCAGCATAGACCAGTCATTTGACATAGCCCTACAAAAAATAGTCTAATGGAATCAAATTACATGATCTAGGCAGCTAATTAATAGGCTCATATGTCGAAATAATTTGATCACCCAACTATGTGAGGGTTTAATGTGCGGTGCGGAAAGTTACGCCATCCTGTTGAAACTATTTAGTTCCCAACAGATTTGCATTGACGTTAGAGATCAAAAAACTTCAAATCATTGGCGCTTGCCATTGACAGTAACATTGAGTCTGTCTTTATTTTTAAAAAAGTAGGAACCAATGATGCCTCCAGCAAGCAATCCACACCACACAGTAAAACAATGTTGCTTATTCTCCAGTCCATTCAGTCAAAAAGAGACTCATCACATAAAATTGTTTGGCGGTTAAAATCAATAAAAGGGCGAAGTGCTCTATAAGTTTGACGCACAGAGCGCGCATTTTGGAAATAGATTTTCAATTAGTAATCGTTGCTCGTCTGTGAGCTTTGGCATGATAATTTGACAAAGCTTACTGAACAAAATTGCCATCAGCAGCTTTCCATTCTGACATTAGTTTATCCATATCGATGATTAAAGTTCTATACCTCTAAAAAAACACCCTTTACTTCAATGATTTTATGATGAGAAACTTGTTCAAGACCTTGATACTTCAATGTTTCTAATAGTTTATAATTTTTATCTAGCATTTGTTTCAAAGATCTGACGAAAAAAGTGAGTAATAATAATAATAATAATAATAATAATAATAATAATAATAATAATAATCTTTATTCCCAACAGAATTACATCTTACGAGGAAATACATAAACAATTGTTACATTTAAGAAATTACTATAACATATAAAAATTAAAATATATATATATATATATATATATATATATATATATATATATATATATATATATATATATATATTACAAAGCGATGAAACGAAAACAATGAGACTAACATAATGTTCCGGTGAAGTGTGGCAACTACATACAACAAATAAAGTTAACCATATTCAGGTTTAGATCATAGCAGCACCCTGATAAGCATACACTCCTAAGCCTTTTGTTTAAATTCAGAAAAGCTAGCAAATATATCAGTATCGTACTGTCTTTGGTGATACCTGTGAACCATTTTATTAATTGGGGAATGGTTGTGGTGGTTAGTGTTGGGCGTTTGAAAGGAAAAAGCTAGACAATTTCTAGCATTTAATCGAGGCACATGAAATGATAACGACTCTAACAAATTCACATCATCTATTTGATTATGTAGGATTTTGTACAGTGTAATAACATTAATTAAATTATGATTATCGGCAATGGACAAAGTGTTAAATTCCGAAAGCAAACTATCGTATGGGTATCCGCGAGTCGGATAGATGCCATGCTTTTTCCAAAATAAGAATTTTAAGAACCTTCTATGCACAGATTCAATATGCCGCACGTAGAGCTGCTTATAGGGGCACCATACAGGTGCACAATAATTGAGCTTACTTCTAACTAACGAGTTAAATAGTAGTGTTAACGTCTGCTGATTCTTGAAGCCCCTAGTTGTTCTCACAATGAAGCTAATTTTTCTACTGCATTTTTTCGTTATGTCAAGAATGTGTGCATTAAATGTTAGTTTACTGTCAAAATGTACCCCCGAATCGAGGATATCATTAGCACGGTTTATAGGAACTCCATCAATGATATAAGCGTACAAAACAGAGGATACGTTGCGAGTATAAGACATAACTGAACACTTAGTGGGATTTAGACAAAGCCCATTATCCTTACACCAAGTGTTCAATTACAAGAAGAATACAAACGAAAGGAACATAGACTAAAATCAATGCAATTTTATATTTTATGTTTAAAGTTCTGCAAACTTAAGAAGGCGTAAACTTATTTCTTTGATCTTAAGATAGTTTTAAATTTAAAAAAATCATTTCGAAGGCATTATTGTATGTATTGTGAAATGGATTGGAACTACCTACATTCGTCAATATTTATCTTATTATTATTTTATTCTTATTTGCACAAACCTTATGAAATAATCATGTGGCATTCATTTCTGGTTATACTAAGTGTAACAATATATCACTCCTATTTAAAATATGTATTCAGTGCGAAATGTCAACGATAAATCAACACGACATTTTTATTTCTCTCTCTTGCTCTCTCTCGCTCCGTCTCTCTTCCTCTCTCTCTCTCTCTCTCTCGCTCCGTCTCTCTTCCTCTCTCTCTCTCTCTCTCTCTCTAACTATCTTTTCCATGTGTACACACCTGCATTTCTCCTGTTTCACACACTAATACATATGCACATCCACAATGTTTGCGCTCATTGATGGACACCTTTGCACAACATTACTAGATGCTATGACCCCGTCAATGTTTGTATTCAATATAGCAAAGTGGTCAGTTTGCCAATAATAAATTTAATGGGTAGTGTAATTGCCTTTCCAAAAATAAAATGTTCCGTGGATTTACCTGCAGCAATTTGTTAAAAGAAGCGTACGTCATGTCAGTTATTTCATATAAATTTGGAAAATATTTGTATTAAACTGCTTTTTTTACTTTCCCTGTAAGTATCACATAGATAATCAAGGAAGAGTATAGTTTTCGTGAAAATTTCCTACTTAAAAATGTTAAAGGAAATATTTGTTTTGCGGTCCCCTGAGTCGATTAAGACCATTTTTGAAAAATGTCTGTCTGTACTTCTATCTGTCCTTCTGTCTATGGTATATTAAGATGACACTATAAGCTTAAGCTATTTATTATAATCCTAGGAACTTAAAGCCAGAAGTGGTAGTTTACTCTTAGCATTTTTTACGATTCCTCTAAATGTTTTTTTAAATATTGATCATATTGAATTAAAATATTATACGTTTACGTAGTTAATAGTTAAAACTTACTCACACTACTCTTTTTTTGTAAATTTGGCATACATTTTTTATCATAAAGCATACACATGTAAATACCTACAGAGTTTTATGTAACAAGAGTTTTTCTTTTAAGTATACATAAGCATACGTTGTACATTTTCCGACGCTCGGTCTACTAAAATAATTTAATTTTAAGCTTTAAACGAGTGTTTTCCACTCCCAGACTAAGCATGAAGTAAAATTTCGAGTTTAGAAAAGCCTGAAAATTTGGTTTGGTCGCGTAGCGCGAAGCGCGGAGCGGCCAAACCAAATTTTCAGGCTTTTCTAAACTCGAAATTTTACTTCATGCGCCACCAGTACAAAACACTGATTTAATGTAAAGTTTAGCGGTGTGTTTGAAACTTCGTAATATGTCAGTGTTTTGTACCGGTGGCGCATGAAGTAAAATTTCGAGTTTAGAAAAGCCTGAAAATTTGGTTTGGCCGCTCCGCGCTTCGCGCTACGCGACCAAACCAAATTTTCAGGCTTTTCTAAACTCGAAATTTTACTTCATGCTTAGCCTGGGAGTGGAAAACACTCGCTTAAAGCTTAAAATGTTTTTTTTTTATAAACCGAGCATCGTAAAATGTGCAACGTATGCATATGGATACTTCATAGAAAAATTCTTGTTGTGAAAATGTTCGGTGTTACATAAAACTCTCTGTATACATCCTAATACTCAAACTTCTACCATGTATATTGCCTGAGTAATTGTGTAGGCAATACTTTCATGGCTTGCTTTTTCGATCGCTCGGCAAAGCTAGGATAACGCTATTCACGGGTTAAACGTTCGCTTCTCTAAACTCGAAATTTTACTTCATGCGCCATCGGTACGAAACACTGACGCTATGTACAGTCTAGCGGTGTGTTTCAAACTTCGTAATGTCAGTGTTTTGCCCCGGTGGCGCATGAAGTAAAATTTCGAGTTTAGAAAAGCCTGATAATTTGTTTTGGCCGCTCCGCGCTACGCGACCAAACCAAATTTTCAGGCTTTTCTAAACTCGAAATTTTACTTCATGCTTACCCTGGCAGTGGAAAACACTCGCTTAAAGCTTAAAATGATTTTTTTTAATAAACCGAGCATCGTAAAATGTGCAACGTATGCATATGGATATTTCATAGAAAAATTCTTGTTATGAAAATGTTCGGTGTTACATAAAACTCTCTGCATACATCCTAAAACTCAAACTTCTACCATTTATATTGCCTGAGTAATTGTGTAGGCAATACTTTCATGGCTTGCTTTTTCGATCGCTCGGCAAAGCTAGGATAACGCTATTCGCGGGTTAAACGTTCGCTTCTCTAAACTCGAAATTTTACTTCATGCGCCACCGGTACGAAACACTGACGCTATGTACAGTCTAGCGGTGTGTTTCAAACTTCGTAATGTCAGTGTTTTGCCCCGGTGGCGCATGAAGTAAAATTTCGAGTTTAGAAAAGCCTGAAAATTTGGTTTGGCCGCTCCGCGCTTCGCGCTACGCGACCAAACCAAATTTTCAGGCTTTTCTAAACTCGAAATTTTACTTCATGCTTAGTCTGGGAGTGGAACACTCTTTTAAGTTTCAAATGAACTCTTTTAAAAACAACAACGATTATCTAAAGATTTACGGCATATAATTGGGACATGTATTCTTGAAAGAAAAACTCCCTGTATGTACAAGTTGAGGCATTAATTGCGATTGATTGGCTAGTATTTGTAATGGTCAATAGGCAACCCAATTTACACATAACTTAAACATTAAAGATGTTAAACTGTATTGGATGAAAATGTTCGGTGTTACATAAAACTCTTTGTATACTCCATTTGCGTTTAGTTTAATGTTGGGAAACATAGGACTTATTTGTCCTTGATCGCTGATTATTCGCCGATTATTCGAAAAAACTACAGTCGTTAGTCTTCTTAAAATAAACAAGAAAAACAATATATAAAATTACGAAAAAACTATTCGTGAAAATGCAAACATTGTCTTAATTAATAAGACAATTTAAGACGATAAATATTCATTGAAACAACTACTTCCCGTGCAAGTACACCTCCGGATATTGAATTATACAATGAAATATTTAAAATCTTATTTAATTTGATTTGTTACAACGCTCTATTAAAGTATATGTAACGTTTAGGTCAAATTCTCTTCAAACCAACTAACAATACAATTTAAAATGAAAGGAGATATAGCAACAAATCAGAATTAAAAGGACTTGGATTAAAACTAATGTCTTAGGCCATCTGTAGACGCGTTTCGAGATTTATCTCTCTTCAGTATAGCTTTGCTAATGACGTTTAAAAAATTAGGAATAAAATTAAAACAAACTTACTTAGAAAAAGTGTTGTGTGTGGAATGAACAGGTACACAGAAATGGAATGAGTGAAAATGATGGTCGGTATTTATAGGTAAAAAGGGGGATTATGTCATTAGCAGGTATGAAGAATGAGAGACCGTTTAAAGTGTGCAAACTATAAGAAGCGTAAGCTTATTTTCTCGAATTCAAATAGTTTTGAATTTGAATTTATCTTGTAAGAAAAAACAACTCAAAGTGGACAGAAGTTAATGGCCTTCAACATATGTTTAAAGTGCAAGTCTGTGACAAAATTTAAGAGCGAGGCTAAAAATCTTGCGGGGGCTAATGTGCGAACATTAATATCATCCATGTTCAAAGTTATTGCTGAAATGGAATCAACCGAAGGAGTTAAAACATGGCCAAAGAAGAAAGTGCGTCGTTATACTTATTCAAAGATGACTGAATGTGAAGAGAAATCCATACGACATTTTGTCCACTCCTTCAAGAGAAAGGGTTAACAATATAAGTACATTTGTGTTAGGGATGCTCCGGTTTTAAGAAAATATCGATATTGGGTCGTATAGCCAAGTATCGATACGGTAAAATATCGTAGTGAAAAGTACCGATATTCAAATTATCGATAATTTATTTAATGCTGTAAATTATTTTTTAAAGGCCCTTACCTGAGATTGCTAATATTTCCAAGAATAGTTTAATGACGGTTACGAAATTATCAATATTCACCTTTTACAAAATAATAATAATAATATTTCAATGTTTTATGGGCGTGGCGCATGAAGTAAAATTTCGAGTTTAGAGAAGCCCCGTGAAAATTAGTCGAGGACATATGATCTCTAGAATATAGTGTGTAAATTATTGAAAATTATTAAATATTTGATTGTTATGTTGTTAAATTATAACATTAAATTCCATTCTAAAGATAAAATCAAATTTTGAATTTACTTCCTTCTTTTATCCTATTTTACTTATTTTATGCAAAATAAATTTTCTTTGCCACTTCTTGACTATGCCTTTTTATGTAAAGTATTTTTTCTCGTTGGTGTTGGAAACAGAAAACAAATCGTCATGTTAGGGTAGGAGTGCTTCCTCAGGGATAAACGACGTCTCCGTTTCCTTCGAGCACTTTCCCTTGATTCCGTCATCCTTCCCTACATCTGATAAATTGCGGACAGCTCCGAAGGGCTCGATTTATTTCTCGCGAAAATGGTCATCGGAGAAAATTGTTTTCGCATGATGTGAAGGCCACCATCGATGTCAAAGAATTGAATATTCCTCATTTGATGAAGAGAAGGGAGAGTAATCATAATAATTGAATATTATAACAAGGGTTAGTAATAATAATAATAATAACTTTATTTGTCAAGAGATAAATAAGTCCGTTTCAGAGAAATTTAATATTTAATATTAACTTTATTGTATTAATAAAAAACGGTTTAACTTTGTTTGTATAACACAATTTATTTTTATGTGACTGCAGTTTCGGCAAATTTAGCTTGCCATTATCAAACATATAGTGACTAAAACTACTTACAAAATAGGTATATATACAAAATGGTTAGAGAAAAAACACAAACAAATTACAAATTACAAAACGGCTGTAAAAATGGTACACTAGGTCGTCGACCTGGTCGTTAATGAGAGGGATTCCCGGATTTGCGCGGGCTTTGTGTATTTCTAATGCTTCTAGGAGATTCATCTTCCGACCCTTTTCGGCATAGTGAATGATGGAAAGTACATCTTTTCCAAAAGTATGGTTTTTATCTAACAGATGTTTTGCAAATGACGACTTATCACACTATCTCAACCGAAAAGACCGGAAATGTTCCTTGAGCCTAATATTAAAATTACGACCACATTGACCGATGTAAACTCCTTGACAATCTGTACAAGTTAATTTATAAAT
The DNA here is from genome assembly GCA_932526585.2 of Philonthus cognatus. Classification (NCBI taxonomy): domain Eukaryota; kingdom Metazoa; phylum Arthropoda; class Insecta; order Coleoptera; family Staphylinidae; genus Philonthus; species Philonthus cognatus. Next base: position 99,943,239 of record OW052244.1, read on the forward strand.
TCCTGATCTATTGTTTAAATCTATTTTGGGTTTGTTATTAAATATATAATTGTTAATTTTGCAAAAAGGTTTGAACGCTACTTCTATGTTATGCTTTTTTTAAATATTTTTAATCTGGAAACTAACATTGCCAAAATAAGTGATTCATTTGTAGTTTAAATTATCTACTTTATATGGGATACCGGCATATAATATATGTTTAATTTTTGAAAATTTATGTTTTTTTATAAGTTTAACCAAATCATGCCCATAGCCATTGTTAATGGCTATAGCCATAATCAGGTTTCCTTTCTGATAAAGGAATGTGTAAGGCTCGATTGATCATAGAATTGAACGAAGCTATTTTGTGTTTATAGGGATGTCTGGAGTGGATAGGGATTATTGAGTCGGTAAATGTTGGTTTTCTGAAATTGTCGAAAATTAATTTGCTATTTATTTTTGTAATAGACAGATCTAGGTATTTTATGTTGTTGTTAATTTCAGTTTCTACTGTGAATTTTATTCTTGGATGGAGGTTATTAATAAAATCTAAAAATTGATTTAGTTGTCTATCTTACCGTTTTTTTATTAATAAATTAACATGTCTAACGAAGTAGAAGCCTCCACAATACAAAAAAAATCTTTATTGACAAAATATAAAACCGAATTGAAATTAATATCGACTGTCTGCAAAAATTTAGTCTGATTAAGACAAGTCTCCAAATATTTATTGAAACGACTAATTCTCGAGCTAAAACCTCGACAGATATTAAAATATACAATAAATATTTGAGTTTCACGACAGATTTACTGTTTTATGCATAATTTATATGCAACATTTTTCATTGACCAATGGCAAAACCAAAACAGGACAAATTAAAATGATTGTTATAAATATAATAAAAACAGTAAAGCTTGTTACTTAACAGTATATATGTAAAGCAAAACCAAAACAGGACCAATTAAAATGATTGTTATAAATATAATAAAAACAGTAAAGCTTGTTACTTTAAAGTATATAACTACCTTACACAAACCACGCCACTTATATAGATGTTTTTCTAATGAGAATATGACAGAATTTATTGAATCCTTATCTTACGAAAATTGGCATGATTCACTTATCAGCACTGAAGTAAATAACGCATGCAACATATTCCTAAACATTATTTCTATTCATTTTAATGCTCATTTTCCACTAAAACATAATAGGAAACAACCAAGTGACCGCTGGATCTCAGCAGATATAAGAGCACTTAAGGAGGAAGTATGTATGTTACAAATGCTATCATCACGTGATGATCATTACAAACACATCTTTGTAATGCGCCAAAAAGTGTATAAAGCTGCACTGGTAGCAGCAAAAAGAAGCTACTACAGCAATAAAATTGAATCGTCTAATAACACCTCACGAGAAATGTGGAAAGTCATTAATATGGAAAGAAATAAAGTTAAAACCCATAAATTACCTTCATATGCCAGTGACGCTGAACTAGCAAACGATTTCAATAACTTTTTTATCAATATAACGAACAGCATCAAAATCAACCACAATAATGTTCACAGTGAATTTTTATTTCCCAAAAATAATGTGTCCTTTTTCCTAAAACCCGCAATTGATACAGAATTGTTCAATGCTGTATACAATATGAATAATAAGAACAAATTTTGTTCAGGCATGGATGGTATTCCAATACACGTAACAGCTTTGAATTCATGAAACGTCCTCTCCTAAATATAATTAACAATTCATTTACCTCAGGAAATTTTCCGGATGTACTAAAAACAACATTAGTCATACCGTTACATAAAAAAGGCGACTCCAATGAAATGGGCAATTATCGACCCATTAGTCTACTATCTTCATTCGGAAAAATAATTGAACTATTAGTTTTCAATCGCATACTAAATTTCTTTCTAAAATGTAAACTTTTAAATAATCACCAACATGGGTTTCTTCCAGGAAAAAGCGTAGATACAGCGCTATACGAATGTGTAAACTATGTACTGTCGATTTTCGAAAAAAAGGAACAAGCCTACGGAATTTTTCTAGATCTTTCGAAGGCGATCGATTGCGTTGATCACTCCATACTTTTGGATAAGTTAGAACGATATGGCATAAGAGGGACGTCTCTGTTTTGGTTTGAATCATACCTAACTAATAGACAACAAATAGTCGAAGTAAACAGTAGCGGCAATAAAACACGCTCGCCAACAAAAACTATTACTAGCGGAATTCCACAAGGTGGTGTTTTGGGGCCGTTGCTGTTTATAATCTATATCAATGACATATTTTATAACACAATCGGAAGCAATCATAATATTATTACATATGCGGATGATACAACTTTAATTATACATGCCGAAAACATAAATTCACTCAATATTCAATGTGAAGCGTACTTTAACAATGATTTAATAAAAAAAACACTTGGTTAAATTTCACTAATATTTTGGTTTTTTATTCCAACTAGTTTCGACTTTGAGTCAGTCATTCTCAAGGAGTACAGGAAATTACATTCCTGTACTCCTTGAGAATGACTCAAAGTCGAAACTAGTTGGAATAAAAAACCAAAATATTAGTGAAATTTAACCAAGTGTTTTCTTTATTAAATCATAGTTAAATATGTTTCACCACGTGAAAGATGAGAAACTTGTTCAAGATATGTACTTTAACAAATTAAAAACCTGGTTTGATACAAACAAATTATCACTAAATGCAGAGAAGACAAAATTCATTATATTTAAAAGCAATTCAAAAATGACAACAACTCAGAAAATATCTATAAATGGAGACGAATTTACTGCCAACAAATTTATAAAACTCCTGGCAATTCAAATTGATGAATTCCTGAAATAACACGATTATATAGATAATCTATGTAAAAAATTAAGTGGAATATGTTACTCAGCAAGAAAATTAAAACAGATTACAAATTTGAATTGTTTAAAACGTGTGTATAATAACGTCTTTATAGCTAACATTAGATATGGTATCCGTTTCTGGGGTCATAGTAAATATAGTTCTCATGTATTTGTATTACAAAAGCGCATTATACGAATTATATTCGACATAAATTTCAACAAATCGTGTAGAGGAGTATTTAAAACAAATAGCCTGCTAACATTCCATTCAATCTATATACATGAATGTTTAATTTAACATTTATGTACAAATACGGACAATTTTGTGAGGAACAAAAAATCTGTCATAACTATGACACACGCAATAAAGACAAATACAACATCCCACGTCATCGTTTAATTGCTTCAGGAAATTGTCTGTATTACAAAGGCATCATATTGTATAACAAATTACCAATTAGCATTAAAATGTCCAAAAATATCAAAATATTTAAAACTCTATTGTTTACATATTTATGCGCAAATGAATTCTACTCCATTGAGGAGTTCCTAGATATGTAGTAACCTCTTCCATATGCATATATCGTTTATATTTCTTTAATTTACTTTATTACTATTATTATTGTATTCTACTATTCTCGACGCACTTTCTTTCTCACATTGTATTTTCCTTTTTCTATGCATGTATTTTGAAGAAAGAAATAAAGCTTTATTTATTTATTTATTTTATTTTATATGTAAAGCATAGATAAACTAATTAGAAAAGTACTGTTAACTGAAACTTATGGGATAATCAGAATAATAGAGTAATTAATTAGGTACAAGTAAAAAAACTAATTTAAAAAAAATGTTTGTAATCCAAGAATAAATAATATAGGGGGTCAAAAGAATGTATGTAGTGTAATGTTTGTTACCAAGTAGATATATTTCGAGATATAAAAGTAGAACACACTTTTAACCAGGGTTTGGAAATATCGGGATATTTATATAAATATCAAAATTTGGATAAATATATCGATATTTATCCGATATATATCAACTTTTTGATAGTTATTCTTGTTCATAAATAATAATATTTATATTATTTGTTGATTATACAAGGAGTTTTTTTTAAGTATACATGACCCAATTACAGCCGATATGCTGTTAATTTTCTGAGATTAGTTGTTTTTAAAAGAGTTTAATTTGAAGCTTTAAACGAGTGTTTTCCACTCCCAGATTAAGCATGAAGTAAAATTTCGAGTTTAGAAAAGCCTGAAAATTTGGTTTGGTTGCGTAGCGCGGAGCGCGGAGCGACCAAACCAAATTTTCAGGCTTTTCTAAACTCGAAATTTTACTTCATGCGCCACGCGTCTAAAACACTGAAATATTGTGAAGTTCTGAATATGCTACTAAAGCAGTATGCTAAAGACGTGTAGTTTGAAATTCACTTAAAACCAGTGTTATGTACGCGTGGCGCATGAAGTAAAATTTCGAGTTTAGAAAAGCCTGAAAATTTGGTTTGGTCGCTCCGCGCTTCGCGCTACGCGACCAAACCAAATTTTCAGGCTTTTCTAAACTCGAAATTTTACTTCATGCTTAATCTGGGAGTGGAAAACACTCGTTCAAAGTTTTCTATTAATAATGGAAAACATGTGAGTGATTGTATCGCTACATTTAGTTGTACACTAAACTTCGTCTAAATATAATAATAATAATAATAATTCATTTATTTCCTAGAAGAATTTTTACATTCATGAGTGAGTCGACAGTGATGTTGAGCCAATTAACTTAATAATAGCATAATATAAGACGTACAACAATAGTAATGTAAATATAGAATGAAAGTAATGTAGTTATAAATAATAACACATGCTTCACAAAAAATAAACTTATAACTAGGTGAACAGATTAAAATATTTGTAAATCTAAGATATAGTAACACTCACAACATCTAAAATAGATAAAACTTATAGCTAATAAATATGTGTAGAGATAAAATACAGTAAAAAATAAATAAAACTTATAACTAACAATACAGATTAAAATATTTTTATAAATAGAGACATAACACAGAATGCAAGAATGGTAAGCGATGAAACCACCAGTATCTATGCATTGTTACTGCAGTATCTAATATATTCATCTATTGTATAGAAGTTCTGTTCGAGTAGAATGAGTTTTAGCTGTTTTATTAGGTTTTTGGTAGGCAGTACTTTAAGGCAATGAGGTAAGTTATTGTATAGTTTGATAGGTTGTACCACACAGGAATGTTCTACATAGCTATGTTTGTGCTTCGGAATTGTAATATTTTGGTTTCTGACACTGCATGAGTGTGTATTTTGATTTATATTAAATAGATGCATATTATTTGTTATGAATTTAATAGATTCGAATATATACAGGCTGATCAGTGGCATGATCTTGAGTGTCTTAAACAACTCGCGGCAGCTTGTATTTGGCTTCTTATTGCACATTGCCCGAATTAGCCGTTTTTGCATTACAAACACTCTTAGAACATTCGTCTGTGTAGTACAACCCCAAAACACAATGCCATATATTAACCGTGATTGACAATATGCCATGTATACCAACCTGGCAGCTTCTTGGTTAATGTCGCTTCTAGTTGAATATATTAGATACGCATATTTTGAGATTGTTGAGCAGATTTTGTTTATATGGGTATCCCATTTCATGTCATTTTGTATCTCTATTCCTACGAACTTGACGTTTTTGGTTTCATTTATCTTCTCACCATTTAAGGACACATTTGTTGCACCCATTGGCGCTTTAATGTTCATGACAGACGTCTTTGATGTGTTTGCCATTAAATTGTTAGACTCGAGCCATGCACTTAGTTGTCCTAAAATGTCTTCTGCTGCTATATTTAGCTCATTTAAGGATTTATCTTTTAAGCATAAAGTCGTGTCATCAGCGAACATTGTGATCTGAGCATTTATCATCGAGGGCATATCGTTAATAAATAATAGAAATTAAAGCGGACCCAAAATTCTTCCTTGAGGCACACCAACTGCCGGGCAAGCATCTGTTGACTTATATTGCCTATCATCAAAAGAAACAACATATATATTTTATTTGTGAAATTATTCCGTGGACAATTATCTAAAACTTTGCCATTTATAGTTTTTTTCTATCTCTTTTAATAACTGAGAAATATCGATTTAAAAAAATAGACACTTTTCACGTTATTCAAAATATCTAGTTACCCTTAACTTTTTCGAAAATTTTACAAATGTCATTTTATTCGGCTCATAGAACTAAAGTTTTTTTCTATCTCTTTAAATAACTGAGAAAAATCGATTTGAAAAAGCGACACTTTTTACATTATTCAAAATATCTAATTATCACAACTTTTTCAAAAATTTACAAATGTCATTTTGTTTAGCTCATAAGACTGAAGTTTTTTTCTATCTCTTTAAATAACTGAGAAGAATCGATTTAAAAAATCGTCCCTTTCACATTTAACAAAATCTCTAGTTACCCTTAACTTTTTCGAAAATTTTACAAATGTTTTTTTTCTAACTCTTTTAATAACAGAAACATCGATTTGAAAAAATCTACACATTTCACATTATTCAAAATATCTAGTCAATATCTCTTGACTTTTTCGAAAATTTTATAAATGTAATTTTATTCAGCTCATAAAACTGCACTACTTTGCCCATTTAACCGTTTCTCTATCTCTTATAGTTTCCGAGATCCCCATAGAGAACATTAAAAAAAAACTCACCCTGTATAAATTGAGGTGTTGTGTAAATAGTGTAGAAAGCTGTAACAGCCTTCTTGATTAGATTTAGTTGGAAAATAACGCGCAACCGGCATCATTAAGCGAATTGCTTCCCCGTAATTTTCTGACGAGATTTTCCTTAAATTCCCTTTGAAGTTCCCCAAAGGGCACGAAACGCCTCAGACCTCAAGCCTAAATCTCTTCATGAGAATTTCATAACTTTTAGCTAATAACATACACGAATCCATATTAATTTTAACAATATTTTACACATCATCGATATACAAAATGTATTATTATTCTTTCACAATGTTCTCATTAATCACTTGGTGAAACATGATCAAAATAAAATTTGAAATAAAAACACTTGGTTTGTTTCACTAACGTTTTACTTATTATTCCGACTAGTTTCGGCTTCTAGCCATTATCAAGGAATGTACAGAGAATAATTTTTACACGATATTTATATACAAAATCAGGTAATAAGGGCGTTCATTATTGGGGAGATCCATAGCTCGTCACTGTCATTGACCACATGTTTTCCCGATTTTATTCCTTTATTTATCTCCAAGCCTTCTCTGAAATTCAGTATACGACCCTTATTGCCTGTATACAATATTTTAAAATGATTGCTGTTGTATAGATGACCGGCTGTGATGCAGTGTTTGGACATACCCGTTGATTGTTTTTTATTTAGAACATCATTTTTATGTTCGTCGAGACGGATTTGGAATGATCGTCCGGTCTGTCCTATATATACTGCATCACAGTCGTTACATCTTAATTCATAAACACCTGATAGTTCTATTCTATCGTTTTTGAACTTATTATTCACTAATAATTTACTTAAATAAAAAACAATCAACGGGTATGTCCAAACACTGCATCACAGCCGGTCATCTATACAACAGCAATAATTTTAAAATATTGTATATAGGCAATAAGGGTCGTATACTGAATTTCAGAGAAGGCTTGGAGATAAATAAAGCAATAAAATCGGGAAAACATGTGGTCAATGACAATGACGAGCTATGGATCTCCCCAATAATGAACGCCCGTATTACCTGATTTTGTATATAAATATCGTGTAAAAAAGTATTCTCTGTACATTCCTTGATAATGGCTAGAAGCCGAAACTAGTCGGAATTATAAGTAACACGTTAGTGAAACAAACCAAGTGTTTTTATTTCAAATTGTATTATTATTCATTGAGATTTTACAACATATAAAATTACGATAACTCTCTTATATTTTTGTGTACTTGCCCTATTGCTAATAAAACGAGGTGAAAGTTTTGTTTTATAAAATATTCCAAATACATTTATTTAAAGGTAATTACTTCATCGATGAAAATTGTCATGAGAATAATTACTTTGATTTTGTCGTTGTGGCCAACATTCAACGGTTCAATATATTTTTGACTGAGAATTTTTGATTAACCATGAAGTACATACTTCGAATTTGGAAAAAAAAAGCAAATCCAAATTATCAAAGCTTTCTAAACTCGATATATTTACTTAGAGCATCATAAAAATCATATTCATCCCTTAAATTGTATTAAAAAAGTTGTTCTACTTTTACGATTTCTCTTTTTTATTTTAATCCTTTGTTTTATTCTCCTCTCCTCTTTTCCATTTTTTCTTCGTTAGTTCATAATCTAAATATTTAATTATGGTTATTTAATTTGCACCCTTCTGTAATTTAAGTCCATTTATTTTTTGGGCAAACTATGCAATTAATGTACACTTTAGAATGTTACCTTTTAACGTGCAAACATCTAGTTTTGTGCTGAACTCTCCCCAAACAAAAAATGATCCAATCATGATATTTAAATGTAGGTACTACATTTCAATTGAATAATATTTTATTCTGAGGATAAAGCTAGGAGCCACTTAATAGATCTGGTAGGTTTGATAGTAGTAGAAAAATGGTGTAAGCCCATATTATTATTTTCTAGACTTACACCACTTGCAAGCCAACACGCCCATATACAACTTTCTCTTTGAAAAATCAAAACTATCAAACCGCTTCCCTACTTCTGCGAAATATCAGTACTTTTATTTTCTATCGACCGTCAACTCCAAGTCTCGTGTTTCTTGTAATATAATCTTAGCAATAAGAAAAGAAAAAGGTAATGAAATTGTGAGCCGCGTCTCGTCGAGATAAAAGTGTGGCGTGTAATGTAATAACCTTACTTTCGGCACTGGAGCGGTCTCGGAGTAGACCTCGTTATCCCGTAAAACGTTACTTAAAAGAAATCTAGAACGAGAGAAAATTATAATTGGCTTACTCAAACAGCATTTCCGTATTTTCTTGCATCAATTAAATATTGGTTTTTATATGATATTTTTGTGATCAATTTGCGTTCGAGAGGTGGAAGGTGGGTTTCCTTTTGATAGTTTATACAGTAAGTAATGTGGACATTTAAGATCTAGACAGGATTTGCGAATTGAATAAACGTATACGTTTTTTAAATTCTGCTTATTTTGTTTAAATCTTTAGATATTCGTTGTTTTTTAAAAAGACTTCAATTTGAAGCTATAAACGAGTGTTTTCCGCTCCCAGACTAAGCATGAAGTAAAATTTCGAGTTTAGAAAAGCCCTGTGAAGATTTGTCGAGGGTCGCGCAGCGACCCGAGACAAATTTTCTGGGCTTTTCTAAACTCGAAATTTTACTTCATGCGCCACGCGTATAAAACGCCGATTTCAACTGAGGTTCAAATATACATACATTTCACAATATTTTAGTGTTTTATACGCGTGGCGCATGAAGTAAAATTTCTAGTTTGGAAATGCCCAGAAAATCAGTGTTTTATACGCTTGGCGCATGAAGTAAAATTTCGAGTTTAGAAAAGCCCAGAAAATTTGTCTCGGGTCGCTGCGCGACCCTCGACAAATTTTCACGGGGCTTTTCTAAACTCGAAATTTTACTTCATGCTTAGTCTGGGAGTGGAATACACTCGTTTAAAGCTGCAAATTGAACTCTTTTAAAAAACACAACGAATATCTAAAGATTTAAAGTAAATAAGCTGAATTTAGAATACGTATACTTTAAAGAAAAACTCCCTATATTAGTAATCATACATACTTATTATATTATTTTGCTTGCTAGTATAAGCAATAATGAGATTATTTATATGTAATTCCAATATTGACTATAATCGTACATCTAATTTTGTTTGCTACTATTCGTTTTAATGGGATTAAACATTTTGGGGAATGTTTTGGGAAAATAAGGATAATGCGGAGCATGTTTGTATGGGTTTATGATTTTTTTGCGGACCGCCTGGAGGGATGCACACTTGCGTATCCCAGGGGATAAGTGTGTTCATTATCCCTCAGGATGTTTTCAGCGATATTTAGGACGAAATAAATAGGCCCCAATAACATCTAGATGTTTTTTTTTATGATGTTTCGTTGAAGTAACTACAACGTTATTATAATTAATTGCTCCACATTTAGGATATCTTGTCACTTTAATATTATTTGTATTAACTTGTTACAGTTTTACATCATTTGCACAATCATATATCGATTTGTAGCATTCATTGTATTAAACAATTAAACAAAAATGACTCGGTTTTGTTTCACTGGTTCTGGTTCTGGTGCAAAGGGGAGTGTGCAGTTCTGCACTGCACTTAGGCCTCATTAGGCCCATTGTGCCCCCTCCCGTAGATTACCCATCCTCAGTTTAGCCAGCCCACCTTGTTTAGGTATTCTAGCATAGCTGAGGTGGGTAGATCTCTTATGTAGGCCATTGTAGGCCATCTATCACCCAATATGGACTCCCTGATTGACGATAGTGCCGGGCATTCACAAAGAAAATGCCATGCAGTCTCGTCTTCCATGCTGCAACCTCTACAAGATGGGGAGTCAACTATCCCCATCCTACAGCGGTGCCCGTTTAGTCCACAGTGACCAGTAAGGATGGCAGTTAAGCGCCTGAGATTCCCTCTAGCCAGCTTCAGGTACCGTTTCGCTGATCTCTCATTGGGATACACAAATGTTTTCTTAGAGAGCTTGCAGCCCTCGATATCATCCCAACGCATCCTGAATTTCTCCAGGGCATTGGTTTGTAACATGTTACACAGGGAGAGAGGAGCTAACCGCACTAGCGGCTCCGGTGAGAGTAGATTCATCTCAGCCGCAGCTCTTGCCAGCGCGACAGCTCTCCCGTTACCTGTGTCTGTATCATGCCCTTTCACCCAGCAGACTTCAATGTTGTTGTGCATTGCTGCCTGTCTGAGTTTCCCGTGGCACTCTATTTCGGTCTCTGACGAAGCATAGGCTTTCTGCAGAGACAGAATCGCTTGCCTGCTATCCGTTAAGATTAGTATGGCTACATTTGTCACCTTGCGGTTTATGATGTACTCAGCCGCAAGTGTTATTCCTATCAGCTCCAGTTGCGTGATGGTTCCATCAATTCCCATCGGAACCTTTGCTTGAAGTTTTAGGGTTTTAGAGAAAACTCCAAGGCCCGATCCCTCTCTCCTTTTAGATCCATCTGTGTAGATTCTTATAGCAGACTCTCATCCGCTTAGTGGGTTGAATAGTAACGTTGTAGGGTGTGTTCCGTATTAGTGTTGGTACACAGCAGTCATTAACAGCCTCTAAAAGAGGTATATCTCTACAGACATTCCTTCAGAGGTGTCCTCTAACTTCCCCACAGCTGTTTCTGTTCCAAATCCCACTGCACTGAAGGCGAAGTATAGTCGCCATGGCCTCCTTCTCCACGTGGATATCAAGTGGTGGAAGTCATAGCATGACTTCCATCGCCATCGTCGGAGTAGTGTGCATGGCGCCTGTTACACAAAGACAGACTGTCCGCTGCACTTGCGAGATTTGCTTCCTCGTGGCCTTCTGTTTGGTTCTGGGCCACCAAACTGAAGCTCCGTAAGTCAGCATGGGCCTTATGACAACTGTGTACAACCACAGAGTCGTGCGTGGTTTCAAACCCCAGGTTTTTCCCACTGCCCGACGACATTGCCAGAAGGCCCTTATAACTTTGTCTGTTTTGATGTCGATGTGCGCTTTCCAGCTCAGTTTCCCGTCGAGAGTGATGCCCAGGTATTTTACCTCGTCGCTGTACTGCAACATCGTATTCAATAATTTTGGTGCTTTTTTCGACACCTTCCTTTTCTTGGTGAACAGGACCATCTCCGTTTTGGCAGGGTTTACCGATAGGGAGTGATCATTGCACCACCTAGAAACTATGTTTAGAGCTCCTTGCATCTGGTCGCATAGGGCGTCTTCAAACTTACCACATTCTAATATGGCCAGATCATCAGCATAGGCTGTCACAAACAAGCCTAGTTGCTGAAATTCGTTTAGTAGGCTGTCCAGAACCATGTTCCATAATAGTGGTGATAAAACACCTCCCTGAGGACAGCCTCTGTCAATTTTACAGGTTATACGTTCCCTTCCCTGTTCCACTGTGACTATACGATTGGCCAGTGCATTGCCAATCCATTCACACATTTTAGATGGTACTCCGCGGTTGCTTAGCGCGTTTCCTATCTTCGGTATGGTCGTTTTATCAAACGCACCTTCTATGTCAACAAAAACACCTAGGGTGGATTCTTTGACATCCAATGTTCTCACTTTTTAACTTAATTGTTTAGAAAAGAAAGTTTTGTTATCGTAATAAAATCCACTTCGAGATTTTTATGGATATTTACGATTTGAACCTTCATTAGTTCGAGAGAACGCATTTTTGGAATTATGCCCGCAATGAGCAAGACTTATGAAACTATGTATCAAGTTTCTACACAAAAATTCTAGATCTGTATCAAATTTTGACTGCATTTTGGAAATCGGGGAGTTTAGTCTCCACAATTTTTGTTTCCAATGAAAGGTAATAAACAACATTAATAGAAATATTTGTTTGTCGTAGCACTTTTATTTCTGTAGATAACTGCAAAAATAAATGTACAGGGTGCGGCAAAAGTTTTTGCACGCATTCTTTTAATAATAACGTTTTAATAAAGCAACGTTCTTAAAAATACAAGATGGCTGGTGAATCAAGTGTACCAGACGGCTTGACAATTTATTTAAAGTGTTGTCCAGACACACAAAATAAAGTTCTAATCTGTGTTAAGTTCGGTGGAATATTCCACAAAAGCTGTGCTAAAAAGACAAACCTAGAAGGTGCGAAGCTGAGTCTCACCCTCTCGGTTACAGCAGCCACATTCTCATCTGTGCGCACCGTACGAGAACGAGGACCATGAGTGTTGTCCACTAGCATGCTAGTCTCACGAACTTTTTGCACAAACTTACTTACAGCAGGCGCGGTGGGTGATGCATTTCGGCCAAAACTTCTTTTCAACAAACGCACTATTTGGGCTACACAGCACTCACTTTGGAAATTAGTTTGCAATATTTTATAAAGCGACTCATTTCGTACCGCGGAGGAATGATACCGACTTTCTGTCAAGATTTCGAGCGGGAAAAAGATGTCAGTGTCAAAATAACCTATGATTTAAAAAGAAACCACTAGATGACCCACCCTATAGTGCTATCATATTGGAAAATCAATCATTAAAGAAAGAAGTAAGTTTGCTGAATAAACAAATAGATGAATTGTGTGATAAAAAAGTTATTTTGAAAGAAATATCTAATTTGTTAAGGGAAAGGATAAGGGTGCGTATCCTTTCCTGTCGAAAACCCCTACAACAAAAATAGCGAAAACACAAAATGTCACTACAACAAACGACATAAAGAGAGTTTTATGTAACACCGAACATTTTCATAACGAGAATTTTTCTTTGAAGTATCCATATGCATACATTGCACATTTTCCGATGCTCGGTTTATTAAAAGAATCCAATTTGAAGCATTAAGCGAGTGTTTTCCACTCCGAGGTTAAGCATGAAGTAAAATTTCGAGTTTAGAAAAGCCTGAAAATTTGGTTTGGTCGCGTAGCGCGAAGCGCGGAGCGGCCAAACCAAATTTTCAGGCTTTTCTAAACTCGAAATTTTACTTCATGCGCCACCGGTACAAAACACTGATCCAATGTAGAGTTTAGCGGTGTGTTTTAAACTTCGTAATATATCAGTGTTTTGTACCGGTGGCGCATGAAGTAAAATTTCGAGTTTCGAAAAGCCTGAAAATTTGGTTTGGCCGCTCCGCGCTTCGCGCTACGCGACCAAACCAAATGTTCAGGCTTTTCTAAACTCGAAATTTTACTTCATGCTTAGCCTGGGAGTGGAAAGCACTCGCTTAAAGCTTCAAATTAAATTCTTTTAATAAACCGAGCATCGGAAAATGTGCAGCGTATGCATGTGGATACTTCAAAGAAAAATTCTCGTTATGAAAATGTTTGGTGTTACATAAAACTCTCTGTATATACATCGGAAGTTAAAGCCGCAGAAGTGATACAGACTCCCGCGATACAGCTTAAGCCAAGAAATAGATCTCTCTCTACTAGTGCTACAGAAAATGGGAAAACAGTTAATGTCGCCCCTGCTCAAAAGGAATCTGCTACAATAAGAGTACCTGAAACTGAAAAATGAAAAGAAGTCGTTCATAAGAAGCGGAATCCAAAGAAAAATAAACAATTCAATGCTGCAATAGGCTCAGTAAAAAACGATGCCACCGTCAAACCAGCCACTAGATTCAGCCACATACATGTCTTCAATCTACAACCGAATCTCACTGAAGAATAGTTACTAAGATACCTGAAAGCAAAGAAATTCGACGAGGTTAAATGCGTAAAGTTGCGATCGAAACGTTCCACACTGGTCGAAACGCTCATTCCAGCTAAACATTTCGCTATAAAGATTTAGTCTACTTTAAATTGTTCAGAGCCGTAGAAAATATTTGATTAAAAATATAAATTACTCAATATTAAATAATTCTTCCCTTCTACCCTTCACCACGGGGTGAAGTAATTCTTGCATGTTTTTCGCTATATCTCGCAAAATATTGATCACCATCACATCTAAGCGTTATATATTTTAAACTTTACTGTTAATCAGTGGTTTACACGTGTGGCGCATAAAGTAAAATTTCGAGTTTAGAAAAGCCCCGTGAAAATTTGTCGAGGGTCGCGCAGCGACCCTCGACAAATTTTCTACGCGGGGCTTTTCTAAACTCGAAATTTTACTTCATGCTTAGTCTGGGAGTGGACAACACTCGTTCTTAGGAGTTTCAAATTGAAAGATCCCTCTAGATTACTAAGTTTATTGCCATTTTACAAAGGCTACAGCTCGAAGGACCAATCATGGTCTTCGGAGACCGAAGGACTACAGGGAATTGAAGTTTTTTTACAAGAAAACGACGAATATCAGAAGGTTTACAGCATGGATAGGAAAGAAAACATTCAATTTTGAAAAAATATTGAAGTTGGGTTGGTTTTCAGTGCATTTTTAACTTTACTTTAAATCAGTGTTTTATAAGCGTGGCGCATGAAGTAAAATGTCGAGTTTAGAAAGCCCCGTGAAAATTTGTCTTGGGTCAACAAAGCCAGAAACTATTCGGAGTCAGAATCCTCTGGTAAAGATGCTTGTTCTTGTTCTACTAATAACTTTAACACTTCTGTGTTCAATTTTTGAATAGTAAGCGGTCGAGAAATCTCTGGATTTACCACTAGAACATCCAGGTGGGGGCCCATTGGGTAAACCTTTAGTAGAGAACACATCCATTCCGTTTAGCCACTTAGAATATTTATTTTCAAAATTTAAAATTGTCCAAGAGATGATCGCCATTTGATTGTCAATTGTGAAAATTATTTATTGTATGTATTAATTAACCTAAATGTTCAGTGTGCGATACAATTTCAATATTTATAATGCCAATCACAAAGAGATAGACTGCTTTATTTTTTTGTTCTAGCGTTTTTTGAGCGCGCTAAACATCAAATAATGTCCGAGAAATTGTTACGCTACTTAAAAAAAAATCACTGCTTGTAAACAGGCAAAAACAGGCAGCTAAATATCATTTATATATTAAACTAATTAGTTATTATTTATAAAAAACAAAGATTTATTACTTAGAACGGCTAAGAATGTATACTTTAACCTTTTTCAAGTTTAACTTTATAAAATTTTACTATAGGATTCTTTAATTGATTCAAATTAATATATCTATATGTTGACTAAAGTTATGTGAAAAATATTTAAAACTATGTTGTATAAATACTACTAGAATATATATATATATATATATATATATATATATATATATATATATATATATATATATATACCTGCGCACCCTCTGGACAATAAACTGTTCATATTCCAAGAAAAAATCTGTTATCTAAACAGTTGATTTTCGACGTAATGTTCAGCTAGAATGAGCATTTCGAAGAGTGTGCGTCCCGCCGAATATTCCTTGTTTAAAGTTATCAAGGACCCTGCGATATGGCCCGAATATGTGTACGTGAATATTTTTTTTCGTAAAACAAAGAAAAAACAAGCACCTATATAAATAAGAAAAAAAAATATTAATCTAATAAATAGTTCAATGACAGTTCTTTACAATAATATGCGATGCATAAGAAATAAAATAAATAAATTGAATATTATTTTAAGCGAATTAAATGTTGATATTTTTTTAGCTACCGAGCATTGGGTTAGTGAAACCGACACATTCTCTGATATAGAAAATGTCCATAAGACATCTGTATTTGAAAGGAAAAACTCTGCACACGGCGGTGCCTCCATTTCATTTAGAAATGGTATTAAATCAAATATGAGACCTGATCTGAATACATTATCTGTTGAGAGCCAAATAGAAGCACAGTTCTTCAACAATAAACAAGAAATAGTTGTGGTTTGTATTTATTATCGTTCACCACTTGGAAACGTTATTGAATTTGTTAGTGTTTAAGTGAAAATATCCTATATAAATTAATTATAGAAGAAAAATCAAATATTATTGTTGGGGGTGACTTCAACATCGACATATTGAAAGAAAATGATAATATCCACTTCAAAAAAACCTTGTTGAAAGCTATAAGTTAGCTTTAACAATTTAAAGTGGAACACGTTAACTACATTCTACAGAAAATACTTAGAATTGTTCAATAAACATTGCCCTCTAAAGTCAATCATTTGTAAAGATTTTAACATAAAAAATAATTGGTTCACGCCTGAACTGAAAAATAATAAAGATTTTATGAATTACTACTACAGAAAAACGATATATCGAAGCAAAGAAAATATACAAATCATCATCGATAATATTTTAACCAATATTACATATGTAAAGTCTGAAGTGGTACACACACAAATATCCGATCACTTGTGACAACTAATTCAATTTGAAATTCATTTAAAGAGGGAACCCCAACGGAAAACTATTAGAATTATTAATGATCTAACACTAATTAATTTATACCGCGAATTGGCAAAAATAAACTGGCAACAATTACTGCTAACGAATGATGGCTGTGATATGTATTTTACTACATTATACAAAAAATACCTAGAATTGTTCAATAATCATTGCCCTATAAAATCAATCATTTGTAATGATGTTAACATAAAAAATAATTGGCTCACGACTGAACTGAATAATATAAAAGATTTTATGAATTACTACTACAGAAAAACGATATATTGAAGCAAACAAAATCTACAAATAATTATTATAACAAGAAATAAGAAACTACAACACACAAAAAATACTGGAATTAAATAATAATGTTAGACGATGGTCGTTAGCTGGTGGGATGAAATGTTGGCCCATTCTCACCGCAGGGACGCTTTCGGGGATTCTATGGTCTTGTCGTTGATGATCGTGATTCAATCTTCCTTGGAGCTCATAATTCCAAAAATTAATAACGATTTGACACATCAAACAAACTAAATGAACATTGTTTCTAGAGAATTTCAAGGGCTACAAGATAGGTTATACGATAACGATACAAAATGCTAAAAAACGGTACGTAAATTTGCATTTAAAAACTGTGTGCGGGAACTTTTGCCGCACCCTGTATTCCCACTTTATTTCTTTTATTAGCTTACAAGATTTATTATAAATCCTTGAAAGGAACCAATAAAAACTAATATTCGTGTAATAAATTAAAATTCACTAAAATCAAAATATAATTAAGCGCTGAGACAGCCATGTGCGTTTTATTAATATTAAATTATGCCGAGATCCGAGTGTGAATAAATCTTTCGCTTTTAATTAATTTCACAACAGCGCTTCTTGGTTTTGCATTTTGGAGGCAATTAAAATGAGGCAAGGATGAAAGCTGTGCCCACAACAAATTGGATTTGGCTACAATCATGTTTATTATAACAACTATTTTTAGAAAAAATCAAAATTTATCAACTATTGTAGAAATATAGCAACAATACGATATTTTTTTTATAAAGGGTACGGCTTCAAGTAAGAGGCAAAACATGTTTTTTTACTTTCCCCCATATGCCAAACAAAGGGAAAGTATTGTTTTCGTGAACATTTTCAAATAAAAAATGTTAGTGGATGTATCCATTTTGAGGTCCCCGAGTTGAGTAGGACCATTTTTGAAAAATGTCTGTCCCGTCCTGTTCTTCTATCTTTCTGTCCTTTTGTCCTGTCCTTCTGTCCTACTGTCCTTCTGTCTTTCTGTCCTGTCTTTCTGTCCTTATGTCCTTCCTTCTATCCTTCCTTCTGTCCTTCCTTCTGTTCTTCCGTCCTTCTGTCCTTCTATCCTTCTGTCCTTCTGTCCTTCTGTCCTTCTGTTCTTGTGTCCTTCTGTCGTTCTGTCCTTCTGTCCTTCTGTCCTTCTGTCCTTCTGTCCTTCTGTCCTTCTGTCCTTCTGTCCTTCTGTCCTTCTGTCCTTCTGTCCTTCTGTCCTTCTGTCCTTCTGTCCTTCTGTCCTTCTGTCCTTCTGTCCTTCTGTCCTTCTGTCCTTCTGTCCTTCTGTCCTTCTGTCCTTCTGTCCTTCTGTCCTTCTGTCCTTTTGTCCTTCTGTCCTTCTATACTTCTGCCCTTTCCGTTTGTCCTTGTGTCCGTCTATCCTTCTGTAATTCTGTCCTTCTGTAATTCTGTCCTTCTGTCCTGTCCTTCTGTTTTGCCTTTCTTAAAAATAACATTATCATAAAGACATTACAAATTTGATACAAGGGTCTTTACAATGGATAATGTAGTTTACGTGTATAAATAAATTAATACCGATACCAATAAATTTAATGTATATTCCTTTCTTTGCAATGAATTCATGTCATAAATTCAAATTTATTGTAGCTTTAAATTATTAGTGAATTAATTTTAATAAATAATATTTATTTTGTTTCAGGTAAATACGTGCATACTACAAGCTGTCCTTCCACAATTTATTGCGATTATTTAATGCAAGTACAAGAAACTAATTTTTTGTTATTATCCAGTACAAGTATATACTCACTTATAAATACATAAAACATTAATAATATTATAATAAAATTCATGCAATATATACTGCATATGACATTGGATTGAAAAGAAGGCCGTTTACAAGAAAAATATTAAAGATTGGATGGGAGCGTGCCAGCAGTGAGGAGAAAGCACGGACATTAGAAGAATGACAGAATTTTGATTTAATCAGAGGTTTAATCAATGATTAAAGTTTATCATTCGTGGTGCGAATGAGTCTAAGTGAGTTTTAAATTTTCAACAAAAGTACATGTTATTACAAAACAAACAATAGTCAACAATTTGCAAATAATTAAAAACATTTTAGCTCTTTTAGCCCTGAAATTTTTCTAGTGTTCACTGCATATTATTTATTACCATTCCAGGTATACAGAGAGTTTTTCTTTTCAGTATATATATCTTAATATACTATATACGTTGTAAATCTTCAGATATTTGTTGTTTTAAATTGACCTTTCAAACGAGTATTTTTCACTCCTAGATTAAGCATGAAGTAAAATTGTGAGTTTAGCAAAGCCTGAAAATTTGGTTTGGTCACGTAGCGTAAAAGATAATTTCCCAGTATGTTCATATCTAAAGTCCCCCCAATAAAATCGCAAGAACCGCCACTAATTAGTGGTATTATGATGTTTATGTTTTTTTTCGAAAGTTCGAAATGTTTACCTGTATTATAAATTATCAGTAGTTAATACATTGTAATCCACTTGAATATTAAATTAGATGAACAATCTCTGCATTTTTTTAGGTTTTATTCTCCCCTTAAGATTTAGTGTTGTTCAAACATTCATTTTTTCATTAATTTCAGAGTAGGTCTACTCTCATGTGAATATAGCATTACAGTTGTTTTAGTTTCGAAACTAACAAGCATGCAACTTGTTATTGCTGAGATAACTATGTCCTATTAAAACTTCATACATTCGAAATTAATGATAATGCGATCACGTTACAAATACTCTATTAGGAATAAATATAATATGCAACGAGCTTTCTATTTAGTAATTTAGTATTATATTATTAAATTATTATATTTTTAGTAACGAGAGTCTTTAAACTGTCGGCATCCTAGTAGGTTCTGACTTCAGAAACATACGTAGTAAATAAATTCAGCACTGTGACACTACCCAACAGAAATATATAATTAAATGTATTTGGCGTTTCTAAGATTTACCATTTCGTATGGCATTGCATTCGACAGGATTCTTCAAGCTTAATTTAAAAGGTTTAGGATATATTTAAAAGGTCAAACTATTTTTAAAATTGTAGCCTGAGACGAGTAGCATTCAGGGATACCAATACCTCAAAATCAAAAAATATGTGTATGGCTGGTTTCGCATCTGGGCGACTCAAATAATAGATATAAATTTAAATGCAAGTGACACTAATAATTTTACATTCGGCGATTAAAAGGAAAAACTGTTTTTATTATTTAAAATGTGTAGCTGCTTTTCAGGTTATTAATGTCGAATAGCCCATCAAGCAGGGTTGATTTTATTTGTATTTTAATTGCACTCACTTTAAAGAGTGAGGGTGAGCAAGGTGGTCGAGTAAATTTTAATGGAGCCTCCCTCTCCGTATTGAAAATCGATAAACAGTTTGTCGACAGTGCGAAGTTTTACCGTTTAGTTCAAACAACGAATTTTAAATTATTTAAAAGCTTGCTATCACCCTAAACCTGTTATTTACAATAAAAAAAAACAAAGTTATTATTATAGTTATAGCACTCTTTAAACAATGGATAGTTTTAAAACAACCCAGAACTATAAAAATAACTTCTGATAGGCCCACAGACTAGTTGGTTTCTTGTTAGTATGAATGGTTAATGTGAGTCAGCACTCCCAGGCGATTCTAGTCGGCCGATAGACCAACCGAAAAAAGGTTGGATAAGCCCCCCGATCCCATTCAATCAAAAAGTTGGCCAACTGTCGGCCGACTTCTTATCAGTATGGTATACTATGAGAGTGTGAACACTCGCCGACTATCCAATCGGTGACCGGTCGTGTCAAGTGAAGAAGTGCAGCTCGCATACCTACCCACTACAGTATTATCTTGTGTCAACATAGTTGTAATATTTTATTTCGTTTTTGGCGATGTCGTTAATTTATGAATCGTCAATAGAAACTTTGATTGAAGAAATTGCAAGAAAGTTCAGAGCTTGGTGTACAGACTGCCCTATTTATCAATCGAACAGCCTACGCACAATTAACCAAACAGTTTAGTTTGTCTGGTGTGCGGGTCACCAACCTAACCAGACTAAACTATCGGTAGTTTAGTCTGTAGTATGCGGGGATTCTAATACGTCCTAATTTTTTAATCGTTACAATTTTAGTTCAGCAACAATTTAATATTGTTTTAATGTAATTTCAAACTGAGTTTATATGTATAAAATAGCAACTATGTTTAATTTAACTCTTAAGAATTCTTTGCCCTTTAAATTGTAGAATTATTGTTTTAATAAAATATTTTTATTGCACCACAGCAAACCATTAATTTTTAAATTCTGTATTGTGGAGGCTTATGGATGTCAATTTCACAATAAAATACTTTTTACTTTGTTTAAATAACAATTTTTATTGAATGTGAGTGCAATTTCGACAAATTTAGTTTATCATTATCACTTCATGTTTGGTAATAACAAGCTAAATTTATCGAAACTGCAGTCACATTCAATAAAAAGTGTTACACAAACAAAGTAAAAAGTGTTTTATTGTGACATTAATTTTTGTATTGTTAGTACTTTTACTATTTAAAACATTAATATTATTGTTAAACTTTTCTACACTTGAACATCCATCTATTCATTTGTAACTTGCGGATTAACGTTTTTCCACTTTGTGATGTTGATGAGGTCTAAAGACCCCGCAAAGGGGTGGATTTACCGCAGACGTCGATGTCTACTTTTTTTCATTTCGTCCTAGGGGCGGAATATTGACTGCGAACACACATGGGGCACGTTTCTCATCCGTAATTGCTTATTTCTTCCGGATGTATTTTTTTTTTCCCTTTTCTGTTTTATATATGAAATATACTTTTTCGATGAAAGATATTAACCCGTACAAAACGGATTCTGTCACACGAGAGATTACTTTAAAAAAGGATTCTGCTGCATGAGAAATTATTTGATTCCTTTAAAAGAAATATCTTACATATTTATTCTGAAAGTAGAACACAAACATCTGTTGTGAAATTTAATTATCTCACCCTTTGTACGTACATATTTCCTGAATATTCCCACCAGAGGGCGCGGAATAGTGTGCAATATTTGTAATTTAGTTGGCGATGTAGTTTTAATTAGATGAAAACGTGTTAACGAGATAACAATGGCGGTGTGGCAATTTTCCGCATTTTCAACCCCCGCCGTTTGTAACTGTATTCCTGTGTCTGTCTGTATGGTGATTGATCAGTTGGCACGTGCGTTTCAATAATTGACGTGATTAATGAGCGTAATTTCGATCTGTCTCTGCAAACTTAATCAACCTTATACAGCCGATTATAGTCAATTTGAAATTTCGCAGTGTTCATAACAGGGTTCAGAAGATATACAGGGTGAGTCATTTATCTTTATTGAGACACTCAAATATCTTAACCCCATCATATTTTAAAGGGGTAAATTTATCTGTAGTGGAAAGAAATTCTTACAAGGGCCTTGTAGGAACTTCTTTCCACTACAGATAAATTTGGGGGGCCCACGAGAGTCAACTTCATCATTTTAAGTAGGAACCCTCATTTATTAGTATTATCGTACAGTGAACTCAGAAAAAGTATCTATTACGATATTTATTATGATATGTATCGATATTTATAAACTACGATACATATTATATGTCACTCGAGGTGGTTGGGATTCCCTTTTCAACGTTCAAGGCCCAGCTAAGGCATATTGTATGGCTTTTTTTGTTATGTGTTATTTACCTCCATCTATTTGTCTATAGCAGTGGTCTCCAAACTACGGCCCGCGGGCCAAATCCGGCCCGCGACTTGCATGAATCCGGCATGCGATTGTTTGTAATTTTTTTTGTAAATGTCATATTTTGAAATATTGTAACAATTGTTCCTTAAATTTTTCATAATTTTATAAAATGAATCGGATCTTGGCCGACTTTATTATGTAGAATTGTATTTGTGGCCCGCGAAGAAGATAGTTTGGAGACCCAGGGTCTATAGTATAGTTTTGTTTTTGTTTTATATTGTGTATTTATATCTACTTGTATATCTTGTAAATGCAGTTAGCGTTAAATAAAGTATTATTATTATTATTATATGTATGGAATGTATAAATTAAATTGTACGTTGCCGGGTACACCCCTGTTTCTTCAATAATCCCAGTTGCAGTGTTTTTGAATTAACAATTAATACAACAACAGCGGAATTCGAGAGATATTTTTTATTGTTTGGCTTGGTGCAATCAAAAACACAAAATAGATTGGAAAATTGGAAAGTCACTAAACTTGTCTTTCTATTTAAATATTTAAATTATGAACATTTTCCTAGAGATTGCGATTTAAACTAGATTTTCAAAGATGCTCCTATTCCCAAATCAATCATTATGGATTTTTTCAATGATGAGCTATTAATTAAACTAATTTGCTAAGATAATCAAGTGTTTTTGCAATTTCAAAGGAGATTAAATCTAATACTGGATGATTTAAATTAAATTTAAATTAAAACACTTGGTTTGTTTGTTCCTCCTTGAAGATGACTAATGGTCGAAACTAGTCGGAGAAAATATAAATAAGTGAAACAAACCAAGTGTTTTAATTTGAATTTAATTTAAATCATCCAGTATTAGATTCAAAAATGTTTCACCACGGGTTAAGAGAGAAATTAATTAAAGGAGATTAAATGTTACATTTTTTACTGTTTTGTAACCAACTATGATTTTTTTTGTAATAAATGTAATAAAATAAATAAAGTATGCATATTATACAGATATTTTTGTTTTAAGTAAACTTATGTATTCGAAGTAAATTTTCCGACAATCGTCGTATTCTAAAAGAGTTCAATTTAAAGCTTTAAAGGAGTATTATCCACTCCCAGACTAAGCATGAAGTAAAATTTCGAGTTTAGAAAAGCCTGAGAATTTGGTTTGGTCGCTCCGCGAAGCGGAGCGACCAAACCAAATTTTCAGGCTTTTCTAAACTTGAAATTTTACTTCATGCGCCACGCGTATTAAACACTGATTTGATGTGAAGTTCAAAATATACGTCTTTTGCATATCGCTTTAGTAGAGTTTTCTTAACTTCATAGTATTTCAGTGTTTTAGACGCGTGGCGCATGAAGTAAAATTTCGAGTTTAGAAAATCCTGAAAGTTTGGTTTGGTCGCTCCGCTTCGCGGAGCGACCAAACCAAACTTGAAGGCTTTTCTAAACTCGAAATTTTACTTCATGCTTAGTCTGGGAGTGGATAACACTCGTTTAAAGCTTCAAATTGAACTCTTAGAAAAAAACAACGAACATCTGAAGATTTTCAGCATATACGCTGTAAATTGTGACATGTTTACTTTAAAAAAAATCTGTCGGTATATTTCATATATAATATAAATATTAATATCTATGACTAAGAATACTTATCAAGAAGTTATTATATATCGGATAAATATCGATATATATCCGATATTTTGATATTTATATAAATATCATGATTTTTCTGATTACCAAGTTTAAAATTGCGAACTTGCAGTGGAATTAATCTGTATTTTAAACCCAATTTTCTTCATTCTTGAAATTAAACTGTTTTTATTGCACAATAGTTTGGTTTTATATTTTAGGATAATAAATCAGTTTCATTATTAGTTTTCCTTATGTTTATTGTTTTTAGATTTTGTTATTTCTATATAGAATAATTGCTGTAATTATTACCACCATTTATTAAATTTTAGTTATTAATGTTAATACGTTTTATCAATTTTTGAATATTATTGTTATTATTTTGTACATATTCTTTGTAAAAGGGGTTTCCCGTGAGAGAATAAATAAAAAAATAGGATTTAAGAACCTTCAACCTGAAAAACTTAGCGAATGTGTGTTTGCAGACTATATGTTGTTAATAGCTGGAAGTAAAAGGACCTCTAAAATAACTTGCACATTTAGAGCAACACATTAAAAAAACACAATATGAAAATAAACGAAAACAAAACTAAGGTAATGGTGGTTGGAAAGGAAACGGACACAATGAACACAGAAATACAAGGGAAACGGATTAAATAAGTAAATGAGTTGTACTTGCGGAAAGTGAAAAGGACGTCTAAAATAACTTGCACATTTGAAGCAACACATTAAGAAATCATAATATAAAAATAAACGAAAACAAAACTAAGGTAATGGTGGTTGGATAGGAAAGTGACACAATGAACATGGAAATACAAGGGAAACGGATTAAATAAGTAGATGAGTGTAAGTAGTTGGGGGTGACAATAAATAATAATCGAAAATATAACAAAGACATCAGAGAAAGAATTAGGAAAACAGAGAGGCTATACTACACCATGAGCCAAAATTTCTTTAAAATACAAATACATATCTAAGAAGACAAAACTGATAATATACCAGACCATATATCTATCAATACTAACATACGGATGCAAAACTTGGACACTAATTCAGACACGTAAAAGCAAAATCCAGGCAATGGAGATGAAATACCTGAGAGCAGTGAAAAGAATAACAACAATTGATAGAATACGAAACTCAACAGTCAGAGGAGAACTTCAAATACAAGACATACATAAATATATAGAAACAAGACAGCTAGGATGGTGGGGACACATGATAAGGATGAAGGAGACAAGGATAGTTTAGAAGGTGTGGACCGCAAGAAAATAAATCAAGAGAGGAAAAGGACGACCTAAGGAAAAGTGGGATAACATAATTGCCAAAGCCCTTACAGAAAAAGGACTCACAATCACAAATGCTAAGAAGGCAGCAATGAATAAAATAAATTGGAAACATTTTATAGCGAAAAATAAATAGGACAATACTTTAACACTACAATTGTGGTAAAAGGTGCTTACGATTATATATATATATATATTTATATATATTTAATATATATATATATATATATTTAATA
This sequence comes from Philonthus cognatus, assembly GCA_932526585.2. Taxonomy (NCBI): domain Eukaryota; kingdom Metazoa; phylum Arthropoda; class Insecta; order Coleoptera; family Staphylinidae; genus Philonthus; species Philonthus cognatus. The sequence continues at coordinate 99,969,224 of OW052244.1, forward strand.
TATATATATATATATATATATTTAATATATATATATATATATATATATATATGTGTGTATATATATATATATATATTTAATATATATATATTTGTATATATATACAGAGAGTTTTATGTAACATCGAACATATTCATAACGAGAATTTTTCTTTTAAATATACATAAGAATACATTGTACATTTGCCGACGCTCGGTTAATTAAAAGAATTTAATTTAAAGCTTTACACGAGTGTTTTCCACTCCCAGGATAAGCATGAAGTAAAATTTCGAGTTTAGAAAAGCCTGAAAATTTGGTTTGGTCGCGTAGCGCGAAGCGCGGAGCGGCCAAACCAAATTTTCAGGCTTTTCTAAACTCGAAATTTTACTTCATGCGCCACCGGTACAAAGCACTGATGCAATGTAAAGTTTAGCGATGCGTTTTAAACTTCGTAATATAATAACAATAATAATAATAATAAAAAGAATAAATGCCTTTATTTGTCATACAAAAAATAAATACTTGTAAGCGTAGGCGAAGTTCAGTCAGCTTAACCTGTTACTGATCTTCCACTTAACCTACGAAAAATTAAACATAAATGTAATTGCAACGTGTGAGGGATAGACAAACATATTTCGTCGTCAATATTTCGAATTAATTCTGTAAATATAAAGCTCATTTCGTAGTAACAGAGAGCGCAAGTGACATCTGAAGCTGCTGAATTTTAATTGTTTTAGGTTTTGGGGAATTTTATTGAATAATTTATAGATGTTGTAAGAAAAACATCTCGTATAAATAGCAGATCTGTGCTTCGGTGGCGATATGAGTCCCCGGAACCTAACATTGACATTATGAATATCAGTCCGAAACACAATTCTACGATATAGATAAGATGGTTTGCGGAAATTAATTAACTTATAGTAGAGTAAACAAGAATGAAGAATTCTTCGATTAGCCATGTTCAGCCAGTTAAGTTCAGTGCATTTACCTGATGTGATCGAATTTTATTATTCCCAGGATAAGCCGTATACAAGAATTTTGAACTTTTTGTATACGATTTATTGTTATACTATCTAAACAGGCACTATAGACCACATCCGAAAAGTTGAAATGACTCAGCACTAGAGTGTCACAGAGAAGTCGTTTGGTGTTTTTACTTAAGATTTTTCTATTCGCATATATCATTCTTAGATTATTATAAGCTCTAGAGATACATTTACTGACATGAGATTTAAAGCGCAGGTCAGAATCAATATCTATACCCAAGTTTCGCACCGAGTCTACAAAATGTATTGCTGTATTATCCAATTTCAGTGAAAGTGAACGTTTGGCAGCGTTAAGTACTTTTTTGGGGCCGAACAACATAGCCGAAGTTTTGTTTGGATTAATTAGTAAGGAGTGTTTCTGGGAAGCTGATAAAATATTATATAGGTCAAGATCTAGGTTTTGATTTGCTGTTATTATGTCATCAAAAGGAAAGGAGTAAAGTAGTTGGGTATCGTCTGCGTATAAGTTATAGGTACAGAATTTTAAAGTCTCAGGAATAAATGATGTATAAATCGAAAATAACATTGGGCTTAGAATTGATCCTTGGGGGACACCGGTCTTCATTTCTGATATACCAGACGCCATATTGTCAATTTTCACCTGTTGTTGGCGGCCATAGATAAAGCTACTTATAAGCTTTAATGCATTTGACTCTAAGCCAATGTACTTCATTTTGGCTAGCAATACATCATGATTAATTGTGTCGAAAGCTTTGCTGTAATCAATAAGGATTAAACAAGAGAGTAAATCTCTATCAGTTGCATTGATAAAATCGTCAGTGACATTCAGTAAAGCAGTAGAGCAGATATAATTTGTTCTAAAGCCTGATTGGTTCGTGGGCAGGATACTATGGGTTTCTACAAACAGGGTCAGTTGGTCTTTTATTATAGATTCTCGAATTTTAGATAAGACAGGTAAAATACTAATTGGCCTTAGATCTATTAGGCTTTCCGGATTTTATTTTTGTACTAAAATAACCGTCGATAACTTCCAGGACTGTGGAAAAATGCATTGTTCTAAGCAACAGTTTATGATGTGTGTAATGTAGGGGACAATAAATGGAGAACACATTTTAAGCATTGTCGCGCTAAGACCATCTGATCCCACTGCATTGGTTTTAATTTTTAATAATAATTTAGAAATATCATGGGTATCCACAAGAGAGAAACTGAGATTATTTTTAACGTTAGGATGGGAGTTCTTGGTGTACCATGAGACTAGATTAGGGTCGGTTACACTACTGACCGAGTCGACTAAGAAGGAATTAGCAACATTTACATTTTTCAACAAAGAAGGTACGTTACGTACTTTAGGCTTTGTAACTTCAGATTTTTTTAAATGTTTCCAGAAAAATTTAGGATCTTTGCTGACCATAACATTTAGGTATGCTTTCTTTTCACGTAAGATTGCAGAGTTGACCATATTGCGATAATATTTATAGGTATTATAGTTAGTAATTTCCCTCGTAATTTTAAACCTCTTATAGGCATTGTCTCTATCTAACATCATTGCCTTAATTGTTTGTGTCAACCACGGAGCAGGTTTCCTAGTTATCCGCGAGGTTTTTAGGGGTGCATAAACATTAAACAGGAATAGTAAGGAATCATTAAGAAAGCAGACCTTATCATCAATATTTGTTAAGTACAGAAGTTGATCTAATTGTAAAGAATATAAGTCATTTAGAAAAGTATGGTGATCAATATTATTTAGTTAGCGATAGGTAACCATATTAACAGGTTTTTGAGAATCAATCAGAAGCTTACAATAGGTCAAATCATGATCAGCAATATTGTGAATTTTGACAACTCCACTTTCGGTGATATTTGTTTTATTTAAGGTAATAATTAAATCTATCAATGAAGCCGGAGTATCCGTGACTCTAGTAGGCTCTTTAATCTATATGACTCTATAAATTGGCAAAACTGTTTAGTAAGGTTGGAATCAATATTCAATAAATTAATGTTAAAGTCACCAAGAAACAATATTTTGTCACATTACGGAAGAACATGGCTAACGACGGTGTCAAATGATTCAATAAAGGTATTTACATTTAAGGTGGGAGGTCTGTAGACTACCCCTATACAGAACAGCCGACCACCAAGTTTACATCTAATAAAAATATGTTCAAAACTTATAGAATTATCTAGGATAAATACGGGTTCAAACTTCAAATTGTTTTTTATATAAAGGGCAACGCCACCACCGCGGCCAGATGCTCGTTCTTTGTGAATAAATGTATAACCGTCAATCTAAACAAAAGATACATCAGAAGTGCAGTTTAGGCAAGTTTCAGATACGGCGATTAATTTATATGAGTTGGTAGTTACAAGAGCTTTAAAATTACTGAAATTCGAGATTAATGATCGAACATTTAAATGACATAAAGTAATGTACATAATTGTTTTTTTTAAGTTATTAATAATATCTGAGTTAACAAAAAATATTTTTTTGTGTGCCGCCTATACAGTTAGAAGAAAAGATAAAGAAAGTGACTAATAGGGCAAATGTAGAAAAATATTAAATTTGTAGCATGCATGATTTTTTTATGTGAAAAATATACATGCATGATTTATTTTCCAGCTAGTAGATGTTCAATATCGGTTTCCACGTATATCTTCTTTTTTATGTCCTCTCCGTTTTTGGTCGCTTTTCCATACAAACAGCCATTCCAGGACCACGCATTAACATTCCCTAGTTTGTCGCGGGCGAGTCTTAGTAGTTTATGTCGATGAGGTATCAAATCCTCTGTTAATCTAAACTTTTTATTTCTTAGCATAGAGCGATTTTTTAGTAGCATTTCGACCTCCGAACGTTTTTCAAAGCGAGCAATTATTGTACGAGGCTCTTTTTCCCATTTTCCCAATACGAAAACAGCGGATAATACTAATTTCATCGTTTATTAACATTTCTTTATTAATAAAATGTTTGCATTTTTCGTTTGGCTCTTCCAGAAGACCCATAATCCTAACGTTGTTATTGCGAGAGGACTGATCAAGTTCATCGACCTTCTTTTTAAGATCAACGTTTTCACTATTAAATTGATCTATTTTTAGATTTAAATTGTCGCATTGAGTCTGGAATTCTCCACTCACCTTGGTGATAATTTTATCAAATACGCTGACTATCAGAGATTCATCATTGAACATTTCCACGAGGGCCTCCTTCACGATTGATTTAAGTTCAAGTTTTTGGTCTCTGGTAAACGGCATGTCGAAAAAAAGGGTAGCAGCAGCAAGTATAATACTCGACAAGTCAAATAGTCCAAGCTCTATTAATTGATACAGCGATATAACGCCACAGGATAGTAAAAAGGCGGAGCACACTTTAAACACTACTCACACGACAGCATATAAAAATAATATGTATTATTTGTTTGTATTATGTGTTTTGTACCGGTGGCGCATGAAGTAAAAGTTCGAGTTTAGAAAAGCCTGAAAATTTGATTTGGCCGCTCCGCGCTTCTCTTTTAAAAAAACAGTGAGTATTTAAAGATTTACGGCATATAGGCTGTAATTGGGAAATGTATACTTGAAAGAAAAACTCCCTGTATGTACAAGTTGAGGCATTAATTGCGATTGATTGACTACAATTTTTATAGTTATATAGGCTTTCCAATTTACACATAACTTAAAAATTAAAGGTATCAAACTGTATTGGATGAAAATGTTCGGTGATACATAAAACTCTCTGTATATATTTATTTTTAGGTTTTCGCGAACCAAATATACTTGATTGGAGTTTCTTGGGTTGCTCTTTCTTTCCATTAATGCAGATACATCGGACACAAATCAAGAAATGTTAGTACCTTTTACATCGAGTGGACCAATGATTTATAAAACAAGTGTACTGACAGTGAACGTGATATCTATCACTCTATAAAAAAGCTCCTGATGATGGCAGAAGTGCGTAGAGCGCAATGAAACAATTTGACGCGAGAGAGCAACCCAAGAAACTTAAAATAATTATATATATATACATATATATATATATATATATATATATATATACATATGTATATATATGTATATATATATATAACAAAAATATGCACACACATTTACCAATGTTTGACATAATTTCCTCAAGAAATGAAAAGTTGCACTAACTTTTTCAACTGGGCCACTAGGCAATTTGATAGTGGGCCGGTGGATACCGGGGCCAGTTTATTCTGTGGTGTTTGGTAACACTCGACCTGGGAGGCCGATCCTTCGGATATTTCGGCGCGGGCCTGTTAAAGGTGCCAGTCCGCGTCTGGCCAATTAAAACTAATTTAGTTCTAAACCGTCCACTTTTTGTAGCAATTAGAACAGTTCGTTGTTTTATAAAATACAACCAAAGAGACTTTCATCTAGAATCCTATTTGATAAAGCAGTTTATTAAATACAACACGTTAGAATATACATTTGGTTATGCTACACAAATATACTAAAACTAATTTTTTTGCACATTATTCTGCCGGTGTTTATTTTATGTTTGTGTAGGTATCATTTATAAGAGTTAATTAATGCGTACTATATCAAAACAAATTAATTAAGCGTACAACCACCGCTGAAGGGCTTTTATTTGGGCAGCACCATGGGCGGCACGTGCTTTATTTATGGGGGTGAGTGAACCCCCCATCGATTACGACTGTGACCCAGAAACCCCTTGCGGAGACCTGTTGAACGCTCGGGGGCCATTCGTATCATGTCGTTCAGAAAGAGGAGTTGTTTACGTCCTCTGTTTTCATCCCTTAACAGGGAATTAATAATAAATATTTATTACAAAATAAATAAATAACAATAACATACATTAACATTTTATTTATACATAAAAATTGCTGAGACCTTTACTACGTGGTAATCCCTTTTAAATTATAAATAGACAAATAGTACTATTCAAACAAGAATAATTCCAATTCAAAAATATTTGAATTCGAGAAAATAGGCTTACGCTTCTTATAGTTTGCATTGCATTTTACACGAAAAACATCTTCGTAATTTTATATTTTACACGAAAAAAATTTACGTAATATTATATACCGGGCTTTCATTAATTCCCGAACCCCACGTGACTAAATTTAAAATTGCCGCGTAAATTATTGTATTTGTACGTTGGAGGCTTTGAAAAAAGTAACCAAACGTTACTAAAGTCAAATTTGACATAAACGTTTATGCGCGGTGCATCGTTAAACCAACCTTTGAGATCTTACAAGATTCGCCCGGAATTTTCAGGTAAGCAAAAATTGTTTAATTATTCTGAAACATTGACTTTTATTTCTATTTATTTTGCAGAGTCAATTTGCTGGGATAAGCAAATACTGCGAAAATTAATAAAAATTAGTTACATTTTTGAAGATGAGCCTATTTTCTAATCATTTTAAATATAATATTTTCAGTCGTCATAAAAATACGCCGGCGAATAAATATTTTTAAATCTAGGGAATTTTTGTGTGAGCCATACCACCTTGTACATTTGGTTGCCTATTATTTTTGGTCACGTGGGGTTCGGGAATTAATGAAAGCCCGGTATTAAGTAGCACTATGTTTTATACTACAATATTTTTTAGTCAGCACTACTTAAGTTTCGACATTTTTATTGTCATTTTTAAGTGACTGATATGCTATGGTCATAATCATTATCAACATTGTTGATAGTAGTATTCCATTTTATATTATAAATAGAAAAGTTGTACTATGAAAATCAATCGATGTTACAGATATTATAAACAATTTAGGAGTGGGGAATACGGGATGTCTGTTTGTATTCCCCACTCCTAAGTGCTGGACGGTTTGAAAAAGTCTAGTATTCTATTTGACACACATCATTGAACCGGAACTAATTGGTGAGGACCGAGAAATCCAAAACGGGTCTATACGTATTCTAATTTTGTTTAAAATGGTGATGTATCTATCAAAGCACTTTCTCCGTTAAAGATATTATGTTTTAAATATCAACAATATGGAAAAGGTACACAAACTAAATTTATTCTACTTTTATTATTATTATTCTAAAACTATTCACAAAAAAGTAATTCTTTCATTTTTTCGATAGATCTCGGTAAATATTGATCACCATCACATCTAAGCGTTGTTTATTTTTAACTTAACTGTAAATCCGTGTTTTATACGCGCGGCGCATGAAGTAAAATTTCGAGTTTAGAAAAGCCCCGTGAAAATTTGTCTCGGGTCGCTGCGCGACCCTCGACAAATTTTCTACGCGGGGCTTTTCTAAACTCGAAATTTTACTTCATGCTTAGTCTGGGAGTGGAAGACACTCGTTAGTTTAAAATATGTCACAACTATAAAAACGTGACTATTGTCAATTTAAGACAATTTATTTTCACTTATTTAAATATGTATATTTTTGTTTATTAGTATCACTAGGATTACCGTTTCTGATGTTCCTGTTTGCATTTATTGCCGCTACTTGCGTTATTTATATGTTTTACTTTTCCGTGAATATACTTGTGTCTGATGAATATAGTGGTGACTTATGTTTAAGAAAATGATTGTCATTATTGTATTGTATAAAGGAGATTTTCCGTAAATAAATTGAAATTGAAATTGAATTGAATATTATTTGAAATATATTATTAGATGGTCATGTTATTGTTTTTCTTAATGACACTTGTGACACTCATTTTGATAGTTGTGACAAATTTTAAACTAACGAGTGTGTTCCACTCCCAGACTAAGCATGAAGTAAAATTTCGAGTTTAGAAAAGCCCCGCGTAGAAAATTTGTCGAGGGTCGCGCAGCGACCCGAGACAAATTTTCACGGGGCTTTTCTAAACTCGAAATTTTACTTCATGCGCCACGCATATAAAACACTGATTTTAAATTTAATTTAAAAAATACTGCTTAGATATACACATTTATAATTTATAGCATTATAATAACATTAATTATAAATAATAGAATGTGAAAAAGTGTCCTAAACTAAATGTTTTCTACTTTTATTATTACAACATTTACAAAATATTCATAAAATAAATTATTTTTGCATTTTTTACGCTATTTCTTAGAAAATGTCTATCACATCTCAGCATTGTATATTTTCAACTTTACTTTAAAATAATTAGTGGTTTATACGCGTGGCGCATGAAGTAAAATTTCGAGTTTAGAAAAGCCCCGTGAAAATTTGTCTCGGGTCGCTGCGCGACCCTCGACAAATTTTCTACGCGGGGCTTTTCTAAACTCGAAATTTTACTTCATGCTTAGTCTGGGAGTGGAAGACACTCGGTTCTTTAAAATATGTCACAACTGTTAAAATGTGTATCGTAACTGTCACAAATAAAAACAATATCATAGCGATCTCATTATAGTTTAATTCAAACTCGTGTCAAGTTGGCAAGATTAGTTGAATCTCGGTTTCAGGTTTCCGCATTTTTAATAAAAGTGGATCGAATACTACTATTGTAATGAAAAGCTTAATATATCGTTAACTTGTTTCTCATTGATCACTTGGTAAAACATTTCTATTAATATATAGGTATTTGATTGAAATTCACTTGGTTTGTTTTACTAATAAATTGTTTTATTTTCAACTAATTTCGGTTTAATGCCTTTTTCAAGAATGGTATACAAAAGAGCAAAATTGATTATATATATTAGATGTCGGCATTTTAGGTAATTAGCGCTCTAATTATCGGGGAATTCCAAAGGTCCTCGTTGTCATTGACCACGTTTTTTCCCGCCTTTATGGCTTTTCTTATTTCTAGTCCCTCCCGATAAAGCTTAAGTTTATGGTATCATCTTAACAGTTTAGACTTTATCGTGGCGACAGAATTACAGACAGATATTTTTCAAAAATGGTCCTGATCAACTCGGAAAATCTAAAAATGGATATATCCTCAAACATTTTTCATTAGAAAATTTTCATATCCTAAGTGCCAGCCAGGCATATTACCGAAAATGTTCCCGACCTGTCACATACGTGTTTGTTGCAACGAGAAATGCGAAGCGCGCGGGCAATTTTCAAGGGGCGACAAACCGACAAAATTTGCGGGATATTTGTTCACGAGGGATATTTGTTCAGACAATCGCTAAAATAAAAATAATTTATAGAAATATATCAAATAGTTTGAGTAGGTAGTTGTCATTGATAATTTGCGTATTGACAGCAAAACTTCTATGAACGAAACGGACGAAAATCATCGAGATGTTTATCATAATTGTACTTTTAATTTCACCAACGGTTTTAATTTTGATCTTTTATAAATAAAAATACTCTAAATGCTTATTTTTGATATTCTTGTTATTACCGATGAGAAGTTGGCCATAAATTCTCCAGCCACGGATTTAACCCGGCGCCTCCACAATCGGACATTTCATTATTACATGTTTAAACATTTATAAATCCTTTTTGACGATCTATCCAATTAATTTTACAAATATTACAGTATTCCAAATGATACTAAATAACAAACATTAAAAAAATGTCTAGCCACACATTAACTAGACACAATTCTTGATTTGAAAATTTTCAAAAATTCATAACTTCTATTTGCCCCCATATAGAAACAATTTTTTCGTGTCAATTGTTTCTATGGGGTATTGTTAACACTCTTGACCAATCAAAACACCGTGAAAATGACTTTTCGATTTTTTTTATTTCCAGCCACGATTATTCATCCAGAAATTTTCAAAAATTCATAACTTCTATTTGTCCCTATATAGAAACATTTTTTTCATGTCAATTGTTTCTATGAGGGATTGTTAACAATCTTAACCAATCAAAACACCGTGAAAATGACTTAGTTTTTTTTTAATTTCCAGTCACGATTATTCATCTAGAAATTTTCAAAAATTCATAACTTATATTTGTCCCCATATAGAAACAATTTTTTGTGTCAATTGTTTCTATGGGGTATTGTTAACAATCTTAACTAATCAAAACACCGTGAAAATGACTTTTTGATTTTTTTTATTTCCAGCCACGATTATTCATCCAGAAATGTTCAAAAATTCATAACTTCTATTTGTCCCCATATAGAAACAATTTTTTTGTGTCAATTGTTTCTATGGGGTATTGTTAACAATCTTAACCAATGAAAACACCGTGAAAATGACTTTTTGATTTTTTAATTTCCAGCCACGATTATTCATCCAGAAATTTTCAAAAATTCATAACTTCTATTTGTCTCCATATAGAAACATATTTTTCATGTCAATTGTTTCTATGAGGTATTGTTAACAATCTTAACCAATCAAAACTCCGTAAAAATGACTTTGTGATTTTTTTAATTTTCAGTCACGATTATTCATCCAGAAATTTTCAAAAATTCATAACTTCTATTTGTCCCTATATAGAAACAATTTTTTGTGTCAATTGTTTCTATGGGGTATTGTTAACAATCTTTACTAATCAAAACACCGTGAAAATGACTTTTTGATTTTTTTTTATTTCCAGCCACGATTATTCATCTATAAATTTTCAAAATTTCATAACTTCTATTTGTCCCCATATAGAAACAATTTTTTCGTGTCAATTGTTTCTATGGGGTATTGTTAACAATCTTAACCAATCAAAACACCGTGAAAATGACTTTCCAGCCACGATTATTCATCCAGAAATTTTCAAAAACTCATAACTTCTATTTGTCCCCATATAGAAACAATTTTTTTGTGTCAATTGTTTCTATGGGGTATTGTTAACAATTTTAATCAATCAAAACACCATGAAAATTACTTTTTGATTTTTTTTATATCCAGCCACGATTATTCAGAAATATTCAAAAATTCATAAATTCTATTTGTCCCCATATAGAATTTTTTTTATTTTTTTTTATTTCCAGCCACGATTATTCATCCAGACATTTTTAAAAATTCATAATTTCTATTTGTCCCTATATAGAAACAATTTTTTCGTGTCCATTGTTTCTATGGGGTATTATTAACAATCTTAATTAATCAAAACACCGTGAAAATTACTTTGTGATATTTTTAATTTCTAGCCACGATTATTCATCCAAAAATTTAAAAAAATTCATAACCTCTATTTGCCCCCATATAAAAAGAGTTTTCACGGTGATTTAATTAGTTTATATTGGTACCAATACCCCATAGAAACAATGTACACGAAAAATATGTTTCTATATGGCGAAAAATAGAAGTTATGAATTTTTGAAAATTTCTGGATGAATAATCGTGGCTAGAAATAAAAAAAATCAAAAAGTCATTTTCACGGTGTTTTGATTGGTTAAGATTGTTAACAATACCCAGTAGAAACAATTGACACAATAAAATTGTTTCTATATGGGGACAAATAGAAGTTAATAATTTTTGAAAATTTCTGGATGAATAATCGTACCTAGAAATAAAATAAATCAAAAAGTTATTTTCACGGTGTTTTGATTAGTTAAGATTGTTAACAATACCCCCATAGAAACAATTGACACGAAAAAAATTATTTCTATATGGGGACAAATAGAAGTTATGAATTTTTTAAAATTTCTGGATGAATAATCGCGGCTAGAAATAAAAGAAATAAAAAGTCATTTTCACGGTGTTTTGATTGGTTAAGATTGTTAACAATTCCCCATAGAAACAATTGACACGAAAAAATTGTTTCTATATGAAAACAAATAGAATTTATGAATTTTTGAAAATTTTCAAATCAAGAATTGTGTCTAGTTAATATGTGTGGCCAGACATTTTTTAAAATGTTTGTTATTTAATATCATTTGGAATACTGTAATATTTGTAAAATTAATTGGATAGATCGTCAAAAAGGATTTATATATGTTTAAATATGTAATAATGAAATGTCCGATTGTGGAGGCGCGGGGTTAAATCCGTGGCTGGAGAATTTATGGCCAACTTCTCATCGGTCTTGTTATTTACTTTTAATAATAAGTTTATTGGAAATTAGGCAATAAACTCGCCAATAAATAAAATGCTTCGAACTCATACTATTATTCAAGACTCTATAGATATATTTAATTGCACGAGCCGTCACTTCACAAACACTGTAATGAATTTGTTGTAATACGCGCCAACCACCACAAATACATTTTACTTTATACATGTGTGTCATTGATTGTATGTATACTCAACTTTGTTTTATGTTATTATATTTGAGTTTGAATGTTTGATATATTTTCCCTGTTATTAGATCCTTTGTATCTGTTGGGAAATAAACGAATTATTATTATTATTATCTAGTTATCTTCGCGGGAAATATTCGAATATTTTGCCCAGCCAAATATTCGTTGTCAAAATATTCTCGTAATTCGTTTGTGATTTGCTAATTTCTAAGTAATACGTCATTTTTATTGGTCCAATTCTTTAAATTGACAGGTGAGGGCGATTATCGCAAAAAACTATACTTTTCCTTTGTTTTGCATATGGGGGAAAGTAAAAATATAATAGAAAATCAAGATTATTACAGAACCCAACAACTCTTGCGCTCACGACATTTACATGCATATAACTTCTGCCAATGCAGACATTTAAGCCTTGTCACGAAAAGATCTCGTTCATCGCCGTCCATAATTCAACCCCGTTGTGTTCTCGCACCCTCGCACCGGTGTTTGTGGCATTGTTTCTGGACGCCATTGTTGCGAACCATCGATTTTCTCTATATCAGTGGTGCATACGGAACAACACCCGCTGACTGACGTTCTGGGGCGAGGGTTAAGGAACTCGATTCCACCAATTACTAATCAAAACTTTCAGAGTTTCAGAGTTCTAGTTCAATTCCAGCATTTGTCTAATTTTAGAAACGAACTTGTTAATTAAAATTAACTCGTCGACAATGCACGCACGCAGCATCTATTTACAGTGAATGCAATTAAAATAGGAGAGACAAGCACCCCATTTTTGTGGTACATCAAGTATACACAACCTCGTTAAAGTTGTTTTTTGTTTGTAAATCAAGAATAAACTCATTACTAACAGAATGTAATTTAATCACAGCAAAATTGATGTGTGTAGTTTTGAGTATGTCAAATGTTTAAATTTGAACTAATGAACAAACTAGAGTTTGCATATATGAGGCAACGATCTCAGCAATTGAATTCTGTATATTTAATTAAAATACTTGGTTTGTTTCACTCATTTATAAATTAGTGAAACGAACCAAGTGTTTTAATTAAATATCCAGAATTAGATTCAAAAATGTTTCACCAAGGGTTAAGTGAGAAATGAATCAGTTTGATAATGACTAGCTTGTAGTCGAAACTATAGTCACTGTAAAAAGTTAATTAAAGTGGTAAAATAAAGTTAAGTGTTTTACAATTATTTTATAAAGATGTACCACAAAGTGAACGCCAACCAAATCAAAGAAATGAATTAAATATCAGCAATTGAAATTTAGAAAAATAGCTTTGATAGATATCCAATTAAAAATGAAAAATAATGAATTATAATAAGCAACATGTTTGTGGCGAGTATTTATTTAACCAACATTACAAATAGTCTGCTTGGTTTTAAACACTAGAGCATAAGTAATTATCTAGGAGTTAAATTATGAACGAAAATATTCTGAAATTCTTAAAAAGTGAAAAATAACTGAAATATTTCTAAGATTTAATGATTTTTTCACTATTATCAATATTTACACTATATCATCCTAGTTTACCAAATTGCACTTAATCCACATGTTAAGTGTTGAAACCCTTTCCGTTCAACGCGAACAAACAAACTGTAAGCAATGCACAAGCACATCCTTCGACCATCTAATATTAGTACAAATTATTATTAAAAGCTCGTATATACCTGAAATCAATCATTTCTTTCTCAATATTCGCACCTCTTGAAATCGTCGAACGTCGCATCAAAGTGCCATTAAACTGCAAACAAGATAAGGACGTTTCCTTTCCTTCCTTCTTCCTTCGACATCTCCTCGGTGGATACATTATCAAATATTATCAAACTCGGGCATCAAGGGGATGTATATTTTGTTTTATTTTTTTTTTCGCAATTTTATTCGCTAAGAGAAAACGAGTTAATCTTTTATTGTTACGTATTTCTTTGAGGGGGCGAATTGTGAGGTTTGTTTTAAGTACCGGATAAGGGGAGAAATAATTGTATGTGTTTTTTTAATTAATGAGAATGTGGTGATATTTTTGTTTTAGTCGTTATTAAATTGAGTGTAGACACGGTATACATATTGTTTTTTTCATAAAACGTTATGTAATTATTTAGAAAGGAGAGTGAAATACGTTTTTGAATCACGCTTGTTCAAATAAATTTCTGTAAAATATTCGATTCCTTTTATAAATAAATAAAAAACAATAAAATATGTGTACTTTCCTCGATATGCAAAATAAAGGGAAAGTATTGTTTTCGTGAACATTTTCAAATCAAATATTTTATTAGATTTTGAGGTCGGGGGACCTCAAAATCTACTAAAATATTTGATTAAGACCATTTTTGAAAAAGGCCCGTCCTTCTGTGGCACAATAGATCAGAATCACGAAAAGCTGGCCAAAAGTAAAAAAAAAAAATACTATCTGTGGATTCTGACGTTACTATTTCGATAGATTAGTATTAGCTCTATCAAATTTTCTATGCAGTTACCGTTTATATCTTATACCTAAACGTAGTGCCAATTTCAAAAGTAACCCTGGAGCAGTGCACATCTGGCGAGCACAAATGCGGGACTTTTACGATTTTTGTATTCGTGGATTGATAAGCGTGTAGTTAACGGAATTTAGATCTGTAAAGTAAGTAGAATTATTGACCTAATGATAAAAATTGTTGAAATAATATATTTTTTTAATAATTAATAATCTTTGCCAATGAAAATCTACATAAATAATAATAAAAATATCATTTGAAACAAAGAAAAAGTTATTTGTTCTGCCATGTTTAGTTGACAGCTTAACGCCACCTTTTTCGTAATGCTATTGTGAAAATAATCAGCGAAAAACTAGCTGCCATTAGGTGCAATTTTGTTTGCCGTGCAGCTTTTGTTATTAAGGGTCCTATCTGGTTAGTTGCTTAAATAAATAGGCATTTATTGTCGATTCATTGTAGGAAGAATACACGGCAGGGAATCTTAGATCTTTTTCCATCACATTTATTGTTGTTTGGAGAGTAATTATAAAAAATTACAGCCGATTCGGACCGTAAATACAGTCAGTATACGGCGTTTTTAACTGTTTATATTGACAAAAAATGTAGTTTATCCTTTTATGTGGATTTACGTGGAACTACCGTATTGGTTAAATGATGGAAATTATAGGATTATCCAGTTAATAGTGATAGATAACGCGCATAGAGGTGACTCCTGTAATTGCAATCCCATAAACCTCCACAATTGACGTTTGTCGTCAATGCTGACAGACCCGACATATGATCCTCTATGTTTGTAACCAGAATCCACCTTAATCACAATTAACATGAATGACTCAATTAATAAAATCATCCACACGTAACTCGATACTATAATATTAGCTTCACCCTATTTTTTTCTTTTTTCTACAATTAGTTATTGCTTTTTCAGCTAGTTGCATATATATTTTTGACAGCAATTGGTGGTAATAATATATTACATCATGAAAATGGTATGCAGCAAATTACATATGAGCGGATATGTTGCGCACAAGCCGCGCAGCGGCGAGTGCAGTATTCCGCTAGTATGTAATTGCCATACCACTCGAGAAACGTACGATACTTTACCTACGCCCTAATAAAATAAACAATGAGCATGAAAGAACAACTTATTTATATAATAATTTTTGATAGTAACATGACATTGATGAAAGCTAAGTTCAAGTAGTCACTTAGTTTTCATCAATGTCATGTTACTATCAAAAATTATTATATAAATAAGTTGTTCTTTCATGCTCATTGTTTATTTTATTATGGCGTAGGTAAAGTATCGTACGTTTCTCGAGTGGTATGGCAATTACATACTCGCGGAATACTGCACTCAATGTACATCAAAGAAATGTTATTTGGTTGTGCGGTAATCAATCAACTGTTCAGCTGTCAGCATGTTATATACTTTTCAAAGCTATTACGTGTATGTGCAGGTAATGTCAATCATACCCGTCAGTGTGTTATGATGCGGTTACTAGATAGGGCGTAGGTAAATTAATTGTTACATGTTAGAGGCGTTTACTTTGCAATATACCGGGTGAAAATGAAAGTTTTGCCTACGCAATTACTCAGGCAATATAAATGGTAGACATCTGAGTTTTGGAATGTATCCATAATTTAACTATAGTTTTTTTTTAATATTCTTTATTCTCATAAAATATGCATATACAATACAGAACAGTTACATAGTAGAGAGAACGTGTCATAGTAGAAGAAAATAAAATAGTACATAAAAGTTAGTAAATTCAAGTTTTCAAGAAGTGTTACAGAAGTGTTATAAAGTTTCATTTTAGAATAATATTAACTGTTTAGTGTTGTTGGCGTTTACTTTGTGGTATATCTTAAATACACTTGTAGATGAAATACTTTTTACTTTGTTTAACCACTGTACTATAGTTTCGACTTACATGTTAAAACCTATTTATACCGCTTCGAAGAGAGGGGTGTATATTAGGTCAACCTGGTCGTTAAAAAGAAAATTCCGGGATTAATTCGGGCCTTGTGCACTTCTAGTGCTTCCAGTAAATCCATTTTATTAATTAGTAATAGCGTTTAATATTAATTAGTAATAGCGTATATACTAGGATTTGTATATATACAAGACAAAATCCTCAAATTTTTTTAATTTAAAATATCACAAGTTTAATTTTATTATAATTTAATGATTAAGCTTTCGTGGTTAAATTTATATTTATTAAAAATTATCTGTATTAGTTTATTTATTACATTAACTGATCGCCGGAATGTAATTTATAGTAAAAAATAAACTAGGCTTTAGCGGTGGATGGAAATTGCATGCGATTGTCCGTATAATAAATTTGATAAAACAATTTCCATGTCGTTGAATAAATATTGCCAGGCTAGATAAATATTATTTGAAATAAACACAGTGCGATAAATAATCCATCTGTTCATATTATATCTGAGTGTATTAAACGTCAATGAATGTATGATGGAAAGATTTCACTAACATAGTTTTTTTTTTAAATTAATTAATATAATATGTTTCTCTAAACATTTTAAATCGATTATGCCGGGTGTTCGATAAAAAAAAAAACTCCCAACGCCATAACTCTGTTAATTATAGATCGATATGAATGAACTATAAAAGAAAGTCAATCGCATAAAGTGTCAATTATATATTTTTTCAAAATTACCTCGTTACCAAATAAAAGTTAACTTTAAATTATTAAATGGCTGCATATACTTTTCTTATTTCATATATACAAATATCTTTATTCAAGGAATTTAAGTACATTATTCTTTAATATAATACGATCTTGTATTTAAAGTTCTCCTATCATAGGCTATCGACCCGAGGTTTTTCTGCCATTGTTTTACTTAAATGTGGCTAATAGGGCTAATCAAAGAGGCGAAGCTCGAGCACTTCGTCTAGGATAATAGGAATCCATAATAGATCTGCAAAGGTCGCGGTGGTACAGGCCAATGAGGCCACCCGTACGAATATCTATCTATCTATCTACTTAAATGTGCTTTTAAAGTATGTTATAAATAGATGGTAATGAATGAATAGTTTGAATAAATGACGTTCTAGTTAGTAGGTGTTTCTAAGATGAAGTCAGCGATGGTGGAATAGGGGAATTTAAATTTGGGGATTGTGTTGGGGTTTCTGTGTAGGTAAAAGTGGTTTATAGGGTCATGATTAGTGGGTCTAGATGCAACTTTATGGGCTAGGTGGAAAATTCGAGTTTCTATAGGAATAACTTGTGTTTTTTGATAAAGAAGTTTGTTGGAGCGGTTGTGGCGGGGGTTGTTGGATGTCTGGATGCAAATTTATGGGGTAAGTGGATAATTCGAGTTTCTACAGGAATAACTTGTGTTTTTTGATAAAGAAGGTTGTTAGAGGGGTTGTGGCCGGGGTTGTTGGATGTCTGATTTTTGTCAACACTCTCAGGGCTGATCTTTCTGCTACCTGTAAGTTTGTTAGGGCGGTGGGATGAATTCTTATTTTATTATATTAGACATTGTTTTTCTGAATCCAATTATGCTTGATATGTTGATTTTAATTTAATATTTATGATAGAAAAAATGTATAATAAATCTTGTTCACGTGATTTTCTGGCAATAAATGTAGTGTGCTATAAAACAAAATTGGACTTTTAATACTGATCAAAATTTATAAATAGAATTAGTATGTATAATCAGCTTAGAAGATTCAACACAATTTGTCAACTAACCGAACAAAATAAAGGCTAGAATTTTTTAAACTTTACAATATTTCAGTGTTTTATACGCGTGGCGCATGAAGTAAAATTTCGAGTTTAGAAAATTTGTCTCGGGTCGCTGCGCGACCCTCGACAAATTTTCTACGCGGGGCTTTTCTAAACTCGAAATTTTACTTCATGCTTAGTCTGGGAGTGGACCGTCAAGATTTTCAACATGTCTAGATTTTCGATGTTTCTAGATTTTTGTCGATTTATTTATTGTTTGTTATTACATTAAATGCAATTTTATTATTTAATAAATCATTTTTAGAAATAGAATATTAACCCATTAAGAGCCGAACAAATTATAAAGTTAACTCTAAAAGTTGATTTTAGGTAAAATTTCGTAGAAATGGAATATCAGCCCATCAAAAGCCAAGCACATTATAAAGGTAACTATAAAAGTTGATTTTAGGTAAAATTTTGCATCATTTTCTGATTTCAATGAATAATTTATTATATTACATACGTCGATTTTATAAAAGAGTTAAATTTAAATTTTGAGCGAGTGTTTTCACTCCCAGACTAAGCATGAAGTAAAATTTCGAGTTTAGAAAAGCCCCGTGAAAATTTGTCGAGGGTCGCGCAGCGACCCGAGACAAATTTTCTGGGCTTTTCTAAACTCGAAATTTTACTTCATGCGCCACGCGTATAAACCAGTAAAATATTGTAAAATTTATATATATTTTAACCTCACTTGAAATCTGTGTTTTATACGCGTGGCGCATGAAGTAAAATTTCGAGTTTAGAAAAGCCCAGAAAATTTGTCTCGGGTCGCTGCGCGACCCTCGACAAATTTTTACGGGGCTTTTCTAAACTCAAAATTTTACTTCATGCTTAGTCCGGCAGTAAAAAACACTTGTTTAAAGCTTCAAATTAAAATTAAAAAAAAAAACAACGTATACCTTCAGATTTAAAGAGATCAAGCTGAATTTGTAAAACGTATACTTTGAAGAAAAACTCCCTGTATGGTTTTAACTGTTTAAATTGAAGCCTTAAAGGAGTGTTTTGCACTCCCAGATTAAGCATGAAGTAAAATTTCGAGTTTAGTAAAGCCCCGTGAAAAGAGACAAATTTTCTACGCGGGGCTTTTCTAAACTCGAAATTTTACTTTATGCGCCACGCGTATAAAACACTGAAATATTGCGAAGTTATAAATACACCTAAAAAAAATAAGTCATAATCCAAAAATTGAAATAACAAAACATTTATATTTTTATTTTTCCATTACTTTTATTCTACACTAAGTTGTAACGTAGGTACTTCTTAGTTGTTTCGTTATTATTAATGGCATAACTTCACCATAAATGACATTCGTACTTTTTTTACAAGGTACAGTAATTATAATTTTTTTTTTAATAATTTTAAATTGAACAGTAAAAAAATCTACCAAAACATTGAACCACAACAAGAAATTAAGCGTTATTTGGATTTAGAAAAATTATGTCTTATGTAGTAAAATAAAAAATGATAGGCAAGCGTTTAAATATCTCAAGTTGGCAACAGCCAAAAACCCAAGTTATTGGCCGTTTAGATACTCAAAATTGACAGCAATATTGATTTTTTTAATAAGAACTTCATTCCTAATAATTATTTGGGAATGAAGTTGAAAAATAAAAATCATGCTATTTTTGAGTATCTAAACGGCCATTTACTTTGGTTTTTGGTTATTGCCAACCTAAGATTTTTAAATGGTTGCCTATAATTTTTTAATTTTATTACATTAGACATTATTTTTCTAAATCCAATGTTGCTTATTTTCTTGTTGGTTTTAAGTTCAATAAAATCGGTCAAGAAATACTAAAGTTATGGCGTTGGGCGTTTTTTTTTTTATCGAACACCCAGTATAACTCATTATTAATTTAGCCAATAGTAATCAAGAATTTTATTTAGTTACCAGTAATAGATAATCGGATATACTCTTGACGACGTGGTATAACTACTTTGGGTTTTCGGTGGGTCCAACAAAATAAAAATAATGAATAATAATTTAAAATCTAGAGCCATACTTTAATAACTGCCATAACAAGAAAGTTTTGTATTTCTCAACAAACATCAATTAAAATTGCAACGAATCGCTTCGGAAAAGCTTTTAGGTTTAGAAATAAGCGAAACAATTGAATCTTTAACGCCTGGGAATACGGTGAAAATGCACATTAACATTTGGAAGCAGTTTTTGGTATATTGTGAAGAGCGAAAGTACGAATTTCTTGAGCAGACTTCGGACGAACACTTGGCAGGTATTCATTATATCGAATATTCAATTAAAAAAAACCTCTAGAGTGAAGTCATGAAGTCAATAATTCTACTTACTAAAAGAGATTAATCCATTTGCAGATCTAAAATTCGTTAACTACACGCTTATTAATCCACGAATACAAAAAACGTAAAAATCCCGCAGTTGTGCTCGCCAGATGACACCGCTCCAGGGTTACTGTGAATCGTAACGAATACCACTCGAGCAATCGAAAATAATGATAATTTTTGACTCTTAACTCGACATAATCCTTAAAATACCACTCTCCACTGAGCAAAAAACAAACAAATAACATTATATCAACATTGTAGCAACATTAAACGTTGTTTTAATGTTGATGAAACATTACTTAATTTGTTCAGTGGGTCGAGTTACGCTCTTGTGGTTTTTCCGTAGATTATGTCTCGTTACTCGTAAAATAATCGATTATTTTCGATGCTCATGTGATATTATAACTGATAAAAATTACTTTCTCAGCAAAAATTATCTGAAAACGTTAAAAAAAGGTCTAAACTCTAAACGCAAAATCGGCAATATTTCGATCATCCGCACTCAATCGTGTTATAATAAATGCAAATATTTAACCTGTTTAAAGTTTAAAATTTACTCAACATCAATATTTATTTTCTCGATTCACGAGACAATTAGAAGTTTTCCCTTAACGCTGAAAAGGGCGTGGAAATTTGGCGAGAAGCTTTTAGAGCTCAGTATTTACAGACCGACTGCAGCTACCTGGGATGAACTGAAAATTAAGTGGGGCCATAAAAAGCTGCCCTCCGACCCGAGCCGTATTTCACGCGATTTTCAGCCCTCTTTTTTCTCTCCCTATTTTAAAAACAAATTTACACCGCCGCGCCGAAATATATTGACAAAACTTCGCCAGACTTTCAGCCTGATTATACCAATGGGTGAATTTACAAGAGGTTGATAACAATACAGTTGAAAAGGGATTGAATTGACTTTATAATAAATCATAGATATGAATTTTATAATAATAATAATATTAATAAGTCTTTATTTTCAAGGTGTCAAAATAGTACAAAATGAAAATTGCATCATATTTACTTAAAGGTTTCAAAATATAATACAGATAAAGATAAATGACTTAACATACATATAATAACTAATAATATATTACTTACAATTAAGATAATTCTTGTATACACAGAGTTTTATGTAACACCGAACATTTTCATAACGAGAATTTTACTTTGAAGTATCCATGTGCATACGTTGCACATTTTCCGGTGCTCGGTTTATTAGAAGAATCCAATTTGAAGCTTTAAGCGAGTGTTTTCCACTCCCAGGCTAAGCATGAAGTAAAATTTCGAGTTTAGAAAAGCCTGAAAATTTGGTTTGGTCGCGCAGCGCGAAGCGCGGAGCGGCCAAACCAAAATTTCAGGCTTTTCTAAACTCGAAATTTTACTTCATGCGCCACCGGTACAAAACACTGATTCAATGTAAAGTTTAGCGGTGTGCTTTAAACTTCGTAATATATCAGTGTTTTGTACCGGTGGCGCATGAAGTAAAATTTCGAGTTTAGAAAAGCCTGAAAATTTGGTTTGGCCGCTCCGCGCTTCGCGCTACGCGACCAAACCAAATTTTCAGGCTTTTCTAAACTCGAAATTTTACTTCATGCTTAGCCTGGGAGTGGAAAACACTCGCTTAAAGCTTCAAATGAAATTCTTTTAACAAACCAAGCATCGAAAAATATGCAACGTATGCATATGGATACTTCAAAGAAAAATTCTCGTTATGAAAATGTTCGGTGTTACATATAACTCTCTGTATGTTTAATTAATTTCTCACTTAATCCGTGGTGAAACATTTTTAAATACGATTCTGGATATTTAATTAACTTTTATGTTAGGATATAAATGTTAATAATTAAATATATACTGTCTTGTTAATGAAGTTTTAAGCCAGGACTGTAACTAGACCCCTAGAGAATAAGGACTTGCCCTCCCAGAATAACACGCATTTCTCTTAAATATACTCGATATTTCAAAATATTAGAAGTGCGACCCTTATCATAATCTGTTGTGTTCGGGGGTGATTATTAATATAAATAATTACACACACAAAGACACTTTTAATTATCAATTATTTCGCATGTGTTCGACCGCAGGTAATTTTTTAATCAATCTTTTTACACAAAAGAAATATAAATAAATAAAAACTAATACTTTATAATATTGCTGATAAAATGATGAATTTTTAACCAAGCAAAACGACCTGTACTCACAAAAATGGTGGTAAAAGGAACATTAAAAGCTAATTATCAAATCAATTCACAGAAATACATTCCAAAAATTATTGGAAATGCATACAGGGTTTTACCATTGGAAATCCAATGGACACCCCTTTATCGGTATAGGTTTCAGGGAACATTTCGAAAAAGATTATTTTTGCTTTCCAAAAACACGCAGGTAGTTATAGATACATTTTGTGCGAGGCGAAATAAAACCGATTTAGCATCCTTGTCGGCGCGCACCAACTACTCCCCGCGCTGGTCACCCGCAGTGCCGGTAGCCGCAAGGTTGTATAATGATTATAATTTTATTGAGGGTATTCAAGTTCGATTTTTATTGCTCAGCAAAAGAGCGATGAATACACTATACAATGAGTCAAGAGATGTCGCTATAAGTGTTAAATCATAATTAATTTATTAATACATCACACAATCTATTGCAACTAATTTGTCTTACAAAGACTAATTCAAAAACGTATCGAAGCAATTACTTCTCTCTAGAATGCACTAAATTTTATAGTTACTAATTGAATTGGCAATATTCTAAATTTCAATTGATTTGGTAAACAACTACTCTCTAAAATGCAGTAAATTTTATAATTACTTATTGGATTAGGAATATTATAAATTCTAATGGATTTGCTAAACTAAGCATTTTTTATCGGTCCGATTTTAAGGTCTTCCCTGAGTTATTTGGCAATATTTAATTAACATGATCTAAACTTTAGTCTCAATACTGTTTACTAAAGTTTATAACATGTTAAATATTGCCAAATAAATCAGGAAAAACCTTAAACTCCGACCGATGAAAAAATGCTTAGTCTAGCAAATCCATTAGAATTTATAATATTCCTAATCCAATAAGTAATTATAAAATTTAGTGTATTTTAGAGAAAAGTAGTTGTTTCGATAACCTAATAGGCGGTGCATGAAGAAAACATATACATTTAATTGAAACAAACTAAATTAAATTAACGCTTATTGAGGGCATACGCCTTTTTACAAAATAATACATAAATCATCTATAAAGATGTACCACAAAGCGAACGCCAACCAAATCAAAGAAATGAGTTAGAATTTGTGTTTCATATTTTATATTGCTAGTATATAAAATATGAAACACAAATTCTAACTCATTTCTTTGATTTGGTTGGCGTTCACTTTGTGGTACATCTTTATAAAGTAATAATAAAACACTTAACTTTGTTTTACCACTTTAATTAAAGTGGTAAAACAAAGTTATGTGTTTTAATATTATTCTAACTCATTTGTATATATACATCTTACATTATGAATGTTATAAACAAAATAATATTATGATATATCATAAAATGGAAAACTAAATATAATATTTCGCACTAAGCAAAAAAAAGTATGCAGACTGCTTTATCGATACGCAAAAAAAACATTAACCCTTATGTTTTAATTTAATCTTAAAATTAAAAGAAAGTTCATTAACCCATTAACGGCCGAGCAAGTATAGCGTTAACTAATTAAAAATTGATTTTAGGTAAAATTCTTCACTTCTTTTTATGATTTCTACAAATAACTTATTGTATTAAATACTGTAAATTTTTCTTTTAAATATACATAATGAATACGCTATAAATGTAAGGCTTTCGTCGATTTTGTATAAAAACGTGCAAAATGAAGTTTAGAACGAGTATTTCCACTCCCAGACCAAGCATGAAGTAAAATTTCGAGTTTAGAAAAGCCCCGCGTAGAAAATTTGTCGAGGGTCGCGCAGCGACCCGAGACAAATTTTCACGGGGCTTTTCTAAACTCGAAATTTTACTTCATGCGCCACGCGTATAAAATACTGAAATATTGTGAAGTTAGAAATACACTGAAAACATTTTTTGTTCAAATGAGTAATAATTGAGATATTTAAATAACAAAATATTTACGTGTTTCTATATACATTTCCAAGTCAAGTCAAATAATATAATATATAAAATTAACTTATTTAGTAATTTAATCAAAATAAAATTAATAATGTTGCGTATATGCATCAATGGCGCCTAATGGGTTAAACCAGTGGTGGGGAAACTTTTTTTAAGACGGGCCATTTGTAATAACCAGACAATCGTAGCGGGCCAAAGAATAATGCTTAATCGTAGGTAGGTAGTTTTTATGCGGGTCGTCACATTACGAAGTAAGAACGCGTGCAAACATTCTCACGACGGCACTCTTAAACGGGCCGGATTAAACCTTTCCGCGGGCCGGACTTGGCCCGCGGGCCGTAGTTTCCCCATCACTGGGTTAAACAAATCAAACCAATCAAAACAATTAATTATATGAAGTATGGATAGAATAACACTTGGTTTGTTTTAGAATGTTTATTACATTACTGTTTAAATCTTACATTCAGTTGGATATTTTTTTAGTTAAGTTACATGTTTATAATATAAGTATTTAACTTGTTTGTTTTTCAATCTACCTGAGACGTCTGGTAACTTTTAATCAAGTTGCAAACTCCGCTATAACGATTCATTTTCGTATTAGTTTATTCGACGATTATCGTCATCATCGTTAGGCTCTCCTTTCCGATAAATTTCTATAACGATACTGAAAATTACTCGGCCATAACGAGGTCGGTTGAAATTACCCACCAACATCGATCCCCCCAGACAATTTTAGAACACGAGCAATTTTCCGCTGTTTATCTGAATTTCAAGTTGCCTCCTCATCAATTGCGCCATCTTTTATTCAATGCTTGAAACAAAATATTGCAGTCTTATGCGTACAGTCGACGCAACCCAAATGTATACGCTGTTTGGTTGTCGTAGTATTTGTTACTGAAATTTATTCCTGTAATTCTGGCTTTGGTCAGTGGTATTACAAAAAGAGGGGAGAATATTGAAAGCATAAATATATTACTTTTATTAAAGCCTGAAAATTAGGCTTTTCTAAACTAGAAATTGTACTTTATGCGCCACGCGTATAAAACACTAAAATATCGTAAAGTTTATAATATACGGCTTTAGCAATCTAATGCGAAAATAAAAACGTTAGGCAAATTCTGCTGTCAATAAAACGTTAGTCAAATTCTGCGCTCAACCAATTGTTTAAAACAGTGATTTTAGGCAACCCAATAACTCTAACGTATATTGGGTTGCCCATAATCGTTGTTGTATGTGCGTGTTTTTTAAACATCACTGTAAATCAGTGTTTTTAAGCGTTGCGCGTGAAGTAAAATTTTGAGTTTAGAAAAGCCTAATTTGGATTGGCCGCTCCGCTTCGCTACGCGGCCAATCCAAATTCTAAGGCTTTTCTAAACTCGAAATTTTACTTCATGCTTAGTCTGGGAGTGGAAAACACTCGTTAAAGAAACAACGAATTCCCGCAAATTTAAAAAAAAAACGGCTGTACTTATCGGGATATGTATACTCAAAAGAAGAATGCCCTGTATGTAATTATATTTTGTATAAAAGATGTGTAGAAGTTGTTACACTTTCTTTTAAATAAAGAAATGTTTGATTTTTACATGTGTGGGATAATTGGTAAAGCTCCCCAGTGAGCAAACACATTGAAGTAATGTTTTATCAACGTTCTAACAATGTTTCATGTTGTAATATTGCTGATTATACGTTATTTGTTTGGTTTCTGCTCAGTAGGTCGTGATTGATATTTAAATATTTGAAAGTAGGCGCTTAGATTTTCAATTATCTGATTACCAAAGAGAACCTACATATAAGACAACTTTTTTTATAGAACCAGAATCATTCCTTTGTATTTTAAATATATTATAATTTACAAAGAAATAATAATAATTTTCACCATTAAAGTGCTTACTTTATTGATTCATTTTGAATTTTCAGAGAGTTGAAATACTCTACGCCTCTTATGATATTGAAAATTACAAACACACACTGTGATTTTTGTTGCAAATAAGACTGTTCATTATTAAATAAAAGAATTGAGTCTCCTTTCTTCACAGGATTTATTTAAAAATCGCAAATGTACATTTCGGTCACGATGTGACTATTATCAATTTTTAACAAACGGAAAATTTATACCATGGATACAGATTCGGATTATAATTACAATGTTTCGGGTGACTGTAATTAGAGCGCTGGGATCAATTCTAGAAAAGGATTTACTAATGGGCTCAAATCAAAGTTTAATAGCCTGTTTTCTAATTTTTTCACTTTTATTGCCTCCAAGGTATTAAGCCGGTAATTACTGGAGAATTTTAATTTTGTTGAATTTTGTATTTTAAATCTATGGGTATGTTTTTTAATAATTTTATTGATTATATGAACTTTGTAATTTAACTGTTTAGCTATATTTCGGATTTTATTAAATTTTATTTTTCTATTTATTTCGGATATTGGGATATGAATTGCTCTATGAATCATACTGTGAAAGGCTGCATAGATTTAAAATACAAAATTCAACAAAATTAACTTCAATTAAAGATAACCCGCCAAAACAATACATTAAAGTCATTTATGTACCTAAACTCACTAACAAGATTAATAAACTTTGTAAAAATTTTAATTTAATTCCAGCTTATTATACTAATACCAAACTACAGA
Organism: Philonthus cognatus; assembly: GCA_932526585.2. Classification (NCBI taxonomy): domain Eukaryota; kingdom Metazoa; phylum Arthropoda; class Insecta; order Coleoptera; family Staphylinidae; genus Philonthus; species Philonthus cognatus. The sequence continues at coordinate 99,996,556 of OW052244.1, forward strand.
ATTATCTCGGAAACACGTTTGACAATAAAAGCTACCTCTCTTTATCTGGCATTTATTCAATAGAGTGCTGCAATTGTGATAAAATTTATGTTGGACAAACTCAACGCAATTTGAAGACCAGGTTTAAAGAACATACCTTACACATCAAAAACTGTAATGCAGATAAATCAGCGTTAGCTCACCACGCCATCGAATCAGGTCACAAATTTTCAATAGATAAAATGAAATTATTAAAATTTTCCAGTAATCACCGGCTTAATACCTTGGCGGCAATAGAAATGAAAAAAAGTGGAAAACAAACTATTAAACTTTGATTTAAGCCCATTAGTAAATCCTTTTCTAGAATTGATCCCAGCGCTCTAATCCCAGTCACCCGAAACATTGTAATAATAATCTGAATCTGTATCCATGGTATACATTTTCCGTTTGTTTTTGTAAATAGTTAAGCATTGATAATGGTCATATCGTGACCGAAATGTACATTTGCGATTTTTAAATAAATCTTGTAAAGAAAGGAGACTCAATTCTTTTATTTAATAACTTCGTTCACCTTCACGTAACTCAACAATAATTTAATTATAAGACTGTTCATGGTTTCTGTAATGCTTTTTTTACAATCAACTAGCGCCATCTGTTTATCAACAGAATAAACAAGGAAATTCTCAACTGGAAAATGCCTAGTTTGTTTTCAGGGCCGCCATCTGTTGCAAGCTGTAGAAAACGCGCTTTATTTTACAGAAAGCTTAATTTGCTTTCACGCAGGAAATGTTACAAATAAATCCGCGTTTTACACTCCTGGCGGCTAAAGTCAATATTTCGAGTTTAGAAAAGCAGGAAATTTCAATACAAATCCAAATATTCAGACTATTCTAGTCTGTGGGTTTTTGCTGAAATGTGTGTGTTATCTAAATATAAGGCGTGTTTAGAAATATAAGTACGGAGAGAATAATGAAATCGAGTGAAGTGATTTCGTTGGCTAATTACCCAACCTCGAAGTCTTAGTCTTAGTCTTGCATTACAACCTTTGTGGATACATACATAATAAATATTTCGCCTTGAATGATATGTCAATCAAATACTAACAAAAACATTTCTCTTGGTTATTTGTACCATATATGCTCTAAAATGCCTACTATTTATATAACGCACATATTTCAGCTGCCTGTCATAATTTTACAAACTATAAACTCTACCCACTAAGCAAAAAACAAACAAATAACGTTGTATCAACATTGTAGCAACATTAAACGTTGTTTTAATATTATTGAAACATTAATTAAGTGGATTTGCTTAGTGGATATTCTATAGAATAGATAGTATATAGAATAAATAGAATTAACTCTAAATATTTATGTAGCATATTGGTTTATTTGAATTGAATTGTTTTCAAAAACTTTTAGTAAATAACACACTTGGTTAAGATTTCACTGTTTATTGATTGACACTGCAACAATTGTTTCGCCACACAGTGGCTTCATCAGGCAGATGAATAATGAATTGCAAACTTAAACTAACGCTTAAATACTAATGACGTGGAGGAAGTGGTGTTGCTTAGGGAAAGGGGTGGGGGGTGGTAATGAATTATGTGAGAAATATAAATGCATATAAACATACATAAGTATATACAAACGTTAACATATCGTATGAACAGAGGATAAAATGTCAGAATTTTTGAATTGTTTTCGCAGAATTGCGCAGAATCGCTTTTTATGTTTTTTTGTACTTTGTATTTTACACATCAGGGAAGAATAAATCCGTTAATTATCGACCATGTGCGCAAGTAAAATTGAAACCCTAAAACTCCTAAAGTTAGTTAGTTAAATCTTTCACCATGTTCTCATTAATCACTTAGTACAAACATGATTAAATATGTAAGTATGAATATTATTTAAATAAATAAAAATCACTTGGTTCGTTTCACAAAATATTTGATTTATTCCAACTAGTTTCGGCTTCTAGCCATTATCAAGTACTCACATTATCACATTCCTTGATAATGGCTAGAAGCCGAAACTAGTCGGAATAAATCAAATATTTTGTGAAACGAATCAAGTGATTTTTATTTATTTAAATAATATTCATACTTATATATTTAGTTAGTTATTCCCAAATGCAAAGTAAGTAAATAAGTTAAGACAGTTCACTTTATTTAATCCAGAAGTGGAAACTCACCTATTAGTACAATTTTTGATGAAAAAATATTAAAAACAGTTTTCTTTCTACGTGTTATTCTAACTTTTCTGTAAAAAGATTTCTCTTCCAGAATTATTCATTCCATCCTCCAACACATAGATGTCGCCAGCTCAGCGAATTTTCCCAATTTCCCCGCTCTGTTATTGAACGAAATTTTACTTCTTGCGCCACGCGTATTAAACACTGAAAAAACTAAAATATTATGAACGAGTGAACTTCAAAGTAAGCAAATAAGTTAAGACAGTTCACTTTATTTAATCCAGAAGTGGAAACTCACCTATTAGTACAATTTTTGATGAACAAATATTAAAAACAGTTTTCTTTCGACGTGCTATTTTAACTTTTCTGTAAAAAGATTTCTCTTCCTGAATAATTCATTCCATCCTCCAACGCATAGATGTCGCCAGCTCACCGAATTTTCCCAATTTCCCCGCTCTGTTATTGAACGCTTCCTCTGACGTCATTCATCCTGCCTCCCTTCAACATTCCCTCTTTTTCTCTCGCGCTAATTTATTAATTTATATCGCACAGAGCGCTGTACGTTATCTATAGCATTAATCATACCTGGGTGAAATTTATGGCGATCCGATGGGATATTGATGGGCTTTCGGAATTTGATGTCGTTGCCGGTTTTATGGTTCCGCAGCAATTCGATTTTTATCGACGTGCCTATATACATATAACAAACAAACACATTTCTATTAGATGCATTGTAGCAACATGGATTTCGCAATTAAACTCGGTTTCGTGCGGATCAGCCCCTCTCGATTGTGTTAATTCAATTTATAAATTGGTTTTGCTGGTTTGTGTTTGTTATAGAATTATTTTTTCACAATTGAGGGGTCCAATGCAATAACCAGCCAATTCCAGTTTTATAAAATGTTAAGGAGAGACAAAATACTGTTTACATGCAAGAAAAAAAAACATAATGATTATTATGCATGTAACTAACAATACACCAATGCACTGCAAATTTAAACCAGATTGTTGCAAGATGCTATAACACAGAATTTTAAACTTTTAAGAATTTTGAATACTTAACCCATTTTCTCATAAAAATGGACTTGGCTGATAATTGATTTACTAAATTTTAAAAGAGACTATTTTAATAACAATTTGCATGTATAATAGAATATTTCATTAGTTTAAAGGGAATAGTCACTAAGTGCAAAAGAAACAGCGAGCATTTACTGACTCATGATTAGTCTTGCATTACAACCTTTGTGGATACATACATACTAAATATTTCGCCTTTTCGTCATGATCATCAATATGAACATAAATGGCGAATGCGCCGGGAGATGCAATTAATTAGGGGCTTGGCCAACTTAGCACCCGGAAGTTCGACTTTTTTGAAAAAAAAACAATTGCGATAGACGGGCCGCAGTTAGCGCCAGCTACCGCCGCAAATATTAGAGTTAGCGCCATTTAGACAAGAAAGTTACGGGGGTTTGAACTTTCGGGGGCTAGGTTAACCCATTAAGCGCCATTGATGCATACACGCAACATTATCAATTTTAGGTTATTAAATTACTAAATAAATAAATTTGATATATTATATTATTTGACCTGACTTGAAAATGTATAAAGAAAAATGTAAATATTTTGGTATTTAAATATTTCGATTGTTATTCATTTAAAAAAAAATAATGTGAATGTATTCCTAACTTCACAATATTTCAGCGTTTTATGCGCGTGGCGCATGAAGTAAAATTTCGAGTTTAGAAAAGCCTGAAAATTTGGTTTGGCCGCTCCGCTTCGCGGAGCGACCAAACCAAATTTTCAGGCTTTTCTAAACTCGAAATTTTACTTCATGCTTAGTCTGGGAGTGAAATCACTCGTTCTAAACTTCATACTGCACGTTTTTATATGAAATCGACGATTTGCCTGAAATTTTACAGCATTTAGTGTATATGCTGTAAAATTTCACACTGCACGTTTTTATATGAAATCGACGAATGCTTGAAATTTTACAGCATATACACATAGTGTGTGTATATGCTGTAAAATTTCAGGCATTCGTCGATTTCATATAAAAACGTGCAGTATGAAGTTTAGAACGAGTGATTCCACTCCCAGACTAAGCATGAAGTAAAATTTCGAGTTTAGAAAAGCCTGAAAATTTGGTTTGGTCGCTCCGCGAAGCGGAGCGGCCAAACCAAATTTTCAGGCTTTTCTAAACTCGAAATTTTACTTCATGCGCCACGCGCACAAAACGCTGATATATTGTGAAGTTAGGAATACATTCACATTATTATTTTTTTAAATGAATAACAATCGAAATATTTAAATACCAAAATATTTACATTTTTCTTTATACATTTTCAAGTCAGGTCAAATAATATAATATATCAAATTTATTTATTTAGTAATTTATTAACCAAAAATTAATTTAAAAGAAAAAATAACAATATTTAATAGAATAAGTCATTCATAGATATAAAAAGATGTGCAGAATTTTACCTAAAATCAACTTTTAGAGTTATCTCTATAATTGCTCGGCCGTTAAAAGGTTAATGCTAGCCCCCCGAGTTTGGATTTTTCAAGTTTTTTCACACTATGTAGTATGGGGCTTAACCCCCTTCCAAAATTTTTAAAATGATAAATTTTTGTATGTAAACTCGGCCCTGTATAAGCAAAAATAATATTTTTACCATTAACCCCTTGATAATTAAAATTGTTATAACTCATTAACTAACCGTACGATTTTAAAATTGTTCTTGGCGTTGGAATTACTAAAGTGATAATCATAAGCACTGCTAACGAGATAGTTAATGCTAGCAAGACAGTGGCGTAACTGACGATTGTTTTTTTTACTCCTTGATAATTTGAATCGTTACAACTCGGGATCTAACCGTACGATTTCATTTTTTTGCCGGCATTGGAATAACTAAAATGATGTCTATAAACACTGGCAATGAGACAGCTAGCGCTAGCAAGACAGTGACGTACCTGACGATTGTTTTATTATCCCTTGATCGTACGGTTAGCTCCTGAGTTATACCGATTTAAATTAATCGGTATAACTCAGGAGCTAACCGTACGATTTAAATTTTTCTTTCTGCGTTGGAATACCTAAAGCCATTTCTTTAAGCATTGGCAACGAGATAACTAGCGCTAGCAAAACAGTGGCGTGCCGGATAATTATTTTTTCACTCCTTGATAATTCAATTCGTTATAACTCGTGAACTAACTGCACGATTTTAAAATTTGTTTCGGCGTTGGAATACCTAAAGTGGTGTTCATAAATACTGCTAACGAGATAGCTAGCGTTAGCAAGATAGTGGCGTACATGACGATTGTTTTTCTACTCTTTGATATTTAAATCGTTATAGCTCGGAAACAAACGGTTTGATTTCAAACATTTTTACGGCGTTGGAATACCTAAAGTGATGTTCATAAACACTGCTAACGAAATAGCTAGCGCTAGCAAAACAGTAGCGTACCTGACGATTGTTGTTTTACTCTGTAGTGAGTAATAATTATTGATGGGTTTGCAATTAATAGCTCAATAATCTATTACAATAAGGCACACTACATTTATTGCCAAGAAATCATGTGAACAAGATTTATTATAATTTTTTTCTAGCATAAATATTAAATTAAAATCAACATACCGAAGATTGGGGTTCTTGGGTTCTATTTTAGGCATTTTCTTTTAATAATACTGTTCATACGGTTACAAAGTATACACCACATGAACTAGTTTTTGGTAAATCAAGTCGTATACCGTCAAATATATTATAAACAATTGAGCCATTGTATACATTTGATGACTATCCAAATGAAATGAGATACAGATTACAAGTGACTTGGCGGGATGCTCAAAGGAATTTGATAGACTCGAAAAGAAGTAGAGCAAAACAATGTCAATATAGTAGAAAAAAGACTACGTATAGTGTAGATCCTGGGTCTCCAAACTTTCCAGCCTTATGGCCATACTGATTACTCCAGTAAGTTCCGAGGGCCAAAACCATATTATCATTGTTGCCGGTGGTAAAAAGTGAAATAGTCCACTGATGAAAAAAAATGTCCGAAAAAGTACGCAATGTTTAAAAAAGTATGCTAGCTCTCCGCGGGCCGGACAAAATCTGTCCGCGGGCCGGATGTGGCCCTCGGGCCGTAGTTTGGAGACCCCTGGTGTAGATGATGAGGTGTTAGTGCGTAATCCTTCTAGTGATAAAAGTGATCCGGTATTTCTTGGGCCTTATGTTATTGTGAGCGACGAGGAGCCAAACGTGCGGATACGAATAAAAAATCGAATTGACTTAGTGCATAAAAGCAGAGTGAAATTATATCACAAACAGTGAACTGCAATATATTTTCAACTTGTTTCTCATTGATCACTTGACGAAACATTATTAAATATTTAAAAAAAATTAAATTTAAAATAAAATCACTTGGTATGTTTCACTAATTTTACGTCTTTATTCCGACTAGTTTCGGCTATCAGCCATTTTCAAGAAATTCCTTGAAAATGGCTGATGGCCGAAACTAGTCGGAATAAAGACGTAAAATTAGTGAAACATACCAAGTGATTTTATTTTAAATTTAATTTTTTAAAAATAGTGAACTGCAAGTTTAGGTTAAGTCATTTTTTTGTTGTTTTTTTAATAGGAGGAGTGGTGCAGTGAGTAATAATTATTGATGGGTTTGCAATTAATAGTTCAATAAACTATTACAACAAATTGGAACAAATTTCAAGCCTATAATGCTAAATAATTGTTAATCACTTGGCAACAACATTGTGCACGTATTTATACGTTCTGTAAGCAGGAATTCAGTGTACAAAAAAGGCAGTGTTAAATAAATCATCGTACAGAATAGTTGAACCAGGAAAAAAGTAGTTATTATTGTTCCCATGTAAACCTCCCAAAACCCAACATTACAACTCTATGATAATTTAAATTGTTATAACTCGGCAACTAACTGTACGATTTAAATTTCAAACGGTTAGTTTCCGAGTTATAACGATTTAAATTATCAAGGAGTGAAAAACAATGGTCAGCAGTGGTAATGGACATTACTTTAGGTATTCTGAAAAATATTGAAATTGTACGGTTAGTTCCCGAGCTATACCGATTTATTGAATATTTGATTTGATTAATAATAATAATAATAATAATAATAATAATAATCTTTATTGTAAGAAATAGCACCACACCTTTACACTCGTCATGTTACTAGATATAATAATATTACACAAATAGTTAATACACACTAGCTTAAAATAATTTTAAAGTTTGTAGTAAAGAAGATAAAAATGTAATAGTTTTAACTTAATAAACACAATACGCAATAATAAATTAAACATAATAAAAGTATAATAAAGGTTCGTGCTGGACAACACATTACAACTACTGTATATTATTAAACGCCTGTGCCACACATTCATTTACAGTATAAAACGGATTATTCAGCAGATACGATTTAATTCGAAGCTTAAACTGCTTTATGGTTAATATTTTAAATGTATCTGGGAGTAAATTAAACAATTTTGGTCCAATGTGATTTGTACCATTTCTTAAATTATTTAGGAATAGAAAACAATCGTCAGGTACGCCACTGTATTGTTAGCGCTAGCTATGTCGTTAGCAGTGTTTATGAACATCACCTTATGTATTCTCACGCCCAAAGAAATTTTGAAATCGTACCCTTTCTTCCCGAGTTATACCGATTTAAATTATCAAGAAGTAGAAAAATAACCGTCAGGTACGTTACTGTATTGCTAGCGATAGCTATCTCGTTGCCAGTGTTTATAGACATCACTTTAGGTATTCCAACGCCGTAAAACATGTTGAAATGAAACCGTTTGTTTCTGCTAAAATTAAAATCGTGCGGTTAGTTCCCGAGTTATAAGGATTTAAATTATCAAGGTATAAAAAAACAATCGTCAGGTACGCCCCTGTCTTACTAGTGCTAGCTATCTTGTCAGCAGTGTTTGTAAACACTATTTTCGTTATTCCAACGCCGAAAATAACTTTGAAATCGTACGGTAAGTTCCTGAGTTATAACGATTTAAATTATTAAGGGAAAACGAGATAGCTTGCGCTAGTAAGACAGTGGCGTAACTGACTTGACTTGCTTGCACTTACGCCACTGTCTTACTAGCGCAAGCTATCTCGTTTTCAGTGATTATAGACATTAGTATAGTAATTACAATGCCGACAGAATTTTTAAAACCGTACGGTTAGTTTAGTTATTAGTTATAACGATTTCAATTATCAAGAGGTCAAAAAATTAGCGTCACTTACGCCACTGTCTTACTAGCGCAAGCTATATTGTTACCAGTGTTCATACACATCAATATAGTAATTATAATGCCGTAAGAATTTTTGAAATACTACGGTTAGTTCCCGAGTTATAACGATTCAAATTAGCAAGGAGTGAAAACACTACGCTATGAACATAAATAAAGTAATTTCAACGCCGAAATATTTTTTGGAAGCGGTGTTTTATATGCCAAATATAATTTTGCATTGAAATTCAGCAAGTAAATGGCAATACGCACACAGGATCTGAAAGCTTTCGCATCAACATTTGGATGTGAATACTTTTTTACCTGATTTTTTTGAGAGAATTTTTTTTCATATTCTGTTGGCGCTAGCTCTAAACTTTCTATTTCACCCAATTCGATTTAAAAAACCTCATTTCGGGGTTAAAAATGTTTAATTATATTTTTGGGGTTGTGGGGGTTGCGCTAGCTATTAAATTGGTGGCACTAGCTGGCGCTAGCTTAGAGGAATCCGAATAGTTTAAAAAAACTTGAAAAATCCGAACTCGGGGGGTTAGCATCAATCTGGCCCCCCGAAAGTTCAAACCCCCGTAACTTTTTTGTCTAAATTGCGCTAGCTCTAATTTTTGTAGCGCTAGACGGGCTTTAGCTAGCGCCACAAAAATTAGAGCAATTGTCGCAATTTAGACAAAAAAGTTAGCGCAATAGTTTTTTGCAAAAAAGTCGAACTTCGGGGGGCTAAGTTGAGTGAGTCATAAAATTCTTTCATAATTCCTGTAAATTTAATGGAAATGTAACATTTCAGTCAAGTTTATCAATTATTCACTGGAACATGAATAATTTGTATTGTCACAGAATTAAATTTCGATTTGATTTTCTGTTGAAATAGGGTCAATATCTCCATTTGTATTCCACAAACAAAAAAATATCCACGTATTTCCTATAAAAAACCCAGGCATCCCATTTGATTTAAAAAATCTCATTTCGGGGCTGGGGTTAAAAATGTTTGATCATTTTTTGGGGTCGTGGGGGTGGCGCTAGCTATTAAATTGGTGGCACTAGCTGGCGCTAGCTCTAAGGAATCCGAATAGTTTAAAAAAACTTGAGAAATCAGAACTCGGGGGGCTAGCATCAACCTAGCCCCCCGAAAGTTCAAACCCCCGTAACTTTTTTGTCTAAATTGCGCTAGCTCTAATTTTTGTGGCGCTAGACGGGCCTTAGCAAGCGCCACAAAAATTAGAGCGAGCGCAATTTAGACAAAAAAGTTAGCGCAATAGTTTTTTGCAAAAAAGTCGAACTTCGGGGGGCTAAGTTGACTGAGCCGTAAAATTCTTTCATAATTCCTGTAAATTTAATGGAAATGTAACGTTTCAGTCAAGTTTATCAATTATTCACTTGAACTTGAATAATTTGTATTGTCACAGAATTAAATTTTGATTTGATTTTCTGTTGAAGTAGGGTCAATATCTCCATTTGTATCCCACAAACAATAAAATATCCACGTATTTTCTATAGAAAACCCAGGCATCCAATTTGATTTGAAAAATCTCATTTCGGGGCTGGGGTTAAAAATGTTTGATCATTTATTGGGGTTGTGGGGGTGGCGCTAGCTATTAAATTGGTGGAACTAGCTGGCGCTAGCTCTGAGGAATCCGAATAGTTAAAAAAAACTTGAGAAATCAGAACTCGGGGGGCTAGCATCAACCTAGCCCCCCGAAAGTTCAAACCCCAGTAACTTTTTTGTCTGAATTGCGCTAGCTCTAATTTTTGTGGCGCCAGACGGGCCTTAGCTAGCGCCACAAAAATTAGAGCGAGCGCAATTTAGACAAAAAAGTTAGCACAATAGTTTTTTGCAAAAAAGTCGAACTTCGGGGGGCTAAGTTGACTGAGCCGTAAAATTTCGGGGCTGGGGTTAAAAAAGTTTGATCATTTTTTGGGGTCGTGGGGGTGGCGCTAGCTATTAAATTGATGGCACTAGCTGGCGCTAGCTCTAAGGAATCCGAATAGTTTAAAAAAACTTGAGAAATCAGAACTCGGGGGGCTAGCATCAACCTAGCCCCCCGAAAGTTCAAACCCCTGTAACTTTTTTATCTAAATTCCACTAGCTCTAATTTTTGTCGCGCTAGGCGGGTCTTAGCTAGCGCCACAAAAATTAGAGCGAGCGCAATTTAGACAAAAAAATTAGCGCAATAGTTTTTTGCAAAAAAGTCGAACTTCGGGGGGCTAAGTTGACTGAGCCGTAAAATTCTTTCATAATTCCTGTAAATTTAATGGAAATGTAACGTTTCAGTCAAGTTTATCAATTATTCACTGGAACATGAATTAATTGTATTGTCACAGAATTAAATTTTGATTTGATTTTCTGTTGAAGTAGGGTCAATATCTCCATTTGTATCCCACAAACAAAAAAATATCCACGTATTTCCTATAGAAAACCCAGGCATCCAATTTGATTTGAAAAATCTCATTTCGGGGCTGGGGTTAAAAATTTTTGATCATTTTTTGGGGTTGTGGGGGTGGCGCTAGTTATTAAATTGGTGGCACTAGCTGGCGCTAGCTCTGAGGAATCCGAATAGTTTAAAAAAACTTGAGAAATCAGAACTCGGGGGGCTAGCATCAACCTAGCCCCCCGAAAGTTCAAACCCCTGTAACTTTTTTGTCTAAATTCCGCTAGCTCTAATTCTTGTGGCGCTAGACGAGCCTTAGCTAGCGCCACAAAAATTAGAGCGAGCGCAATTTAGACAAAAAAGTTAGCGCAATAGTTTTTTGCAAAAAAGTCGAACTTCGTCGGGCTAAGTTGACTGAGCCGTAAAATTCTTTCATAATTTCTGTAAATTTAATGGAAATGTAACGTTTCAGTCAAGTTTATCAATTATTCACTTCAACATGAATTAATTGTATTAACACAGAATTAAATTTTGATTTGACTTTCTGTTGAAATAGGGTCAATATCTCCATTTGTATCCCACAAACAAAAAAATATCCACGTATTTCCTATAGAAAACCCAGGCACATCTAGACCTATTCATTGTGCTAGGTAACAAGTTCTGAAAAGGCGACCTGGAAATAGAATTCCCCATTCCCCCATAATCCGCACACACTTGATGCAATCTCCGCCCTGTATGTACATATATAGGAGTGTGCGCGCAGACTTATATCCTTTACACACAATAACCACCCCTTTTGACGGTGTTAAAGAAGATGACCGATGGACCGAAAAAATTGCTATCGGGGAGAGTGAAGGGTTGAGGGGGGGCGGATTGATCAGTCAATACATCATAATCCAGTTGGCACAATGGGCCCTTCACGGAGAGTACCGAATCCTTTTGCCTTTTGGGCGGAATAAAGCGGGCTGGATATTAATAACTCCCCGTATAGGTATAGGTGCAGGTAGGGTCTAAGGGCCGTATGGGGGTCTTTGACGAGCGCGGGGTTGGAAGTTCAAAGCTTGGAAATGGGGAAAAACTCCGGCGGTCGGAAGAGCCGGAGCGCTCCGACGCACGCGCCCCATCTGGTCTACCTCTTCCATCCAGTCCTGTCCTTATTGATCACAATCACCGTCAAACAGGATGAAAATAGTCTCTGTGGTGAACTTTTTTTACTTTTTATTATTATTTTTATATTTTATACTCGCGCTTAAATATTCAAATTTTCAGGCTTCTAGAAATTCGAAATATATACTCTTGAATCTTGGAGGCTTTCACTTCGTAGTACATTTTTAATTTGATATAAAGAAAACACATAACTTTCTTATACCACTTTTATTTTACTTTTGTGACTAGTTTCAATTACGCGGTAATCATTGTTAAACTAAGTACCTAAATTACGAGTTGCACAGGTATCAAGATTCAAGAACAAAAATAATTATTCTGAAGTTAATATACAGAGAATTTTATGTAACACCGAACATTTTCATAACGAGAATTTTTCTTTGAAGTCTCCATATGCATACGTTGCACATTTTTCGATGCTTGGTTTATTAAAAGAATCCAATTTGAAGCCTTAAGCGAGTGTTTTCCACTCCCAGGCTAAGCATGAAGTAAAATTTCGAGTTTAGAAAAGCCTGAAAATTTGGTTTGGTCGCGTAGCGCGAAGCGCGGAGCGGCCAAACCAAATTTTCAGGCTTTTCTAAACTCGAAATTTTACTTCATGCGCCACCGGCACAAAACACTGACATATTACGAAGTTTAAAACATACCGCTAAACTCTACATTGAATCAGTGTTTTGTAGCGGTATGAAGTAAAATTTCGAGTTTAAAGAAGCCTGAAAATTTGGTTTGGCCGCTCCGCGCTTCGCGCTACGCGGCCAAACCAAATTTTCAGGCTTTTCTAAACTCGAAATTTTACTTCATGCTTAGCCTGGGAGTGGAAAACACTTGCTTGAAGCTATAAATTGGATTCTTTTAATAAAGCGAGCATCGGAAAATGTGCAACGTATGCATATGGATACTTTAAAGAAAAATTCTCGCTATGAAAATGTTCAGTGTTATATAAAACTCTCTGTATATCGATATACAAAGAGTTTTAAGTGACACCGATCATTTTTATACACGAGAATTTTATTTTTAAGTATACATAAGCCTACGTTGTACATTTGCCGATGCTCGGTTTATTCAAAGAATTTAATTTGAAGCTTTAAACGAGTCTTTTCCACTCCCAGGCTACGCATGAAGTAAAATTTCGAGTTTAGAAAAGTCTGAAAATTTGGTTTGGTCGCGTAGCGCGAAACGCGGAGCGGCCAAAACAAAATTTCAGGCTTTTCTAAACTCGAAATTTTGCTTCATGCGCCACCGGTACAAAACACTGATTCAATGTAAAGTTTAGCGGTGTGTTTTAATCTTTGTAATATGTCAATGTTTTGTATCGGTGGCGCATGAAGTAAAATTTCGAGTTTAGAAAAGCCTGAAAATTTGGTTTGGCCGCTCCGCGCTTCGCGCTACGCGAACAAACCAAATTTTCAGGCTTTTCTAAACTCGAAATTTTACTTCATGCTTAGCCTGGGAGTGGAAAACACTCGCTTAAAGCTTCAAATTGGATTCTTTTAATAAGCCGAGCATCGGAAAATGTGCAACATATACATTTGGATACTTCAAAGAAAAATTCTCGTTATGAAAATGTTCGGTGTTACATAAAACTCTCTGTATATCGATATAAGGCGGCGGCGAGGCTGGCCGCAAGAGGAGCTCATGAAGAATCAGAAGGACAAGAACAAAAGAAGGGAGCAAACAAGAAGAGAAGAAGAGAAGAAAGAGAGAAAGAAGAAGATGGCAATCAGAATGGGAAACCAACACAAAGGGCAGAACCACATATGGGATGTGCAAAAAGGTGGGGAATGAAAGGCTCAAGCTCAACAGAATAGCAACCCAATTAGTGCTAGGACATGGCAACATGAAAGCGTATCTAAAAAGAATCAAGAGAAAGGACACAGACGGATACTGCGACTGTAGAGAGGAAGAAGAAACAACACAACACGTACTAAGGCGGTGCAATATGGCAGCAAGAGAGGAAGCAAGAATAGAAATAATAGCAAGGTACGGAAACACTAGCATTCAGCTTAGAGAGGGAGAACACCAAGTGCAGAAAATAAATGAATAGGCGCAGAACATAATAGAAAATGAAGACAATTAGAAAGAAGAAGAAAAGAAAAATTTCCAAGTAAATCGAACTAAAGCTCTCACACACCGAAAGGTACAAGGGAGAAAATACCTATCCACAAATCGTCTGGGATGATCGTCGGGATTCGGACCGGTTCCAGCACGCATGAGGGTTCAGCGGGGGATAATAAGGGGGAGACTGGGTCTTCAACAAAATCTCTCGCTAATTTTTGAAATGTGGTGTTGGGATAAGGGGGAGACTGGGTCTTCAACAAAATCTCTCGCTAATTTTTGGAGTGTGGTGTTGGGATGGGTTTTCTCGGCGGTCGGTTCCGTGAGGATAGCGGATAGGGGTAATGTCATGTATATCGATATACAGAGAGTTTTATGTGACACCGAACATTTTCATAACGATAATTTTTTTTTAAGTATACATAATAATAATAATAATAATAATAGCCTTTATTGTCCAACAGGATTTCCTACTTACAGGACAATATAATAGAAGGTACAGTGCAAATAAACTTAAGTATTACAAGAAAAAAATATTCAGAAAATTAAATTACATTTTATAAAAATAAATCGTCGAATGACTTTTCTGCGCAACGACACATTGTGAAAATTGGCGACCGCTGCAGAACACACGTCCTTGGTGTGGGTAGTCAGAATGATGAAGCGAATCTGGTTGATTGTTGAGGAACATTGAAGGGTATCCCGGAAAGTAATTGGGGGCAGTCGATTGTTCCGTGTACCAGTTTCCTGAGAATTGTGGCGCAGTGGTGGTCTCGTTTGGTCGATAATGCCATCATATTATGCCTTTCAAGTAGATGTTCTTGGTTCGCTCCAATAGATGGATAAGTACCGTCAAGTTTGTAGGACAAATATTTTAAAAATCGCCGATGGAGGCGATCTAGTAGAAAGGAGTGACTAATACTTGTCAGATACCAGACTAAGCTACAGTAGTCCAATTTACTTGATACAAAAGCGAAGTATAATGACTTTACAGCATCAGTATTTCGAAATTCACGAACATTTCTCAGTATAAAACCTAGTGATCTGGAGGCTGCGGAGCGAATAGCTTCAATATGGGTAGTGAAAGTGAGTTTCTTGTCAAAAGTAACTCCTAGGTCTTTGAAGCAGTCAACGACCGACAGATAATCACCTGAAATATGGTAAGTTCTTGAGAGAGCATTGCGTCTCCGACTGTAGTTTATAACGCTGCATTTGTTTACGTTGAGTTTTAAATTTACACGGGAGCACCAGTTAGATATGATATTTAGATTCGATTGTAGCATATCGACATCGTTCTGACATTGGATCCTCTGGTAAATTTTGAGGTCGTCGGCGTATGCTAACACAGGGCAGGTGAGCATCCCCAGCAAATCATTAATAAAAATGTTGAAGAGAAGGGGGCCAAGACTGGAGCCCTGTGGGACACCAATCGACGGTGAGAATTCAAAAGATTTAAAACCGTTGTAGTACACATAGCAAGATCTGTTGTGCAGGTAAGATTGTATAAGTTGAGTAACCGCTGGCACAGCCCCAAACTACCCAAGTTTCTCTAACAGCAGTTTGTGACTGATAGAGTCAAACGCTCGGGAGAAGTCGGTGTATATGACATCAACTTGGCCTCGCACATCTAAAGCTTCAGAAAGGAACTGCGAAATAGTAGCAAGATTTGTTAGTGTCGACCGTCCTGGCATGAATCCGTGTTGATAGGGCGAGATGTGGGATCGCACGTTGTTACAAATGTTATTATATAACACTGTTTCCAATATCTTGGCGAAGTTCGATAGGATTGCGATGGGACGATAATTGCTTATTTGCCTTTCTTGAAAATTGGGCATAATAGTGTGCGTTTCCAACGGTTGGGAAATTCACTTTTAGATATTGAAAGATTAATAATTGATGTTAGAGGTTTGGCTAAGACATATCTGCAGTCTTTGAGTAGAAAACTTGGAACTTTGTCATCACCCGCTGTTAGTTTGTTTTCATAAGCATACGTTGTACATTTGCCGATGCTCGGTTTATTGAAAGAATTTAATTTGAAGCTTTAAACGAGTGTTTTCCACTCCCAGGTTAAGCATGAAGTAAAATTTCGAGTTTAGAAAAGCCTGAAAATTTGGCTCGGGCGCGTAGCGAAGCGGAGCGACCGAGCCAAATTAGGCTTTTCTAAAATCGAAATTTTACTTCATGCGCCACGCGTATAAAACACTGATTTAAAGTGAAGTTTAAAATATACGTTGTATTATTAATTTTGCAAATGTTTATATGAAACATGTAAAAGTATATTTGAATGAAAAAAATAATAATTATGAAAATTTTGAAATAATAAAGTTTTATGTCATGAATGAGCTAGATGAGCTAGAGTTTTATGTAACACCGAACATTTTCATAACAAGAATTTTTCTTTTTAGTATACAAATAAATATCGTTGTACATTTTCCGACGCTCGGTTTATTAAAAGAATTCAATTAGAACTTTAAACCAGTGTTTTCCACTCCCAGAGTAAGCATGAAGTAAAATTTCGAGTTTAGAAAAGCCTGAAAATTTGGTTTGGTCGCGTAGCGCGAAGCGCGGAGCGGCCAAACCAAATTTTCAGGCTTTTCTAAACTCGAAATTTTACTTCATGCGCCACCGGTACGAAACACTGATGCAATGTAAAGTTTAGCGGTGTGTTTTAATCTTCGTAATGTGTCAGTGTTTTGTATCGGTGGCGCATGAAGTAAAATTTCGAGTTTAGAAAAGCCTGAAAATTTGGTTTGGCCGCTCCGCGCTTCGCGCTACGCGACCAAACCAAATTTTCAGGCTTTTCTAAACTCGAAATTTTACTTCATGCTTAGTCTGGGAGTGGAACACACTCATTTCAAGTTTCAAATTGAACTGTTAGCAAAAACAATGAGTATCTAAAGATTTACGGCATATACGCTGTAATTGGGACATACTTGAAAGAAAAACTCACTATATGTACAAGTTAAGGCATTAATTGCGATTGATTGGCAACCATTTTTAATGGTCATATAGGCTTCCCAATTTACACATAACTTAAAAATTAAAGGTGTCAAATTGTATTGGATGAAAATTTTCGGTGTTATATAAAATTCTTTGTATATCCTATACCCTTGTAAGCATAATTAAAGTCAAATATTCACGTGTATATGTATTTGTTTTCTATTTCTTTACTTATTTGAAACTATTTAATGCTGTAATTTTTTGCCCGTTTTATACACATAGATTGTACTTAATTTTGTCCTGTAACTGGTTATCTGTTGGGCAAATAAAGTTATTATTAATATTATTATTATCAAGCATGGAAACGAAGCGCTTTAGGTGGAAATAGAAGCTACCATCTGAGAGACATGTATAAAAAAGCACGAATTAAAGGTAATGACTTAATCAAGAAAGCTAAACAAAACTATTATCTAGAGCTTTTTAACAAATCTAAAAATAACATGAAAGAAACGTAGAAAAACATAAACACCATTATGAAAGAAGATAAAAGAGAGAAGAATAAAGAGTTAAACGATGTATTCAAAATCCCAGTTTGTGACATAGCCAATAATTTTGCTAAATCTTTTTCGGTATCCATACAAAAATTATTGCATAAATGCGATAAAACTCTATACAACAATCACATGGACAACCATATTACATCAATGTTCATGCCTGAGGCTACCCAGGAAGAGATTACGGATATTATAAAGCAATTAGATATAAAAAGGGCCCCGGATGTGACGAAATGCAAGCATATCATATTGTAAAATTTTGCGAAATATTTAGCTATCCTATTACACGTTTCATAAATATATCACTGAAAAACGGACAAGTACCATTTAACATAAAAAAATCGATCATTGTGCCCATACATAAAAAGGGCAGCAGAGCATGCTATTCGAATTACAGACCTATTTCGATTCTTACATCAATCGATAAAATATTAGAACGTTATGTAGAACAAAAATTAAGACACTTCCTAACTAAAAATAGAATACTAGATAACAAGCAATACGAATATCAAAGAAAGAGAAGTACAATAGCATTGTTAGAACATATGAGTGACCTTATTAACGACTCCTTGAATAGAAATGTTTATGTATATTGTTTGTTTATAGACTTTAGCAAGGCTTTTGATACAATAAATCACAACACCTTGCTAAAGATTCTGGAAAGCTACGGTATACGAGGCAATTTGAATAAATGGTTCAAGAGTTATTTAGAATCGAGAACATTCTGCGTAAAGGTGAATAATATACTAAGTGATCAATATGATGTAATAGCTGGGGTACCTCAGGGCAGCATTCTTGGTCCACTATTGTATTTAATATATGTCAACGATATAGGAGACTGTTTCCAACACAGCGAACATTACCTTTACGCAGACGACACACTTATAATATCCCGACACGTAGATCCAGATGTCGCAGTAGCAAAACTTGAACAAGATTTTCACAATTTACAGAAATGGGTTCACGATAAGCAACTGGTTATAAATGAAGAAAAAACTACATTAATGCATATAACTTCACCCAACAGAGAACGAGTACCGGATAAAACAATTAAATTTGCCTGCAGTTACTGCATACACAGAATAGCAGACAAAAATAAATGTGATTGTGCATTAATTAACATTACAACAGCACAAAAATACTTAGGAATCATTATAGATCACAAATTCTCATGGTCCGAACATATAACTTCTCTATCCAAGAAACTGAAATATATGTCGTATACATTTTATTACCTTAAAGAAATCTTACCAAATCATACACTCATCATCAGTTACGGTTTAACTATATGGGGACTTGCATCTAATCACTTGACCAAACAAATTGCAAATCTCCAAGACAGCATAATTAAACACCTAAGCCACACAAACATCATTGAACGTAGTGAACACAACCTCAAGGCCTTAGGAATTTTATCTTTCAAAGAACTATTCGCATACAGATATTTGGTTAACAACTTTACCAAAATCAAGGACCTTGAGATTATCCCACATGAATACCAAACTAGGAGTA
This sequence comes from Philonthus cognatus, assembly GCA_932526585.2. Lineage (NCBI taxonomy): Eukaryota > Metazoa > Arthropoda > Insecta > Coleoptera > Staphylinidae > Philonthus > Philonthus cognatus. The sequence goes on from OW052244.1 coordinate 100,015,596, forward strand.
AAACAGCTGGAAAATTCTACGTACCCACCCACAACAACAAATATGGTTTAAGATCAGTGAAAGTGCAATTACCTAAACAATTAAACTCACTACCCAGTGAAATAAATGTTCTGACAAACATCAGTGCATTTAAAACAAGTGTCAGAAAAATACTTCAAAAATAACATTGCCACTTATCAAAAAAGAACAATAACAACATTTAAAAATTAACATGAAATAATTTGGAAATTGAAAATCGAAAGAAATTAACGTAATGTCGCTGACAAGCCACTGGCTTAGCGACTACTTAGATTCAAATCTCCTTCAGTTGTGAAAAGAAAATATTATTGATATTATTAATTATATTAGTGTTATAATTATATTACGGTTTTTTGTATTTGTATTGTAATAAAATAATAAACAATAAAAAAATTATTATTATATCAGGGTATAATAATAATTTTGGTACATAAACTAAACATAAACTAAAAACGTATTAATGAGTTATAACGCTTCAGTATTAAATATTTATTAATTTACTTATTTATTTATTAACAGAAGTCCATTTAGGTACATTAATATTATAAAAACTAAACATAAAAATAAATGAAATATAAATACAAATCCATAATAAATATAGGCACATAAAAGAGTAAAAAACAGACAACACATTTAGGTACAAACAACAGATTAAAATATGTAGACTATTTACCCTATCGGAAGATGTTCTTCAAAGCATTCCTGCTAATTGCACCAAAGTCGGAATTGATGGCGTTACAATTATTGGCGATTCTGGATATACCAAAATTCTTACCATAGTCCGTCCTACAATATGGTACATGGAACAGATCGAAGGAACGCAAACTTCTAGCTGGCACATTGATTTTAAATTGGCTAAGTAAATAGGGGCAATCAATCGCCCCATTTATTAAATTGTATCCTAGCATTTCGTCTGCATTCCTTCGTCTCTGCTCTAACGAATGGATATTTAAAGATTGTAGGACGTCATTGTAGGAGCCGACAATCTCGAACTTGTAAGAGATAAATTTTGTAAATTTTAACTTGGACCCTCTCAACCATTTTTACGTCCGATTTGCAATGAGGATTCCAAATAGTGCAACAGTACTCAAGGTGGGGGCGGACAAGGGATACATACAAGGTCGTAAGGGTATGAATGTTTGAGAAATCTCTGCTGTTAGGTTTTAAAAAACCCAGAACACGGTATGCCTTAGCAGTTATGTTGCGTAGATGGTTGTTAAAGTTCCAGTTGTGAGACAATAATACACCCAAGTCTTTAATGACTGAAACGCAAATTAAAAGGACGTTAGAGATATAGTAATTTCTCACTGTCGAGGCTCTTTTTTTTAGTAAAAGTTATACAATTACATTCAAGTCTTTCTATAACAACACAGAAGATCTATCATCCGCGATTCGTAAAAATAAATGTATATCGTCTGCAAATTGCAAGCACTGGGAATTATGGAAACAATCAACCACATCATTTATAAAGATATTAAATAAAATAGGTCCAAGGTGTGATCCCTGGGGAACCCCTGAAGTTACAAGTATCTCAGACGATATAACACTACCAATCCGCACGGCCTGTGACCTTCCGGATAAGTAAGACAGTATCCAATCTAACATGGATCCTTCGATTCCTATAAGCTTAAGTTTCGAAAGAAGGATGCTATGATCTACTGTGTCAAGAGCCTTAGAGTAATCGGTATATATTGAGTCTACTTCAAATCCCGCTTCTAAGGCTGTAACAATATAATTACTATGGGTCAGTAAGTTGGTGGAAGTAGTACACCTACTTCTAAAACTATGTTGCTTATCGGATAGGACACTAGATACACATTCAGATAGGGGTGCAATGATTAATTTTTCAAATATTTTTGGCATAAGCTACAGAAGAGAAATCGGGCGGTAGTTTGAAACAACGTTCTTTTTGCCGCTTTAAAAAAATTGGTGTAACCATGGCACTTTTCCAAAGAGAAGGAAAACAGTCTGAAACTAGGGATTGGTTATAAAGTATCCATAGAGGACGACTAAGGGAAAAAGAACATTGTTTAACAGAATTGGTGGTAAACCATCGGGGCCCGTACAGTATGAATCTTTTAAATTGGCCAGTTCGCTTAGGACATCTGTAATTTTTATTTAATCACCTTTGCTATAATTAATGTGATTATAAGAATATTGGGTTTTTCAAAAGAAAGTCCTATTTTAAACGACTCGTATCGTGGCTGATTTTTATGCATTTTTGAAAATAATAACAGTATCAGGTCTCAGGGAAAGCGGGATTTTTGTTTTACACCTTTCGGTCGTCATAGCAACAAACTTGTTTACAACAGTTGCGTGAAGAATAAAGTGTCTTCACAGGTTTTTCAAATACCTTTTTTTTTGTGAAAAGATATGGTTTTGCCTCTGCAAACTCGCATTGGACTTGTCCAATGTTATTACGAAAGTGGACGGAGTTTTTTGGCAGGTATTCGACGGTTTCGCAACCGTAACGATTTAAGAGGTGGCCCATGCACTTTAAAAGCTTTTCGAAAGCTGGTAGCCAAATTTGAGGAAACTGGTTCTGTTATGAATAATAATAAATCAGGAAGACCCCCTGTGGCAACAGATGCTGAAGTTTTACAAGAAACGCAAAATTTAGCAAATGAAAACGAATATGGAACATCTAGTGTCAATAAAATAGCAGGACGTCTGGAGATCAGTGGCACTACAGTCTGGCGCATTCTTCGAAGGCAACTTAAAATGTATCCATACAAAATGCAAGTTCTGTTCGAACTGAAGGAAGCTGATAAAGGTATAAGAACTGATTTTGCCCTGCAAACAATAGCGGAAATTCAAGTGAATCCACAGTGGCTTGATAATATTTTATTAACTGACGAGGCACACTTTCAACTTAATGGTGGTGTGAACACACATAATTGTCGAAATTGGTCATTAAATAATCCGCATTCGGTCATTCAACAAGGACTTCACGATTCAAAAGTTACCGTTTGGTGCGGCTTTACATCACGATTTATCATAGGTCCATATTTTTTTGAACAGATTGTGGATTGACGAACAAACACAGTTACAGTAAATGGACAACGTTATTTGAATATGCTTCGTGATTATGCAATACCATTATTACAAGAGCACGACATTGAAAATATCGTATTTATGCAGGACATCTTTAACCCAGTAAAACAGTTTTAAGGAACACTTTTGGAAACCGCATTATCAGTAGACAATTTCCTGTAATTTGGCCCGCAAGATCGCCAGATATTAACCCTGCTGATTTTTGGTTATGGGGATATCTAAAAGAAAGGTTTTTTTAATGAAACCTAGATCAATTGATAAATTGAACGAGTCCATTACTCAGAACATAGCAGCTATTCCACCAGACCTACTCAGAGCTGCGATTTACAGCATTGAAGAAAGGCTACTTCTTGTTGTAGAATAAGATGGCGGCCACATTCAATATTAACGATAATTGTAATATTTTTATTAAATCCCATTTCTTTTGGTACATTGAGACATTTTTTCATTTTCAAATTGCTCAATTATTGATGAAGATATCAATTTTTAAAAATAGGACTTATTTTTGAAAAACCTGATATATTTCAGACGAAGGCAAAGTATCATTGTGTATGGGTGTATTATAAACTGAACCAAAATGATTAGCAAACAACTCTACAATATGTTGCATATTATTTACTAGAGCGCCAACGTGTTCAAAAGTACCAGGAATAGTCGAGCTTGATCGATTTAGGTTCACATGATTCCAGAAGAGTTTGGGGTTACGAAACAGAGATTCCTCAACAGATTGAACATGGTTCCTATAGCAAATTTTGGACAATTCTTTACACCGTGAACGGGTTTCTTTAAAAATGTCATAGTCTGATTCCAAGCCTGAACGCTTAAAATTTAGGTGGTTCTTAAGGGAAATAAGTTCAATAAGTTCCAAGCTAAACCACTTCGGAAACTGATGCTTCCGACAGGTAGATAGTTTTTCTAAAGTTTTAGGAGTATATAAATCAATAATCGAATATAACTCAGAATAAAATAAATGTACATTAGTATTTATATCATTAATTAGAAACAAACTGTCTCAAAAGGTATTTAGAATTTTATTGGCAATAGAACTGTAATCAGCGCGTAAAAAATTAAAAACAAACTTGGAATTCCAGTTAGAGTTGCGCTGAGATATATTTAAATAATCAATCTCGAGAACAATAGCAGGATGATGTTGATCACCGGGAATTATATCAAAAGCAGCTCTTGAAACAGTATGCTGGCTAGCAAAGTATGCATCAAGAAATATTAGGTCTAAAGTCACAGAATTAAAATTAGTAATATTATTCGCTTGCTGCGAATTAAGTGTACTAAAAGTGCTGGCAATTATTTGAGCAGCGGCAAGAGAGGAATTTGTTGTTATAACCATGTCGATATTACTCCATGTAACGTTTGGAAGATTATAATCACCTAAAATACAAGTATAATAATCAGCTAATATTTCACTAAGTATTAATATAACTTAAACTACTGGTTTAATGCTTCGCGATAAATTATGAACTTACAATTATTGTATAGAACATTTTTCATCAATTCCCAATTGTATTCCAGAACTCTGCAAAACAAAAACTTTGAAATATTTACCGGTATTTATCCTAGCATTTACTATTCAACAATAAACCTTAAGAGGATTAATACAAACACCTGGGATCATAATTACACAGCGTACCCGAGGCCCGAGTATCGATTTTTATTTAGTTTGTTCGATGCGAACGCAAATGCAAGATGGTGCAATTAAGAGATAAATCAAGCCGTAATATCTGCGACCGGGGATTCCGAGCATCCTCGACAATAAAACTCGTTTACGTCTCTGCAACACGGACCAATAACACCGAAATTGCATTTTTTCCCTTCAAACCGCTCAAGGACCCTTCCAGGAAATGCCCACGTTTATCTATTCCGCTGACGTAATGACTGCTGGAATAATGCGTCAGGAGGGACACTGTATAAAAAGGTTTTATATTGTGTTAAAGAATAATAGAAGCTAGGTGGTATTTCGTATCTTTCTAAATTCTAATAAAAATATGCAATGTTTTTGAAATTAATTAGAAAATAATGATTAGTTTCCTAATAAGTCAATTGCTCAAGAAATAATTAGAACTTATTTAAACTCCGGCTTAAATATTAGTCTCAGATGATATAAATTTAGATAGTAACAACACACAACAAACAAGGTACAGAAAAAGGGTTAATATTTGGACATTGCCCTATATGTTAAACAAAGGGAAAGTACTGCTTTAGCAAAAATCATAATATTGCGGTATAGGGCAAAAATCAATAAATTAGATGTATTATGTAGTATTGTAATAATACTATCTTTTTAATAAAAATGTATTGTTGCGTTTGTATTTATTACCGAATAATCGACTACACGAGGTGCGTTCAAGTTATAACACCTTCAATTTTTTATTAATAAGTGCTATAGTACTTTCATTCACGTGTTACGTTTCTCCTGTAAAATATGTCATTTATTTATAGTTTTCCAAACAAGATTAATTTAAAATATTACAATCTTTTTACTAAACCTTAAGGTAAGGAGTAAGTTCTTTGTTATCTACAAATTGTCCCATACCAGTAATTCTTTGTCATCTACAAACTGTCCAAAATACCATAAATTCAGTAAAAGTTGAAAACTTCCCACTGAATTAGCGCTTTGTACGCGTGGCGCATGAAGTAAAATTTCGAGTTTATAAAAGCCTGAGTTTGGATTTGGACGCTACGCCAATAGGATATTTGGCCTCAGGCGCTGTTTTTCCTTACTGCGGCACTGATGATAATAATACCACGAATCCACACTGAGTGCACGGGTATTTTAAAACAAACCGCATGTTTCTATCAGTTTTCAGTCCTGAGAAAAAAAAAAACGGAGGTGTTATAACTAGAACGCCCCTCGTATTTATAATAACTGAGATTTATAATTCGATATTGTACATGATGCATTGATTAAATATTATTATTTATGTAAATACTAAATAATATTAAATATAATTATTATCATTACACATTAACCGTTCGAGTCAATTTCTGAAGTTCTAAACAATAGTGTATTGCGTAGCAGTTGCGCAAACATTAATGAAAACAATGTATAGCTTTAGGCACATCATTTAATTTAAATAAATTGAGCACGTAACATTATTTATCTCATTATATCACCAAAGTTCATTGCGTAGGATTAAAGAGAACAGCGATTTTAGAAACAAGATAATTATCAGAGTTTATGCTACGTACAAACCCCACCAAACCTTATTTAATTAAGGTTAAAATCTCGGAAATATAATTGAATTAGAAATTTAAGTTGTGGAATATCAAAGGAATTTAAAAAACGAAAATATAGTAGTTAAACCATGTTTTTGATTAAAACTCTCTATCACGTACAGTTGCGAGAAAAAAACTAATACAGCAAAGTATTTGGCTATGTAAACTGGACTCACTTTAATTTTTCAAATTGTTAATCAAATTGACAAATCTGCGGAAATGTCAAACGAAATTTGATTAACGCAGACATGCCTCAAACGCAAAAAAGCGATAATAACGACCCGTTTAGAGACTGTATTAGTATTAGAAACATTGCAAATTAAGTGCATGTCAACAAAAGCACCGTCTTGTTAGAAAAAATTGTTGTTAACCTGTACATGACAAGTTTGTTCTACAAGAAAAAAAATACGATACTTTAGAAGTGGCCAAAGCTCCCTGCTGTACTAGTTTTTTTTCTCGCAACTGTACATAGGTATAATTGTTTTTAAGTCAGCAAGTTTTCAGATTTTACCAAAATTGGTGAATGTGCCGGGAACATTGTCTTCATTTTCCAAAATTGAACAATTTTAAATTTATTCACACAAATATATAACTTTCTTGATATTTATCTTCTCTTTAGTTACAGTTATGTTGTACATGGTGGTGAGAAAATAAGTGAGAAGCTTTACATAACGCCGTTTCTTTATTATTATCAAATAGAAAAATATAATTAAATAAATAAAAGTCGCAAATTGAAAAAAATATTGTATGATTATTTAGTAAGCCTCACTATACAGGTGTTTTTTTTATTTATTTTGCCTAAAATTACTGCTATTTATAATCAGCTAAACATTACACAGTTTTTAATGTTCAGCTCATTGTTAATAGAAATAATTTTATTCAAAATATTTAAAAAAAAATTACTGATTTCAGTCATATATTTTAAATTTTAATGGCCTCACAAGCCGTTATATAATAACATCTTTTTTTTTCTATTCGGATTTTCTATTCAAAATTAATTAACAAATGAGTCGCTCAGATGCAAAGCCAGCTATACGTGTTTTGACAAACTTGTGGCAAAATGACAAAAACTGATTTTGCTGCGCCTTTTAAACAAATGAAAATAGTGTGTATGCATTGTATCGAATAGAGACAAAAAAAATTAGGTGAAACTAAGTAAGTTGGCAGGTTTTGCAACTGAAAAAATATGTTAGTCCTTGTAACCGAGAAATGTAGCAAGCTTTACATTCTACAGAGTTTTTCAAACTTAATTTCATAGGATTTAGGATGGGTTTTGAAGGTCAGAAGGTCAGTTTTTATAATTGTTGCCTGAGATAAGTAGAATCCAAGGATACCAAAATCTCAAAATAAAAAAAAAGTTGTATGGCTGGTTTTTCATCTGGGCTACTCACATTAAGTTACTCATTGTTTATTATTCATTTTCTGACCACCTTGTGCTATATTTTCTTTTTTTAATTGATTATGTTAATTTGCTCTGTAATCGACTTTTTCGGCTGTTGGTTAAATAAATAAATTTAAAATTGATGTAAGTTCCGGCGAAACTAACGTTTCTGGATCACCATTATACCTCAAGTTGTTTTTAGTATAAACCTACTAAATTCTAAATTGATATCTAATAATAATTCTTTATTGCTCAACAGACTACAGTCCAATTATAAAGCAATTTCATAATAATATACAAATAATGAAAATTAAATAAAATGATAATGAAATCACATCGAATTGCCAAACAATGCACCTCGAAAATCAAAAGTCAGCCATGGCATTTCTAGATATCCATAAAGCATATGACTCAGTATGGCATCGAGGTTCATTGTTTAAGTGCAATTCGATCGGCATCCCACCCAATTTTATTCATATTCTCGACAGCTTCCTGACAAACAGATCCTTAACAGTCCGAATACGAAACTCCCATTCTCAATCATTCATCCCTCAACAAGTACTCCCTCAGGGGTCGCCTCTCTCTCCCATCCTATATAATATATTTGTGCACGACCTGTATAACTCCGATCCACGATTCCTTAATCCCTCCGCATATCCACTCCTATACGCAGATGACACCGCACTCATTTCACACGCTCCCACCATAGAAAAAGCTTTAAGTACCCTACAACAACTGATTGATTCCTTACAAACTTGGTTTGCGAAATGGAGAATATCTATAAACCCGAATAAAACACAACTCCTCATACCGTTTCACCGCCACATTACCTCCCCATTCCATATTTTAATAAATAACCAGCCCATACCACCATCTCCCCAGTGTAAATACCTAGGAATAACATTCGATCCCAAATTCTCCTTCACGTCACATACCCGTCTCCTTAAAACGAAGGTCAAAAACCGGGCTCGTCATTTCAGAGCCCTTACATATAAAAATGAAGGCATCTCCACAAAGACCGCTGTCTAAATCTATACCTCAATATGCCGTCCCTTACTCGAATATGCTCCTATTCTATTCCACAATCCTCGTCCCGCCGTCCTAAACAATCTCGCAGTGGCAGAACGTTCTGCTCTGCGTATCCTAACTAAAATAAGACACCCTAATAACCCCTTACATAATCCACCAAACTCCCTCCTGTACGAATCCTGCAACATTCCTCCCATTAGTGTACGCCTTGACCTCCTATCCTTAAAATTTGCAACTAATCCTTACATTACCGACATCATTAGGCACCTCTGTATACCCCGTAATCCCAACATAGAACCCAAATTTAAATTTCCTACATCAACGATTCATCAATTCATCTCATCTAATCATCCTGACTTAGACAACGACGTTAGCAATCATGACTTTTAAATTAACGACATGAACTGGACAAAGACAGGCTGAAAGACCTCTGGTCGATAGCCATTTTGTGAATTTTTAAGTCTATAAATGTATTATAATATATTTGGAAATGTAAATCATGCAACTATGTACAAATTCATAAATAAAGATGTTTATATATATGATAATGAAATGATTAAAAAAACTAATATTATTTCCATCGAAGAAAGTTTGATACAACTAACTCAAAAATTTTCCTTCAACCCAAATATCCTAGAACCGATAAACTTCCTGTGCATTTGTCGTAACCTCAATATAACCCCAAAAATTAAATTTTCCCCCGACACCATTTATAATTTCATCACATCATTCCACATCGACCTCCTTCAAAACACTGAACAACACTGATGGACAATATCACAACAGGACTGTGACAGACTAATTTACTGAAACAAACAACGTATTTTTTATTTTTATTATTTATACAAAACAGGCTGAAAGGCTGATCGTCGATAGCCCGTTTATAGGCGTATTTAATCAAATTATTTATTCGAGTTGTAAAAATGAAGTTGGTAAAAGTCTATAAATAAAGATATTGTATAAATATTAAATGGTTAGTGCTACACTCGTTATACTACGCTATAATATTTTGATTGCGTAAATCGTGACTTAACCTAAAAATTCTATAGGTGATAATAAAATTAAAAAAATTGATTGATTAATTATTCGGCGATTATGAATATTTATTTCTTAGACAATATTGAAATCTTATGATTTATTCATTAAAGTCCGCGCAGGCTGAGTGGAACGAAAAAAATCGATGGTTTCAACGAGGGCGCATTTAAAATGTAAATACTACTCTATTCTCGTTCGCCGGAGGGATGTATGGAAATTGCCCCCAAAACCTTAAGATGAATGCCCAAAATGCTACTTGAAGGCTGAAATGTACATGAGTTTGCCACAAATTTTTCATCACATCCAATATCAAAATGCATACATACATATTTTATTTAATATGGATACATAATAAATAAACAATAATTACTTACCACTCCTGTGGACGTTTATACGCAGAATTTTTATTTTCAATATACATACAGTCGGTGCAACCGAAATCTGAAGGCCAAAATTTAATAGTGTAATTTACACTTTGCAGTATAGTCGTTCGTCGCAATTAAATTTAACAGGTTTCAAAAATTATTGTCAAATAATTTTTGTCCACGACTATCTTATAATATACTCATTATATTTGTGTTTCTTCAATTAGAAGTATATTCATTATTCACTACTGTCAGTGATTAATCATTATTCACTGTTTAATATCATTTTCAAAATTTTATCTAGTAGTCCGCTAAGTGTCATATAATTAAATGGAAACGTCAAAATCATTTACATTATAAGAGAGTTTTGAAGTGGTTTAATATCAAAAATTAGAAGATAAATGGAGAACGACAGTGATAATGAGATTTCCTTAACACCGCCAAATTTAAAAGAAGCTGCAGAAATTGCATCATTAAACTTATTGCCCGAAAAATCAAGAAAAATATATTTAGCGGCGCACAGTGGATCGACTCTATATAAAAATATGGACATTCACGAAAAAACATATTTTGGAATATAATTATTTTTTTACATAGAAGTTGGAATAGATAGTATAGAGTTTTATAAATTGCGGGTAATTTATTTTTACGAAAAAATATAGTGCCGTAATATAAACTCAAAGTTAAACAATATGTTTGAATCTACAAACCCTCTAAAAAGCGATTTAAATAATCAATGCGCATTGCCATTTAATAGAAAAAAAAAAGCTTTTTTATCTTTTACATAGGAAAGCAATTGTATTAGCTTCAAAATAGGATATTACTTTTAACACAATGAGGTGTACCCCGGAGAACACACTCATTTTTAAAGAGAATAAAAAAATTGTAATGTATGAAGTTATATTAAGTTTTAAAAAAATGTCCAACTTTGTCCAACATTCTGTTAATAGTTTAGTAATAACCAAACTTTTAGCTTTTACGTGCTATAAAAAACTCTTCCATTCTTGTCCATTTATCAATTTAAATCAATAAAATATGAAAGGAATTACAGTTTGAGTAAAATTATATTTATATTATCAAGTCACCTTAACTTACCCAACACAATCTGACAGTACCTTGACAGTGAAATTTAATTATCTCAGTATTTAATTAATAAGTCTAAAAAGTTATGGAAAATATAAAAACAAACAGAGATTTGTATAATTTTTTAAAGAACGTTGGTTTTAAAGATGCAACTGCTGCGTTGGATGCATTAATATGTGCTTCAAGCGGAGGTATGAACGAACATATTAACGTTATGCTGAAGGAGAAAATTCGACTATTTTGCTATAAAATTAACAAGAAAAGGAGGGAATGTGCACATCAGGAGAAGAGATTTATATCAAAAAACATGAAATGGTTGGAGATGAAAATTATTTGGCCAAAAGAAGTTTTTGTTCAAAGGAATTCTAAAGGAGAACCCAATATAAGGAAAAAGTTTCAAAATTTAAGTGAAAAACAGAAGAAAAGAAGAACAGGATCATTAAAAGACATTCCGATAGAATATTTAACATATATGGTTAAGAAGAACATGTCCAGCGAAGGGAAATTTATTTATGATTTCCTAAATAATCACCCAGAGCATCTAAAGAAGATAAAGTTATATTGTGAGCAATTACTAAAAAACACTTTATGCGAAAAAACAATGCCAAAAGAAAAAGTTTTAAGTTTATATGTTGACGCAAAATTATCAAAATTTCAGTACAATCTAATACGAAGCTCTCTAAATGAGTATAGTAACTGTTTACCTAGCTATTATAGTCTACAAAAATTAAAAAATGAATGTTATCCTATTCGAGAATCCATAAATATTAATGAATTGTATGTCAAAATTAATCTTCAAGACCTATTAAATAAAACAGCAGAACGACTGGTAATTGTAAACCCACAGATAAAAAAATATACAAAATTAACAATGATAACAAAATGGGGTTGTGATGGGTCTTCTAATCAGTCACAATATAAAATTAAATTTGCAAACAATGGCAGTGATGATTCCTCCGTTTTTATTTGTAGTATGGTACCAATAAAATTGTTTGATGAAAAAACAAAATTATCTGTGTGGCAAAATGAAACTCCGTCTTCCACACGTTATTGCAGACCCATACAATTTCATTTTATGAAAGAAACTTGTGAATCTACATTACGGTTAGTAAATGAAATTAATCAAGAAATTGCACAACTCAAGCCGACTAAAATTCAAAATTACTGTTCTATAATACATAAAATGATTTTTACCATGGTTGACACAAAAATATGCAATGTTTTGACGGACAATAAATCATCTATGTGTTGCTTTATATGCAAAGCGACACCAAAAATGATGAACAATTTATCATTTGTTCAAAATCGAAAATGCATAGAAGAAAATTACCAGTTTGGTTTATCGCCGCTTCATGCATGGATTCGGTGTTTTGAGTGCCTTATTCATATATCATATAACTTACCTTTTAAAACATGGTCAATTCGTGATGAACGAATAAAAATGTTGCGCAATAAAAGGAAACAAATGATTCAGGATACTTTTAGAAGCAAAATGGGTTTGTTAATTGATATTGTGAAACAGGGATCAGGAAAAACACATGATGGAAATACAGCCAGAATTTTCTTTAAAAATTTTAAATTGTCTGCTGAAATCACTGAATTAGATATTGATCTAATTAAAAGATTATATGTAATATTACAGGTAATTGCATCAGGATTGGCAATAAATGAAGACAATTTTAAAATTTATACCTTTGAAACAGCGAAATTGTATACCAATTTGTACGGCTGGTTTTATATGCCTGTCACGTTACATAAATTATTATTACACGGAGCAGAAGTTATTAAAAACCATATTGTACCAATTGGTCAATTATCGGAGGATGCACAAGAAACTAACCACAAGTTATTTCGGCGATATCGGGAATTCAATAGCAGAAAAAATTCACGAATTGACAATAATACCGATTTAATTCATGCTCTATTAATTGCCTCTGATCCATTAATATCAAGTTATAGATCAAAAAAGAAGAGAAGTTTTAGTTTATTACATGAAGCAAAATTTTTGTTAAAAGATGACCACTCGGATGTAACATTTGTTAAAGATTCATCTGATATCGCAGATGATAGTGGTGATAATGAATTCGGCATAAGAGAAGAGGAAGAAGCAGAAACCTAATTTCTATGCGACTTTTATACTTTTTTAATACCATTTTATTTTATTTCTTCTATGTTAAAAAAATTAGTTTTAAAATTATTTTCTTTTCTGTCTCCATCAAAATATATACCTGTTCTTTTTGTAAATATTAGGTTCAATTTAAATGTTTATATTATTACCATATTTTTCTTACAGTTAATGAAAGTTATGTTTTATTATTTAAGAAATGCATTGTTACAAATTATTTAAAAATACATCAGTTGTACATACTCATTATTATATTTGTTTAACTATTAATATAATTCTGAACAGATAAGGCGTTAAATTCGACAAACAATTTCAAATAAAAAATTAATTTAATAAGAAAAAATAATATTTAACTAATTAACAGAAATAATTAGTGACACCCTTCATTATTACAGTTTTAAATATTTACTTATTACGTAAAAAATATAATTTCATGAATTTAATGCTGAAATTTCTTTAAAATGGCTCTATTTTAGTGAATGTCCAAAAATTTTCCAATTCAGCCCACTGTGCGGCGTAGGAATCATTTTTGAAATGAAGAAGGGAAAAGAAAACCAACTCCTTCTCGGAATCTGTTTTATTGGTGTATTTCACAGAACTATCCATAAAATGTAAACCCTCAACATTAGGGTTCAATTATTCAATGCTTAGGAGTACGATCAACATTTATCATGAAATAGATATAGAAAATTATATGAAAATGCAAGCATTTCTAAAACGAAAATCTGAAGGTTTTCAACCCAAAAAAGCCAGCACTTTTTCTCCAGAAATGTCAATGATTTTATTATTAAAGCCTCTGATGCTAAATACCTGGCAACAAAGGTAAGATTTAAATATTTTCGTTCCAAAAATCATTAATTTCTTTAAGGTTGCATTAATAATGGGAGTAATGGCTGCTTGTCGGGCAAATGAAATGTATTGCATGAAAATGAATGATTTGCAAGATCTTGGATCAGCTTTTTTAGTAAATGTGCCCAATGCAAAGACAAAAATCACTCGAAAGTTTACAGTCACCGATAGTTTTTATAAAATTTGTAAAAACTACATTAAAAGCCGCCCATCTCACATTATAACAAACATATTTTTTCTGAAATATCAAAATGGCAAATGGACCGCCCAAAGAATAGGAATTGATAAATTTACTAAAATGGCAAAAGACATTGCTTGCAGTTGCCGAACTCAGAAAAATATTCTAGATACAGTTTTCGCAGATCTTCTGCAACGCTGCTTGTTGACGCTGGTGCGGACATAACGGCCTTGAAACGACACGGCGGATGGAAGTCGACAGCAGTAGCAGAAGGCTATATAGGCGACTTTATTAAAAATAAAACAGACACAGCTAAAAAAAATATCTAGCTTGATACAAATGAATAATTCCATTGATAATACACACCAAACCTATCAATGCAATCAAAATGTTTCAACAAATAATCAGAATCGTAGTTTTGATATCAATTCTATTCCTGCAATTAATTTAACAAATTGTTCAAACATTACATTTTATATTACTAAATAATATTGTATTCTATTAAATTAAAAAATAAAATACTATTCCTATTTATATAACTTCTTAATAAAAAAAAGTATTATATTGTCGTGGACAAAGTATAGTGTACAACTCGCATATAATAGCTATTGATCACTCGAACGACTTGCTCCACTCGCCTAACGGCTCGTTCCGCAAACATCGCTCTCGTGATTAATAGCTATCATTATATGCTTGTTGTACAATATACTATTTAAAGATACCTCAGCATTTAACTGAAATAGTTTTTATAGTTTTATATTCTTTTAATTGTTATCTTTCACATTTAATGTAGATAAGACCGATTCGATAAAACAGCAATAATACAAGTAATATATTTCTGCTCTTAATATTCTCCCCTCTCTTTGTAATACCACTGTCCACAGCCAGATCTACAGGAATGAATTTCAGTAACAAATACTATGACAACTCATATTAGTTCATATTTGGGTTGCGTCGACTGTACAAATCCTCATGTAACGTATATTCCACAAACATTGTATATTTTCAGTTATTCGTTGATTTAATAATTAACTTGTTACAGTTATACATCATTTGCACAATCATTTTTCAATTTGTAGCATTCATTAGTTTGTTTGGACCACATCGGACTTTCCTTGTTGATTTAATCAAAGCGTTCAGTTTAAAGTGTCTAACGAGTCCTTCGTTATGTATGAAGTAAAATTTCGAGTTTAGAAAATCTTGAAAATTGGTCGCGTACCGAAGCGAAGCGACAAATCCAAATTTTCAGGCTTTTTTAACCTCGAAATTGTATTTCATGCGCCATGCTGTGATTTAAAATAAAGTTAAAAATGGTGATGTGTCCATCATAGCACTTACCCCGCCATTTAAACAATTGATTATTAACATACTAAACTTATTTCACTCGTCAACTAGACAGCTGACAATCGTGATATTAGTCTGTCAATGTCGCTTTCGGTTAAAAATCATTCTCACATTAAATCAGTGTTTTGTATCCGTGGCGCATGAAGTAAAATTTCGAGTTTAGAAAAGCCTGAATTTGGATTTGGTCGCTCCGCTTCGCTGCGCGACCAAATCCAAATTTTCAGGCTTTTCTAAACTCGAAATTTTACTTCATGCTTAATCCGGGAGTGGAAAACACTCGATTCATCATTAAAACAATTGACATAATAGATTGATTGTTGTTTTATTGACGGATGAAAACTATATTAAATTCCGCATCGATTTTGTTTAAAAAGTTTATCTCTGACTGTCGGTATAAGCAAGTTATTGCGATTTGACAGCTTTGTTTTCATGCCAGTTTTATAATACAAACATCTCAAAAATTATTAATAGTCCGAATTTCATGAGATTTTCAATATTTCGAGATTTTTGTAAGATTTTCGATATTTTGAATTTTCGTTATTTTATATATTTCAAGATTTTTCTCGATTTATAAAAATTGTATAAGTCGAGAAAAATCTTTAAATATATAAAATGACGAAAATTCAAAATATCGACAAACGAAAATCTCGAAGTATTGATATTTCGAAATTTTAGTAAGATTTAATATTATTGTTGATTTATACAATGTTCATAAGATTTTAATTTTATGAAATTTTACTAAGATTTTCAATACTTCGAGATTTTCTTGAAATTATAAAATGTTCTTTAGATTTTCAATATTTCAAGGTTTTTCCGTTTATTTTCGAAATTCTGACGATTTTCCTGAATTTTGCAGATTCTCGTCAATTTTTAAGATGTTGTCACTTTTCATAAATATTGGTTCATTTTTTAAATTTTGTCAGTTTTCATAAATTTCCTAAATTAATATTAATAATGTTGAGATTTATCACATTATTCTAAGATTTTCGTTAATTTTCATAACTTTAACTGTTGTCCTAAATTTTTGTTAGCTTTCAAATTTCTGAACGGCTTTTATAAACTTCCTAGATTTTCGTTAATATTCAAAATCTTCACCATTTACGTTTATTGTTCTTATCAATTTTGAAATTATCGAAAAATAGATGATATAAATATTTAATCAGTTTTCTTTTTAAACATTAAAAGTGCGATTCTTTTCGCAATCTACAACAAGTTAGTCTTACAAAGACTATATCAAACACTCCCTCTAAATAATTTGACAATTGGCAATTTCATTTATACTTATGTTTGAACGGTAACGTGACCGCCAGTCTAAGGTGTCAAATTATTTAGAGGGAATGGCAAAGCTATACTGATGAGAGATAAATCTCGAAACGCGTCTATAGATGGCCTGAATAATTTGACCCAAATTGTTACATTTGCAGTAGGTTACTGTATGTAACAGCAAACACTTGTTGTATAATTCAATGTCCGTCAGGGTATTAACCCGGGAAGTAGTTGTTTCAATGAGTGTTTGATATAGTCTTTGTAAGACTAACTTGTTGTAGATTGCGAAAAGAATCTCGGCACTTTTAATGTTTGAAGTATTCTGCAACCAAGAATTGGCAATTTCATTTATACTTAGTTTTCTTTTTATTTTTTCATTTTAATCAATTTTTTTTTTAAATTAACGAAAATTTAGGAAGTTCATGAAGACTGCTAAGATTCGAAAAACAGAAAACGTGAAAACGGCTTTTATAAACTTCCTAGATTTTCGTTAATATTCAAAATCTTCACCATTTACGTTTATTGTTCTTATCAATTTTAAAATTATCGAAAAATCGATGATATAAATATTTAATCAGTTTTCTTTTTATTTTTTCATTTTAATCAATTTTTTTTTAAAATTAACGAAAATTTAGGAAGTTCATGAAGACTGCTAAGATTCGAAAAACAGAAAACGTGAAAAGTGTCAATATTTAAAAAAATGAACCAACATTTATTCTAAGTCTTTTTTTTTTCAATTTTATAATTTTTTTTAAAAATAACGAAAATGTAGGAAAACTATGAAAACTGCCAAGATTTGAAAAATTGACGGAAACTCTTGAAAGGTGTCATTTGATAAAATGACCGTTAACATTTTCAAAATCAACGGAAATCTTAAAATTTCCAAATACAAATAAAACGAAACCATTTTGAAAATTTACTTAAATCTTACGAAATTCACGAAAGTAATGGTAATATTTTTCAAGTTGACGAAAATTTAGAAAACTAACGAAAACTCATTCTTGAAAGTTCACAAAAAGGAAAATGTTTATATTCATAAAAGCGTATTTTTGGGTAATTAATGATAATGATGGAAATTTACGAAAACTGCCAACATTATAAAAATTGACGAAAATCTTGAGAAGAATCGAGTTAAAAACTTAAAAATGTTTTTAACGAGTGTTTTCCGCTCCCAGACTAAGCATGAAGTAAAATTTCGAGTTGAGAAAAGCCCGAATTTGGATTTGGGCGCGCAGCGTCCAAATCCAAATTCGGGCTTTTCTCAACTCGAAATTTTACTTCATGCGCCACGCGTATAGAACACTGATTTAATGTAAAGTTCAAAATATACTGCTCATTTTATATTTAAATTTTCAGTCGACTTTCAAAACCTTGGCAGTTTTCGTAAATTCATTATATTTTTGTGATTTTTATAAAATAGTCGTGAGATTCTTAATATTTCGAGATTTTTGTATATTTATAAAATGTTTATGAGATTTTATAATATTAATTCATTTTTTTCCCAATTACAAGAGAAAAAATCCAAATTCGGGCTTTTCTCAACTCGAAATTTTACTTCATGCGCCACGCGTATAGAACACTAATTTAGTGTAAAGTTTAAAATATACTGCTCATTTTATATTTAAATTTTCAGTCGACTTTTAAAACCTTGGCAGTTTTCGTAAATTCATTATATTTTTGTGATTTTGATAAAATAGTCGTGAGATTTTTAATATTTCGAGATTTTTGTATATTTATAAAATGTTTATGAGATTTTATAATATTAATTCATTTTTTTCCCAATTACAAGAGAAAAATAAAACATAATCCTGGTACATATAATAATGAAAATGTTCGCAAAAACAATACTTTCCCTTCGTTTTAGATATGGGGGAATGAAAAAAATACTGAGTAGGTTTGATTTCATGTTAATGAATATTTTAAATGTTTATACGTCTAACCAGATTGTATGCTTTCAAAATTCAAGCAATTTCCTTTGAGATATGTAAATATAATTAACAGGAAAACTTCGGAAGCAAATTGCTCCATACTGGAATTTAAGATTATAATAAACATTTATATAATTTATTAACGTGAGTAGTATTGAACACTATTGAACTTCACTTCAAATCAGTGTTTGATACGCGTGGTGCTTGAAGTGTACTTGCGAGCTTAAACCAAGCAAAATTTTAGTCTTTTCTAAACTTGAAATTTTACTTTATACTTTAGATTACAATAAACATTTATATACCTAATTTATTAACGTGAGTAGATTTGAACATTATCAAACTTCACTTAAAATCAGTGTTTCATACGCGTGGTGCTTGAAGTAAAATTGTGAGTTTAGACCAAGCAAAATTTGAGTCTCTTCTAAACTTGAAATTTTAATTCATACTTAACTAATGAGTACATATAAAAAAAAAACATTGTTTTCAAGTTTTATTTTTGCCAAAATATAAATAAAAAAAAATGTCACTTATTGTTTGATTTGAGTTATGTGGAGTATTTAATCACAATGAAAAAAACTGTTTTTATTCCTTACTTCACTTTTATTTTTATGTGTTAGATGTACATTTCGAGTGCTAAGCACTCATTATCAATAACTAATTGTAAAAAAAAATGTAAATAGCCCCTTAATGAATTAATTAAACATGCAGGATGCTAAAGAAAAAATAGCTTTTAAGCAGCTAATTCATCTGCATAGCTACACAATCTACTCGTATAATATGTTGAGTTTCAAGCACTTAATTAATTCCGTCCATAACACTGCATTGTCACGTCCTGAATCTAATAACAATATCCTGTGTACACGCGGCTAAAACTGGCCAATGTATCGGGGCAACAAAAGAGGCAATTTGTGAAAGTGCCCGTTTTAACGAACGCCACTGTAAACCAAATCGGAAACACGCGCAAATTGGATCTCGCAGGCGCTTGTTAGGAGATCGTTTTTCCACGGGCTGGAAGAGGAGAAAAGTGTTCTGATTGCGAGCGACTCGAATGCTTTTCACTGCGAATACGACGGATCCTATACATTTTTAATAAAGTTAAACCCTCCGTGTCTCTGTTTTTTCAACTTCCGGGATTTAAGAGGAAACTTGTTATCGTGTTTATTGAAAGAACATTATTATATGAATAGACTGTATTTTTATGTAAGTGAGTTGAAGGTACATTATTACTTTAAGGTTGCGATTTATTATGGGTAAAATCCAACGTTTTTGGTAGTCACTAGTTTCAGCACCATTCATGTTCTGATTATGGGAGAATATTACATGATACATCAAAATAATCCTAAAACTTATCAGTTTTAATGTCACCAATTTAAAACGATTACGATATTTAGTTTTTTTGTAAATCAATCCTAAAAATAGCTATTTTTGAGTCATTTATTTACTTATTTTTAGGCAACAAAAACTTGTACTACCTAAAATTAAAGTCCGTACATTCTGCATTCAATTAGCTCAACATTCATTTAAAAAAATGTTCATGATATATAACGATTACCTTTTTATGTTGGAAATAGAAATATAGGTCTATAAAGGCACTCTAGAAATTGGCTGGACAGAGTCTGTCTCACTCTAGTAAACTGCAACCTCAATAGTGTGTGCAAGCGAGTTCACTTTGAATACTGTTGTTGCTTAATGCAGCAACAACAATATGCCATACGTTCACATCAGTGGCGCAGATAGCTATTTGCGATGCATGGGGATTTAAGATAGTATTTTGTTTCATACATTTATTTTTCTAAAGTTATACAAAAACAAGTACAAATAATGATGATGTGTACATCGTAGCACTTTCCCATTCAAACAATTGATTACTAACATACTAAACGTATTCCACTTGTTAATTGGTTAAAGACCAATTCCCATTAAATCAGCGTTTTATACGCGTGGCGCATGAAGTAAAATTTCGAGTTTAGAAAAGCCTAATTTGGCTCGGTCGCTCCGCTTCGCTACGCGCCCGAGCCAAATTTTCAGGCTTTTCTAAACTCGAAATTTTACTTCATGCTTAGTCTAGGAGTGGAAACAGTCGTCAGACGACCAATCATATACTTTATTGGTGTTACTTTATTGTAAAATATATGACTAAAATAAATAGAGTTGATGTTTTAGTCAACTTTTGGCGTATGGGATTTTCTTTCCAGTTTGACTAACTTTTAGTTTGATAACGTTGATAACGTTTAGTTTTGATAACGTTGAAATTGTAATGGTTACTAATAGACTAGATAATGTTAGTAAAACCAGGCGAAATATTACATTTTTTATGACTAATTAGTGAAAGTAACTAAATTAATTAGATTGAATTAAAATCTAAGGATTTCAAAGTAATTCAAAAGCATATTGAATTTTCATAAAATTACCAAATATATTCATAAATATTAATTATGACTTACAATTAAAGTAGAGGCGCCTAATCTCATTATTGATAATTTTAAAGTTGCTTCGCACTTCTCACGTTCAATCTATAAACATGGAGGGGTAATGCAGCTAATCAAAAACTAATATGATCACGCGCAAATTGATTCCACTAATACTCTGTCTGAAGAGAAAATATGTGAAATAGCCGCATTACGTATTCCTAAACACAATTATGTGGTAATTACAATATATCGCTCGCCTGACGGTGATTTTAATCGTTTTTTATGTATTCTAGGGAATCTATTAGATAACATTCACACAAAAAGTAATATCATTATAGGAGGTGATTTCAACGTTAAATTTAATAGTGATGACCAGCGAGCCCTGCAAGTTTGTGATATCTTTGCTTCATACGGCCTATCTAGCCTGATTACGTTCTCCACAAGAAACAACAATTGTTTGGATAATGTTTTCTCGAACATAAACCAAAATCTCATAAAAGCTTACCCAATTGATCCAGGACTCTCCGATCATATCGGAATTCATACTCAGGTTGAGACGAAACAAAAGGATCATGTAAAGGAAAAATTCCGTAGGGTAAGACCATATACTCAAATAGGTAGGTTCAACTTATATAAACAACTAGATTCAACAGACTTTAATTTCATTCAATGTAATAATACTGACCTAGATTCAAAATTCTCAAATTTATTAAATATTATTTGTAACTGCATGGAAAACTGCTTTCCGGAAAAAAATGTAACTGTATTCAACCGGTCTAAAATGTCAATAAAATGGTTTAATAATGAATTAAAGCAAATGAGAGACACACTTATGCTGCTGAGAGAAGCAAGTACAAGATGCCCTGAGGTAAAATTGAATTATATTAACTATAAAAGATCTTATCAACAGGTCATTAAATCTGCAAAAATAACTGCAAATGATACTTATATAAAGCAAGCCCCCAATAAACCAGCAGCTATGTGGGCACTTGTGCAAAACAAAAACAATAGTAAGAACCATACTGACAATGCGTGTAACATATCGGCTGATGATTTCAACTCATATTTTAGCACCGTTGCCAATAAACTAACCGATGCACTTCCAAGCTCAAACTCTAAACCATTTGATTCATTATTGAATATAGGTACAAATAATAATTTTCCATATTTTGAATTCAAAGAGGTGAGTCCCAACGTGGTAAGGAGTGTAGTACAAAATCTCAAAAATTCCCATGCAAGGGATATCTATGGTATTTCGACTTCTATCTTAAAAAATATCATAGATACCATCATTAGTCCGTTTACTGTGCTAATCAATTCTTGCATAACGCATGGCTCCTTCCCTAGCCCTCTCAAAATAGGATGCGTACTGCCTGTATTTAAGAAAGGAGATAGTAACGAAACGAACAATTATAGACCAATATCTCGGCTGCCTATCTTCTCAAAAGTGATTGAAAAAATATTGTATAACCAACTCATTCTCTTTCTAGAGACCAATAACATTCTCAGCAACAGTCAGTTTGGCTTCCGGAGGGGTTTTTCGACGGAGGACGCAATTCTGGCCCTTACACATAAAATTTCAGAAGGCTTTGACCAAGGTTTGGATACTGTCGCTTCCCTATTGGACTTGAGTAAGGCTTTTGATTGCGTCGACAGTGGGATCCTCCTCCGGAAGCTTTACTGCTACAATATTAAGCCATTGAGCTGTCGATTATTGAATTCTTTTATGAGCGATAGACGGCAGAGAGTATTAATTAATGACATCTTGTCAAGTGAATCCCAAATAACACTTGGTGTGCCGCAAGGGTCTGTTCTCGGGCCTCTGCTTTTTATATTATATATAAATGACCTGCCATCACAGCTAAAAAATGTAATCAATATAGACTCCATTTTGTATGTTGATGACATCACTCTCACGCATCAATCTAAGATGATTAAAACGAGCATGCCAAATATAGAGGAATCGGTGTCACAAGCTTCAGAATGGCTTGTTACTAACAAATTAACATTGAATAAAAGTAAGTCCGTGAACATGCCCTTCTCTCTAAAATCACGGGAGAGCAAAAACTGTAAATTCCTTGGTGTACACGTGGATTCCCAGCTGAACTGGCGTAGGCACACAGAGCTTCTATCATCTAAATTGAGTAGCACAGTCTACTTGCTAAGACAACTTACTAACTCCTTACCACAAGCCGCTCTAAAAACAGCATATTTCGGATATTTCCAGTCTCACTTAACCTACGGAATACTGGCATGGAGTCACTCTTCTGCCCTCATGAATCTATTCAGGATACAGCGCAGGGCTGTAAGGAGTGATTGCATGTCTAGCCTATAGAGCTGAATGCAAGGAGGCCTTTATTAATTTAAAAATCTTAACACTACCGAGTGCCTATATGCTTAAATGCATCAATTATGTTCGAGGAAACTTATCTAAATATGTTACGCATGTAAAGATACATGACCACTGCACTAGACAAAGACACAACCTCTATCCGGCACGTATGCGCTTATCTAAATCATTAAATGGTGTCAACCACTATGGGCCTAAATTATACAATGCCCTGCCCAATCATATAAAATCACTACCATACAAAAGCTTCAAAAAAGCTACACGGAATTATTTTCTAGCAAAAGCTTTTTTCTCCATAGATGATTGCTTATCTAATAGATTCCTAGATTTTAATGTGTTAAATGTTCAAACTATGTAATTTTAACGTGTTCTAAATCTTTGTGTATTTTTTATTGTTTTGACGACGGGGTACTATTTTTAAATACCAAACTAATATATTTTTATTGATTTGTTATATATAATTGTATGTTTGTTACTCCTACGTCTTTAATTACTTCAATGTGGCTTATGTAAACCTTTTGTTTTATCATGCAATAAATGATTTGATTTGATTTGATTTGATTTGATAAACTACGCAAGATACTGATTATTAAACTATATGCATTTTTAAGGTTAGTTTGTGATTTTAAAACGATTCAACACCGCATTTTTTAAATCAAAATAAATAAACATTAAATTTGGCTTAAAATTACAGAAATAACCCAATCCTACATCCTTAAAAAATATACAAGTAGGTGAACGATCAGCTCTTAGAATACTAACAAAAATTAGGCATCCAGATAATCCACTCCATAACCCTTCTAATGCCCTCCTATATCAACGTACCCAGTTAATGCCAATTGAAGAACGCATCACACATCTAATTACAAAATTCGCCACCGACCCACACATCGTAGACACCCTAAATCACCTATGCCTTTCCCGCAATCCCAATCAAAATCCTAAATTCAAGCATCCAGCAAATACCATCTATCAGTACATCTCATCTCATCAATAACATTAACTAAAACATCAATGTTAGCAGACTACGGGCTGAAAAACCTCTGGTCGATAGCCCTTCAAAGATCAAGATCAAATTTTAAGATGTATACATTTCATTCCATATTGTAAACAATTATTTTGTACTGATCTTTAATAAAGATTATTTGATATATTACAGAAACAAGTAAGTATTATAGGTAAATTATTGGCAGAATATTGTTACAAAATTTTTTTGTTACAATATTTTTTACAATATATTTTTGACGATCGGCCTTTTTTTAATACTTACCATAACTGTATCCAGGACGGTAGGCTATGTTTACAAGTTGTTATGAATTACAAACCGGAAAATAGAACTTAAGTTTCATTTACCGTTTAGGGAAGGGTAAATAAAACCTAACATCCATTGCAACTGATAAAAACAACTCAATCAGAATTGAAAGGAGTCAAATTTCAGTAATCAAGTTTGACAAAACGTCAGTGACATATTCACAATACTTGCGAAGAAATATTGTCTGTTTTCTCCGGTCGCGCAAAAAACATTATAAGCATTTCGAACAGTAAGTACAATACCGGTTTCACACAATAATTGGTTTCCATTTCTTTGAAATTAGCGACCCCCAAAAATGTTTCAAACCAACCCACGGTTTGCAAACCACTGGGTATATATGTAGGTAAATGTTGCGGATCTATTTGTGAATAGATAATATGTTCGGTTAAGATTGTTGAAATGATATAAACAAAATTGTACATAATATTATTTCATGCTTAGAATTAACTGAAATGTGAGTGTTAACCAGAACCCACTTATTTTACATACTACTAAAATAAAACTGGGCAAAAATGAAGGACAATTGGACTATATTGGTGTACCTTTTGTCGCAATGAAAAAACAAAATAATAAACTCCAGATCTTTAGAAATACAACATATTTTGATGCTAAAACTTAATAAAACACTTTATGTGCTTAGGTTTCACTTTCTCCAAAAAACAACAATGTTTAAAATGACAGTTTCCTATAGAAAAATCAAGAAAATATAAAAAATTATGGCTTGACAAATAAATTACGATTACTGTCAACGTATTTATATTTTGTCTCAGAATTAAAAGGAGCACAACAACCTTTCCGGTCTATACAGCCAAAATGTAAGCAATTATTTTGATGAGTGTGGAGATGTAATACAGAAATACATATTTTTAACACACTGCTAACGCTGTTTAAACACACGATGTGTAAATAGGCACAAACCGCCACTTGATAAATTAACGCCAGTTTCGATTTTTATATTAATTATCAATGTTAAAATTTCAGTGAAAAATCACCAGGTATAATAAATACATTTTACTGAACCACCTGTATAAGTTATTGAATTCTGAGATATTAATGTGGGGTTAGCATTCATGAAGCCATCATTTAGACCAGTGGTCTCCAAACTACGGCCCGCGGGCCAAATCCGGCCCGCGACTTGCATGAATCCGGCCCGCGATTGTTTGTATTTTTTTTTGTAAATGTCATATTTTGAAATATTGTAACAATTGTTCCTTAAATTTTGCATAATTTTATAAAATTAATCGGATCTTGGCAGACTTTATTATGTAGAATTGTATTTGTGGCCCGCGAAGAAGATAGTTTGGAGACCCAGGATTTAGACAATTATATTATGCAAATATCAGTTTTTGTATTTCCAAAAGTTATAATTCTTATAATGATAAACTGTAATCATCTGTAGAAGTAATGTATAACTATTTAAAATAACAACAAAATATGATTTAATCAATTTAAATAATTTATTAAAGAATTTTTGTTTCGCCAAACCATAAACTATACCTTTCAGGATCACTTTCAGAATCTGTTTCGTCTGTAAATGTAATAATAATCGGTGGAAGGTTGTTTACCAAAGTTCTCCTAGTCTTCTTTTATTATTTTCTTGTACAATCTCTGCAATATCTGCAAATTGATTTAATTCAGTATTGAAAATAATGATTTGAAAATAAATACATAAAACTTTCATCAAATATCCGAGAAGTTCTTTCACAAAGCTCTTTCTTGTTTAAATTCTTGTTTTAAGCTATGAAGTCTTCAGTGTATCTGACCACTGGTGTTTTTCCCTGAGGGATAAAACCACCCAAGGTTTTTAATTATTTGCCAAGACTTCGTTCATTTCAGACATTTTGATGAGAATGAAGAGCTTCAATTTCAAAATTCAAATGTCAATGTCACTAAGATATTTAGGACTAACTACCAACATTTACCAAAATCCCTATTCTAAAATATTATATTTGGCAACACAAGAATAATTTAAGAATGAATATAATATGTCCAATTAAAAAAAAAACCTGTAGAGTGCCATGATTTAATCTTCTTTTAAATTTAAGTTGGCTACGCGCTTTAGGAATTAACATGTAAAACGTCAGGCATAATAATTATAATGTATAATTTCAGAGTTGCCAACCTACAATATTTTCCATGGCACTTTATAGGTTTTTTTTTTAATTAAACATACGTTATATAAATCAAATCGACATTGGATCTTTATGCTTCAGTTTGAATTTGCCTTTTCGGCTGCCAGGTCCGTAATTTAATCAGCTAATTTTTGTTGTGGTACTTATATTTTTAAGACAAACTATAGTTTATCTACAGTTAAAACTTTCTCTGACAAAAAAATCAACGAAATGTCCAATATGACTGCTATACAATAATAATTTAAAATAACTGTTAAATGTAATGGTTACAAAAATTAACATAAAAAGGATTTTCACTACTTTTTTTATATCTTATCACTTTTTGACATTTATTGCCGTGGACATTTAAGTTGTAACGTTGACGCACTTACCAGTTCTGCCCGATGTCATTTAATAATCGCCGGCCGACCTGCTCAATGAAGATGGGGTGGTTCGGATTTTATTTTATTTTATTTTTGGGCGCCACGTGATTTTATTACGACGATTATCAACAGAACAAATGAAAATCACGAAAATTATTAATTAACCAACAATGGAAAGACCACTCAAGAAAATACTTATTTTTCCCAACAAAAATAATAATATAATTTATTCTTCCCCAAATCATATCACCATAATAACAAGCCAATTAAAATTGCTAGTAAATTAAAAAAAAAAAACGAAAGTTAATTAATTTCAACATCAAAAAAAAGATTAAGACTTGTACTATAGAGTTCACTAGAATATTTTGTCTAATTCTTAAATGTACGTAACCAAAAAAATATATATATAAATAACCGTCCGTTAGCGCTAAGGGATGTTAGTTTGAGTTTGGTTTAATCGCATAGAGAATTAATTCAGTTACTTTTTTTTAAATTACCACTCTATAAGCACGCAGTCGTACAATTACTTGTTACGCCACTGCATTAATTTTATCATATTTAATATTAAATAGAAAAAAAAATAAATAAAAAAAAACAACTACGCATTTCAATTATACGTTCAACACACACAAAAAAAAAAACAATTTGTATTTGCGCTTATCTGTGTTTGATGCACTCCCTGACTACTCCAACAACTCCTCCACTCTCTAAAACGACTTTCAGCACACGAATCCAAAAAGAACATCAACCCACAATAAACACGTCTTCATCCAATTGGAATCCAGAAAATCCAGAAACTCGACCTCTCATCGATCTCTTCCTTCTAATCTCAATTTTCCAATTAAGCAATCCAATATGGATGGAAAGGAAACATAGATACTCCGAAATCAATAAATTATTGAAAATTCGGAACTAAAATAGAGAACCTAAAAATACCGGTTTCAATAATTTTGAAATTACTTAAGTTGTAGTTTTCCTCCGTTTTTTTTCCCTTTTTTCCTATTCACAGCAATAAATAATCGAACATAGTAAATCAATCAATTATAATAAAATTGATGAAGATGAGCATTACGAAACATACCTGCGATAGTGGGCGGTTCTATAAGAATACTTGGATTGGGTGTTGATAAAAGATTTCCAACAAGATTTAACAAAATGTCGGATCCCTCGATGATGTTGGAATCGATTAACATCTAAGGTGCCACAAGTAATCCACCGAAGTGATATGCGTATTTGTATCACACCACAAATAACGCAGAAGTTATGAATCTAATTTTTACTTTAAATCCGATATAAAAATCGATATTTAAATAGCAAAACTCGCTCTATTTAAATTTGTAAAAAAATATATGATTCACGTTCACCATTAGAATTGAAAATCTAATCAGTCCGTTGAGGACGATCTGCGCGAACCCCGAAATCACAGATGCGCGGTCAGGTGTGCAAGAAAAAGACGCGCGCTCATCCAATGCACGATTAATTCAAAAATAGAATTCAATTAGCGTATGCTAATAAAATTGCAGATAACAAAACCTTATAAAATAAATTCACAAAACCTTAAGCCAATTTTATACCGTTACAATGTTAATCGCAACGGATGACGCTAAGTTGGACAAACTTAGTCAAATAATTACTTATGACTATTAATTATTTCAGTAGGTAGTTAATAACAAATAATGAACCACTAATTATTTTTAAAGAGAATCGTTTATTAACGGTGTACAGCTGTACGTTTTCGAATGCTTAACATTAATTTTTAAATACAAGCCCCTTTTTAGTGAAAATAAAATTAACCATGATTATGACACAAGACACAGAGCCAATTACATAATTCCAAAACATAGATTAACAGCTTCTGAAAAAAATGTAAACTATAATTGCATAAAACTTTTTAATTAACTACCTGAAAATATTACAGTTATACAAAATAATAAAAAATATAAAATAGCATTATTTGATTTCCTCTGCGAAAAAGAACTGTACAGCATAAATGAATATTATAACTAATATGTATTTTTCACCCCCTCTTGACGCCTTTCTTCTTCACATTGCATGATTGTAACATTATTATTGTAATGTATGTTAGAAGAAATAAATATGAATTATTATTATTATTGTTATTAATAGGAAAATAAATTCATGACTAATGACAAAAAAATAGTCATTAGTCATGAGGTCATGACTAGCATATTCAAGACAGAAAAAGTGCCTAAGTCGGTGAATTTTGTTGTTTAAATTTTATTTGTAGGGTTTATGTATTTTTAAATGTGGCTAGACTTTTATAATTAAAATAACTTTTGAGGTGCAAAATTGCAAATATTCTGTTAAATATTACAATAGGTCTTCAGCATAAAATAACAAGTTTATTTGTGTCTTGTCGGTGTAATTCGGTTTAAACTTAAAACGATAAACTACCTGGCTGGTGAGGTGGGTGGCTAAATTTTATGTGCCATCCGGCAAATTGCAAGAAACCCATCTGCGCGTTTGAAAACAGGTGCACACACTCGCCTTCCCTCTTAATACCCTTATCAGAACAAAATGTCTGCTCCACAATTCCGGCTTAAATCGCACCGCCGCGCGCTGTAGAGTGATAAAATGTGTAACACAATACCCGCCATTCAAACGCTCATTCTGCGAGCCCCGAGCTTTTGCGCTCCAAAAACGGGAATCTGGAGCAACAAGTGTGCCAGTTTAATCCAATCGGGGTGAAAGCGCGCACTTTCTTTAATTAACTAATGTCTGCCTGCCAAGAGGTGAGGAACGAACAAAACGAGGGAAGAGTTTTAATTGAAATACGGTGAATGTTCTGGAATGTGGTTTGAGGTTATTTTGTAACTAGATATTTATTTATTTATTTATACATATAGACGGTCAAGCCTTTTTGAAGATAAAATACAGATTTTTAAAATGTTACAATTAAAACAAATATAAACATAAAATAAAATAAAAACACCTACATACTAAATACAATAAATAAAATACAATATCAGGGATGAAAAACATACACAAGGATATTAAAGGATAAATTAAAAACACTTGGTTTGTTTCACTATTTGTTTCTGTTTACTCGACTGGTCTCGCTTTTTACGGCATTATCAAAAGTGTTTTTAATTTATCCTTTAATATTATTTCAAAATGTTTCACCAAGTGATAAATGAGAAAGTTATTTAAGAAATAACCATCATATTTTCGTTACGCAGAATTAAATTAGATGTGGCTAAAGTATACATATCCCGATGTCAGAGCTGGGCAGGATTCGAATCATTCAGGATTCGAATCCTTTTAGAGGATTCAAAAGAGGCATTTGAATACTTTAGTTCAACTGGATTCGTTATCCGGATTCGTTACATTTTTATATGAGGATTCGTATTCGAATCCAAATGTGAGTGATTCGATTCCTAATAAAAGGATTCGAATATTTATAAAAGGATTCGAATACTTACAAAAGGATTTGATACATCAAAAATTACTAGAATTATTTGTAAAGTTTAACACGAAAAATGTCTTTTGTGAGTTTTTAAATTTCTCGTTAAATCAGTGTTTTATACGCGTGGCGCATGAAGTAAAATTTCGAGTTTAGAAAAGCCCAGAAAATTTGTCTCGGGTCGCTGCGCGACCCTCGACAAATTTTCACGGGGCTTTTCTAAACTCGAAATTTTACTTCATGCTTAGTCTGGGAGTGGAAACGCTCGTTCGAAACTTCAAACTTAATGCTTTGATAAGAACATTAAATGACAGAAAATGTTTTTTAAGATAATAATCCAGTTTTCAAAATTTTATTTAATATTATTTGAAGTAAAACTGACATGGTAGCCACAATCTGAAATGTTAAATTTTTTCGACATTTTCCCGATTCAAGATTTTTTTCCCTGGCCTTTTTATATAACTTTCTTTAATAGGAAACCCCAATTTTGTTAAATTGTTTTCATTGTTTTTGTCAACATTTAAGTTCATTTTATAAATTTTTACGTGTTTTGTAATTTCCTGCTGATTTTGACAAATTCAATAATATCATATGGCTTTTCTGTTAGTGTTATATTCAATTTGAATACAATTCCATGACTTTTCTCTGACCTTTTCGGTTTTTATGATATTCAGTGAATTTTTTATTTACCTAATTTTCAAGCATTCGTCGATTTTATAATATAGTTCAATTTGAAGTTTTAAACGGGTGTTTCCACTCCCAGGCCAAGCATGAAGTAAAATTTCGAGTTTAGAAAAGCCCCGTGAAAATTTGTCGAGGGTCGCGCAGCGACCCGAGACAAATTTTCGGGCTTTTCTAAACTCGAAATTTTACTTCATGCGCCACGCGTACAAAACACTGATTTGAAGTGAAGTTCAGAAACACACAAATACATTTTTAATCAGAGTAACAGGGAGTCAGATATTTAGTCTGTTATCAACGATGTTCAGTTTTATTAATAAATAATTAGCTTTTGAATATTTTTGTTAAAACTACTGGTAACGATATTTATATACTAATGGTTGCAAAAAAATAATAAAATAAAATTTATTCTTAAAGGATTTGTATTCGTGATTCGAATCTTTGATTCGAATCATATTTATCTCTTACGAATCCTTTATTCGAGTATTCGTGATTTGAATCATATTAGATGATTCGGATTCGTGATTCGAATCTTTTTTACGAGGATTCGTCCCAGCTCTGCCCGATGTATACGTTGTAAATCTTCAAGCATTTATTAAATTTATAAAAGCGTTTAATTGAAAGATTCTAACGAGTGCGTCCAATCTTTAATTAGGCATGAAGTAACATCTTGTTTAAAATAACCTGGAAATTTGGTTTGGTAGCGTAGTT
The DNA here is from genome assembly GCA_932526585.2 of Philonthus cognatus. Taxonomy (NCBI): domain Eukaryota; kingdom Metazoa; phylum Arthropoda; class Insecta; order Coleoptera; family Staphylinidae; genus Philonthus; species Philonthus cognatus. The sequence goes on from OW052244.1 coordinate 100,047,865, forward strand.
TTTTTTAAACATTGCAATTAAATCACCTACAGATTTTAACAACAATAATCCCTAGCCAGCCATATAGATAAAACACAATCTGATACCATACACATACAACATTACACCCTAAACAAGGTCGACATAATAAAATCCAAGGTGCACGCAATCAACAGGTCCTCGACGTCCTTGAACCCTTCACGAATTTCATAATCCCCAAAACTAAAACCGACAGGAGCTAGGAGTTTTACATTTTACACGAAACGGTATATTTAGAGTCGACTCGAAATGATAATGGAGTAAAAGTAATCCTTATTATACGTGGCTGAGGTCAAGTACAGTTCAGTGCACAGCGGAAGTGAAGCGAGGGGGGATGATGGGCGTGGGTGGGCACACGCAACAGGCTGCCCGCAAGGATCAATAACTGTGCCTGAAATATATATCAAGAAAAAAAAAAGTGCGAATTGGCCACGCACAACTTGGTAAATGTATACAGGGATAATGATGGATTAGGCGTGGAAAAACATCTCATCAATAAACAATAAAAAGGAGATTGTGTGGATTTTTTCGTTTGTTGTTTTGGTGCATTTTCACTCCAATAAACAAACAGACAATTTAAGCTCTTTGTTTGTTGGCATCAAAATGTGTTGATAATAAATTTATCAGCGAAAATGTTAGGCGATTATATAGAGGAGATTATTGTAGGTAAATATTAGTAGATAAATAGAACTTTTTAGAAAACTATTTAATCATGCAGAGCCGTACTAAAGGGTATTCAAATAATTACTTTCTGCATACATTTTATTATAACAAAAATAATGTTTTTTTTATGAGGCAGGGCCTCTACCCACTACCCTACCGGGGTCCCCAAAGTCAACTTTCAACAAATATAAAAGATTGATTTGACTTAGCGTGTAGCTACACTTGTTTAATTTGATTTCCAGTCAAATTGTCTTCTATTTCCATCAATTGATCGATAATAGAGTGAATTGTCTCAAATGCGATCAAGTCTATTTGTGACTGAACGGTATTTGGTCGGTGTCAATTTAAATACTAGCGAATTTCAATTCTCCTATCGATAATTAGATTCCGAATGGAATGGACAAATCGAAAAACGGATTACAAGCGAACGCAATCCTCAAGTCCCAGTTTCCCCGTCAGATTAGGGAGGACTCGATGGAAATTTGAAAGGGCTTGTCTGTACATCAACGCCCGACTGAAAAATAAATAGACTACTGGATTGTAATCTGACGTTAATCATAGTATTGATTATTGATTCGTGAATATTTCGCATTTATTTTACCGAATTTTTAATACTACAAGAATTCGATTTTTTTTTGTTTGTTTTATTGGCTTTAAGACCATTATAATACCATATGAGCGAAAAGTTTTATCCTCTAGCATGCTATGACTTTTGTTTGCATTTAAATGTAAGTTGGTACCACTGACAAATCCGCTTGATCTGACGTGGTCCGACATTTGAAGCGCTACGATAAGGTTATGTATGTATGTATTTTGTATACAAAATATTGACAGTGACAATTGCAGTGAGAATTATTATTGTTTTCAATAATTTGTTACCAACATGACATTTTTTTAAATAATGTAATAGCCTTCTAGAGGATATAATTTTAGTTGTTAATAGTCGAAAACTATTTGATTAGGGCACAGGTCGAAGAATTTGCAATGGAATGCGAGTGCACAAGATGAAGGGTTTTAATAATTCTTAGGGCATCTCTCGAGGGACACAGATTCAACTAATGTGTTCCGCAAATAATTAAATTCTGATAGTTTCCTCAGTACATACAAGATAATATTTACTAACAGAACATTTTACACTAAATATAATCTTGAACAAAAATTGTTAGAAAATTGTTAATGGAGTTTAACTTTGAATCGTCAGCAACAAAATTAATTTTTAAGATATTAATTCAAATAAAATTAAAAGTAACGTAAAAGGCTCCTATATTTTGTTAACATATAACATCGACTAACTTTAATTATGATACAAAAAGTTAAAGAATGAAATAAGCATATTGTGTTGTGACCATTCATTCATATACAAAGTGGCACGAAAGTAATGACACCATGTTCTAGATCTATATTTTTTTTTCTAAATGAAAACAATTGCATCTATTTGTGGATTATGTCTTTTTGATTCTTCACAATTTTTTCTGTCAAGTCGAGAAAATAATATCGGTCAAGTAAGCGCCGCCAGAGTTGATGGAGAGTAGGGCTCGTTTTTCTGAGTATTTTCCATCACTTTTGCCTATAGATTTGCCACTTCTTTTTTAATGTTTATTTTTAGAGCCTGTAAAGTCTACGGATCGTTCGCATAGACGCTTGACTTTGCAATATCCCAAAGAAAGAAATCGGAAACGGTCAAATCGGTTGATCTTGGGGCAAATGCAAATCGCCAAAACGAGCGTTTCCAGGCTGCACAATCTGGCCTGGGAACGCTTTCTTGAGGAGTGTAGCGTGTTCTAGAGAAATATAGGGCTGCATTGTTTGTTGGTGTGTATTTTACATCTGTCAATTTCACAAATATCAAAATCCCGATGACATAAAATAACAATTGGCTTTTCCAAACATTGCATCGCATTCAATCACTTCTTTAAGGGCGAGTATTTTTATAATTATTTCAAAAAATCGATTTTTTTTATTACATAAATCTAATGCCACATGTCTGAAGAATATTTGGTTAAAATTATATGACGGTCCGTGCATTAGTTCCGTCGCTATACGGCTTTCAATGAACCATTGTCCTGAGACAATTAGCAGCTTTTAACAGCATGATTTTTAGAGCAATAAACATACCATTATCCAAAGAAAATAGGGAAAAGGAATTTAGTTTAATCAAGAACATAGGCATTTCATTAAATTACAGCATTGACACAATCAATAGATTAATTAACAAACAAATTAGGAATCATAAAATTATTTCAAATTCCACATTAACCAACTCAAAGGAAGCCGCCCCAAAAAAGTATGCTAGATTCGTGTACCACCCAGCAACTTGTATGAAAATTGGTGGTTTATTGAATAAATTCAACCTTTCTCCTGCATTTTATGTCAACACAAAATTAAAATGTTTACTTGGCAACACATTCACTAAAACAAACCACCTAGAAAAATCCGGAATTTACTCAATAAACTGCAACAATTGCAATAAAATATACGTAGGTCAAACACAACGTAACATATTAAAAAGATTTAAAGAACACCAGTATTATTTTAAAATTCAAAACCCGGACAAATCAGCAGTTGCACACCATTCAATTGAAACAGGACACACATTCTCGGTAAACAATATTAAACTTTTAAAGCAATCAAGTCATCGTAGATTAAATATGCTTGAATCCATTGAAATGTATAAAAATAAAAATGTTTTGCTGAATTTCGATCTTAGTCCCTTAGTTAATCCATTATTAGATTTGTTACCCAAAAATAATCCTTCAGTGAATGTAATCCTACCGACCAACTTTCCGATCCATAAGCCGCCCGCGCCGTCCCATCCCGCAGATAATGTAATGACACCGACACCCATCTAGAACCTTTAGCCGCTAACAATAGGTTTAATTACTTTTTGGTTTTTCCGATATCCCGTCAACTATATATACCGCGCACATAGTTTTAAGAATGTAGTTTGTTATTGATAATGAGCACCTTGTGTCTCGAAATGTACATCTAACATAAAAATAAAAAGTGAAGTAAGGAATAACAGTCTTTCTATTTGTGATTAATCACTTCACGTAAACTCGAAACAATACAGTCATTGTCCTGAGCGCGGACCGGCCGCTCAGGTAGCAATTCGGCCGCGCGCCCTGCAACGTGTTTGTATACCGACCAAAGGTGATTTTTTTCTTCCGATAGGACATTGAGTTCGAGGAAGAAGAAGGACTATTGTATGGAGCTGGAATCGCGGATTAATTGTAAGTTAACTTCATTTTAATGTTTTCAAATTCGACCTGAAATTCTTGTTCAGTGACCCCGAAAACCCTTATATTTATAATTTTATTAACATTGATGAAGATTTTCAATTTTTGGTCCGCCATATTGGATCCGCCATATTTATTTTTCAAATCCGACCGCGAATTCGTGTTCAGCGACCCCAAAAACCTATAAATTACTTCGTGCTTGGTCACATTGATCGAGCTAATCGAATTGAACACGGAAAAACAGTTGTCAAACTTCAAACGCGTTTATCTCGAAACAAGATTTTTCAAATCTGCGGGAATTCTAGCTTGCGAACCGTTCAACCAATCGACTTCTAGTTTTGACTGCATAAAAGGAAATTGAATTTATGGGCATCTGAACCTTTAAAATCGCAACATTTGGATGACTAACGATTTTTAACGGCATCCCAAAGTTGAAAAAATCATGCGAAAATTCGTACCTATTTTTCAAACGGCCGTCATTTTGTTTCTATAAGGAATTTTTTCATGTTTCTTAGGTTCAGATGCCTCCTTGGAGTATAAACTTTACTTATTTTTTGGTTTCATGCTTCTAGGTGACGTATTGCGGCTTCTATCCATCCCGCAGATAACAAATATTTTCAAAACATGACTTCTCGGAACCGCCATTATGGACGCCATTTTAAATTATTATACTTCGAAAAAATTCCATTTTGTAGACAAGAGATGAATAAACATTGTGCCAAAAACCGCAAGTGTCTAAATCTTTTCAGTTTCCCCAAAAAAATTGCCAAACATCAGGTAGTTTTGGCACAAATATAAAAATACTCCCCCTTAATTCGCATAATTTTAAGATTTTCCATTCAGGTAATATAGGATACACACTAACTCTAAAAGAAGGCCTGGAGATTAACAGGGCCATAAAAATAGGGAAAAACATAGTAAACGACAACGAGGAGATTTGGAATTCCCAAATTTCGACGTTCCTTATTACCTGAAACAAAAATATGTATATATACCTAGACAATAATTTTTTCTGTACATTCCTTTGAAAATGGTGTAACAAACCGAAACTAGTCGGAGTAAAGTTTTAATTTGTAAAACAATACCAAGTGATTTTAATTTAAATAACTTTACATATTCTAATATGTTTCACCAAGTGCCTTTAATTAATTAAAGAAAATAAATCTCTATTTGCAAAAATTAGATCATCTTCTGATAGGGTCATTACTTTTACGCCACCTTGTACATGTAGTACTTTTTTCAAATCAGTTTGTTTGTTTCAGATGTTTTTAAAACCAAACCCGTTTATTTAGAAAATATAACTGTGTTGTTTTTTGTACGCAACATTTTAGTTAATATAACTTTCTTGTTTTTCATTCTTGATAATGGCATTAAGCCGAAACTAGTAGAAAATAAAATACATATAAGTGAAACAAAACCAAGTGAATTTAATTTACAAACCATTATAACTTTCTTGTTTTTATCGACAGGTATTTCCCGATTTTTCCGTTTTCTAAAATTATTACCGCTATTATCCTTCAACAAAGGGTAAAAAATAAACTACGCTGTAGTTTCTAAGCGATCCATATCAATAATTCATAAACACAATGGGATCTAAGCAGCTGTTCACTTTCCAAAAATGGTATCGCATGCAAGAAGACTCTAATAACAAATTAGTAAACGAGTTAAACTTAAATTAAATTCTGTGCGTAAAAGTGACAATTATTTAACTGAATTTATGTATTTAAACATTACACGTATCGATTCGCTTTGGTATAGCGGAAGGTCACAAAGGAAATTGAATACATTCATTTTCAATATGAAAATCAATAAAGAGATAATAAGTAAGTATTCATTGGATTGGTTGTACAATACAAGCTTCCTTTCAGGGACGGCTAGTCCGTGAGGGCTGCGGGGCTGGAGCTCTCTCCCTGTGTAAATTGAAATAAAATGAAAGATAAATATTTTAGGTAAATTCTACCTTATTTCCTTCTAGTTATTAATTTTCCTTTAGAAATATATTTTTGTAGAAATGGACGGAGAAAAAAATTAGTAAGATATCTACATAGCATACAATAGGACTAGTCTGCAGAACTTTTAAAACGGATGTGTAATTTAGGTACCTATTTAAATTATTCATAGATATAGAGAACTTTTCTTTTATACATATTGTACATATTCTGGTGCATGCGCTGTAAAATTTCAGGCATTCATTGCTTGCAGCGTCCAAATCCAAATTCTGGGTTTACTTATTACAGATGATCACTTTTCCACATACTTAAAATGTTGAAAATATCACTTTGTTATATTGTTTCAATATGTTCTTAATTTCAAACATATCATTATGTTTCGAGAATTTTCTATTTTTTAAATTCTGGTAAATTTAAACATTTTTACTTTAACATTTTTTGATATACTATGCAGAGCTGGGCAGGATTCAAATCATTCAGGATTCGAATCCTGAATTCGAATCCTTTTAGAGCATTCAAAAGAGGCATTCGAATACTTTAGTCAAACTGGATTCGTGATTCGGATTCGTTACATTTTTGTAAGAGGATTTGTATTCGAATCCAAATGCGGGTGATTCGAATCCTCATAAAAGGATTCGACTACGAGCCCTAACAACTATATATTGGGACAAAATAAAATTCATGTATAATACAGGTATTAAACAGTTTATTTCTTTTTTACTTTTTTTAAAATTTAATTCTATGTAATTAGTTAATTAACATCAATGAGGGCCAATCAGCAACACAAAAACAAAATTATTATACTATTCTATTCTATCATCTCTAATTAACAAGGAAAATGTTCATTTTGTGTGGCAACTAAATATTGGGACAATATAAAATAACTGTTAAAAATGAAACAAAATAAGACAAGTAAGCTGTGAAAACAATGCAAAACGAAACGTCAGATTACTTGGTAGTTGCTTTCTTATCGTATCGGATGAATCACTGCTTTTATTGAACAAAATGGTGCGTGGTATCTCTACAAGTTCCAAAATTCGTGAGTTAGTGATTAAAAATTATTGCCGAAATACAACGATACGTGAAATGGCGGATGAACTTAATATTCCTAAAACGACAGTGTGGAATATAATTAAGCATTATGGAAAAACCGGAAATATCCTAGACAAAAAAGGCAAAAGTTCGGGTCGTCCAACATTAGTTTCTGATAGAAACAAGAGATTATTAGTAAAACTATGCAAAAAAGGAAGAAGAAATACTTTAAGGCAAATTACGACTGAATGGAATCACGAAACTGGATTGAATCTGTCAAGGGAATGCTGCCGCCAGTGGATTCATAAATGTGGACTCAAGTTTAATAAGGTTGATCATTGATCATATTATTAAGTATTTTTGATTTTTCTTTATATCTTATTAAATAGTCTTCTCTAACAGTAAATTTCGAAAATATACTTAATGCTTTAACTTCATTATAAAATCTCTGTAAATTATATAAAAAAAACAATTTTGTTACGATCCGAACAATTTGTATTTTTATTTATTTTTTTAAGTGGGAAGGATACGTTAAAGGACCATTTTATTTGATCGTAAAAGTATTCAAATATAGTATCAATATCAGTATTAATTGGTAACAAATTAAAGTAATTATTGCTTAAGAAATAATTTTTAAAATCGTTTATATTTTTGTCCGAGAATTGCCGTTTTTTTATGTACGAGGTCACATTATTATTTTGCTTTTTTATTTTTAAACGTACTGATTGTGCGTAATGGTCCGAAAGACCAGGATCAAAATTATGTTTCCTTAATATAATTTCTTCATTGTTTATGAATATGTAGTCAATAGAAGTTTTTGTAACTAGAGACGTATTTGAATTTGTTTGATATCTAGTGGCATCCTTAATTATTGAGTTTAAGTTGTGGGCCTTTGAGATATCCTTAAGGGAATATGTTGGTTTATTAAATTTAAGTTCATCGATGTTAAAATCGCCACAAATGATGATTGTTTCATATTTGTTTATTATGTTATCTAAAAGTTTATTATATTTGTTTAGGAATAATTCAATCATTTCATTATTATTAGCTGGTGGCCTGTATATTGAGACTATGCACATAATTTTATTAAACGATATACCACAACATTCAATAATTTTTTCAATTCCTAGATTTTCTATATTTCTTAAAGGTTTACAAAGATCTGATATAGTATTTTTTACGAATATTGCAGACCCTCCGTGTAAGCTATTCTTTCTTTGGAAACTCGACAGCATTGAATACCCGTTTAACTTAAAACCATCCAACTGGGCATCCCTTAACCAAGTTTCTGACATACACATTATATCATAATTATATTGAGTACACAGGAGTTCAATTTTATTTATTTTATTGAAAGGACAAGAATCATTATTAGTAGTTGTTCGGTGTCTTCTTCTGATTCCATCGTTGTTTGTAGTTGGTATTTTTTGGGTGATAATTTTTGCGTTGCCGACTTCCTCGAAATAACTGCACATTTATTCCCTCGCACCAGAAGTTTTCATTCAGGACAGTTTGTGCAGGCACGGATATTTTGAAGCTGGAGTGGTAGTCATTTCGTTTCATTTTGGTTACGTAAAATGAACGAGATCGAAGTTTTTTTCTAGATATTCCTTAACACTTTCTAACACATCGATTTTAAAAAATAACAAGTTATGTTTCTCCTCCATTTCAGCTACTAGTTTATACAATAGTTTGTTTTCACTAGTAAGATGTTCGATTTTTGTAATTAGGTCTTTCGTCAAAGAAACATCCTTTTAATTTGTATTAATTATTGTCTGGAATGATGCATTCAATGTGTCGTCCATGTTTGTCGGTTCATTAATCGGTTCACAGCATTTTATGTGTTTATCGTCAATTATTACAATATCACTGTAGTATTTTACGCATCCGCTATGCATCACTGTACTACAGTTTATGCACTTTAGGCCAGAAACCGGTACACTATTACACTTTTTACACTTTTTCACAGCGACAGTCGAACACGCGTCTGTATCGTTCGCCATTTTTTTGATAAAAACATTAAATAACTGAAAATGTTTTTAAAGATAATAATCTCGTTTTTTTTAAATTATAGGTTTGTTGTTACAAGTAAATGTATGACGGACTGAATCTCGTTTTTAAAATTTGGTTTATTATTATTTGAAGTAAAACTTACATGGTAGCCACAATCTATAATGTTTTTCCTGGCCTTTTAATATAACATTCTTCTGTGGGAAACCCATATTTTGTTGAATTGTTTTCATTGTTTTTGTCAATATTTAAGTTGGTTTTATAAATGTTTACGTGTTTTGTAATTTTTATGATGCCTGTTGATTTCGACAAATTTAATAATATCATATGGCTTTTTTGTTAGTGCTTTGGTCAATTTGAATAAAATTCCATGAATTTTCTCTAACTTCCCGGTTTTAATGATATTTACTGAATTTTTTTATAAACGTAATTTTCAGGCATTCGTCGATTTTATAATAGAGTTCAATTTGAAGCTTTAAACGAGTGTTTTCCACTCCCAGACTAAGCATGAAGTAAAATTTCGAGTTTAGAAAAGCCCCGTGAAAATTTGTCGAGGGTCGCGCAGCGACCCGAGACAAATTTTCGGGCTTTTCTAAACTCGAAATTTTACTTCATGCGCCACGCGTACAAAACACTGATTTGAAGTGAAGTTTACAAACACATGAATACATCTGTAATCAGAGTAACAGGGAATCAGATATTTAGTCTGTTATCAACGATGTTTAGTGTTAATAATAAATAATTAGGTTTTGAATATTTTTGCTAAAACAACTGGTAACGATAGTTATATTATAATGGTTGCAAAAAAATTATAAAATCAAATTTCTTCTTAAAGGATTTGTATTCGTGATTCGAAAAAAAAGGATTCGAATCTTTGATTCGTAAGAGATAAACATGATTCGAATCAAAGATTCGAATCATATTTATCTCTTACGAATCCTTTATTCGAGTATTCGTGATTCGAATCATATTACGTGATTCGGATTCGTGATTCGAATCATATTACGTGATTCGGATTCGTGATTCGAATCCTTTTTACGAGGATTCGTCCCAGCTCTGATACTATGTATATGCATATACTTATGCCCGTTTGCACACATGGTTCCACTGACAGAGAATAAGAGCATAAAATTCTAGATAAAGATAATACATTCTATTATTATTATAGAATAGATTCTACGGGCGTCCATGAATAAGTAATAAATTAAATTTGTTATTTGTAAATTATAATTTCAAGAAGTGTTTATATCTCTTCATATAACACCTAATTAAATATCTAATAGAATTTATCGAACCCAGATATCACAAAAGGCAATCATCTCAACAAACGGCGCCGTCCGATTCAGTTCCGGTGGGAGCGTCGCAACGCGCCGCCCATCATCAAGTTTTCTCATTTTCTATTTCCTCTCGGGCTATTAATTACGTATTGATTTTATCTTGAAACGATCGCCTAGCGCTATATGAAAAAATAAAAATAAGCGCAAAGTGGAAAACTGCCGTCCAATAGGTCAGTGTCGTCCAATTTTCCTCGACGCCGGAAAATCGCTCGCCTTGCGCTTAATTTTAGGTCGGACGTTAATTACCGGCAAACTATCGATTGTTTGAATGTTTTACGAGGAGTCGATCACGGAACAGCTTTTAATATTGTATGGAGGATGAAATAATTAAAATCATTGTCTTTGTGGTATCGTTAAAGTTTTAAATGTTAGTTTAATTACTTCATAATTTATGTTATAAGTGAGTAACTTAAAGCAAATTAGCCTATAATGTGATCGATGAGGCCGCTGAAAACAATGGTAAAAGCTTATAAATAGTTTGCGAGTACTTCGATTAGATATATTTTCTGGTTTTCTTATTTTCTCTTTCATTTGATATTCACAAATGTAATTTATACACATTTTCAAGCTAGTATTATTGTTTGTATAAGTAGTATTTAGTTTAATTACTTCATAATTTATATCATAAGCAAGTAAGTTAAAGTAAATAAGCTTATGATGTGATCGATGAGGGCGCTGAAAACAATGGTAAAAGTTATAAGCTTATAGTATGCGAGAACTTCAATTAGATACATTTTCTAGTATTTGTATTTTCTCTTACATTTAATATTCACAAATGTAATTCATACACATTTGTAAACCAGTATTATTGTTTCGGTGATGAATTGATTAAACGACGTATGTAGTAATGAAGCAGTAATTTAACTCGGTAACTGCCACTGGTAAATTAACTGAAATATGCTGTATATTACTAGAAGTACCTGGTAAAAGTGGCAATATTCATGCATCAAATCAAACTGAGTTCTCTATGAAAGATAAATTTAAGTACATGTAAGTAAAACATATTTTTAAAATAATATTTCAATTTCAATTTTAAATTTATTCATGTCATAATATAAATTTTACATTCATCACAGTATATAATTTAAGACTAATAATAATTAGAAAAACAATTAAATTAGATGTAATCTAGATATAGGCATAGGCATCATATCAGTGCATCTTAAAAAGTGTGTCTGGGTGAATGAGATAACATAAAGGAAATAAAATAAAATAAATATAAATTCACATTACTAACATATTAAAACATTGACATTTCTGCAAATCAGATCGAAATGACGCTACATTGCAGAAATTCATCAAAACTATAAAAAGCTTTATGCAGCAGATATTGTTTCACCGTTGATTTAAAGCATTTTAGTGGTAGCTCTCTGGTATGTGTCGAAAGTTTATTAAAGAATTTCACCCCATAGTGATTTGTACCCATTTGCGATCTTGAGAGCCTCAATCTTTCTGGGAGTAAGTTTTCTTTGTGTCGTGTTGCATAACTGTGATGGCTATGTACTGGAAATTCAGCCAGGTTTGTTTTGACATAGCAGAGACATTCTAGTATATAGAGACATATTAAAACACTTAACTTTGTTTTACCACTTTAATTAAAAGTGGTAAAACAAAGTTAAGTGTTTTAATATTATTTTGTAAAGATGTACCACAAAGTGAACGCCAACCAAATCAAAGATTACATATTTTCAACTTTACACTAAATTAATGTTTTATACGCTATAAATCAGTGATTAATACTTCATAAAAACGCAGCAATTTTATTTATAAATTGTTTACATAATCGCATTTTGATTAAAGAGACTAAGTAATAAAATACTACATATTTATAACATTCTTATATTTTAAAATTTTGTTTTAATCAGAGGTTTAATCAACGGTTAGTAGATAATTAGAATTGATCAGTCGGGGTGCAAATGAGCCTTGAAAGAAAGTATCCCTGTATTTAAATTCTAACAAGACAAAATAGAACATTTGCCATCAACCTCACTAGATTTCAAATTCACCACTCGACTTTTATTCAGACAGTGATTTTATTTGCTTTACACGAAATACTCGCGAAAAAGGGGGTGAATCAATTCTCACCCTGTCCTCGATATTTTCCCGGGATGCAACACTTCGTGACCCCGCGAGTTTGCACTACGTGCTGAGGGCGCGAAACGTATCGCAAACTCGAGCAGTAGAGGTTTCAGCCCCGCGCCTCCCCTTCACGGAATAACCCCAAATATCCGGCGGTGTCAAGCTGCCGAGTTACAGACAGCATCGAGAAATCAATGAGAGGTGAAATACGAGCGTATAATATGTACAGAAGATCAGCGTGATTTGTACCAGACTAATAGTACCATATGATTTAAAAGTTATATCCTCTAGAAGGCTATAAAATTATTTCAAAAAACAAGATAAATTCAAATTCAAAACTATTTGAATTCGAAGAAATAAGCTTACGCTTCTTATAGTTTGCACACTTTAAACATAATATATAAAATTACGAAAAAACGATTCGTGAAAATGCAAACAGTGTCTTAATTAATAAGACAATTTAAGACGTTAAATATCCATTGAAACAACTACATCCCGTGCAAATACATCTCCGGGTATTGAATTATACAATGAAATATTTAAAATATTATTTAATTTGATTTGTTACAACGCTCTATTAAAGTATATGCAACGTTTAGGTCAAATTCTCTTCAATATCCGGAGATGTATTTGCACGGGAAGTAGTTGTTTCAATGGATATTTAACGTCTTAAATTGTCTTATTAATTAAGACACTGTTTGCATTTTCACGAATAGTTTTTTCGTAATTTTATATATTATATTTCAAAAAATGTTATGTTGGTAACAAATTATTGAAAACAATAATAATTCTCACTGCAATTGTCACATTCTTTAACTTTTTATATTAAAATTAAAGTTAGTCGATGTTGTATGTTTACAAAATATAGGAGCCTTTTACGTTACTTTTAATTTTATTTAAATTAAAATTTTAAAAATTAATTTTGTTGCTGACGATTCAAGGTTAAACTCCATTAACAATTTTCTAACAATTTTTGTTCAAGATTATATTTAGTATAAAATTGTCTGTTAGTAAATATTATCGTATATGTACCGAGGACACTATCAGGATTTAATTATTTGCGGAATCCTACCGGAACACATTAGTTGATGCTGTCTGTGTCCCTCAGGAGATGCCCTAAGAATCATTAAAACCCTTCATCTTGTGCACTCGCATTCCATTGCAAATTCCTCGACCTGTGCCCTAATCAAATAGTTTTCGACTATTAACAACTAAATTGATCAATTTATATTCAAAGCATACACCCACTTTCAATAAAATTAAAATAATACAAATTCTTTTAAACCTAAATTTATTACAGATGGAAGAAACAAGTAGTTATATATTAAATTATATAATTATCTTCCTTCTGAAATACATTGAGGTATAGATTTTCAAATAAGTTTACAGTTGTATTTGATTTTCTTAAATTGTTTAAATTTGTTTCAGAAGATTTTAAATATAGTTTTCACTTTGATTTTCTTAATAATAATTATTTATTTTAAAAATGTTTTTTTCAGAAAAACACGGCTCGTGGAAAAATTACTTATTATTTATTTACTTATCCTTTCTGTTAACTATATTAAAATTATGCACTGCTGGCAGGCGTTGGAATTCCGTCCGGTGCACAGAGTGTTAGCGCCAGCTCGCGAAGTCTACTGGCGGTTTTTGGACCGAAACTGAAAACTGTAAATTAAATAAAATGACTAATGGCATTCTATTAAAGACATTTCAATATGATGTAATGTTATCGTTGGGTAAAAAAATGTGACGATACAACGTGTGGTCGTAAAGTTAAAATTTTTTAAAGATATGCGCTATTTTTGCGCACCGACTGTTTTTCAGAAAAGTTCTATCTTTGAGGGTCAATTGTGCCTCATGGAGTTTATCAACAAATGTGAAACTTTAGTTTTATGAGTTTTGGTCTTAAATAGAATGCCATAAGTCATTTTCTCAAATTTTCAGTTTTTAATTTTGGTCCAAAAACTGTCAGTGGAAATCGCGAGCTCACGCTGACACACTGTGCGGTGGAGTCTTTTATTAGCAATTCATGGACCCGGATGGAGGGCCTATAAAGCTCCATGAATGTGAATGAGAATGTATTATGTCGTAAAAATATATTATTCTTCTAAATAACCTAAGGGAATCTAAGTTGCTTATATTAAGCTCATATAATATAATGGACTGAGAATAAAATATCCTTAAGAGACAAGTGCAATACATTTTGACTATAAAGAAAAATGTTAAACTCTTATGACAAAATTTATCTAAATATAATTATTTAGATAAATTTCGTCATAAGAGTTTAACATTTTTCTTTATAGTCAAAATGTATTGCACTTGTCTCTTAAGGATATTTTATTCTCAGTCCATTATAAAGTGACTCATGTTTGAAATTTGCAATGACCTTTCGATAATTGTATTTTAATACGAGGTGAAATACACTTGTTTCGTTGCGAAAATACACAAACGTAGATGAATGGGTATGGACATTTATTTGTTTAAATAAAAGTTTTCCTTTTAACCTAAAAGATGGTTTATAATGCAAAGCATTATCGCTATAATATAGTATATTATATTGCTTTTCCATTTACAAAAATTATAGGTTACATAACTTACCTTAGACGTAAAAATATATGTGAATACAAATATAAACACAAAATGTGTTTGTTTTATTATTGAACACAAATAGTGAGTATATTTCTATTTAAAAAATCTTCAACTCTAGTTTAACTCATTATTGTCGAGCTCAGGTTTGTTCTCCTTGATTAAGCATCAAGTAAAATTTCGAGTTAAGAATAGCCTGAAAATTTGATTTGGTCGCGCTCCGCTTTGCTACGCAACCAAACCAAATTTTCAGGCATTTCTATTTAAAAAATCTTCAACTCTAGTTTAACTCATTATTGTCGAGCACAGGTTTGTTCTCCTTGATTAAGCATGAAGTAAAATTTCGAGTTAAGAATAGCCTGAAAATTTGATTTGGTCGCGCTCCGCTTTGCTACGCAACCAAACCAAATTTTCAGGCATTTCTATTTAAAAAATCTTCAACTCTAGTTTAACTCATTATTGTCGAGCACAGGTTTGTTCTCCTTGATTAAGTGTGAAGTAAAATTTCGAGTTAAGAATAGCCTGAAAATTTGATTTGGTCGCGCTCCGCTTTGCTACGCAAACTCGAAATTTTACTTCATGCGCCACGCGTATAAAACACTGATTTTAAGTGAAGTTATACCAGAAAAAAATATATATACTGTTTAATCTCACGTCAATAAATATTACAAATGTTTATTCAGCTATACAAATCATCTTTCTTAAAATTTGAGCAATTTGCTTTATGATATCGTCGGCTTACCAGTAAATCCTTCTAAGTATGAAAAACAAAACTTTTCAGGAGAAACATAAAACCTGCTGCCACCACTATTTTCGAAGGCTGTTCTTAGATTTTTTTATGCAGTATCACTTCAACGTTATTTCAGTTGTAGTAAAAAAATCATTTTAGTGTGTTATATTTTCTTGTAATTTAATACAATTATTTCCGCAAAATAGCCAAAAACTTAGACTTAGAAGGTATTACAGGTAAGCTGACGATATGTACGTATGGTTAAAATAAAAATCCCTGTATAAAATCTGGTGATTTCTGGCAGAATTTCGGCGCCTCCTTTTTAATTGTCGATTATAAATTAGCTTTTAAATAATATATTCTTAAAAAATTATAACTATAGGTACATCTCTCTTATCATACCAGTTGTTCTTCTTAATTGAGCGCCATCTATAGGCAATTTAAGATTTTGTAATGAAAATAGCATTTTTAATTCAAGCAAAACTTTTTTTAAAGAATTACTTTTAGTCAAAAAATAATTATTAAAAAAGCGTTTATATTCAGGAAGTAATCCGAAACCACACGGTAAATATTTGTACTTTCCCGTATATGCAAAACAAAGGGAAATTATTGCTTTCACGAACATTTTCAAATGAATAATTTTAGTGGATATATCCATTTTAAGGTCCCCCGAGTCGATTAAGACCATTTTTGAAAAATGTCTGTCTGTAATTCTGTCGTTCTGTCGTCACAATAAAGTCTTAACAGATTGAGCTCTTAAGACGATCCTCTAAACTTAAGCTTTTTATTACAATAGTACTATTCTATCAACTTTTGGTGAAAATGCGGAAACCAGAAGTAGTAGCTTACTCTTAGTATTTTTTGGGTTTTTCTTTAATATTAATCATACAAAAAAGTTGTAGATAACCGAAAAATTAGCATTAAATGTATATACACTTTTGTCGTAGTTCTTTTAGTTAGTTCTTTTAATATCTATATATATTAGCTTTATATATTTAGCTTTTGTATTTAATCACTTAGGCCTTATCCCAATGCTTATATCTTGTATCTATCATTCTAAGTCATATATTCTTGTTTGTTATATGTTTACCAAAATTGTTAAATATATTATTACTACTTGATCGTACTTATAGGCACTACTTCATTGATTTATTTTCTTGTTGACCTGTGTAAAACTTGTTAAGTTGCTAACACCAATAAAGATATTATTATTATTATTATTTCTGATTTTTCAATTATTTGAATTAATTGCTATTAGCATTGATAATTATGTCGGTAGTTTGAAATTGACATGAATAATACAGAGTGGGCCATCTTTTGGTTGAATTTTAAATTACATGTTTCTAACGACGCGTTTAATGTTCGTGCCACAGTTATATGAAAAAAGTTTGATTAGAAACCTCCGCATACAGAAGATACTTTAAAGCGATGCATCTTATGTCTGCGAAGGTTTCTCTTCTTTAGAGCAACGTATTGAAACAATTAAAATTTATTTTTAAAATAGGTCTTATTTGTTTGAAACAGCGAGAAAATTGGTGACCCAAATTTTAACCGAAAAATCATAGACGAGGCGCATTTCTATCTTGACGGCTATGTAAACAAACAATACTACCGCATTTCGGGTTCAGAAAAACCACGAGAAACCAATACATCCACTGTGAGCTACCATTTGGTGCGGATTTTAGAGTAACGCTATGGGGGCATTTTTCTTCAAAAACGATGATGAAGCCAACGTAAGTGTTATCGGAGATCGTAACGGAGGCAAGATCGCTGATTTTTATTTTCTCGAATTAGAGGAACTTGATCTACAGCAGCTCTGGTTTCAACAAGATGGGGTGACATCCTGTACTGCACTAGACTATAATGCACTGGACTATAATACACTGAACTATAATGCACTGGACTATAATGCACTGGACTATAATGCACCGGACTATAATATGATGTGGACTATAATGCACTAGACTATAATGCAATGAACTATAATGCACTGGACTATAATGATAGTTGACATACATTTGAACTATAATAACAGTTGACACAAGTCAGCGGTAGCCGAAATTTGAACTATAATAATAATAATATATTTATTGACGGGAACCCCCATTTTATACAAAATAGATATACAATACAAATAATTGACATAAGTTGACATAAGTTGACGCCAGCCGACATTTAGTCCATCGTGTAAACTTGACTTAAGTCGGTGTCAGCCGACATTTGGACTATAATGACAGTTGACATAGGTCGACTCAAGCCAACAGTTAACCAATCGTGCGAACTTGTCTAGTTTGAATTGAATTATAATGAGATCGCCATGTTATTGTTTTTCTTCGTGACAGTTACGATAAGCATTTTAACAATTGTAACATATTTTAAAGTAACGAGTGTCTTTCACTCCCAGGCTAAGCATGAAGTAAAATTTCGAGTTTAGAAAAGCCCCGCGTAGAAAATTTGTCGAGGGTCGCGCAGCGACCCGAGACAAATTTTCACGGGGCTTTTCTAAACTCGAAATTTTACTTCATGCGCCACGCGTATAAACCACTGATTTACAGTAAAGTTAAAAATATATAACGCTTAGATGTAATGGTGATCAAAATTTACCAAAATGTAGCGAAAAAATGCAAGAAATACTGTTTTTATGAATAGTTTTAGACTAATAATAATAAAAGTAGGATAAATTTCGTTTGAGTAACGTTTCCATATTGTTGATATTTAATCATCATATCTTTAATTGGCAAAGTGCTATGATGGACACATCACCATTTTTTAATAATATATTCCTTTAAAATTATAATTAAAGGTACGTCTCTCTTATCGTAGCAGTTGTTTTTCTTAATTGAGCGCCCTCTATAGGGAATCTAAGATTTTGTAATGAAAATAGCGTTTTTAATTCAAGCAACACTTTTTTAAAGAGTTACTTTTTGTCGAAAAATAATTATTACAAAAGTAAATCTGGATATTTAATTAAATATCCAGAATCAGATTCTAAAAGGTTTCACCGCGAATTAAGTGAAAAATTAATTAAACATATTATTTAAGAAAGAAAATACTAGCATAAATTTCACTAATTTAACCAAGTGTTTTCTTTTTTACATCATAGTTAAATATGTTTCACCACGTGAAAGATGAGAAACTTGTTCAAGATAATTAAACATATTACAAACGTATTTTTTATATCCAGGAAGTAATCCGGGAACAAACGGTAAATATTATTTTATTTGCAAAAGAATTAACTTACTCCTTCTTTAAAAACTTATAATCAATCGTTAATATTACTTCATATGTTGGCGTTTAAGTATTTATTTATAGTCTGATGTTTATATATACATGCACTGGATCGCCAATGGAAGTCGTAATTTATGAAAAAGGCCAATTTTACAAGTATGCATTCGCCGGCGATGCGACTAAATTTAGAGTATCATGTGAAAATATTTACATTCTAAATGCTCTCTGTGTTTAAATCCAGTAAAAGTGAAAGTAGAATAAATCTTAGCAGAAACTTTTGATTATAAATAACGTGTTAATAAAGTTATATTCCAAATATAAATAGAAATTAAATTCAATTCAATTCAATTTATTCAATTCCAATAGATTTTTTACAGATCTTCACACTTATATATCACATTTTTATTAACTGTATTGTTTCGAGTTTACGTGAAGTGATTAATCACAAATAGAGTAAGTTATTCCTTACTTCACTTTTTATTTTTATATTAGATGTAAATTTCGAGACACAAGGTGCTCATTATCAATAACAAACATTTTTATTATTTTTTTTTGTTATTACTTGTTTCCTACATTATTGCGTCCAATGGTCTACATTTTAAGTACAAGTACTTGTTTTATGCATTCCATTTACTTTTAAATCTATTAGAATTTACTTATACAAACTAGCTAAACTAGAAAAATCAAATAAACCTACAGATTTTCCCAATACAAATAGAATTAATATGATAAGTATTTTATTTGATTTCCTTAGCTTGTTCGTCTGAATATCCAGGGCATTATAATTACACGTTTCTAGGTGTTGGTTCTTAAAGGTTAGATTCGTATTCTTATTTGTCAATAAGTATTACGCGCTTAGCGTATGACGTAAATATTTCGAGTTTAGAATAGCCTAAAAATTTAATTTATCGCGATTCGTATTCTTATTTGTCAATAAGTATTACGCACTTAGCGCATGACGTAAATATTTCGAGTTTAGAATAGCCTAAAAATTTAATTTATCGCGAAAAAGACATGTTAAGTACAATTTTATATAAATAAAACAATTTTAACACTTTCAAATATCATATGTATAACGCTACGATTGTTTCGCCACATTGTGGCTTCTTCAGGCGAAGACATGATAAATACAATTTGTCGGTTCGGGTATATACCGAGAGTTTTATGTAACACCGAGCATTTTTAATGTTTATTTTCGTATGTTCGATTTGCCAATGCAAAGTATTCAATACACCTTTAATTTTCAGGTTATGTGTAAACAGGGTTGCTTATATGATCATTAAAAATTAGAGCCAATTGCAATCAACGCCTCAACTTATTTCAGTACAAATTGTACAAACAGGGAGTTTTTCTTTTAAGTCCTAATTATACCGTGTATGGCGTAAATCTTTTAATAATCCTTGTTTTTTTTTTAAAGAGTTCAATTCGAAACTTAAAACGAGTGTTTTCCACTCCCAGACTAAGCATGAAGTAAAATTTCGAGTTCAAAAAGGCCTGAAAATTTGGTTGGGTCGCGTATTAAAAGAGATTAATTTGAAACTTTAAACGAGTGCTTTCCACTCCCAGGTTGAGCATGAAGTAAAATTTCGAGTTTAGAAAAGCCTGAAAATTTGGCTCGGGCGCGTAGCGAAGCGAAGCGACCGAGCCAAATTAGGCTTTTCTAAACTCGAAATTTTACTTCATGCGCCACCGGTATAAAACACTGACATATTACGAAGTTTAAAACACACCGCAAACTTCACATTGAATCAGTGTTTTGTAACGGTGGCGCATGAAGTAAAATTTCGAGTTTAGAAAAGCCTAATTTGGCTCGGTCGCTCCGCTGCGCTACGCGCCCGAGCCAAATTTTCAGGCTTTTCTAAACTCGAAATTTTACTTCATGCTCAACCTGGGAGTGGAAAACACTCGTTTATAGCTTAAAATTAATTTCTTTTAATAAACCAAGTGTCGGAAAATGTACAACGTATGCATATGTATACTTAAAAGTAAAGAGTTCAATTTAAAACTTAAAACGAGTGTTTTCCACTCCCAGACTAAGCATTAAGTAAAATTTCGAGTTCAAAAAGGCCTGAAAATTTGGTTTGGTCGCTTATTAAAAGATATTAATTTGAAGCTTTAAACGAGTGCTTTCCACTCCCAGGTTGAGCATGAAGTAAAATTTCGAGTTTAGAAAAGCCTGAAAATTTGGCTCGGGCGCGTAGCGAAGCGAAGCGACCGAGCCAAATTAGGCTTTTCTAAACTCGAAATTTTACTTCATGCGCCACCGGTACAAAACACTGACATATTACGAAGTTTAAAACACACCGCAAACTTCACATTGAATCAGTGTTTTGTAACGGTGGCGCATGAAGTAAAATTTCGAGTTTAGAAAAGCCTAATTTGGCTCGGTCGCTTCGCTTCGCTACGCGCCCGAGCCAAATTTTCAGGCTTTTCTAAACTCGAAATTTTACTTCATGCTCAACCTGGGAGTGGAAAACACTCGTTTATAGCTTCAAATTAATTTCTTTTAATAAACCAAGCGTCGGAAAATGTACAACGTATGCATATGTATACTTAAAAGTAAAATTCTCTGTATGAAAATTAACATTGAAAATGTTCGGTGTTTCTGTATACAATGTATACAACTCTCTGTGTACAATACATATGCATATGTTGTACATTTTCCGACACTTCGTTTATTAAAAGAAATTAATTTGAAGCTTTTAACGAGTGTTTTCCACTCCTTGGTTGAGCTTGAAGTAAAATTTAGAGTTTAGAAAAGCCTGAAAATTTGGCTCAGGCGCGTAGCGAAGCAAAGCGACCGAGCCAAATTAGGCTTTTCTAAACTCGAAATTTTACTTCATGCGCCACCGTTACAAAACACTGATTCAATGTGAAGTTTGCGGTGTGTTTTAAACTTCGTAATATGTCAGTGTTTTATACCGGTGGCGCATGAAGTAAAATTTCGAGTTTAGAAAAGCCTGAAAATTTGGTTTGGTCGCTCCGCGCTTCGCGCTACGCGACCAAACCAAATTTTCAGGCTTTTCTAAACTCGAAATTTTACTTCATGCTCAACCTGGGAGTGGAAAACACTCGTTTGAAGCTTCAAATTAATTTCTTATAATAAACCAAGTGTCGAAAAATGTACAACGTATGCATATGTATACATAAATGTAAAATTCTCTGTATACAAATTAACATTGTTCGGTGTTACATAAAACTCTCTGTATACAGTGATCATAAGGGGGTGGGTTTTTCAAAAAAATGTTAAGTAAAGAAGAACTATCCTTCAAAGTTATCCATAATTTGTGGATATCGACAAATGACTAAATAAAGATAAATTCAAATTCAAAATTATTTGAATTCGAGAAAATAAGCTTACGCTTCTTATAGTTTGCACACTTTGAACATAATATATAAAATTACCTACCTAAACGTTACATATACTTTAATAGAGCGTTGTAACAAATCAAATCGAATAAGATTTTAAATATTTCATTGTGTAATTCAATATCCGGAGGTGTATTTGCAAGGGAAGTAGTTGTTTCAATTGATATTTATCGTCTTAAATTGTCTTATTAATTAAGACATTGTTTGCATTTTCACGAATAGTTTTTTCGTAATTTTATATATTATGTCTAAATAAAATTTAAAATCCAACTACGATACGTTTTTATCGACAATTGTAAAGAAATTAATTAATTATCGAGGAATTTAGTAATATACCCTATTCCGTGAGTAATATGGCAATCCTGTTTTTCTTTTTTAATTTAATTTTAATTGTGGTATCGATTCAGCGTTAATTCGTCAACCGCTTCCCCTTCGTTACAAAACTGAACTGAAAAACATTTTCATCGAATTTTCCTCTCTGCGTGTTGTGTGTATGTGGGTGATTAATTTGCGAAAATTGGATTTTCATTGTAACAGATGGATTTTCGAGACCGTTTTCCATCGATCCGTAAATTGCTTGGCACTGGTTAATAAGCGATGCAGGTAATTATAAAGGGATTTTCGAGAAACAGGAAATGGTTAAGGTGGGGCCGAAAGAGACAATTGTTAATAACCCCTTTGAGGACGGGGTTATTAATAATTGTGGCCTGTTTGACGCTCTTGGCCGACAAACGACCGCTCCTGATTTAAACGAAGCCATCCCTTTCCATTCGACCTTAACTAGTTTGAAGATATTTTCGAAAACGTTTAAATTAATAGTAGAGTGTTTATCAAACTTTAAAAGCTTTGTATTGCATGCGAATAAGTATAAGTTAATATTATTTTCACCAGGAAATAAAACAGTATACTGCCCGTTTGCACCCAAGCCTTAACTTAATAAGTAATTAGTACTTTTTAAAAACACAACAATTCTATTTACAAACTGTTTACACAACTGCATATTAATGAAAGAGACATGTTTAGGATATCTTACAAATTTATAACATTCTTATGTTCTAGAAATTTGTTTTGATCAGAGGTTTAATTAATGACCTTAACTAGTTTGGAGATATTTTCGAAAACGATTAAATGAATAGTAGAGTGATTATCAAACTTTAAAAGCTTTGTATTGCATGCGAATAAGTATAAGTAAATATTATTTTCAGCAGGAAATAAAACAGTATACTGCCCGTTTGCACTCAAGCCTTAACTTGATAAGTGATTAGTACTTTTTAAAAACACAACAATTCTATTTACAAACTGTTTACACAACTGCATATTAATGAAAGAGACATGTTTAGGATATCTTACAAATTTATAACATTCTTATGTTCTAGAAATTTGTCTTGATCAGAGGTTTAATTAATGACCTTAACTAGTTTGGAGATATTTTCGAAAACGTTTAAATTAATAGTAGAGTATTTATCAAACTTTAAAAGCTTTGAATTGCATGCGAAAAAGTATAAGTAAATATTATTTTCAGCAGGAAATAAAACAGCATACTGCCCGTTTGCACCCAAGCCAATTAACTTAATAAGTGATTAGTACTTTTTAAAAACACAACAATTGTATTTACAAACTGTTTACAGAACTGTATATTACTGAAAGAGACATGTTTAGGATATCTTACAAATTTATTACATTCTTATGTTCTAGAAATTTGACTTAATCAGAGGTTTAATTAATGATTAGTGGATGATTAAAGCTAATCGGTAGGGGTGCAAATGGACCTACGACGCTAATAATATTATGGAGAATATCTTTGACTTTTTAAGTTTTTTAAACGATTTTATTATCGCATATTTCCAACACAAACCTTGGGAGAAAATATTTTGATGCCAGGCTCTCGGGGCCACCAATACGCCACTGTTGCAAAAATTATTCCTACATAAAGCTTCATCAATAATAAATTTAGGTTAAATGCGTTTTTTAAATAAACATTCTAAACTTCATTAAGCTCGCTCACTTTTGATTAACCAAACTTTTGAATTAACTATTCATGCGAGTCGGTCAAACATAACCAACATGTTTTTTCGTGCAGTTATTAAATCCCCCTATGGTTTCCGAACTGTTTGCTCGCTTAAAAGGGATCATTGTTGGCTCAAACTGCGGATCCAACAAAAACACGCGTGTGAAATTCAAAGGCCATTGTTCCACCTGGGATACGCCAAACGGGACGCTACTGAAACCGCCTTTAATAATATAACAAAGTTGTAACTTGATAAAACTGATACACACACACGCATTCGTGCTTTCGTGTATGTAACCTAAATTATACTGTTTCACTGTTTACCGAACATTTTAATAACAATACCCAAAGAGATTATTTAAGTATTAATAATAGCTTGTTGTGAAAGTTGTTTTGTAAAGATAATTATTGTAATTATGCGAGTAATAGTGGTTTGTGTAAATTGTGAGATATTTGTATTTTGCCGCCCTCCACCCCGCTAGTGGTAGTGTATCTTTACAGGAACAATATCCAAAGAGATTATTTAAATATAAATAATAGCTTATTTTGAAAGTAGTTTTGTAAAGATAATTATTGTAATTCTAGAAGTAATTGTGGTTTGTGTAAATTGTGAGATATTTGCATTTTGCCGCCCTCCACCCCACTAGTGGTAGTGTATCTTTGCAGGAACAATATCCAAAGAGATTATTTAAATATAAATAATAGCTTATTTTGAAAGTAGTTTTCTAAAGATAATTATTGTAATTATGCGAGTAATAGTGGTTTGTGTAAATTGTGAGATATTTGCATTTTGCCGCCCCCCACCCCACTAGTGGTAGTGTATCTTTCCAGGAACAATATCCAAAGAGATTATTTAAATATAAATAATAGCTTATTTTGAAAGTAGTTTTGTAAAGATAATTATTGTAATTCTGCAAGTAATAGTGGTTTGTGTAAATTGTAAGATATTTTCATTTTGCCGCCCTCCACCCCACTAGTGGTAGTGTATCTTTGCAGGAACGATATCCAAAGAGATTATTTAAATATAAATAATAGCTTATTTTGAAAGTAGTTTTCAAAAGATAATTATTGTAATTATGCGAGTAATAGTGGTTTGTGTAAATTGTGAGATATTTGCATTTTGCCGCCCTCCACCCCACTAGTGGTAGTGTATCTTTGCAGGAACAATATCCAAAGAGATTATTTAAATATAAATAATAGCTTATTTTGAAAGTAGTTTTGTAAAGATAATTATTGTAATTCTGCAAGTAATAGTGGTTTGTGTAAATTGTGAGATATTTGCATTTTTCCGCCCTCCACCCCACTAGTGGTAGTGTATCTTTGCAGGAACAATATCCAAAGAGATTATTTAAATATAAATAATAGCTTATTTTGAAAGTAGTTTTGTAAAGATAATTATTGTAATTCTGCAAGTAATAGTGGTTTGTGTAAATTGTGAGATATTTGCATTTTTCCGCCCTCCACCCCACTAGTGGTAGTGTATCTTTGCAGGAACAATATCGAAAGAGATTATTTAAATATAAATAATAGCTTATTTTGAAAGTAGTTTTCTAAAGATAATTATTGTAATTATGCGAGTAATAGTGGTTTGTGTAAATTGTGAGATATTTGCATTTTGCCGCCCCCCACCCCACTAGTGGTAGTGTATCTTTCCAGGAACAATATCCAAAGAGATTATTTAAATATAAATAATAGCTTATTTTGAAAGTAGTTTTGTAAAGATAATTATTGTAATTCTGCAAGTAATAGTGGTTTGTGTAAATTGTGAGATATTTTCATTTTGCCGCCCTCCACCCCACTAGTGGTAGTGTATCTTTGCAGGAACAATATCCAAAGAGATTATTTAAATATAAATAATAGCTTATTTTGAAAGTAGTTTTGTAAAGATAATTATTGTAATTCTGGAAGTAATTGTGGTTTGTGTAAATTGTGAGATATTTGCATTTTGCCGCCCTCCAACCTACTAGTGGTAGTGTATCTTTGCAGGAACAATATCCAAAGAGATTATTTAAATATAAATAATAGCTTATTTTGAAAGTAGTTTTCTAAAGATAATTATTGTAATTATGCGAGTAATAGTGGTTTGTGTAAATTGTGAGATATTTGCATTTTGCCGCCCCCCACCCCACTAGTGGTAGTGTATCTTTCCAGGAACAATATCCAAAGAGATTATTTAAATATAAATAATAGCTTATTTTGAAAGTAGTTTTGTAAAGATAATTATTGTAATTCTGCAAGTAATAGTGGTTTGTGTAAATTATGAGATATTTGCATTTTTCCGCCCTCCACCCCACTAGTGGTAGTGTATCTTTGCAGGAACAATATCCAAAGAGATTATTTAAATATAAATAATAGCTTATTTTGAAAGTAGTTTTGTAAAGATAATTATTGTAATTCTGGAAGTAATTGTGGTTTGTGTAAATTGTGAGATATTTGCATTTTGCCGCCCTCCACCCCACTAGTGGTAGTGTATCTTTGCAGGAACAATATCCAAAGAGATTATTTAAATATAAATAATAGCTTATTTTGAAAGTAGTTTTCTAAAGATAATTATTGTAATTATGCGAGTAATAGTGGTTTGTGTAAATTGTGAGATATTTGCATTTTGCCGCCCCCCACCCCACTAGTGGTAGTGTATCTTTCCAGGAACAATATCCAAAGAGATTATTTAAATATAAATAATAGCTTATTTTGAAAGTAGTTTTGTAAAGATAATTATTGTAATTCTGCAAGTAATAGTGGTTTGTGTAAATTGTGAGATATTTGCATTTTTCCGCCCTCCACCCCACTAGTGGTAGTGTATCTTTGCAGGAACAATATCCAAAGAGATTATTTAAATATAAACAATAGCTTATTTTGAAAGTAGTTTTGTAAAGATAATTATTGTAATTCTGGAAGTAATTGTGGTTTGTGTAAATTGTGAGATATTTGCATTTTGCCGCCCTCCACCCCACTAGTGGTAGTGTATCTTTGCAGGAACAATATCCAAAGAGATTATTTAAATATAAATAATAGCTTATTTTGAAAGTAGTTTTCTAAAGATAATTATTGTAATTATGCGAGTAATAGTGGTTTGTGTAAATTGTGAGATATTTGCATTTTGCCGCCCCCCACCCCACTAGTGGTAGTGTATCTTTCCAGGAACAATATCCAAAGAGATTATTTAAATATAAATAATAGCTTATTTTGAAAGTAGTTTTGTAAAGATAATTATTGTAATTCTGCAAGTAATAGTGGTTTGTGTAAATTGTGAGATATTTTCATTTTGCCGCCCTCCACCCCACTAGTGGTAGTGTATCTTTGCAGGAACGATATCCAAAGAGATTATTTAAATATAAATAATAGCTTATTTTGAAAGTAGTTTTCTAAAGATAATTATTGTAATTATGCGAGTAATAGTGGTTTGTGTAAATTGTGAGATATTTGCATTTTGCCGCCCTCCACCCCACTAGTGGTAGTGTATCTTTGCAGGAACAATATCCAAAGAGATTATTTAAATATAAATAATAGCTTATTTTGAAAGTAGTTTTGTAAAGATAATTATTGTAATTCTGCAAGTAATAGTGGTTTGTGTAAATTGTGAGATATTTGCATTTTTCCGCCCTCCACCCCACTAGTGGTAGTGTATCTTTGCAGGAACAATATCCAAAGAGATTATTTAAATATAAATAATAGCTTATTTTGAAAGTAGTTTTGTAAAGATAATTATTGTAATTATGCGAGTAATATTGGTTTGTGTAAATTGTGAGATATTTGCATTTTGCTGCCCCCCACCCCACTAGTGGTAGTGTATCTTTGCAGGAACAATATCCAAAGAGATTATTTAAATATAAATAATAGCTTATTTTGAAAGTAGTTTTGTAAAGATAATTATTCTAATTGCGCGAGTAATAGTGGTTTGTGTAAATTGTGAGATATTTGCATTTTATCACCCTCCGCCCCGCTAGTGGTAGTGTATCTTTGCAGGACATCTCGCGGGATTACATGATACGATCGGACGGGCCGTAATTGCATTTCGCTCGATGCGACGCAAAATTCGCCTTAATGTAAATTCCAAAATGGAAATGAATAATACAACAGCCTTCAAGTCGGCGAGGAAGGAATGGTGGATGCTCCGGGAACGCTCATCATAAAAAAAACAAGTGCACGCTTTAACTATTTATTCATAAATAAATATTAAATTAGTACGTTCTGAGTTTAACATACTTAATATATACTTTATAGTATACTTAAAATAATAATAATATTTATTACCCAACAGGACATCCCAATTACAGAGTAATATTACAAAAGTGAAAATTGCCCGGTTTTATAATTTCGAGTTGACTAGAGGTTAGAGTCCAACCGTAGATTAACTGGAACTTTCCGGTTGTACAGGGTGGTGCATTTTGGAGGTGCCACATATGGAACCCTTTTTTATTCAAAGAGATATTGAAAAACCGTTTTCGCGAGCCAGAGTCATTTAATAGTTTAAATAAAAATGGTAAAAGAAAGTTAAGTACTTTAAATAAAAATGGTAAAAGAAAGTTAAGTACTTCTAAGAATATTTTGAACATCACTTTAAATAAGTGTTTTATACGCGTGGCGCATGAAGTAAAATTTCGAGTTTAGAAAAGCCCAGAAAATTTGTCTCGGGTCGCTGCGCGACCCTCGACAAATTTTCACGGGGCTTTTCTAAACTCGAAATTTTACTTCATGCTTAGTCTGGGAGTGTAAAACAGTCGTTAAAAACTTCGAATTAAACTGTTCAAAATTAACGAATATGTAACTAAAAAGAAAAATTCCCTGTGTGCATATATTTCTGGAGTTCTACTATCTTGGATAGAATCTTATATCACCTGTCGTACACAGTTTATTAAAATAGGTCAATCGACGTCACGATCTATAAGCGTCACATCAGAGGTACCTCAACGTTCCCACCTTGGACCCCTTTTATTTAACTTATTCATTAATGATGTTGTTAGCTGTTTTTCATATGCCGAAACTCTGTTATTCGCGGATGACATGAAGATCTTTTTACGTATTAATTCATTACAAGACACAAATAATCTTCAAGTAGACCTTACTTCTTTTTGTAACTGGTGTAGGGTGAACAAACTGTGTCTAAATGTGGATAAATGCAAAATAATTTCATTTTCAAGACGAGCATCCTCAATAAATGCCGTTTACCATTTAAATGATAGGAATATAGAGCAAGTCAATTCTATAAAAGATCTTCGAATTATAGTAAACAATAATTGGACTTTTTCAAGCCATATTTCAAAAATCGTTTCTAAAGCATATCAACTGCTAGGATTTATCAAGCGTAACAACAAAGATTTCACTGACGCAAAAACAATATTACTCCTCTACAATTCCTTAATACGTCCACATTTGGAGTATTGTTCATCTGTTTTGTCACCTCACACACAGTGCAACATAAATTAAATTGAGCAGGTACAAAAGAAATTCTCGAAGTATCTTGCATTTAAATTCGATGTGCAGGATATATACTAAGGATTGCTATATAGATATGGTCTTAAGAGTCTGGAGCAGAGACGCATTGACGCCGATATACTTTTAGTTTTTAAACTTTTGCATGGGCATATAGACTGTCCTGATTTACTATCAAAAATTGGCATTCGCGTTCCAGCTAGAATGCTGCGCAACGATGACACTTTTCATGTACCATTTAAAGGTACAGATTATGCTAAAAAATCGGCCTCTGTGCGTATTCTGCGCCATGCTAATATGATACAATTCGATATCAAAATTGAATTTGAGTTCAGTATTCCGCACTAGATACCCACACACGCGTTTCGGACTTCAAGGTCCTCTTCAGTGTGGTCCCGATCCAGTGCTGAGGAATACTGAACATTTCTAAATCGATATGCTTGCGGGAGAGTATTCTAGTCTAACAGCCCATTTGCGTAGCCATTAAAATGTTGTGTTATATTTATCATTAAAGTGATTATATTATATTTTTACATTTACTTTTTTTAGTTGTTTATTTTAAGTACTTTAATATTTATTAAATATTGTGATATTACTATTGTAAATTAATGTTTTTGTAAATGGTCCGCTGTATATATTAATAAATAAATAAATAAATAAATATTTAAAAGAAAACATTTCTGTGAGTTTGTAAAATCCATCGTAAATAATATTAAACTACCTGACCTATTTTTGTCCTGAATAACTCTCTCAGATATCCCTTGGCTTAACATTTTGAAAGTAATAAAGAATAAATTAAATAACAACACTTCACAAATGTTACCTAAAAATATGTGTATACAGATATTTTGTCAAGAAATAATTAGGTCAGATTTGTGGAATAAGCTAGGGTTAAAAAATACAATTAATAAAAGAATACAATATTGATAATTAAATAAAAGTCAATAAAAAACGGTTTAACTTTGTTTGTATAACACAATTTATTTTTATGAGACTGCAGTTTTGGCAAATTTAGCTTGCTATTATCAAACATGTAGTGGCAAGCTAAATTTGCCGAAACTGCAGTCACATAAAAATAAATTGTGTTATACAAACTGCAAGGTAGAGACTTTACCGTCTGAGGCAAGATGTTGTATAATTTAGGCCCATAATGATGTAAATATTAAATTTGTGTTTTTAATATATTTTTTTTACAATAAGGTTCTCATTAATCACTTGATGAAACATGTTACAATATTGATAATTAAATAAGTCACTTGGCTTGTTTCACTGAGAATAAAAAATAGTAGTGAAACAAACCAAGTGACTTTTATTTTTTTGTATTGTGGAGGCTTCTACTTCGTTATACATGTTAATTTATTAATAAAAAACGGTTTAACTTTAACCGTTTTTTATTAATAAATTAACATGTATAACGAAGTAGAAGCCTCCACAATACAAAAAAATAAAAGTCACTTGGTTTGTTTCACTACTATTCTTTATTCTCAGTGAAACAAGCCAAGTGACATTCATTTAATTATCAATATTGCGAACATGTTTCATCAAGTGATTAATGAGAACCAAATTAAACAAAAATATATTAAAAACACAAATTTAATATTTAGATCATTATAGGCCTAAATTATATAACATCTTGTCTCAGACTGTGAAGTCTCTACCTTGCAGGAAATTTAAAAACATAATAAAATCATACATGATCGATAAATCGTTCTACAGTGTTGAAGAGTGCATCCTTGATAAATTTATAAATTTATAAATGCAGTTATGTGATATATATAAACAATCTTTATTTACAGAAAAAGCATATACATATATAAATGTAAACAGAAACAATATATATATATATATATATATAAAAGATAACAATTCCGTAAAATGGCTATCGACCTGCGGTCTTTCAGCCTGGATTTTTTAAAAATTACTTATTAGTTTTTTCTTTTGTGAAATGGGAAGTGTTTAACAGTCAATGTCAGTGAATTTAATGGTCCTCTAAACGTCATGATCACTAATGTCTGCATGGAAGGATGAAATGAATTGTTGAATTGTTATGTTGGGGTGTATGAATTTAGGCGGAATATCAGGATTGCGAGGGATGTAGGGGTTGGTGGCTATTTTTTGGCACAGTTGTTGAAGGCGTTGTTCGATGGGGGTTACTTGGGTTTTTTCATAGAGGAGTTCATTGGATGGGTTGAAGAGCGGATTTAGTGGGTGTCTTAGTTTCGTTAGTACTCTGAGGGCTGATCGTTCCGCAATTTGTAGGTTTTTGAGCACTATGGGGCGTGGATTGTGGAAGAGGATTGGTGCGTATTCAAGCAGGGGTCGGCAGATGGATTTATAAATATGTACAGCGGTACTTGTGGTGATGCCTTTTGTTTTATACGTTAAACATCTAAAGTGCTTCGCCCTGCTTCTGATTTTGTTTTTAAGGTTTTGGGAATGTGTTTTGAGGGAAAACTTGGGATCGAGGGTTATTCCTAGGTATTTGCAGGTATGTGATGGACGAATGGATATATTATTAATTATTATTTGGAATGGGGAGTTGTTGGTGCGGTGGAAGGGAATTAGAAGTTGGGATTTATTAGGATTTATGGATGTTCTCCATTTCGCAAACCATTGTTGGATGCTGTCTATCAGACCCTGCAGAGTACTTAGGGCTTTAGGAAGCGTAGGAGCATGGGAAATAAGAGCTGTATCATCAGCGTAAAGGAGAGGGTAGAGTGATTTATTGAAAAACGTAGGTTCTGGGTTGTAAATGTCATGTGCAAAAATATTATACAGAAGTGGGGATAGGGGAGAACCTTGAGGGAGGCCTTGTTGAGGATTAAATGTTGAGGATAAAGTGTTTCGGATTTTGACTTGCAGGATTCTATTTGTAAGGTAGCTGTCAAGGAGGTTTATTAGATGTTGAGGGACTTCTAATGAATTGAGTTTAAACAGCAAACCTCGATGCCATACAGAATCGAACGCTTTTTGTATATCTAAAAAGACAATTGCTGTTTTTCGGCCTTCGAGGTGTGCTGTTTGGCAATTTGAGGTTAAAATAGATAACGGGCGGTAGATCGATGTTCGATGAACCCAAATTGATATGGAGGGATTTTGGCGAAAATATGTTGAAGGAGTTATGTGATATTTTGTAATGATACTTATTTCACATACAACTGATTTTATTAACTATGTGTGTCTATTTATTGATAATTTATCCATTTTGATTACTTTAATTTTATATTTACACATTTTTAATTATTTGTTGTTTATGTCGTATTTTATATTTACATATTTAATTATTTGTTGTTAATGTCCATTTATTTATACGATTGTATCTTATTTATGCCTCTGACGAGTATAGACTTTATTGTACTGCACATGAAAATAAATTGAAACTGAAATAAATTAAAATTGAAATTAAAATTAGAAACAAAATTATTTTATATTTTGTATGCTTTCCTCTTAAACAAGGAGCGACATTATTTCTTTATTATCTTTTTAATGCGAACTCTTATTCATGAGCGATTCCTAGGAAATAAGGCTGTTTATTTTTGGACAATGGGGTAGAAAATTTTTGTGCACAACGGAGCGATCCATCCGAGTTCCTCGACAGTCCAATTAAGTCGTCATTAATTTTTATTTCAGGACCGGCTTAATAAATGCCAGCCTCTGGGAAATTGGATAATTAAAAAAAAAGGTTGCGCCCCAACGGGGGTTTAAGGCAAATAAAATTTGCATACTCGACGAATCCAATTTGCGATTCGTGAAAAATTAAACCACGAACCGCAGCTTTAGAAAGAAATACAGTAGTTATTTCCAAAACAAGTGCGGGAAAACAATTTTCCCGAGTGACCGCATTTTTAAAGCACGAGCGACGAAAGAGGGAGTGCCTTTAAATGCGTGAACTCGAGAAAATTGTTCATGCACGAGGATTGTACCGGGTGGGCAAATAACCGAGGTTCTGTATCTCAGAAACTAACGATCATAGAGAGTTACGGTAAAAAATTGTATAGGTAAAGTGAGCAAGGGAAAACGCTGGAAATTATTTTCAAGTTTTCAAGATAGCTGCCAGTGGGCGTTTCCACCATCTTGAATTACATAAAGTTACGTTTCTCGCGATTTTCCCCAATGAATATAACAAAAAGTATTTGCGTTTTAATGTTAACTTAAAGTGAAACATTTTTTGTAAAAACAATTTTTCTCTATCTTTCGAAATAAAGTGGTGGAAGGTATTTGAATGTTGTTTTAAATAAATACCTGTAACTTCGAAACGGCTTAATGGATTTGGATAAATTTGGTATCATTGAAAAGAGCATTTCTTGGGCTTTTAGGTTTCTCGTAATTATGACAGTAGTGACCTACAAGCCGCCGATAGAGGGCGATATTCGATATTATAACCAAAATATTGGATTTTCTCAAATAATTTAAATTCGATGATATGATTTTTTTTAGACTAGAAAATAGACTAATGACCAACAAATAAGCCTGCGCAAACCGCTTACCTCGCTTATTTGCCAAGCCGGTACAATATTTTTTGAAACGAGCAAAATCATCACAATAATGCTGTCATGGAAAATATGCAAGATCACTTATATAAATAATTTTAGATTGAGCTACATAAGACAACAGTTATTAATATTAATAATGAATTTGATAACTGTTGTCTTATGTAGCTCAATCTAAAATTATCCTCAATGCAAACGGGTATCAAGGGTGTAAGGTGCGTCAAAATTGCGACTGCATGCTGTAAATGCAAGCATCAAAATCGGTCTAAAAATGGATTTTTGGCGACTTTTTGAAGGTTTAGAAAAACGAAAGAATAAATCACATAGAGAATTAAGAAAATCGCAAAACTTGATGAAAATCGATGGTCTTTTTTCCAACTCTGAAATAAAAATGTTAATTTCACAGCAATTCCTGCTAATTAACACAACAAATGTATTTGATTTTGAAACTTGAATATTCTAAAAGTGCGAAAGAT
This sequence comes from Philonthus cognatus, assembly GCA_932526585.2. NCBI lineage: Eukaryota > Metazoa > Arthropoda > Insecta > Coleoptera > Staphylinidae > Philonthus > Philonthus cognatus. The sequence continues at coordinate 100,082,509 of OW052244.1, forward strand.
CCAATTCGAATTGAAAATTATTGTAATAACGAAAACTTCACTTTCATTCAGTGTTTTGTGCGCGTGGCGCATGAAGTAAAATTTCGAGTTGAGAAAAGCCCGAATTTGGATTTGGACGCTGCGCGTCCAAATCCAAATTCTTAGGGCTTTTCTCAACTCGAAATTTTACTTCATGCTCAGTCTGGGAGTGGAAACACTCGTTTGAAGTTTCAAACTGAACGAATTTACGAAAACAGCTAAAGTAAAAAATAAACAGAGCAAACAAATGTGAAATAATATTGAAGTGAATTTGAAATATCACAAAGTATTGTGATTTTTGTAATGTTTTATAATTTATTTTTGTTGATTTTAAATATTTATTTTTTTTAAGATGTTACCAGTCAACACAAAGAAGAATTATTTATAGTTTGATAAAAAATGTATTTCACATTGGAAATATCGCAAAGTAAATGTTTTTTTTTAATAATTAATTCTTAATATACTATAATATAATAAATATTATACATCAAGTGAATTAAACACGATTTTATTCACGAAAAGATTTTTGATTTCACGAGCGCATCATTGAAATCATTTCTTTGAGTGAATAAAGGTGTTTAATTCACGTGGCGTATATATGTTTTTATTCAATTTTGTTAATTTAAATCGACATTATTAACTCCATAACAACCGTAATAAACAAGATTTTATTCACTAGTGAACTAACATTTTTTTAGGTCACTAGTGAGTTAAAAAATTTGTCATATAAACAATTACAACAACTAAACTTTACAACAATTAAAATATCTTAGAAACCTGCGCGTTTATCACAACGAATTTAGTTAAAAAGTTAAAATCAAAGCAATCTTTTGTCTAACCCCATAGTAAACGTTTACTTTCTTAGAAAGTTAAAAAAAATAATCATATAATAACATTACAGAACGCAATGTTTAATAACTAAAAAAAATATATATTACAAAAATGAAAACAGAAACAAACATATCATCACACACACATTAAGCAATAATATTTATACTTGATGCCAAACGTATGTAATATTCATATAAGTAAATTAATCTTTACTTATATGAATGCTACAGTTATTTAGGTTATTAAAGTTTATGTGTAAAGGTCCAACGTTAGACAAATGTATATCTTCTTGTTTTTTTATTTCCATTTTCGATGAACTCTGGATCATTTCATTCCTACCAAGAACGGCTGATGATTGTTCAATAATTCTCTTGGAAATGTCAATTTTGTTATTCAGAGAATCTTCTATATATCGTTCCACAACACTATTTGAACGCCATCCACCATGTCTTTTTACTACTGATAAATCTGCCCCAGAATCTGCCAGCAGAGTAGCACTCGAACGCATGAAACTATGACCCGTATATTCTTGTGGATTATTAAGACCTAGGAACTCTGCGATTTTTGTAGGAAATTTTGATAGTGTATTAATTCCAACTGGCTGTACAGTGTATTTTTTGTTCTTAAAGTTAATGAAAAATCGTGTATGGGAAACTTGTTTAGGACGTAACATTCTGTATTTTCTAAAAACGTCAATAGCTGGAACAGAGTTACATTCATTGATAATGGTGAATGTTCTAGGCTTATGAGTTTTGGTATCCGGTATTTTTACTACAATTACGTTACCCCTGTCTTCTATGTCATCAACTGACATAGCAACCAATTCGCCAATTCTGCATCCTCCAAAAAGTCCAACAATTAATACAACCTTTATTAATAAATGTTCATCATCAGAGGCAGCATCCAAAAATCGTTCCATTTCCTCTAATGTGAACACCTTAGATTTCTTTGGTCTGTGCCCTACTGATTGTTGCTTGAGAAAAGCAGAGACTTGATGAAATCTGCTTATGTCTACATTTTCTTTTACAGATAACATTTTTGAAGATTTAGATTTTTTGGATTTTTCCGAAATATGCCAAAATTATACTATCATCTACTCCTTTTGCTTGCTTTTGATCCCTCCATTTACAAAATTTTGCGTATTCATTTTCATACGAAATTTTTGATTTTGCAGGTATCACTTTTTTTACTGCTTCCAAAGCCTCCTCCAGAACTTCAGACGGTACAAATACTTCATTATCTGGTTTTTCTTGAAATACTCCAGTGAGTTCAGACATTTTTGTGACACGAGATAGAAGTTTTACAAATTTTGAAAATTATAAATAATACGTCGTCATGAAAATGGATTTCACAGTCTGCATAGTTTTTCAACATTTATTTAAAAATAAATGTAAAGTATATTTTCTTTACAATTTCGTCAAAATTGACTAAAATATATTTACATATACATTTTAATATTAAGGTAAATTAAATATCTGGTGCTGATTTTCTTCCCTTCGTCCTCACCTCGGGATTTGTGGGCTTTGGCTCCCATCTCGGGTTAACGGTATTGAGGGATTATATTTTTCTTCATCTGTGCTCCCTACTTATTCTTCTTTTTATTTAATTCATTTTGTTATTTAATATAAGATTTTTTATTTTCTGCTTGTAAGCTGTATAATTCAGTTTTTTTATGTTTTCTTCAAGTTTGTTGTATTTGTGTATTGTTTGAGTTGTTAACGATATCGTATTTTACTTTGTTGTGAATTTTTCTGGTCTAATGTCTGATTTTCTTCTGGTTTGGCATTTTTTCAGCATGTTTTCACGTATTTTATTTAAAATATTCTATTTGATAAAGTACTTGGCCGATTTAATTTATTCAAAAAGTACGTAACTTAGAATTAAAAGAGCTTTAATTTTTATTTTCTTTTACATATTTTCACATATTCTATACTTTTCTATTAATATTTTCCATATAAATATTTGTAAAATTAATGAACATGTGATCAAACCTAAGTCGAAGTATATTTTGAACTTCAGTTTAAATCATTGTTGTGTACGCGTGGCGCATGAAGTAAAATTTCGAGTTTAGAAAAGCCTGAAAATTTGGTTTGGTCGCTCCGCGCTTCGCGCTACGCGACCAAACCAAATTTTCAGGCTTTTCTAAACTCGAAATTTTACTTCATGCTTAGTCTGGGATTGTAAGCACTCGTTAGAGGCTTCAAATTTTTTAATAAAACAACGAATGTCTGAAAATGTATATATATATAAATCAAGATATACCTAGAAGAAGAATTCCATCTATGTATAAGTATTCACTACTACTCCAAATTCGAATATTAATAATGAATTAGTGTATTGTTACAACATAGGATTAATAATGATGATTTATTGTGTTGTTCTAATTATGTATAGCAATGGATACAATGATAAATGTATGCGTGTCAGAATTAATTTCATTTAATCTTTTTGATGTATGTACAAAATTATAATCCACTCCATTAATTTACCTGTTGCTACACAATTGCCTAACTTTACTAGCCTATGAAACCAATCGAAACAATAAATAAATAAAAAAATAAAAAACAAAACTCTGATTAATGTTTTAGTAGTTTATTTAGCGCAAAGTCCATAAATCAATCATACGCCTATTTGTCTCGCAACAATTATAATTACAAGGGAATCGGGTTTATTTTCGTCAGAGGGCTTTATTAAGTTAAAGAATTTTTTCAGGGGCGAATATTAAAAAAGTTTTTCGCTGCGGGTTGTGTACGCCGAGGTGCATCTTGCTGTGATTAAATCATTAAATTGGTATGAAAGGAAAGTTTTTGCCTTTTTTCTCAGGAAAGAAAAGTTGTTGGAGGGGAAAAAATGATGTAGATGAAAAAAAAAAGGTGGCGGATGAGTAGAGTTTGCTGTGTGTTTGTTTAATTAAATGGAAATTACTAACTACGAGTAAGTTGGGGAATATTAAAATGATTCAAAAACATTTTAATTGCTGCATTTATTAAAACAGAAGGAGGAGAGTACTTAAGTTTAAATAAGTTTATCTAAAATATTATAATTAAGTGGAAATGGTTGCAACAATAACTTTTGGTGTAATAAACTCAATAAAACAGTAAATAATTAACACTGTTGTATCCTTTCATCACACTTTATTTTCTTTCTAATGGTTAGATATATATTTCAAGTGCTAAGCACTCATTATCAATAACAGTTGTTATTGATAATGAGTGCTTAGCACTTGAAATATATATCTAACCATTAGAAAATAAAGTGTGAAGAAATAATACAACAGTGGTAATTATTGATTGATTATACTCTTCACGAAACTCAAAAACATATATCGATTAATAAAACAGTAACACTTTCTTTACTAAAAAAAATATTTTCACTAAATGTACATTTCGAACACTACGTGCTCGTTATGAAACTGTTCGGTGTTACATAAAACTCTCTGTATATCTTAGGTAAAAAATAAAACCATATACTTATACTTTGGCCTACAGAAAGTTATTGATAATGAGCACGTAGTGTTCGAAATGTAGATTTAGCGAAAATAAATACATTTTTAGTGAAAAGAGTGTTACTGTTTTATTAAGCTTATTATATTAAACTCTTCACGTAACTCAAATCAAGTACAATAACTTTTAGGCTCAGTTGCACCATAAAAGTTGAACTTGAGTTCAAGCTGAAACTCGAGTTCAAGATGGCAGTTCTTATTGTTCGTGTTATTTTGAACTAGAGTTCGGAGTTGAACCAGTTTAACGTGTTTGATGCACTGGCACTTAGAGATCTAGTCCGCCCCTGCCCACCAATAATAATTCTTACGAGCTGCCACTGAAGTAATTAGATATTGTGATAATGACCGTCAACCCCAGATAATCCAGTTAACTTTAATTACACTTGAGAAGAATAGCGTAGATAGCTTTTTGCGATGGGGGAGGATTTGATTTACTACTTAGTTTCACAAATGTATTTTTCCAAAGTATAAGTATATGGTTTTATTTTTTACCTAAGATATACAGAGAGTTTTATGTAACACCGAACATTTTCATAACGAGAATTTTTCTTTAAAGTATCCATATGCATACGTTGCACATTTTTCGATGCTTAGTATATTAAAAGAATTTAATTTGAAGCTTTAAGCGAGTGTTTTCCACTCCCAGGCTAAGCATGAAGTAAAATTTCGAGTTTAGAAAAGCCTGAAAATTTGGTTTGGTCGCGTAGCGCGAAGCGCGGAGCGGCCAAACCAAATTTTCAGGCTTTTCTAAACTCGAAATTTTACTTCATGCGCCACCGGTACAAAACACTGATTCAATGTAAAGTTTAGCGGTATGTTTTAAACTTCGTAATATGTCAGTGTTTTGTGCCGGTGGCGCATGAAGTAAAATTTCGAGTTTAGAAAAGCCTGAAAATTTGGTTTGGCCGCTCCGCGCTTCGCGTTACGCGACCAAACCAAATTTTCAGGCTTTTCTAAACTCGAAATTTTACTTCATGCTTAGCCTGGGAGTGGAAAACACTCGCTTAAAGCTTCAAATTGGATTCTTGTAATAAACCGAGCATCGGAAAATGTGCAACGTATGCATATGGATACTTTAAAGAAAAATTCTAGTTATGGAAATGTTCGGTGTTACATAAAACTCTCTGTATATTACTTATGTAATATAAGATGTATTTGTATTTATATTTCATTTATTTTTATTTTTAGATTTATAATATTATTGTACTTAAATGGATATCCGTTAATAAATAAATAAATAAGATGTCGTATTTAAATTTAGGAATTTTTGCTTCTTTGCAGGAGTGCTATCAAGGCAAAGATGCAAACATTTCTAAATTTAAATCAGACATTTTATATTACATAAGTATATCTTAAATTTTACTTTAAACCGGTGCGGGAGGATTTGATTTATTATTTAGTTTCATAAATCTATTTTTCCAAAATATAAAAATGCTTTTATTTTTTCATTTGATGCAGGGGCGCCATCGAAGCCTAAGCTTCGAAAAGTCTTTAATTTAAATCAGGAGTTTTAAATTAAATAAGTAATCTATATTTTAAATTTCACTTTAAATAGGTGTTTGGTACGCGTGGCGCATGAAGTAAAATTTCGAGTTTAGAAAAGCGTGAAAATTTGGATTTGCCGGGGCGCGACTCGCTTCGCTCGCGCGCCCCGGCAAATCCAAATTTTCACGCTTTTCTAAACTCGAAATTTTACTTCATGCTCAGTCTGGGAGTGGAAGACACTCGTTAGAGTTATATTCAAATAACAACAGATGGATGACTTTAATTCGCCAACATTTGTCAACTTCAGTCAAGAGTGTTTTTACATGTGGCCTAATGTCATCATTTAAAAAAAAAACAGTACATTCTAAATTTAAAAAAATAGTTAGATTATTGTAATGTTTTTAAACGTGATCTTATGTCGTATAACATTTAAAAAAAACAGTCTTTGTTAGTTAAAAAAAACTCATTGAATAAAGTCATAATAGTCTAAGTAACATAACGTCAAAATCCCTTTGTTGAGTGTATTTTGACTATTGTGATATTTTGACTCTAAGTCACTAGTTCGACTGTCTTTTGACTATTACAGTATTTGCATATTATTCACTCGATCGACTGTATGTTGACCTAACGTGATATTTTGACTGTAAGGCACTAGTTCGACTGTCTTTTGATTAAAAAAATGTCTTCATATTAATCACATGACCGACTGTATGTTGACTATTGTGACATTTTGACTGTAAGGCCATAGTTTCACACTCTTCTGCCTTTGACAATATTTTTATATTATTTACTCTATCGAATGTATGTTAACTATACGATGAATTAATTTCTCACTTAACACGTGGTGAAACATATTTAATTAATACGCTTTGATTAAAACACTTGGTTTGTTTCACTGATTTTTTATTTTTACTCCAACTAGTTTCGACCTTAGGTCATTCTCATTTATACAAATTTTACAGCTAATTTCAGGTAATAAGGGCCGTCGCGATGGGGACGTGACTTAAATCTCCGAGAGGGATTAGAAATAAACAGAGCAATAAAAAATGGAAAAACCACGCTTAATAACATCGAAGACATTTGGCTTTCCCCCATCGCGACGGCCCTTATTACCTGAAATTAGCTGTAAAATTTGTATAAATATCGATACTTTTGTAAAATTTTGTACATATCTCCTTGAGAATGACCTAAAGTCGAAACTAGTTGGAGTAAAAATAAAAAATCAGTGAAACAAACCAAGTGTTTTAATCAAAGCGTATGTTAACTATTTTGACATTTTGACCATAATCCCCATTTTGACTGTAAATCACTAGTTCGACTATCTTTTGACTGTAGCATGTATGTTGGCTATTGTGACATTTTGACTGTAAGGCATTAGTTCCACTGTAGTATTAAAGTGAAAAGTGCATCAAAGAAATCTTGGACTATAAAAAAATGAAAATAGGTGTATTTAACTATTTGTATGAAATGGAACCATACTCCATGGTAGATTACTTTAATTTCAATTTAATGTTATTTTAGTTTATTAATAGATGTGAATAATTTGTGTTTGACGTTTTGCATGTACATTATTTGTTATGCTGGTATAATGTAAAGAAAGTATTTCTATTCTTTCTATTCTACTTTGACTATGAGAGTATTTTGATATTATTCACTCGATCGATTGTATCTATTTATTTCATGGTGGTTTACTATAAAATAATTACATAAAATAACAATAAATAATACATTAAAAATTAGACATGAAACATAAAAAATAATATATATATATATATATATATATATATATATATATAAAAACGTTCACTATTTTTTTTTGTTTCTTTGGCCTCGGCTTTCGCCATACAGCCATCTACTATTGTATTGTTTTCTATTTTAATTTAAATAATTCTATACACACTTATTTAAATCATTTGGACGCCACAATACATTCACACTACATCCATGGACCTGGATGGAATAATTTATTATTCATAAATTATTCCACCGGACGGGATTCGAACCCGCGACCTCTTGGTCTGTGGGCAGGGTGTCTACCCACTCGGTCACCGAGGCCCCCGTTCACTACCTTGATTGTATTTATAGGAGAGTGTGGCGCAGAACAAACAATTAATGATTCAATTTCTGATAACCAGTGGACTGTATTGTATGAATTAATTGAGTTGTTCGTCCGATCAGATGCTGTTTCCAAATTGCAACAAAACCATACTCAGAATTTTAAAGACGCACTCCAACAAAATAGGAAGGTTACATGGACTTACCAACAACTACTAATAATAATATAAAAACTACGAGGTGAAATCAGCAACTATCACGCTCCCAGCACTGGGAATTTCCAGTCTCACTTTTGAGACTGAGATTGGTATACAAACGGCGATACATCAACCACGTCCGCACGGCTGGTTCGCTCGACAATGACTTCTTCTCCTAGTCAGTGCTGAGGGTGGGGAGAAAATTTCGGATCGGATCGCCTATTCACGGATACATTATCGTCGGAGAACACGCGCCAACTTTAACATTCCGAGTATTATTTAAATAAAATATATTAGTCAATACTCCTTGGATCTTGGATCCAACAGACTGTAAACCACATTTTGACTATAAATCACTAGTTCGACTGTCTCTTGACTATAGTATGTATATTGACTATTGTGACATTTTGACTGTAAAGCTCTAGTTGTACTGTCTTTTAAGTTTAACAGTATTTTCATATTATTCACTCGGTCGACAAAATGTCATAATTGTTGGAAAACTGCCGGTCGAGTGATTAATATGATTAATTATATTTATTATGATTAATTATGATAAATTTTCATTTACACAAAATTTTAACGTGGTTATCGATGTCGCATTGCATTTTTAATTTTAATTGTAACTTGTGATACTCATTCTGTGATTACTATTTTCTAAGTTTTATCTATACACTATTTTTATTTTGATTTTTATTCTAAATTGTAATTCATATTCTGTGATAATTGCATTCTAAGTTTATCTATACGTTATCCACTTACTTTACTCACACAGACACAGTTTTCAAGATGCTGCGCTAACATGATACCTGATTCTACCTGTTTACATCTAATTTTATTATCTTTTTAATTACTATTACATTCTTAATCTACTTGCTGATCTATTTACTGTAACGAATGTAAAACTTGTGTTAAATCATGAATAAATAAAAAATAGTATACTGTAATAGTCAAAAGACAGTCAACCTAGTTTTATACAGTCAAAATGTCACAATAGTCGAAATACAGTCGACCGAGTGATTAGTATGGCAATAATATTATAGTCAAACTAGTGCTTTGCCGTCAAAATAGGGAAAACTAGTTCGACTGTCTTCTGACTATAAAAGTATTTTCATACATTTTGACCGGAAGTCACTAGTGCGACTGTTTTTTTTTACTATTGCAGTATTTTCGTATTAATCACTTGATCAACTGTTTATTCAACAATTATAACATTTTGACCTTAAGTTACTTGATCATGTCTTTTGACTTTAACAGTATTTTCACATTAAATCACTCTGTTGACTGTATTTTGACTATTGCAACATTCCGATTATTTTTTGACTATGATAGTATTTTCACATTAAATCATTTTGTCTACAGTACTTCGACTATTCAATCACTCTATTGGCAGTATTTTGACAATTAAAATATCATCACTGTATTTTGACTATTGTGACTGCAAGTAATGAGTGATGTCCACTCCCAAACTAAGCATGAAGTAAAATTTCGAGTTGAGAAAAGCCCTAAGAATTTGGATTTGGACGCGCAGCGTCCAAATCCGAATTCGGGCTTTTCTCAACTCGAAATTTTACTTCATGCGCCACGCGTATAAAAATAGTGATTTATTCAAAAGTTAAAAATTCGTAGTTAATAATTTTATAATTTTTCGTATTTTTTTAACAGTTCCTGCCATTTCATCACTTTTCGGTATTTTCAACAATTTTATCCCTATTCGACATTTTTCACAATTTTCGCAAATTTAGACTTTTTCTAACATTTCATTACTTTTCGACATTTTTACAAAATTCAATATTTTTTTAAAGTTCATATTTTTTTGGGCGCAAATTTTAACATTTTATGAGTTTTCAACATTTTTTACAATTTTCCACATTTTTAAATTTATTCGCAAATTTCAATATTTTTTGACATTTCATAATATTTCGACATTTTCAAAATTTGGATAAATTTTAACATATTTCGCAAATTTCAATATTTTTTTCATCATTGTTTTTTCACACAATTGTTATAAATTTTAAATGTATTGAACATTTCATCACTTTTTTACAATTTTCACAAATTTCAACATTTTTGAATTTTTTTGCAAATTTCACCATTTTGACATTTCATAATTTTTCGAGTTTGTGCAAATGTTAATATTTCATCAGTTTTTGACATGTTTCATACAAATTTTGCGATGATTTCACATTAAATCATTTTGTAGACAAAATGATTTGATGTGAAAAAATCGCAAAAATTGTATTTTAACATTTCATCACTTTTCGACATTTTTCACATATTTCAATAGTTTTTCGACATTTATTAAAATTTGCGCAAATTTTAGCATTTCGTTACTTTTAAACATCTTTTTTTTACAATTTTCACATTTTTAAATTATTTTTTTTTATTCAAAAGTTAAAAATTAACTACGAAATAATTTTATAATTTTTCGTATTTCTTTAACATTTCCTGCCATTTCATCACTTTTCGATATTTTCAACAATAGGGATAAAATTGTTGAAAATATCGAAAAGTGATGAAATGGCAGGAAATGTTAAAAAAATACGAAAAATTATAAAATTATTTCGTAGTTAATTTTTAACTTTTGAATAAAAAAAAATAATTTAAAAATGTGAAAATGACACTCATAATGAGGGTGCCAGATGAGAGCAGCATATTCAAGCCTTGATTTGACCAAAGAATAGTACAGGTTGCTAATGGTTTCAGGATTTCAAAATTGTCTACAGTTGCGCAATATGAACCCTAGTGTCCTAGACTATTGCAACATTCCGATTATTTTTTGACTATGATAGTATTTTCACATTAAATCATTTTGTCTACAGTACTTCGACTATTCAATCACTCTATTGGCAGTATTTTGACAATTAAAATATGTTCACTGTATTTTGACTATTGTGACTGCAAGTAATGAGTGATGTCCACTCCCAAACTAAGCATGAAGTAAAATTTCGAGTTGAGAAAAGCCCTAAGAATTTGGATTTGGACGCGCAGCGTCCAAATCCGAATTCGGGCTTTTCTCAACTCGAAATTTTACTTCATGCGCCACGCGTATAAAAATAGTGATTTATTCAAAAGTTAAAAATTCGTAGTTAATAATTTTATAATTTTTCGTATTTTTTTAACAGTTCCTGCCATTTCATCACTTTTCGATATTTTCAACAATTTTATCCCTGTTCAACATTTTTCACAACTTTCGCAAATTTGGACTTTTTCTAACATTTTATAACTTTTCGACATTTTTACAAAATTCGATATTTTTTTAAATTTCATATTTTTTTGGGCGCAAATTTTAACATTTTATGAGTTTTCAACATTTTTTACAATTTTCCACATTTTTAAATTTTTTTCGCAAATTTCAATATTTTTTGACATTCCATAATATTTCGACAAGCCCGAAGAATTTCATCGCAAAAATTGTATTTTAACATTTCATCACTTTTCGACATTTTTCACATATTTCAATATTTTTTCCATATTTTTTAAAATTTGCGCAAATTTTAGCATTTCATCATTTTTAAACATCTTTTTTTACAATTTTCACATTTTTAAATTATTTTCACAAGTTTCAATATTTTTTGACATTTCATAATATTTCGACATTTTCACAATACGGACAAATTTCAGCATATTTCCTAAATTTCAATATTTCTTGACATTTTATAATTTTTCGAGTTTTCGCAGATTTTACTTTTCATTACTTTTTGACATTTTTCACACAATTTTTGCAAATTTCAATATTTTTTGAGATTTTGACTAATTAATCACTCTGTCGACAATATTTTGACGATTACGATATGTTAACTATATTCTGACTATTTTGACTGTAAGTAACGACTGATGTCCACTCCCAGACTAAGCATGAAGTAAAATTTCGAGTTGAGAAAAGCCCGAAGAATTTGGATTTGGACGCGCAGCGTCCAAATCCAAATTCGGGCTTTTCTCAACTCGAAATTTTACTTCATGCGCCACGCGTATAAAAACACTGATTATTGTATTATTTGTATTAAATTTTTGTTGTTGTTGTGGTAATTATATTTAGTTAAATATTAATTTGTAAAATGGATTTTCCGTTAAATAAATAAATTCAAAAGTAAAAATAGTAAAAAATTCTTAGTCAATAATTTTATTACTTTTCGTATTTTTTCAAAATTTTACCATTTCCTGTCATTTCATCACTTTTCAACATATTTGACCATTTTCGACAGATTATCGCTTTTCGACATTTTTCAAAATTTTCTCAAATTTTAAGATTTTCTGACATTTCATCACTATTCAACATTTTTCACATTTTTCAATATTTTTTCAACATTTTTTAAAATTGCTCAAATTTCAACATTTTTTGTCATTTTATAACTTTTCAACATTTTTTACAGTTTTCACCAATTTCAACATTTTTTTCAAATTTCAATATTTTTTTACTGTATTTTGACCATTGTGACATTTTGACTGTACGTAACGAGTGTCTTACACTCCCAGATTAAGCATGAAGTAAAATTTCGAGTTTAGAAAAGCGGGAAAATTTGGATTTGCAAGGGCGCGCGAGCGAAGCGAGTCGCGCCCCTGCAAATCCAAATTTTCACGCTTTTCTAAACTCGAAATTTTACTTCATGCGCCACCCGTATAAAAACTGATTAAAAGGAAATTTTAAAATATAGATTACCTATTTAATTTAAAATTTCTGATATAAATTAATGAAATTTGATGTGTCTATGGTCTAGCCTCCTTTTTATTTTTTCAAAACTCATGGGGGGTATTGATCCCTTCAAACCCCTCCTTATCTACGGCACTGATCCAGTTAGCCTCAATTACACCTGAGAATACACACCTCTTGCAGAGGGTCGATTTATAACTCTAACACAAACTTTTGGCACAAACCCATGTACTTAATTTTACCTTCGGACGCTACCCTGGTTCCAGCTTGCGACGGCGCCCATGGCGTCCACCGGCGGGCGCCCTTTTCCGCGAAAGAACCGAAACAGTGTGTGTGCGTGCGTGCGGGACGGCGCGCGCTGATCGTCCTGCTCCTGCTCCTGTTCCTCCTCATCAGGACTGACACAATTCGCATTCGCCGTCGTCTGTCTATGCATGTCCACACGGAATTAGAGTGTAGTGTTCGGTCGCGTACCAGCAAAACAAAACCGGAAATGGTCTAACCGCACCGGAAAAACGGACGCATAAACTCCCCCCTTCTTACGTTTCGCTCCGGTTCTTTTATTTTCTATTTATTTACTTTTCACCCTTATTTTCGGCCCACGCGGTGCGCGCTTCGCTTATAGACGAAACAGTGTGTGTTCATCATCAGTGTTTTTGAAAAATTCTTGTGTGTAACTTTAAACTACATCTCTTTATATGAAATCAAAATAAACAAAAAATACAACACGTGCTTCTAAAAAAAAAAAAACAGGCTGTCTCTTTCATATCAGATGGATGTATTTATAAATTGATGTGAGATTTTGTATAAACATTATTCTATCAGATGTAACAAACGGAAGATCTAAAGGATGTTTCTATAATTTAATTCAATCAGATGTGAAATAAATAAATAAATCGGCGTTAATACTTTGATGAGTAAAAATACTAGTATATAAAATCAGATATTCTTAATAATTTAAATCAAATTGACTGACAATTTTGGATCTACTATCAAATACATGCATTTAAATACAATGCAAATATACATACATGTACTAGAATTTTTATGAAAAACTAATCGAAAATAATTGTTCATCTATCGGCTTGAAGAAATCTATACAAACTTCCAATAAGATGTAAAAATCGCTTCTTAGCCCCAAATCAGATTCTATACGAAGATTTCACTGAAATGGACAATCTATGTGGTTTATAGATAGAAAATAAACGCAACAAAACTTAAAGAAAACAATCTGTTCGTTGATTGATTTTTAAAGAAACAAAAAGAAAACCAAGAAACATTGAAAGAAGTGAAATTCTGCAATTAAACTATAATCTTACGAATAAAGCCTTTGTGAAATTCTGCAATTAAACTATAATCTGACGAATAAAGCCTTTCTTCACAGGTGTATTTGAATATCTAAATGTACCAAATGTACATACATTTCGGATATAAAGTGACCATTATCAATGGATTAACACTATAATCATTTAACAGATTTTTACTAAAGGGAAAGGAAATGCAACAAACATTAAATAAGAAAACAAAATTCTGTATATTAACTATAATTATAGATAACCAATTGAAATTGTTCTAGTAATTAGTTAACTTGCATTTGAATAGACTTTTTATTGTATTAATAGAATAATAACATTCTAAACAAAAATATCAGGGTATTTACTACAACTATTAAAGTCTTTGGTATTTACTGTTATAGAATAATAATAATTTAAACAAAAATATCAAGGTATTTACTACAACTATCAAAGTCTTTGGTATATACTGTAATAAAATCATAACATGCTAAACAAAAATATTGGGGTATTTACTACAACTATCAAATTCTTTGGTATTTACTGTTATAGAATAATAACATTCTAAACAAAAATATCAGGGTATTTACTACAACTATCAAAGTCTTTTGTATTTACTGTAATAAGATCATAACATTCTAAACAAAAATATTGGGGTATTTACTACAACTATCAAATTCTTTGGTATTTACCGTTATAGAATAAAACCATTCTAAACAAAAATATCAGGGTATTCATTACAACTATCAAATTCTTTGGTATTTACTGTAACTATCAAAGTCTTGTTTATTTACTCAATCTATCAATTGCATTCATTATTTGTATTATTCTCACTAGTGAAAGAAACATTATTCAAATTAAATATTACTAGCATAAATAAATCAACGTTTCGATTCTTTGAGTAGCAGAAAATAAGTGGCTTAAATTTATTATTTTCTGCAGGGTAATTTATTAAGTTTAAATCAATGTTGAACTGGCAATATGGATTAGTTTTCGAGGCTACAATAAATCAATGTTAAGGCGTATTTCATCACATGTTGAAAATAAGAACTGTTTCAATAACCTGTGAATGGAATTAATAACAAAAACTGATTATTAGAAATACTGATTTCTGTGAAAATCGTAAATTATAATGATAGATATATTAAAATTAGGAAAACTTAGATGAGAAAGGTAGGATTATCACAAATGATACAAACCACAAAATAGTTTTAAACTTGAATTTGTGTTCATCTAATGATTGTAGTTCAATAGTATTGATTTACTAACTACTATATGCTTCATATTGAAGATATTAAAAGAAATTAAAGCTTCAAAAATTGTTTATAAGCTAATGGAATTAATTCGAATGTACTTGCAGGTTTTGAACAGAGCATGTACATGAAATTTGACAATGCGAAACGAGAAAGGCTGTTGATTTAAGGATCAAATTAGGTATCAAATACCAGATCTTCTACAAAACAACATCAAAACAAAAAATATTTACCAAAAAACATTTTGGAGAAGAAACCTGGTAGAAATTAATGAAATAGACTTTCGGTGTGATACTCAACATTAATTCAGAAAATTAATTCAGAACATAATAAAAATAGTAAGTGAAGAAAAGTATTACTACAATAATTAATAGAAATCACTTCACGTGGCTAAAAGAAGAATATTGAAGAAAATAAGGACCACATATATGGAAATAGAGGAAAAGTAGAATATTGAAGAAAATAAGGACCACATATATGGAAAAAGAGGAAAAGTAGAATATTAAAGAAAATAAGAACTAAACATATGAGAAAAGAAAAAAAGGACCTACCTACCTGTTGATTTAAGGATCAAATTAACTATCAAAAGCCAGCTTTTTTACAAAACAACATCAAAACAAAAAATATTTACCAAAAAGCATTTTGAAGAAGAAACCCAGAAGAAATTAATGAAATAGAAAGGGTGTGATACTTAGGCAACATTTTAGAGAAAAAAATAAATTTAAAACATAATAAAAATAATAAGTGAAAAAAGGATTACTATAATAATTAATAGAAAACACCCCACGTAACTAAATGAAGAGTATTGAAGAAAATAATGACCAAACATATGGAATAAGAAGAAAAGTACCTACCTACCTGTTGATTTAAGGATTATATTAGATATCAAAAGCCAGATCTTTTACAAAACAACATCAAAACATACAAAATTTACCAATACGCATTTTGGAGAAGAATCCCAGAGGAAATTAATAAAATAGACTTTTGGTATGATACTCAGTCAACATTTTAAACAAGAACATAAGTTTACATAAGTGAAGAAAGGGATTGCTACAAAAACTAATAGAAAATACTTCACGTAACTAAAAGAGAAAAATATTAAAGAAAATAAGGACCAAGCATATGGAAAATGAAGACAGGTACCTATGCAAAGTATAGCATTTATAAGATACTGCAAATTGACTTGCAGATCAAATAAAGTTAAGACCATTTTCACGATTAAAAGATTTGATGAGAAATATATAAATTTAAAGTTTTTTTAAGACAGAAGAAAGAAGCAAACTGTAGAATAGTTCATAATATTAATTTAAAATAATCATTATTAAAAGGCTTGAAAAGAAGTAAATGCTAGTAAGTTAATTTCAGTGTTTTTTTGTAAAACAAATTCTCAAGATCTACAGTGGATCATCATATTAATATAACAAATTTATTGTGTAAACAAATTTTACAAATAAAATTAACACAACGCTAACGAGTGAAACATTGTAAATGATGTTTGGAAATGGGATTACATTTTAATCAGCGGGTAATTATATTCCTAAGATTTTAAATCAAATTGACTGACAATTTTGAATCTATTGTCAAATACATTGATTTAAAGATTATCATATTTTCGAACCTATAAACGCAAAATATTGCAAGGATTACAATTGAGCCAGAAGGAACAGGAAAACGAAAGTAATTCCAAAGAAAGAATAAAGAATAATGCAAAAATATATAAACAATTTAAAGCTCATTAGAACTGAAAAATAAATTAAGTGAGAAAACAAAAATACACCTTCTAATACAGAAATCCGAAAAGCTCTATTAACTGCATGCAAAATGTGCTCCTGATTTCAACCAGAAGGAACAGGAAAACAAAAGTAATTGCAAAGAAAGAAGAATAATGCAAAAATAGATAACCGATTTGAAGCTCTTTAGAACTGACAAATTATTTAGTGAAAGAACAAAAAAACCTAATACAAAAATCTGACAAACTCTATTAACTGCATGCAGAATGTGCTTTTTATTTGAGCCAGAAGGAACAGGAAAACAAAGATAATTGCAAAGAAAGAAGAAAGAAGAATAATGCAAAAATAGATTAACGAGCCCTTTAGAGCTGTAAAATACTTCAGTAAGAAAACAAAAATACACCTTCTAATACAAAAATCTAAAAAGCTCTATTAACTGCATGCAAAATGTGCTCCTGATTTGAGCCAGAAGAAACAGGAAAACAGAAGTAATTACAAAGAAAGAAAAAAGAAGAATAATTTAAAAATAGATAAACAATTTGAAGTTTTTTAGAACTGAAAAATAATTAAGTGCGAAAAGAAAAACACCTAATACAGAAATCCGAAAAGCTCTATTAACTGCAAGTAAAATGTGCTCCTGATTTGAGCCAGAAGGACTGTACAGAAAAACAAAAGTAATTGCAAAGAAAGATGAATAATGCAAAAATAAATAAACGATTTGAAGCTCTTTAAAAGTAAAAAATAATTTGCTGAGAAAACAAAAATACACCTTCTATTACAAAAACCTGAAAAGCTCTATTAACAGCATGTAAAATGTGCTATTGATTTTCAAAATACGCACCAGAAGAAAAAGATATTGTCAAGAAATATAAAACACAACTTCGAGAGAAAAAAAAACATACGTTTTTGTAGAAATTTATAAACTAAACAAAAAATTTCTGAAAAGAAGAAAAGGGCTGATTTTTTTTAATATTCAGAAATAAAAACTGAAACATCTAGCAAAGAATAAAACTTAGGTTTTTTCATGAAATAGACATATGTAAAATTATATTACACCTAAGTCTGAAATCATTCTATACTAATAATTTGGAAGTCTACTTAAATAATAAAAACTGATTATGATATAAGAAAAAATATCGTTGATAAAATTGAAGACTTAATTTTAAACACAAATAACTTTTGTGTTATTTTGTGAAAAAGCAATTTTGTGTTGGTTAATTAAAGAAAAGAAAAAACATCTTAATACATATATGAAAAAAAATACTGAAAATTTATTAATATAGGAAATTAAACCAAGATTAATCTGCTTTACAACAAAAGAATAATAACAAGAAAATTGAAGGCAAAATCAATAAGCTATATATCTTATAAGAATCGTTGATAAAATTGAAAATAATTTTAAACACAATTAATTTTTGTATTATTGTGTGAAAAAGCAATTTTGGGTTGGGTTATTATAGAAAAGAAAAATCATCTTAATACATATATGAATAAAAAACTGAACATTTATTAATATGGGAAATTAAACCAAGGTTAATCTACCTTACAATAGAAGAATAATAACAGAAGAATAATAACAAAAGAATAACAACAGAAGAAGATTGAAGACAAAATCATTAAGCTACAAATATCTTATGAGAATCGTTGATAAAATTAAAAACAATTTCAAACACAAATAATGTTTGTATTATTGTGTGAATAAGCAATTTTGTATTAGTTAATTAAGGAAAAGAAAAAACATCCTAGTACATATATGAATAAAAAACTAAAAATGTATTTATATTGGAAATTAAACCAAGGTTAATCTGCCTTACAACAAAAGAATAATAACAGAAGACAAAATCAATAAGCCACAGAAATCTTATGAGAATCATAATAAGTTTATAGATTAAGAAATAAAAGATTTTTAAAATGAAATATCAATAAGCCAGAAAATTATTATGAGAATTATAATAAATTTAGGGATTAAGAAATAAAACAGAGGAATATAATGTTAGTATACAAAATTACGACTATTCGTAAGAAATATAATGTTTTCAAAAATTAACTGAAATTTAAGAAAATCGACTCTTTTGATAGAATTTATTTCCCAACCCTAAGAACAACGTATTTACAAAAATAATTAGTGTGATTTAAGAAAAGTCTCTATTAATTGTTTTCTACGTGATATTTAAGGATTAGCCTTAAAACAAATAAAAATAACAATCAAAGAATCACTACGCTTAAATGTGTGCTTTCTAACTAATCTATATAAATTATAAATTTAAAAACAGTACATTTTCATATAAATTACAGAGTGCGGAACTATGGGCTTGCAGTCATAAAAATAAACGTTGATTAAACCGTTATTAACCGACCTTGCCTATTGTTGTGGCGCAGAGTGTTGAGTGTTTTAGTGTTTGATACTTCCATTCGGATTTACTGAGGAACGGATCCAGAAATAACACACACACACATGGGTTAGGGTTTTAGAACACGCGTTTTACAACACTGACATTTCAGTGCGGAGAGCGCGATGATCTGGTGCGGTGCGTTCCGACGGCGATGATGTCCATATAGACGCAGGGATTTCGTTTAAATTGCAGAGTGTTTTTCGTTTATTTTTTGTGTGTGTAAATTCAAAGTGTGCGTGCATGTGTTTCGTGAAGCAACAGGTGATGGTATTTCCTTGAGGGCGGTCGCACCGAACACACGTCACGCTGGTGGGGGTGTGGAAGTGTTGCTTGCCCTGGTGCGGCCCGGCCGAAGGCAAGGCTGCACCCCCTTCGCCACCGGCTGCCGCCGCCTCGCTGTCGACGTCGCCGACGACGGAAAGCCCGCCGAGGGCGCGACAACCCTCGCCTCACCTGCAGGACATCGCCGAGGAGGACGATACGACGGAATACCACCAGGACGTGGTGGACGTGGACGATCTGGAGGAAGTGGAAGAGGAGCCCGCTAGTCTGCTGCCACTAGGTGCGCGTTTTCAAAACGAAACACTTGTTGATCTCGATGTTGATAAATGGTGTGAACACCCTTAAAACCCTGCTAATGATGATCTTTTCTTTATTTTTTTTGTTTTTAATCCTCACCGTGTTTTCGATGTTGTGATTACTTACTAAAAATGGAGCCGATGAAATTTCACCACCTTATATTTAAGTTATTTTTGAAAAATTGTAACTTAACCACAAAAGGTTCGCTCTCTTCAATTCAAGAATATATTTTTTTTTAATTTGGTTGGCGTTCACTTTGTGGTACATAAGAATTAAAATAAATCATAAATGAAAACTTAGATTGATAATGAGTAGCTTGTAGTCGAAACTATAGTCACTGAAAAGTAAAATTTAAGTGGTAAAACAAAGTTAAGTGTTTTAATTAAACTTTTAAAAATATATTTGTACAGGGTGGTGCATTTTGGAAGTAAATTTGGTGTATGAAAACGAAGACAAAACGTCCTTAAAATAAAACACCTACTTCATTTTATTCGGCGTAAGAAAGTTTTTGCTTTAATTATTGTTGTAATTCCTTTCTTCGCTGTTTTAACAGTTTGGTAATAGCTTTTAAAACAAATGAGCTACAGTAACTTCATAAAAATGACATTTTATCAACTTCCAGTTATAGAGCGGAAACGGTTAAAGATGGATACATTTTTTTGCCATTGATTAAAACACGAAAAAGTGACGTTGGCTCGCGAAAACGGTTTTTTAATATCTTTTCAAATAAAAAAGTTTTTCATATGTGGCACCCGCAAAATGCACCACCCTGTACATTAATGGATGCAATAATGTTTAAAAAATGCTTTTATAGAAAGGCGGGTAAATTCAAGACTATAAAGATATTGGTTTGACTTCGACTCTTCCCCCAAGTCGAATTTTGATTTCCAATATAGTTTTGAAAACTACTCAACGAGACAAAAAACATGGTATATGTCTCAAAGTCCGCTGACGGAAATTAAAAAAGTTATGTAACTTTCAAATTTACATGTATTTCCTATGGAGAAAACTTTTCAGCCTTATAAATGCAATGAATATAGTTTGAACGGTAAGATAGGCTTAAATTAATGTAATTCAGGTGGGTTAGGTTGAATTAAGTTAGGTTAAATTGGGTTAGGTTGAGTTAGGTTAGGTTAAGTTAGATTGGGCAGCTTGGTGGTGTAGTGGTTAGAGTGTTGTACTGCCACGCCACGGGCCGGGGTTCAAATACCGGCCTGACAAGTTGTCTGCATTTATATAGGTTAGGATAAAAATGCCAAACACTCCGTCTTCTCGGATATGACGTTAAATGCATGTAGGACCCGTGTACTGCCTGGATGTTGCGTGCACGTTAAAGATCCCTACCGGTGGGTTGGAACTCCCACCGGGTTCGGCAAAATTCCCGGATAGCTGTAGACCTAATCTCCGGCGTCATGATTGGCCTTAGCAGCGGAAATAGATGACGTAAAACCCAAAATAAAAAAAAAGGTTAAGTTAGATTCGGTTAGGATAGGTTAGGTTAGGTTAAGTTGAGTTACGTTAGGTTGATTTAGGTTAGGTTGAGTAAGGTTAGGTTAGGTTAGGTTAGGTTTGAACTGTCAGCTAGAGGCGGTATTATCTAGGTTCAGCTGCGTGGGTGGTAATAAAAGTGAGAGGCTAGCTCCATCAAAAGTCCTTGGAGTTTGAGGCTAAGTGGGAGGAGCGTAGGAATCTAAACCTTTAATGCACTTGCGCAGTCACCTTCTGGTCAGATTTTAGCTTAAAGACCAACATTTGTTAAGAAATTCGCCGCCCTACTGCTCTAACCATAAACGTGTCATGTTCTTTGACAATCGGCTTGACAAAGGATATGGTCGTTTTCGTTGTCGCCCGAAAAACCAGCCTGAACATGAGCTTTCTTTCTTTCAACTTGTAAAAATTGTAAAATTATAAGTAAAAAAATAAAAACAAACTTCCCATAGGAATTACATGTAAAATTGCAAATTTCGTTACTTTTTTATTTTTGACTTGCGGAAGTTGGGAGGGGTGTCATTTTTCTCAGCTCGACTAGAAGTTAACAAATATGTAAAAATTTTCAAGATCCGACTTGGGGGAAGAACTAAAGTTTTACCAAGATATTTAATATGCTTCATGCTTAATTAGTAGATACTCTTCAATTCAAGAATATAATTGTACAGGGTGGTGTATTTTGGAAGTAAATTTGGTGTATGAAAACAAAAACAAAACGTCCTTGAAATAAAACACGTACTTCATTTAATCGGCGTAAAGACTTGCCATAAGAAAATGTTTATAGTTTGGTTATAACTTTTAAAACCAATGAGCTACAGTAACTTCATAATAAAGACATTTTATCAACTTCCAGTTATAGAGCGGAAACGGTTAAAGATAGATCAAATTTTTTGCCATTGATTAAAACACGAAAAAGTGACTTTGGCTCTCGAAAACGGCTTTTTAATATCTTTTCAAATAAAAAAGTGTTTCATATGTGGCACCCGCAAAATGCACCACCCTGTACATTAATAGATGCAATAACGTTTAAAAAATGCTTTAATAGAAAGGCGGGTAATTTCAAGAATATAAAGATATTTAATATGCTTCATGCTTAATTAGTAGATACTCTTCAATTCAAGAATATAATTATACAGGGTGGTGTATTTTAGAAGTAAATTTGGTGTATGAAAACGAAAACAAAACGACCTTAAAATAAAACACGTACTTTATTTTAATCGGCGTAAAGACTTGCCATAAGAAAATGTTTATAGTTTGGATATAACTTTTAAAACCAATGAGCTACAGTAACTTCATAAAAATGACATTTTATCAACTTCCAGTTATAGAGCGGAAACGGTTAAAGATAGATCAATTTTTTGCCATTGATTAAAACACGAAAAAGTGACTTTGGCTCGCGAAAACGGTTTTTTAATATCTTTTCAAATAATTTTTTTTTTTTTCATATGTGGCACCCGCAAAATACACCACCCTGTACAATAATGGATGCAATAATGTTTAAAAAATGCTTTAATAGAAAGGCGGGTAAATTCAAGATTATAAAGATATTTAATATGCTTCATGCTTAATTAGTAGATACTCTTCAATTCAAGAATATAATTGTACAGGGTAGTGTATTTTGAAAGTAAATTTGGTGTATGAAAACGAAAACATAACGTCCTTAAAATAAAACACGTACTTTATTTTAATCGGCGTAAAGAGTTGCCATAAGGAAGTTTTTACAGTTTGGTTATAACTTTTAAAACCAATGAGCTACAGTAACTTTATAAAAATGACATTTTATCAACTTCCGGTTATAAAGCAGAAACGGTTAAAGATAGATCAATTTTCCTTTCGAAAAAAAAACAGTGACTTGGGCTCGCGAAAACGGATTTTAATATCTTTTCAAATAAAAAAGTTTTCCATATGTGGCACCCTCAAAATTCACCACCCTGTACATTATCGGATGCAAAAATGTTTATAAAATGCTTTGCTAGGAAGGCAGGTACATTTATGACTAAAGATATCTAATATGCTACATCCTTAATTAGTAGATACAATTCTGGATATAGTAATCTGCTTTTATCTTATTATTTAATGGTGTAGTATATGTTTTGAACTTGACACTAAATCAGCGTTTTATGCGCCCGGTGCATAAGGTAAATATTTGCGGTTTTATTAATAGATTTATACAAACACGATGCTAACATTTTATATTAATAGAACAACATCTACATGCTATTAGTTCCGTTTAAACTATTGATAAAATAAACGTGGCAACCTCGCAATGTTATATGCTTCCAACTTCACTCTAATTAAATTTGAAGTAATTCAGATGTTATATTATATTATTTTGATTAAAATTTACTTCTAACAAGTGTATTTACTCCTTGATTAAGCATGAAGTAAAATTTTGAGTTTAGATAAGTCTGAAAGTTTAGTTTCTAATAATTTATTAGCGTGGTACTCCTAGTTTAAAGCACGAGATCCGTGTTATACATAACCTCAACACTGCCGTCAGCCGATATTTGTCTATCCTGTCATCTTTCAATGACATTTAATCTAATAAAATAAATTGTACACAAATCGGCGTCAGCCGACTATTTTCAATTTAAGACAACTATTATTTAAAATACCGTGCGATCATTTTAATTATGATTTAGAGTAAGTGGCAGTTTTTCTGCGGTTGCCACTCCTTAATTAAGCATGAAGTAAAATTTTGAGCTTAGAAAAGCCTGAAAGTTTGGTTTCTAATAATTTAATAGCGTGGTACCCCTAGTTTAAAGGACAAGATCCGTGTTATACATAACCTCAAAACCGCCGTCAGTCGATATTAGTTTATCCTATCAACTTGTAATGACATTTAATCCAATGAAAGAAATTGTACACAAATCGGCATTAGCCGACTATTTTCAATATGAGACAACTATTATTTAAAATACCGTGCGATCATTTAAATTATGATTTAGAGTAGGTGGCATTTTTTTGCGGTTGTCACTCCTTAATTAAGCATGAAGGTAAATTTTGAGCTTAGAAAAGCCTGAAAGTTTGGTTTCTAATAATTTAATAGCGTGGTACCCCTAGTTTAAAGGACAAGATCCGTGTTATACATAACCTCAAAACCGCCGTCAGTCGATATTAGTCTATCCTGTCAACTTGTAATGACATTTAATCCAATGAAAGAAATTGTACACAAATCGGCATTAGCCGACTATTTTCAATTTGAGACAACTATTATTTAAAATATTTAATTGATGAGGCGGATACATGATGAAACTCCATAATACTATTTGAAATAAAACAACGCAGTTGGGAGGGTTTCACTTTTATTGTTGAACACTGCAACATGTTTCACCACACAGTGGCTTCATCAGGCAGATGAAATAATGATTTTCCAAAGTACAGGTAAAAGCTTATTTACTAATGCAATTAAATTAATAGAAGGGGGGCGGGGGGGTAATGAGGTAATTAGGCTGAAACTACTACAAACAATTTTGAGCGACTAAATATTGATTAGGGGTGAATTATTTACTTCTATTTGGTCATTTAATAGAACAAAAAACAAAAAAGGTATTGTTATATTTATTAATTTCTAATTCTTCTAATAAGTTTAATTTACGACTTTTGTTACATTCGTGCAAAATTTTGAATTTAGGGTTAAAGTTATGTTGGTATTCGATTAAATGATTGGCGTAGGTTGAGGAGGTTTTCTTAAATTGAAAGCATTTTTGATGTTCTGAAATGCGATCTGGGAAGCTACGTCCAGTTTGTCCAACGTATACCTTAGGGCAATCTCCACACTCTAGCAAATACACACCAGAGTTCGTAGTTTTATCAGATTTGTCTTTAGAATTATTAATGAATTTATTAGGTGAATTGACCGTTCTAAAAGAAGGAGTTAGGTTTAAGGATTTGAGTTTTTTGCTGATGGCAATCGAAGGGGGGCCGTTAAATGTTAATGAGCAATATTTATTATTCTGATTTTGAAAATTAGTGGGATATACTAATTTCAGGGCTTGTTGTTTTTGTTTTTTATAAAGGATGTCTAAGATAAGCTTTTGACGAAAGCCGTTGTTATTAGCTATTATGAGAATTCTGTTGAGCTCATTATTATATGTTGAGCTCATTATTATATTTATTGCATTTAAATAACATTATTATTTAAAATACCGTGCGATCATTTAAATTATGATTTAGAGTAGGTGGCATTTTTTTGTGCGGTTGTCACTCCTTAATTAAGCATGAAGTAAATTTTTGAGCTTAGAAAAGCCTGAAAGTTTTGGTTTCTAATAATTTAATAGCGTGGTACCCCTAGTTTAAAGGACAAGATCCGTGTTATACATAACCTCAAAACCGCGTCAGTCGATATTAGTCTATCCTGTCAACTTGTAATGATATTTAATCCAATGAAATAAATTGTACACAAATCGGCGTCAGCCGACTATTTTCAATTTGAGACAACTATTATTTAAAATACCGTGTTATCATTTAAATTATGATTTAGAGTAGGCGGCATGTTAATTGAATAATGGAATAAATTTGAGGTTATAGTAAACTATGTGGTAACAGTCAGTAGTGCCAATCTAATTGAAAACTCAAAGCCTACTCTAAATTATATTTTACATGATCGCAAGGTATATAATTGGATGGTCATGCCATTGTTTTTTTTTTCATGACACTTGCGACACGCATTTTAATAGTTGAGGCATATTTTAAACTAACAAGTGCCTTCCACTCCCAGACTAAGCATGAAGTAAAATTTCGAGTTTAGAAAAGCCCCGCGTAGAAAATTTGTCGAGGGTCGCGTAGCGAACCGAGACAAATTTTCACGGGGCTTTTCTAAACTCGAAATTTTACTTCATGCGCCACGCGTATAAAACACTGATTTCATATTAAGCTTAAAATATACTGCTTAGATTTCCACATTTATATTTATTGCATTTTAATAACATTAATTTTAAATAACAGAATATGAAAAAGTGTCTCAAACAAAATGTATTCTACTTTTTTTATTATTATAACATTTATGCTCAGTTGCACCAAAAACGTTCAACCCTAATTTAAGCTGAACTTGAGTTCAAGATGACAGTTCCTATTGGTCTAACGTCACTTTATACTGAAGTTCAGAGTGAAACCAGTTTAACTTGTTTGGTGCATCTGGCCCTTACAAAATATTCACAGAATAAATATTTTTTGAATTATTTCGCTATATCTTACCAAATATCAATTAAATCTCAGCAGTGTATATTTTTAACTTTACTTTAAATCAGTGGTTTGTACGCGTGGCGCATGAAGGAAAATTTCGAGTTTAGAAAATCCCCGTGAAAATTTGTAAACTTCATTTGAAATCAGAGTTTTATACGCGTGGCGCATGAAGTAAAATTTCGAGTTTAGAAAAGCCCCGCGAAAATTTGTCTCGGGTCGCTGCGCGACCCTCGACAAATTTTCTACGCGGGGCTTTTCTAAACTCGAAATTTTACTTCATGCTTAGTCTGGGAGTGGAAGACACTCGTTAATATAAAATATGACATTATTATCAAAATGTAACAATTGTCAATTTGTAACAACTATTATTCGAAATATATTATTACTTTGTCATGGTATTGTTTATCTTTATAACACTTGCGATGCACATTTGATAGCTGTGACATATTTTAAACTACCGAGTGTTTTCCACTCCCAGACTAAGCATGAAGTAAAATTTCGAGTTTAGAAAAGCCCCGCGAAAATTTGTCGAGGGTCGCGCAGCGACCCGAGACAAATTTTCGCGGGGCTTTTCTAAACTCGAAATTTTACTTCATGCGCCACGCGTATAAAACTCTGATTTCAAATGAAGTTTAAAATATACTGTTTAGATATCCCCATTTATATTTATTGCATTTTAATAACTATTTTAAATTAATAGAATATGAAAAAGTGTCTCAAACAAAATTTGTTCTACTTTTATTATTATTATAACATTTAGGCCCAGTTGCACCAAAAACGTTAAATCCGGGGTCAAGCTGAACTTAAGTATAAGATTACAGTTTCTATTATTCTAATGTCACTTTGAACTGAAGTTAAGAGTTGAACTAGTTCAACTTGTTTGGTGCAACTGGCCCTTACAAAATATTCACAAAATATAATTTTTTTTTAATTATTTCGCTATATTTTCGTAAATATCTATTACATCTCAGCAGTGTATATTTTTAACTTTACTTTAAATCAGTGGTTTGTACGCGTGGCGCATGAAGTAAAATTTTGAGTTTAGAAAAGCCCCCTGAAAATTTGTCTCGGGTCGCTGCGCGACCCTCGACAAATTTTCTACGCGGGGCTTTTCTAAACTCAAAATTTTACTTCATGCTTAGTCTGGGAGTGGAAGACACTCGTTAATATAAAATATTTTACAACTATCAAAATGTTACAATTGTCAATTTGAGACAACTATTATTTGAAATATATTATTACTGGATCATAGTTTTGTTTTTCTTTATGACACTTGCGATGCACATTTGGTAGCTATGATATATTTTAAACTAACGAGTGTCTTCCACTCCTAGACTAAGCATGAAGTAAACTTTCGAGTTTAGAAAAGCCCCGCTTAGAAAATTTGTCGAGGGTCGCGCAGCGACCCGAGACAAATTTTCTGGGCTTTTCTAAACTCGAAATTTTACTTCATGCGCCACGCAGATAAAACACTGATTCCAAATGAAATTTAAAATATGTTGTTTAGGTATCCACACTTAATGATTTATTGCATTATAACAAAATTAATTTTAAATAATAGAATATGAAAAAGAGTCTCAAACAAGATTTGTTCTACTTTTATTATTATTATTATAACGTTTAGGTCCAGATGCAGCAAAAACGCTGAACCCGAATTCAAGCTGAATTTGAGTTCAAGATGACAGTTCCTATTGTTCTAATGTCACTTTATACTGAAGTTCAGAGTTGAACCAGTTCAACTTGTTTGGTGCAAGTGGCCTTTACAAAATATTCACAGAATAAATATTTTTTGAATTATTTCGCTATACCTTAGCAAATATCAATCAAATAACAGCAGTGTATATTTTCAACTTCACTTTAAATCAGTGGTTTATACGCGTGACGCATGAAGTAAAATTTCGAGTTTAGAAAAGCCCCGTGAAAATTTGTCTCGGGTCGCTGCGCGACCCTCGACAAATTTTCTACGCGGGGCTTTTCTAAACTCGAAATTTTACTTCATGCTTAGTCTGGGAGTGGAAGACACTCGCTAGTTTAAAATATGTCACAACTATCACAATGTGTGTCGCAAGTGTCATAAAGAAAAACAATAACATTCAAATAATAGCTGTCTCAAATTGACAATAGTAGGCTGACGCCGATTTGTGTCAAGTTTGATAACTTAATTGTTAAGGCAGGTAATAGTTGAAAGTTCATTTTCACTTTGATTTAGTTAAAATCAAACACTTATTATTTTCAAACACTTTATTGTACTCGCGACAATTGTTTCGCCACACTGTGGCTTCTTCAGGCGAAGAATCGTCTGAAGAAGCCACAGTGTGGCGAAACAATTGTCGCGAGTACAATAAAGTGTTTAAAAGTAATTAGTGTTTAATAAAAAGAAGTATCAATAACCTTTCTTCACACACTTTATTTTAATACCAGATGTACATTTCTGTCACCAAGTGACCATTATCAATGGATTTTTAATACTAACTTATACAAACAAAAATAGGAGTATATATACAGAACAGATTAACAAAATATAATGAGCGTTAGGCGGTGGAGTTTAATGTGGGGAAAAAACGTACATTAACGGGTCGGTTTATGGAAAGGGGGATGAGCGGTAGGTAAAGACAGGTATATTCGGGTTAAGTAAAAGGAGGTATTAAATCTAGTAATTTGTTATTGAGTGGACTTAAATCAAAATTCATTAAGTTGTTTGCGTGTTTTTTCATTGCAATCGCTTCTAACATGTTTAAGTGATAATTGGATGACTGTTTTATTAATTTCATATTATTGATTGATATCTTATGGCCAGTTTCTAGTGAATGATTTGCTACGGCTGATTTTTCATTATTAAAATTTCTTAAATGGTTCATGTGTTCTTTAAAACGTATTCTTAAGTTTCTTTGCGTTTGCCCGACATACACCTTATTACAATTGTTGCAGTTAATTGAATAAATACCTGATTTATCAAGATATTCTGGTTGAGAAAAAGTATTACCCAAGGTTTGTCCTAATTTAGTTTTGATATAATATGCGGGAGTTAAATTGTAATTTTTAAATTTGTTTAAGGGGTTTTCTAGGTTCGGATCGTAAACTATTCTTACAAATTTGTTGTCTAAGGTAGGGGGGTCTGGAAGGAGGCGTGATGAGTTACAGAGATTAATTTTAAATTTATGTTTATTTATTAAATTGTTTATAGTATTGGGATTGTATTCTAACTGTTTTGCAATCTTATGGATGGTTTGGATTTCTTTATTTCTATTCTCCGTTGATAATGGGATGTTGAAGGCTCTGTGGATTAGGTAATTAAAGGAAGCTAATTTATATTTCATTGGGGCTTTTGAGCTAGCATGCAAGTAATTAAATGTATGTGTGGGCTTTCTATATATTTAGAAATCTAATTTGTTTTTATTTCTTGTGATAAGCAGATCCAAGAAGGGAAGAGAATTGTTTACTTCGTATTCATAAGTGAAATTAATACTGTTATGAAAGGAATTAAGCGATGAAATAAAAGGTTGAATGTTGAAATCTGTTTGTAATTAAAAATTACAATTTAACTCCCGCATATTATATCAAAACTAAATTAGGACAAACCTTGGGTAATACTTTTTCTCAACCAGAATATCTTGATAAATCAGGTATTTATTCAATTAACTGCAACAATTGTAATAAGGTGTATGTCGGGCAAACGCAAAGAAACTTAAGAATACGTTTTAAAGAACACATGAACCATTTAAGAAATTTTAATAATGAAAAATCAGCCGTAGCAAATCATTCACTAGAAACTGGCCATAAGATATCAATCAATAATATGAAATTAATAAAACAGTCATCCAATTATCACTTAAACATGTTAGAAGCGATTGCAATGAAAAAACACGCAAACAACTTAATGAATTTTGATTTAAGTCCACTCAATAACAAATTACTAGATTTAATACCTCCTTTTACTTAACCCGAATATACCTGTCTTTACCTACCGCTCATCCCCCTTTCCATAAACCGACCCGTTAATGTACGTTTTTTCCCCACATTAAACTCCACCGCCTAACGCTCATTATATTTTGTTAATCTGTTCTGTATATATACTCCTATTTTTGTTTGTATAAGTTAGTATTAAAAATCCATTGATAATGGTCACTTGGTGACAGAAATGTACATCTGGTATTAAAATAAAGTGTGTGAAGAAAGGTTATTGATACTTCTTTTTATTATTATAATCTTCACGTAACTCAATCATCTATTATAATTAGTGTTTTATTTAAACTAAATCAAGTTTGATACATTGGACTATTTGTCATTTCAAGTTCACAGGATAGGCTAATGTTGGCTGGCGGCGGTGTTGTGGTTATGTATAACACGGATCTCCTGCTTTAAGCTACTAACGCTACTAAATTATTAGTTGTAAACTAACAATAGTAATCTACTAAAATGCTATTACGTTAAAATAGTATATACTACATAAACACACATACGAGCACACACAATATTTCATTCCAATTATCCTGTTTGTCACATTTTAATAAACATTTATTTTTACTGTCAACAATTCATCACGAACAATTTATTACACGACGCACACAGGCCTTTGATTAAATAATAACGAGCAATAAATACTGATTAGTGCCGTTCCGACTGATAATTAGCATTAATTAATGCTGTACACGCGATTGACACTTTAGTCGTCGGCGGCGGCGGCATAAACAATTAACTAAGTTTAATTATTAAATCGCCGCCGTCCATGCTAAATTTTCCCTGACTTCTAAAATTGTAATGGAATAACCCACGCACAATAGGAGAACATTCCATTTTTCGGTCAACATTCTGTAAAATCTAAACAAATCTGTGGATTTTAATAAATATTGGAAGCATACATAATAAATATTGCATATTTTAATGCAATTATAAAAATCCGTGTTCCTGTATTTTTGGAGCCCCAGGGGCGCATTAAAATTTTAATAACTCTAAAATGTAATAGATTTTTCAGTATAGTGATATTAATTTAAAAATTAATTATGTTAGTTGCATTTATTATTAAATTTTTGGGGAAAGCGGCTGTTAGTAAAAAAAATACAAATAATTAGATAAGAACTTTTTATATTAGTTGCGCCAATATTTCGCTAGAGTTTTCTTAGCTTCGTTCGGGTAAAATCTAAAATAAATAAATACAAAACATATTTTTTATGGATAATATCACAAAATTAGGAAATGATTTATAATTTTGACAAACCTGACGGAAAAAAATTACACAGATGTCATATTAATGCTTTGTGCAAATGAGCAAAATGGCGCAGGTGCCGCCGACCATTATTTACATTATAACTTCAAATTGGGAAAATCTGGACAGTATAATTAATAACCAACGTTTAGAGAACATCATAATAAATAGATTAGTACTAATCTCAACATGTCGTTTTTTGCCGATTTTATTTAAATACGAAAACAAATGAGTATTTTCTACTCTTTAAATCATATGCTTTATTTAATAAATAAAACATGTAATATTAGCAACATTTTTTAATAACAGAATTTTGATTAAAACAGTTGGTATGTTTCACTAAATCATTGAAACAAACCAAGTGTTTTAATCAAAATTTTGTTATTAATTGAATATGTTTCGCCACGGGTTAAGTATGAAATTAATGATTTAATAAAGAAAACACTTGGTTAAATTTCACTAATATTTTGGTTTTTTATTCCAACTAGTTTCGACTTTGAGTCATTCTCAAGGAGTACTCCTTGAGAATGACTCAAAGTCGAAACTAGTTGGAATAAAAAACCAAAATATTAGTGAAATTTAACCAAGTGTTTTCTTTATTAAATCCTAGTTAAATATGTTTCACCACGTGAAAGATGAGAAACTTGTTCAAGATAAGAAATTAATTCATCATAAAATATTTTTTGCACTTTCATCTTAAAAGTTGACACTTTACAAACTCTAATCAATGTCAAAAGATGGCATTTAGCAAATGTTACATTGTTTATTTGTATCCAACCATAAAAGTGGTATCGAATGCACAAAGGAATTTCATGATACGCTGTCATCGAAATACCTGCTGTCAGAACAATCAATCAAATTTTCGCGACACGAGTACATCGATAGTAGTTCATCATGGAAGTGGATGATACATCCGACGCGGAAAGCTGCACACCACCAGATGTAGTAAAGGAAGCAGAGATAGCGAGTTAAGAACTACCGAAAAATTCAAGGGTAATATATGAAAAACGCTACCAGGAATTTATCAAGTGGTGTGAATCTAGAACCATTAGAAGGTATTCAGAGAATACTTTATTAGCATATTTTGCCGATCTTTGCAGAAAATATAAGCCCTCTAGCATTTGGTCTATATTTTCAATGTTAAAATGCACCCTCGCTACAAAACATAATGTGCAAATTGGAAAATATAGCAAATTAATAGCTTTCATCAAACAGAATGGTGTAGGATTTAAGGCAAAAAAATCTAAAACTCTCTCGAAATCCGAAATATTTGCATTTTTGAAGGAAGCCCCAGATGACAGTTTTCTTATGATTAAGGTTGGTTATTTTTAATTAAACCATTTTAACAATATATTGAAATAGGCATTTCAGGTGGCATTAATATTTGGGATTTTTGGGGCATGCCGCAGACACGAATTGTACAATATCAAGAAAGAGGATATAAAAGAAATTGACAATATGTTAATTATTAGCATTCCTGATACGAAAACTCACAATCCAAGAACCTTTACTATTGTCAACGATAATGAATCTGATATAGATTATATCTCTTTTTACCAAAAGTATTCAAGATTGCGGACCAATAAAAGTGCGGCAGATAGAAATTTCTTTATAAAATATGCAAACGAACGATGCACCAATCAAGTAGTTGGCATTAACACGTTTGGAAGCTTTCCTTCTATTATTGCGAAATATTTACATTTAGAAAATCCACATCTTTTCACGGGTCATTGTTTTCGACGCTCATCCGCAACATTATTGGCCAATACTGGAGCTAACTTAGTACAAATTAAGAAACATGGTGGATGGAAATCGTCCGCTGTAGCCGAAGGCTACATTGATAATTCCCTTAATAATAAAATCAAAACAGCGGTCGCAATTATGAAAAATCCATCTGTAGCAGGTCCAAGTTCAAGTAATTATGTAGAACTCAGAATAGAAAATTTGACTACAAATGATAATATAGAATATATAGAACCCAATAAGGCAAAAGAAAGCACTATAATCGCACATAGTAGTTCTATTAAGGAATGCCAAAACCGTGAAGATGTGAATATTGCAAATAATATATCAGAAGCAAATGCCGATTCCCAAAATTTTATGTTACCAGCACTTACAGCTTCAGGAGTCAATATACAAAATAGCTCCCATTTTACTATAAACTTAACTGTTAATAATAACAAATAATTCCCATTGAAATTTAAAGTCAAAATAAACCTTATTTTTAAATACTATATTGTACTTGTTTACGGTATGACGTGCAAAAAGTTATGTATGTAATGCGTGTGTAAAATAAGGTTTATGGCATTCGTTCAGATGTTTCGTGACTCGCCTTCGGCTCGTCACGAAACATCATCTGAACTCATGCCATAAAGCTCAATTTTACACACTTATTACATAAATAACTATTATCTACTTTTTTCAGCATTTATTTATGTATTTATTTGGTAATAACTCAACAGACTGTAAAGTCCAATAACAGGGCTATATCATTATAACAAATTAAATACAATATAACTTATATAAATATATAACAAAAGATGCATGCAGAACAGAAATACATAAAACCATAAAGAAATAAACAATATTAAAAATTAACTCATAAACTAAGGTAACATAGATAATAATTTTATAGAATCACTAACATTATGCTTAAACACTTGAATGTTGAAGTGAATATGTCGAGATTGTATGCGTAATGATTATAAAGTCGAGATAATCTTATAATAGGTGAGTTTGCATAATAATTATTAGTTGGAGTAGCATACACAAAAGTTTTACAAAATCTAGAACACACTCTAGGAATGTTAAATTTAAAACGATTCAAAAACTGTATGTCGTCAATCATATTATTCATGAGTTTATAAAGAAAACAAATATTTATAAGTAAAATTCTGTTGTGGATAGAAATTAAATCAAATTCAGCAAGTAGGTCATTGTAGGGTATGTCAAATCTGTACTGACGATATTTTACAAGAAATAATGAAATACTAAAACTTTACAGAATTATATTGTTATTAGACTGGTGCTAGGAATTTTTGAAATATTTGAAACTATCAATATGAAGTGTTTTATTGTTATTAGACTGGTGCTAGAAATTTTTGAAATATCTGAAACTATCAATATGAAGTGTTGAAAAAATGTATAAAAAGCATTGTAAATATGCCATCTAATGCCCCTTAGCTTAAGTAGCATCGTCAATAGCTACATATGTAAATTGCATAGGCCGTAAAAAATGGTCAAAGATGTTCAGTATTCTTCAAGCACTGGTTCGGATTATACTGATGATGGCGTTGAAGCCTGAAATGCGTATATAGTTATCCGGTGAACGAATGAGTACTGAACACAAATTCATATCAATGTAAATATATTTGTATTTAATTGTATTCAAGTCAGTTAACATCTTAACTAGGATGTTTTGATAAAATTGATGCTAAATAAAAAAAAAATGTTAAAAATAGATTTTTGACCGCCTTTCCTCGATTTCTCCTATTCTGCGACGGTGCTTTTTTTGGCGGAACGCCAACGATCACATGTTTACTCATATAAACATAAGAAATTTTGTTGGCTGTACTAAAAAGTAATTGGCGTTTGCAGGGAATTTATATTTTATTTGTTTGATACTAATATTAGGCCGAAAAATCTATTTGTAACTATATAAGTATGATAAAGTATTCTGATTAGATCTTTTAGAATATTTTAATTAGAAATATGTGACTAAGTTTATTTTAATAAAAAAAGAATGCAAGAATAGTTAGATATTTCGAAACATGAGAAGTTAATAATAAATATTTTACTTCATACTTAGTCTGGGAGTGGAAGACACTCGTTATCTTAAAATATGTCTTAACTATTAAAATGTGTATCGCAAGTGTCATAAAGAAAAACAATACAATGACCAAGTAATAATATATTTTAAATAATAGTTGTCTCAAATTGACAATAGTCACATTTTAATAGTTGTAACATACTTTAAATTAACAAGTGTCTTCCACTCCCAGACTGAGCATGAAATAAAATTTCGAGTTTAGAAAAGCCCCGCGTAGAAAATTTGTCGAGGGTCGCGCAGCGACCCGAGACAAATTTTCACGGGGCTTTTCTAAACTCGAAATTTTACTTCATGCGCCACGCGTATAAACCATTGATTTAAAGTGAAGTTGAAAATATACACTGGTGAGATGTGATTGATATTTGCTAAGATATAGCGAAATAATTCCAAAAATATTTATTTGGCGAATATTTAAGTGCCAGTTGAAATAGCCGATTTATCAATTTTCAATTAAAGATCCAATAAGTTATTTTAGTCAAATTTCTCAATTACCAAAATATTAAAGACAATTTCTATGATTTGTATCAATTTTTATAATCTTGTTCGAGTTTTAATTAAAACACCTCATTTTAATAATGTAAATGGATCTTAATTTACTATCAAATGTATAAATATTTATTCAAAACTTTTTAGGCCTCGTGTAAAATTTAATGCACATAAACTCAATTTTAATAAAAATCAAATTATACAAAAATTGTGTACTTTTGCACATCTAATTATCATTCAACATTAAACTATTAACCAATAATAACATGCAGACAGTACATAAATGTTTTATAAAACTCAATATAAAGGAATTTTAAAAGAAAATTTGATCTATAACAGGACCGGCCAACTCGCGGCCCGCGGGCCTCATGCGGCCTTTGTAGTGCTTCTGTGCCGCCCGCGGCCACATTTGCCCTTCTATGTTTATTAATATATTTTTTTTTAAATACTTAAGTAAATGTAAGTTTCCAAGGATGTTCCAAATATTCGTATTTGATTTGGCGAATATTTGTTTACTTTTCTATATTTTTATTGCCCAACTTTATTACGAATACATGAATATTATTTATATTGTCAATTTAATTAAATGTACCCATATTAAGCTGAAATAGAAATAGCTGATTTATCAAGTGGCAAAAATCCATGTGTACTTTTTAGGTTAATATTGTACAGGGTGTCCACAAAGGGTATGGGGGTATTTGTAAATTTAATAAAAAATTATATAAAAGTCAGAAAAAATAAAGTTTTATATTAATTTTTAGACAAAGCTTAGGAAAATTAAGCGCCAAAGACGTTGTCCAAATTGTAAATTGCGCGGTTCTCGCGACTTTAATAAAAATTACTTAAACCAGTAAGTTAAACAAAAACGATTTATTTAAATACTGACATATATACAAAACAATTAACAAATAATAACGGAAAAAACAAGTGAAGTTAAAAACACGTGGATAGAAAGTATCAGTTAAAAAATACAAGTTAAAAGAAAGTTAAAAGCGCGGTACGACCGAAAGAACGATGTTGTTGAAACGGTGTTCAAGACAAGACTGTTTTCTGGTTTTGTTAACAGAAGAAACGGTTTGGGATAGGAAAATCTGATTGGTCAGGATTGATTGGAGAGAGATTCTAAAAGAGAAAGCGATGGATGATTTTTCAGTGTGAAAAATAAGGACAGAGGGTCAGGTGCTGGAAATTTCTGGAATTTTTGGGCATGGTGAAAGGGACAAGTCCGGACGCTTCGCTCGGTCGCGGATTAACGTTTATAATAATAATAATATAATAATAATACGTCTTTATTTATTATAGAAAAAATATTTTACAAAATGTCTAGTAAAAGTAACAGGCGAAGTTCAGTTAGCCTAATGACTATTAACTGTTCTTCCACTTAACCTGAAGAATATTATTAACAGATTATTGCATAAATGGTTCATACAAATAATATTTAATTAAGAAAAAGTACTTTTTTAAAAGTAAAAGTAAAAGTAATAGTATGTGCGATAAAACGAATTAGGATTAACACTACGATTAACATTAACACTAACATTAACATTAACATTAACGTCACTCTCAAGGCCCATCAAAACTCATCGGCAAGCAAGTGACGACGAAATTCCCAATTATGGGCCCAATTAGGCACGTTTTGGGCCCGCTCTTTAGAAATTGAAGAAATGTTCTTGACAATGGTTAATCGTTCTTTCGGCCGTAAAGCGAAATAAATGAAATCCCGCCAAACATTTGGCTCTCAGGTTTCGCTTTAGAAATCACAAGCACAAAGAGTAATAAAACTGGTAAGTAAATACAAGCGCCCCTTTCTGCTTTTATGAAAAAGGGGGCTAAATAAAGTAATGAAACACCCAAAAATAAAATAAAGCAGAAAATATAAGAAATATAAAATATTGAGAAATCCGAATCAACACAAATGTTGCTGAGCAACTTGCAACACCTCCAACCAATCACTTGAGGTTGTCAATAAACTTTTCCGGGAAAAAGTGATCTCTTGTCCAGGCACCATTAACTTGCCTCTGAGAAGCCCCGATCTTATACCCTTGATTATTTCCTATGGGGATACCTTAAAGAGAAAGTTTATAAAAACAAACCACCAACTGTACTGCAATTAAAGGGCAATATCGGCACCGAAAAGGTACAAGAAAAAACAATTAAACGGAATTTTAGGTTCTTGAACTTTTAGAATTTCACAAATGAAAAAACACGTCTCTAAAACTTTTGAATAAAAAATTAAATAAATAAATAAAATGCAGATAACGGAATCTCCATTTTATTTATTTATTTAATAAATATTTATTTAATAAATAAATAAATAAATATAATTTTGCAAAAGAATATCTTTGATACGGCCCATGAAACATTTTGAGTGTTAATTTTGGGTTGACCAGCTCTGCTCTAAAAAATGTGCTGAATGTGTGAATTTAAACTATTACTAAGAATTTAATTTAATTAGTTTGTGTGATTTATAACTATTTTTACATAATAATAGTCTAACATTTTGTAGATAATTATCAAGCAAAATCATAATGGAACAGCACGTAGGTTGAAATTAAAGCCAAGTAAATTTGCTTTTAGCACGAGTTACACGAAGCATATCGAAATAATTTACTGGGAAAACGTCTCATTATCGAAAATTTAATGTCACGGAAAACAATAGAATAGACAGCAATTTATTTATAGATTCACAAGGAGATTATTATAACATGTACTACACACATACATTTGTTTTCACACAGGGTGCAGCAATTTCGATGGTATTTCCACGTAAAGTTCCATTTTTATGAATGAAATTACTTCTGTATTTACACAGATATTGACATGCTGTTAAAACTCTCTTCTGCATTTTTCTTAAATAGAATAAATTTATTATAATTAAATAAATTATTAATAACCATATTTTGCTATGGAATTATTAGTTGTAAACTAACACTAGTAATCTAACGAGTGTCTATAAACTGTCGGATCTGACTTAATGATATATAATTAAATATATTTGACAGTTCCAAGATTTCCCGTATCGTATGGCATACTCTAAGACAGTGGTGGGGAAACTTTTTTTAAGACGGGCCATTTGTAATAACCAGACAATCGTAGCGGGCCAAAGAATAATGCTTAATCGTAGGTAGGTAGTTTTTATACGGGTCGTCACATTACGAAGTAAGAACGCGTTCAACATTCTCACGACAGCACTCTTAAACGGGCCGGATTAAACCTTTCCGCGGGCCGGACTTGGCCCGCGGGCCGTAGTTTCCCCATCACTGCTCTTAGATATAAAATTTGTTTTTCAAAGCAACCGAGATGCCGACAGTTTATAGACATTCGTTATAAAAATGGTTTATAAACAGGAAAATGTTAATATCATCCGTATTATAATATATAATTAATAAGGCTTGTAAATAAAACACTTTTTAGTTTGTTTGGCCACTGCATTTAGCACTTAATTTGTGACTATATTTGTAATTTGTAACTAAAAGTAAATAAAAATTACATGTTAAAAACTACTTCTACGGCATTCTCTTCGAAGCCGTATAAATAGTTTATAACATGTAAGTTTTATTTACTTTTAGTTTAATAATGACTACTAGATAGTCGAAACTTAACCACTGTATTAAGTGCAAAATACAGTGGTTAAACAAAGTAAAAAGTGTTTCATTTACACGTGTGTTTAAGATATACCACAAAGTGAACGCCTACAACACAAAACAGTTAATTAATAAGGATTGAGTAACATTTCTATAATTTAATAAAGAAAACACTTGGGTAAATTTCACTAATATTTTGGTTTTTTATTCCAGCTAGTTTCGACTTTGAGTCATTCTCAAGGAGTACTCCTTGAGAATGACTCAAAGTCGAAACTAGTTGGAATAAAAAACCAAAATATTAGTGAAATTTAACTAAGTGTTTTCTTTATTAAATCATAGTTAAATATGTTTCACCACGTGAAAGATGAGAAACTTGTTCAAGACACAATTTCTATACTCTATTTTATTTCTGATGGAAGTTTTTGCGATGTGTCGATTTGTTAGTACCTATTTTTGAATATGTAAGTGGAATCCTTTGAAGATAATTAGTGATGTAGTTCTAAGTGGATTGGAAACCGTTCCAAGTTCGCGTCTCGCATATCAAAGCAGATTGCCTCTATTGGAGACGAAATTGAGAGTGACATCTGTAAGGAGATCCCTACGAATTACGCATAACGTTTTTATACACACGTCGCGATCGCATATTTTCCAATTCAAATTTTAATTTCTCAATATTTTAACTCATATTTAACTCACAGCACTCAACAAAATATTTATTTATTAAAACGTCTTTAGTACAATATTATTGAAAATAGTGCTTCATCGTAATTCATTCTCGTAATTATCAATATCACTTTTTAACTTTATAACTAGTTTCAACAGTTTAGGCTTGATAATTTTAAACTAATTGTAACACAAAGATACGTATTTTTCGTGTATTTTTTTTTTAATATATGATTGATGAGGAAAGTACCTATATAAACTCTGTTTTTTTAATATGACCAAACTTAGGGTGTATTTACTGCGAACAGTTGCCTGCTTTCTTGATATCCACAAAAAAAATTATGTCGATGTTTTGAAAATGTCAAAAGTTATGAGTTTCTGAAACACGAATTGTATTAAAACGAATAAAATCACATGCCAATATTGCTTTTTTGTAAATAACTCAAAAACTATCGATAGGGTATTTTAAGATTTTGATATATCTTGATAGAGCAATGCTTTTTTCGATATCCACAAAAAAATTCATGACAATGTTTTGAAAATGTCAAAAGTTATGAATGTCTATAACTCGAATTGTATTAAAACTTGAATAAAATCACCTTCCAATATCGTTTCTTTGTAAATGGCTCAAAAACTATCAAAGGGTAATTTGAGATTACATCCTGAAAGAACAATGCTTACTTGATATCCACAAAAAATTTCATGACGCTGTTTTGAAAATGTCAAAAGTTATGAGTGTCTGAAACTTGAATTGTAATAAAACTTGAATAAAATCACCTCCTAATATCGATTTCTTGTATATAACTCAAAAACTATTAATGGGGTATTTTAAGATTTAGTAATATCCTGAAAGAGCAATGTTTTCTTGATATCTATAAAAAAATCATTACGATGTTTTGAAAATGTCAAAAATTATGAATGTCTGAAACTCGAATTGTATTAAAACTTGAATAAAATCACCTTCTAATATCGATTTTTTGTATATAACTCAAAAACTATCAATGGTGTATTTTAAGATTTTGATATATTCTGAAAGAGCAATATTTTCTTGATATCCACAAAAAAATTCATGATGATGTTTTAAAAATGCTTAAAGTTATGAATGTCTGAACCTCGAATTGTATGAAAACTTGAATGAAATCACCTTCTAATATCGATTTCTTGTAAATAACTCAAACACTATCAAAGAGTATTGTTCTTACATCCTAAAAAAACAATGCTTACTTGATATCCACAAAAAAATCATGACGAAGTTTTGAAAATGTCAAAAGTTATGAGTGTCTGAAACTTGAATTGTATTAAAACTTTAATAAAATAACCTTCTAATATCGATTTCTTGTATATAACTCAAAAACTATTAATGGGGTATTTTAAGATTTAGTAATATCCTGAAAGAGCAATGTTTTCTTGATATCCATAAAAAAATTCATGACGATGTTTTGAAAATGTCAAAAGTTATGAATGTCTGAAACTCGAATTGTATTAAAACTTGAATAAAATCACCTTCTAATATCGATTTCTTGTAAATAACTCAAAAACTATCAATGGGGTATTTTAAGATTTTGATATATTCTGAAAGAGCAATATTTTTTGATATCCACAAAAGAATTCATGACGATGTTTTGAAAATATCAAAAGTTATGAATGTCTGAAACTCGAATTGAATGAAAACTTGAATTAAATCACCTAATATCGATTTCTTGCAAATAACTCAAAAACTATTAATGGGGTATTTTGAGATTTTGATAAATCCTAAAAGAGAAATGTTTACGTGATATCCACAAAAAATTCTATGACAATGTTTTAAAAATGTCAAAAGTTATGAATGTCTGAAACTCGAATTGAATGAAAACTTGAATTAAATCACCTAATATCGATTTCTTGCAAATAACTCAAAAACTATTAATGGGGTATTTTGAGATTTTGATAAATCCTAAAAGAGAAATGTTTACGTGATATCCACAAAAAATTCCATGACAATGTTTTAAAAATGTCAAAAGTTATGAATGTCTGAAACTCGAATTGAATGAAAACTTGAATTAAATCACCTAATATCGATTTCTTGCAAATAACTCAAAAACTATTAATGGGGTATTTTGAGATTTTGATAAATCCTAAAAGAGAAATGTTTACGTGATATCCACAAAAAATTCCATGACAATGTTTTAAAAATGTCAAAAGTTATGAATGTCTGAAACTCGAATTGTATTAAAACTTGAATAAAATTAACTTCTAATATCAATTTCTTGTAAATAACTCAAAAACTATTAATGGGGTATTTTAAGATTTTGACATATTCTGAAAGAACAATGTTTTCTTGATATCCACAAAAAAAATCATGACGATGTTTTGAAAATGTCAAAAGTTATGAATGTCTGAAACTCGAATTGTATAAAAACTTGAATAAAATCACTTTCTAATATCGATATCTTGCAAATAACTCAAAAACTATTAATGGGGTATTTTAAGATTTTGATATATCCTGAAAGAGCAATGTTTTCTTGATTTCCATAAAAAAATTCATGACGACGTTTAGAAAATGTTAAAAGTTATGAATGTCTGAAACTCGAATTGTATGAAAACTTGAATAAAATCACTTTCAAATATCGCTTTTTTGTAAATAACTCAAAAACTATCGATAGGGTATTTTTAAATTTTGATATATCCTAAAAGAACAATAATTACTTGATATCCACAAAAAAGTTCATAACGATGTTTTAAAAATGTCAAAAGTTATGAATGTCTGATACTCGAATTGTATTAAACTTAAATAAAATCACCTTTCACTATCGCTTTTTTGTAAATAACTCAAAAACTATCGATAGGGTATTTTGAGATTTTGATATATGCTGAAAGAGCAATGTTTACTTGATATCCACAAGAAATTTCATGACAATATTTTAATTATTTAAATGTCAAAAGTTATAAATGTCTGAAACTCGAATTGTATTAAAACTTGAATTAAATCACCTTCCAATATCGCTTTTTTCTAAATAACTTAAAAACCATTGATAGGGTATTTTAAGATTTTGATATATTCTAAAAGAACAATGTTTACTTGATATCCACAAGAAATTTCATGACGATCTTTTAAAAATGTTAAAAGTTATAAATGTCTAAAACTCAAATTGTATTCAAACTTGAATAAAATCAACTTCAAATATCGCTTTTTTGTAAATAACTCAAAAACAATCGATAGGGTATTTTAAGATTTTTATATATCCTAAAAGAACAATAATTACTTGATATCCATATGAAATTTCATGACGATGTTTTAAAAATGTCAAAAGTTATGAATGCCTCAAACTCGAATTATATTAAAACTTGAATAAAATCACCTTCCACTATTGCTTTTTTGAAAATAACTTAAAAACTATCGATGGGGTATTCTGAGATTTTTATATATTCTAAAAGAACAATGTTCTCTTGTTATCCACAAAATATTTCATGTCGATGTTCTAGAAATGTCAAAAGTTATAAATATCTGAAACTCGAATTTTATTTAAACTTGAATAAAATCACCTTTTAATATCGCTTTCTTGTAAATAACTTAATCACTATTGATGGGGTATTTTGAGACTTTGATATATCCGCAAAGAGCAATGTTTACTTAATATATACAAAAACGTCTATGACAATGTTTTAAAAATGTTGAAAGTTATGATTATCTGAAACCAGAACTGTATTAAAATTTGAATAAAATCACCTTTACTATTGCTTTTTTGCAAATAACTCAAAAACTGTCAATAGGGTATTTTGAGATTATGATATATCATGAAAGAGCAATGATTACTTAGTATCTACAAAAAAATTCATGACGATGTTTTAAAAGTGTCAAAAGTTATGAATGTTTGGAACTTGAATTGTATTGAAACTTAAATAAAATCACCTTTCACTATTTTTTTATTTGTAAATAACTCAAAAACTATCGATGGGGTATTCTGAGATTTTGATATAACCTGAAAGAGCAATGTTTACATGGTATCAAGACAAAAATTCATGACGATGTTTTAAAAAAGCCAAAAGGTTTAGAACTCCATAGTACATATAATAATACATATATTCATATATTCATATAATTTATTGATGCCATAACTACAAGGAAGTTTTACACAAGTCATTAAAAAAAAAACAAATATTAAAATATATCATTATATATAAAACACGTGCAAATTAAGAATGGTAGTAGGAGGAGACCTGCTTACAATGGCCAGAAACATATATGAAACATATGAAACATACCACAGTTTGATAACCCTA
Source organism: Philonthus cognatus (assembly GCA_932526585.2). Taxonomy (NCBI): domain Eukaryota; kingdom Metazoa; phylum Arthropoda; class Insecta; order Coleoptera; family Staphylinidae; genus Philonthus; species Philonthus cognatus. The sequence goes on from OW052244.1 coordinate 100,127,189, forward strand.
TTGGGGCTGAAAAAATTCGTCCCACGAGTAGTACGGTGTAGCGTTTAAAACAATTTTTAAGTGCTTTTTAAATTGTTTCATAGGTAAACATCGGACGAGGACAGGTATTTTATTAAACATTTTTAACCCCCAGTATCTGGGTCCATCTCTTGATCTATTTAACCTAGAGATTGGAATGATCAAGTTGTGTTTTTGACGGGTATCGTGCCTGTGTAAAGTATCAGTGCACTGATGGGTGTTCAGGTGTCTTTTGATGTATATAAGGCATTTATAAATATAAAGACATGGAAATGTCATTATATATAGTTATAAAAAAAGGTTTACATTCTTCACGGTAGTTTATGCCTGCTAAAATTCTAATTGCTCGTCTTTGTAGTCCAAAAATCCTGTGTTTAACAACAGAGTGGCCCCAGGCGAGTATACAATACGTCATTAAAGAATGGCACGTGCCGAAGTATGCTGTTTTCAAAACTGCCGGAGATACTGAATGAGAGATATGCCGTAGAAGGAAAATGTTGGAACACAATCTCCTTGCCAACATATCACCATGAGAGCTCCAAGTTAGAGAGGAATCCAACACCACACCCAAAAATTTAGATGAGGTAGCAAAGTCATGTTCACAAGGTCTCAATGTGAAGCACAGATCAATCGTTTTAGCCCCTTAATTGTTAGTCCATTACTGCTGAACCACTCACCTGAGACATGCTTTGCATCACGGTTCAGACGCACAAACTCAGGCAAAGTTCGGCCAATGTTTAGCAATGAAGTGTCATCAGCATTCAAGATGGTTTTACTTATTGTTTAATATTTGGTGAAATCATTGATATAAATCAAAAATAATAGAGGGCCCAAAATGGATCCCTGAGGAACACCATATTTTATTTCAACCGTGATAGACACCTCACTGCCAAATTTAACAATTTGGCTCCTATTTGATAGGTAAGATTTAATTAAATTTGTGCTGTCCATGTCAAAACCATGATGCAGCAGCTTATCGCACAGTAGGTTATGATTCACGCAGTCAAAGGCTTTGGTTAGATCTAGAAAAGTTGCAATAAAGTGCTTGTGATCTTCGTAAGCACGTAGAATACTATCGACGAGGTGCAATACCGCGCCTTCGGTCGATTTTCCTGATCTGAAACCAAACTGATTATCTGCAATAATTCCTTCATTTTCGAGATATTTGTACATCTGGAGAAACATGACTTTTTCCAGCACCATTGAGAAAACTGGAAGTAAAGATATCGGTCTATAATTAGTTGGTATGTTTGAGTCTCCTTTTTTATACAAAGGTATTACCATTGCTACTTTTAATGATTCGGGGAAAATTGATGTTAGAAAACAGGAATTTCACTTAATATAATAATAATAGTAAACTATTGATGATTTTCAACTTTTTATTTTATTCACTACAATTGTTTCGCTACACTGTAGCTTCTTCAGGTGAAGAAATATAATACCTATTATATTTCTTCACCTGAAGAAGCTACAGTGTAGCGAAACAATTGTAGTGAATAAAATAAAAAGTTGAAAATCATCAATAGTTTACTATTATTATTATATTAAGTGAATATGGATTTTCAAAATATAAGTGCCTCAACAATCAACGAGATAAAACAGGAATTGATAATATTCGTTAGAGGTGATATTATCACATCTATGCAATTTTTTACTAAATTCATTGACATTCCGTATATGTCCTTACTCTTGCCATTCTTCAATGAGCGCACTGCCCCTCTAACCTCTATACTAGACACCGGATTAAATGTGAAAGTACTGCCTTGTCTATTCCCAAGAAGTTGTAAAGGGTTATGTATGGGAGAAATTGCATCAACTAAATTACAAATAGAGGTTACAAATGTATGATTAAATTGATCAGGTGAAATATCACATTTTCTATCACATTTTAATGTTTTATTTGAATTTATGATTTGCCACATGGCTCTATTTTTATTGCTAGAGTTAATGATAAAATTAGAATTAGCATTACGTTTTGCATTCTGGATTGCCTTACGGTATTGGTTATTATGATAATGCAGAAGTTCTATGTTTTCTTTCGTATTATGTTTACTACAATATTCTTGAATAAATTCTAATCCATCCCTCATGTGTCTTAAATCACTTGTAAACCAGTGTACCTTATTAATATTTGACTTTAAGTTTTTAATAGCTTTAGTCGGAAATGATAAATTAAAGTTTTTAGTAATAATATTGTGAAATATATTGTACTTGGCATTACTATCAGTTACAGTGGATAATTTCGCCCAGTTCTCTTGAGATAATAAATTAAAGAAATTAATTTTACCTGATTCTGTAATAGGTTGTATTACCCTTTTTGAATACGTATCTTCCGTGTTTGTGTATATTTCATTGTTTAACGATATTCCTCTATGATCGGAGGTGTTGATACAATTAACTGTATAGCAGTTGTTTGCTGTCATATAAGTAAATACATTGTCTAAAGTATTTGCTCCTCGAGTCGCAAAATTTACAACAGGATGTAATCCATAACTCTGGAAAATATCACAGACAGTACTTGTATTTGCATTCTTTAGATTATTAAAATGAACATTGAAATCTCCTCCTACTATCACAGTAGAATTTAAAACATCTAAGCAATTCAAAACATTAACAAGTATATTTGTAAAAACATTAAAATCTCCCAAAGGAGAACGGTACACTACAATATATAAAATATTAATATCAACTAGTTGAACAGCAGCAATTTCACAGTGTTTTTGACCGATAATTGGTTTATGTGTGATAATTTAACACATTTTATGTGGTTTTTAATTAAAATTAATACACCACCATGAATAAAAGTAGTTCTTTAGTATCACACACTAAACCGATTTATTAATTACAAACTGTTGAGACAATTTCAAGCCCGGCGCATTTACCAAATTTAACCATCAGCAAATAAAACGTTTTTAGTATTTATAAACTCGTAATTTTTGGGTTGCTCATACGTATATCAAAATAACAAAAAATAATTAAAGAAAGTTTATATGAGGTCGAAAAACCTGCATGAAGGTCTTTGTATCAAATTTCTTTGTACTACAAAAGTTGAGAATTGTATTAAGTTTTTCTTTTAAGTATACATGTCCTAATTACAGCGTATATCCTGTAAATCTCCACATATTCGTTTTTCTGTGAAAAGTTCAAATTAAAGCTTTAACGAGTGTTTTCCACTCCCAGACTAAGCATGAAGTAAAATTTCGAGTTTAGAAAAGCCCCGCGTAGAAAATTTGTCGAGGGTCGCGCAGCGACCCGAGACAAATTTTCACGGGGCTTTTCTAAACTCGAAATTTTACTTCATGCGCCACGCGTATAAAACACTGATTTCAAGGAAAGTCCACAATATAGTGCTTACCTCATAATATTTAGTATTTTATACGCGTGGCGCATGAAGTAAAATTTCGAGTTTAGAAAAGCCTGAAAATTTGGTTTGGTCGCGTAGCGCGAAGCGCGGAGCGACCAAACCAAATTTTCAGGCTTTTCTAAACTCGAAATTTTACTTCATGCTTAATCTGGGAGTGGAAAACACTCGTTTAAAGCTTAATTTTGAACTTAACACTAAATATCAGCATTAAAATAACGTTTAATGCTGCTACAATGTTGTTATAACGTTATTTGTTTGTTTTTTGCTCAGTGGGTTAACATACAAAATGTTACATTTTGTTTAGTGTTATCAGTTTTAACAATGACACGTGTTCAAGGTTGTTTTGAATATTCAAACCAGAACAAAGATCAATCAACACTGTGTAGAAATAACTTTTATTACAAAGTTAAAATTTAATTAAAAATCTCTATAAAAACATCTTGCTTACGTACCTATTTTCGTATGAAACAATTTATTTTACAATTCTATAGTTATATAAATCGATAGTACTCAACACTAATACGCATGGCTTAATTCCGAACAAAAACCACAGGATAAAGCTTCACGTGTTCAAAGTACACCACTGATATAAATTACATCGCACTTGACTGAACATGAATGAAAAGTTTCGTAAACATTTCAATCGCCACTCGGTTTATCTATTTTTCGTTCGGCTGCAGAGAGAGTGCATCCTTCTCTTCTACGTTAGATACATATTTGCCGCCTACGCTCGTCATAAAACCATAACCTTGCGATTGCATGCAACGATAATTATTTTCGTTCAGGAATTTTCTATGTAATGTATTAATTGTTCGTGCTTCGTACGTGCCGGACGTATTTTCTACTTTAATAACACAACCGAACACAAAATAGCAAATTGTTAATTGGAAAAACGGAATAAAGGAAAGTTTGTGAAATGTGCTAAAACTAGTTTAAACTCGGACTTATCTGCTACATAGAATACAAAAACATAAAATGTCATTTGGAAACCGGTGTAAAGTGTTAAGTTTGTGTATTGTGCTAAAATCGGACGTTTTTGTTATTTAAAACACAGACACACAAAAAACCAACAAACAAAAAGTTTTATATTAATTAAAAAATGTGTAAAGAGTTAAGTTTGAGCTAAAATAGTAATTAGAAATTCAGTTTTATACTTAAAGACGAATGCATTTGTCAATTGTGCTACAAAGAACACAAAAACGGAAAATATTAATTGGAAACCGGTGTGAAGTGTTAAGTTTATTTAATAAAATATAAAAACGAATTAAAATTAATATCGACTTTCTGAAAAATGTTTGTCTCACTGAGACAAGTCTCCAATTATTCATTCAATTAAGGCACTGCCGCTGACAACCTTTCGCCAAGTTTTAAAGAGATATCTGGAAAAACAGGCATTTTTTAGTATATCGGAATGTCTATCTAGTAATTTTTCCGGCATAGTTGTATAATAAGTTTTAATATGAATGTGATTGTAATCGAATTAATTATTTTTATACTATTATCATCATTGACGTGTGTAAACATTTCTGTAGTAGCACAAATTGATTAAATAAATAAATAAATAAAATTGAAACAACTACTTCTCGAGCTAATACTCCGACAGATATTGAATTATACAATAAATAATTGAGTTACACGACAGCTCTGCTGTTCTATGCATAATTTATATGCAATATGCAACATCAGGTCAAATTATTCTCTCACCAAACTAAATGAAACAACAGGAAATTGAAATAAATTGAAAAAAATACAGGGAATGAATTTTAATTGTCTTAAGCCATCTATAGACGCGTTTCGAGATTTATCCCTCATCAGTATAGCTATGCTTTAGACTTTCAATACAAAAAATATTAAAATAAAATAAAATCTATTGACAAACTCAATATTTCTTTATGATAAATTGTCTTTATGTTAAGTTTATTTGCTACATAGAACACAAAAACGGAAAATATTAAATGTTAACGTGTTAAGTATGTCTATTATGCTAAAATCGGATGCATTTGTTATTTAAAACACAGACACACAAAAAACCAAAAATAGTAATTGAAAACAAACAAAAAAAAACTGAATTTATATATTGTGTTAAAATTGACGTGCAAATGTGCTTATTTGGTATCTAAAACATATAAATAAAAAATAATAATTGCAACTAAATGTTTGCATATTGTGTAAAACTTGTTATACAAGAATAATAATTGTAATGTTTAGTGATAATAGTGTAAAATCGGGCAAAGTTGTGCAAACCCTTCTTTGCAGCTTTAAATTTAAAAAGTTTAAAAGAAATTTAGTTTGTTTTTTATGTCGCCTTCAAATGTGGAAACATGAGTTTCTTTAACTTAGTTTATACATAAGTGACATAGAGATATGTTATGCTGCCTAAGGGCCAAACATAGTGGAGCGGTGATTCTTACGACGGCGCTAACTGCGTGAGACTACTAAACGTGTTAAATATTAAACTATAAACTTGTTTCTTCGCGTATAAAGCAAATAGCTAAGACTTGCCATTATTTTAGTGATTTTAAATTCATTGAAATTTTTAAACTCTTTTGAGTTTAAATATTTTATTTTAATGATTTACATTTATTCAATATCTAGAGCTAAACATAGTCGAGCGGTGATTCTTGCGTCGGCGCTAGCTGCGTGAGACTCTACTAAACGTGTTACATATTAAACTTTAAACTCGTTTTTAGCGTATAAAGCAAATAGCTAATATTTGCAAATATTTTATTGATTTTAAACTCATTGAAGTTTTTGGACTCTTTTAAATTCAAATATTTTAATTTAATGATTTTTATTAAATCAATATTTTATTGGACGAATCTGATGATTTAAATTAAATCAATATTTTATAGAACGAATCTGATGATTTAAATTAAATCAATATTTTATTGGACGAATCTGATGATTTAATTTAAATCAATATTTTATTGGACGAGTCTGATGATTTAAACTAAATCAATATTTTATTGGACGAATCTAATGATTTGAATTAAATCAATATTTTATTGGACGAAACTAATTATTTGAATTAAATCAATATTTTATTAGATAAATCTAAATACTTTAATAAGTCCAATTTAATTAAATTGAGAGTGATTTAAGGTGGTGAAATTTCATCGAACTTCAAAGTGTGTCAACCCCTTTCCTCAACCCCTTTTAAACGATCTAATATATTTTTCTTCTCTCCACCCCCTTAACTCTAGTGTAAACCCCTTCTTTACAAAAAAATCTTTCATGGAGTGTGAGTGCTATATATCTCTAACATGGAATGAATATAATTATTGTTGTTGAGTTATTTGAAGACCGTTTTGGGCATTATACAAAAACGAGGTACAAACCACCGCAGGTACGCGGATCAGCTACAAGAAGCAGCGACGCAATGTGCAGTCGCCCTCGCCGACACTCTCAGTGAAGGCTAGTAGAAAACAACAACAACAACAGCAACAACAGCAGCAACAACAACAACAACAACAACAGCAGCAGCAACAGCAAGCGCAACAACAAAGGACAAGGTCCATCACTAGTACCACTTCCAGCGAGGGCAGTTCCTCGCAGGGAGGTGGCGGTGGGAAGATGCAGGCGGAGCAGGGTTCCATCGGAGACCTGCAGAAGTATCACAATCGGTACCTGAGGAACAGGAGGCATACTCTCGCTAATGTTCGGTGAGTTATATTCAATGCATCACAAAACACCAGTATTATTAGTGGATTACAAATTCATTTTGTTCACGACAATCTTATAATATGTGTATTATTCAAATGAGTGGGAAGCATAAATGGAGTGCATTTAACACTCATGTACATTAAACACGGGATTTGCGTGATAAATGTGGTTTCTTAACACGAATATAAAGAGCGCTGTGCAACTCAAATTAGCTTCTTTTGTCTTACATTTGACCTTTGTGGTGATGACGTCGTCGAGGCCATTTTGATAAAGTACGAAATAACGCGTTAACATCTCCGCCGTTCTTACTAGTTTAACCCGCGTAAAACGCGTTTGTAAACATAAATCATTCTTAAATTGGTTATTACTTTAAGTAAAATACTTTGTTTATAACTTTTAAAAATTGTTTATTTTGTATCCACAACAAATGTTCGCCACCCTGTGGCTTCTTCAGGTGAAGAACAAGTGATTAACTTAACCTAATTACAACGTATATATAGGGCTAGCTGATAAGTAAGAGGGGTGGGGGTTACAGTTTTAAATTGAGCAATGGGGAGTTATTAATATCTGTCTGATCGTTTAGTAATTGATCGCTGAATTTTCTTTTGTTTATTTCGGTGCTTTCCAGGATGTTTAATTTTCTTCCTTTCTTCTCGATGTGTAGTATTTGGAAGTCTTCGTTGAAGTTGTGGCCTTCATCTAGCAAGTGGTTGGAATAAGTCGAGTTGTTTTTCTTTTTCTCGAAGCTGGTTTTATCCTTTCTTGAAAGGCTCTCCCAGTTTGGCCGACGTATACTTTGGGGCAGTCACCGCAACTTAACAAATAGACACCGCTATGTCGAGCTCTGGATATTCTATCTTTATTATTTTTTATGTATTTTCCTAATTTGTTGTCTGTTTTATACGCAATTTTAATATTTAGTTTTTCTAATTTTTTAGTGATAATATTAGTTTCTTTGCCTGTGTATGTGAAAGATGAATAATTTGTTTGGCGGTTATTTTTTATTAAGGGGTAAATTGAATTTATTATTGTTTGTTTTTGTTTTTTATTTAATATTTTATCTATTATTGATTTTTTGAAACCATTACTAGTTGCTATTTGATAAATTATGTTTAACTCTTTTTTGTAATTTTCTTTTGACATAGGAATTGATAAAAGTCTGTGGATCATACTGTTGTAGGCTGCAAGTTTTTGTGAAAATGGGTGTGTTGAATTATTAAATTGGTTAAACAATTGTGCTTCTATTCGTCGCGAGTGTTTTTTTAAGAGGAACAAACGTTTACACCGTGAAAACTCCATCCAAACGGATGAGTTCATTTTTTGTGCAAAGAGCGTGTTTCTATGTAACTTAGGCGAAAGGGTAGACTGTGTGAGTATTATTTATTGTTGAACGATTGTACATATTTGTGTTAAAGTGGAATTAACGCTATTACACATTCAAATCATAATACCGCAATCTGTCATAATTTATCTGTCAAACTATTATAAAGCAAAACACGACAACAACAAGAATCTGGAAAATATGGATGTTGTTCCTAAAATGACCTCTAGTGCTTACTGTAAGAATTAAAGTCAACGAGAGTAAAATGTGTTTTAAAGTGCTTCCAATTCTCTATCAAACGAGACTAATTTCATCAATTTCGGTTGATCTTAACTAAAGTTACATGCAGTTTAATAACCATACTTCTCCGCTCGCCACTACTGTCAAACTATTATAAAGCAAAACCGACCATAAAGACTGACGCGTATTTGATAAATATATATAATAAATGTTGTGTTGTATATTGTTGTTGTCGTGAATAACGTATAGTGTATAACTCGCATATAATGGCTATTAATCACTCAAACGACTTGCTCTACTCGCCTTCGGCTCGTTCCGCAAACCTCGTTCTCGTGATTAATAGCTATTATTATATGCTCGTTGTACAATATACTATTCCCAACATTTTAATAATAATAATAATAATATATTTATTGACGGGAACCCCCATTTTATACAAAATAGGTATACAAAACATATAATATTTTAAAGCTTACAAAATAAATGTAACATTAATACATAAAATATATAAAAAGTCTATGAATATACCGTGTGAGTATATAATTTGGTTTTGAATAATTGCAAAGAGCCAGTAAATAATTTAAACCAATGGAACTTGTTGTAATCGTTGGCAGTACTCATTATCCTTGTAATGCTGTTGTGAGAGGCAAAATTTGAATTATGTGTGCGTATCCGAAAAAGCGGTGTGTGTCGCAGGCTGAGGGTGGAGGATGAAATATAAAAATTCAGCATAGAGAGCAGTTCCGGGCAGTCACTCGTATTATTTAGTAGTCGGAATAAGGTACATTTTTGTCTAACATTACCATTAAAGGCGACTTCCTTATCATACTTTTAGTTTTTGTTAATTGCTAAGCGTCCTTTGTAGTAAATGATTTATTAATGAAAATGTGTTTTTAACTCAAGCAATACTTCTAAGTTATGAAGTAATTTTAATAGCTACGCTATCTAATGCTCTATAGGGTCGAGACCACACTAATGAGGCGCTTGAAATCCAAAGCGCGTCTATGGGCATCTAGTGCCGGAATAGTAAACACAAATTTAATTTTAGTACTTGTAAGAAAGACTTTTTGTCGAAAAATTAATAATTGTTTCTATTCGGGCCCACACAAACAATTGTTGACCACAGTAATTTTCGACGTGATATTCGTCGCGTTGACAATGACATTGTCGGCGTGACATTGTTGACGCCGTCGTCCCCTGAATGTCATTTGTTAAAAATCAAACTGATAAGCATTTATAACAAAATAAATTTGAACAAGATAAATATTTCCAAATTACCAATAAAAACACTGTTAGCTTTGTATAAAAACCTGTCATACAAACAAAGTTATGATTAGAAATAGAAAACACTTGGTTAAATTTCACTAATATTAGTGAAATTTAACCCAACCAAGTGTTTTCTTTTTCAAATCATAATTAAATATGTTTCACTACGTGAAAGATAAGAAACTTGTTCAAGACATGTTTGTATTGTTTTAACATGTATAACAAGGTAGAAGCCTCGACAATACAACATTCTAATCTAATTAGAGAGTATTTTAAAAATGTATTTACTCTTTTAAATACTGTGTAACGTTTCATTGAGTCTTATTTACCTGTTGTTAATTATTAGAAAAAGGACGTTACAATTATACACTCAGTAATAATTGTATTCAAGGTACTAAACACACAGTAGCAAATAATTAAGTGTACAACGAAACAGGCGCATAATGGATAAGTTATCTATGTAAATGATGGTAAATTAGCTTAATTACGTATTCCTCAATATTATTTAACTTAAATGCAAATTGTCTTTGCAATGAGCGAAAATTCTATATTTATATGAACTATAAAATAGACAAAAATAATTAGTTACAATGAATTATTGAGAAACAGAAAATGTATGATTTTTTAACAATAATTAATCACAATATAATAATATTTATTACCGCATTCTTTATGTACTATTAGGTTTGTCTCGCCTTGTGCGAATAACAGGAATATCATAATTATCAAATTAAAAACACTGACTATTGCTTATTTGTCGGAAGCATTATAATTTTTATTTGAAAATGATTGAAGTTACATTTATGTAAGTAGTTCTATTGGACTATAAAGTTTACCTTAAACTAAATTTAGTGTATTATCAGTAGTAATTTGTAATTAATTGATATACAGAGAATATATTTTTTTAATATACATATGCATACGCTTTTAATTTTCCGACATTCGTTATTTTTAAAAAGAGTTCAATTTGAAGCGTTAAAAGAGTATTTTCCACTCCCAGGCTGAGCATGAAGTAAAATTTCGAGTTTAGAAAAGCCTGAAAATTTGGTTTGGTCGCGTAGCGCGAAGCGCAGAGCGACCAAACCAAATTTTCAGGCTTTTCTAAACTCGAAATTTTACTTCATGCGACACCGGTATAAAATAATAATTTGATTAGAAGTTTAGAATGTACATCATACTAGTTTAGTATTATATTTTGAACTTCATTTAAAATTAGTAGTGTATTATCAGTAGTAATTTGTAATTAATTGATATACAGAGAATATATTTTTTTAATATACATATGCATACGCTTTTAATTTTCCGACATTCGTTATTTTCAAAAAGAGTTCAATTTGAAGCGTTAAAAGAGTGTTTTCCACTCCCAGGCTAAGCAAGAAGTAAAATTTCGAGTTTAGAAAAGCCTGAAATTTTGGTTTGGTCGCGTAGCGTGAAGCGCGGAGCGACCAAACCAAATTTTCAGGCTTTTCTAAACTCGAAATTTTACTTCATGCGACACCGGTATAAAATAATAATTTGATTAGAAGTTTAGAATGTACATCATGAACATACTAGTTTAGTATTATATTTTGAACTTCACTTAAAATTAGTGTTTTATACCGGTGGCGCATGAAGTAAAATTTCGAGTTTAGAAAAGCCTGAAAATTTGGTTTAGTCGCTCCGCGCTTCGCGCTACGCGACCAAACCAAATTTTCAGGCTTTTCTAAACTCGAAATTGTACTTCATGCTTAGCCTGGGAGTGGAAAACAACCGTTTAAAGCTTTAAATTGAATTATTCAAAAAAATGGGATATGTATACTTAACAGAATATGTCTGTGTTATATTTGTTATGTAATTTAATCATTTAAATCTAATTATATACAAAGATTATGATAAATACAGGGTTCTTCTGTTGCATTTCACTATTGATCTATAAGATTTACTATATCCCAAATATAATTCACCTTGTCAAATATATGCCAAAAGATTTCCAGATTTACGAAATGACACTATACACTATACACGAAATACTTTTGCCTTGTATATTTTTGTTGAACATTTTTGCAGTAACAATAACTTTATTTTTGAAAATATTTTATTCCTATTTATACATATGTATATGAACTAAGAACATCTTCAGCAAGAAAATAATTATTTATATATAAATAATAAACAAAACTTACAGTATATATCAATGGTTTAGCGCAAAAATGTGTTAAGTGCAGTTTTTGGCTAAAATGAGTTGAGTGTGTTATCTCATATACCTAACCTTGATGTGTGAGATGCCACACTTAACTTTTTTTAGTTTTAGTTTTAATTAAAGCAGCACCAAAATTCCCGATTTAGGTTAATTTTCAATTTAAAGTTGTGAATTTTTTTCTGCACTTTCCCAACTACTTAGGTGATATTATGTAAGTACAAAAAGTCTAGAGCATCATTCCGATAATTTTGGTTTTTATTTTATCTTGATATCTATGAAATTAATAGAGTTAGATACATTTACGTAAAACTTGTTTTCGGCCGAAACATGAAGCAAACTTAAAATGTCCGCCAATAAAAATATGAGCCTAAACATTTGTCTTACTATAGTTTTAAACTCGCCTAGTGTTGGGCAGTAACTGGTAAAAAAATTAGGAACATCAAAAATGTTGAGCAACAATCTTATTCATAGTTCTCTGTATATGTGACGTATGTAAGACAATTGTCAGGCATCAATAAATTACTTACTTACTTTTTTTTTTCCACATGAGGTGGTATCGCTTAGCGTCCCTGCACTACGGTCTCCGTGGTCCTTTTGTGCTCTATTTACTTACTTACTTACTTACTTACTTATCCTATTTTGATGATTTAAAATGGATTGATCCATTGCAATTTAAAAAAGTGGGGTATTTTCCCTTACATGACACCCCCATAAGTAACCGAAGTACTAAACCATCTCATAATGTAATTTTTGTGATACTGTATAAGTATGCACATTTTTGAAAAAAGTAAACACGCAATCAAAAAATTCAGCGCTGTCCCGGGACTTCTGCCGCACCCTGTAGTAAGTGAATTGCAATAGAAAAGCTCTGTAAAAATATTTAAACCAACAAACATGTCATCTGTGTTTATCTCATTAAATCTGACAGGTAATTACCAATAAACACAAACCGTAAAAAAAACATACAAATATTCAGTAACAGATATAAAATGTTTGCGTCGGAGTTTGGTAAGCCCGCGCCCAGATGTCTCCCATTAAGACCGTTGCCAAACCAATTTAAAACTGAAGATGTGAATACGTATATTTTTATGTAATTTCTCAATATTTTTAGCGCGTCCCATTGAGCGACACGATAATTTATCTCTGTATTTACACGTTTGTATCGGCCATTTCTATAAATACTAGGTGTGAAGTGTTGCAATTAATGAATTCAAAATAGAAGCGGGGAATAGGCACGAGCCGGGGGCTTCGAAAATAGCGGTGCGGCTTTAAAAATAGGTTACGAAATAAATAATGGAAAAACTGGTTAGTAAGAATTTTTATTGGTTGTGCTGCAGATATAAATATGAAAGTCGCACTCAAACGCCCCAAAAATTGAGGAGGTACAAACCACCGCAGATATTGGAGATTTGATTGGGCGTTTTGTTCACTCTTAATGTTGAAAGCAATTTAACTCTTGATGGTTATTAGCAGTTGTTAGAAGATTTTATTGACTCCTTAATCACCCAAGCACTGGAAGAAGATATAAATCTCTAAATCTCCAAGAAACCAGCTTTCTTTTCACCCGAGATTCAGGAGGCGTAGAATAAACCTTAGACCTTAAGTGGCCCCACAAAAAAAAAATGCACTGGAAGAAGATGTAAATCTCCAAATCTCCAAGAAACCAGCTTTTCTTTCACCCGAGATTCAGGTGGCGTAGAATAAACCTTAGACCTTAAGTGGCCCCACAAATAAAATGCACTGGAAGAAGATGTAAATCTCCAAATCTACAAGAAACCAGCTTTTCTTTCACCCGAGATTCAGGTGGCGCAGAATAAACCTTAGACCTTAAGTGACCTCACAAAAAAAATCCACTGGAAGAAGATGTAAATCTCCAAATCTCCAAGAAACCAGCTTTTCTATCACCCGAGATTCAGGTGGCGTAGAATAAACCTTAGACCTTAAGTGGCCCCACAAAAAAATGCACTGGAAGAAGATATAAATCTCCAAATCTCCAAGAAACCAGCTTTTCTTTCACCCGAGATTCAGGTGACGTAGAATAAATATTAGACCTTAAGTGGCCCCACAAAAAATATGCACTGGAAGAAAATGTAAATCTCCAAATCTCCAAGAAACCAGAATCTCGGGTGAAAGAAAACTTTCACCCGAGATTCAGGTGGCGCAGAATAAACCTTAGACCTTAAGTGGCCTCACAAGAAAAATCCACTGGAAGAAGATGTAAATCTCCAAATCTACAAGAAACCAGCTTTTCTTTCACCCGAGATTCAGGTGGCGTAGAATAAACCTTAAACCTTAAGTGGCCCCACAAAAAAAATGCACTGGAATAAGATGTAAATCTCCAAATTTCCAAGAAACCAGCTTTTCTTTCACCCGAGATTCAGGTGGCGCAGAATAAACCTTAGACCTTAAGTGGCCTCACAAAAAAAATCCACTGGAAGAAGATGTAAATCTCCAAATCTCCAAGAAACCAGCTTTTCTTTCACCCGAGATTCAGGTGGCGCAGAATAAACCTTAGACCTTAAGTGACCTCACAAAAAAAATGCACTGGAAGAAGATGTAAATCTCCAAATCTCCAAGAAACCAGCTTTTCTTTCACCCGAGATTCAGGTGGCGTAGAGTAAACCTTAGACCTTAAGTGGCCCCACAAAAAAAATGCACTGGAAGAAGATGTAAATCTCCAAATCTCCAAGAAACCAGCTTTTCTTTCACCCGAGATTCAGGTGGCGTAGAATAAATATTAGACCTTAAGTGGCCCCACAAAAAAAATGCACTGGAAGAAGATGTAAATCTCCGAATCTCCAAGAAAACAGCTTTTCTTTCACCCGAGATTCAGGTGGCGCAGAATAAACCTTAGACCTTAAGTGGCCTCACAAAAAAAATCCACTGGAAGAAGATGTAAATCTCCAAATCTCCAAGAAACCAGCTTTTCTTTCACCCGAGATTCAGGTGGCGTAGAATAAAGCTTAGAACTTAAGTGGCCCCACAAAAAAAATCCAAAGGGGTTTCGTTCTCTTTTGTGAGACCACTTAAAGTCCAAGGTTTATTTTACGTCACTTGAATCTCTTCAAGTGCTTCGAGAATCAATCGTCACAGAGTGCCGTCTAATAACTTAGGGAATGTTGCAAAACGTTAGACAAGCTTTTGAAAATCGATTATAATATTCACTTTTATATAAATAAAACAATTTAAACACTTTCAAATATATATTGTAATAACGCTACAATTGTTTCGCCACACTGTAGCTTCTTCAGGCGAAGAAATGATAAATACAATTTGCCGGGTCGGGTATATATACAATGTTTATGGGGGGGGGGGGGGGGGGGGGGTTTCAAAAAAATGTAAATTTAAGAGGGGTGAATTAGTTAAATCTTTTTGATCGTTTAGAAGATGTCCTGAAAATGTTCTTTTATTGATTTCTAAACACTCCATGATGTTGAGTTTCCGACCTTTCCTTTCTAGATGTAGGATTTGGAAATTTTTATCGAAGTGGTGGTTTTCTTCGATGAGGTGGTTGGAGTATGTGGAGTTTGTTTTCTTTTGTTTGAAGCTGGTTAAATGTTCTTTTATCCTCTCTTGAAACGATCTTCCGGTTTGTCCTACATATTTCTTGGGGCAGTCTTTGCAAGTTAGTAAATAGACGCCACTTTGTTGAGTTTTATTATTTTTGTCTTTATTGTTTTTAATTATTTTTCCTAAGGTGTTATTTGTCCTGTATGCTATATTAATATTTAGTTTTCCTAACATTTTCCCGATTTTATTACTATTGTTTCCTGTGAATGTTAATGAAGAGTAGTTTTTTATAGATTTGTTTTTGATAATTGGGTAAATGGAATGTATTAATTTATTTCTTTGTTTTTTCTGTACTAATTTTTCTATTATTGATTTTTTAAATCCGTTTTTGTAAGCAATTTGAAATATTATTTTTAATTCTCTATTATAATTACTTTGTGTCATGGGGACTGCTAATAACCTATGTATCATACTATGATAAGCTGCTAACTTTTGAGACATTGGGTGATTCGATTTATAATTAATCGTCATGTCTGTGTGTGTCGGTTTGTGAAAAATCGAAAACTCGTGTTTGTTATTAGTTCTCTTTATTTTTAGGTCTAAAAAATTGATCTATTTCTATTTCTTTTGTAAATTGAATTTTTTTATGTTGTAAGTTTATTAAATGTAAAAATGAATCTAATTGTCTGTCGGTGCCATTGCACGCTAAAAGTACATCATCAACGAACCTATACCAATAAACACATTTCTTAAAGGCCGGCAATTGAGATAATCCCTCTTCTAAGTTATTCATAAATATCTCCGCCATCAGGGGGCTCAGTGGGTTTCCCAAATTTCCCAAATTCTAAATAATTCTGTGACAAGCAGATTTCTAGGAGGTTTAGAATTTCCGATTTTATTATGGGGTTTGTGTTGTTTTTTATTAGCATATCTTTAATTATTGTGAAAACTTCGGTCGGCGGCACGTTCGTAAATAAATTCTTAACATCAAATGAAACTAGTTTTGTTGTATTAGGTAAATCTATATCTTTGATGTTATTAATTAATTCTAGGCTGTTTTTAATTTAATATTTTGGTTTGAATTTAGTATATTCAATAATAATATTGTTTAACTTTTTAGCTAGTTCGGTACATGGGGCATTAACATATGACACAACTGGTCTGATTGGGTTGTTCTCTTTATAGAGTTTGATTAATCCATATAATTTAGGGGATTGCGGGTTCATGTTTGTCAAAAAATATTTTTCTTTTTCGGAAAACAGCGCACTAGAGTTATTTAATGCAGTTTTTAGGTTTTTTTAAAATTGTATTGTCGGATCTTTACTAATTATTTTGATGTTACTATCTGAGAAAAAGGTTTCTATTTTATTAATGTATTCATTTTTATCCATTGCAATTATTGTGTTTCCTTTATCCGCTTTGGTGAAAATTAAATTATGTAGTTTTAAAGGTTGAACAATGGGGCTCGCCGTGGCCGAGCGGTTGAGCCGCCGGTTTCGCCAATCGGACACGGAGGTGATCTGGGTTCGATTCCCAGCGGAGGCGAATAATTTTTCTGATGAAAAATACTCGTCTCCGATTCCATGGATGTGTGTGAATGTGTTGTGACGTCCAAACAGTCGAAATATATGTTAATAGATATTATAAACGTTAGTGGCTGAATGGTAATACCTATGCCAAACAAACCTAAAAAAAAAAAAAAAGTTGAACAATAGATTTCGCTGATTTAATTTCGTTATTATAATAATTATCACATTTCGTATTATTTTTGTTTTTAAGGTTATTAACGAATTTGTATTTTTCTAAGAAATTATTATCTGATTTATTTAAAGCAAGTTCTGTTTCTATTGCTAGCAATTTAATTTATTTAGTATTTTGATTTTGTTTTATGTTGTATTTAAAACCTTTTTCTAGTAATGCTATTTGATTTTTATTGAAATTTACATTTGATATGTTAATGAATCTATCGAAAAACTTGTGTTCCTGAATATATTATTCTGTTACTTGATAAGTTGACTTTTGTTTAATTAATCTTTTAATTTTATCTGTTTAGATCTTACTTTTTAAAAATGTTATTTGATTAACTTTGTCTAACTTTCTCTAACTTTGTGATTATAATATTGCATAGACGTTGAGGGTGAAGATTTTTAGCAGTACATTCGTTAAATGTATTTGTTTTTACATAACCACTTTTGTGTCCTCTAACAGTGATTTAGGTAGTTTTTCGAATAAAAATGGTTCAAAATTGAAAATAAAATCTATGCAACCATGATTATATTTTCAATTTTGAACCTGTTTGTTCGAAAAACTACCTAAATGACTGTTAGAGGAAACAAAAGTGTTTATGCAAAAACAAATACGTGATAATGAAAGAAAGCAGCTTCAAAATGATGTGTCACTCGACCCCCTGTGGGCTGTGGGTGCTAAAGAGATGCAGAAATAATTTTGAATCTAAGGTAAAATTTGTTCCCACTTTAAGTAAAAATTGACCTGTTTCAGCATTTTTTTGAAACTTGGACCGAATCGGAGATTTTATGGGGTGCAAGTTTTGTTTGGAATACCTTGTATTTTTAATCCTGCGGTATCAAAATATTTTTAATAATGATTTAGCAGTATATTTTTAATTTTACAATATTTCAGTGTTTTATACGCGTGGCGCATGAAGTAAAATTTCGAGTTTAGAAAAACCTGAAAATTTGGTTTGGTCGCTCCCCGCTTCGCGCTACGCGACCAAACCAAATTTTCAGGCTTTTCTAAACTCGAAATTTTACTTCATGCTTAATCAAGGAGTAGAAGTAACTTCAGTAAATTCAGTACATGCATTGAAGTATACATAAGTGTACATAAAAAAAACTCTGTGTGTGTGTAAATAATTTAAATAGACTTCAAAATTACACTTCCTTTTTTAATGTTCAGCAGATTGGTCCTACTTTTTATATCTAAATGTAAGACACCCAAAAAGTCTAATGACAAGTTTTTCGTACAGTGTCAGGCAAATAAATTGTATACTACGTGTATGTATGATTAAGAGCAGAGCTGGGATGAATCCTCGTAAAAAGGATTCGAATTACGAATCCGAATCACGTAATATGATTCGAATTACGAATACTCGAATAAAGGATTCGTAAGAATTTATCTCTTATCAAAGATTCGAAATCTGTTTTTTCTAATCACGAATACAAATCCTTTAAGAAGAAATTTTATTTTATCATTTTTTTTGCAACCATTATAATATAACTATCGTTACCAGTTGTTTTAGAAACAATATTCAAAACCTAATTACTTATTATTAACACTGAACATCGTTGATAACAGACTAAATATCTGATTCCCTGTTACTCTGATTATAGATGTATTCATGTGTTTGTGAACTTCACTTCAAATCAGTGTTTTGTACGCGTGGCGCTTGAAGTAAAATTTCGAGTTTAGAAAAGCCCGAAAATTTGTCTCGGGTCGCTGCGCGACCCTCGACAAATGTTCACGGGGCTTTTCTAAACTCGAAATTTTACTTCATGCTTAGTCTGGGAGTGGAAAACACTCGTTTAAAGCTTCAAATTGAACTCTATTATAAAATCGACGAATGCCTGAAAATTACGTTTACAAAAAAATTCAGTGAATATCATTAAAACCGGGAAAGTTAGAGAAAATTCATAGAATTTTATTCAAATTGACCAAAACACTAACAAAAAAGCCATATGATATTATTAAATTTGTCGAAATCAACAGGCATCATAAAAAATTACAAAACACGTAAACATTTATAAAACCAACTTAAATATTGACAAAAACAAGAAGAATGTTATATTAAAAGGCCAGGAAAAACATTTTAGATTGTGGCTACCATGCCAGTTTTACTTCAAATAATATTAAACCAAATTTTAAATACTAGATTATTATCTTTAAAAACATTTTCAGTCATTTAATGTTCTTATCAAAGCATTTAGTTTGAAGTTTCGAACGAGCATTTCCACTCCCAGACTAAGTATGAAGTAAAATTTCGAGTTTAGAAAAGCCCCGTGAAAATTTGTCGAGGGTCGCGCAGCGACCCGAGACAAATTTTCTGGGCTTTTCTAAACTCGAAATTTTACTTCATGCGCCACGCGTATAAAGCACTGATTTCAAGTGAGATTCAAATATACATAAATTCACAATATTTTTGTTTTGTGCCTGTGGCGCATGAAGTAAAATTTCGAGTTTAGAAAAGCCCAGAAAATTTGTCTCGGGTCGCTGCGCGACCCTCGGCAAATTTTCACGGGGCTTTTCTAAACTCGAAATTTTACTTCATGCTTAGTTTAGGAGTGGAAAACACTTGTTTATAGCTTCAAATTGAACTCTTCTAAAAAAAAACAACGTGAACATTTTTCGTTTAGGTAAACATATGCACAAGCTGTAAATTTTCCGACATCGGTTGTTTTTCAAAAGAGCTTAATCTAAAACTTTTAACGAGTGTGCACACGCTTTTTTTAATGAGTTCAATTTGAAGCTTTAAAGGAGTGTTTTCCACTCCCAGACTAAGCATGAAGTAAAATTTCGAGTTTAGAAAAGCCCCGTGAAAATTTGTCGAGGGTCCAGAGACAAATTTTCTGGGCTTTTCTAAACTCGAAATTTTACTTCATGCGCCACGCGTATAAAACAGTGATTTAGCGAGAAATTTAAAAAGACACAAAAGACATTTTTCTTGTTAATCCTCACAATTAATTCGAATTATTTTTGATAAGTCAAATCCTTTTGTAAGTATTCGAATCCTTTGTAAGTATTCGAATCCTTTTATGAGGATTCGAATCACCCGCATTTGGATTCGAATACGAATCCTCTTACAAAAATGTAACGAATCCGAATCACGAATCCAGTTTGACTAAAGTATTCGAATGTCTCTTTTGAATCCTCTAAAAGGATTCGAATCCAGGATTCGAATCCTGAATGATTTGAATCCTACCCAGCTCTGATTTAGAGTAGGTCATAATTTTTAAATTACAGTGGCACTCCTAACTGTTTACAAATAGTTTACTATAACCTCAAATGTATTCTATCATTTAATTAGCATTTTGGGCAACCGCACAAAAAAGATGCTGCCTACTCTAAATCATAATATACATACATAGAAAAGAGGACATTGCATAGTGCCACACAATGGAGGACACTAAAATAAGAAAAAAAGTTCCTATAAACATGGGTCCGCAAGGCCTTCGGTTAAAAGATACGGGGTGTTGAATTTTAATTTTTTTTAATTTATTTGCAAAAACAATGATACATACTTCAACAGTTAAATTTTAATGGTATGATGAAAAATATAATTAATTAAAACAAAACATTAAGTTTTTAGAAGATGTTCAAATTGTTGCCCTTGTACTTCAATACATTTTTCCATTCTTCTTCTTAATGATTGACGGCATCTTTGAAATATTCCTGGGTTATTACGAAATCTATCTGCCGATTCCATAATTCGTATCCATAATTGTTCTTCATTATGTATTTCTACAGCATAAACTTCATTTTTCATAAATCCCCAAAATGAAAAATCGAGGGGATTAAGGTCGGGACTACGAGCTGGCCATGGTACAGGCTCCCCTCGACCAATCCACGTATTTCCAAATCTCCTGTCCAAATAGTCCCTTGCCACTCGAGAAAAGTGAGCTGGCGCCCCATCATGCATGTAATACATTCTTCCAATAATGGCCAATGGAACATTCTCTAATAATGTGTTTAAATCATTCTCCAAGAAATTTCGATACAGTGCACCTGTCAATCGATTGGGCAATCGGAATGGGCCAATTAAGTAATTGTCAATTATACCTGCCCACACATTAATAGAAAACCCATATTGGTGACTTCGAATTACAGTTTGATGAGGATTTTCATCACTCCAATGGTGCAATCTAGATGCTTGGTATTTTTTTTATAATGGAGAATATAGAAAAATCCTCTGTTGGGCGTTAATGATATGAATGGAACTCAAAATATTTGTGATGAGATAACGAGTCGGAGTGTTTTCGGTACGGTGTGGACATGTTTGGGAAACAAAGAATCTCGAAGGTAATTGGTGTTTGAGCCGTGGGATTTATACGTAAAGACTCAAAGTGACATAAGGAGACGTGTTGGCGGTGAGGCATCCGAGCGGTAGGCATGTCAGCATGGTAATGATCACGACTAAAATCAGCTTCGTCAGTAAACAAAATTGATGAAATAATGTTTTGTCTTTGATTTTGCAACCATTCGCAAAATTGTACACGAGGAAAAAAGTCATGTTCCAATAGTGAATGAATTTTTTGTGAATGATATGGGCGAAGAAGTTGTTCCTTGAAAATTTGTCTAACTGATCCACGGTTAAGGTTTCGCACCGCTGAACTTATTTTTCTGGTGCTTGTTCTCGGATTATTTTCTACCATTCGTAAAACAATTTCTTCGTTTCGCACAGTGCGACGAGTTCTGGAAACCCCACTATTCAATTTTGGTTTTCTAAAACAGCCATCTTCTCCCAAACGCCTATGCACATCAATAAATGTTCGAACATTAGGAACTTGTCTTAAAGGATATCTTTCTCGATAGATACGTTGAGCTTCGTAAGAATTTGATCTAGCTTCGCTGTAACACATAATCATGTCCCTGTATTCTTCAAAAGTGTAGCGAACCATTTCTGAAAGCAATTTTGAATAATCAGTGAGAAAACCAATGCAAAACTTAATCACGAACACAAAATACCTCAAACAATTATTTCATTAGTTTGACAAGTGTCATTATGACACATTATTTAATTGTTATTTATCATTGTTTTTGCAAATAAATAAAAAAAAAATAAAAATCAACACCCCGTATCTTTTAATCGAAGGCCTTGCGGACCCATGTTCATAGGAACTGTTTTTCTTATTTTAGTGTCCTCCATTGTGTGGCACTATGCAATGTACTTATTTCTATGTCACCCTGTATGTATACATTTTACGCAATACACTTGCAGCACGCATCCCTTATAGACGAGCCGCCAGTCATTCACATTTGAAAATGTTTCCTCTTGTATTTCTGAGTGAAATATTTCAATAATAACATAATTTACGATATCTGCTTCGTTGGCATGTTGTATGTGTTCACGCTGTTTTTCTTTTGTCTTTTTGTCTTTACAAGATTTACATCACAGGCAAAATTTATTAACGCGACCCTTATCACACAGATAATGTTTGTAATTAATCTCAGTTTCTCGACGTAATTCCGAGAATTAGGTTTAGTTCGTATGTATGGGATTGAGCTGGAGGAATTTGCCTTTGAACATTTGTTTTTCTTAAGCAATTCCAATAATGAGAGACTTATCCATATGCAGAACAATATAGATTTAAGTGAGCGTGTTTGTTTATTTGAGAGTTAGAGGTCCCTCTAAATAATTTCCTCTACAATACGCCGTGGGGATGTATCATAACCTAGAAAACAACCTAAAAATACAATTAAATACACAACATTAATTAAGGAATTAAATATTTTACACCCTCCTACCTGTCCTTGAAAAAATGTATAAATTACTATTAAAACACAAAATCCTTAATCAAATAAAAAAACCATATTCCCATTTATCAATTTGGCTTTCTCCCTGAACTTCCTTTACAATACGCGGTGGGGATGTATCATAAATTAGAAAACAAACTAAAAATACAATTAAATACAGTCCGCGCCCCATACCTTGGCGAGAAGCCGCGCAGCCCGAATAGTCCCGAGTGCACGGTTTATAGTCGACCGACAAATGTAAAATGTACCGCGCGGCGGTCAGTGGCGTAACGCAGATTCTTTAGCTCTTTTGTTGTATGAATGTGTTGAATGTAATTAGTAGGGGATTATCTCCCTTTTGGTATTTATTTACCTACCTGACGGGCAGGTAATTTGTCCTAAATAACCTTACTAGATTACAATTACGTAAATTGTACCGGGCTTTCATTAATTCCCGAACCCCACGTGACTAAATTTAAAATTGCCGCGTAAATTATTGTATTTGTACGTTGGAGGCTTTGAAAAAAGTAACCAAACGTTACTAAAGTCAAATTTGACATAAACGTTTATGCGCGGTGCATCGTTAAACCAACCTTTGAGATCTTACTAGATTCGCCCGAAATTTTCAGGTAAGCAAAAATTGTTTAATTATTCTGAAACATTGAGTTTTATTTCTATTTATTTTGCAGAGTCAATTTGCTAGGATAAGCAAATACTGCGAAAATTAATAAAAATTAGTTACATTTTTGAAGATGAGCCTATTTTTTTATCATTTTAAATATAATATTTTCAGTCGTCATAAAAATACGCCGGCGAATAAATATTTTTAAATCTAGGGAATTTTTGTGTGAGCCATACCACCTTGTACATTTGGTTGCCTATTATTTTTGGTCACGTGGGGTTCGGGAATTAAGGAAAGCCCGGTATTAAAAATACATGCCCAATACCACTGCTTTTCGTCGCTACTTCTATCGCATGTTATTCGCCGCCGCGGCGCCGCTGGAATTTTTAAAATGTCGCGGGGAGTAATATACCACTGCGCATCTGAGCCACTCGCCAAGGTATGGGGCGTGGACTGTATACAACATTAATTGCATCATTGTGTTGAGGTCGTAGATAAATGATGTTTATTGAGAAATTAAATATTTCACACCCTCCTACCTGTGCTTGGAAAAATATATGAATTACTATTAAAACACAAAATCCTTAATCAAATAAAAAACCATATTCCCCTTTATCAATTTGGCTTTCTCCCTGAACTTCCTTTAACTATCTTGACGTTCAACTGCCAAACCACACACCTAGAAGGAAACAAATCCGCCGTGCTATTTTTAGACATAGCTAAGGCCTTCGATTCCGTATGGCATCTTCTTCTTCATCTTCTTGTTGTGCCTTATCCGTTGCGGACGTTGGCAATCATCATGGTAATTCTGACTTCATTAGCAGCTTGTCGGAACAATTCAATGGATGTGAGACCGAACCATTGACGTAGGTTTTTGAGCCACGAGTGTCTTCTTCGGCCTGGCCCTCTTTTACCATCCACTTTGCCTTGTAGTATCAGCTGTAGGATTCGGTATTTGCTATTTCTCATAATGTGACCGAAGTATTGAAGCTTCCGCT
The DNA here is from genome assembly GCA_932526585.2 of Philonthus cognatus. NCBI lineage: Eukaryota > Metazoa > Arthropoda > Insecta > Coleoptera > Staphylinidae > Philonthus > Philonthus cognatus. The sequence continues at coordinate 100,151,837 of OW052244.1, forward strand.
GTTTAACTGTTATTGATACTTCCTTTAGCTTTTTCATTCTTCTGAGCACTTCCCCGTTGGTTTTGTGCTGTGTGTATGATATTCGTAAGATACGGCGGTAAATCCACATCTCAAAGGCGTCTAACTTCTTCATTGTTGCATCTGTTAGTGTCCATGCCTCCGCCCCATAGAGCAACACAGGGAATACATAGCACCTTACCATTCGAATAAAATTTGAAATAAAAACACATTATTCCGACTAGTTTCGGCTTCTAGCCATTATCAAGGAATGTACTCACATTCCTTGATAATGGCTAGAAGCCGAAACTAGTCGGAATAATAAGTAGAACGTTAGTGAAACAAACCAAGTGTTTTTATTTCAAATTTTATTCGAATGGTAAGGTGCTATGCATTCCCTGTGTTGCTCTATGGGGCGGAGGCATAGACACTAACAGATGCAACAATGAAGAAGTTAGACGAATATACTCACATTCCTTGATAATGGCTAGAAGCCGAAACTAGTCGGAATAATAAGTAAAACGTTAGTGAAACAAACCAAGTGTTTTTATTTCAAATTTTATTTTAGTCATGTTTCACCAAGTGATTAATGAGAACATTGTGAAAGATATTACCATTCGAACTTTGAGATCAAGACTTAAGTCGTTGCCACAGAAAAGGGTTCGCATTTTGTTGAACGCTGCTCGTGCCTTTTCTATTCTGCTGCGTATTTCAACTGCATGGTCCCATTTTTCGTTTATGACTGTTCCTAGATATATATATATAAATATATATATATATATATATATATATATATATATATATATATATATATTCTACACGTTCTATTGGCTCGTTGTTGATACTAAGTACCCCTGGTGCTGAATTGTTTTTACTTATGGACATATACTTAGTTTTGCTTATGTTTAGATTAAGGCCATACCACTTTATTAGGAGGATTTTTTCTTGTAAATATAAATCATTTCGAAAACATTTACTTTAATCAAGTGACTGCGATAGCTTTTGCCATTTTGACATCCGTAGTTGTTGTTTCAATTCCATGGCATGTCATTATTTTTATAAAATCACATTAATTATTCTTAATCATTGTAACTTAGAGAAACGTAAAGTAATAAACGTTAACACGATTAAATTCAGAATTTTTCCCTCTACAAAAAAGGTACATACATTTTGTTTCTAAAATAAATAGGGGAGCCAAAATTTGACATTTGGTTATATGCTGTGTGTATGATATTCGTAAGATACGGCGGTAAATCCACATCTCAAAGGCGTCTAACTTCTTCATTATTGCATCTGTTAGTGTACATGCCTCCGCCCCATAGAGCAACACAGAGAATACATAGCACCATTTTTCGTTTATGACTGTTCCTAGATATATATATATATATATATATATATATATATTTTTCTACACGTTCTATTGGCTCGTTGTTGATACTAAGTACCCCTGGTGCTGAATTGTTTTTACTTATGGACATATACTTGGTTTTGCTTATGTTTAGATTAAGGCCATACTTCTTGCTTACTTCATAAATACGGTTCATAACTACCTGCAAACCCTCCAAACTGCTGGCAAGTAAAGCGCTATCATCTGCGTATCTTACATCCTTTATCATTTCCCCGTTCATTTTACCCCCTCATTTAGTCCTTCGAGTGCTTCTCCAAATATTTGTTCCGAATAAATGTTGAACAGGGTAGAAGAGAGCACACAACCCTGACGTACGCCTCTTTGTATGTTATGGCATCGCAAACTATTATATAAGTGCAGTACCCTTAACCTACCTAATCATCTTATTAACTCTATCCAAAAATGCCTCCTAAATCGTACACTTCAAATCCGAATCCGAAAAACGTTACCTTTTACATTCTACCCCGAACAAGGTGTGCCGCAAGGATCCCCGCTGTCCCTCTTTCTATACAATATTTATTGCTACGATCTATATAATCCTAATCCCAACTCCATTAACTTTAATCGCTATCCCCTCCAGTTTACCGACGATACCGCCCTAATTTCCCACTCCTCTACCCTGGCGCGAGCCTTAGAATCCTTACAAAAAATAATAGATAAAAGCTCCAGGCGGTTCTCCGAATGAAGACTTAAAATAAATCCTAATAAATCCCATGAGTTCCTACCCTACCATTGAATACCATTAAATCCTCTATCAGTATCCATTAACGAATCAATACCTACCCCTTCTCCCATTTGTAAATACGTTGGTGCTCATTTGGACCCTAAATTCTCCTTTAAGAAGCACACATCAATAATGAAATCAAAGGTTATAAAGAAAGCTAAATATTTCCCCTGCTTCACCTACAAAAATCAGGGAATCTGTACAAAGACCAGTACCAGAATATATACAATCATATGCCGCCTACAGCTGAATCCTATACATTAACCTCTGTAAGTCCACCCTTAATAACCTCGAGGTAGGAGAGAGATCTTCTCTCCGCGCCCCGATTAGGCTTCGCCACCCCCAAAATCCGCGAAGCGGAGTGGCCAAACCAAATTTTCAGGCTTTCCTAAACTCGAAATTTTACTTCATGCGCCTCGCGTATAAAACACTGAAATATTGTGAAGCAGTATGATTTGAACTTTACGTCAGATCAGTGTTTTATACGCATGGTGCATGAAGTAAAATTTTGTGTTTAGAAAAGCCTGAACATTTGGTTTGGTCGCTTCGCTTTGCTACGCGACCAAACCATTCAGGCATTTCTAAACTCTAAATATTACTTCATGCTTAATCTGGGAGTATAAACACTTGTTAGACATTTTAAAAAACAACGAAAGCCTTAAAATATAGAGCGTACACATTGGGATATGTATACTTAACAAAAAATTTCCCTGTATGTTTATTAAATATGCATTAAAACTATGGCGAATTCGCCGGGATGAAAGCTTTTTTCCAAATTGAAAGCCTACGTTAGGTATTACATTATTAAGATACGCAAATGTAACTTTTTATTGTAGTTCCAGTTTGAATACAGTTTCAATTTAGCGGGTTGTAACTAAATAATTGCTTGAGTTAACAGTAGGACAAACTACTTTCAGAATCACTTCCACGATTCCGCAGATGGAATTGAACTGCCACCGTCTGGACAGGAGGCTAATCCTCGGGGTAAATAATTACCGTGGAATTTCGAATAATTCAAGCGCTAGTGCAGAATGTATATACATATATTCGTTTTTTTTTTTATTAGCCAACTAGATTTGGGATTTATTTATCTTAGGTTCTTTGATTATTTAGGTATCCTTACTGTTTCTAAACTCAAAATTTTACTTCATGCGCCAGTGGTACAAAACACTGACATATTACGAAGTTTAAAACACACCGCTAAACTTTACATTGATTCAGTGTTTTTTACCGGTGGCGCATGAAGTAAAATTTCGAGTTTAGAAAAGCCTGAAAATTTGGTTTGGCCGCTCCGCGCTTCGCGCTACGCGACCAAACCAAATTTTCAGGCTTTTCTAAACTCGAAATTTTACTTCATGCTTAGCCTGGGAGTGGAAAACACTCGCTTAAAGCTTCAAACTGGATTCTTTTAATAAAACGAGCATCTGAAAATGTGCAACGTATGCATATGGATACTTTGAAGAAAAATTCTCGTTATGAATATGTTCGGTGTTACATAAAACTCTCTGTATGTATACATGATTTATATATACAGGGAATTTTTCTTTCAAGTGTACATTTGTTGTTTTTTTTTTTGTTGAAACAATTGAAATTAAAGCGTTGTTTGCACTCCCAGGTTAAGCATGAAGTAAAATTTTGAGTTTAAAAAAGCCTGAACATTTGGTTTGGTCGCTCCGTTTTGTTGATGGAATTAATTAAAAGTCATTCATGGATTTTGCAACTTTCGCTGTATATTGATAAATATGTGATAATAATTTTTAAATTGAGTACAAATAAATATGTTTATTTTGAGCTCTATACCGGGAGTTTTTTTTTTAAGTATAGAAATCCTGATATACTGTAAATCTGTAGATATTCGCTATTTTCTAAAAGAGCTCAAATTTAAGTTTTAAAATAGTGTTTTTCACTCCCAGATTAAGCTTGAAGTAAAATTTTAAGTTTAGAAAAGCCTGAAAATTTGGATTTTGAAGCGAGTGACGGCGAATCCAAATTTGTAGGCTTTTCTAAACTCGAAATTTTACTCCATGCGCCACACGTATATATCACTGACTTATTGTAATGTTCAAAATATTCATCTTAAGCATACTACTTTGATAGTGCTCACTTTGTGTCCGAAACGGTAATTTGGTAATTCAAATAAAAGTGTGAAGAAATTTAGTAGTGCTTTATTCGTCAAATTAATTATACGCGTGGCGTATAATTAGTTTCTATTCATTATTTGTTTTTTAAGAGATCTCTCAAGTACTGGAATTAAAATTTAACGCCTCTCTTTCCGTCTTTACTTTTTTTACACAACTGTGTAAATAAATGGGAAAGTTTCGTAATGAAATTTGGAGGAGAGAAGTGCCGTCGCCTTTATATTCCGAGCAAGTTCCGCTTGGTCGCAACCTGGAATCCCTTTCAAGGCCTCGACCCCAACATCTGTCCTTTACTAAATTCCGTACTGGATTTTATCTACCGCCATTTCTCCCAGATTCCACACACGAAATTGATTTGATCTTACTTTACTTACACATCTATGAAAAACTATTCTTATTGAGACTCCTTGAAATATCACTATTAATTATAGGTGTTAAATTGAATTCACTTGGTTTGTTTTACTAAAAATATTTTAGGGGACCCTCGCGGGTCAGTGAGTAGAGCTCCTGCTCTTGGGCCAGAGGGTTGTGGGTTCGAATCCCACCGGGGGGTGTCACTTTCTTATGGGGAAATTGGCACCCTCTGGAGCCATGGATGTTGTATGAATGCGTTGTGACGTCCATATGAGTTGTATAACGTGTGTATGTGGATAAATTAATTTAAAATCGAAAAATAATAATACAAATGGCTGCTGACTGTATGGCCAAGAGCCGAGGTCAAAATTTTTTTTTTTATTTAAACTAGTTTCGTCTTAATGCCATTTTCAAGAATGATGTACAAAAGAAACAAATTGGTGTTATATACTAAATGTCGATGTTTCAGGAAATAAGCGCTTTGATTATCGGGGAATTCCAAAGCTCCTCGTTGCCGTTGATCACGTGTTTGCCCGCCTTTATGGCTTTACTTATTTCCAGTCCTTCCTGATAATTTAAAACTAATCCGTTGTTACCTGTATGCAACATTTTATAATTACTATTAATACTACAGAACATCTAAATTTAACGAATGAAGCACTAATAACCTTTCTTCACACAAAGTGTGAAGAAGAGTTATTAGTGCTTCATTCGTTAAATTAATTTGATCTTCACGTAACTCACAATCAATTTACAGAACATCTAGTTCTTTATAATTGCACTTGTATTTCTTCGCATTCTTTTGATAAGAACAGAGAACAATGAGCAATTTTCATTTTAAAACAAACTTCTCTATTTCCTATTCTTATAAAATCCTCAACACCATGAGCTCAAAGCGCGATTTTCTGGCTGCGCGAGCAAAGGGAGTTTCTCGGGGTGTCAGTTCCATTTAGGAATGAAGCTGTCCTTTGTCAAGCCTTGTTTTATTTATCCACCGCCCGTCCTCTTCTAAATACGCACGCTTCGATCCGAACAGGGTCTCTCTTGAATTATAGATTATAATAAAAGGAAATTGCGCGACATCGGCAGAGTCTAGCGAAACTCCTCCGGGGGAAAACCTAAACATAAATTTATTGGATACGAAGGAACGGCGTGTTGGTGTGTATATACATGTATATTTCCTCTATATACATGTATATACACGCCAAAAGAGGGGGGTGGTGTAATTTATTACACGACAACGAAAAATTCTGGAAGTATGAAAAGACAGTTTTCGTTATTTATGGAGGGATCCGTTGTTTGGTTTATTTATGAGGTTATTATTTATTTATCACTAAAGTTATTTCGCGAAGGAAATTAAAATTAAGTATTAATACTGTGCCTTCTTTATAGATTTTAACAAGTTTTTGACGGGATCATATTTTCTTCATATTATAGTAAATATACATAATAGAACAAAATTGATATTTCTGATAACAGACACGAATTTTGTAGATTTTAACAAGTTTTTGACAGGTTCATATTTTCTCTAAATTCTTCGAAATTCATCGATCCCTGCTCAGCTATGATATTTACCATAATTTAGAAAAAATATGAACCAGCCAAAAACTTGTTAAAATCTAAAAAATTCGTGTCTGTTTTTAGAAAACTCAATTTTGTTTTATTATGTATATTTACTATAATATAAAGAAAATATGAGCCTGTCAAAAACTTGTTAAAATCTATAAACATGGCACAGTATAAATGGTTAATTTAGAATTCATTCAGAATTCGAATCCTGGATTTGAGTCCTTTTAGAGGATTCAAAAGAGGCATTCGAAAACTTTAGTTAAACTGGATTCGTGATCCCGATTCGTTGCATTTTTTTAAAAGGATTCGTATTTGAATCCAAATACGGTTGATTCGAATCCTTATAAAAGGATTCGAATATTTATAAAATAATTCGAATACTTACAACAGGATGCGAATACTTACAAAAGGAATTGAATCGTCAAAAACAATACGAATTAATTGTGAGGATTAACATGAAAAAATTGTTTTGTGTGTATTTAAATTTCTCGGTAAATCACTGTTTTATACGCGTGGCGCATGATGTAAAATTTCGAGTTTAGAAAAGCCCCGTGAAAATTTGTCTCGGGTCGCTGCGCGACCCGAGACAAATTTTCTACGCGGGGCTTTTCTAAACTCGAAATTTTACTTCATACTTAGTCTGGGAGTGGAAACACTCGTTATTCCACTTCCAGATTAAGCATGAAGTAAAATTTCGAGTTTAGAAAAGACTTCGCTGTTTATTGGTTGACACTGCAACAATTGTTTTGCCACACAGTGGCTTTATCGGGCAGATGCATAATCTGCTTGAAGCCAATGTGTGGCGAAACAATTGTTGCAGTGTCAATCAATAAACAGTGAAATCTTAACCAAGTGTGTTATTTACTAAAAGTATTTCTCCTATTTTCTTTTTCCTGATTAATAAAACAAGTGCGAGCGGTTCTCTTTTCTGCAAAGATTAAAAAGGTGCGGGACGATTAAGCAAGGTGAAAGATTTCGATGAGGGTGAAGTGCAAGCGGAAGAGAGAGAAAAAATATATACCAGCATTTTGTGATAATCGCGTGCAGTTGTGATGGCGTGCCGTTCTCGAGGGATGACGGGATGATAAAACTTTGCTCATTAGAGACACACAGACTCCCCAGATGGGATTACAATTTCTCTCCCCTTTCGCAACTTTGCAAATGAAAAAGTAGTTTAATCATTGATGATAAATAAAATCGAAATAGAAAATTAATTTAGAGTTTTGTTGATGGAATTAAATAAAATTCATTCATGAATTTTGCAACGTTTGCTGTTCCAAGTGTTTGATTAAGGGTGGACATTGGCTATATCACAGAAACTATCCATCGTAGCATCTTACAGTAAAAAAATTCATAGTAAAGGTGGCCAAGAGAAATTGCTGGAGATTACTTGTAAGTTTCTAGCTTTGCCACTAGAGGGCGCAATCTGTATCATACAAGATAAAGACAAGTTTTTATGAAATTTCATAAAAACTTGTCTTTATCTTGTATGATACAGATTGCGCCCTCTAGTGGCAAAGCTAGAAACTTACAAGTAATCTCCAGCAATTTCTCTTGGCCACCTTTACTATGAATTTTTTAACTGTAAGCTACGTCAAAAATATAAAATTTTTTATCTAAGCAAAATTTAACTCAATTTTACCTATTTTCTCATTTATTCGGCTTTTACATAATACGCAGGGGAGAATGAAAATGTCTAGCCTTTTAAATGCCTGTAACTTTGGTTAGGTTCTACCAAATTTAACAAACTTAAGCTCATTTAATAGATACTTAAATGCACTTGACAATGCACTTTACACAGATTTACTTTAGTTTAGGTATTAAGCGCCAGAGGGCGCAATTGAAACAATCAATATATTATCTTAATTTTCTTTAAATTATCTAATTGAAAGGTATATGTGAGTTACGTTAGTTAGTTAAAATGAGAAATACTGTGAAAGCTGTCGGAAACCGCAACTCGATATCTTTATCCTAGCCAGAGATATAGTGAAAATTTGACAGAGTGGCGTATTATGCATTAATAGCGCCCTCTGGCCATTAATATAGGAATTAAAGTAAATCAGAGTACATAATAGTTTAAAGTGCTGTCAATTATCTATCGAATCACTCTAAGTTTATTAAATTCGGATAAACTTATTTTAAGTTACAATTATTTTAATGATTATCTATTTTCCTCTGCATCTTATGTTAAACCCCAAAACACGACAAGGTAGTTAAAATCGAGCAAAATTCAGAGTATATTAAGATTACTATATTTTTGACAATGCTTAATTTAACATTTTTTATAAAACCTTGTTTTTATTTTCTTTGCAAAGCTTGATTAAATTATTATATTCGTTAGTTTGTTATGTTTTGATTGTTAATTGTTGTAATAAAATATTCTAATAAGTGTTTTTATTGTAGTAAATATATGCATTTTTAAATATTCTACTAATCTCCTACTCTGCTATAATTTAAGGTTGTTAATAATCTTGGATTTACTTAACATAACATATAAATGGGAAAAAGTGGTCTCCGTTATTTTTTTAATTCTCGTTTTCGACCTCTTGTACATAAAACAAAAGAGGCTAAAAACCTACTAGATTTTAAAATATAATTTTTATGATGCGCGGTTGGAAATTGGCAAATCTACTTAACTTTTTATTTCACCCTGTAATAAACTAGTGTAAGAGAACTATACCTTACAATTTTAAATGTTTAAGAAAATCTAGAAAATATGGTTATTGTTCCAAAAAGGAAGTCTGGCGGTTACTATAAGAATTAAATTCAAGAAAGCAAAGCGTGTTGTGAAAGTGCTCTCTATTACCTATTAAATGAGACTAATTTCAATAATTTTGGTTAATCGTAAGTAAAGTTACATGCAGTTCAATGATCACACTTTCTAGCTCTTCCCTACTTCATATATGCGAGATAGAGAAACAAATGAGTAGTTAAAATTAAGTAAAAGTCAGTGTAGATTACGATTTGTATATTTTCAATCTAGCTTCAATTAGTAGTATTATGATAAAAACCAGTTTTTCTGTTTGGCGATAAATGTTACGCCCTCTAGCGATGAAGTTAAGAACTCAAAAACAATTTTCAGTGATTTATCTTGGCTACTTTTACTATGATTTTTTTTACCCCAGCACGCTACGCTGCATAGTTTCTAAGATGGCCACGCTTAATCAAACACCCGGTATATTGATAAATATGTAATAATAATTTTTAAATTGAGTACAAATGCATATAAACACGAATTAAAATTAATATTATTATTCTTTATATTTTGTAATATTCTGCTTAATTGTAAATACAAAATATTAATATTCTATGTATATAATATAATATAAACTTAATTTTTACTTATGTTAAATTTTTCTTTATATTAAAAATGCATGTTTATTTTGAGCCCTATACCGGGAGTTTTTCATTTAAGTATGCATATCCTAATATACTGTATATGCTCTAAATCTGTAGATATTCGTTATTTTTTAAAAGAGCTTAAATTAAAGCTATAAAAAGTGTTTTCCACTCCCAGATTAAGCATGAAGTAAAATTTCGAGTTTAGAAAAGCTTAAAAATTCGGATTTGCCGTTACGAGCGAAGCGAGTGACGGCAAATCCAAATTTTCAGGATTTTTTAAACTCGAAATTTTACTTTATGCGCCACGCGTATAATTCACTGATTTCAAGTGATATTCAAAATACACTACTAATAAATCAGTAATTTATACGTGTGGCGCATTTTTTTTATTATTATTTGCAAAACACTTAGTTATATTTTACTGTGTGTGTGGCGCATAAAGTTAAATTTCGAGGTTAGAAGAGCATGAAAATTTGAATTTGCCGTCACTTGCTTCGCTCGTTACAGCAAATTCAAATTTTCAGCCACTTGCTTCGCTCGTAACAGCAAATCCAAGTTTTTAAGCTTCTCTAAACTCAAAATTTTACTTCATGCTTAATCTGGCAGTGGAAAACACTCTTTTAAAGCTTCAATTTGAGCTCTTTTAAAAAATAACGAATGTCTACAGATTTACAGCATATATGTATACTCCCGGTATAGGACCAACCTTTTTTACTTTCCCCCATATGCAAAACAAAGGAGAAGGCTTTGAATTTTAAATTAGATTGGCACCACTGCCTGTTAACACAAGTTTACCATACCCTCAAATTTATTCCATCATTTAATTAGCATTCGGGGGGCAATCGCACGAAAAAAATGCCGCCTACTCTAAATCATAATTTAAACGATCGCGCGGTATTGTTTTCGCGAACATTTCTAATTCTGTGTTATTTTATTGAGAGATGATATTTTTATGTGTTTTTTGAACTTAACTTTAATCAGTGTTTTGTACGCGCAGCGCATAAAGTAAAATTTTGAGTTTAGAAAAGCCTGCGTTTGGATTTGGATGCTCTGCATACCTACATACCTATATTTATTTAGAAATTATTTGGCTCATAAAATGAAAAATCTAACATTACAACATCAGCGAAGCCATATATAGCGCAATAATTCGATTACAACATCTACCTCCCAAAACACCCCTTTCAGCTTCCAACCCCAACAGACACACACGCATACACGCGGGACCAATTGGAAATTAATTTGCCGTCAACTCCCTGCTAGGTATTGTTTAACATTCATCACATAAACAAGCAAGTATTCAGTAATCGAAAAACAGATAAACATGTCCTTAATTAATTCAATAACAATCATGATAATTGCTTTTTAGTATAAGAAGTGTTGGTATATTTAGCATTTTAAATGTATTCTCTAAGTAAACCCGGCGCATCCACCATTTAAATAAACATAAAAAAAGTAATATTTCTATAGTGGAATTCGGGAGAGATGTCCTTGACTCATTGATGTCGAATGTGTGGTTTAATTTTTTTAGAGAGTATGTCGACAGTTGTATCTGCAACGATTTTTCCTAGTTGTGTCAGATTTTGACGTTACATAACAATGTTATACTGTTTAGTTCGCGAGTATATTAGAAAAGCTTTAAATCGTAATTTCTTGTGAATATATTCATTTAAGTATACATATCCTAATTACGTGATGTAGATTTTTAAATATTCGTTGTTTTCTTAAAAAAGGTAAATTTTAGGTTTAAACAAGTGTTTTCCACTCCCAGGTTAAGCATGAAGTAAAATTTCGAGTTTAGAAAAGCCTGAAAATTTGGTTTGGTCGCGTAGCGCGAAGCGCGGAGCGACCAAACCAAATTTTCAGGCTTTTCTAAACTCGAAATTTTACTTCATGCGCCACGCGTATAAGACACTGATTTCAAGCGAAGTTTACTAGTTCACAATATTTCAGTGCTTTCAGTGTTTAATACGCGTGGCGCATGAAGTAAAATTTCGAGTTTAGAAAAGCCTGAAAATTTGGTTTGGTCGCTCCGCGCTTCGCGCTACGCGACCAAACCAAATTTTCAGGCTTTTCTAAACTCGAAATTTTACTTCATGCTTAGTCTGGGAGTGGAAAACACTCGTTTTAAGCTTTAAATTGAGCTCTTTTAAAAAAGCGTATGCATAGGTTATAGAAAATTCCCTGTATGTATGTATGTATACTACTGTATGTATACTACTGTATGTATACTTTCTGTCTCTTTTCATACACGTAATCTGATGACATCAAACTATTTTCGTATTACATGTATTGGTGCAGAAAGCACTACAAATCAAGGAAACCATGTATCCCATGATGAATCCTACCTTATTTACAAATTAGTAATAAAGCTCAAGATCTAATTTTATCTTATTTTCACATATCGTCGGCTTACCTGTAAATTCTTCTGAGTATGAAAAACAAAACTTTTCAGGAAAGATAAAAAACCTGCTACCGCTACTATTTTCGAAGCCTGTTTTTAGATGTCTTTATGCAATCCGTTCTAATCAGTTTAGACTTAGACAGAATTGTTTGTGGACGAATTTAATACAATTATTCCCGTAAAAAAAGCAAAATAGCTAAAACTTGGACTTAGAAGATATTCATGATAATGGCATTAAACCGAAAGTAGTAGAAAATAAAATACATTAAGTAAAACAAAACCAAGTGAATTTAATTTACATACCAATATATTACAGGTAACCCGGCGATATGCTGTTTCAAAATATGATTAATTCGCTGGAACTACAGTTTTATATTACTATTAATTTATGCATTTATTATCGTGGAACGAATCTTATTACTTTTTGCGCATTGAATTGAACAATCCACGAGTCTATATATTTTTACCTCATTTGTGGAAAACAGTAAACTTTATTTTCATTTCCACAACTTTCCTCTTTCATTACTAACACGTGTCAATCTCAATTTCAGTCGACATCAAAATTTTCGAAATGCTGAAAACCTTCTCGACGTGTATGTTTATTAATGCGGTGTTGCGCGGGGATCGGGAAGTAAAGAGACGGCAATGTTCACCAGGAGGAAGCTGTGTATCGATTTTGTGTCTGGTGTAAAGGGGTTACTTATAAACTGGGGAGGACGGGTTTTAATCAGGAAGGGATTTTTTTTTCATCCGGATGCTTTGAATATTTTCAGGCTGCGGATCAACAAACGCGCGTGCCGGTGTCATTTTTTTTCACTTGTTCGATACGTGAGAGGAATATTGGATCGGAATTGAGATATTGAAGAAATAAAAATTGAATAACGGTTAAGTTGTTTGAGTAACATACGAGAGAAAAGAGTGTCTGTAATGAAGTTTGTCAGCTTGAATATTGATTTAGGGATTTAAATATAATAATAATAATAATTCTTTACTTAACGCTAACTGCTATTACATGGTAAATATAATACATAAATAAGAAAAGAATAAAATAAAACAATCAGGTAAAAGTACTAAAGGGTGTCTCAAAATGACCTGACATTTTAATTTATTAATAAAACATATTATTATTGGAAAAGTACGAATGTTTTTATTTTAATATAAGGTACAAACATGGAGGTTATGCGTGGAATACAATATCCGATAAATGGCAGCCTCGACCTTGTTTGCAAACCGTCATTCTTTAGACATAATATTCAATGACATTTTGGCATAATTGCAGACAAATTTTAATAATAGTGCGTCTAATTTCTTCCTTGAGCTCCGGAATGGTCTGTGGATCGTTGGCGTACACTTTTTTAGAAAACCCCAAAGAAAGAAGTCTAATAGCCTCAAATCGCACGATCTTGGTGGCCAATTCACATCGCCGCGGCTCGAAATAACACGACCATGGAACTTTGTCTGCAATAACTGCATTGTTTCGTTCGCAGTGTGGCAGGTTGCACCCTCTCGTTGAAAGAATATATCTTCCAAGTCCATGCTGTTCAATTCATTCCACAAAAAGTTGGTTATCATGTCACGATAACGAACACCATTGACGGTAACCACATTTCCCGTAGCATTCTCGAAAAAGTACGGCCCAATCACTCCTCCAACCCAAAATCCGCACCAAACAGTGACTCGTGACTAGGAAGCTGTTGAATCACTTGTGGATTTTCGGTCCCCCAAATTCTACAGTTTTATTTATTTGTTTATAAGTTGAAAATACGCCTCATCGCTGAAGACGTTTTTCTTTGAAAAATCACCATCGATTTGTTGATGCTCCACTATCCAATTGGCAAATGTACGGCGCTGCGCATGGTTTGCTGGTTGCTGGTTTTGTGTCAATTGGATCTTGTAAGCATGCAAATGCAGATCTTTAGACAAAATGCACAGAGCACCTTGAAACGTCCAATTGCTGAGCAGGATGGCGAATCGAGGTGGAAGGACTTTCGTCAACACTCGCACTCACTGCGGCTATGTTTTCAATCGACCGACCGGTAAGAGAACGGCCACTGCTTTTCGCGGTTAGAATTGAACCACTACCCTTATTTTTTTTGAAATGCACCAAAATTTTCACCATTTCTGTAATGAATTTTCACCATTTCTGTAATGAATTTTCACAATTTCTAGGCGTTGCTCGATCGGGTAATTATTCTTGACTAAATCTCAATACTTCCTAATGCCAGTTGTCAAAGATTAGTGCTCTATGTTCGCCACAAAAAAAAATGGCGCGCAATTTAAAATGAGACACCCTTTATAAACTAAATAAATAAATGACTAGTTATTCGATTTGTCCGAGCTGGACCTTAAAAGTTGAAAACGAAATCCCAACAAAAATATAAAAGGTTTTGTATTTAAAAGATGGTTGTTTTTGTTTCCAATTTTAATGAAATAATAATTAAAGTTTAGTAAAGCCTCTATTATTAAAAAAAATAATCCTGAACTATTTCACTCTTTTTTTAAAAACATTGTGTATAGTAACCCATAATATGTAAACACCAACAGCTTCATTAACCTTTTCAGCCCTGGTATTTTTCTGGTGCCCAAAAACATGTTTTGTACACTGCATATTATTTATTACTATTTCAAATACACAAAAAGTTTTTCTTTTAAGTATACATATCTCAATATTCTGTAAATCATTAGATATTCGTTGTTTTTACAAATATTTCAAATTAAACATTCAAACGAGTGTTTTCCACTCCTAGATTAAGCATGAAGTAAAATTTCGAGTTTAGAAAAGGCTGAAAATTTGGTTTAGGCGCGTAGCGCGAAGCGCGGAGCGACTAAACCAAATTTTCAGCCTTTTCTAAACTCGAAATTTTACTTCATGCGCCACGCGTACTAAACACTGATGGAATGTGATGTCAGAATATACGTTTTTAGCATACTGCTTTAATAGAATATTTTGAACTTTACCTAAAATCAGTGTTTTATACGCGTGGCGCATGAAGTAAAATTTCGAGTTTAGAAAAGCCTGAAAATTTGGTTTGGTCGCGTAGCGCGCAGCGCTACGCGCCCAAACCAAATTTTCAGGCTTTTCTAAACTCGAAATTTTACTTCATGCTTAACCTGGGAGTGGAAAAAACTCGTTTAAGACTTCAAATAAAACTATTTTAAAAAACAAAAGATTATCGGAAAACTTACAGCTCATACATAATGTATGTATGCATAATTAAAATAAAAAATCCCAATATGTTTACTAAATTTTGGTGATGGCAAATGCCATCGTCACGGCCGAAAGGGTTAATACAATTGCAATTAATGTATTTATAGTTTACTGCTAGTTAATTTCTACTACACTTATAGAACCATATACTAACTATTAATAAAATGAACGTAGCAATGTCGCTTTTTAATGTTCTAATGTAAAATTTTCATTCACTCTAATTTAATTTGAAGTAACTTACTATGTTACATTGTTGTTGTTTATGTTTGTGAACAGGGACCGCTGTATAACTTTCCGCCTGCGGCAGAGCGGTCCTTAGGGACAGCTAGGTAGTCACAATAGTTACGATCTCTAGGCGTTAAATGACTGCTTAATGAGAATATTTACAAGTGTAATGGATAACGTTAGTTTGTACCGGTTATTTTCCAATAGCAATACTACAAATATAGTGGATAAAGAGTTTTATTAGCTTAAAATTTAAATTATTATTATACGTGGTCTATTCAGAAAGTAAGTTCCGTTTGTATTTCTTGCCACCGCAGCGCTGCGATCGAAATTTTCCGAATGCGCGATACTTACCATAACTTATTGGGAAGAAGATGACGTTTATATAAGTCAGCTGAGTGTACACTTAGTGGTACTTGTTTTAAACATCGAATAAAATTGAAAATCCCGCCGCTTGTGAGATAAGGTCAGTCATCCCGTTCCTTAATGCGAAGAACATTAGACTAGTCCACATTCATCAACAGATCTGTAAGGTGTACGGAGAAAATGTGATCAGTGATTTAATGGTAAGATTTAATGACAAGTGATTAAATGGTAAGGAGATGAGTGAAAATTCACCCATCTCCTTACCATTTAATCACTTGTCACATTTTCAATGAAGGATGAGAAGGACGTGATAATGTGCATGATGACGAACGAAGTGAACATCTATGTTTGGTAGTAATAAACTGGTTGCTGCAGTTGACTAAATGAAAGTGAATGTGAAATAAAAGTGAAAGTGAAAATGAAAGTTGAATAAATGAAGAAGAAAAAACCGACGGTGTACAATTTCTGCTCTCTCTATGAGTTTTGGTGGCAAGAGGTTGAACAATGACGATGAGATCAAAGAACATGTTACTTGGTTGACATTACAGGCGGCACCTTCTTATATTGAGGGAATACATAAGCTTGTGCCCAAGGCCGTAGCCAGAGGAAGGGATATGAGGTTGCACCCCCCCCCCCCCCCCCAGCCGAAATTTTTGAAATTTGTATGTAAAAGTGGAAAGAGCAGAAACAAAATTTTTACCAGTAACCTGCCCCCCCCCCACCCGATTTTTTTATATCTCTCACCGAAATATTTTTCTAGCTACGGCCTTGCTTGTGCCTAGCTATGGCAAGTGCTTACAAAATGGTGGAAGTTATTACTAAAAATAGTTTAAGGTTCAAGAATTCTTTCACTATATTTTTTTCAAACAGAACTTACTTTGTGGATATACCACGTACATTGTCTAAAAACAAAAAAAAACCTTTTAGCCCACAGGAAATGTTTGCAAAATTCGCTCTGGTGGTTAACGTGTTGAATAAAATTTACTTTTAGCATGTGTTTCTACTTCTTGATTAAGCATGAATTAAAATTACGAGTTTAGAATAGCCTGATAATTTGTTGCGCTGCACGTACAAAATAACGAATTCATGGAAGTTCAAAATTATCGTAGGGGGACAGTTCTTCCACTCCATTTCTTCCACTCCATTTCTTCCACTCCATTTCTTCCACTTACCAATACTTCCACTACACCTTTACTTCCACTCCATTTCTTCCACTGACCGTTACTTCCACTAGTTCTTATTTCCACTAACCATCACTTCCACTAGTTCTTTTTTCCACTCCATTTCTTCCACTCCAGTTCTTCCACTCCAGTTCTTCCACTTACCAATACTTCCACTACACCTTTACTTCCACAGTCGGAGGGCTTTCAGCGAGCGTACGACAATGTTGATGATAGGTCAATAAAAATCGCTGGGCAAATGATCTGTGCGTTAGCGTTCGTTCCAGTGGACAGGGTAAAAGAAATTTTCGGTATGGTCATGGATGATGTTCCAGAAGACTTTGTTCCAGTCGCGGAATATTTTGAGGTATGGGTATATACAATGTGTATTTCGAGGGGTAGTTTTATTTACAATATTTACAATCTCAGGTCAACTACGTTCGAGGCAGGAAAGCTGTTGGACGACGCAAAGCAACGGAGCCTCGATATACACCAGATTTCTGGAACCAGTACAACGCCACATTACAGGACGAGTCTAGGACCAACAACGCCTCAGAAGGATGGCACAACCGATTCTCCGTGGTGGTGGGGCGCAATCATCCCAGCATGTATGCATTCCTTTTGGAAGTGCAAAAAGAGCAGGGCGATACAGAGACGATGATGCAGCAACTTGACTTGGGACAAAAAATCAAAAAAGGGCAATTACAATCGAAAATTAAAGCCGAGGAACGAATAGCAAACATTGTCAAAAAATTTAGTAAATTCGACGGAGAAAATAGGATTCTGGAGTACCTACAAGCTGTAGGCCACAATATCTCTCTGTGATTCTTATACTGTATAAAATGTGGAATAATATAATGTAATTTGAATAAATTGTACAATTATTTTGAATAGGAAAAAAGGTATGGTGGAATTGGTGGTTAGTGGAAGTAAAGGTGTAGTGGAAGTATTGGTAAGTGGAAGAATTGGAGTGGAAGAAATGGAGTGGAAGAAATGGAGTGAAAGAAATGGAGTGGAAGAAATGGAGTGGAAAAAAGAACTAGTTGAAGTGATGGTTAGTGGAAATAAGAACTAGTGGAAGTAACGGTCAGTGGAAGAAATGGAGTGGAAGTTGCGTCGCACAATCCAAAATTATTTATGTACACTTCTATTCAATTAATAAGCGCACAACTACTGAACCCGATTTTAACAGTATTTCGCTAATATGATTCTGCTTTATTTAACTCTATTTATAAGCAACATTTAAAATATTAAACACTAAGTGTGAGTATTTTTTATAGAATAGAACTGAACATTTATGATTTATAGCATTATAATTTATTAAATTGCAAATAAACTTATATTGCTATGGCCATTGAGATAATGTAAAATACGGATCTCCTGCCTTGAACTAAGCTATCACGCTATTAAATTATGAGTTATAAACTAACAATAGTAATCTACTAAAATAATTTATTAATACAAACATGTTATTATTACCCTTAGGACCGTGTTGAAGCTGTATGCTAACGTCTAATAATAAGGATGCAGCTAGGGATGGGCCTCGACGTGTCGACTGTAATTGTCGACAATGTCGAGAATGTTAACAAAATCCCTAATGTTAAAAATACTATTTAAAGTTTTTGTTATTATTATTATAATAATAATATTTATTTCCCAACAGGACATTCTAATTACAGAGTAATATTACAACAATAAATATTCTTAAAATAATATCTATAAACAAAACAAAATTACAAAAATAAAGATCACGTGATATAAGTTCATGTTCTATTTAAAGAAAATAAATTAAATATTTAAAAATTATAGTAATAAAATAATGACAAAATAAGAAAGAAATAACAATACTTAGTTTATGCAGCCGTTTGTTGTTATTAATATCAAGTACCAGAAATGATGTTCTTAAATTTACGTAAGTCCATTATAATGTATATGTTGTGGTTATGATATTTTTGGGTATTTTAGATACTCTATAAACTTCAAGACTTTTTGCTAATACCACTTTACATTATGCTGAATACTTTGAATGTTATACGTATAGAAACAATTGTTTAGCTCGCGAGCAAAACCCGATAAATCCAAAAACAAAATTTGTCAAGATACGCAAACACGAGTTGTGAGTCAGCTAAAATACCAATCAAAACCGACATTTTAGTTTGAATTTAAAAGAAGATTTAAGGAGATTTTCTCACAAATGTTAATAAATTCGTGTTGATCTCACCCAAAACTATGATTAACCGTCAAAAAGTGAAAATCTCCCGCAAGTGGAATTATCGGGTTTTGCGAACAAGCTCCTCAATTATCGACATTGTCGACGTCAGAAATGTTTTACAAATAGTCGAAGTTGACGTGATTTTCGGCGCGTCGACAATGATATTAAAATATAAAAACGAATTAAAATTAATATCGACTTTCTGCAAAAAGTTTGTCTCCAAATATTCATTGAAACAACTACTTCTCGAGCTAATACCCCGACAGATATTGAATTATACAATGAATATTTGCGTTACACGACAGCACTGCTGTTCTATGCATAATTTATATGCAAAATGCAACATCAGGTCAAACTATTCTCAAACCAAACTAAATGAAACAAAAGGAAATTGAAATAAATTAAAAAATTACAGGGAATGAATTCTAATTGTCTTAAGCCATCTACAGACGCGTTTCGAGATTTATCCCTCATCAGTATAGCTTTGCTTTAGACTTTTAATAAAAAAATATTAAAATAAAATAAACAGGAAACTTACAGGAATGTCGAAGTGTGTCGTCGAAACAGGTACACAAAACTGGGGCGAGTGAAAATGAAGGAATGTTATTTATAGGTAAAGGATTAAGTCATTAGTAGGTGCAAACAATTTGATACCTGAGAGAGAGTGACATACCGCCCTTAAGGGTACAGTTTCACATAAAGAAAATTTATCATAAAGAAAAATTGAATTTGTCAATAGGTTGCAGAATATTTATAAAATATAAAAACGAATTAAAATTAATATCGACTTTCTGCAAAAAGTTTGTCTCCAAATATTCATTGAAACAACTACTTCTCGAGCTAATACCCCGACAGATATTGAATTATACAATGAATATTTGCGTTACACGACAGCACTGCTGTTCTATGCATAATTTATATGCAAAATGCAACATCAGGTCAAACTATTCTCAAACCAAACTAAATGAAACAAAAGGAAATTGAAATAAATTAAAAAATTACAGGGAATGAATTCTAATTGTCTTAAGCCATCTACAGACGCGTTTCGAGATTTATCCCTCATCAGTATAGCTTTGCTTTAGACTTTTAATAAAAAAATATTAAAATAAAATAAACAGGAAACTTACAGGAATGTCGAAGTGTGTCGTCGAAACAGGTACACAAAACTGGGGCGAGTGAAAATGAAGGAATGTTATTTATAGGTAAAGGATTAAGTCATTAGTAGGTGCAAACAATTTGATACCTGAGAGAGAGTGACATACCGCCCTTAAGGGTACAGTTTCACATAAAGAAAATTTATCATAAAGAAAAATTGAATTTGTCAATAGGTTGCAGAATATTTATAAAATATAAAAACGAATTAAAATTAATATCGACTTTCTGCAAATATTCATTGTATAATTCAATATCTGTCGGGGTATTAGCTCGAGAAGTAGTTGTTTCAATGAATATTTGGAGACAAACTTTTTGCAGAAAGTCGATATTAATTTTAATTCGTTTTTATATTTTATAAATATTCTGCAACCTATTGACAAATTCAATTTTTCTTTATGATAAATTTTCTTTATGTGAAACTGTACCCTTAAGGGCGGTATGTCACTCTCTCTCAGGTATCAAATTGTTTGCACCTACTAATGACTTAATCCTTTACCTATAAATAACATTCCTTCATTTTCACTCGCCCCAGTTTTGTGTACCTGTTTCGACGACACACTTCGACATTCCTGTAAGTTTCCTGTTTATTTTATTTTAATATTTTTTTATTAAAAGTCTAAAGCAAAGCTATACTGATGAGGGATAAATCTCGAAACGCGTCTGTAGATGGCTTAAGACAATTAGAATTCATTCCCTGTAATTTTTTAATTTATTTCAATTTCCTTTTGTTTCATTTAGTTTGGTTTGAGAATAGTTTGACCTGATGTTGCATTTTGCATATAAATTATGCATAGAACAGCAGTGCTGTCGTGTAACGCAAATATTCATTGTATAATTCAATATCTGTCGGGGTATTAGCTCGAGAAGTAGTTGTTTCAATGAATATTTGGAGACAAACTTTTTGCAGAAAGTCGATATTAATTTTAATTCGTTTTTATATTTTATAAATATTCTGCAACCTATTGACAAATTCAATTTTTCTTTATGATAAATTTTCTTTATGTGACAATGATATTGTCGACGTGATTGTTGACGCCGCCCCTTCCCTAAATCTACGCAGTTTTGAGCGTTAGAAATGCATAAATTATGTACCGTGCGATCGTTTAAATGATGATTTAGACTGGGCGGCATTTTTTTTTTGTGCAGTTGCCCCGAATGCTAATTGAATCGTGGAATAAATTTGAGGTAATGGTAAACTGTGTTAATAGTCAGTATTGAAAATCTAATATAAAATTAAAACCTACTCTAAATCGTGCAGACGACACCTGCATAGTTTACACAGAAAACTCATACGAAGAAATACAGACAAATATAAACCTGGATATACAAATATTACAAAAATGGTACATTAACAACTTATTAACCATAAACGAGGCAAAGACAGAATATATGATTTTCAACAACAATCAGAAAGTAAAATTAAATATAAAAATAATCGAAACAACAATCAAACAAATCAATCAAGTAAACAATCTTAGATTAACAATACAAGATAATCTGAAATGGGATGAACACATAAATAAGAAAATTGTGATGTGTCCATCATAGTACTTTCCCCCGTAAATTGCGTATTAAATCACTTTTAAAATATTTGTAGCATTATTATTTTCAAAATGTCTTCAACTTTTTGATAACTACAACTTTTATTTGAAACATTTTTCAATTGGATCAACACATACTGACACAAACCAATGACTAGATAAAAAACACTATTTATTGAATATCTCAAAAACTAAGAGTGCTATGACAAAAAGTGAAAATACAAAAAATCTTTAATATTTTATTACCTACAACTTTTATTTGAAACATTTTCCAATTGTATCAACACACACACTGACACAAATCAATGACTAGGTAAAAAACACTATTTATTAAATATCTCAAAAACTAAGAGTGCTATGACAAAAAGTGAATCTACAAAAAATCTTTAGTTTATTATTTCCTACAACTTTTATTTGAAACATTTTTCAATTGTATCGACACATACACTGTCACACATCAATAACTAAGAGTGCTATAACAAAAAGTAAATCAACAATATATCTTTATTTTGTTATTATCTACAACTTTTATTTGAAAGAATTTTTTGTTTGATGAACATTTAATTAAAAAATCAGAAAAAACTGAAAAACGCTACGAGTAAAGTACCACTTCCGGTTTTCCGATTTTCACCAAAAAGTTCTTCAGTTCTTCCGATTGTGACAAAAAGCTTAAGTTTCAAGTTTCATCCCGATATCTTTAGCGGTTTTTGCGGTACAGCGCACACGGACTCACACACAGACACACAGACATTTTTCAAAAATGGTTTTATTCGACTCAGAGGACCTCAAAACGGATATTTCCGCTAAAATTTTTGATTCGAAAATTTTCACGAAAACAATACTTTCCCTTTGTATTACATACGGGGGAAAGTAATAATAAAAAAGAACGCAAAAACTATAGCTGCACTAACAAAAATCAGAAAATACATTCCAGAAAATAATAGAAAACAAATATACGACGCACTTTTCACTTCACAGAACATATATTTGAACAACATTTGGGGTGACACAACACAGAAAATCATAAACAAACTACAAACTCAACAAAATAAAATACTTAAAATAATACATAATCTACACAAAAGAACACACACCGAACAGTTTACACACAAACCCAAGAACTAAATTTAAAAAAACATGATCAAACTCAGCAACTTATTACTAATAATCTGAGATGATAGAATTTATAAAATAAAAAACAAACTTATCAAATCAAATATTCAAATAACAACAAACAAGCACATCCACGACTACAAGACCAGAAGAAAATCAGATATTCGACCGGAAAAATTCACAACAGAGAAGAACACGTTATCGTTAACAACACAAACAATACACGAATACAATATACTTGAAGAATACATAAAATAAACTAAATTACACAGCCTACAAACTAAAAATAAAAAATTTAATATTAAACAACAACATGAAATAATAAAACATGAATAAAAAAGGAACACAGAAGAAGAAAAAATTCCAATTCCTTCAATACCGTTAGACCGAGATGGGAGTCAACGCCCACAAATCCCGAGGTGAGGACGAAGGGAAGATGACCTGGACAAGTTAATTTACAACAATACTATGTTTTATATATATATATATATATATATATATATATATATATATATATATACATATATAACTTGCTTGAGTTTTTTGGGCTGCTTTCTCGCGTTGGTTGCTTTATTTGCGCTCTACGTTTCGGCAGCATCACTTCTGCCATCCTCAGGAGCTTTTTTGTATATTGAGTGATGGATGTCACGTTCACTGTCAGTACATTTGTTTTGTAAACTAGGGACTTGTAGTCTAGATCTGCTGCGTGTTATTGGTCCACTCGATGTAGAAGGTGCTAAAATTTCTTGATTTGTGTCCGATGTATCTGCATTATTATATATATATATATATTGCTGTAAATAAAGAATTTATTGTTAAAAAAAAAATCTAAATTGAATTTGTGTTCAGTATTTCAGCACCAGATACTTACAGACACGTTTCGGACTTCAAGGTCCTCGTCAGTGTGGTCCCGAGGCGTTAGCTATCGAATGCATTTACATGTTTTAAATGATTGCATGGTACTTTATGCTTAGGAGAAGGCTGGAAATTGATAATAAGTAAAAAATATCTCCTTGATAATAAAGCTCTAAAGTAATTATAGGTACAAAAATATTCGTCTGTGAAACAAACTAAAAGTTTTAATTAATTTTCTAGTGTTAATTAAAAAATGGTTATTTTTTTAATAATTAGCGCATAACAAAAATCCTGATATTAATAAAACATAATCGATAAATTTTATGATGATGCGCTCGTGAAATAAAGTTATTTACGTTGATGAATAAACGTCCTCATGTGTTCACTTTCACGTACATAAACAAGTGAATAATTTTCTCGAGTGTTCCAACTTTGCATTAACTTATTATGATAAATTCAGGAAGTTTTAAAGCAAACTGCTAGCATATGAAATTAGCTTACCTTTTACATACATTCAACACAAAAAATAAAATACAAATAATGAAAAAAATTCTTGACATACAAATAATGACAAAAATTCTTGTTTTTAATTTAAAATATTGTAACGTATACAGGGTCGCTAGAGAGAATGGATACACCTAAATATTTTCAGAACAGTTTAGCAGAGCTCATTGACATTTTGAATATAGTTAGAAGTGTTTAAATTCTATCATCTCAGATTTTTTTCAATTATCTACCATCATTTATTTTGAAAATACAAGGCTAACTTGATTTTTTTTAAATGGCACGGGTGGTCAAATTTGTTATTTTTGGAAAGAGATTTTTTCCTGAGTTAAATGATGATGATTTCAATTAGAGTGGGAGTAGAAAACACTCGGTTAAAGCTTCAAATTGAACTTGAAAAAAAAAAACAAGGAATATCTAAAGATTTACAGAAAATAGGCTAAATATGGGATACGTACATTTAAAAGAAAAACTCCCTGTATAATGTAAAGTACAAGAAGTTACATTTGAAGCTTAAAACGAGTGTTTTCCACTCCCAGACTAAGCATGAAGTAAAATTTCGAGTTTAGAAAAGCCCCGTGAAAATTTGTCGAGGGTCGCGCAGCGACCCGAGACAAATTTTCTGGGCTTTTCTAAACTCGAAATTTTACTTCATGCGCCACGCTTGTAAAACACAGATTTTAAGCGAAGTTAGAATATACATAAATTTCACAAGAGGTTAGTGATTTAAACGCGTGGCGCATAAAGTAAAATTTCGAGTTTAGAAAAGCCCAGAAAATTTGTCTCGGGTCGCTGCGCGACCCTCGACAAATTTTCACGGGGCTTTTCTAAACTCGAAATTTTACTTCATGCGCCACGCTTATAAAACACAGATTTTAAGCGAAGTTAGAATATACGTAAATTTCACAAGAGGTTAGTGATTTAAACGCGTGGCGCATGAAGTAAAATTTCGAGTTTAGAAAAGCCCAGAAAATTTGTCTCGGGTCGCTGCGCGACCCTCGACAAATTTTCACGGGGCTTTTCTAAACTCGAAATTTTACTTCATGCTTAGTCTGGGAGTGGAAATCACTTGTTTGAAGCTTTAAAATGAACTTTAAGAACAGGAAATATCACAAGATTTACAGAAAATAGGCTAAATTTGGAATACGTAATTTTAAAGAAAAACTCTCTGTATAATGTAAATACATATTTAAGGGTCTTTTCCACTTTTTGACCTTGACGAAATTGAGTCAGCTCTCCCTTATTTTTATTATTATTTCTTATTTTTATTAATGATATTAGCAGCAACATTAGCTCCAATATTCTACTTTATGCTGACGACATGAAAATATTTAAAACCATTAGGTGTTTGGAAGACTGCAACATAATCCAAACTGATTTAAATAGGATCATGCGATGGTGTGATGACAATGATCTTAACTTAAATATAAATAAGTGTAAACTTATGCGTTTCTCAAAGAAAAAAAGTATACTGTGGCGTTTTGAATACTCTCTGAACAGTCATATCTTAGAGAGAGTTGATATAATCAGAGACTTAGGTGTATTTTTTGACAGTAAGCTCCAATTCACAAGTCATATAAATGTAATTTTGGCAAAAGCATTGCAATTAATTGGCTTTATAAAACGACTGTCAATACACTTCACATCCATCGGAACATTTATAACATTATACAAATCATTCGTTAGACCTATCCTTGATTATTGCTCCATCGTATGGTCCCCTAATTACAAATGTCATATCAATAGCATTGAGCACGTCCAAAAGAAAATGGTTAATTTTATTTTTTCTCGTTGTCATTTATATTATGACAATTTTGATATGATGCTCAAATATCTTGATATCCTTCCTCTATATAAACGAAGAATTTATTCTTGGCTTTGTTTTGCTTATCGCTTATTTAACAACCTAATCGATTGCTCGGATGTATTGTCATCTTTATCATTTTTTATCCCCAGACATGCAACGCGGCATCAGCAACTTCTTGCTTGTGAATTTCACAAATCGGTATTTGGTTTTAATAGCCCTCGTAATTACTTAATATATAATGTTAACAAATATTATAATTTAATTGATATGTTCGGAGTTAGTCTGAAGTATTTTAAGCGTACGTGTCGTGTAGTTTTAGATTCTAATTCATAAGTAATGTTCTTGTATTATTGTATTATTGTATTTTTTATTATATATGTTATTTTTTCTTTGTAATTGGCCACCCGTAATAATAAATAAATAAATAAATAAATAAATAATTTCGACTGAATTTTACATTTTAATTTGTACATCACGATATATTGCACTGAAACCGGTTGGTCGACACTTAATACTAACACAAAGTCTTATTGTTTGGTGTTGTAGGCGTTCACTTTGTGGTACATCTTAAATACACTTGTAAATAAAACACTTTTTACTTTGTTTAACCACTGGATCTTACATTTAATTGTGTGACTGGTTTCGACTATCTAGTAGTCATTCTCAAACTAAACTTTAGTTTGAGAATGACTACTAGATAGTCGAAACTAGTCACACAATTAAATGTAAGATCCAGTGGTTAAACAAAGTAAAAAGTGTTTTATTTACAAAGTCTTATTTTAATAACACTTATTTTTAAGAAAAAATATTAAAAATCTATCTATGAAAGTACAGAGAAACCGGAAAGAGAGGTTATGATGGACTCAAAAACGTAACCAAATCAACGTCATTGTTCTCCTCGCACGAACTAGGGCCTGCGGAGAAAGAGGAAAACATGGAAAGATACAATTCTGTCATACCTTGTAACACATATGTGTTCATATGTGTTACGCTCATCGACGTACCTTGCAGTGCACCAACGGTTCTGTCATTCTGTCATTCGGTGCATCAACGGTTCTATCATTCTGTCATTCTTGTGCGCTTAGGTTTAGTTATTTACGTATGGGCTTCTTGTTTTATTTGTGAGTTCAAATTAAAACGTTATTTTTATGTAAGCAGAAATCCCAATCAACCAGATTGATCTTTGAATATTACAGCTAATCGCAAGTGTTGATGCATTGAACAACGTACGTTCCTGGTGCGCCTGTTAGACAGTTGTACCCAAAATCCACCGAAGTATCGTATATTTTTCATTTTCAATTTAACACATATTTCCGCATTTTACAGCAAATGTGTTCGTTCTAGATATTAGCTAATGCATTATATTTAGCAAATCAGAGCAATTGATTACTGAAATATGTATAATTAAGGTACAAGCCTCCAAACATAACCTATTTTATTCTCGCCCTTACATACGTTGTCAATACTGTCAATATTTTGAAATTGTTTGACGTTTGAATTTTTCACTCATTTTTGACGTCATCACTTTCCAGCCCTATTGCTTCTAATGACTTATTTCTGTTTAAAAGACACTAGTTTTATTATATTATTGATTTTGATTTAATTTTTATTGCTCGACGCAAAATAATAAAAAATACATGTAATTGATTTTCTATCAGGTCTAATTATATCTGATATCCATATCTTTTGTAAAGGTTATTTCAAACAAATTGAAAAATCAATTTACATTGTTGATCGTTAAGCGCTCATCAATAATTATTAAAGAGAATCGCGTATTTTTCACAACATATAACGATTGGAAATTCCGCAACGCCACTTCATGACATGAAATAATGTTATATATATATATATATATATATTTATATATATATATATATATATATATATATATATATATATTTATGTATATCGATCTAAATTCAAAACTATATAAATATATATGCTTTCGTGCTTTAAATAAAACTCGGCCAAGAATGGAAAGTGTAAGAATAAAGCCGGAATCTACAAATATCCTGCTGTGAAATTTTAATTACGAATGCATGCGGAAAGTCGTAAATTTTCGGCGAGGGAAAATGCCGAAAATTATCAAATGTTTCAACAGCGTGGGAGGGACATTGTAGATCGTTAAGCACTCATCAATAATTAAAGAGAATCGTGTATTTTTCGCAGTATATAATGGTTGGAAATTCCGCAAAGTCACTTCGTGGCATAAAATAATGTATATATTTATGTGTATTGAGCTAAATTCAAAACTATAAAAATAAATATGCATTCGTGCTTTAAAAGAAACTTGGCCAAGAATGGAAAGTGTAAGAATATCCTGCTGTGAAATTTTAATTACGAATGCATGCGGGAAGTCGTAAATTTTCCGTGAGGGAAAATGCCGAAAATTAGCAAATGTTTCAACAGCGTGGGAGGCTTCGGCCTTGACCTAATAACAAGGGGTTTCGCAGTGCTCACACAAAAGACCGCATTATCCCCGATAGACAATCAAACATTCACAGGACAATCATTGGCGGTTCGCCGTTTGTCGCTGCAGAGAACAACTGCACAAAGGAGAATGATCATATCACGTAAATTATTTGAAGAGGCCGACAGAAGATAGTGTGCTAACCCACAATGTAACCATTTCAGATATTCTGTTGTTTTTTAAAAGAGTTTAATTTGAAGCTTTAAACGAGTGTTTCCACTCCCAGATTAAACATGAAGTAATTATAAAGTGAGTTTTTGTTTTAAGTATTCACGTCTAATTTCTTGAATTAATTTCTCATCTGGCACTTGGTGAAACATATTAGAATATGTAAAGTTATTTAAATAATTTTACATAGAAACCACGGAGGGAAGTAACGGTCGTACTTGTTGGGAAAACACAAAACTTTGTAACGGGGTAATCGACCACTAATGATAGGCTAGTTGCTTAATCCAATTAATTTATTAATTTCCGAGCTTTCGGAGCTTTTTGGCTCCTTCTTCAGGGATTTCACTACAATAAAATGATACAAAAATTAAAAACCGTAATTTTTTACAGAGCGGTGAGTTAATTATTAAAAAATTATTGAAATTTCACGCCATTTTCATTTCAATAATTTTTTAATAATTAACTCACCGCTCTGTAAAAAATTACGGTTTTTAATTTTTGTATCATTTTATTGTAGTGAAATCCCTGAAGAAGGAGCCAAAAAGCTCCGAAAGCTCGGAAATTAATAAATTAATTGGATTAAGCAACTAGCCTATCATTAGTGGTCGATTACCCCGTTACAAAGTTTTGTAATTTTACATATTCACGTCTAAATTACAGCTTGTACTGTAAATCTTTAGATACTAGTTGTTTTTTAAAATAGTTCAATTTGAAGTTTCAAACGAGTGTTCTCCACTCCCAGATTAAGCATGAAGTAAAATTTCGAGTTTAGAAAAGCCTGAAAATTTGGTTTGGTCGCGTAGCGCGAAGCGCGGAGCGACCAAACCAAATTTTCAGGCTTTTCTAAACTCAAAATTTTACTTCATGCGCCACGCGTTTAATACACTAATTTCAAGTGAAGTTCAAAATATACGTCTTTAGCATGCTTTTGTAGCATATTGTAAACTTCACAATATTTCAGTGTTTTAGACACGTGGCGCATGAAGTAAAATCTCGAGTTTAGAAAAGCCTGAAAATTTGGTTTGGTCGCTCCGCGCTTCGCGCTACGCGACCAAACCAAATTTTCAGGCTTTTCTAAACTCGAAATTTTACTTCATGCTTTATCTGGGAGTGGAAAACACTCGTTTAAACTTCAAATTGAACTTTTTAAAAAACAACCAGTTTTTAAAGATTTACAGCATATACATACGCCGTAATAGAGACATGTATACTTTAGAAAAACACTCCCCATATATTTAAAAAATGTTGGCATCCCTGAAAGTTTGCTTAAAAATGTCAATAACTTCAGATTTTTGAATGGCACGATAGGTGAAAAGTGGTATCTTTAAAATGTCTTTAAAACAGTATCCCTATTCGGTTCTTTAATACGGATTTTGTAATAATATTTTGTTCAAACTTTCTAGGACAAGTCATTTTCTTAAAAAAGCCGTATACGGGTGTTCTGGGACACCCTGTATATCAGATAAATATTGATATACGAGGGCAATCCACAAAGTGACAGACGTTTTGGAATAAAAAATAAACAAAGTGAAAAAACTAATTTTTATTATATACATTTTGAAGGTAAACTCTTAGGCTATTTTTCGACGTAATCGCCATATAAATTAAGGAATTTATCATATCGTTTTACATGATTTTCAATGCCCTCTTTATAGAAACCTGCCGCCTGCGAGTTCAACCACTGGTTTACACCAGCGTGGAGTTGAGCGTTAGTGTCGAAGCGTTGCCTACCGAGCCACGTCTTCATCTTTGGGAACAGATGGGAATCGTTCGGGGCCAAATCCGGGCTGTATGGCGGATGACTGAAAATTTTCCATGCAAAATCATGCAAGAGCTTTTGAGTACGTTTGGGTGTGTGGACGAGCGTTGTCATGGAGAAATAAAATTTTCACGTAAAGTTTTCCCCGACGCTTGTTTTGTATCGCGCGTCTTAATTTTCGGAGTGTTTCGCAATACCTCTCTGAATTTATTGTTTGACCACATTCAAGAAAATTAACCAAAATCGTTCCCTGAGTATCCCAAAACACAGTAGCCATGATTTTTCTTGCTGACAGCGTCTGCAGACACTTCCTCGGTTTCTGGGGCGAATGTGAGTGACCCCATTGCATCGACTGCCGTTTTGTTTCGCAGGTAACCTACTGTACCCAAGTCTCGTCACCAGTTACGATACGATCGAAAACATGGTTACCAATTTTGTCGTACTCTTCCAGAAATGTCAGTGCTGCAGCAAGTCTTTTGGTTTTGTGGTCTTCCGTTAGGATTTTCGGAATCCACCTGGCACAAAATTTGTGGTATCCAAGTTTACCAACTACGATTTCATGAACTAAACTCCGTGAAATTTGGAGAAAATGTTCCGAGAGTTCCGTAATCGTGAATCGACGATTTTCACGGATTTTTCATTAATTTTTACCAACAATTCATCACTCACAAAACTAGGCCTACCACTGCGATCCTCATCGTGAACATTATTTCGGCCATTTTTAAAATCAATGCGCCGTACACATCACAAATTTGGCGATAAATTTCAATAGGTTTGTAATTTTTCGCCAACAAAAACCTTATCACACCACGCACTTCACAACTAGCGGGATTTTCAATTGCACCGCTCATTTTAAAACGCCACTGTATAAAAAGTACAATATGCACGAGTCTCTAGTCACCACGGCTGGTTGGGTACTAGGTGTAGAAAAATTCTGTATCCAAGATGGTGGTGCCAGTGCCGCCAACTGCCGCGCTAGGCCAAAACGTCTGTCACTATCTGGATTGCCCTCGTATATATATATATATATATATATATATATATATATATATATATATATATATATATATATATCCGATATTTTAATATTTATATAAATATCATGATATTTCCGAACCCTGCTCTGTACATTTTCAGAACTCATTGTTTTTTGGAGGGGAGTTATTTGTTCTTTTAGACAACACATAGTATATTTTTATTAACTTATTTCAATTATTTTTTAACTGATTCGCACACTTAGTTAATTCGTTTTGACGCCACAATATATTCACACTACAACCATGGATCCGGATGGAATCATTTATTATTCATAAATATCTTGAACAAGTTTCTCATCTTTCACGTGGTGAAACATATTTAACTATGATTTAAAAAAGGAAACGCTTGGTTAAATTTCACTAATATTAGTGAAATTTAACCAAGTGTTTCCTTTTTTAAATCATATACATTTTTGTTAATTATTGATGGTTTATACATTCCCTTTTTGTATTACATACATATTTTATAAATGTTACAGATTTTTACTGTTAATTGCACCTCATTCTATTCTTTATTCTTTTAAGGTAATTACTAATTTGAGATTTAAATTTGGCTCGCTTTTATTATATTACTTCCTCATACATCGTGCTGTCATGTCGTCGCATCTAGATGTTGTTGTCCTCAAAATGAGCGGTAAATTAAAATGCATTTACACTTTTCCTCATTTAAACGCTATATAAGGTTATTAATTATCAATTTTTGTTTATTAATAATGATTTATACCTTACCTTTTTTTATTACATACTATTTAAGTTACAGATAGCAAATAATAAAGAAAATATGATATTTCGGGCAAAAAGCCCGAAGGTCGATAACCTAGAGAAGGACGTACTAACAAACTCTTTTATTTATTATATTATTTTATTTGTATTTATTATAATATCTTTAACAAGATTCTCATCTTTCACGTGGTGCAACATATTTAACTATGATTTGAAAAAGGAAACACTTGGTTACATTTCACTAATATTAGTAAAATTTAACCAAGTGTTTCCTTTTTTAAATCATATTCATAAATAAATCCACCGGACGGGTCTGAAACCCACGACATCTGGGTTTGTGGGCAGGGTCTCTACTCACTCCGCTTAAAACTTGTAACACGTGTTTCCACTCCCTGCTTAGGCATAAAGTGAAATTTCAAGTTTAGAAAAGCTTGAAAGCGGAGCAATCAAACCGATAGTTGTTTAGGTTTATTAATGTTATTGCAACATTTGTATTTAATAAAATATAAATACTATTCTTGCATTTGAAATTTGCAAATTGAGAAACATAAAATCGATATCATATCGTTCAGTCTCGTATTTCTATACCTGAGGCAAGCATATCGTACATATTAAATTCCCGATAAATTGACAAGCCGTCAACGAAATGACACTCTTCGATAGCGCTTGCAACAGTTGCAATACCAATACCGTCCTCGACCCGAATCGAATCGAACATTCCAGCAGCGACCATACCGGCCGTTATTTGCAATTTTCCGAAGCCAACCGTGAAAACGGCAAATTTTCAACCTGCAAATATTTTACCGCTCTCTGAAAATTGCACATTCACCCGATATAAAGTTATATTCGCATATTTTTACATACATAGCAAAAAAATTTGAATCAACTAAATGAAAATATATTTGATAGCTGTGAATAAATCTCCATAGAATATTTTTTAAATTTTAATCACTGTTTATTTACAAATTGCTAAAAAATACGCAATTTACGATTTGTATGTCATTTATCTGTCAGTAATTAAAAAAAATATATAATAATAATAATTAAAATAATAATCCATTTAATTCCCAACAGATATAAAATAAAATACAACATCCTCCAGGAATGGAAGCAGGGTAAATTTACGTGTATATTAAAACACGATAGCGATGCGCTAGAAGTCTCTAGCTATAGACCAATTACCCTGCTTGTAAAGGGTTTTCCAATAAAAGTGATATGATTTCTTTTAAAAAAAACACACTTATTGTTAAGGAAATTCAAATGTTTTTTATTTAATGTGAAGTACAATCGATACAATTAAGTTCTAAATAAAACGTCATTCAAATGGCCTCCATGACTTCTTCTGCAGGAACGAATTCGATGAACCCAATTTTCGAGCACTTTTTCCACTAAATCAAGTCGTATGTCATGAATGGCACGTTCAATATTGACTTGTAAAGCTTGAAGAGAGTCTGGTTTATTTCGAAAGACCAATAACTTCAAATAACCACACAAGAAATAGTCTAATGGTGTTAAATCACAACTTCTTGGAGGGCATTCAATATCAAAATTTCTTGAAATAATCGAATCTCCAAACTTTTCTCGCAATAATTCAATTGTTGCATTTGCTGTGTGGCACGTAGCCCCGTCTTGTTAGAACCAAATGTTGTCAAGATCAACTTCTTCCAATTTCGGCCATAAAAAGTTGGTTATCATCGATCTATACCGCTCTCCATTGACAGTAACGGTGTTACCATCTTCATTTCGAAAGAAGTACGGACCGATGATTCCACCAGACCAAAAACCACACCAAACTGTCAATTTAGGTGAATGTAATTGTTTTTCTCGAATAATTTGTAGATTTTCTTCGCACCAGAATCGACAGTTTTGTTTATTTACCGCACCACTCAGATGAAAGTGAGCCTCATCGGAGAAGATGATTTTCTTAAAAAAATCGTTATCGTTTTCAAGTTGTTCCAAGGCAAAATCAGCAAATTCACGACGTTTACGGTGGTCCAATGGCTTCAGTTCTTGAGTGAGAACAATTTTATACGGATGCAAACCCAAATCCTTTTTCAAAATCCGCCAGGTTGTGGTTTGAGACAGTCCCAATTGTTGAGAACGTCTTGGAATCGACAAATTGCGGTCTTCAGCAACACTTGCCTGAACGGCAGCAATATTTGCATTACTTCGAGCGGTTCTTTGTCTTATTGGCACTTTAACATTATGTAAAGAAAATGTACGCTCACAATTTTCAACAATTCGACGAATAGCGAGCTCACTTGGACGATTATTACGACCAAAAAATGACAAAAGCGCACGAATAGTTGCAATTGGAGAACGATTATTTTGATAATAGAACTGAATAAATTGTAAACGTTGTTCTTGCGTATATCTCTCCATGATGAAATTGTAAACACTACTGAATACAATGAAAAATAAAGACATATTACATATGGCCGAAACGTCACTTCAAAATCATATCATCCCTATTGGAAAACCTAATATATCAAAACAAAATCTTAAAGTTTCACTAACGAATTCATCAAACTATAGAGAAAATCCATCCATCAATAATCAATCGATCAAGCAATAATTTATCACTTTTCGTGCATTTTAAGACGACAGAAAATAAACGCGGAATTTTTCCTTTTCCACGCGAGGAAAAGTCGATGAAAGGTGCGCACCCGAAAATTAGCATACACTTTTCAATCATCCCACTGGAAGATGATTAACGAGACTCGGGCGTCCACGGTGAGTGGAAAAATTGAATGGAGGAGGCCCTCGGGGACTAATGAGAAAGGGAGGGCTCCCTATAATATCCGGAGAGGAGAACAGGGCCGGATCGACCGTTTGAATTCGCATTAAAATTTCACCAGATTATAAAAGTATTTATAGTAACGAGCCAAGGCTGCCGCGGATCGATTTTTCTACCACCCCTCCGACAACCTTAAAAAGAGTGAAATTTGTTTTTTTGCGAAAAATTAAGTGTAGTCCTTGGTGTGTAATGTCAGGGATTCAGAAAGGTTAAAATTAAATGCGAGGATTATTTTTATATTAGGATAGATAATTTATTATACTAGGTTATTATAATGAATTAAAAGTTAAATATCTCAACTAGTTTCTTGAAATAATATTGAAGGATAAATTAAAAACACTTGGTTTGTTTCACTATTTGTTTCTATTTACTCGACTAGTTTCGCTTCTTACGGCATTATCAACTCTTAATAATGCCGTAAAATGCGAAACTAGTCGAGTAAATAGAAACAAATGGTGAAACAAACCAAGTGTTTTTAATTTATCCTTCAATATTATTTCAAAATGTTTTACCAAGTGATAAATGAGAAAGTTATTCAAGAAATAGTTTCTTGGTATACCCCTAAGAGGAAGTCGACCGCTCTCTAAACGCATAAAACTAAGCGTACTGCCGTCTTAATTACATCCTTGTTTAGGGATGAAATATTTTGGAAAAATAGGCATACTTTAAGGAAATTGGAATCTTAATAATAATAATAATAATAATAGTAATTTATATTCAAGAAATAAGTAATTACAAGGTAATACATATAAATGAAAATGCGTCAGCAAAATACAATTTAGAAAATATAAAATTAAATGAATAGAAACAAAATTAGAAAATATAAGATTAAATAAATAGAAACAAAGTTAATAAACGGGAAACGAACAAAAAAGAACTAAGAGAAAAATGCATATCAACATGAATATATCCTATTTCGAGAAGGCGTTTTTTTTTAAATTTATTTCTTTATTTATTTTTTTTTATTTGATGTATTTCAGAGTTCGTTTAAGGAGTATAATTCTTTCTGACACAGATATTCATGCAGACATTCCTTAAATTTCCTAATTTTTTCAATAGATTTAATATTGTACGGCAGACGATTGTAGTACTTCATTGCAGCGTAAGATGGTTCCTTTTCATACATTGATAACCGATGAATCGGTAGCGCAAAGTTATTGTAGTGTCTAGTTTGATAGTTATGTTGATGGGTGGTAATCATGTTTAATTCAGCTTTAAAGTTGTGTACTAAGAGTTCATATATGTACAGCCCGTATAAGGTTAACATTTTATTTGCTTTAAAGTGCCCTCTGCAAGACTCTGAATTTTAGCCCAAGTATAATCCGGATTGCCCTTTTCTGTATAGTGAATAGACGCTGTGCTTGATAACTACAACCATAGTATGTTATACCGTAGCGTAGCCGCGAACAGAAATGTGAATTATACACTAGCCTAAGAATGTCCGATGGTGCACCAGAAGATTTTAATATGCGCAGCATGTAACATGCAGAGTTCAACTGACTTTCCAGTGTCGATATGTGAGTACCTCCACTGAGAGTATCGTCTAAGAATACTCCCAGGAACCTTACACTTTCTTTAGGAAAGAACTCTTGATCTAAGAGGGTTATGCTGTGTGGATAGGTTATTCTTGACCGATTAGTCTTAAAGAATATGACTTCGGTTTTGCCCGTATTTAATTTAAATTTATTTTTGTTCAGCCAAGCATTACACTCGATGAGAATTTGATTGCATTCAAACACAGCATCTGACACATTCTTGCAGGAGACCAGCAAGTTCGTATCGTCTGCATATATCTGAACATCACCACCCATCGACTGCACAACCTCCGCTAAGTCGTTAATATAAATTATAAAAAGCAAGGGCCCTAAAATACTACCTTGAGGTATTCCCTTCGTCACGTCTAAACACGCTGAAATGATGTTATTTATTTTCACACTTTGCTTTCTATGGCAAAGATAACTTTTTGTTAGATTTAAGGCTACTCCACGAACACCATACTTATCTAGTTTATGAATTAAAATTTCGTGGTCTAAACTATCGAAAGCTTTTGATAGGTCAAGTAGTACTCCAAGAGGTACTTCATTTGTATCTAGTGTCCCAACTATATGCTTAAGGTATTTATGTAGTGCAGTAATTACTGATTTATTTCGTCTAAAACCGTGCTGTGATGTGTTAAGAAACTTGTGTTTATCTAAAAATTCTACTAATCTATTATTTATTACGATTTCTAAAATTTTGGAAAAGTTTGGTATAACACTTATCGGTCTATAATTGTTAAGATCGCTTGGATCTCCCTTTTTAAAAATGGGGGTTACAATTGATTTCTTAAATACCTTAAATAATGCCTGTCTTAATAAAATGTTCCCCACTTTGACCGTACTTTTATAAAAAAAATATCAAACATTGGTTAACTAGCGTAATCGCATCTTCAATATAATTTTTTTCTGCCACATTTATAAAAAATATTGGGACACTAAATCAGTCACATTGTAAAAGGATTCTTTTCAAAGAATTTTAATTTTTTCCAATTATTTCTATCGTACAATAAATTCACTGGGATGTCGCGCGATATTGAATTTTTAGAAAATTTGAAAAACTGTTTTACGCGAGACATCCTAGTGACTATATTTAATCAAATAAATTATCTACAATGTGACTGATTTGGTTTTTAAATATTTTTTATAGATACTGCAGACAAAAATAAAATTAGGAACGCAATTTCGCTAATTTACCAATGTTTGATATTATTTTATGAAATAACGGTAAAAGTATAAAATATTTAATTGAGACGGACTTAAAGATTGTACTTTCCTTGAAGTATACCTATTTTTTCAAAATATTTCATTCCTAAACAAGGATGTAATTAAGACGGCATTATGCTTAGTTTTATAGGCTTAGAATTAATGAAGATGTGATTAAAACTAAGTGGAAGTATATTTTGAACTTCATTTTAAATCTGTGTTTTGTACGCGTGGCGCATGAAGTAAAATTACGAGTTTAGAAAAGCCTAATTTGGCTCGGTCGCTCCGCTTCGCTCCGCTTCGCTCCGCTTCGCTCCGCTTCGCTACGCGCCCGAGCCAAATTTTTAGGCTTTTCTAAACTCGAAATTTTACTTCATGCTTAGTCTGGGATTGGAAACACTCGTTAGAGTCTTTAAATTGAAAGTGTTTTATAAGTTCACGAATGTCTGAAAATGTACATTGAAAAAATGTAACATGTATACCTATAGTATTTTTAATACCCCAAAAAAAAATATTTCATCCCTAAGCAAGGCTGTAATTAAGACGGAATTATGCTTAGTTTTATACGTTTAGAGTAGTGATGGGCAAG
Source organism: Philonthus cognatus (assembly GCA_932526585.2). Taxonomy (NCBI): domain Eukaryota; kingdom Metazoa; phylum Arthropoda; class Insecta; order Coleoptera; family Staphylinidae; genus Philonthus; species Philonthus cognatus. The sequence continues at coordinate 100,190,203 of OW052244.1, forward strand.
ATCGATCAAAAAAGATCGATTGATCGATCCTTGCAAGTGATCGAGCCGCTCGATCTTCTCGTGCCGCTCGATCTTTTTGATCGGCTCGATCTTTTTGACCAGCTCGATCTTTTTGATCGGCTCGATCTTGTCGATTGGCTCGATTTTTTTTATCGGCTCGATCTTTTTGACCAGCTCGATCTTTTTGAGCGGCTCGATCTTTTCGATTCTCTCGATCTCTTTGATCGGCTCGATCTCTTTGATCGGCTCGATCTTTTTGATCGGCTCGCTCTTCTTGATGGGCTCGATATTTTCGATCGGCTCGATCTTTCCGGGCGGCTCGATCGTTTCGGGCCGCTTGATCTCTTCGAACTTGTCGAGCTAGTCGATTGATCAATCGGTTCGAGCAGATTGATCAAATCGATCGGCTCAAGACAATTAATCAAGTTATATGGTTTGAGGTACTCTAGCTACATGCTATAGAGCTATTTTGAGCTATTTTTGAGCGGATCGATCGGCCTAGGAGGTATCATTGAACGATCACACTATTTAATTTAATTTGATTGATTAGGTAGTTCTTAAACTTTCAAAGTAAATGAATTACTTACTTATATTTTGCTTCTATTATTAAACATTTTCAGGCAAAATGTATTGAAAAATTGACATAAAAAGATATTCTGTATTAAATAATTTATAAAATAAACGATGAAAATAAATTAATAGTAAAATAATTATAATTATATAAAAATTTAATCATCACTACTAACAAATATCACCCCCGGAGAAAACCCTCATAAAAACCACGGGCCCTAAAAAAAAAACAAAATACGTCTTGGAAAATCTCGCCCTTAAAAAACTACACACTGAAAGATCCTCTGTAAAAAATATTTGAGGAAAATCACCCCTGCACTGAAAACACTCCTGGTAAATTACCTGCAAAAACAACATCTCCCGAAAGAAGCAAGATTCACACCCTTAAACAACCACCCCCTGTAAAACCATTCCAGAAATTAATCCCCTCAAAAAACCACCCGTTTTATGTAAAAGCCAAATAAATGAGAAATAGTTAAAATTGAGTAAAATTTTGCGTAGATAAAAAAATTCATATTTTTGACGTAGCTAAATTTGGCATTTATTTGATAAAAACTTGTTTTATTTTCTGTGATACAGCCGATGGCCACCCTTAATCAAACACCCGGTACAGGGAGTTTTTTTTTTAAGTGCACGTATCCCAAAATTACCCCATTTTCTGTAAATCTGTAGATATTCCTTGTTTTTTTTAAGTTTAATTTGAAGCTTTAAAGGAGTATTTTCCACTCCCAGGCTAAGCATGAAGTAAAATTTCGAGTTTAGAAAAGCCCCGTGAAAATTTGTCGAGGGTCGCGCAGCGACCCGAGACAAATTTTCGGGGCTTTTCTAAACTCGAAATTTTACTTCATGCGCCACGCGTACAAATCACAGATTTTAAGCGAAGTTTGAATATACATACATTTCACAATATTTTAGTGTTTTATACGCGTGGCGCATGAAGTAAAATTTCGAGTTTAGAAAAGCCCCGTGAAAATTTGTCGAGGGTCGCGCAGCGACTCGAGACAAATTTTCTGGGCTTTTCTAAATTCGAAATTTTACTTCAAGCGCCACACGTATAAAACACTAAAATATTGTGAAATTTATGTATATTCGAACTTTACTTAAAATCTGTGTTTTATACGCGTGGCGCATGAAGTAAAATTTCGAGTTTAGAAAAGCCCAGAAAATTTGTCTCGGGTCGCTGCGCGACCCTCGACAAATTTTCACGGGGCTTTTCTAAACTCGAAATTTTACTTCATGCTTAGTCTGGGAGTGGAAAACACTCGTTTAAAGCTTTAAATTGAACTCTTTTAAAAACAACAAATGTCCGAAAAATTACAGCTTATGCATGATTACTTAAAAAACAATTCACTGTATACAGGGAGTTTTTCTTTTAACTATACATATTTGTTGTTTTTTTAGAAGAATTCAATTTGAAGCTTTAAACGAGTGTTTTTCACTTCCAGATTAAGCATGAAGTAAAATTTCGAGTTTAGAAAAGCCCCGTGAAAATTTGTCAAGGGTCGCGCAGCGACTCGAGACAAATTTTCTGGGCTTTTCTAAATTCGAAATTTGACTTCAAGCGCCACACGTATAAAACACTAAAATATTGTGTGATTTATGTATATTCGAACTTCACTTAAAATCTGTGTTTTATACGCGTGGCGCATGAAGTAAAATTTCGAGTTTAGAAAAGCCCAGAAAATTTGTCTCGGGTCGCTGCGCGACCCTCGACAAATTTTCACGGGGCATTTCTAAACTCGAAATTTTACTTCATGCTTAGTCTGGGAGTGGAAAACACTCGTTTAAAGCTTTAAATTGAACTCTTTTAAAAACAACAAATGTCCGAAAAATTACAGCTTATGCATGATTACTTAAAAAAAAATCACTGTATACAGCGAGTTTTTCTTTTAACTATACATATTTGTTGTTTTTTTTAGAAGAATTCAATTTGAAGCTTTAAACGAGTGTTTTTCACTTCCAGATTAAGCATGAAGTAAAATTTCAAGTTTAGAAAAGCCCAATGTTTGGATTAATCGCGTAGCGAAGCGAAGCGTCCAAAAGAAAATCTGTGATGCGGCCCTTGATACATTCTAAGTGTTGATTTTGACTCTCGAAGTATTGTGGCATGTCGGGAAAATACTAGTCTGCAATTTATTTATCAATCCTCACTTTTTCGTATTTGTATAATTTTTATCTTTTTGATTGGCTCGATCTTTTCGATCGGCTCGATCTTTGCGAACGGCTCGATCTTTCCGAGCGGCTCGATCTCTCTGATCGGCTCGATCTTTTTGAACGGCTCGATCTTTTCAAGCGGCTCGATCTTTTTGATCAGGTCGATCTTTTGATTGATCTGCTCGATACTTCAACTGGTCGATCATTGCTTGATCGATCCTTGAGATACTCGATCTTGCCCATCACTAGTTTAGAGAGCGGTCGACTTCCGGAAAGTGAAAGAGGGTGCATACTGTTTGTATTTTTACTATATCTACTCTTAATTCCTCGTGTTTAAAGTTTATAATGTAATTTATTTAAACACGCACAATTTAATAAGTTTGGGTTCATCAAGAATTAACAAGGAAACATTAATCTTAGCCGGGGATTGCGAGGGATTTATTAGAATGAAAAGGGCGAGATGTTTAGCCACGGCAACGCAATAATGCGGATTCAGAAGGGAAACCCTTCTTTATTGAATTAGTTACGAATTTGTTTCACGTCAGCCGTTCCTTGACAAACACATTGTACGTACAGTATAATTTAAGCGAGAAAGGAAAAAAATAGTGGGTAGGTTTGCACAAATATTTTCTGAATTATTTTATAGATATGTGAATTGAATTGTCATATTACTGTCAGATTTCCCTTCACATAGCCTACTAATTGAAAGTTGATTTACAACATAACATGTGATTAATCTTCGGTCTAGGACGTTTCATCGCCGCCGATTTATCGCCACCGATTCATCGCCGCCGTTTCATCGCCGGGCCAGTTCATCGCCGGCCGTTTCATCACCAGGCCTGTTCATCGCCAATATTTTTATAAAATAAATTTTGAAAGAAAGATTATATCTAATGATAAAATTTTAAATATTACCCAATTCTGGAAATTGTCCACTAATTTAATATTAGGTTTTATAACCAAGTAATCGTTACTGAAACTTAATAAAAATCGAATGAGAATGCTGTCATTTTTTGATATATGTCATTGAGTGCAATTCAGATTAAGGTTTACTATTTGCAAGTATGGAAACACAAATTTTGACCAAAAGAGGGAAAGAAAAGTTTATCCACGGAGGACATATGTATATTTTCGACAAAAACAGTAAGTCCTATCCTAACCTATCCTAACCTATCCTAACCTATCCTAACCTATCCTAACCTATCCTAACCTATCCTAACCTATTCTAACCTATCCTAACCTATCCTAACCTATCCTAACCTATCCTAACCTATCCTAACCTATCCTAACCTATCCTTACCTATCCTTACCTATCCTGACCCATCCAAACCTATCCTAACCTATCCTGACATATCCTATCGCAATTGGCGATGAAACAGCCGGCGATGAACTGGCCCGGCGATGAACTGGCCCGGCGATGAACTGGCCTGGCGATGAAACGTCCCATTCCCATTAATCTTATCCTAACCTAAAACACAGAACCTGCATCACACCACTAAAGTCTTGAAATGTCAAATTTATTAGGTCATATTAAAAAAAGAACAGATTATACCAAATACTTTTCTCTTTAATATTGTTGTTGCACATTTTGCAGTAATAATAACTTCGTTATGGAAATATTTTAAAAAACAGATTATACCAAATACTTTTCCCTTTTATATTTTTGTTGCACATTCTGCAGTAATAATATGTTTCTTCTGGAAATATTTTATTTTTATTTATACATATGTATACTGACTATTCTCCGATAACGAGTCCTCTTAGTTCATTGCTATCTTAATTTTTTGAAGAACTGCAGCGATTTTGCTGACAAGTGAAATGTAATTGACAAACTGTGATAAGGTTTTGACATATAGGGAAATGTATTGGTATATAGGGAATAGTATTTGATAAATGGGAAATATATTTGAGATAAAGGGATACATATTCGATACAAAGTGAAATACAATAAAAAAACTCTGTAAAAGCTCATAACGCTCAAGTTTTAAGTGCTTAATGCGACTGTGGTTTTTAAAAAATAATTTCCCAGATTTTTCCTCTCTTGTTGATTTATTCTATAATAATAAAAAAAAATGGGACGAGCTTGCGTTCACTTCATGAATAAATTCCGGTTAATTCATTCAGCAGATAAACCCCAAAATATGAAGCAGAAGCATGAGTTGAATAATGCATACAATTAACAAAGTGATGCATATTGCCGTAATAAAAGACCATTCCACCTCGCCCAGAGTCAACACATGCTCACAAAATACACGCGTGTGTATTGGTGTGATATATAAATAAACCGACATTAACTCCCAGGGTGTAAATAAATAGGGTTTACGGACCTGCTGGATGGCCTAATGGACGTTTTTCTCCTTGCCATTGTGCCATCCAGACGCGGATGGACGATGACGCCATTCTTCCCTTGATTGGACTTTTTTCATGAAAATAGCCTTTCTGAAATTTAATCCATGTTTTATCGAGTAAGTAAACAGCTTTTGTTAAAGCTCCATAACTCTTTCATACTTGTAATAATAGGTGAAAAGGATGTGACAATATGAATCAGTATACATTTAGTTTTAAATAAAGTATGTCTAGAAGTATTCAACTAAAGCATTCTTCCATACTTATATTAATAAGTGACAAGTCTATTTAAAGATATGTAGTGTAGTAATTTTTAAAAATTGTATAGTTGTCCTTGGATAGTTAACAATGCTGAGTAACTCAGTATCAGTCAGTCTGTCGGTCTGTAGCACGATTTGAGCGAAAATGGCTAATGGGAGTGTCATAAAATGTTGTATTTAGTTTCTATTAGTGTTTTCTTCGTATCTCGTGTTATTAATATAGTCGAAAAATCTTTATAATAAAAGTTGTAGAGAATCAAAAAATTATTATATTTAATGAGTACATGCTTTTTGTCGTAGTTCTTTTAGTTTTCTTGAAAATGGTAAATATGTTTTTTTAAACATAGATATACATTTTTTTAGTCTGTCCTATTTTTAGATATTTACGATTTTCAAGAGTAGAAAATACGTGAGTGAAAGAGAGATAGTCTAATCCAGGTTTCAATATTACATTTTTATCTAAGGCCTACCCCTTTCGATTTTTGGTAAAAAAATACCCTTAGAAAGTTAGCATAATTCCGTACTTATTATACAATATACGTACCCAAAATAAATCTATAAAAAAAAAATGTTTCCATTTGTGTAGGTTGAAACTTTGTTCTATCCTTTCTTTTTAAGAAAAGGTCTGAAGAATCGATTATCACTTTTCTCGATGGCTTCTAAAGGACTTAGTTCCGACGGAATGTCAGAGTATCCTATGAGAATACTCACACTTGGACATAAAACTTTTCATTCCTTAACTAGATTTAATAATAAAAAGAAAACAAAGGCTACAGAAGCAGACAGAAAGAGAACCGAACAAAGAAATCCAGTTACGAAAACAAATAGATTTTATATTATATTTAAGGAAAAGTACATTTAAAAATTATAATGTGGTAAAACTTACACGAATGTTAAACCCAAATAACACATGTTTACGCTATTTAAATCTATAGTCATTGGTTAAAGCTCTAATACGTAGGAGACAATTTACTTAAATTATTGATCCTCAGTACTTACACAATTAACAAATAAGTTTAACATAAAGACAATTTAACATAAAGAAAAATTGAGTTTGTCAATAGTTTGCAGAATATATACAAAGTATAAAAACGAATTTAAATTAATATCGACTTTCTGCAAAATGTTTGTCTCTTTGAGACAAGCCTCCAAACTTTGAATTGTAGCTCAGATCAAAGTCAAATTTCTATTCTTTTGAAATAAAAAAAATACATCAAGTCTTTATGCAGCATTAATTTAAAGTTAATGGTGGTTCTAACTTTCAGAATTAAATTTAGTTTTAAATCTTCTTAGTAACATTTCATTTATACTTCTTCTTTGTAATACAATACAAAATTGTAATTCAAACTGATTCACATCAAACATTGGGCTCTGTAAGTAAATGCGTGTGTGTACATATTTGCATGTTTGCGATACCCAAACATCATTAATGTTTAGATACTTGTGCGGGCTATCGATTTAGACATTAAAGAAAGTGTAAAAAGTGAATTCTCTAATTATTTAAACCAAGTAAGAATTATATAATCCTTTACTCAATATGCTTTTAATTAATCAAAACAATACGTGAGTGGGAAAGAAAAAGACTTATGCAAGTTTCAATGTTATATTTTGATTAACTCATTAGAGTTAATTTTGCTTTGTGTTAATTGTTAATTTAATATGTAACTTGAAAGTTAACATTTTATTGTTTAGGTTTATCATTTATTTTGTTTATTATTATTTGTTAAGTATCATATTATTCTATTATATTATTGTACATATTGCCTTGTAATTAGGATTTTTCCTGTTGGGTAATAAATATTATTTTTATTATTAATGCAAAATTCATAGTTTTTAATGCTACCAAAAATGTCTTATGTGTTTCTACGATGTGTATGCCATTTTTTAGGCCGACGAGAAGTATTTTTTTTTTAGACGACAAAGTTGAAAAAAAATCAATTTACCAGTAGCAGACATTTTACTGTACAAATTAACATCAATAAGTAATTGTAACAATGTATTTAATAATCCTATATTATTTTAATTTGCGGTCAGTACGTGTGTTGGCCACAGCCGATATTTTTTGTTGCAAAAATCAATGCCATTATAATAAGGACTTTAATAATGTAAATAGGCTTGTGAACTCATTCGACTTGTACAAACAGATTTTAGTGCCGGCATAATTAAGTTCTTGCCCGGCTTGTCCCTTTAAATCCCAAAGGGATGCTTTTGTCCCTCGGTCCCTTGAATAATTTGATACCTGCCCAGAAAATAAATAGTAGTAATGATACCCTGCAGTAGTATTATTATTTTGTTTGGACTGCGTCTAATAAAAATACTTAAGTCATAAAATAACTCAGTTATAAAAGTAAGTTTCTACTCAAACAAATAGATCCATTTCAAATTGATATTATTGTTTACATAGCCCTTTCTTTTATTCACTTATGGTTTATCAAAAAAATTGGAAGACCTCAACGAAAATCAACTCAATCAAATTACCTAACCTTATTTGCTGTCGAAAAGGCAAATTCAAAGTAAAGCGTAGAGATCTAATCACGTGAAATTGGGGCTGTCGTGTTAGAATCAACTGATGTTTCCTTTCTAAGTGGCGGTTTGTGTCTATTTACACATCTTGTGTTATCAAAGTGTTTAAATTGATTATTTATTTTATCTGCCAAAATTCATTGTTGATATGTCATAATTTGATACGATTACGGCATCTATTGAAATCAATATCTGAAATAGCCAGAAAAAATAGTCGACTATTTATTCCTCTTCTTCCTTTTTCTCTTTCTCTCTTTCTCTCTTTTTCTCTCTCTCTCTCTCTCTGCCTCTCTCTGCCTCTCTCTCTTCCTCTCTCTCTGTTCCTCTCTCTCTTCCTCTCTCTCTCTCTCTCTCTCTACCTCTATCTGCCTCTCTCTCTTCCTCTCTCTCTTTACCTCTCTTTTGCCTCTTATTCTTCTTCCTTTCTACGACACACAATTACGAACAGTAGTCTGTGCTTTCATTTTGACATTTGTTATAAATTCATAAAAATGACACGGGTCGGAGAAACATCAACGGCAGAAATTGACGAAATTGTTAAAAACTTCGTACCAAATACACATAGAAGCAAGACAAGTGTGTGGCGTCAATTTAATAAAATTTTGTAAGGCTAAAAATTGCAGACTGGAGGAAACAACCCCAAATGGAGTGATAGATGAAGTTTTAAAGGATTGGGCTTCAAATATGCGGAAGGAGAACGGGGATCACTATAAGGAATAAACAATTAAGGTTATGTGGATCTCAACTGCGATAACTTGTTGCTGTTACATTATGAATAAATTAATAAATAATCCTTATAAATATAACACGACCTTTTCAAATAGCGACAATTATTTTTTTAAATAATTTATCTTAAAGTCTTGCATTTGTAAACAATTTAACCCGATATATCAAGCATTAATAATTAAAGAATAAAGCCCAAGGGCTTTAGCTCGAGGATTATTAATGATTGATATCGTATGTTCAATAAAAAAAACCTCTAGTGCCATGATTTTATCTTTTTTTAAATTTAAGTTGGCTACACGCCTTAGGAATTGACATATGAAACGTCAGACATAATAATTATAATGTATAATTTCATAGTTGCCAACCTAGAATATTTTCCATGGCACTCAGGTTTTATTTTGATTAATAAGGCTGAAAAAATGTTGAAAGTTCATCTTTACTTTTATATAAATTAAACAATTTAAACACTTTCAAATATATATTGTGCATTCGTTACAATTGTTTTGCCACACTGTGGCTTCTTTAGGCGAGAAATGATGAATAAAATTTGTCGGGTCAGGTATATATATATAATGTTTATGGAGGGTGGGCGAATTTGTTAAGTCCGTTTGGTCGTTGAGAAGATTCCCTGTGTATTTTCTTCTATTAATTTCCATGGACTCCAGGATTAATGATAAGGTTTTATTTTATTGAACATATGATATTTGGTCTCGTTTGAATTGACAAAATGCAAGCCTTCTTGACAAATTAGTAAAAAAAGAATAGTCGGCTATTTAAAAAAGTCTTCTTATATTGCTGTTGTGTATTTCTGTATCACCTCTCTCCACTCATCAAAATATTCGATTATGTTTCAGCTCTGTAAATCGGAGAGTTTGTTGTGGTACTTTTACTTTTGAGACAAAGTATAACAATTGAAACAAATTTAAAAAGGAATACATTTTAATTAAGCAATGGAAGGGAGATGAAACGGGGCCATAAATGTTTGCGACTCTGAAAATGTATTTATAAAACGGTACGGCGGATGCGTGCCTTTTACGAAAAGGCTGAAAACGTGGGCGGATCATAAATTTTCAATGCAACATCAATAAAACACAAGGTGAAAATAAAAAAAAAACGACATTTGGGCAAGAGAGATGGAAGGAAGGATACTTTTGGACGAGGTGCGGTACTAAATTTCGGCGCTTTATTGCAAACGTTTCGTGAATAAGTGGAGTAGAGTCGTAATTCACAAATATTATTTCTGAATACCAAGAAAATGAAGTAAGTGTGCGTAGAAACATTTAAGCATTTAACAAAATACAGAGGTAACAAGCAACTTTGTTCCGTTACGCGGCATTTTTGAATATTATTGAATGAAAAACACTTGTTGGACAGTTATTGGAACTTATAATAACAATACTGATTTGTTACAGAACATGGGAAACAAGCACAAACTGTAGTTGTTAAGCGGTGTTGGGCTAATCGTAACTCAGTGTCGGAATATAGAAAAATCCAGCGATGTTGAACAAATGACATTTATTTACACGTTATATACAAAAAAAACTTAGTGGTACCGTGGCACCAATCTCTCTTCTTAGGGTGCAACCACCCTTGAAGAAACCTTCGCTAAACGGAGGCGGAGGGGCGTGCAACCGCTAACAGTAGTTATTATAATAGGTAATCCTTTTAAGTTTATTGTACTTTTATCAATTTTTCATGACATATCCTAACTATATTTCTGTACACAAATTTAGGATCAATAAATTTACTTTACTTTACTTTACTTTATTTATCTTGTTAATTTTTGAAGAATTTCGTGTAGTCATTAAAGGTTTTAATAGCTTTTTAATGAGGGTTTTCTACTCCTTGATTTAGGGGGTATTACCACTAGGATAGCGTTTTTTTTCACGGTTTTTCAGATTTTTTTTTTTTAGATAAATTTAATACATGCGATCTTGCGGTTTCTTGCAACTTGTTTATAGATTCATGAACTATAAAATATGAATTTTAATTATTTTTAATCGTCCGGCTTGACCTCTAAATCTGGCCTCAAATAAGTCCGTGTCCGCCGTGTTTTTCCTCATGGCCGGAAAGATTTTTTCGATTTTGTGATTTGAAACGTAAAATAAAGTTGTAGTCATTAATCTGTATTTAATTATCTGGAGTTTGAACCACCGACAATAAAAAATCTCGATAAATAATAAAATGGAAGCCATTCGAAAAAAGTGGTCGCTTTTTGACCCCCTTTTTCTGACTATAAGGCTCTATGAAAAATATCAAAAATTAATATATTTGAATGACGGTGGTTCAAACTCCAGAGGAAAATGTGGAGAACCGAACACTAAAAGCTCAAGTCGATCCGTTTCATAGTTTGAAAAGAAAGTTTCCGGCCAGCGAAAAAAAAAAGTGGTTTCGAGAAAAACGCGTTTAAAGTTTTGACACAAGTTTTAACTATTTTTGGACTTTAACTATTTTTGGCTTTAGTCAGCTATGCCAGCTCCGTACAGTAGGCCCTCCTCTTCCTCTAAAAACTGGGTTTGAATGATTTGCTCCTGCCAGCGTTGTGGTATGGCCTTCTGAGCTGCTGGAGTCAGGCAAAATTCGTCCCACGTCTCGCGCTCCGCATCGGAAGGCCTTGGCTTGCAGACCGATACTGGGAATCCAAGTGTCTCCATCGTACTAAAAACTGCCGAGTATCCGTCATTGAAGATGCTGGTAGCTATGAAAGATGCGATAGCGATGGTTTTTGCACCACAGTTGAGGTGCTTCGAAGTCAGCTTCCAGACACAAGCATTAAAACTTTCGTTTGAATTCTGCGTATTTCCACCCAGCCACCTACTCAGCATTGTTTACTTCAACAAGTAAAAAATTAACTAATGAATTCGCGTATTGTAAAACGGTTTTGTGGCATGAAACTAGATACTATCAAGTATCATAATATGCAAAAAAAATCAATTTTTTAAAACTACCGAATGGTAAAACCCCCTTAACCATAAAGTAAATATTTGGAGATTAGTAAAGCCTGAAAATTTGATTGACGTGTAAAACATTGATTTAATATGAAGATCAAGAAGAAAGGCCTTTTCAATGATACTTTTGACCTACCATGCCATTTCAAAATCTTAAGCTATTGACATTTTTAAGCAAACTCTCAGGGATGTCAACCTTTTTGCGAAAACATAGGATCACCATTCGATTCTTTAATACGATTTTTGTAAAAATTTTTTGTTGTTTCCTCTCTCTAGGACTAGCCGTTTTCTTAAAAGAGCTTGATACGGGTGCCCTGAGACACCCTGTATATAATACAAATTTCACTTGTGCCATTTTCAAAGCAAAGCAGCGATATATTTAATCTGAACTTTTCTCAGGGATTATATAGCATTATGTATGTGTGTGAGCTTATTTTGGTGGCTGTATAAATTAATCTATATGAGTAACTTCCGTTTGATTATCGGAGCAAGAGGAAAAGCGCAGCCGTGCATTAAATCCGATATACATTCAACGGTAACCGCCGTGCTTTACACGAAAAAGACTTCTTAAAAATAAAAACTCATTATTCATCCCAAGAAGGGCAAGTGAAATAAAAATACATTCAAGCCATAAAATTAGCCTTGTTTTTATTTAATTAATTTAAAAAAAAACCTATCAAACAATGCGTCCTACTACAAGGTTTAAAATAAGGCGAATTTTTATTTTAAGTTTGCAACTGGATACGCTGTAAATTTTCCGACAATCGTTGGTTTAGTTAAAAAAGTTCAATTTGAAGCTTTAAACAAGTGTTTTCCAATCCTAGATTAAGTATGAAGTAAAATTTCGAGTTTAGAAAAGCCTGAAAATTTGGTTTGGTCGCGTAGCGCGAAGCGCGGAGCGACCAATCCAAATTTTCAGGCTTTTCTAAACTCGAAATTTTACTTCATGCGCCACGCGTATAAAACACTTGTCTTAAGTGAAGTACAAAATATACGTCTGTAGAATACTGCTTCAGTAGCATATTGCGAACTTTACAATATTTGAGTGTTTTTATAATAATAATAATAATAAATCTTTATTGTCCAACAGAAAACGTATCCTAATTACAAGACAATATAGTTAAAAAGAAAGTAAATTAATTATAAAACATACAAAAATATATAAGTAATCAATATACGAATGTGTAACAACTTGCTTAAATCTATACAAGTTTCGTTTTACTAAATATAGTGTATATAATAATTATAAGTAAGAATTATAATTGATTTAAGGCCGTCAGTAGAGTTTTCAGAGTATCATGAAATATATCACAGGAAGAAGAAATGCTATTAATACATCTGGACACACTACTGACAGGTGATTTCAGACCTATATCAGTTCGATGTGCTACTAAATTAAATGTAAAAGACTGTCTACTATGAAAAGATGGAATATGCAGCCCAATTCTATTTAAGAAGTCAGGAGAGTCAACAGAATTGTGCAGAAGTTTATATAGGGAAGAAATACATGCTTTTTGTCGGCGAGATGCAAGATGTTTTATACGCGTGGCGCATGAAGTAAAATTTCGAGTTTAGAAAAGCCTGAAAATTTGGTTTGGTCGCTCCGCGCTTCGCGCTACGCGACCAAACCAAATTTTCAGGCTTTTCTAAACTCGAAATTTTACTTCATGCTTAACCTAGGGAGTGGAAAACACTCGTTTACAGCTTCAAATTGAACCCTGATTTATAGAATTATTTGGATATATATACTAAAAAGAAAAACTCCCTATATATACATAATTATCTACTCCAAAATGCGCCATCTTGTTGAAACCAAACCTATTGATTGTCACGTCTTGCTTTTTTTACTGCAAGGCCTACTGTGTTGATTAAAAGTTCTAAAAATGATCTTGAATTTAAATTTCCGATAATTTTAAACGGTCCAATAATTGGATTATTGAAAATTCCTGCTAAAATATTGATTCTTTGAGGGAACTGCATCCTTGTACAAAAACTAAATAAATCACGTACATTCCTTATGCGGCCTCCAGTATAAAACGTGTTTATTATGAAAATTGTTTCTTCAATGGTATAATTGATATTTATTTTGCAAATTGATTTCGACAACGTATAACTATAGACAAATTTAAAGTCATTTATATAATTCATTTTATTACATGTTCCATATTGAAAATGCTTACCCTTAATCATATTATATGTTCCGGATTGGAAATGCTTACCCGGATAAAGAAAATATTTAATGCATAATTGAGTTTGTGGAATTCATTAGTTTATATTTGATATTCTTCTTTTAGTTACGTGAAGTGTTTTCTAATAATTATTGGAGTAATCTCTTACTTCACTAATTAGTTTTATTCACTAAATGTACATTTCGAACACTATGTGTGAAGAAAGAGATTACTACAATAAGTATTAGTTCATATTTGATTTGAAATCTGATTTTTTGCATCAAAAGTACATTTAAAAATATAGCAAGATTTTACAAACAATATGGAAAACATAACAATAAATCACTAAACATGTACACCGTGCATAAAATCCTCTTATCCCTAAACAAAAATAAAACAAAGCCGATATGTGCATTGCTCCAACAAATCGCAAACCCCCCAATCGATCCAACACGAACGGCAATTTTTCATGCACGCAAGAACCTTTCAGTGCACATAGCATAAACCGAGCATGCATTAAATCGTGCACCGACCCCGCTTTCCCGACTTAATCTCCTGTTTTTCCCCATGCTTTACTTATTTTAATGGCAAAAAGTGTGTGCGCGTTCTTTGGGGACGGAACTTTCAGGTTGAGGGAAGGGGGTTGGAAACGCTGCGAGCACGACACGAAATAACGTTGCGGGTTGTAAAGGGGATGTTTGGCGGTCGGTTATCTAAGGCGGTGAATTTCTCCCTTGACAAAGGGCGACGGCCATGAAATTCCGAAACGAACTTTTTTCTTCACGCTAGTACTGAATTTATGTTCAGTCTCGTCTATGAAGGTTGAGTGTTTCCAAAGTGAATTTCTAGAGATGGACGCAAGTATGCAAGTTACTTGTCTAGAATATACAGATAGCGGATCCTTTTTTTATAATAAATTATTATACAGGGATTTTTCTATTAGGTCATGTGCATACGCTTTTTATAAAGAGTTCAAATTGAAGCTTTGAACGAGTGTTTTCCACTCCCAGACTAAGCATGAAGTAAAATTTCGAGTTTAGAAAAGCCCCGCGTAGAAAATTTGTCGAGGGTCGCGCAGCGAGTTTAGAAAAGCCCCGTGAAAATTTGTCTCGGGTCGCTGCGCGACCCTCGACAAAATTTCTACGCGGGGCTTTTATAAACTCGAAATTTTACTTCATGCGCCACGCGTATAAAACACTAAAATATTGTGAAATTCATGTATATTTGAATTTCACTTGAATACTTAAATTTTTGGATATTCGTAGTTTATTAAAAAAGTTCAATTTGAAGCTTTAAATCAGCGTTTTCCACCCCCAGGCCCCAGGTCAAGCATGAAGTAAAATTTCGAGTTTAGAAAAGCCCCCTGAAAATTTGTCGAGGGTCGCGCAGCGACCCGAGACAAATTTTCTGGGCTTTTCTAAACTCGAAATTTTACTTCATGCGCCACGCGTATTAAGAGGGGGGTTAGGTGCTCGCTTGTCAATTCAGGCTTAAGCATAGCATAGTGACTTTTTAACGTCATACAAGATGGCAGAACATTCAAATTAAGAGGGGCCATCTTTCAATTATCACTTAAACTTCTTATGTCACTTTTCAACGTCATTTAAGACGGTGAAACATTCAAATTGGTTATATGGAAGCAAAACTACTTCGACTTCAGAGAGATTATCGCTTGTTTGTTTTGCATTCTGTGTTTTACACGTCAAGAGTGATTATTATATAACAAAATGGCGGAAATAGAATCTTTATAAGAACTTTTATTTCCATATAAATAATAAATTACTTTATTTCGAAATAGACCTCTAAACAAAAAATATTTCTGTGTTAAATAAAAAACTTGAAAAAAAATCGGTTTCGCCATTTTGTTACAAAAGCTTCAATGCATATATTTGTGAAAGAAAATTTGTTGAATATTATCTTATAACAACACTAGAACCGTAGTCCTAAGATACAAATTTTACATGGCCTAACCCCCCTCTTAAACACTGAAAGCACTGAAATATTGTGAACGAGAAAACTTCGCTGGAAAACAGTGTCATATACGCGTGGCGCATGAAGTAACATTTCGAGTTTAGAAATGCCTGAAAATTTGGTTTGGCCGCTCCGCGCTTCGCACTACGCGTCCAAACCAAATTTTCAGGATTTTCTAAACTCGAAATTTTACTTCATACTTAGTCTGGGAGTGGAAAACACTCGATTGAAGCTTTAAATTGACCTCTTTTAAGAAAACAACGAATATTTAAAAATCAACAACACATAGGGTCAGTTACACCAAACACGTTGAACTGGTTCAACTCATTTTACTTCATGCGCCACGCGTATAAAACACTAAAATATTGTGAAATTTATGAATATTTGAACTTCACTTCAATACCTAGATATTCGTAGTTAATTGAAAAAGTTCAATTTGAAGCTTTAAATCAGTGTTTTCCACTCCCAGGCTAAGCATGAAGTAAAATTTCGAGTTTAGAAAAGCCCCGTGAAAATTTGTCGAGGGTCGCGCAGCGACCCGAGACAAATTTTCTGGGCTTTTCTAAACTCGAAATTTTACTTCATGCGCCACGCGTATTAAACACTGAAATATTATGAAAGAGTAAACTTATTATGAAAGAGTAAAATTCAAAATCAGCGTCATATACGCGTGGCGCATGAAGTAAAATTTCGAGTTTAGAAAAGCCTGAAAATTTGGTTTGGTCGCTTCGCGCTACGCGACCAAACCAAATTTTCAAGCTTTTCTAAACTCGAAATTTTGCTTCATGCTTAGTTTGGGAGTGGAAGACACTCGTTTAAAGCTTCAAATTGACCTCTTTCAAGAAAACAACGAATATTTAAAAATCAACAACACATAGGGTCAGTTGCACCAAACACGTTGAACTGGTTCAACTCTGAACTCGAGTTCAAAGTCACATTAGAACAATAGGAACTGTCATCTTGAACTAGAGTTTAGCTTGAACTCAAGTTCAACGTTTTTGGTGCAACTGGGCCATAATTTCAATCTATTTCAATTCTATTTCAATTTTATTATATGTATGTGTCAACAAATACTGTTATAGAACATAATCTTTTTGTTATAGTTTTTATTATATATGTATATATCATCGCTATATTATGTAATTACATTGTTTTTGTTAAAAAAGGGAATTCCCGTCAATAAATAAATTAATAAATAAATAAATAAATTGGGTATGTATATTTCTTGAATAATTTTCTCACTTATCACTTAGGGTATGTATACTTACAAGAAAAACTCCCTGTATATTAAATAAATTCTAAGCTATATATTAGGAAACATTTGGTACAATAAATTTTCCTCATTACAGCACCATCTATAGAGATTAGAACAAAAATGTTCGAATAAAAGTAACTTCTTTTTGAGTTACCTATACGAACCAAAAATAAAACATGGAAGTTTCTATTTAAAATTATAAAGTTGACCCTCGTAAGCCTCCATGGGGGCCTTGTAGGATCTTCTTTCCATCACAGATCAATTTGCGCCTCTAAAATATGGGGGGTTTATTTGAAACTTTTTCTTATAAAATCATTAATTGCTGAGATATTTGAGTGTCTCAATATAAATTACTTAAATATTCTTCTTTTAGTTACGTAAAGCTTTTCTAATAATTATTGTAGTAATCTCTTTCTTCACTGATTAGTTTTGTTTACTAAATGTACATTTCGAACACTATGTGTTCATTCTCAATAGTAATACAAATATTACATTTAGTAAACAAAACTAATTAGTGAAAAAAGAGATTACTACAATAATTATTAATAGATTACTTAGTCTGTATATCCGAAAATTTTAGAAATCGTTGAAAATTTATATTGTTACAGAATTATTGTAATTTGATTATTATTATATTTCTATATCTACCAGGCTTATGTTTTGTTTTTGTCTTATAATTCGCAAATATTTTCTGTTGGACAATAAATGAATTAATATTATAAAATCTCATAATTTTTTTTTTTAAATACTCAGAGATAAATAACAAGGACTTCGACCAGTGAGTAGGCTTTCTTAAAAAAAAAGCCTACTCACTGGTCGACGTCCCTGTTACTAATCCCTTTGTGTTTCGACGAAGTACGACCATTACTTCCAACTGAATTTCATAAATATACAAAAATCTCGAAATATTAAAAATCTCATGAATATTTCATCAAAATTACAAAAATCTAATAAATTTACGAAAACTACCAAGACTTTAAAAGTCGACTGAAATTTTAAATATAAAATGTGCAGTATATTTTAAACTCTACACTAAATCAGTGTTTTCTACGCGTGGCGCATGAAGTAAAATTTCGAGTTGAGAAAAGCCCGAATTTGGATTTGGACGCTGCGCGTCCAAATCCAAATTCTTAGGGCTTTTCTCAACTCGAAATTTTACTTCATGCTTAGTCTGGGAGTGGAAAACACTCGTTAAATAACTTTTGAATTGATTTATAAAAACTCGATTGTTTTCAAGATTTTCGTCAACTTTTAAAATTTTGGCAATTTTCATGAATTTTCATCTATTCATTAATTAAACACAAAAAATACGCTTTCATGAATATCAAACATTTTCCTTTTAGTGCATTTTCAGAACTGAGTTTTCGTTAGTTTCCTAAATTTTTGTCCACTTAAAAAATAGAACAATTAGACTTTTATGTGCCTGCTAGAGGTCCCAATAGATCGAAATTTTGATTTTATTTGCGCTATCATGCAGTTAATTACGCAAAATTTAATCCAATATGCAGAATGATGAGTTACTGTAACGAATTAAACAATAACAATCATTTTTTATTACATCATTCTTCATTTTCAACATTTAAAGCTTATTTGAAACGAATCAATTTATCCGTTATTGTTAATAATGTTTTATCTTAGTTTTAATTACTTAGTTTGTGAACTCATATAATTTTAATTCGATATTATATTATACAATTTAGTCTTTACTGTGATATTTTGCTCATCAATTACTGATATTAATTTCAATATGTTATTTGTACAATTTATTAGTTGTTTATGTATTTGTCTTTGTACCGATTTGTTGATTTTATCTCTAAATAATGTATTCACTCTTTAGTATTTTTTATTATTATCATTTTAACTCGCGTAAAGTAAGAGTAACATGAACATGTCTAATACAATTGTTATTATTCTGTTATCCACTCTGTATATATAAATATACTAATATTATAAATTTATGTAAAAGGAGATTCCGTAAATAAATGAAATAAATAAAAAAAACCGCCTTCCGTATATTTCGCAAAATTTTCGTCAACTTTTAAAATGTTGGCAGTTTTCGTGAATTTCCCTCATTATCATTAATTAAACAAAAAAATACGCTTTTATGAATATCAAACATTTTCCTTTTAGTGAATTTTTAAGAATAAGTTTTCGTTAATTTCCTAAATTTTCGCCAACTTAAAAAATATTATCGTCTCCCGTGAATTTGGCAAGATTTAAGTAAATTTTTAAAATGTTTTCGTTTTTTTTTGTATTTGTAAAATTTTAAGATTTCCGTTTATTTTCAGAATGTTAGCGGTAATTTTTTTTTAATTTTAACACTTTATGAATTTCCGACAATTTTTCAAATCTTGGCATTTTTCATGGTTTTCTTAAATTTTCGTTTATTTAAAAAAATGATTTATCATTAACATATTTAAGTCTAAGATTTAAAATAAATGTTGGTTCATTATTTGAAATTTTGACACTTTTCATGAATATCCGTCAATTTTTCAAATCTTGGGCGATTTCATGGGTTTCCTAAATTTTACTTAATCTAAAAAAAAAATTGATAAAAATTAAAAAGAGAACTTTTTAAATATTTATATCATCGATGTTTTGACATTTTATAAATTGATAAAAACAATAAACGTAAATAGTTAAGAATTTGAATATTAACGAATATATAAGAAAGTTTATAAAAACCGTTCAAAAATTTGAAAGTCAACGGAAATTTAGAAAAGCAGTTAAAGTTATGAAAATTAACGAAAATCTTGGAATAATATGATAAGTATCAACATTATTAATATTTTATTTTATTTTTATTTTATTTATTTATTCATATTCAACGGGAAACCCCTTTTACAAAAACAAGTTAATGCTTAAATATATCATGTATAAACTATACTAAATTTAAAATACACAATGTAGACAATCTAGATAGTAATGCAATGTATTTGAAATAAATCTAAAACTAAAACTAAATAATTATACTATGCTCACTAAAAAGCAGTTATTTTTTATTGTATTAAACACCGAAATCATGCAAAAAAAAAAAATTAACAACACTAATCAAACAATAAATATGAATTATCGCACAGTTTATCGGCTATTTGTTAAAAACCTCTAAGTGGGTTAGATGATTCTTAAATGTAACTAAATTGGATCCGAATAACGATATAAATTCCGTGTCCAAACTATTCGCAGCTCGCATCATCCTTGCAATGGGATTATTATGACCATAATTAGATGAAAACGTCCTCAGGCGAAAAATTGGGTTAGACCTTAGACTACGATCATGGCAGGGTACGTAGAAGTCAAGCATGGATAAAATCTCTGGACAATCAATCGCTCCGTTTACAATTTTATGTAGATAAATTAAGTCGTTAATTGTGCGACGATCTTCTAGGGTTTTCATTTTTAATTCAGCCATTATATCTGAATAAGAGCCAAGTGAATGGTATTTAACCAACTTGTACTCCATCGTACGAAAGAACTTCTTTTGTATGGTTTCTAATCTGTTGGTGAGACCCGATGTATGCGGTGACCAAATTATTGATGCGTATTCCAAGTTAGAACGAACCATAGAACAATATAAAGTTTTCAAACACGATGGACTCAGAATTCTACATACTCTCCACACGAAACCCCACATCTTTAATGATTTGTTGCATATATTAGTTATATGAGATATAAAAGATAACTTGCTGTCGAAAATAACACCCAAATCTTTCATTTCATTCACTTCGGGAATGATATTTTGACCAATTCTATAAGAATAATTAATAACTGAATGCTATTTATTAATTTAGGAAATTCATAAAAACTGCCAAGATTTAAAAAATGGACAAACATTTATGAAAACAGCCAACGTTTTAAAATTTTGAAAAGAAACGGAAAACCTTGAAATATTAGAAATCTCAAGAAAATGTAATATTTTGACGAAAATCTCAAAGTATTAGAAATCCCCAAACGAGTGTCTTCCATTCCCAGACTAAGCATGAAGTAAAATTTCGAGTTGAGAAAAGCCCGAAGAATTTGAAATTGGTCGCGCAGCGTCCAAATCCAAATTCAGGCTTTTCTCAACTCGAAATTTTACTTCATGCGCCACGCGCATAAAAACACTGATTTAGTCTAAAGTTTAACATTATTTAGAATTCTCAATTAATAATTTCATCACTTTTCGATGTTTTTCGAAATGTTCACGAATTTCAATAATTTATGGCATACCATCAAATTTTCGACTTTTTCACAATTTTCTCAGATTTCAACATTTTATCACTTTTTAACATTTTTTTACGAATTTCGGCTAAATTCAACTTTTTGACGTTTTCGATAATTTTGTTGATTTTTTCCATATTCTTGCACATTTCAATATTCTTTCTTGACATTTCACTTCCACATTTTCGATGATTTTGACATTTTCTATAGTTTTGACAATCGGTATGTCATTTTTGACGTTCAGCGATGTTGACATTTGGAAGATATTTCCCCGGATTTTAGTTTTTAGTCAATCTTTAAAATCTGTCCGGTTTTCTTGAATTTACAAAATTTTCGTTAGGTTCTAAAATTTAGACGCCAATTTTAATTTAAAAATTGTTGACATTTTTTTGTAAACCTCCTGAATTTTTGTTAATTTTATTCTGTTTGTCCGTTTCTTAAATTTTTCTTGAATTTACAAGATTTAGTTGATTTTAAAAATCTTGGCGCTAGTGTAACTACGATATTTTCTTTGATGTTTAAAATGTTGACGGTTTTAATAAATTTTATACATATTTGTCAATTCTAAAAATGTCACTAATATTTTTAATGTTCGTCAATTTTTAAAATCTTGGCAGTTTAGCTGAATTTCCTAAACTTTTATTAACTTTTAAAATATCGTGAATTTTCGTGAATTTACAAGATTTTCGTTGATTTTTAAAATCTTGATCATTATTAATGAATTTTCAAGGTTTGTATTTTTGCCGAAAAGATCTTTACAATTACTGAGAGGGGGCGGCGAATTTGGAATACGCCTGTGTACAATAGAGCATACATCACTCAGGTGGAATTTAATTCCCTCGATTGCAATCAAACACTCTCGCATCTCGCGTGTAATTTATAATTGCACAGTGGAATTAGCTAAAAACCAATGCAAAAAATGTTGAATTTTTGCGTTTAATTCGTTTGGAGAACTAGTATCACTTTTATTTATTATTACATACATACATGCTTTTTTATTTACATTTCCCTATGTGCATGGAAAAACCGTGTCAATAAAATGTTATCCTTTGGCACGTACAATAATAATAAGAATGGATATGTATAAATAGCTGGATGACGGTTTCATTCCAGCAATAAAATTCTGCGGTTTTGTTTGCAATAAAAGCGGACGCATGGTGAGAGACTACACAACGAAAATGTATTGCGCACATTCAATTTCCGGATGCTTTTGCCAAAAAAAGAAACGCCTAGATTTTTGTAGGTCAGAGTTTTTTTGTACAATAAAACATTTAAAACACAACAACATTTTTTTCTTATAATAAATTCATACAGTATTTTAACAATTAAATTGATTCGCTATTGCGGAGGCCCGATACTCTCGCCTACGAGAGGATCCATACTAGGTGAGAGATGGCCGACGATGGACATCATCGGGGATTTGCCCACCTCAGTAATATTAGACTAGGTGGGAGAGTTGAGCTGAGGATGGGTGAGCCGTAGTGGGAGGCAGCACAATGGGCCTAATTAGGTTTAAGTGCAGTGCAGCAATGCGCACTCCCCCTTATATTATTATATTATTTCCTCAGAAATTTTAGAAATTTCATTTTTAACTACATTTACAGTTCCTTCACTAAACTTAGGATTTGTGTTATTTCGCCGTATTTGAGGTTTTAGTATGCCCCAAATCAATTCAATAGGGTTTAATTCACAATGGTGCGGAGGTATTCATTGTGAATTAAACCCTATTGAATTGATTTGGGGCATACTAAAACCTCAAATACGGCGAAATAACACAAATCCTAAGTTTAGTGAAGGAACTGTAGCACTTGATGACCCAACTTTTTGGCTTCTTCGTCTATGAAGTGTTTTTTCTTATGTTCTTTTATTTTTAATACTTCGAGCAATTCTTTTTTTGTGTAGGTCGGTTCGAAGTATAACTCATTTTCATATAAAAAATCTGAAATTTCTTTTTTACTCGAATTGGCATTTGGTACTTTTTCAATCTGAACCGAATGGTAGCTAGCATTATCTAGTACAATAACGCTATTCTGCGGTATATTGGGTAGAAGAGATGTCACAAACCACTCAAAAAATACTTTTCCTGACATATCATCGTGGTAGTCCACATTAGCTTTTTTTATATTTTGTGCTGATAAAAATAACGCATCATTCACCCATCCTTCTTGATATCCTGCATGGAGAATGATAAGACGTTGTCCCCTTGAAGCTGGTACATTTAGTGAACAGTTATCATATATCCAACCTTTCTTTACTGTATCGTGTGTGTCATACCACGTTTCATCCAAGTATATAATTGGTTTATTTGTATTTCTAAATCTTCTTATTTCTTCTATATATTTATACCTCCACTCACAAATCCGTTGACTTTTTTTGAGCACCTTCCTTTTGTCGATAGTTCGATATTTAAAACCAATTAATGACAAAAATTGTGATATTGTTGTTAAACTGCATTTAACATCAAGCTGTTCTTTCAATTTATATTGAAGCCAGTTTAGAGTTGGAACAAAATTATTTTTAAAACTGTTATAAATTATTCTTCTCACTCCACGGCCGTGATCTTCCACAGTTAATTTTTTTAGGACTCCTTTATCTGTCCTAATTTTCCTCGGTATAATTCCGTTGGTAACTAGTCGCCACACTGTCGTTTTAGAAATTTTTGTTAAATTTGCAGTCTCGGAGATTAGATGGTCTTCGGTGCCAAATTTTCCTTGTTGTTTTAAACTGTCGCATACATTTAAGATAATATTTTTTGCGTCTTCAGATAAAACAATTCTATTGTTGGATTTTGATAAAACTTCTTCTCCATTTTCATCAGCATTTATTAAATTTTCTTCGTTTTCATGTTGGTGAAACAGATGTTGATCGTGTTCGCTATTCCACGGTCTCCACATGATAGTTGTTTGCAATAACTGCCTAAAGTCTGGTATAATAGTGGAACAGATCACTTAACTAATGTGCACGATTAACTGGACTATTACCTGGGGTTGACGCGTATTTATCATTAAGTTAGGACACCCCCTCCACCACCCCTGAGAGTTCTTTAAGTGGGGTATGTATGTGTTATTTTTCCATAAGAACGAACAACGGCTCATCTTTGATAATAATGAAAATTAAAATTTGAGATTTCTACACATTATACATTGAAGTTATGTTAATAATTTAAAATGTTTTTACGTAAAAGGAATTATAACTAAAATAAATATAAATTAAATTGTGACACACTAAAAAGATGTCATATAAATGTTGAGATATTGTATAGACGAATTGGTTTACCTGTGTGATATTACTTTAATTTATTGAAATATTTGTTATAAATCGGGTGTATGAACTGTATGACTATCTATCTCGAAAACGTTAAAATTTAATTATTGATATCCGCGTTAAAATAAATGGTGACAACTGGTATAAATTAAATTATAAGTTCAACAAAAACTATTAAAATGATAGGGAATTTAATCAATTTCCTTTTATTTTAGACTAGATTTACCTCCGCTGTCAAACGTTAAATTTAACGTTTTCGATAGAGAATACCACCGAATGTGCATTTTTACATATCTACGTCAGTCATTGGAATGAAATGTTCTAATACGGACCTGAAATTATGCAGCCGACTCACGTCCGAGCATGCAATAAGCTGTTTGCTGAGGGATACTTTTATTGAGGATTATGGTTTGTTGTGTTATAAAAGTATAAAAATTTATTGCAAATTTGAAGTCATTTTTTTCATATAGCGCTGGAAGATCTACCAGACACCAGATCCGCTATTGCTTAAAAAAATTAAAACTTAATATGATATGCAGTGGCGGTCCTAGCTAAATTTGTAGGTGGTGCGAGATCTCATGGTGGCGCCCCTCCAAACACAAATATTAGAGCTCTTTTTCGTTTTCGGCTGTTTTCGGCGCTTCTTCCAAGACAACGCCCGGTGCGGTCGCACCGCTTGCACCGCCCTAGAGCCACCACTGATGATATGATAATAATAATTTCAGAAACAATAAAACGTTCCCTTTATAACTACAATACCTGCAAACTGCTCCAGGCATGCAACGGACAAGCGCAAAGGGATAGATTTTACATTTTAACATAGAACATGTTTTTTTTTTATTTTGACAATACTTTAATCTACAGAAAGCCGTTGAATCTACAAGAAGAGACCCCATAAATCTATAGAATTCTTTATATATTTCCAAAAATAGTTCACAAAAGATCTAATAAAATGAACAGAAATTGAGATTGTCGAATTTCTACCATATAATATTGGGGTACATCTTCTAATTTAATGTTAATTTTAATGAAGTAGTCAACATTTACAATCTGGGAACCTGGGTTTTTATACTATAAGCACATTTTGACGTCGCTATGATAACATCATCTATCATTAAATTTTTATTAAGTGAGTTTAGGGCAGCGTTGCTATTATCTTCTTTTTTTTTTTAAATATCACCTGTTAGGAGATATTTCTTAAAAACAAAAGAAGATAATAGCAACGCTGCCCTAAACTTACTTCTGCTTCGATTTTTTTTTACATCAGCATTGATTCGGGTTTGTCGTCGCTGTAAAGTTCTTAGAGGGTTTAGAATTTAAACCGACATTAACTGTAGACTTAAATTGAGATAAATGCCCGCATCAATGCAGGAATAAAAATGTTAATTACTGAAAACTTATGGTTAACGGAATTAACATACATACAAGTCCCAAATATCAAGTGTGTGTGTTGGGTTAATGGATGTAGTGGAATGAGGAGCTTATAATAAGAGCGAAACGATCGTCGTCATCTTCTGTCCTCCTTGCACGCACACTTAATTGTTCATTTTCATTCATTTAATCATTTTCACTCATTTTCACCCTGACCTATGCGCCGTTACCTTACCTGGTATAAAACTCGTTACTCATATATTTGTAATTGGGATATACATACTTAAAAGAACAATTCCTTGTAGAAGCAACGACAAAGAAAATCGAGCGGAAATCCCTAGAACACAAACCTAAATTAAATTGGACATTGGCACATTGGATTAGTGATATTATTCGTAAAAATATGCGTTTTAAATGATAATAATTTCCTCTTGGTTCTACGACAAATTGTAAGTAATCAATTTATATGGATCCTTTTTATTTCCAACATTTCAACTATTCGTTCACTTACTTTTAATACAAACCTTTTGGCCACTATTAAAAATCCGATGTTTCTTCCTTAAGGGGGAGTATTTTTATAATTGTGCCAAAACTACCTGATGTTTGGGGAAACTGAAAAGACTTAGACACTTGCGGTTTTTGGCACAATGTTTATTCATCTCTTGTCTACAAAATGGAATTTTTTTGAACTATAATAATTTAAAATGGCGTCCATAATGGCGGCTCCGAGAAGTCATGTTTTGAAAATATTTGTTTTCTGCGGGATGGATAGAAGCCGCAATACGTCACCTAGAAGCATGAAACCAAAAAATAAGTAAAGTTTAAACTCCAAGGAGGCATCTGAACCTAAGAAACATGAAAAAATTCCTTATAGAAACAAAATGGCGGCCGTTTGAAAAAAGGTACCAATTTTAGCATGATTTTTTCAACTTTGGCATGCCGTTAAAAATCGTTAGTCATCCAAATGTTGCGATTTTAAAGGTTCAGAGGCCCATAAATTCAATTTCCTTTTAGGCAGTCAAAACTAGAAGTCGATTGCTTGAACGGTTCGCAAGCTAGAATTCCCGCAGATTTGAAAAATCTTGTTTCGAGATAAAAACGTTTGAAGTTTGATAACTGTTTTTCCGCGCGGCGGAATTGCTACCTGAGCGGCCGGTCCGAGCTCAGGACAATTGTTCATTGAAAGCCGTATAGCGACGGAACTAATGCACGGGCCGCCATATAATTTTAACTAAATATTCTTCAGACACGTGGCATTAGATTTATGTAATAAAAAAAAATCGATTTTTTGAAAAAAAATATAAAAATACTCCCCCTTAAATAGTTTCATCACAGTTCGAATGAAATTTTGAGCATTTTTGTAAAATTAGGGCATTTGAAGTATTTTGACAGGCATGATAATATCATGATAATAGAAACGCAAACTCAATATCCAATGTGCTAAACAATTGTTCTGTTTCAATCATAATCCATTGATTGAAAACAGATAGAAGTTAATGACGTCAGGGTAGAAGGAAGTATTTATGGATTACACTATGTAAATTAAGTTTTAATCAAATTTCCTATACTTACGTTAAGTTTTAGTATAAAATTAAATATCTTATTGTTTAAAAAAAAAGAGTAATTATACAAAACTTTGAAAAACAATGTCTCCAAAAAACCGAAAACATCTCTATAATGTTTATTTTAATTTATTCTATAATTTTTAATAGTTGAGGCTGTTACTTGGTGAAATTCCATATCAAAAACTTTTAGTAAATAACACAATTGGTTAAGATTTCACTGTTTATTGATTGACACTGCAACAATTGTTTCGCCACACAGTGGCTTCATCAGGCAGATGAATAATGAATTACAAACTTAAACTAACGCTTAAATACTAATGACGTGGAGGAGGTGGTGTTGCTTAGGGAAAGGGGTGGGTTGTGGTAATGAATTATGTGAAAAATAATAATATTTCTCACATAATTCACTACCACCCCCCACCCCCTTCCCTAAGCAACACCACCTCCTCCACGTCATTAGTATTTAAGCGTTAGTTTAAGTTTGTAATTCATTATTCATCTGCCTGATGAAGCCACTGTGTGGCGAAACAATTGTTGCAGTGTCAATCAATATACAGTGAAATCTTAACCAAGTGTGTTATTTACTAAAAGTTTTTTATTCTATAAGTTGTTATAAGTAAAATACAATAATTATTTCTTGTCCCTATTAGCCCCCATTTTATATACAGGGTGTTAAATATTCGTGTCAAAACACTAGGATCTCACTTATTATAAATGTTAGAGGATTTGTTTATATTTTAAAGTTCTTCAAAACTGTTATACCAATACAAAATACTTCAAAACCTTTGAATTATCTTTAACTGCTTTTATGAAAATAATATAAAGAAAATCGGTTTTAAAAACGGCTACATCTTTTTTGTTTGTGATTATCTCTCACCAAACTAAATAAACAAACAAGAAATTAAAATAAATTGAATACAATGGCAGCGAATGAATATTAATACTGGATGATTTAAATTAAATTGAAATTAAAACACTTGGTTTGTTTCACTTATTTAAATAAGTGAAACAAAACAAGTGTTTTAATTTCAATTTAATCTAAATCATCCAAT
Source organism: Philonthus cognatus (assembly GCA_932526585.2). Lineage (NCBI taxonomy): Eukaryota > Metazoa > Arthropoda > Insecta > Coleoptera > Staphylinidae > Philonthus > Philonthus cognatus. The sequence continues at coordinate 100,218,576 of OW052244.1, forward strand.
ATTAGATTCAAAAATGTTTCACCACGGGTTAAGTAAAAAATTAATTAAAGATAGAATGAATATTAGTTGAAAGAATCTTATTCTATCTTAAAGAAAAGTCTTGGGCTTAAGCTGCGAGATTTATCTCTCATCAGTATATATATATATATATATATATATATATATATATATATATATATATATATATATATCAGTTTATATATATCCAGTTAGCCAATCTCTGTACAAAATTTGGTAACCGCGTTTGGATGCTGCATTCAGCAGCGAGCGCGGTTGTTGGTGTATTTAGTCGTCTAACTTGTTCTTACCCCACATCCTGACCATAGTCTCTCCTTTTCTACTCGATTTCTAGTTCTCTCATAAACATTGGTTCCCCTTGGTATAGCTATGTTTTAGATTCGACTTTTTATGCCAATATCAATAATTAGGTAAAAAATAATCATTTTATTTAAACAAAAAATAAATGCCGGATGTAATAAAGTAAAGCAATCAAACGAAATTTAAATCGCTCACGGTCGATTCGGTTTTATTTGAATATCCATCGGAACATAAACACTCGATTAGTTTAATGAACGGCTTTCCAATTTCAGAGGCGATCATAACGAAATAATAAAAGCCGGCGCGATTAAACATCCGACTGTTTTGCTGCAATATGCAAAACGAGGAATTGCATTTCCAATTCGCTGTCTATTAGACGTTAGCTATTAAAATGCTGATATGTTCATTACAGTATTTTCCTCGCTAATGATGTAATAAATTCATATATATGCAGCATTTTTAAATATACTGCGCGCCATAAGTTAATGAACACCCACTAAACGTGGACGAATTTTTATGACATTTTCAGGAAAGATGTCTGTTGTTGCCTTTACTACATCCGTATATCTTTTACCATTTTAAATGTAGAACACTGTTCTGCCGCATCCGGTATAATTTCTGAGTTAAAAGTTTTTAGATTTTTTCATTCGTTTACATTGCTTTGTATAACACAATTGAACAATGTCCAATAAAAACAAGCGTTACATGTTTAAATGCCGACCACTGAATTCAATCAATAGGGAATGCAATTCAGAACCGAAACTGATTCGTTTATGTTTTATAATATTGTGGTTTCCACAATTCAATCATTGAATGTTAATGCTTAAAATAGATTTATATATACAATCAACAGCGAAAAATGTGCGCATTGAATCAAATATTGTTATAGTGCACGATTTTCTATTTTACTGCTATTTATTTTGCTTATTTGATTTGATTCAAACAAAATATACAATGAGGAAACTATGTGCCCAAACAATTGTTGAAATAAATATTTCGGTATGAGTTACGTGAAGATGATTTTAATATTAAATGAAACAAGTATTGCTTTTTCTCCACTGGTTTATTTTAATCACTAGGGCCCATTCGCACTCAAGTTAATTAACTTAATTAGTGATTAGTACTTCTAAAAAACACAACAACTTTATTTACAAATTGTTTACACAATCGCATATTGATAAAAGAGACATGTTTAGGATATTTTACAAATTTAGAACATTCTTATATTCTAGACATTTGACTAAATTAGAGGTTTAATCAATGATTAGTGAATAGTTAAAGTTAATCAGCCTGAGTGCAAATGAGCCTAGATGTACATTTCGTTCACCAATTGAACATTTTTAATAATTGTGCTAAACTACATTGCATTTAATACAACTATTGAAAATGTTCACTTGGTGAATAAAATGTACATCTAGCAGGGTTGTTAAAAAAACTTTCTTTTTTATTTTAATTTTTTTACAAAACCTGTTTTTTTAATTGAAACAGCGTTTAAAACATACACAATTCAAAACATTTTTAAAACATGTTTAAAACACATTTATAACGTGTTTAAAACAGAACATATAGGGCATTTTTCTTTTGAGTATACAAATCCCGATAATTACAGCGTTTTTTAAATTTGCGGGAATTCATTTTTTCAACACGGTTAATTTAAGACTTTAACGAGTGTTTTCCACTCCCAGACTAAGTATGAAGTAAAATTTCGAGTTTAGAAAAGCCTAAGAATTTGGATTGGCCGCGTAGCGAAGCGGAGCGGCCAATCCAAATTAGGCTTTTCTAAACTCGAAATTTTACTTCATGCGCCACGCTTAAAAACACTGATTTACAGTGAACTCCAAAAAGCACACATATAATAATCATTATAGGCAACCTAATATACGTTATAGTTATTAGGTTGCCTATAATCACTGTTTTAAACAATTTGTTCAGCACTGAATTTGACCCACGTTCTATTCATATCTATATATTAGATTGTTAAAGTCGTATATTTTAAACTTTACGATATTTCAGCGTTTTATACACGTGGCGCATGAAGTAAAATTTCGAGTTTAGAAAAGCCTAATTTGGATTGGCCGCTCCGCTTCGCTACGCGGCCAATCCAAATTTTCAGGCTTTTCTAAACTCGAAATTTTACTTCATGCTTAGTCTGGGAGTGGAAAACCCTCGTTTAAAGATTCACATTTAAATCTTTTAAAAGGACAACGAATGTCGTAATTTTTACAGTGTATGCATATGTATAGCTGAAAGAAAAATTCCCAGTATTTAAAAATCACATTTATGCACACACAGTTGTGATATTTTTTTGTGATAAAATGTTGTGTTTAATAATCTAGTTTGAAATATCTTCAACAATTAAGCTTTAATTTAAAAACGAAAACAAATAATCTTAATGAAGTAGTATAAAATATAATTTAGCAAATTTAAGATAATAAAAAAAAGTTGTTATTGATAATGAGTGCTTAGCACTTGAAATATATTTATTTATTTATTATTAACGGAATCTCCATTTTATTACATAAGTGTACATATACATATTGTAATATATGACAAAAATAACAAAAAACATAAAAATCATATAAAGAATTACATTGATAACAACCGACTAAATTATTACTGAACAAGAATAACAAAAACCATATAAAGAGTTACATTGATTACAGCTACCTAAATTATTACTGAACTAAAGATCTAACAGTCAATGATATTGGATAGCCTAATACGACGTAACTGGACCCTAAACTGATGAATTGATGGTGAAAATAAAACAAAGTATCTAACTATTAGAAAATAAAGTGTAAAGAAAGGATACAACAGTGTTAATTATTTATTGATTATACTCTTCATGAAACTCAAAAACCTATATCGAATAAAAAAACGTTTAAAACAAATTTAATGTTTAAAATATGTTTTACACTGATTTAAGATCTAAAACATGTTTAAAATAAAACCGTTTAAAACACGACGGCTGTTTTTAAACATGTTTAAAACAGTGTTATAAACATAACAACCCTGACATCTAGTGATTAAAACAAACCAGTGGATAAATAGGATTACTTGTTTCACTTAATATTAATTGTTGAAATGTTCGAAAATTTTCATAATCAGAGCATGATTGAAAATATAATCGCTAAATAAAAACGTTAGCGATACTAGTGTTTATTCTTATTGCATCACTACATAACAATAAAATTAGCACCCACAAAAACCCTACTTATCGATCGTTACTACACTACAATAGATATAAGATAACCATTATCCGAGCACCCTAGCAAACATCCCGACTAGAATTCCCCCAATGCCCTCCTCTCCCACCGTACACGATAGATATTCCCACCCCCTAATCCCTCGGGATTCCGTGCAGTTGGAATTAGAGAAAAGTTGTACCTCCGGTTCGGAAATTCCCTCTTCCCAGTTTTCGGATGGCGGCGGGATCCCTTCTGTCTTGTGGAGTCGATTAGCCTCAGGCACTAAAACTTCCAACCTTTAATTAATAATTAGCTTACAACCCCCGCACTTCATTAAAGCCAAAAAGGAAAAAGAGTAAAGCCGAACATCCATTGTGTAGGCACAGCAGGGTGAGCATAATGGTAAATTCAAGGTTCCAATTTTGTTGTGTGCTTTTTTTAGGGGGGAGTATATGGATTTATGTACTTAAAGAGGATTGTGTGATTAGATGGTTTTTTTGTGTTAATTGCAAGGTTTAGGGGTTTTAATTAATATCTAAGGGGCATAATTAGAATGAGAGTTAATTTGATCTAGTATGAGCTGAGAAATGTATGCATTAAAAAAAGGAATCAAAATACTTAGCTAAAAAAATCTATAGAAGTTTCCTAGAAATTATCAGTTCCTTAGATTGTTTTTTTGTAAATACAGCGAGTTTTTGTTTTAAGTATTCATATTGTTAATAAACTTGGTTTAATGGGTTCATGAATAAAATCCACAGGCTTTGTTTCAGCCGTTTATTAGTTTTTATTTGTAGAAAATTTGCCGGGTAGTTCACAGGGGTTTATAAGTTATTTTTTGATGTGAAATCTTCGTCGGTTTTCTCGAGAGTATGAGCGCTCGTACCCTTGCAGGTACACCCCTGGTTGTGGGAGGGATGAAACTTACCCCCCATCAACAGAGGCAACGGAGCACCGCTCATAATATTAATAAATAGAATTGTGTAACAAATATGAAGTAACACATATTCTCATTTTATGTTGTAAATCTTCAGATATTCGTTGTTTATTTTTAGAGTTAAATTTAAGGCTTTAAACAAGTGTTTTCCACTCCCAGGCTAAGCATGACGTAAAATTTCGAGTTTAGAAAAGCCCCGTGAAAATTTGGGCTTTTCTAAACTTGAAATTTTACTTCATGCGCCACACGTACTAAACAAAAATATTGTGAATTTATGTATATTTGAACCTCACTTGAAATCAGTGTTTTATACGCGTGGCGCATGAAGTAAAATTTCGAGTTTAGAAAAGCCCAGAAAATTTGTCTCGGGTCGCTGCGTGACCCGAGACAAATTTTCCCGGGGCTTTTCTAAACTCGAAATTTTACTTCATGCTCAGTCTGTGAGTGGAAAACACTCATTTCAAGCTTCAAATTGAACTTAAAAAAAAAAACAAGGAGTATCTAAAGATTTGCAGAAAATAGGCTAAATTTGGAATACGTATACTTTTTTTTAAAGATCAATTTGCAGCTTTAAACGAGTGTTTTCCACTCGCGGACTAAGCATGAAGTAAAATTTCGAGTTTAGAAAAGCCCCGTGAAAATTTTCACGGGGCTTTTCTATACTCGAAATTTTATTTCATGCTTAGTCTGGGAGTGGAAATCACTTGTTTGAAGCTTTAAAATGAACTTAAAAAAAACAGGGAATATTTCAATGACTAAATGACAAAACAAAATCACCGAACATCATCAGTATCTAGGGCTAACACGATAATACGAAATGTATTAAAATTTTTACAAAATCGCAAATTTCTCAAAAACTGTTGGAAGGATATGGCAACAACTCGGTATCAATAAAAAGGAAATTTAATTTCGCATCAGATAAAGTGTCACAAGATATATGGTTCTATTAAAAAAAATGAAGTTATGCATTTTTGAAGTACTGAAGAATACCGTCGACGGAATCGGCTCAATTGAGAAAATCTGACTAATGGCAAAAACCTAAACAAATACTACATTTCTTTCCGAATCCAAAACCGTAAGCCGCACAACTCTGACTTATTTCGTTTTGAAGATATTGTTAATGGCATCAAGCTCTGAAATCGTCAAATTTATCAAAACAATGAAATAACTCGAAAACAGTTCAACTGATACCCAATGGTTTGTAAATAAACTCATGTTTATTTTTAACGAGCAATCCAAAAATGTAAAAATATATAGGGTGTTCTATTTAAAATGAGGAAGATGGTGTTTACTTCCGGTATAACCGCAGGGCCGCCATATTTAGCAATAATTTTAGGTTATGAAAAACTTGATTCTGAACAACTTTTATTTGAAACTTTTTGTTGCTATTTTCAACGATACGCCCAGACCGATTTCTGCTTAGTGACTCACCCTGTATATATAAATATCTTTATTTCTGAATTATTACTACACAACACTCATATTACAGTACATTAGCATAAACTATACTAAATTTTTCATTTTTTAATTTAGTAATTGGCTATCCCGTACCGTATTTGGTCTTTCCGCCAGCATTCATTACTTTTACACATTTAAAAAAAATCCTATTTAAATTGTAACAAGCTAAATCGCTATATTTTCTACATCCCGTGTATTCTATCCAGACAAAAATTTAAAAAAAACGTTAAAAGCCACAGAAATAATTGAATTTGAACACAAAAGTATTTGTTTGGCAAATTGCGCTCGTTACGTGCGATTCGCAAGCTGTTCCACAAATCATCAATTAAAAAATGCTCCCGCAATTAAAATCCAGCACTGAACAGTGACGTCAATCGCCTTAATGGCCGTTTGTAATTAATTTATTGTAAGCGGCGTTAATGAAAATATTGACGGAGACGCGCAAAGTGGTTTACCGTGTCATCACTCCGAATTAATTCCTTAGCCTAATTTCGGCCATGACAAAACAGCATTAGTTCATAACTTTATCTCGCAAATATGCTCTAATATTAACTAAATAGTAATTCACACGAGGATTAAATTAGTTTCTTACAACGAAGATTTATTTTTTTCAAAGATTTACAATATAGAATTACCCAATAAATAAAAATCTATTAAAATAGTTAATATTTGTTCACAATAAAACACTTTTTACTTTTGTATTGTGGAGGCTTTTACTTCGTTATACATGTTAATTTATTAATAAAAACGGTTTAACTTTTTTTGTATAACAAATATACAGGGTGTCTCAGACCACCCGTACCAGCCTTTTATTTCGACAACGCTTGGTCGAATGTGACTGGGACAAAAAATTTTATTACCAAAGTGAACCCAAGGAATCCACTAATGAATTTATTTTTTACCAGAATAATCCGGAAGTACCCGGAACCGGAAGTAACTTTAAAATTTCAAATGGCAACTTAGGTCGAGTATGGTATTAATTGATAGGTCTTTTTAAAAGAAACAACTTTTATATTTACAAAAATAAACAAAAAAAACTAAATTAAAAACTAGTTATCCATGCAACACTCGATTTCCTCAAGTAGGCTTTGCTTTTTTGTTATGTCAAAATAATTGATGTTCGTGAATATTTGAAGTAACATAAATTATTATTATCAAAGTATTGAATGTGTCAACATGGTTTTAAAAACCTTGAAGGTTTTGCTATGCTGATGATATTAGGTGAATGCGGCCAAAACTATCGTGCTGCTGAGCGAATTTATGTTGAGCGATACCCTCAACGAGCCAGTCAAAAAATGTTTTTCGGCGCCTTGCAGAATGTGTTAAGACAGTAAGTTTCAGCCCAGCCACAACAACGGTCGAAGTATCAGAAAACGTGTGCAAGATGAAAGAGCACCAGATATTCTTGCAGCAATTGCTCTGGACCCGAACATCTCGACTAGAAGAATTGAAATCGATGCTGGAATAAGTCGCTCTACTGCTTGGAGAGTTTTAAAAACAAACAAATTCGATCTACACCATATCTCTTTACACCAGACTTCCGGTTCCGGGTACTTCCGGATTATTCCGGTAAAAAATAAATTCATTAGTGGATTCCTTGGGTTCACTTTGATAATAAATTTTTTTGTCCCAGTCACATTCGACCAAGCGTTGTCGAAATAAAAGGCTGGTGCGGGTGGTCTGAGACACCCTGTATATACAAACAAAGTTAAACCGTTTTTTATTAACTTTTTACTTTGTTTGTATAACACTTTTTTTATTGAATGTGACTGCAGTTTCGACAAATTTAGCTTGTCATTATTAAACATGAAGAGTAAAAAAGTGTTTGTCAAACAAAGTTAAAAACGTTTTATTGTGAAATTAACGTGTATAACGAAGTAGAAGCTTCCACAATACAGATTTTTTTTTATAATAAATTCTTATTTATTAGGCAATCCTGTCTTACAAATTTTATCTTTCATTTGATTTCTTAATTTTTTAAATTCAATGTTTTCGCAATTCATTAATAAAAACAAAGTTACAAATAGGGGAGACTAATCTACTTTTAAACATTTTAAATTCAACAAAAAATAATTTTGTTGAATTTTAAATTTTTAGATGTACTTTAATAGCCCCTAGTTTATAATAACGTTAACAAATTGGAGAATAAAATATGTATTTATATATAATAAATATATTTTTAAAACAGTTTTTATTAGTAAATGTCCCCCCTCCCCCAAAATTGCTCTCTGGCTCGGCCACTGGTTATGAGTAGTTTTTAAACCATATTTGAAGGCGTTAAACAAAGTGTTTTTTTTTCTCCACACTTCAAATTGTATGTATAATTTAATTTGAAATTTCAAGAAAAACATCTCTTTCTTATTTTTTTAGTGGTTAAACTCTTCATATAACTACATTATTAACGACGTCGTCGACAACATAAAATCCAACATTCTTGTATACGCCGATGACATCAAAATATACAGAGAAATTAAATCGATAGAGGATTGTTTGACACTGCAATCGGATTTAGAGCTTATCCAGCAATGGAGCTTGGAAAATAGATTATATTTAAACATAAAAAAATGTAAATGTGTTTCATTTTGCAGATTAAGTAGCCCTCTATTCTATGATTACTCTTTAAATAACATCTTGCTGGAACGTGTTACGGAAATAGAAGACTTATGTGTCTTACTAGATAAAGATCTGTCTTTTGTTCCCCACTACACAAAACTAGTGAACTCGGCTATGAGAATGTTGGGTTTTGTACGTAGAATATCAAAGCCTTTCAAAAACACCAGAACCATTATGAAGCTGTATACGTCGTATGTGCGACCGAAGTTAGAGTATTGCTCGTTAGTGTGGTCTCCGTTCTATGATTGCCATATCAAATCTATAGAACATGTTCAAAAAATGTTTGTAAGGTTAATGTATTTTGTAGTACATTCTGTATACCCGGACGAATCTATTAGATATGAAGACTTGTTGGCTATGTTCAACTTAAAATCTTTATCTGCACGACGCAAGATCGCTTCATTAACCACTCTCTACAATTTTCTTCACAACAATATAAATGCTCCCGGTATACTCGCTCAGTTAAATTTTTTTACACCTAGGATTTGTAGTAGAAATAGCGTACAATTTGTATGTAATAGAAGTCAAAGTAATGTATATTACAACTCCCCTCTCAATACAATGATGCGCAATTATAATAACTCTCAAAACGTTGCTGATATCTTTTGTTGTAGTCGTAAACCATTTATTAACCAAATGTCCGCTGTATTAATTTAGTCACTATGTCAGATATCGTCAAGTATTGTTTAACCGAATTAAATATTGTATATGTAATAATTTTCTGCTAGAATTTTGTATATTTTTCCCTGTAATTTGAAATGTGTATTTCTGTTGGGAAATAAATTATTATTATAATTATTATTATTATTATTATTATGATACTTTCATAATGCATAAAATGCACTGCTTCAAGAAATTAACGCACCACCTGCAATTTCTGCAATTTTAGAAATTTGTACTATTTTTGTGTAGTTCATATTAGCGTCTTTGGAATACCGAAGAAAGCCATGAATAAAATTGTAAAGTGGTGCTTTAATTTCTTGGAGCAGATTACTTCTAATTTCTCGCTTAAACAAGAAGTGGAAACAATTATTTAGCAAGCAAAAAAATATGTCTTAAATTTTAAACATTTGTGAACATATCGAAATAACAGCAAATAAAAATCCTTGTATTATTCAAATATAATAATGAACTACAAAAGTTCGTCTTTGTAATATTTCTTCAATATAATAGAAATTATAACCAAGAATTAGCACGATTCGCGTGATTACATTTTTTTAAATCATTATTACAAATACATTCCATGATTTCTAGTAATTAATTGCGTTTAATCCATCCTAAAACTCCAATCTAATAATAAAACTATAACTCGCTTTCCTAAATCTAAAGCTAAAGCAAGTGGAATCGGGAGTTATAAAGTGCAATCAGCGTTTGACTCGTTAGATTTTTTTCCCTAAATAAAAATCCCGACGATTTTCAATATATTTTAATTGGTCGCAACGATTTTAATTAATGCCTTTTTTTCTTCTTTCTGTTTCAGGTAAGTTTGCTTCAGAGATTACGCGATATTTCAGCACCTGAGAACCTCCTAATTGGATTTGTAATGGGAACGACTAAAGCACTTTACTGGAATTTCCACAGACACGTAACTCGGAATTTGTTTATTTATTAATATTTAAAAAATAACTAATATACGTGTGTATGAAACTAACGACAAAGTCGGCAAACCTTAGTAAATTAAAGGGACACTTACCGATGTAAATTCCTCTAAAAAACAGATTTTTATATGACACAAAAATATTTTTTGTTTAGAGATCTATTTCAAAATAAAGTAATTTATTATTTATATAGAAATAGAAGTTCATATAAAGATTCTATTTCCGCCAATTTATTATATAATAATCACTCTTGACATATGAAACACAGAAAGCAAAACAACGAAGCGATAATCTCTCTGGAGTCGAAGTAGTATTGCTTTCATAAAACCAATTTAAATGTTCCGCCATCTTATATGACGTTGATAAGTGACATTAGAAGTTTAAGTGATAATTTCAACGTTCTGCCATCTTGTATGACGTTGAAAAATGACTATGCTATGTTAAAGCCTGAATTGACAACCGAGAGCCTAACCCTCCTCTTAAACAATGACTTGTTATTTGGTTGACATTACAGGCGGCACCTTCTTTCAATGAGGAAATACAAAAGCTTCTGCCTAGCTATGACAAGTGCCTACAAAATGGTGGAAGTTATATCCAAAAATAGTTTGAGGTTCAACGATTCTTTTACAATAATTTTGTTCCAATTATATATTTGTTTTCTTTAGTCAGTCAAGCGGAACTTACTTTGCGGATATATCACGTATAATTATTCGAATTATTTTTCCTAATGGATATATGGCTTTTAGACAAAGTTCTGGACAACTGGCCAAGTAAAATTTATATGTGAACAATTTTAGTAGGCCAGATAAACAAATTATGAAATAAAAAACTGATTCTTTTCATAATAAAAAAAGACCATTTGACAATAATGCCCAATGTATTAGATAAATCTACAAGTTAATTTCGGTCAGTAAACAGTTTAAGGGAGATGAAAAACTTCAAAGCTCCATTATGTTACTCACAAAATAGAAAATTAAAAAAAAAGCTGGAAATGTGCACGTAGCATAGATGAAACATATTTTGGATCAACAAGAATAATTTGAATTGAAAACTGTTTGAATTCGAAAAAATAAGCTTACGTTTCTTATAGTTTGCACACTTCAAACATAATATATAAAATTACGACAAATAAAAAACTAATTCTTTTCATAATAAAAAAGACCATTTGACAATAATGCCCAATGTATTAGATGAATCTACAAGTTAATTTCGGTCAGTAAACAGTTTAAGGGAAATGAAAAACTTCAAAGCTTCATTATGTTACTCACAAAATAGAAAATTTAAAAAAAAGCTGGAAATGTGCACGTAGCATAGATGAAACATATTCTGGATCAACAAGAATAATTTGAATTGAAAACTGTTTGAATTCGAAAAAATAAGCTTACGCTTCTTATAGTTTGCACACTTCAAACATATTATATAAAATTACGACAAATAAAAAACTAATTCTTTTCATAATAAAAAAGACCATTTGACAATAATGCTCAATGTATTTGATAAATCTACAAGTTAATTTCGGTCAGTAAACAGTTTAAGGGAGATGAAAAACTTCAAAGCTCCATTATGTTACTCACAAAATAGAAAATTTAAAAAAAAAGCTGGAAATGTGCACGTAGCATAGATGAAACATATTCTGGATCAACAAGAATAATTTGAATTGAAAACTGTTTGAATTCGAAAAAATAAGTTTACGCTTCTTATAGTTTGCACACTTCAAACATAATATATAATATTACGACAATCTTCGTATAAATTGCAAAAAAATACGTTTTAATTTATAAGACTACTTAAAACAATAAGAACCCATTGAAAGAATGATTTCCCGTGCAAATGCATCGTCGGATATTGATTAAGCTTGTTGTAAGTTACATTTTTAATATCAATAAATATTAAAAATGTAACTTAAAACAAGCTTAGAATGTTAAGCTTCAGAAACTTTTTTTCATTTACCCCTTGTATCCATTAATTACATTTTATTTTTCGCTTAAATGTAAATTTACATGCGCACAACAAACACATAATTCGTTATTATTTAACGATATATGTGCGAGCTATTATTTAAATTTACGTACACTGAATTAAATTATTATAAACTGGTATTAATTTTTGCAGGGAAGGACCTATATATCCCCCTTTCGGGTGAGCTAATTGTGTGACCCCCGTAATTTAATTTATTTGTCGGTGGATTACCCCCTAATTTGATAAACAAACGCTAACCGAATTGAATAATAATTCATCGCTGTGTTAAATCAACCTAGTAAATTATTACAATTCGAAAATTAAGTTTTTGTTTATAATTTTCATTAATTATAAACTTCTGATAACATAATAAATATTATTTTGTTTAATAATAATTAATATTTGTATAATATACAAATAGAGAATCGAAACCAAAAAAGCTTTCAGGAGCTTTCATTTTAATCTGACTAGTTTCGATCTCTTAAAACAACTATAATATTAAATGTTAAAAAAGCGAGTGATTTTTTTTAAGTATTAAATCATCTTTTACTAAGTGATCAATGGATAGAAAATGTAAGATTCACCATTTTCAAGATCTAATAAGTAAACATAAATCAAAGAAAATATTTAATATCAACGAGCATGAATAAATAATAACAATATACTTTTACATAAACATGAATAAACATGAATAAATATTCAACTTCGTTAAATTTTGTTTATTTTCTTTTTTCAATTAATTAATTCTCTATCAACATTTTGTTTTTACTAGAATTATTATGGATTACATTTCCGCGTGGTTGGTGTTTGTTTTATCATATGATTGTTATGCGTTGATTTAATGTTATGTTTATATAATCTATATTCGTTTAAATTAATATTTGCTTAAATTATTTATTTTATTGTGTTTTTATTTTTAGTGCAACCTTTGGTTATCTATTTTTTTTAATTTTCTTGATTAAACAATCGAACACAGTAAATAGCTAATAAAAATAAATAGAAGTTTGTTATTTGATGAAAATTCATATTATCTTTTTGCCGTTTGGTTATTAAAGTGAAACACTTGAATATAACAAAAGAAATTATTAAACATTTTCTTAGGTAATATAAAAACGAATTAAAATTAATATCGACTTTCTGCAAAAATGTAGTCTTGTTGAGACTTCGCCAAATATTCATTGAAACAACTTCTTGGAGAAGGGGAACTTTGATTCAAACACTTGGTTTGTTTCACTCATTTATTTTTGTGTTTACTCTAACTAGTTTCGACCTTAGGTCGTTATCAAGGGTTTTAATCAAAGTTCTACAATTAATTAAATATGTTTCAGCACGGGTTAAGTGAGAAATTAATTCAACATATTTGAGCAAAAAACAAACAAATAACGTTATATCAACATTGTAGCAACATTTAACGTTGGATTGAGGTTGATGAAACATTATTTGAATGTGTTTTCTCAGTGGATGGAGAAGTCTCAAAAAAATGTAGCAGAAAGTCGATATTAATTTAGCAGAAATTCGATAATAATTTAAATTCGTTTTTTATATATATTAAATATTTTGCAAACTATTGGCAAGTTCACTTTTCTTAAGTGTTTTACTTTAATAACTACGCTAAAGAAATCAGTACGTCGACTTTATTACGTAAAATTATCAAGTCAAAATCACTTTATCATAAATACTTGTTGTTTAATTATAAAATTATATTTTGCATTACAGCATTTCCCCATCCCAACATTTAAAATTGAATGTAACTCAGAGCACATCCATTTATTCACCCTATAAATGATTTTCAGTTAACTAAATTAAGGTTTGGATGGTTTTCCAATATGAAACAATTTGATTGATGCACTCAATAATGTTTTCATAGTCGGTGTAATTTACTGTAGCATTTCCCATTTTCACCCCCTCTTCTGTCCGTGTGTTTGTCCGTATCGATCTGCGGTTTTTCGCTGTTTGCTGGCGCCATCTTTCGGTGAAAAGCCCTACCAGCTGAATTTTCCGGGGCATTGAGGGGAAATCCCTGTTCGCATTTTCTGAAACAGAAGCGGAAACTGTGTAGTTTTAGTGATGGTAGAGTGGGTAACTGTAAATGTTATGTTATTTAATGTAAACTGTAGTAATTGTTTATTTGTTTTAATTATAGCTTCCTGTTTTTAATGTCCTGATAAAATGTTTGTAATTCGATAAGAGTAAACTGTAATTTAAATAATTGACTGAAGAATTCTTTAAATCCTTCTTCACAGGTGAAGTATACTTCTTGTAAAATAGTTGTAATCTTAGATCACTACTAATATTTAATATGAAAATTGTAGTCGTAAAACAATGTTAGTTACATTAAATAAAGTACTTCTGTATTACTTACTGTATCGACGACATTATATTGTATTTTAATTGTATTCTAGCATAGACAGAGGCGTAGCATACCGGGGGCGGGTTGGCGGCCCGCCTCGGGTGGCACTATTTTGGGGCGGCAAAATTTCACAATAAATAATAATAAAATCTTAAAATGTGAACTAAAAATGTAAACCATTTCATTTCATATTTATTAATTCGGACTGATTAAAATGAACTTTTTATTATTTAATCTGTGACGGAAGTGGAAAATCCCGTTTCTTTAAGTGAGTGTAGTCAGTTAATCATCTTGCTCACTTGCGACTAGTTACACTAGTAATTCCCTGTGTTATATTTTGTGCTTTTGGATTGTTCACGACGAATATCTTTCGAGAATTAATTATTTTATACAAAGAATAGAGTTTAATACTGTCTACAGGGCCGCAGAAAGGGTGGGGGGGGGCAAAGGGGCGGCGGCCGCAGGCGCATAAAGCAGAGGGCGCCATCGAAGGCAGAGATCCGAAATTGCATAAATTCAAATTTAAAATTATATAAGTAATCCGTATTTTGAAGTTCACTTTAAATCGGTGTTTTATACACGTGGCGCATAAAGTAAAATTTAGAGTTTAGAAAAGCCTAAACATTTAGATTTGCCTGGGAGCGACTCGCTTCGTTCGCGCGCCCCGGCTAATCCAAATGTTCAGGCTTTTCTATACTCTAAATTTTACTTCATGCTTAATCTAGGAGTGGAAACCTACGTTAAAAAATAAAATGTCAATTATTCATGTATAAATTGACATTCTATATTTTTATATTTCTTAAGATAAGGAAAAGTTACTCACGCGGGGATAATTAAAAACGGTACGCACTTTTGTCAAGAATTATTTTCTATTATTACAAAACTGCACTGTATTTTATTTCTAAAATACGTATTGAAAATGTATCATAATTGTTAAAAAATTGTCTACAAACATTGTAACTGGAAAAATATATGATTGCTGTAATGAAAAACGAAACGTAACAAAATATCACAATAGCCGAAACAAATCATAATACAATACTGTCAAATAATGCCATATGTCGAATATAACATTTCATTATAATCAGAGAATATCATTAATAATGATAATAATGATAATAATTGATGATAAATGAGAAAAACGTCAATTATAGTCAATAATGAAAATTAGTATAAAAATTGTAATTAATACAATAGTTATTTCTAATTACATTTGTGTTCAAAATAAATCATTAGATTACCTGATTATTTTGTTTCTTAACCATAATTTCATTCTTTACTCAAAAGATAGCACCACTGTTTTAAACTCAACAATTTCCACTAGTTGATTCAAACACACAATAATTCCTTCTAGAAGTTTCCCTCCACCCACAGCTATTCCCTTTGAAAATCACAAGACTTTCGCTTAGTGCACATAACTAAGATTACAAAAGATTTCTCTTGATGAAAAATTCGCTGGCATGAGCATAAGCCGACTATTTTAATTCGACATCCCCGCACACATTCGCGCTCCGGCGAATTTCGCGCTATTGATTTTCCGCATACTTGTTACGTAAGTTATTCCTCGCTGGGATGTTTGCGGACAAAACTTGGTGTATCCCAAAACTAACTGGCAATTACAAGTAAACAATTTAAGATTGATAAATGTTGAGGAATTTATCAAACTTGAATTAT
Organism: Philonthus cognatus; assembly: GCA_932526585.2. Classification (NCBI taxonomy): domain Eukaryota; kingdom Metazoa; phylum Arthropoda; class Insecta; order Coleoptera; family Staphylinidae; genus Philonthus; species Philonthus cognatus. The sequence goes on from OW052244.1 coordinate 100,234,668, forward strand.
GTTTAATTATAGTTATTTGTATTGGAATGTTTAAAAGTTACAGAGGTTGGCTGTGGCGAGAGTCTATGCCAGGATCATCGATCCAAATAAAAAAAAAATAGTTTCAGAATTATTATGTAAGGTACGATTCACGAGAGGTGTTTCGTTGATTTGTAGTGCTTTTTGCACGTAGGGCGTCAATTTTTCTACTCTTTTTTTTCTACTAATAATTATTTCTACCTTATTCTTTTTCCTACTGCATAAAAAATTCTACTAATTTCTTTTTCTACCAATATTAATTTATTGAATTTTCGAACATTCGAAAAACATTAGAACACTGACATCTTCATGACAACTTCACGTTCATTCATAATTTGACACATTTGTAACTTTGATAATATTCTTTCAACTTCTTTTAAAATTATGGACGTGGAACTGATTAAAACATCTCGAAGTACGTTGTTGTACATTGGGGGATATTTGTATTCCAAAAACAATGAAAAAAACGGGCGAGTAAATTGGAAGTGCCGCCAATATCCGGAGTGCAGCGCTCGAGCGGTGACCCGTTCTTATTTAACCCACGGTCAAGCCGTTGAACTCTTGAGGGGTCCGGATGAATCGCCTTACCAGGGACATGCACCCAACATGGAAGAAGTCGAAGCCGAGAAAATAGAGGTTGAATTAATGGATCAGGTTGGTGGTATGGTGTTCACGGGGTTTTTACCTTCAGAATCGCCTGAAACGCAAAGCGGAAGATCACCCGGAAGCTCCACCTGTGCAAAGGCTCCGGAGCGAATTGCATGATGTGCCTTCCGAAATATTAGCCTTGCTTCCTGATCGACCTAACTTAACCAGAGCTATCCAACGCCAAAGACTCCAAAACATGCCGATCAACCCCACTGACATAAATGATTTCGAAGAGATTCCACAAAGGTATCGGGATACGGCAGGTGGCGAAAAATTTTTGCTGTACGATTCTTGGGATACGGATGAAATAGAATCGGTCGGGCGACTAATCATTTTTGCGACAAAAGAAAATTTGAGGCGCCTCATGAGAAGTTCCAATTGGTACGTCGATGGGACCTTCAAGGTAGCTTGATTGATTTGATTTAAATTTTGATTTGATTTGATTTGATTTCGGTTTATTCGGTTGATTCCGGTTAATTTTATTTTCAGGTCGTGCCTCATATTTGTTTCCAACTTTTCGCCATCTTAGCCTCTTTCCAACAAATTCGCCGTGGAGTAACCCACATTGTGGCATTACCGATAGTATACGCTTTAATGGACGGTAAAAAAGAGGTGGCATACGAAAAAGTATTTGCAGTGGTTAACGCTGCATGTCAAACATCTGGGATTCCTCGTACTGTGCCGGTTGTCGTTATGACAGATTTCGAAATGGCCATTATTAATGCAGCTAAATCCATCGGCAACACTACTGTCAAGGCTTGTTTCTTCCACCTACGTCAAGCAGTGTTTCGACGCATTCAAGAACATGGTCTACAACAAGCTTATAGTGACCGAAATGATGAGCGAAAAATTAAGATAGCTGCCCAAATGATCTGCGCAACCGCATTTGTGCCAATCGAAGATGTCGTTCGAACCTTCGCTGCTTTTGAGCGACAAGCTGCGGAAGATTTTAAACCGATCATTGATTATTACCCGGTAATTAATGTATAATTAATATACAACTTCAGTTTTTTACACCTTTCTGATTCTGGCAGGAGAACTATGTACGCGGAAGAACTGCGCGAGGTAGACGACGCGCTACATCACCAAGATTTCCACCAGAGCTGTGGAATATGTACGATGCAACTCTTCAAAATTTATCCCGAACCAACAATGTTTCTGAAGGCTGGCATAACCGGTTCCAAATTGTTGTGGGCAAAAATCATCCGAGTTTATACACATTTATGAAAGAACTTTTAAAGGAACAAGCGGACACTGAGTGTATGATCCGTGAACTGGATTTAGGCAAACGAATTAAAAAAGACAGGAATCAATCGAGACAGCAGCAAGAAGACCGAATCAGTGCTTCAGTACGAAGAACGAAAAAATGAAATTTTATTGTACCTTAAAGACGTCGGACATTACATTACATTTTAATAAAAATTCAGTTTTTCATTGACGTTGAGTATTATTATTTTGGGTAGATAATAACAATAGTAGAAAAAAATTAGTAGAAAAATCGGAGTAGAAAAAATGGAGTAGAAAAAATGGAGTAGAAAAACGTCGTACAATCCTTTTTGCACCAATACATGTAATACAAAAATAGTTTGATGCCATCATGCGTGTGTGAAAAGAGACAGAAAACTTTATAATATGTCTGCTGTGTTTTTTAAATAAAGCATGCGAAAACGTATGTTCCAGTATGCAGCTTTAAAATTTTAGGGTTAAACGTCACATTTTGACCATGTTTTCGTAAAAATAAATCTGCAAAAACCTAGCCACAAATCATTTTAGTTAGTGTGCACAATTGTTTTAAAAGTGAGTTTACGTGGTATAATTCCAATTTTAATAACAACTAAAAAGTTCAGGTATTTACAGAAATAAATAATGCATTTATGTTGATTTTGTGTAAGCTCAAACGAAAATGTTAGTTGAATCGAATGCGCATTCAGCAGATTTGGTAAATAGTCATCGGATTAATCTGTTAACACAGCGAGTTTTTCTTTTAAGTATACATACAGGATTTTTTTTATTAGGTATATATATGCATGCCCTGAAGAGTTCAATTTGAGGCTTAAAACAAGTGTTTTCCACTCCCAGACTAAGCATGAAGTAAAATTTCGAGTTTAGAAAAGCCTGAAAATTTGGTTTGGTCGCGTAGCGCGAAGCGCGGAGCGGCCAAACCAAATTTTCAGGCTTTTCTAAACTCGAAATTTTACTTCATGCGCCACGCGTATTTAACACTGAAAGCACTAAATTATTGTGAACAAGTAAACTCCACTTGAAATCAGTGTCTTGTACGTGTGGCGCATAAAGTAAAATTTCGAGTTTAGAAAAGCCTGAAAATTTGGTTTGGTCGCTCCGCGCTTCGCGCTACGCGACCAAACCAAATTTTCAGGCTTTTCTAAACTCGAAATTTTACTTCATGCTTAACCTGGGAGTGGAAAACACTCGTTTAAACTTCATATCGCCCTTTTTTAAGAAAACAACGAATATTTAATTTATTTTTAAAGATACGTAGAGAAATTTTTTTATTAGGTATAGATATACATACCCTTTTTTTTAAAGAGTTCAATTTGAAGCTTAAAACGAGTGTTTTCCACTCCTAGACTAAGCATGAAGTATTATTTCGAGTTTAGAAAAGCCTGAAAATTTGGTTTGGTCGCGTAGCGCGAAGCGCGGAGCGACCAAACCAAATTTTCAGGCTTTTCTAAACTCGAAATATTACTTCATGCTTAACCTGGGCGTGGAAAACACTCGTTTTAAGCTTCAAACTGATCTCTCTTAAAAAAACAACGAATATTTAAAAACTACAACACGTAATTGGAATATGTATAGTCGAAAGAAAAACTCTCTGTTTTACATGTAAATCTTCCAAAAAAAAAATGTAATTAGAAAGAATTGAAAAATTCAAAGTAATACCAAAAAATAAGTATTCTTAGTGTCCATGGGCTAACGCGCATTCTTAAATATAAAATGTCATTAGTCTAACTCATTATGTTTTTGAGTTATCGTGTTAACTAATACACAGGCAGAGAGATAGGCATAATTCCAAAGAATCGCTTTCTTTAGCCTCAGGTATACAGGGTGGTGAATTTTTCGATGCTCACCATTTGTACCCCGGAAACCATAAAATACACGATGTCGTTTAAATTAGAGAAAAGTAGCTCATTTTAATGGCGATTAAGAATCTGAAAAAGATTATAATTTTTAAAGGTTCCCGATTTATTGCGAAAAAACTGAAAATTGTGATTTTAGAAGAAACATTTTATCTTACCTGCCATTGGCGGTATTTTTATCAAACTTGGCAACTGTATAATTTTGGACCCTCTGTATCGAATAGCGCCGACAGAAATATTCTGTCAGGACCAAATGTGCCGAACCATGACTATGGACACCGTGCATTTAAATAATCGCCAACAATGCGGGAGTTGTGGGGCCTAGCTCCGTCTTGCTGATACCACTCAATATTTTGAATTGTGAGTAGTGGTAATTCGCCTAACATATCTTCTAAATTTCTCTGCAAAAAATTTAAATATGCAGCACAGTTTAAACGTCCGTCGAGGAAAAATGGACCAAGGATTACCTAAAATTCCAGCTCATATACAGGGTGAGTCGGGAGAAGCACGCCAAACTCTAGGAGTGTATTATACACGTGAAAATAATGTAATAAAACTCATTTGTTCTTATCCGATTTTTTTCAAGTTATAGCATATTAACAAATAAACAAGTTATTATACAAAAAAAATTTTTTAATCATAGCGTTATTTCAACAAATGTTCAAAAATACCGCCATTGACTTCTAAACATTTTCCGCTTCGTCTACGAAGAGCGTTTGTTGCTCTCCCAATTGATTCATTTCTTTCTTCTTTTATATGGGCTGCAGTATTCTCAATTCGTCTAATTAGTGATTCCCGTGTGTCCACTTTTATTTTGTAGACTTCATTTTTCATCCAGCCCCATAAACAAAAATCTAGTGGTGTGAGGTCTGGAGATTTTGCAGGCCAATTAATAGGACCTCCACGACCAATCCAACGCCCTGGAAAACGTTCGTCCAAATGTTGCTTGACTTGACGAGCGACATGTGCAGGAGCTCCATCGTGCTGATAGTACATCTGCATTCTAATATTTATAGGAACATCTTCTAGCAGGCCTTGTAATTCATTTTGTAAAAAATTGAGGTAGTTGCCTCCTGTGAGACGATTCTCCAAAATGAAAGGGCCGATTAAATAACTGTCAACCATACCACACCACACGTTTACAGAAAACCGATGTTGAAAATTGCTTTCGACTGTTGCGTGGGGATTTTCATCAGACCATACATGAGAGTTACGAGTGTTGTTAATGCCATCACGGGTAAATGTAGCTTCATCCGTAAAGAGTATACTCGATACATTACGATGATTATTATTTATCCAACGACAAAATTCCGTACGGTTAGCGTAATCCCCTGGTTGTAGGTGCTGTACTCTCTGAACGTGATAAGGATATAAGCCTTGCTCGTGTAGCGTGTTCATCACTCTTTTTTGTGGAATTGCCAATTGAGTGGCAATTCTCCGTGAGCTAGTAGTTGCATCTTCTTCTACTAGATGCAGAATATTTTCTACTTCTACAAAACCTTGTCGAGCAGCGCGCTCATATGTTATGTTAGCACTGGGAAGCTTACCAGTCTCGCACAATTTGTTGAAAACTCTAATAAATATGTTTTTATCAGGATGTCTTTGGTGTGGAAAACGTTCACGATATTCTTCAACAGCAGCTGTAGCATTTCCATTACAGAAACCATATACAAACACCATATTTGCATATTCTAAATTTGAATAAGTATGTGGCATTTTGCAACACTAACAATCACATTAATTCGAACTTGAACGTTCAGTTACTGTTCACCGTACACTGACAGTTCATCAAAACGTCAGAATTATCAAATGTTTATAAGCCTCGAACATGGCATACTTTGATAATGTTAAAATTCAGATAGAAGTGGAAAGCTAGATGAACATTTTTAATTACGCCATAACTTGAAAACAAATGAAAATCGGATAAGAACAAATGAGTTTTTTTGCATTATTTTCACGTGTATAATACACTCCTAGAGTTTGGTGTGCTCCTCCCGACTCACCCTGTATAATTAACACTGTTGTATCCTTTCTTCACACTTTATTTTCTAATGGTTAGATATATATTTCAAGTGCTAAGCACTCATTTTCAATAACAACTGTGTTAATTATTTATGATTATACTCTTCACGAAACTCAAAAACAAATATCCAGCTCATATGTTTAAAGAATATAAACTTGCGGCCTCGTTTCTCTTATTAAATGCGGATTCGCCGTTGCATAGAAGTGCAGATTTTTTTTTTATTAAAGCTTCCAGAACTTGTCAATAAACACTCATCGCTCCATAATATTTTTCTTGGAAAATTATTATCGTGTCGCAATTTTTCGCGAAACCAATTGCAAAACTTCAATATTTTTGAATCAGCAGGATCTTTATATCGTATGTTCAATTAAAAAAAACCTCAAGAGTGTCATTCTTTATTATTTAAAAAAAGTAAGTTGGCACACATGTTAGGAATTGACTTACAAAACGTCAGATCTTTTTAAAAGTCACAATGGTTTATAGAGACCGGCAAAAAACGTTTTTAGTTAAAAATTATTTCAGAAATGGGACTGAAGTTAACGGGAATTGGGCATATTCATTGGACTCAGCTTTGACAGAGTTTCAGGAAAAATTTTCTAACGTTCCGATTATTTATAAAGAATTTAAAAATAAATTATGACGAAAGTGGTAGACCAGTTAAACGTACTCAGGATACCATTAACACGGCCCAAGAAATTTCTGAAGATGAACCTAGGACTTCTCTGCGTTGTTTATCACAGCAAATAAATTAATCGGTAGGAACATGCCTTTGTACCGCACACTGGTCGAAACGCTCATTCTAGCTGAACATTTCGCTGTAAAGCGTTTTAGTCTACTTTAAATTGTTCGGAGTCGAAGAAAATATTTGAATACAAATATAAAAGATTTAATATTGAATAATTCTTCTACCCTTCATCCCCCCCACATTTTAATTAAGAATTTTTACGAAAAATTGTTGAAATAAATTTTGAAAGTAATTTCACTATTCGCATTTTTATTATACAAGTTTTATGTAAAAATAGTAATTATATTACGTTATTAAAAAGTTATTAAAAAATTAACATTTACAATTTTATAATCATGTAATATTATTAAATTATTCAAATAGAAACAAAAAAATTAAAATTGCACACATATCTATAAATAAGAATATACAATATATACAAGCAGTATAAATAATCTAGGTACATCATACAAACAGTTTACACCAAAGCCAGTAATTATTCGGAGTCAGATTCCTCTGGTGAAGATGCTTGTTCTGGTGCTACAAATAACTTTAACACCCCTGTGTTCAATTTTTGAATAGTAAGCGGTCGAGAAACCTCTGGATTTACCACTAGAACATCCAGGTTGGGGTCCATTTGGTAAACCTTCAGTAGAGAACACATTCATTTCATTTAGCCACTTAGAATATTTATTTTCAAAATTTGAAATTGTTCTATGAGAGGTTTGCCATTCAATTGTCAATTGTGCCGTAAAATTGTTTATTTTATGTATCAATAAATTTCAATTTTTAATGTGCGATACAATATCAATATTCATAGTGTCAATCACAAAGAGATATACTGCTTTATTTTTTCGTTCTAGCGTTTTTTGAGCGCACCAAACATCGAATAATATTCACCGAGAAATGGTTATGCTACCTAAAAAAAAATCACACAAAACAGAAATGTAAAAAAGAAATTTAACTTTGAACGACGTAAACGATGCGTGCACTTTGGGTACTGATAATCACTGGACCAAATGTCGGAGGGGTTTATGACTTGCGCACCCTCTGGACATTAAACTACCCATATTCCAATAAAAAATCTGTTTTCTAAACAGTTGATTTTTAGCGAAATCTTCAGCTAGAATGAGTATTTCGACCAGTGTGTACCGGTCTGAATTTGTAATCGTGATACTTACGTTTTTTTATAATTTTCCTCACATACGAGTCTTAAATACAGCAACCTTAAGATATTCTTCGACTAGATACATATACATATCTACACGACTATGTTCAATGTGTTATATGCTGAGAATTCTTAAAGCGAATGTGTCATTTTCAATATTAAAACTAGTCTACAGTTCAAATTTTATGTCCATAGTCCGTTTTGGTGTTATGTATTGGGGTAGTTCTACTAATTTCAATAAAATATGCTTAATCCAGAAACGAGCATTGAGAATAATTTTAAATTTGAAACAATCTGATTCATGTAGATCAATGTTTTCGAGTTGTGGCTTACTAACAGCAACAGCTGTGTATATAATGGAGTGCCTACTATTTATACGTAAGCAAAATACCTATTTCAATGATAGCAGAGGCGTTCATAGATATGGAACCAGAAACACAGAACTGTTAACATATCCTATACAAAAATTTTCCATTACTGAGAAAGGAGTGCATTATTCGTGTCTACGCCTATACAATAAACTTCCTATTTTTATATAAACGGAAAATAATTTTGTAAAATATAAAAAGTATGTTTATAATTTACTATGTCAAATAGAACCATATAGCATTGAAGAATATTTGACTTATAAGATTAACTAGTTATTAGTCACACACATCTTCGACGATTTTCTAATATTAAGTGTCTGTCAATATTTGTACATATTGTATTAGCTCAATTATATTGGAATAAAGAATATTATTATTATTATTATTATTATTAGAAGCCAACGCATTTACTTCGTTCAGATTAATATCTTTACCATACGGCTCCCGCGGTCTTCTAAATTTGCCACAAATCGCCAAATTCCTCGAAATTCGTTGAAACATTATTTGATGGGGTTGTCGTCTTTCTGGATGTATATTTTCATATGACTCAGCTGCCAAAACAGAATTTCTATTGCGCCAAATGTAGACTTCGTACATCTCCCGCTTTTCCTCGTCGGTTTACTTGTTTAATTAAAACAAGAAACAACTACTCTGTATACGCACTTGTGATCGTTCTGACAGTTCGCAGTACCAATTGTCACTTTAATTATTTTTCCAATTGTTTTTCAAAGCATACCCGATCTAAACAAATATTTACATTCATTTTAAAATTTCTACAGGTTTTTTTGTAATCAGAGGTACGTGTGTTACCATTTTGAAAAGCTATTTTTTTGGTCTACTTAAAAGTGTGAAAATCCAATATGGCTGCCATAAGAAATAAAAAAGTTGAATACCGTAACTCGAAATCTAAATTACGTAGAATATTCTTGGCGACGCCAATCGATACAGAAGGTTCAAAAATATGGAGTTGTGAAGTTTGATGTAAATACCGCCAACGGCAGTGAAGATATTTTTTTCTATAATTACAATTTTCAGTTTTTTCGCTAGAAATCAGGAACCTATCAAAATAATCATATTTTCTTCAGATTCTCAATCGCCATTAAAATGAGCTACTTTTCTCTAATTTAAGCGACCTCGTGTATCTTATCGTTTTCGAAATACCAATGGTGAGCATCGAAAAATTCACCACCCTGTATACAAAACGTGAAAAATGTCGAGACAGATTTTTTTCTATACAAAAAAGTAACAATATTGCAATTTACACGCAACGAAAAAAGTGTCATCGTGATAAAATCGCCGTGTTTTTTTTCCATACACTTTATCGCGATCGAACGATTTTGTTAATGCAGTTTTCTTGTTTTTGTTTGCGGGTGGGATTTCGTTCTCGGTGCACGAGCCGAGGGAGTAATTCTGTCATTTGGGAAACTTTTGGAATCTCGCCCATTTGCCTTGAACTCGAACTCTGGGGATCCGTCCTAGCCACAACATTGGGAAAGAGGGCGAATCTCCCGGGATCCGGCCAATTACTCCCCAACGACAAGCCCCCCGGAAACGGGAATCTCTTCCTCGCCTCGCTCGCCTTGACCATAATAATCCCACCAGCTGGAACGTTCGAGTTTGTTTTTTTGTAATTCTAAGCCGTTGCATTTCTCACGGGATGTTTAATAGTAATTATATTCTGGAATGTGTTTAGTAGATAATTCAAAAATTATAAATGTGAACAAGAATATGTATTTACGAAAATTAGTCTGTATGTTAAAAAAACATATTTATTTATTTGAATATTTTTTATTTTAATTTGAAATTCTGTGTCTATCAAACTAACTTTATTAAAATATATAATTACAAGAATTGAAAAAATAATCCCAAAAGTTTATAATGAATAATAACAAAACTATGCTTCGATTTCAATTTCAGATAAATAATCAACAACGTAAAATAATAGTCGGCTATTTGGAAAGGGCTTGTTATCCTTTTCAAATAGCCTACTATCACTGAGTACACATTTATACAGAGCTGCAACCCCAGCTAAAAATAGCGTCACGCATTTCCACGCATAAACCATTTTCGTATCTACAAAAATTAACGCACTGCAACAGCGTTCTGACACCTTTTTTTAAATTTAATTTTGATTGATTTTCGTGCATTGCACATTTGCGATTTGATTGTGTTAAAAGGGCGATTGAGACGTTAAGTCTGATGCATAGACAAATAAAACAATGTACATTATTATACAACGGATGTAACACAAAATATGCTTTGTTAATTATTTCAAATTTGGTGTGTTTATAATTAACAAAAATGAGTTTAGTGAATTTGGATGCGCTTTCGGTTTCACAATTTTTATATTTTAAATGAAACACTATATACATTTTTTATTTCTGATACAGGATGTCATTTAAATACAAATCAATTGTTTTTTTTAAATGACTTATTTTTTTGTCAAAATTGAATTTGTGTTCAGTATTCCAGCACCAGGTACCCACAGACGCGTTTCGGGTACCTGGTGCTGGAATACTGAACACAAATTCAATTTTGATATTTGTTTTCTGGTTTCACAGAGTTCTGCTCGCTCGTGGACGAAACAGTGACCTGTATATGCACTTTGTGCATTCGTGTCACTGACGATGCCACTATGAAGCATTAGATGGCGTTAGCTATCGAAATCATTAATAGTTTTTATTTTTTTGTTCCTAACATAGTATTTGCATTATGGTGGCTGTGACCGCGTTAATATGTTTTGTTTCGTATCATAGACTTACTGAAAATGAAAATATTTTTATTTTGTTCGAACTAAATAAAAAGCACGCGTTTCGATCTCATTTGATCTCTTCAGTACGATATTTCCAATAAAGAGAAATCGTGTACACGCGCTTTTAAATATATTATTTTTATTATTGAATAAATTAATAATTTCAAAAAAACAAATTTTAATTAAATATGTACATACAGAGAATTTTATATAACACCAAACATTTGCATCCAATATAATTTGACACCTTTAATTGTTAAGTTGTGTGTAAATTGAGTTGCCTATATGACCTTTAAAAATTGTAGCCAATCAATCGCAATTGATGTCTCAACTTGTACATACAGGGAGTTTCTCTTTTAAGATACCCATTGTTTTTTTAACAGAGTTCCATTTGAAACTTGAAATGACTGTGTTCCACTCCCAGACTAAGCATGAAGTAAAATTTCGAGTTTAGAAAAGCCTGAAAATTTGGTTTGGTCGCGTAGCGCGAAGCGCGGAGCGGCCAAACCAAATTTTCAGGCTTTTCTAAACTCGAAATTTTACTTCATGCGCCACCGGTACAAAACACTGACATACTATGAAGTTTAAAATACACCGCTAAACTGTACATCGTATCAGTGTTTGGTACCGGTGGCGCATGAAGTAAAATTTCGAGTTTAGAAAAGCCTGAAAATTTGGTTTGGCCGCTCCGCGCTTCGCGCTACGCGACCAAACCAAATTTTCAAGCTTTTCTAAACTCGAAATTTTACTTCATGCTTAGCTTGGGAGTGGAAAACACTCGTTTAAAGCTTTAAATCTTATAATAAACCGAGCGTAGGAGCGTGCACAACGTATGCTTATGTATACTTAAAAAATTCTCGTTATGAAAATGTTCTGTGTTACATAAAAGTCTCTGTATACAATACTTATGAAAATTGATGTAAATATAATATAAATAATCAACTAATTATAAACTAAAAAGAACTGATATTAGTAAAATTATAGTACTTTGTAATTGTTCAGTTTTTCGTTGTTTAACGCGATCAAACCAAATGTTCAGGCTTTTTTTTTCCTGTGGGGGCCGTTTTCCTTTCGGATCCGGATGCACTGCAGCCTAGGTGACTTATTGTACGGCTTTTCAGGCTTTTCTAAACTCAAAATTTTACTTCATGCTTAATCTGGGAGTGTATAGTTCATAAAGTCTCCACCGTATCCCTCGTGGCAGCATTTTCCAGCCGATAAATACGGCTAGCGCGTAACGATGAAAGCCCTACTGGTTACCACTCTTTGTAAAAATAAACTCAATGCTACTATTCTTTTTTTACTAGTTTGTCGCGAAGGCTTGTATCATAGCAATTCAAACAAGAATATTTTAAAAATTGACGCCGTATACTTGTCTTGCTTTTATTTGTATTTATTGGTTCGAAGGCAATTTCTGCCGTTCATGTTTCTCCAAACCGTGCCATTTGTATGACTCTATAACAAATGTCAAAGTGAAAGCACAGACTACTATTTGTAATTTTATGTAAGAAGAAGAAAAGGAAGAAATAGTAGACTATTTTTTCTGGCTATTTAAGATATTAATTTTAATAGACGCCGTAATCGTATCAAATTATGACATATTGCTGCTTTGCTTTAATAATGGAACAAGTGAAATTTGGAAATTTTTATTTTATATATATGTAAGACAATTGTTATTTTGGGTAAAGTAGACCACAACGTGTTTCTCTGTAATCAAGTTTATTATTAATTATTTACAAAATTACAGGATTAAAGAATACCTGTAAACAAGAAACGACAATTTATGTCCACTGTTACGGTATTTGTAAGTATTTCTTTTGATCTGGTCCAAACGTCTCGAATCTGTTGACTGCTGATGACAGCGCACGGCACGCGCAGATCTCGCAAAGTGCACAAAATAAATTGTATAAAGAAAGTATATTTCTTTACATCTCCCCTCCCCCAGGGCGAAACGATTTTCTTTTTTATTCTTCTTCTTCTGTGTCCGCTTCTTCAGTTGGTATAAGTTTTGATATATGGAATAAACTGGTTTCCAAGTTCCTCTTATTGGTCCTGATTTTATATATGGTGTTTGATATTTTTTCTATTATTTCAAAAGGTCCAATTCTCAGATGATCAAGTTTTCTTCTATTTAATTTATTGCCATTTTCTATATATACCATGTCTTTTACATTGTACTCATGATGTTTTCTATTTTTGTCGTACTGTTTTTTATTGTAATCATGTGATTTTATTGATCTTTCTAAAGCAGATTTTCTATCTTTAATCCACTCATTTTTGTTTTTATTTCTTTTCAATTCTTCTGGTATGATGCTTGTGTCTGTGCCATTTAATAAGTACTCTGGTGCAAATCCCGTTGTTGAATGTTCAATTTTATTGTATTTATCTAAACATTCTCTTGCAATTGTTGTCCATGCTTTTTTATATTTTTTTTCATTTATCTTACATCTTATTTTATTGACTAAAGTTTGATTAAGTCTTTCATTTAAACCGTTTGAGAATGGTGAATTAACTGCGGTGAATATCAATTTAACATTGTTTCTTTCTAAGAATTTTTTAAATTCATTTGAATTTATTCCAGGATATTGGTCAGTTAATATCGTTCCAATTTTGTCTGTTTCTAACACTTTTTGAATAAGTTTAATGAAATCTGTGGAATTCTGTGTCTTTGAAGTTAAAATGAATGCATATCTAGTGAAATGATCGACTAGTAGATGGAGATATTTTTTTGTTGATTTTCGTCCTCCAAATCCTCCGATGGTGTCAATAGACATTATTTCAAATGGTTCAGTCGGTGGTCCCAATTGAGACAATAATCCAAATTTTTTTCCTCTTGTTTTATTTTGTATACATACATCACAATTTCTACATATTCTTTTGATATTTTCTGTTAAATTTTTTGATGTATAGTACGGACATATTCTGTACATTGTCTGTCTTACTCCTGTATGGCACCATTCTGTGTGAATTTCTTTAATCAGCTTGATACTCAATTCTTCAGACAAAATTATTTTCTCTTTAGATTTAACTTTTTTATAGTATATTCCATTCTTCTTTATTAATTTTGATTTTATTTTCCGTATTATTTCATTTTTTTCTTGGTCTGTTCTTATTTCATCAATTTGAGTTATGTTAACTATTTTTAGCATTTCTTCAGTATTATCATTTGAATCTAATACTGGATTTCGGCTCAGACAGTCTGCTTCAACGTTATTTTTTCCTGGCATATATTTTATTTGGAAGTTATATTGTGATAAGTAATAAGTTAATTCGCCTAATTCCTCATCTGTTCTCGCTTTTACATTCAAGTTTTCAAGCGGTTTGTGGTCGGAATATACTTCAAACTTTCTTCCAATTAGCCAATGTTGCCAATATTTCACTGCTTCTTTAATCGCCAAACACTCCAGATATATTGCTTTCTTTTTCTTTTGGGTTTCATTCAATTTTTTTGAAAAATATGATACAGGTTTTTCTTGTCCATTTCTTTGTACTTGTTTCAGTATCGCTCCAATTCCTTCAAGTGATGCATCAGAATAAATTTTTATTGGCAAATCCTTGTCGAATATCTCCAAAATTGGTTGAGAACATAACAACTTCTTCATTTCTGTAAAAGCATTTTCACATTCCTCCGACCATATGAATTTTGTATCTTTTCTCAATAATCTATGTAATGGTTCTAATTTTATTGAACTATTTGGTATGTACGCATGGTAAAAGTTGATTTTTCCTAAAAATTGTCTGATATTTTTCTGAGTTCTTGGAGTTGGAAAATTCTGTATTGAAATCAGATTATCTTTTATTGGTCTTACTGTGTTATTTTCTATTATGTGCCCTAAGTATTTAACAGAATTCGAAGCAAATGTACATTTTTTAAATTTCAATCTAAATCCTTCTTTTATAATTGCTTCCAATACCTGCTCTATATTTTTAAGGTGTTTTTCAAAATTTGATGAATAAATCAATATATCGTCAATATAATTTTCTGTAAATTCCGTTAGTTTGTGTTTTCTTAAAATACTACTCAGTACCCTTTGGAATATTGCTGGTGATGTTTTTAAACCAAATGGAAGACATGTCCACTGATAATGTCCTTCTTGTGTTACAAAACCAGTTTTTTTTCTGTCCTCGATTCGGAGTGGTATCGCCCAGAAGGCAGAATTTATATCTAATGTGGTAAAATATTTGCAATTTCTGGCTTTAATTATTAGGTCATCTATAAGTGGAAATGGTTGAGCTTGTGGTACAATGTTCTTGTTTATATCTCTAAAATCAATGCATAGACGGCTTTTCTTTCCTTCATCTCTTTTGTATGCTAGTGTTACTGGTGCAGCAAATGGGCTGTATGATTCTTCAATTATATTCTTTTCTAATAGCTTTGCTACTTGTGTTTCTATCTCTCTTTTGTCCTCTATTGAACATCGATATGGCCTTTTACAGCAATATTTGTCTACTATCAAATCTATTCTCGCCTCATAATCTTTTACTACGCCTATATCGTATTTATCTTTTGCAAATATAGTTTTATATTGTTCTATTAGATTTTCAATTTTATTTTTTTTATGTCATCTAGATGTTTTAGATTTATTTCGAATTCATTTGTTTCTATATGTTCATTGAAATTAACTAAACACTTTTTAGTTTTATTATGATTAATGTTCATAGTAATATTCTTTTCTGCTTTTTCTGAGTGTTTAATTTGTTGTTGTGATATTTGTAGGTTTTCATCTTGGATTAGTTTGAATTTTTTTATAATGTCTAATCCTATAATAAAGTCTTCACAGTTATCTTCTCCTATAATGAATACATCTATGTAATCTTCTATATTGAAGATTTTTGCTTTTATGGTTACTAATCCTTTTGTTTCTGTCACACCATTGATTGTTTTCAAATATATTTTATTTACATCTTTTATCTTTTTTCTAATTTTGCAAAATTTTGGATTGATTAGGGAGACCTGGGAACCTGGATCATATGTTCCCATTACCTCTAGCTTATCTTCTAATAATATTTTTACTTTAATCAATGGTGTACTTACTCGTTTTTTGCTTCAGCATTTAGATTTACTTCAATAATTGAGTTGCTTTCAATTCCTTCTTTCTTTTTAAACCAACATGTCTCTTCGGGATGATATCTGATACCTTTATTTAAGCTTTCACAATTCTTGCACGGCTGTTTTCTTTCGTATCTCTTCTTGTTGTCACGTTTATCTTCGTTCTTCTTTGAAAAACTGCCTTTATTAATCAAATATTCATATTTTCTAATGTCACGCAATAGTTCAGTCGAGTTGTTACATTTTTCTTTGTCAATTTTATTTCTAATGAACTCTGGCAATCCTGCGGCTATAAGTAACACTAGGACCTTTGAAGAAATCTCATTGTCTATATCTAGTAACAACTTTTCTTTTCTCATAGCATATTCAATTAATGAACCTTCTTTATATCTATAATATATAGCATATGTTCCTGTATTCCATCCTTTGTCAGCAAATGATTCTAGAAATCTCCTTCTCCATTCATTCCATCCTGCTTCTATTGTTAATATTGTCAGAGTCGCTGAGTACCAGTCTGAGCATGTCTTATCTAGAAATAGTCTCAACATTTCAATCTTTGTAATATCCTGATCAATTTCTAACCTTTTGCATTCATTTTCAAATGTCTCTAACCATTGTTTGGCATTTGAGTTTTTAAATGTCAACTTTTCAATCATAAATTTATCTGCTATGTTTTTTAAATTCAGTTGGTTTTCATTGTTATGAATGGGTAGTACTTTATCTGTTTTTATTATTTGTTCTAAATATAAGTCATTAAACATTATATTACCCTCTTTATCAAAGTATGTCTTTTCCATTTCCGTTGTAAGTGTGATCCATACATTTCTATCCTGACCAATTTGAGTTATACTTTTTTTTACCCTTTTATAAACATCCGTCTTCATTAGTATTCTATGTTCACTTATAAAACTAACATCATATGGCAGCACATACTTCCTATTATCCTCTGTAGTAATCGAGGTTATGATTACGACACTTGTCTTCTTATCTTTTGGGGAAACCACATATTGGAATGCGAATTTCAACTTTGTTACCATTATAAACCAAAAATTGTCGTTTTGTAAGACAATTGTTATTTTGGGTAAAGTAGACCACAAAGTGTTTCTCTGTAAACAAGTTTATTATTAATTATTTACAAAATTACAGGATTAAAGAATACCTGTAAACAAGAAACGACAATTTATGTCCACTGTTACGGTATTTGTAAGTATTTCTTTTGATCTGGTCCAAACGTCTCGAATCTGTTGACTGCTGATGACAGCGCACGGCACGCGCAGATCTCGCAAAGTGCACAAAATAAATTGTATAAAGAAAGTATATTTCTTTACATATATTTGTACATTGTTTTCAAGTTGATGCTGGCACAATTGTACTCTGGTGGCTATCCAGAGGTAATACAGATGTGCGTGCTAAACTAAAAAAAGTGATATTTATGTTTTGCATTAAATCATGCAAAAGTCAGTGAACTTTTATTGTAGAGAAAATAAACGTTCACTGACTTTTGAATAGATTTAATGCAAAACATAAAAATCGCTTTTTTTAGTTGTGCCACTATCAAAGCAAAGCAGCGATATCAACAATAAATTTTGACAGATAAAATAAATAATCAGCCGTAATATAACGAGTGGTATGATTATGATCGATGATATTTTATAGTTGAAACCGAGCTGCAAATACAACGAGTGCGCAGCACGAGTTGAATGTGCTGCTTCGGTTTCAACGACAAAATATCATCGATAATTAATCATTTCACGAGTTTTATTTAGTGAGAGAATATAACGAATAAAATAATGCGAGTTCCTCAACATTATCGACAGCTGTGATATTGTTGTTTCCCTATTGATTTTCAATTTTTTTAACCGCACAAAAGTTCATAACCTGCCTTTACTGCGATTCATTATTTATGACGGCATTTTTTGGCGTCGCACTTTTCACTTCTCTATTAATGTCACTGCACTAAACTTTACCCTAGCAATTTTGGAATGACAGGACAACTTATCACCGCTTCTTTTATTCTTTTATCATCGCGGTGATAGACATGTACCTATGGCTTTCCCTGCACCTTATTGGTTGAAAATTCGTTCTAGTAGGCTGTGAGTTGTATTCTCATGAATAAACTTCAGCATAAATCAGTATTTTATACGCCAGGCGCATGAAATAAATATTTCGAGTTGAATATTTACTGTAATCAAGGAGTGGATACACTATTTACTAAAAAGAATATTTCCTCTATGTTTCAAAGAGTAGTTCAAAATTGGTTAGTTAAAAATGATTATCTTTATTCTGCGCGCTATGGAAAACACGTCGATATATCAAGCGGAAAAACACGGTATAAATAATAAAGGAGGTAAACTGTGAAATACGATCGTGTTTCTCTGAGATTAAAAACAAGCCTGGGCCGTTTGTAAACAAGCCGGTCGCAAAGACGACGCCTGGAAGCGTCCCGACGCTTCAAAGTATTCATTACGATTCGCGCGAGGCACTGAAAATAAACGCTTTATAAAAACAAACAACGCAATGATAAGTATTTCATACAAAAATAAATATTTATAACATTATTTATACAAATATAGATTAAGCAAAAATATTTGGGATCATCCTAAAAATACAATTACTTATCAGAGATGGTAAGAATCCTCAAAAAAAAAAGGATTCGAATTACGAAACCAATTTACCTAATATGCTTCGAATCTCAAATACTTGAATAGATTTGTAACAGAAAACTATGATTCAATTCAAAGAATTAAATCCTGCTTTTCGAATCACTGATACAAAGCCTTGCTTTTTTGTAATCATTATTATTTTAAATATTTGAATCACAAAACCAATTTACCTAATATGATTCGAATCTCAAATACTCGAATAGAGGATTTGTAAGAGAAAACTATGATTCGATTCAAAGAATGATGATGATTCGATTCAAAGACTCGAATCCTGCTTTCGAACCACTGATACAAATCCTTGCTTTTTTGCAATCATTATCATATTAAATATTCGAATCACAAAACCAATTTACCTAATATGATTCGAATCTCGAATACTCGAATAGAGGATTCGTAAGAAAATACTATGATTCGATTCAAAGAATAGAATCCTGCTTTTTGAATCACTGATACAAATCCTTGATTTTTTGCAATCATTATCATTTTAGAAATTCGAATCACGAACCTAATTTTCCTAATAAGATTCAAATTTCGAATACCCGAATACCGGATTCGTAAAAGACAACTATGATTCGATTCGAAGATTCGAATCTTGCTTGTCCTAATCACGGATACAAATCCTTGATTTTTCGCAAATGTTATCATTTTAAATATCGCTACAAGTTTTTATTAACAAAAATGTTTAAAATCTAATGATTTTATATTAACACAGAACATCATTGATAATAGATGAATTATCATTCTGTTTTATTCTGATTACAGGTGTGCTTTTGAACTTTACACTAAATCAATGTTTTATACGCGTGGCGCATGAAGTAAAATTTCGAGTTTAGAAAAGCCTGAAAATTTGGTTTGGTCGCTCCGCGCTTCGCGCTACGCGACCAAACCAAATTTTCAGGCTTTTCTAAACTCGAAATTTTACTTCATGCTTAATCTGGAAGTGGAAACGCTCGTTTACTAATCAAAAAATTGTAGGTATCACTTTTAGTTTAAACATCAATAAATTAAATTAATTATTCGATAAGGAATTACTTCTAATTATGAAAAATAGAATTTGAAGATTTTGCCAATGTTTAGGATAACATTTTTTGATAAGTTTGTTGTATTGTTTGAGTGCAATTGAATCTGATTATATTTTTTGCGAAAAATATATATAACTTTAACTTTAACTTTATTTACGGAAATCTCCATTATAATGGTTACATTATATAATCATTTACACACTTGTTTATAATCCTAGGTAATCCTAAATAGTATTAATGAGTAATAATGAAGTAAATCCCCAAATGGTTTAAAGAACTGACTCAGTGTTGCAAACAGATAAATAAAATAAATAAATAAATAAATAGACAAATTAAAAGTAAAAAATAATCTATTTACATCCTACTGCTTCAGAACTAGATGACATCTGATAAATATATGCGTTGTAATTTATTCTTAAAATGCGAAAAAGATTGAGCGAATAAATCAAAATCATCATTCTTCTCTAACGCGTTAGTGATATCAAAATAAATAAAAAAAAACTCCTAAATCCATTTGAAAAACATGGACTTAGGGGTTTTTGGAAATAGGCGATTCAAAAATATATACTTTTTTGTTTTGTTGAAATTGTTTATTTTTAAAAATGTTCTTATTTAACAATGTTTGACGATTCTTGTTAATTTTTCGAATATTATGGTATATTTAGAAAATAATATTTTTTTAAGTATTATTAATTTAACGATTTGTTAAAAAATGACTTCTATGAATTTCACTGATTTATAAAAGTTATATACTTGATTTAAGTTTTAACAATTTAACTGGAAATAATAAAACGTCCAATTTTACTTTCTTTGTTTTGAAATTCCTAAGGAAATGTCGGATTTTCATAAAATCAACAGAGATAATTAAGAAATTAATAAACGTACTAAAATTAAAAATAGTAAAATTAACCAATTATTTTAAAAAAAGCTCAAATTTTACAAATAATTGATCACTTTAACTTAATTTATTAAAAACTGCAATTCATCTTTTTCTAACCTGAGATTATTAAGGATATGTCGGATTTTGCTAGAATGAAGAAATGTTGGTAAGAAATGAGTAAACTTTGTATTAAAGTTAAAAAAACAGAATCGACCAAATTTTAACATAATTATAGAAACCTAAAGTTAAATTAAATATCATCTATTAAACAAAACGTATTAATCAATACAAGTAATTTTGTCATATGAGATTATCAAGGATTTATTTTGTTATGATATGAGATTATCAAGAAAACGAAGGTTTTGATAAACTCAACAAAAATTAATACAAAGAGTTTTAAATAAAATTTTATTAATTTAACAAAACATATTGATAAATACAGTTTATTTTGTGACGATATGAGATTATCAAGGATTTATTTTGTTATGATATAAGATTATCAAGAAAACGTCAGATTTTGATAAACTTAACAAAAATAAATACAAAGAGTTTTTCTTTTAAATGTACATATGCTAATACTGTGCTGTAAATTTTCAGAGATTGGTTGTTTTTTCAGTGGAGTTCAATTTGAAGCTTTATACGAGTGTTTTCCACTCCCAGGTTAAGCATGAAGTAAAATTTCGAGTTTAGAAAAGCCTTAAAATTTGGTTTGGTCGCTCCGCGTAGCGGAGCGACCAAACCAAATTTTTAGGCTTTTCTAAACTCGAAATTTTACTTCATGCGCCACGCAGCTAGGACACTGATTTCAAGTGAAGTTCAATTATTCACAATTTATCAGTGTTTTGAGTGATTAATACTAAAATAAAAACGAATCCTTTTAAAAAATGTATGGAATCCGAATTCCTAATCCTTTTTCACTGAAGTATTCGACTACGTTTTGAATCCTATAAAAGAATTTTAATCCAGGATTCGAATTCTAAATAATTCGAATTCTGCCCAGCTTTCTTACTTATACGGGTTATTCAATTAGAAATTGTGTAGACGATTAGTGTTTTTTATTAATGTTCGCTCTTTCTTTTTTATGTTTGTGAAATAAATTGCGACCCAACAAAAGCGGCCTAGTTCCGGAAATGGGGGCTTGATTCTCGCGCGCCATATAGCTGAAATAATGGGGGGTCATAAATCGGTCCTTGCGGAACCCCGCCACCCTAACTATACACCCAGCCCACTTTTCCACATTACAATTGCCTCGCGACAATGATCTATAAACGTCGCTGAGTGAATTCCCGGGGGAGGAATACATCTTTGGTATAATTCAAAAACGCACCCTTGACCGCATCGGGAATTAAATTACGTAGTATACAGAAATCGCGTGTTTTTTGTGTTGTTGAATAAAAAAGTGTGATATTATCAGGTTTTCATTTAAAAACCCTATCGAGAAGGCATTGACTTTTTGATAAAAGAAAATGGAACTCCGCTTCGCTACCTTCGCTACCTACGATAAACCGTTCGTTGAAAGTTTATGGGGTTGCCGTTTCACAAAAAATTTGAAAAAAATCAAAAACAAAAACACACACATACAATTTCATTTCAAAAATTTCGAAGAGAAGACTGTATGTAACTAAATAAACAAAAAACCACACATAAATACTAAAATTGTATTAAAATAAACTTAACATTTTGCATTTTTATTTTATCGTTTCCTAAAAATTTGAAAATAAAAATTGAATAATGCTTGATTCGTAAGCATTCAATTAGGAACATGAAAATCTAGACTTTCATATTAAGAAAAATAAAATGTTCTTTCCGTATTGATTTTTTTCAATTTAATTTACTTGTATATGAAAATCATAGTTTGCAATTGAGTCGTCGTCGGGGATTTCAATTTTGCGAAAAGTGCTTCGTCCGTGAATTGGGAAATGACGAGGGCCATTAGACGGCTGCCTAATGCACTGAACCGACGGACGCCTTCAAGAGATGGGAAAATCCCCACGATAAATTATATTCGCCTGATTTATGATTATCGCCTTTTGGGAAAACGAAATGAATTGAAAATATAAAGTGCACAAAATGAGTATTAGAATCAAAATATACTTTACTTCAAATCTCCACTTCGTGTTTTGTTAAAAATATTTGCGACTGTCTAGTAAATTATCTATTTATTAATCTATTGAATTAAGGATGTACCCTTAAATAATAGATACATAACATTTTTACAAAATAATTGTTTATTATAATGATCGAAGTAACATTTTATTAATATCTATGTAACTGTTTTGTGTTGTAGGCGTTTACTTTTTGGTACATCTTAAATACACTTGTAAATAAAACACTTTTTACTTTGTTTAAACACTGTATGCTGCACTTTATTCTAGTTTAATAATGACTACTAGATAGTCGAAAATAAATAAATATAAATTGAGGTAATATACTCAATGACATTAGAAGCGTAACACCAAGAAGGAATGATTTTTTTGAATTCATATTTTAGCAACAGAGTGACTATATTTAAAGCATACATTGATAACAATTTCAACCTTGTGCCTTTTATATTTATTGTGAAAAAGAAAATATTTCACTTTTTCTTTTTTGATAAAACTATTTATATGAGCTGTTTAGTACAGATGTTTTTAGTTTTCGTGTTTCCGTTGAGTGTGTTAAGCTTAAATAAAATGCCTCGAGTCCGAAGACGTCCACAATATCACCATTTGAGCGATTTTGACCGGGGTCGAGTTGTTGCTTATCGAGATGTCGGTATGTCCTATCGCGAAATTGCCCGCCGTATTGATTCCACTGCAGCAACTATAATACGTGTGTATCAGGTATGGACAGAAGAAGGTAGAGAAGCAAGAAGAAGACCAATTGGTCAACCAAGGCGTACCACAGAACGTCAAGATCGGCGCTTAAGATAAATAGCCCTGCGAGACCGTTTCGCTACTACGCGTCAAATCAGTGATCAATGGATTGGAGAAGAAGGTACGCCCATTAGTAAGTGAACCTTATATCGCCGCATTCAATCCTTTGGGCTTCTTTCGTACCGTCCAAGATTAGTGCTTCCTTTAACAGCGAGACACTGTCGCCAAAGGTTGGACTGGTGCAGAGAACGGCAGCATTGGGAGGCAGAATGGCACGATGTCGTATTCAGCGATGAATCACGATTTTGTCTAGGCACGCATGATGGCCATAGAAGGGTACGACGCTACCGTGGAGAACGACCTGATCTTAGGTTTGCTATTGAGAGGCATGTACACAGGACTGCTGGAGTAATGGTTTGGGGGGCTATTGCTTATGGTAGTCGATCACCTCTTGTATTCATTCGAGGCAGTATGACAGCTGCGCGTTATGTTGAAGACGTCATACGACCGACTTTGTTGCCTTATTTAGATGGCCGCCCAGACGTACTTTTTCAACAAGATAACGCACGTCCCCATATTGCTCGTCGAACTATGAACTTTCTTAATGAAGCTGGTGTTAATGTTTTGGCGTGGCCGCCCCGTTCGCCGGATTTAAATCCCATTGAACATGTGTGGGATATCATGGGAAGAAGAATAATCTCTTTGCACCATCCTCCACAGACTCTAGCACAGTTGATCGATGAAATTCAAGTTGCTTGGAACGAGATGCCTCAAGACGACATCGACCATCTCATTTTGTCGATGCCCAGACGTCTACAGGAGTGTATACAGCAAAGGGGTCGCCAAACACATTATTAATTTTTTTTAGATTGTTTTTTAATAAAATTTCTTGAAAATGTAATCATTTTATTCTTGATGTAAGACTACCATACTGGCAAAAAATCAAGTTAAAATAATAACTCCTTCTGGGTGTTACGCTTCTAATGTCATTGAGTATATGTAATTCACTATAATAAATATATATTAAATATTCACGTTAGGTTTATATTAAAAAAAACGAGTCTATCATTAAAGCAATATTAGTTATCTAGGGACATTAGTCGTAACATCAAATTTTGTAAACCACACTGTGGCTTCATCAACCTGATGAAGCCACAGTGTGCTGAAACAATTGTTGTAGTACAATAAATATAATGTTGAAACCTAAACAAATTAAGTCTTATATTAAACTGATGCTTGTAGTAATTCGAATAGTATAATAATAAAATATAACTAGAAAGAAAAACTGTATTATTATGAAACAAAGAGATGAAATATGGTCTATTTCAATATTTTCCCCTTTCAAAAGTAGAAAACTTTTCCAGTGGAAACAGCTGATTCAACATACAGCACTCCAGCTGCACGAAAGTAGTGGCTAATACTTAGAAGGGCACTCTATTTCTCTTTTTTTCTCTAGAACCCGGGGAAAGAAAATCAATTCATACGTATTTTTACGTTACCCTGGGAATTTATTTAAAGTAGAAATTTTAAATGAAAGGAATAAAATAATCATTAATTAAATAAATAAATTTAATAAACATAATAGTTTTTTTTGTTTCTCCAGAGTAACGAATAAGACAATAAATTTTAAAATATTTAAGTAAGAGATAGAAATTAACTTTGATTTCATCTTTACACCACCTGAGTTTATAAAAGCCTGAAAATTTGGCTTTAGTCGCTTCGCTTTCCTACTTGACTAAACATTTTTTTTTTTTAAATAAATACAATAAACATAATATTGTTTTTCTTTCTCCAAAGTAACGAATATGACACTAAATATTGAAATATACAAGTTATAGATAGAAATTAACTTTGGATCCGTCTTAAACCATCTGAGTTCATAAAAGCCTAAAAATTTGGCTTGGTCGCTTCGCTCCGCTATGCGACAAAATCTAATTTTCAGGCTTTTTATAACTTGACATTTTACTTCATGCTTAATCTGGGCGTGGAAGCACGTAATAGAAGTTGATAATTAAACTACACATAACGAATACTTGAACATTTACATGCATCAGGATATGCATACTTAAAAGATTACATATTAACTTATTTTAAGGTACTTTCATAAGATAATATTGTTGCTCATAATTTGTGATATAACATTTGTTTCTTAAATATTGTATTATAATTGTATTTGTTATTTTGCGACTAGTTATATCATTTATAAATCAGTTTTAAGGAATTTTAATAAACATGAGCATTATTTTGTGATAAATACTGAAAGACATAAAATAATAAAATCGTTTCTCTTGTAATTGTTTTAATTTCCCTTGATATTTTAATAAACAGTATACAATTATTCAAAGTATGATTTATTTCTTACAAAGAAAAGAGACATTAAATAAATTTCTCTAGTAACAACTTTGTGTCATATCAATTTAATTAAAAGACCTAACTTTGTTTTACCACTTAAAAGTGGTAAAACAAAGGTAAGTTTTTTAATTAAATTGTTATGAAGATGTACCATAAAGTGAACGCCAACCAAATTAAAGATTTGATTACAGCTAGTGCTATTAAGGCATAAAAGTGGTAAAACAAAGTTAAGTGTTTTTATTAAATTGTTATGAAAATGTACCACAAAGTGAACGCCAACTAAATTAAAGATTTATGTCATGTCTTTTTTGGTTTGGTTTGCAGTTTATGCATTATATTTTTATATTTTTCACTAACCTACCCCAAAAACATTATTACGTATACTTCCAACTTCATAATTCTCGTCTCAATTAAAAAACATTTTACGATCAGAGTTTTCAACACAGGGACGGATCTCCAGGGGCGTCGTTAAACATTTAACGTCCCGAAAATAAATCTTACGCGATGAATGTATAGAAAGAAAAAAAGTTCCTCCGGTGTATTAAATCGGGGAAGGCCGTAAAACATTCCCCTGCTCTTTCTAGCGTCATATCTCGCATCCGACAAACTTTTGCCTCATAAATAAAATTGATAATTCAAACGTAATTTAACGTGCCATTAACATCTCCAGTAAAGCTAGCAGAGCCATTATCGGGAAGTGGTAGAAGAAAAAGGAATTAACACTTTTATGATTCCTGATAATAAAAAAATAAGATGCAAGGCAGGAAAACAGCAATGAATTTAATGTAATAATGATTTAATCATTATAGACTATTATGTTTTTCCTTATCTTAAGAACACAATTTACTAACAGACATTTCATACAATTCAAGAACTTATGGATGCAATTACCCATGTATGTAATCCAATTACTCCTCGATCATTGGAAAACGCATTTGATAATATGAAACGAAGAGTTATTAGTTGTATCAAAGCTAAAGGATTACATTTTAAACACCTACTCTAACTTGTATTCATCCTAGTTCTCAGTTTGTTCCCTAAATATAAATACTATTTTGCTTTATTTTTTTTTTGACATTTGTTGGGAATAGAAACACTCGTTTCAATCACCAAATTGAACATTTTTATAAAATCGACGAATACGTGAAAATGTACACATTGAAAAAAACATATAAAAAAGAACTTTCCTTCTTTCATTCTAATACAAAACAAAATATACAATTAACAGAATGATATCGACATAAATATAACATAAAATTGAACACATCGATGTATAGAAAACTAATTAGACTTAATAAGTGAAATTCAATAACAATTAGCTATTATATCAACTATAAAAATATAGGTAAACATATTTACCTACTATCGCACAGTGGTCTGGATCTCAGAAAAGTTGGTCAAAAATAGAAAGAAGTTTGAGATTTAAACGTTAACTGGTGTAAAAGGGTTTCGATATCGTTTATTACGAATTTCATAGTATAATTTCAAAATTCAAAAGGGCGGATCCAATATTGCCGACCACTTCATTCGAAATTGTTCTGAATTTCAGATAAATTGATTTATAGAGGTTTTTTAAGTTGTTCAGAATTTGGTATATAAGAGTATTCAAGGCTGCTCATAATGATTATACTATTATTTCTGTAAAACTTTGTTCGTAAGCCTCACTTATGTTTTCAGTTTTTCACAAAATATTAATTATGTCAAAGTCAAACTATCGTCACTACTACAATACTCTTTGATTTAGAGCAATTATTTATTTCGAAAAATCACATTTTTAGGAAAATATTTAAAAAATAACGAAAAGAGCTACGACAAAAAGTGTATGTACATTAAATGCAAATTTTTCGATTATCTACAATTTCTCTTAACAAAATATTTTTATACGATTAATATTAAAAAAAATAAATCTAAAAAAATTCTAAGATATTCTGTCTTTGTAACAAAATGTTGTTCCAAACATTTCAGTTGCGTGTCCAAGTCCAAATTCAAATCGTTCCGTATGGTCTCGAACAGTTTTTGACGAGTATAGATTATTTTATCAATACGCGTTTGTAAAATGCATTTCTTATATAATAAGCTTTATTTAATTAAATAATAAGAATAATTACATTTATTTACAATAATATTTTCGCGAAATGTTATTCGAATGAATAATAAACATTAAAAGTGCGATTCTTTTCGCAATCTACAACAAGTTAGTCTTACAAAGACTATATCAAACACTCATTGAAACAACTACTTCCCGGGGTAATACCCCGACGGACATTGAATTATACAACAAGTGTTTGCTGTTACATACAGTAACCTACTGCAAATGTAACAATTTGGGTCAAATTATTCAGGCCATCTACAGACGCGTTTCGAGATTTATCTCTCCTCAGTATAGCTTTGCCAGGGGAGAAATAAATCTCGAAACGCGTCTATAGATGGCCTGAATAATTTGAGCCAAATTGTTACATTTACAGTAGGTTACTGTATGTAACAGCAAACACTTGTTGTATAATTCAATGTCCGTCGGGGTATTAGCCCGGGAAGTAGTTGTTTCAATGAGCGTTTGATATAGTCTTTGTAAGACTAACTTGTTGTAGATTGCGAAAAGAATCGCACTTTTAATGTTTAAAGTATTCTGCAACCAAGAATTGGCAATTTCATTTATACGATTGAATAATTACAAAAATGATAAAAATGTAATAATACAATAAAATAAGACACCTGGTATATATATGGCAATTATCAAAAAAGCAGCCTTGTGCACCTTGTGTCTCGAAATGTACATCTAACGATACAAATAAAAAGTGAACAGTCTTTTTTAGTGTAATAATCACTTTACGTAAACTCAAAAACATACAGTTAATGGTATACAATTCTAAATCTTCAAATAGCAGGGAGTCCCTGACTCCTGCTGTGTGCCTCTGCTTCGACCCTAACCTAACAAAGCGGCTGCCCGGCATCAGGTATTTTTAACCTCAAAAGTACAGAGGTAGAGACAGGCAGAATTTTGTTCCAAATCGTATTACAAAACATTATAAACTATATGCTCCACATCTCAACTTCTTGGTTCCCGCTGGATAGATAACTTTTTTGTTAATTTACGGTAAACATTTATACAAAAACCATTATGTAGACACACCTTTGACATGATTTCTAACACACGCGGGTATAAATGAATAAAAACGTTGTATACGTAAATATTCTACATACCTTCTATAATACCCTCCATCAAACAGAATTAAAAAAGAAGACTCA
This sequence comes from Philonthus cognatus, assembly GCA_932526585.2. NCBI lineage: Eukaryota > Metazoa > Arthropoda > Insecta > Coleoptera > Staphylinidae > Philonthus > Philonthus cognatus. The sequence continues at coordinate 100,263,535 of OW052244.1, forward strand.
CGTAAAAAGTTACACGAACTTGTAGTAACACTGATATTTCGGAGCCGCTACACGTGGTTCACGTTGTGCTGAGCAAGGGAACTTTGAACTAACGCATCGTTTCAGGTATAAAACATATGTCACTTTCTTTTTGGAATAACATGCACCAAAGCCTTCTCTACAAGATTCCTTGGTATTAAACTCATTCGGTGACTATCATTTTTTCGATTTTTTGCCACCTTTTTTCAGATCCTGACTACTGTGCATAGGTGGAAATAAAATGTTAGGATACGTACACATTTTTGAGTGTGTATCAAACTTTGGACTTGTTAGTTAAATGTCATTTGATGCGTCTAAAACAGAAATCCCTTTCTTTTAATAGTGTTTCAATAACACATATTATAACCTTTCTTTTAAAAACCTAACTTAACTGGTATACATTTGGTGATATTTGACATTATCCAATTTTCGATTTGTCCTAACATTTTATGTCCACCGATAGTACATTGGAGATTATTAGTTTTTAATAAGTTCTACAATTAAACGGACAATTTCGAAATAGTATAAATAACAACAACATAAAAAATAACTTGTTAAAAATGGTTTTCATTCACAAATTTACCGAATTAAGGTTAATTGAATAAGATAGTCAATTTATAATACCTAATTGATACAATATTAAAAACGCAAAATATTTGATTAGAATTAAATGAATGACACTATTTAGTGTTAATTAGATAATGGTTGCCTTGTTTTATTGTGGTGTGATTAATTTACATCTGGCCTTTTATATGTATCGGCCGTGAAGGTTTATTTAATCCAATAATTGATTTTAATGGCTCCAACAGGCACTCCCAGCGATAAATGTCTTATCCAGGTCTGGGCTTTGTCCTTGCCCTAAAGGACGAGCCTTTACTACATCCGCGCGCTAGCGTCATCAATATAAATAGCACTGAATCCATAGATATTTTAGTACAGATAAAATTAACAGGAAGGTGTATTCAATTATTGGATAATAATAGTAATAGTCATTCTTTTAGATAAATATGCCGGGTGATGAATGTCAACTGTCCTGAATTGGCAATACTAAATTTAAGGTGGTATATAAGAGACAAATGGGGCATACCGGAAGACAATCAGGTCAAAGAGTCCACACTTTTCACCACATAAAGAAATCACTCCTTGGAACACTTAATTTTCCTGTTTTTATTACATCATAAATTTAAAAACTAATAAACGAACAAACTGATGTCTTGTATTCGGCACTATTTAATAATATTTAATTGTAGAATCATTGTAAATTTGTTGTCACACTTGAAAATTATATTGATGCTATCGGAACTCGAGTCGTAGAAGTATATATTAAGTGATATAAAAACATTATCGTTGATTATTATGGATTACCAAGTAGTAACGTTTAGAACAATATTATTATTTAAAACAATAATAAGAAAAAATATATTTAAAATTTGGCTCTTTTATGAGATCATTAAAACTGTTGTGAATTTCTAAATATTTACTAAGCAATCCAGAAATAAATCTGTAGCACCACAAAATCAACGAAATTATTAAATACTGAATGTCAGAAAGAAAATTAAATGTTGCTGGATCTAGCATACTTTGGGCTATCAAATGAATAAATAAATGTTATTATTATTACTAAGACAAAAATGAAACCACTTATGTTGTGAACACATTCCACTAGTGATCTTTAACAACACGATTAAGTTATTACCTTATGACAACTTTTTTTACCTACCTAATAAGTAATATGGGTCATCGATCGTGGAAATTATTTTTATTGCATCTTTACTACGCCCTTAAGACCTTTTAAATGGTATTCGGATAAAAATAGTGCCTAATAAAAAAGTTTCTCCGTTAAGATATCATTTAAAACAAGTAGATCTCGATTCCCGAAGAACTTTTACTGTAATACGTCATTACTGAAAGTAAAACATTATTAAAATTATTAATTATTATTAAATTAAAATACTAAATACTGAGGTCCTGAGTTGATCTCCAGATGGGCAGGCACATAAGACGTGCTCTGCCGTTTCTTCCTCCTGGCTATCATGATTTATTCTATATCCGGTTTTAATCTGCCAAATGAAAGTTATGTCTTGGTTATTTTTAAAACTGGATGGTATTTGTATTGATTATTTTCATATTTCTCAAGGTTCTACGAGATATAAAATGTTAAACAATAGCAAGATAAAACAATTTTACGAGATATAAAATGTTAAACAATAGCAAGAAAAAACAATTTTCTTTAAAAAGACTTATTAATTCTTGCAATCGTAGCTGCTTTCATTTAAATAAATCATGAGTCGAAGATAAGGTATGATTTAATAAAGAAAACACTTGGTTAAATTTCACTAATATTTTGGTATTTTATTCCAACTAGTTTCGAATTTCGACGAGATAGAAGATAAGGTAATCAACAAAATTAACACGTAATGTTTTTTAGTTAAATGTTTGTATTCAAATCAACGTGATCATATTGAACTTGTGATTATCCAAATCGCAGTCAGAGATGTGGAAGAAATAAGCTTCTTAACGAAATCTTCATTTGAGATGTAATAAACAAAAATAAATTTATAAATATCCATACTGACAAGAGTAAATGTTCAAAATGACCACTTTCACATTCTAAACAAAGGTCAAGGCAGGCCCGTATACAACCGGCGGGATACCGGGACAATTCCCGGCCGGTTTCCTCTCGAGAGTCGCACCTTAGCTACTACTGGGCCGGTAGGAAAATATTTTTTGTATCCGGGCCTGGGTATCGCCTGGGTATCGTGAGATATTGTAACCGGCATTGTCTTAATAAATTAAAAGAAAACAATTAACATGAGTGACAGCACAACGTCTGACAGTTAAGCGGAAATAATAAATTACTGAATTATGTTTGTAAACTTTTAAACATAAAAATGTACTAATGTAGGTATTTTTTGTTGCCAACCCCGGACGATTGAGATTGATCACCCGGTACTAGAAAGTATTTCGAATATAATAAAACAACGAATATTTAAATAAACAAAACGCTCACACTGTAATATACTAGCACTTAATGAGTTTTACTTCTAAAACTGATAATGAATGCAACATTATTTTGTTGCATACATTATCGGTTTAAAAGTAAAATGTATTAAGTGCTAGTATATTACAGTATATATACGTAGTGTAATTAGAGTCATCAGAAAACTTGCAAATAAGGTGAACTCGCCGGGTGGATAAATTGATCCGTTATTAAATTGTTTCACTCAACGTTGGTTTAAATAATAATAAGATGGACTTGCACGAATTGCACGAATGTTCAAAGTCGACATAGATTATTTACCATCGGAGCCTCATAACGAAAGAAAGCCTCATAACCGTAACTCATAAGAGAAGCAACAACTAGTTTCAGTCGCTGAAATTCCTTGATTCAGCGCCAAATTACCTCGTAAAGGCCTTGTTTATATCCAAACTTATCGTGAACATTTTCATTTAAATTTTTAATAGAGAAAACAACTTTAAAATTAGTAATCAATGAAATAAGATCATACTTTACAAATATTGTTTTACTGTTAAAATATAAAAACGAATTGAAATTAATATACTAGCTTCCAACAAAACAAAACCAACTCCACATACTCTAACCACCTCATAGAAGAAAAACACCACTTCGATGAAAGCTTCAAAGTCCTACATCAAGAAAGAAAAGGCCGAAACCTCAACATCATGGAGTCCATGGAAATTAATAAAAGAAAATAAACGGGACATTTTGTCAATGACCAAACAGACTTAACAAATTCGCTCCTCTTAAATATTAATTTTTTGAAAAAACACACCCCCCATTAACATTGTATATATACCTGACCCGACAAATTTTACTTATCATTTCTTCGCCTGAAGAAGCCACAGCGTAGCGAAACAATTGTAGCGAATGCACAATATATATTTGAACGTGTTTAAATTGTTTTATTTATATAAAATTAAAAAAGGAATTAATATCGACTTTCTGCAAAAAAATGTAGTCTCATTGAGACAAGTCTCCAAATATTCATTAAAACAACTACTTCTGCAGCTAATACCCCGACAGATATTGAATTATACAACGACAGATTTACTGTACTATGCATAATTTATATGCAAACTGCAACGTCAGGTCAAATTATTCTCTCACCATACTAAATGAACCAACAGAAAATGATTATTACATTCTGCAAACTATTGACAAACTCAATTCTTCTTTATGTTAAATTTGTCTTAATGTTTTACTGTTAATTAAGGAACAGGTTAAATAATGTATTGTTTATTTTTCTAGATAACCTTAAAGTATTAGTAGTTTTCCGGTCGGCCAATAAATAATATTAATAATAATAATAATAATAATAATAATTCATCTTTATTTCTTCTAAAATACATTACAATAATAATGTTACAATCATGCAATGTGAAGAAGAATGGCGTCAAGGGGGGGTTTCTGATGAAAAACTAACAATTTGTATTACAAGGGAATTAATAATAACCTAAACAAAAAATACTAATGTAGATTATGCATGTGATAAAAATAAGAATTGTTGTTTTTTGTTTACTGAGATTTTTAAATAAATTGACAAAGCTTGATTTAAAAGTCTGCCACTTAAATTTCCTTAAAGTTTATACATACAGGGAGTTTTTCTTTTAAGTATACGTATTCCAAATTTAGCCTATTTTGTATAAATCTTTAGATATTCCTTGTTATTTTTAAGTTCAAGTTAAAGCTTAAAACGAGTGTTTTCCACTCCCAGACTAAGCATGAGGTAAAATTTCGAGTTTAGAAAAGCCCCGTGAAAATTCAATTTCTTGTTTAGAAAAGCCCCGTGAAAATTTGTCGAGGGTCGCGCAGCGACCCGAGACAAATTCTCTGGGCTTTTCTAAACTCGAAATTTTACTTCATGCGCCACGCGTATAAAACACTAAAATATTGTGAAGTTTATGAATATTTGAACCTCTTGAAATCAGTGTTTTATGCGTGTGGTGCATGAAGTAAAATTTCGAGTTTAGAAAAGCCCAGAAAATTTGTTTTTCACGGGGCTTTTCTAAACTCGAAATTTTACTTTATGCTTAGTCTGGGAGTGGAAAACACTCGTTTAAAGCTTCAAATTTAACTCTTTTAAAAAACGATTGTCTAAAAATATACAGCTTATGCAAATGTTTACCTAAAAGAAAAATTTACTCTATATTACAAAACTATTGACTTCTAATTTATCCACATTAACAACTCTCTTGAAGATAAATGACTTTTCAACAAAAAACTGGTTACATAAAGCACATTAATGAAGACATATGTGCAACATAATACTTTTATATATATATAAAAAAATAACGCGGGTGAAAAATATTGCCGAGTTGCGGCGAGGAATAAATAACCTAATTTCGCATTTTCCCCGCAGCCCTTTTATAAAAATGATTTGATCCACTTTTTTTCTGAACGAAGGGGGGATCCAGTGGCTCTGATATGCAGCTCACATTGGCTTGATCCCTTTTGTGACCCCGCATCGCTATTTTTCAGCTCTTCCCCTTTGTGCATTAGATCCTAATATATAGAGATGCGTAAATAAATGCGGGTGTGTAATAAAAATATAATGAAACATATAAAACAGATAAAAGAGTTAAAGCTTGTTTTTGATTAACTTTATACTAAATCAGCGTTTTATACGCCTGGCGCATGTACTAAATATTTCGAGTTTAGAACAGCCTAAAAAAATCCGTTTCGCTTCGTCCCGGTTATCAAAATTTTTAGGCACTTGAAAAATTTACTTTATGCTTAAACATTTTTTATCAACATTTTTCTGATTTATAACATATTGTTTTGTGTTGTAGGAGTTAATTTTATGGCGCATCTTAATTAAACTTGTAAATAAAACTGTATAGTTGAAGCTGTTGAAACTCCATAATATTACTTTAATAAAACACTTAACTTGTTTAGGTTTTAAAACTATATTTATTGTACTACAACAATTGTTTCACCACACTGTGGCTTCATTAGGTAGATGAATAAAACACTTTTAAAATTTGTTGACTGTAGTTCCAACTATCTAGCACTCATAGTAGCAACAAGATAGTTGAAACTATAGTCATAAGTTAAGTGTATATATATTTATATTTCTATAAAATTTTCAAATTTTTGAATAAAATGTTGATTTTCAAAAAACACGTAGTGATCAATTTTCGTGAAATTTTTATCTAAGAGACTGTTACTCATTTCGCAACTGTTTAGCCTAGTCCGATAATGGGATAAGAATAGAATCTATTTTTTTTTTAGAATTTTTAAAATGACATGTTTCCTAAAAGTTAAAAATAACCTTTCTCTCAGGTCCACCAGCAATAGTTTTTACCATTTATGAATGGTAATAGATATTTCTTAATAATTTAATGGATTATAACCAAGGTCACTTATACAAAAATATTCGGAAAATATTTCTATAAAATTTTCAAATTTTTAATATAAAATGTTGATTTCCAATAAACACGTACTGATCGATTTTCTTGATTTTTTTTCTAAAAAACTGTCACTTATTACGCAACTCTTAAGCCTACTTCGGTACTGGGATAACGATGAGATTTATATTTTTTTTCTTCCCAATCTGACCACCATTAAAAAAATGTATTAGTCATAAATAAACATCCCTGGCCTAACTTAAAATTACACCTACATTCTATTGATTCGTTCACTAATTCGATAGCCAAACTGACATATTTTAAAAACTACCAGTCTATGTGGAATCTCGGTTAAAATACGTAATGTGTGCGTATGCCAGAGACCACAAATATGTGGCCTATTATTATTAATTATTTTTAATAATTATTTGTGAGTTATCTACTAAAGGTACGGTAATTTCAATTGCAGGTATTGTTTATTTAAACACTGCCCCTTATGTAGTACAGAGCATGTACATTAGTTCTGTTACACCTTGTATAACTAGAACTTTAAAAAAATTCGAAAAAAAAATCCCATCGTTATTCCAGTATCGGATTAGGCTTAAAAGTTGCATAATGAGTGACAGTTTAAAAAAAATTAAAGAAAATCGATCAGTACGTGTTTATTGGAAATCAACATTTTATATTAAAAATTTGAAAATTTTATAGAAATATTTTCCGAATATTTTTGTATAATTGACCTTGGTTATAATCCATTAAATTATTAAGAAATACCTATTACATTTCATAAATAGCAAAAAATATTGCTGGTGGACCTGAGAGAAAGGTTATTATTACCTTTTAGTACTGATAGCTGAAACAGGTAATTTTAAAAATTCGAAAAAACTAGATCCTATTTTATCCCATTATCGGACTAGACTTAAAAGTTGCGGAATGAGTAATAGTCCTTTAGATAAAAATTTCAAGAAAATCGATCACTACGTGTTTTTTGGAAATTAATATTTTATATAAAAAATTTGAAAATCTTATCGAAATATGGTTTTCAACATTTTTTGGATTTTATATTCAAAAAGTATTTTGAAAAATTAAAAATTAAAAAAAAAAGGTTAAAATCGGTCCATTTTTCACAAAAAAAAACGAAACGTTATTTTTTCAAAAATCGATATCTCAAAAGCGGCTACACAAATAAAATTGAAAAAAATCACGCAGGCAGGAGAGGCCTGCGTGATTTTTTTCAATTTTATTTGTGTAGCCGCTTTTGAGATATCGATTTTTGAAAAAATAACGTTTCGTTTTTTTAAATGCTAATAACTTTGTGAAAAATGGACCGATTTTAACCTTTTTTTTTAATTTTTAATTTTTCAAAATACTTTTTGAATATAAAATCAAAAAAATTTTGAAAACCATATTTCGATTTGGTACTATAACATAAAAAAATTATGAAAAAAATCGGAGATGCAAAAGCCAGATGTATCCGATTTGGCGTGGAATGCCCCATATATAATTTTTAAACAAAGTAAAAACTATATTATTTACATATTTAAAAAAATGCTGTGATTGTCTATTAACTTATTTCAGTTTTCATAGCTTAAAATATGCAACGGTATTTTATGTACAAACTACATTTTAAAGGTTATTCTTTTGTTAGTCATCTTGTCCCATTTGTCGTTCAATCATTTCTCTAAAGTCTTGGGTTCGAAGCCTAGATGGTCGGTTATCGACCCGAAGAGCGACGCTGACGCCAACTTCGGTGCTGCTGACGCACGTGTTCGCTCCACCCACTCAACCCTCTGGGAATTAAAAGGCCCGGGCCGCCGAAATTCCAAAACAAAACAAAAAGTAGGGGTGCATAATAATTGAAAATAAAGCATTGTTTGCTAATCCATAATTACAATAATGAATTTAAAATTAAATCATCTCTAGTAATTTACGTGATCCAAATGTGTGACCACAATCAAAATTGATTACTAGAGATGATTTAATTTTAAATTCATTATTGTAATTATGGTATAGCAAATAAAGCTATATTTCCAATTCTCATGCACCCCTACTTTTGTTTTATCTATTATTGTAACAAATTTATTAAAATACAGATATTTATCCAATATTACTAAAAGTTTTATTTAATTACATTTGTCTTTAATAGGGTTCGTATTTTATTAATTAAACCCTCTTAAAATTAAAATAACAATAATCAACCCCGCGGAGCGACCAAACCAAATTTTCAGACTTTTCTAAACTCGAAATTTTAATTCATGCTTAATCAAGGAGTGAAAACACTCATTAGAAGTTTGAATTGAACTTTTTTTATAAAACTAACGAATGCTTGAAAATTTACAATGTATGCATTAGTGTAAATGGTCCTTATTCCAAAAGGAGCCACCCTGAATAAATCTGGATCTAACGTGGATAGAGATTTAAGAAAAAATACGTCAACTTTGTTTTTGATGGAGAACTTGCAAAACACTGTTTATTAAATTTTACCTTTTACCCCCTCACGCCTAGCCACTCCAACTTTATAATTTTAAATGGCAATACCCATCGTGTTCTACCTCATTTTAAAGGGCATACAAATTACTATCCAGCAAACAAAAAATAATTGAAATCAGTCCACTTGCATTTTTAAACCCTTCAAAATAAGGTATTAACCCATTAACGGCCGAGCAATTATAGAGTTAACTCTAAAAGTTGATTTTAAGTAAAATTCTACACGTTTTTTTTATGATTTCTACGAATGACTTATTGTATTGCATACTGTGCATTTTTCTTTTAAATATACACAATGTACACGCTGTAAATATAAGTCATTCGTCGATTTTGTATAAAGTTTAGAACGAGTGTTGTCCACTCCCAGACTAAGCATGAAGTAAAATTTCGAGTTCAGAAAAGCCCCGCATAGAAAATTTGTCGAGGGTCGCGCAGCGACCCGAGACAAATTTTCACGGGGCTTTTCTAAACTCGAAATTTTACTTCATGCGCCACGCGTATAAAACACTGAAATATTGTGAAGTTAAAAATACACTGAAAACATTTTTTTTATGAGTAGTAATCGAGATATTTAATTAACAAAATATATATGTTTTTCTTCATACATTGTCAAGTCAAGTTAAATAATATAATATATCAAATTAACTTATTTAGTAATTTAATTAAAATATAATTAATAATGTTGCCTATATGCATCAATGGCGCCTAATGGGTTAAGGTATGGGGTGCCATTTAAAATTATTAAATTGTGGTGGCTGGGGGTAAGGGGGTTAAAGTTTTAATTTAAAAATAGTATTTTTTTATTTTCCCTTTAAAAACAAAATTGACGTGTTTTTTCTTAAAACCCTATTTACGTCAGATCCAGAGTTATTCAGGGTGGCTTTTATTAAAATATAGACCCTGTATGTATACTAAAAAGAAAAATTCCCTATACACGTTGTCTCCTGAAATTTTCAATACAGTCATTTAAATGCAGTACTTGGCGTACCACGTTCATTTTTTGCATAGCAAAGTCAAATATTTGAATGCACTAAACAGCGGGAAATAATTAGTAATTTTTAATTTGTAATAAAATGTGGAATCAAAGTGAACAATATTTATACAATATTTTAATATTACAAATTATACCTAAATTCCAACAAACACATCTTAATAAATGTTTGAAAACATCTTCTTGGTGAACCAAACATTATCCCAGTCGGAGTGATATTTTGAGTGGCTTCAAGAATTTTTAATCTAAGGTCATCCACGTTGGCTCTTTGATGTTGATGGAAATAAATTGTTTACTTTTTATGGCCCCCAAAAAAAAATCATCTAGGGACAAATCAAGAGTTCTTGGTGGCCATTTTATGTATCTTTTGATGCTAACGAGGAAATATTTGGTTTAAATATTCCTTAGCGGCATTATGACCAGGACATCCGTCGCGCTGATTCCAGATGTGGGCCAAACCAATATTCTGTAAGCCTTGGACTGCTGGTATCACTTAGTTCTCAAGTAGTTTTTGGCCATTTAGATTTACGTCAATAAAAAATAGTCCTTTAATAGTGCCCCCAGAATGCCGGTCCAAACGTTAAGTTTTTGGGGCTACTGAGTTCTTAAAGTTATTATTTAGTGCTTGTTTTCTTGGGACCAGTATCTACCGATTCGTCACTAAACAGAATATTTCGAAGAAATTCATAATTGTTGTTTACACTATCCATCACATCTTCATAAAATTCCATTCGACGACTATAAAGATTTTAAAGTTAAAATGACTGAAGAATTGTTTGCGGCTAACATTTCTTCAGTCATTTTAACTTTAAAATATTTAAAACTATTCCTTCTAAGTAGTCTATGCCGTTTCGATTTTCCGGAACTTATTTGGGATTTTCTGCAAGTTCTCTTGTTGATAAGGTGTCATTTTCTGTAAGCTTCTTCACTTTTAGGCTGCCGATTCTTTGAGCACTTACAGAACTAGTTTTCTCGAACAAATGTATAACAGGGAAGACCCAACTGGTGTTTGCTGTCACATCGTATGCCAAAACAAACAAATTATTTGCGATTTTATTCATGAAATGACTGTTGTATTATGTTCAATAATACTGTGATGGGTTTTAATTAATATATTCAGAGACGACCGCTTCGAATGACACGTTTATTATAACTGGCCACCTGGTCCGTTTATATAAAAAACATTTAATACAATTAAATGTAAATAATTTTTCATTCTACAGGTAGATGGCATAAGCGTTTATAAATTAAAATAAATTATAATTCAAATCATGACAATGACCTTCATAAAACCCCTTACAAATTTGAGTTTTCTGTTCCGTTGTTAACATTTTGAAAAGAAAAATAAACTTAACTTAAGTTTGAAGCTAAGTCAAATTAATATGCTTTTTGCAGTAACAATCATGGCAACCTATTATAATAAACGAGAAGAACAAAATCACAGTGCTTGCAAACACATTAAACTACTCATATTTAAAATATCAAGAGACAACATGTCTATCCAAGTAATATCGTCAACTAAAAAAGAAAAGAAAATTCACGACAAAAACTGCTGCTTTCAGTTATACAATTTTCATTTGATAAAAGACGGACTCTTTCGAGAATATAAGAAACAATTTCCCCCGAACACAATACACCGCATTATTAACGTTTTGTAATTCCGGTGGATGCGCCGGGACACGACTGTAAAGCCCGTTTCAATTTAATGAAGGACCATTATTAACGGAATCATTTGTGGAAACCGCCGCCATAAGCTGTATTTATAACCGACCTCCCGAACTGAAAGGGACATAAACGTAAATCAGAACTCGCACCGACAATCACAATTAATTAGATTAATTAGACAATTGCTACAGGACATTATGTAATTACCTATAATACTAATGAATACATTTCCACCTTTGTTGTATTGAAGATTCATCCTCTCAGTATATTCAATATTTTTGTAACCTACACTGAAAATTAAATGTAGGTTACAAAATCTTTAAAGTATTTCTGATATATAATTACTTAATATAATAGCAGACTATTTATGATTTTAAACTTTTTATTTAACTCACTACAATTGTTTCGCTACACTGTGGCTTTTTCAGGTGAAGAAATATATTATATCTTCACCTAAAGAAACTACAGTGTAGCGAAACAATTGTAGTGAGTTAAATATAAAGTTGAAAATCATAAATAGTCTGCTATTATATTAAGTGATAATGAATTTTCAAAAAATAAGTGCCTTAATAATCAACGATTAGTCCAGGGCTGAAAGACCTGTGGTCGATAGCCATTTTATAGAATCAATTTTAATTTCTGTATACAATTTATAATTTGTTTGTATTTATAAATATCATGAAAATTCTGTAAATAAAGATGTTATATAGTCCAGTCGTCAGAAACGATCAAAAGTTATCTAATTTCTACCGACGACTTGTTATAAGTTTGCTCAGATGTGTCACTTCGCCCGCACAACTGAAATTCAAAATGACCGGTTACTTAAATCGTTATTTCTGAGAGAACGGTTAATTTCACAAAAAGAATGCTAAGTAACGTTTCTGTTCAAAATCCTCTCAGCTATATTTTTTTTGTTTGAAACATTTTATTTTTCATGTGCAGATTTGTGGGAAACTGATGTTTTCCGTTTTTTTTTTACCACCTACAGGGATGGTTTTCGGGGGAAGTTCAAGGATAGGAGTGGTAAACTTATTATTAACACAAATAAGACAATTAACTTTGTTTGTATAACTGAGGATTTTATTATGACTATAGTTTCGCCAACTTTAACTTGTCATTATCAAACATAAAGTATCGCAAACTTATTATTCTTTTATTTTCTTGAATAACTTTCTCATTTATCACTTGATGAAACATTTTTAAATAAATTTAAAGGATAAATTAAAAACACTTGGTTTGTTTTACTATTATTCATCTTATTAGGAGTCTTGTACATGACATGCACACAAATGTTCAGCTAATTTGGGCGATTTTTAGACGTCTGATGATTGGACTATATATGCATTTCATAGTTTTTTTCTTTATTCGTGTGTAAAATATTACGTATTCCAATCGAATTTACTTTCACTTAAGAGTTTCGCCCGCCCGTTCGGCTCTTTCTCGTTTTCTCGCCGTTTGTCTGTAGCGTTTCCGTTTTCCGTTCTGCATTCCAATTCGTGAAATATATTGAAAACGCTCAAGAGACGTCCGTGTGCTGGCTGTTGGAATATAGCTAAAAAACCCGGACAAATTGTTCGGGATTTCGGGATGATGAATGACCCGGTCCGTCTCCCGGAAAGAACCATTTGTCTTTTACGGAATGCACGGGTGTGGAAAATCGAAATACACATTATGTTACGTAGTTTTGGTTAGCAGATACTAAAGTTCATTAAAAATCTACAGTGAATTAGTTTTGTATATACAGAGAATTTTTCTTTTAAGTATAGATGTGCATACGCTTTTTTAAGTGTTAATTTGAATCTTTAAACGAGTATTTTCCACTCCCAGACTAAGCATGAAGTAAAATTTCGAGTTTAGAAAAGCCTGAAAATTTGGTTTGGTCGCGTAGCGCGAAGCGCGGAGCGGCCAAACCAAATTTTCAGGCTTTTCTAAACTCGAAATTTTACTTCATGCGCCACGCATATTAGACACTGAAACCACTAAAATATTGTGAACAAATAAACTTCACTTGAAATTAGTGTTAAATACGCTTGGCTGTGCGCTACGCGACGAAACTAAATTTTCAGGCTTTTATAAACTTGAAATTTTACCTGTATGAAACACTGATTCCTTGTGAAGTCTAAAATATATAATACCTATTATATTAAATAGTATAAACTAATTGATAAATTGTAAAAGCTTGAAACATTATATCGATAATCACAATCTTGTCATTTCAAACTAACATAATGAATTGGCATAATAATACTGCCTTCCTTTCTTATTGTATATCTAACATATTCCACTATTCCATTATTCGCTTTTTGTTTCGTTTTTACGGATTTAATTGTGTGTATGTGGCGGGATCTTGGACTTGCTACGCCAATGAGTGTTAGTTTAACATCTAGTATTCCTTCTTATCTTTCATTATTCCTGCCGACATTTCATAAAATACTCAGTAATTTCCTAAAAATATCCTGCATTCGCCTATTATTCACGAGTTGTGTATTTTCTCCCTAATAAGCAAGACATTGAATTTCCGGTTTTCTCTGATTCTTTCATCTTGTTTATAGTGTCTTATCCGTAGTAAAAATAGGGTTTTAAGACCCTCAAATATCGTAACTTTTATTCCCCTCGATAAAATTCTTAATCGTCACCACCAAAATAAACACCATAAAAAATAATGAGGAACAATATAAAACAATGCTGTTTCTCAGAGCTTTATTTCAGGGTTTTATTGAAAATTTGAAATAAGATCCCCTAAAAAGTTAACGTTTTAAGTAATAAGTCTCAAAGTTCTATTTTTGCATTTTGACTCCTTAATAACACTGGTGAACACCAAAGATGTTTTGGGCTCAAAAATTATTATTTCCGAAGTATTTTGTCTCGCTAAGCACGAAAATCACCATGACAAAATTAGATTGGCTTTTGTTTTCAAGATACAGTACCTACTTGGACCTTTAAATGGGCCTTTATGGGTCTTTTATGACATTTAAAATCAAGTTTCAAATGTTTAATCACTCTAACAGACTACCAAAAACGCTAATTTGCTGCTATCAGATCTTAACTAGTGGATAAAGATGCCGCAAAAGGCAATCCAAAAGGAAACGCCCATACGAATAGGATAAAATCAACCACTCCTTTCTTATGCAGCTGAAAAATAAACTTTGTTTAATGAAACACGAGCTATCGTAATATATTAATTAGGGAAGAATTTGTTTCTTCTTCAATTTACCTTTAAATCGATGTCTTCAGTGGGCTATTGAGTATCTTAAAAATCAGAGCTAATAAAATTGAACGCAAATTCCATTTTGATATTTGTTTTCTGGTTTCACAAACAAAGTTTAGCTCGTTCGTGGACAAAACAGTGACCTGTATATGAACTTAGTGCATTCGTGTCATTGATGATTCCACTAGCATTAGCATTACATGGCGTTAGCTATCTTAATAGTTTTCATATATTGGCTTGATATAGTCAGAAATGTTCAGTATTCCTTAGCACTGGTTTGAGACCACACTGACAAGGAGCTTGAAGTCCGAAACGCATCTGTGGGTATCGGGTGCCGGAATGCTGAACGCAAATTCAATTTTATTAAAAAAATATCATCGCCATATTCGTTTTTCTTGGCCCAGAATTAGTAAAATTTGCCTATTTAGAACCAGGAAGCAGTTAATACTGAGTCAAAATGATAAATACTAGGAATGTTTATTTTAGGTATACATATCCCAATGGTAACAGCGTTAAATTTTTAAGATTTCGTTATTTTTATGAAAGCTTCTTGGTTAACCATGAAGCATATTATCGAGTTTAGAAAAGCCTGAACATTTACTTTATGCGCCGCGCATATACAACACTGATGTGAAGTGAAGTCGAAAATATACTGCTTCTCATGTTCATTTTTCTGTAATTGCTCGAATTTTGAGTTAGACGAAAAAATCTTTTTTAAAATTACACGTACATTTTAAGTATTTATTTACGGATAATTAGATTGCTATTACACAAAAAAATAAAAATATGATATAACCAATAATACTATAACTATATCTATGATCAGCGAATATATCTAAAATAAAAATATACATGTAATATAATAAGAAACAAACGTTTACAAAAATGAATTAAACTAAACTAACAACGAGTATGGAAAAAACACCATTTCTACTAAATTAAATATTTATAAGGTTTGCATTGATTATTAAAAAATTATTTCACCAAAATCTATACGTTTTAATTCGCAAAAATAACATTAGATCAAACCTAAGTCCATTTTGAACTTCACTTTAAAAAACCACTGATTGTTTTGTGTGCTTGGTGCATGAAGTAAAATTTCGAGTTTATAAAAGCCTTAAAATGTTTCCAGGCTTTTCTAAACTCAAAATTTCACTTCATACTTAATAATTACTACTTCTATTGAGTGTTTCCACTTCTTGAAATATTCGATAGAAGTTGTAAATGTAACCCTTTTACAAAATCAATGAATACCAGAAAATTTATAGTGAATACATTGGGATAAGTATACTTAAAAAGGTGGACTGAATGTATATTTAATTGAGATTTAGGAATATTTATCATTTTTAACGATTTGTATTTTAAAAATAATCCGAATTATTATTCAATTTAATTTTGAAGGTCAGTGTTAAACAAACAATTTAATGAATATGAATAAAAACAAAATAAAGCAGTGGCTGGCGTTGTTCTCTCGTGTTAATTAATTATGATTTTTAATTGGCTGTGAGAGCGTAACCGCGGCAATAACCGTCATAAACCATTCGCCATTCCCAAGTAATTAAATTAGAAGAGCCCCGCCGATACTCCGGCACTCCAACAAACACCCGCCGGTTTTAATTGATTTTTTTCTGCTTGCATTCAGGTGAAAATGGGAAATTCGACAACATGGAAAAACATTATACCAACTCTAAATATTATTAATAATAACAACAAAAGAACCGCTTATTACACAGAGATAGTAGTGTATACAGGGGGGGGGGGGCAAATAAGGGGTTATACCTGAAATATTAGCGTTTTAAGAGGAAGTCGACCGCTGTCTCAACGTATAAAACTAAGCATAATGTCGTCTTAATTACATCCTTGTTTAGGGATGAAATATTTTTTAAAAATAGGTATACTTCAAGGAAAATACAATCTTTAAGCCTGTCTCAATAAAATATTTTATACTATTACCGTTATTTCATAAAATAATATCAAACATTGGTAAACTAGCGAAATCGCGTTCCTAATTTTATTTTTGTCTGCAGTATCTATAAAAAAAATATTGAAAAACTAAATCAGTCACATTGTAGATAATTCCTTTGCAAAGATATGAGATTTTTTCATTTATTTATTTGATTAAATATAGTAGGATGTCACGCGTAAAACAGTTTTTCAAATTTTCTGAAACTTCAATATCGCGCGACATCCCAGTGAATTCATCGTACGATAGAAATAATTGTAAAAAATTAAAATTCTTCGAAAAGAATTCTTCAACAATGTGACTGATTTAGTCAGAAAAAAATTATATTGAAGATGCGATTACGCTAGTTTAACAATGTTTGATATTTTTTTATAAAAGAACGGTCAAAGTGAAAAATATTTTATTAAGACAGACATTAAGATTCCACTTTCCTTAAAGTATGCCTAATTTTCAAAATATTTCATCCCTAAACAAGGATGTAATTAAGACGGCAGTATGCCTAGTTTTATACGTTTAGAGAGCGGTCGACTTCCTCTTAATGCAAATTGAAGTAAATTATTACAAAAACACAGAGAAATGCTATACATTTTTGAAATCGTGCTCTTATAAATGGATTTAATCAATCTCTATTCGTGATACGCAGTAAATGAACGTTAATTGATGTAGTTTTTGTCTTATTGATAATTGAAATCCTGTGTAACGATTTTTTGTAATTACAGTTCGATTAATGTGGTTTTTACGATGCATGTATTTAAAATCCAATTATTGTTCCCTACATTCATAAAAGCTTTAACATTGTTTTAATAATTACTATATTACAGGGTTTTGCGTTGAATTTTTACTATGTATGTATCCAATAAAATTCCCCTTTTATCAAATGATTTTCCCATATATCAGTTTTACATCAATATATTTCACTATTTGTGAAATGGCTTTAACTTTTTATCAACTGATTTACCATTTTATTATCAAAAGTAGACGCAAGTCGTTTCTGGTGCAGCTTATAATTTTGAATATTTTGTAAAGGTACACTACGAAATATCACATTTCTTCTTCTTGTTTAATGGCACTGAAAAATATGCCCTTTCGACTAGTCCCTGATATTATATTTCAAATGATCAATAAAAAGCATTATCGTGACCTAAGCTAACCCAATTGCGACAAAGACATTTGACAAATGGTGAAATATGTTGATATAAAACTGACATCTAAAAACATTATTTGATAAGAAGGAAATTGCATTTCATACATGGAGAAAATGAAACTGAAAACTTTGTATTTTACATAATTACATACTCATTTTTCTTTCTGTTTCAGGTAAGTCAGTCTACAAATATTTTAGTATTCGTAAGTATTACATCAATTGTATTATATATATATATATATATATATATATATATATATATATATATATATATATATATATATATATAATTAATAATAATAAACATCTTTATTTCTGAGTTGATTACAATACAGATATAATACATAAAATAAAACACATTTTGATTTTGTTTATTTTTAACTCGGAAACTGGCTATCGACCAGCGGTCTTTCAGCCTGTCTTTGTCCTGTCTATGTCTGTTTTTTAAAAGTCGTGATTGCTAACGTTACTGTCGGGGTCCGGTTGATGTAATGAGATGAATTGATAAATGGTGGATGTGGAATATTTGAATTTAGGGTGGGTATTAGGGTTGTGGGGTATACACATATGATTTAGGATAGTAGTGATGTTAGGATTTGTAGCGAACTTTAAGGAGAGGTATTCTAGGCGTTGATTAATAGGGGGAATATTGCACATTTCATATAGGAGAGTGTTGGAGGGATTGTGTAAGAGGTTATTAGGGTGCCTGATTTTCGTAAGCAGTCTTAGGGCTGATCGTTCGGCGTCTTCTATATTTTTCAAAACGTTGGGACGAGGATTGTGAAATAGGATAGGGGAATATTCTAGCAGAGGGTGACATATAGTTCTGTGTATATGAACTGCGGTCTTTACAGTTATTCCTTCTTTTCGGAAAGTCAGCGATCTGGCGCGCCCTGCATTTTATTTTTGTTTTTAGGCTTCGAGTGTAGTTAATAAAGGTTAGTTTGGGATCAAGGGTAATGCCTAAGTATCTGCAGTTAGGTGACGGTGAGATACGATGATTATTAATTAAAATATGGTATGGGGAGTTTAGATGGCGGTGGAAGGGGATGAGAAGTTGGGTTTAATTTGGATTGATGGAGATTCTCCATTTCGCGAACCAGGTATGGATGCTATCTATCAGCCCTTGAAGAGTGCTTAAGGCTTTAGGAATAGTGGGAGCGGGCAGTATCATCCGCGTATAGTAGAGGGTATGCGGAAGGATTTAAATAGAGAGGATCTGGATTGTAAAGGTCATATAACATGGGGGACAGTGGGGAACCTTGAGGTAGACCTTGTAGTGGGAAGAATGAATGTGAATAGGAATTACGGATTCTGACGCTTAAGGATCTGTTGGATAGGAAACTGTCTATGATTTTAATTAAGTGTGGAGGGATGCCTAACGAATTGCACTTGAACAGCACACCACGATGCCAGACCGAATCATACGCTTTTTGTATGTAGTGGTAGTACTGCGGATTTTTTACCTTCGAGGTGTGCTGTCTGGGAATTGGAGGTAAGGATTGTTAAGGGAAGGAAAGTTGAGCGATGTTCAATAAAACCAAATTGATAAGGAGGGATCAGATCTAAAATGCGGGTGGTGACTTTTTTTTGGATTAAGGATTCAAACAATTTACCAAGGACAGGAAGCAGGGTAATTGGGCGGTAACTTGAAACCAAAGTTGCGTCGTTTCCGGGCTTATGTATGCAAGTGATAATGCCCTTCTTCCATTCGTCTGGGATGGCTTGGGATCGGTAGATGGAATTAAATATAAGGAGTATGTATTCATGAATGTGATCGGGAAGGGATTTAAGGATCAATCTGGGTATATTATCGTGACCAGGCGATGTATTTTTACCTTTATGAAGTATTTCATAACATTCTTCTTCTTTTATGTCGTCGGTTGACTGGTGTTACGGGTTTTGTTTGAAGGATTTGTACTATGAATTTACTGTCTCGGAAAATGTGTTGTCATAAGCGTCGTTTCCCGTCGCCGTAAATGTCTTTTTGAAGTAGTCTGCAAATATGTCTGTTATTAACTGGTCCTCCGTAACGGTCATTCGTGTCGTAGGGTCCTGTATGTGTTGTAAATAGTCCGTCTTTTGATATTTGCTTAGTTTTTTGACTTCGTTCCAAAGTGTCTTTCCTTGTTTTTGATTAATATCGTTGCAAGTTTGTATCCAATGGTCTGTTTTGTATTGTTGAATCAGTCGGTGAATGTCTTTGTTCAGTTTGTTGAATTTTGATTTTAAGTTAGTATCGTCGGTCAGTCTGATATCCCTGTATAATTGTCGTTTGTATTTAATCAGTCGTAAAATATATATATTACTATTTTTTACTAAATTTAAGTAAAGTTAGAATTATATTACTCATTGATCCATTTTTGATCAAATTGTAATAATTAAAGTAAAATACCATTTTGTGTTTTGCTGAATCGTGTCCACTCCTTAATTATAAATGATGTAAATATTTCGACTTTAAAAAACCTTAAAAATTTGTATCAAAATATTTACTTTATACGCTAGAAACACTTTTGTTATTTGTTAAGATGTTCAAAAATACATACAAAATGTACATGTTTGGTATACAAAATTCGGTATACAAATTCCTATTTATACCCAGATAAAAAAAAAACGCATTGATCGAATGTTCCAATGCGTTTTTTTTTATGTAGGTATACATAGAAAAACGTATACCTGAAAAAAAACACCCTTTATATTTATACAGGGATTTTTTCTTTTAGGTAAACATATACATAAGCTGTAAATTTTCCTCCATCCGTTGTTTTTTAAAAGAGTTCAATTTGAAGCCTTAAACGAGTGTTTTCCACTCCCAGACTAAGCATGAAGTAAAATTTCGAGTTTAGAAAAGCCCCGTGAAAATTTGTCGAGGGTCGCGCAGCGACCCGAGACAAATTTTCTGGGCTTTTCTAAACTCGAAATTTTACTTCATGCGCCACGCGTATAAAACACTGATTTCAAGTGAGGTTCAAATATACATAATATTCACAATATTTTAGTGTTTTACACGCGTGGCGCATGAAGTAAAATTTCGAGTTTAGAAAAACCCAGAAAATTTGTCTCGGGTCGCTGCGCGACCCTCGACAAATTTTCACGGGCTTTTCTAAACTCGAAATTTTACTTCATGCTTAGTCTGGGAGTGGAAAAAACTCGTTTAAGGCTTCAAATTGATTTTTTTTTAAAAAACAACAGATGTCGGAAAATTTACAGCGTATGTATATATAACAACGAATGTCGGAACATGTACAGCTGGGCTTTTCTAAACTCGAAATTTTACTTCATGCGCCACGCTTATAAAACACTAAAATATTGTGAATATTATGTATATTTGAACCTCACTTGAAATCAGTGTTTTATACGCGTGGCGCATGAAGTAAAATTTCAAATTTAGAAAAGCCCAGAAAATTTGTCTCGGGTCGCTGCGCGACCCTCGACAAATTTATATATATACATTTCACAATATTTTAGTGTTTTATACGCGTGGCGCATGAAGTAAAATTTCGAGTTTAGAAAAGTCCAGAAAATTTGTCGAGGGTTGCTGCGCAACCCTCGACAAATTTTCTGGGCTTTTCTAAACTCGAAATTTTACTTCATGCTTAGTCTGGGAGTGGAAAACAGGCGTTTGAAGCTTTAAATTGAACTCTTAAAGAAAAAAAAACAACAAATATTTAAATATTTAAGAAAAATAAATAAAATAATTTATTTTTGGTAAATATACGCCTTAGCTGTACATTTTCCGACATTCGTTGTTATATATACATAAGCTGTAAATTTTCCGACATCCGTTGTTTTTTAAAAGAATTCAATTTGAAGCCTTAAACGAGTGTTTTCCACTCCCAGACTAAGCATGAAGTGAAATTTCGAGTTTAGAAAAGCCTCGTGAAAATTTGTCGAGGGTCGCTTAGCGACCCTCGACAAATTTTCTGGGCTTTTCTAAACTCGAAATTTTACTTCATGCGCCACGCGTATAAAACACTGATTTCAAGCGAGGTCTAAATATACATACATTTTAGAGATTTTAGTGTTTTATACGCGTGGCGCATGAAGTAAAATTTCGAGTTTAGAAAAGCCCAGAAAATTTGTCTCGGGTCGCTGCGCGACCCTCGACAAATTTTCACGGGGCTTTTCTAAACTCGAAATTTTACTTCATGCTTAGTCTGGGAGTGGAAAAAACTCGTTTAAAGCTTCAAATTAAACTCTTTTAAAAACAACGAATATCTAAAGATTTAAAGAAAATAAGCTGAATTTTGAATACTTATACTATAAAGAAAAACTCCGTGTATCTCTAGCATGGAATTTATAAAGAAAGATAAAAAAGAGAATGACTGTTGTATCTACCTAAATAATTCCCACTCCAGTTAATCACGACACCACCCGTCTCCTTTTCCAAACAAACTAAAAAAAAAAGAAATCGGGGAAACACAGCCCTCAGAACCGTTAACTGTTGCATTCAAACCTACCCTTTTTCCTTCCAGGGCACATCGAGCCCAGATGCAGACTGGGTGGCGTATCGACCCGTTCCCTCCTCTCCGTAAACCACCCTCTACATCCATCTCTTTCGGGGTGCAATAAAAATTCGGCGGATCCAAAAGCAATTCCTCGAGGAAAATTCTCCGCGTCTTACGTAAACACATAAAAGGGAGGGTTAAATGAAATATTTATAGTTTTAATATGTCCAGTTTCATCTAATTTACAGCGGACTTGATGTGAATGAAATTCGCAGAAGTTTATTTACTGCGGTCGCAAATATTTACCTTTTAGTTCGATAAACATGCGATTGTAGCCGTTCGTATTGTTGCGCGAGGATTGGATATTGGATACGCTTGAAAACATGTTGTTGTACTCACCCTTCACTCGGTGTTTTCTAATAGATTTACTGCTTTAAAGCAATGTATTTCACACAAACACTTAAACTATATTTTATTAAATTAAATAATTTGATATTCTTCTTTTAGTTACGTGGGGTGTTTTATGAATTATTGTAATAATTCCTTTCTTCACTGATTACTTTTAATTTACTAAATGTGCATTTCGAACACTATGTGTTCATTTTCAGTAGTTATAACATTGACAAATATATACTATAAATGTTATTACTATTGAAAATGAACACATAGTGTTCGAAATGTACATTTAGTATAATAAAAGTAATCAGTGAAGAAAGGAATTACTACAATAATTAAATTATTTCATTTAAAACGTTTAATTTGAAAATGTCCCGTATTATCCGTACTACATACGGGGTAAAGTAATGTCTCGTATTACATACGGGGAAAGTAAAAAGTTATTGCATCAAACATTCTTTATTTTAGAAAACCTATCATATCTTTCTTTTTTTGCTACGATATATTGAAAAATATATATTCCTACCTTGTAACCCGTATAAGAAGAAGGAACAAGTAAATCAGAATTGAATTCTTGTTGGGATTCGGGTTTCTGAGTGAATCTCCGTGTGTCTGTTATTGAATTGCGTCCTTTGGGAAAACAACTGATAGGATCAACAGGGTCGCGATATCGGCTTGCTCGTGTAATTACTTCTACCGAGGGCCAAGGGACGGGAAAAGGGCCGTAATTTTCAGGAATGTGGTCACGGTAATTCGATTTAATACAGACCTGAGAACACACCTAATTTCATTAGAAAATACTAAATTTGTTACCTTGATATCTTTTTATTAACAAAATTATACAAAACACTTAACTTAATTGTAGAAAATCCAATTTTTTCATGCTTAGTTTTATATTACACAATTTTTGTTAGTTTTATTAGAATATTATTTGCCTCGATTTTCGAATTTTGTATACCATCGAATGTTTTATATACCTATTAAAACGAGTGTTTATAAACTGTCGGCATCTTGGTTGCTTTAAAAAAACAAACGATTCGATGAATCTCAGAAACGTCAAATAAACGACAGTTTATAGACGCTCGTTAGTATTAGCCCAGGAAGTTGTGGTTTCAATTCAAATTGGTGTTCACGAAAAGCAAAATTGAGTTTGTCAATAGTTTGCAGAATATTTACAAAACATAAAAACGAATTAAAATTCTGCAAACATTTAGTCTCATTGAGACAAGTCTCCAAATATTCAATGAAACAACTATTTCTCGAGCTAATTTTAATTTTTTTTCTATTGTAAGTCTAAAGCAGGGGTCTCCAAACTACGGCCCGAGGGCCACATCCGGCCCGCGGACAGATTTTGTCCCGCCCGCGGAGAGCTAGCATACTTGAAAACTCCTTTTAGAGAACATATTTTTTATAGCAAATTAAATTTAGTTTACTGAAGTATTCTAATTTTAAAGGCTTATTGTTATGGTTTTGGCCCTCGGAACTTACTGGAGTAATCAGTATGGCCCTAAGGCTGGAAAGTTTGGAGACCCAGGGTCTAAAGCATAGCTATACTGATGAGGGATAAATCTCGAAACGCGTCAATAGATGTCTTAAGACAATTAATATTCATTCCCTGTATTTTTTTAATTTATTTCAATTTCCTGTTGGTTGGTTTAGTGAGAGAATAAGCATGAAGTAAAATTTCGAGTTTAGAAAAAAAAGAAAGCTAAACTCAAAATTTTACTTCATGCTTAATCTGGGAGTGGAAAACACTCGTTTAAGACTCTTTTGAAACTTTTACATACAAAAAATTAACATTTTTTAAATTTCAAGGGTGTGGGGGGAGGTTGAACTCCAATATAAATAAATAAATAAATATCCCCCCCTGGCTACGGCCTTGATCGCGATCTATGGCTTGAAAACCCCTGCTATATACTTTCTTCTTATTTCATAAATATTATATAAAATTATGTTGTTTTTTCCTATTTACAAAATAAATCATTAATAAAAGGATTATTAATAATAACCTTACAATATTGTGTTGTATTTTACGTAATACGCTAAGAAATCGTTTTGCGAGTGAAGCGGATTAAACTCGAGATTGAAGGGATGGTTTTATGAAATTTTCTGAAACGCCTCCTTTAATCAAAACGGTGATTTATCCCGACGCTGACTTATTAATAACACTCTCCCAGTAATGGATAACTTAAATCGCATCGGATTAAATTTTTAATGCGACATCTGTTTAATGATACAGCTGCACGTTTTGCGCAAAAAAATAAAAACGCGGATAAATTGATGTACATTTTTCAAATTCCCTTGAACAAATTGAATCATTTATTATAGCAGAAAAACAAAAACCATACATTCTTAAAAATAGTTCCTCAAACTAAATTACTTACCATCTGTCTATAAAACAAACAGAATTCTTCACCTGAAGAAGCAACAACGTTGCGAAACAATTGTCGTGAAATACACAATTAGTTGAAAATCATTAAGTGTTTTATTTAAAATACATAATTACACATACATAATAATAATAATAATAGCTTTATTCACGTATGCTACATAATGCAATGATACAATACATTGTATATGATAGATGTGAAGCGTCAAAACAATATCAAAACAAATTTTGTATAGTATGTACAGGTACACTTTTGCCACCGATCGAGGTTAACACTTGAAGTCATTAATTGTGTATACAACTCTATTTAGTAGCATATTTTTTATGACCTTTTTACATTGTGGAAAACCAAGATTTTTAATGTCGTTATCTAATGTGTTGTAAACTTTTTTACCTTCATTTATAAATGATTTATTATATAGAGTAGTAGTGTGTTTATCAATTCGTATTAAGTCACAGTGTCTTGTTTTGTAATTATGATTTTCGCTATGGGTAGCGAACTGATTTAAATTAGATTTAATGTAACAAACCATTTTGTAGATGTCGATTGCTGGAAACGTTAATATTTTATAAGTTAAGAAGGCATTTTTACATGATTCTGCTCTGTTTAGATTGAATATAGTCCTGATAATTTTCTATTGGGCTATAAATACTTTATTTGAATCAGAGCTCCTGCCCCAAGCCAGGATATTGAATGACATATGGGAGTAGGCCATAGCATAGTAGATAGACAAAAGAGTATCAATATCTGTTTGTTTTTTCATTTGAAGAATCCCATAGTGGGCTTGACTTAGCTTTTTACATACATGATCTATTTGAGTTTTCCATGAGAAGCTATGATCCACATAAGTAGCCAAATATTTTACACAACCGCTCATAATATATTCCACATTATCAACATTGATTGTGAAGTTGGTTGGTAATTGTTTTCTTTTGCTTACATGCATACACATAGTCTTTGCAGAATTGAGCAGCAGTTTGTTGCGTTTACACCATGAGTTTATTTCAATTATCACCTTGTCAATGTTAGCTTTCAGGTCAATAGGATTATCAGATGATACTATGACAGCAGTGTCGTCTGCAAACAATGAAATGTTGCCTGAGACGTAATTTGGTAAATCATTGATGAAAAGTAAAAATAAAAGTGGCCCAAGGACCAATCCTTGGGGTACCCCGTAATATGTATATTTAACTCAGGACTTTTGTTGGTTGACTTCAACATAAAAACTCCTTTTAGTTAAGTACGATAGTAGCCAATTCGGTATGTGGCCCCTGAAACCGTATGCATTGCGTTTTCTAATAATATGGTTGGGTCAACACTATCAAATGCACGAGTTAAGTCAAAGAGCAAAACAACTACCAACTTAGCTTTGTCTATTTCGGATATAATATGGCCAACAAAAGAGCAGATTGCAGTCTCAACTGATTTTCGACGCATGAATCCATGTTGACTTTCATTTATTATTCGATTTTGTTTTAGGTATGCATACATTTTATTGAATACTATCTTTTCAAGTAATTTTGAGAGAAGAGAAAGCATATATAGAGGTCTGTAGTTACTAGTATCTTCATTATTTCCTTTTTTAAAAACTGGTAATATGCGTCCTATTTTAAGACACTGTGGGAATAATAATAATAATAATAATTTAGATACCAAATGTTAACGAAAATACGTATGATTTCCTCTTTTGTATCACATTCGTTAACCAAATTATTATTATGTAATACTGGATGATTTAAATTAAATTTAAATTAATACACTTGTTTTGTTGGTTTGTATCTTAATCTTATTTTTTTATTCAAATTCTGTTTATCCCAATATGATTTGTTCAGTAATTTGTTAATCAAGTTATAAGTGGAAATAATTCTTGAATCTTGGAGGCTTTCACTCCGTGGTATATTTTTAATTTTGATATAAAGAAAACACTTAACTTTTTTAAAGCACTTTTATTTTTTTATCATAAATAAAAGTGATATAAAAAAGTTAAGTGTTTTCTTTATATCAAAAGTGGATATAAGATTGAGTGAGTTGATTAGAGTGAGTGGAAACATATCAAAATTGATAGTATGACAAACAAATTAAACGACTGTAATTTTAAGGAAATGGAAATGAGACGGACTAGAACCTGGGTCTCCAAACATTCCAGCCTTAGGGCCATACTAATTATTCCAGTAAGTTCCAAGGGCCAAAACCATAACAATAAGCCTTTAAAATTAGAATACTTCAGTAAACTAAATTTAATTTGCTATAAAAAATATGAGTTTTCAAGTATGCTAGCTCTCCGCGGGCCGGATAAAATCTGTCCGCGGGCCGGATGTGGCCCTCGGGCCGTAGTTTGGAGACCCCTGGACTAGACTATTGTTTGTATATGGCAAAAATAAACGTATTTTTATTGCATGTAATGCATGTATTTTTATTAGTTCATAAAATATTCTGCAACCAATAATTAGTACTTTTTCATGATTTTACTTAATGGCTGTTTTAATAGCTTGATTTTTTTAATAACAGTATTGAAAACATTGGATTATAAACTTCTAGGAACCATATAATTTTTTTTTGCGTGACGGGGCATTTTAGGCAGTTTTTTTTAAATATATATTATTTTAAAAAACCGATAAGTAATATTAAATCACCTTGAATTTTCTAACCACTCTTGTTATTACTTTTTCTTTTATTATTTTTTTATTACTCTTGTACAATTTTGTGCAATAAAATTAAGCACATGTCTCATAACTATTTTTCACAATATTTTTGTTGTATAATTCGGGTCTGTTTTAATTGCCTAGCAGCAGTTTCAATAAATAATAAAACACCATAACACTTTTTTCCTGCTACCAACGTTTTTAAACTCTGAAAACAGCGTCTTTACTGATGCTCACCAATCGAGCAATTTTTCTAATAGAAAAATCATCTTCTATTTTAGTTACAATTCGAATTTTTGAGTTCTTGTCTAAATGATGTTGCATTTTAACATTAAGGAAATTGACGTATTTACGTAACTAGGAAACTTATGATGTCCGCTTTAAACTATAACACATTTTGTGTAATTAATTTTATTGCACAGAAGTGTACGTTTTCTCTAAAATAATCTGGGAAGTCGGATAATGCATGTAACATTTTTTGTATACCTAATCGATTCAACATCCTGTCGAATTTTTAATACAGGGAAATTTTCTTTTAAGTTTAAGGGGGTCTTCCGGTATATTTTTTTCAAAAAATTGATTTTTTGTATGAAATCAAAGCTAAACATGTCTAGAATATGTGGGTAAAAGGATATTTCGATTCGGCAAATATTTACGTCGCTACAGGCCTTTGAATGCATCTCCGTCCCGAGCGGTATGGGTCGCGCAGGTATAACTTTAATCTCGAATCTCATAAATTTTGATGAGTATGAGTTTTTTGGTCCGCCATATTGGATCCGCCATTTTGAATTTTTAAATTCGTATTCAGCGACCCCGAAAACCTAGATATTGACTACTGTTTGCGAATCTTCCGCCGAATACTTTGAATTACACAGAAAAAAATGTTTCGCAAACTTTAAACGCTTTTTTTTTCTCGAAACTACATTGTTCAAAACTGCGAGCATTCTAGCGTTTAAACGGTTCAACCAATTGACTTCTTTGCTTCCGTTATTGAAAACACTTTTCTTCATGGAATGAACTAACCTCCCGGTGCAATTTGCAATTTTAAAGATTTTTTACAGCCTGTCAAAGTAAAAAAATCGACCGAAAAAACACGACTTTTTTACAAATGCCCGCCATTTTGTCAAATTTTGAGTTTTTTCAAAATTTCGTTGTTCATTCCATTTTCTGAACTATACTCTTCAAGAAACTGAGCTGATTTTGTTTCTAGGTGACGAATAGCGACCCCTAGGCTGCTCGCAGTTTTGGAACATTTCCGCCGGGCAGCCGTCATATTGGACGCCATTTTGATTTTTTCGACTCGACAAAAATCCCAATTGTAGAGCAAGGATGAATAAAGATTTTAAAAAAAACCCAGGTCTCTAACTCTTACCAGTTCCCTGGAAAAAAATTCAAAGTTTGGGTCAATTATACCGGAAGACCCCATTAAGTTAAATTTGGATGCACTGTAAATTTTCCGACATTCGTTGTTTCTTAAAAGAGTTTGAGTTAAAACTTTAAACGAGTGTTCTCCACTCCCAGACTAAGCATGAAGTAAAATTTCGAGTTTAGAAAAGCCCCGTGAAAATTTTCTGGGCTTTTCTAAACTCGAAATTTTACTTCATGCGCCACGCGTATAAAACACAAAAATATTGTGAAATATATGTATAATTGAACCTTACTTGAAATCAGTGTTTTATACGCGTGGCGCATGAAGTAAAATTTCGAGTTTAGAAAAGCCCAGAAAATTTGTCGAGGGTTCTGGGCTTTTCTAAACTCGAAATTTTACTTCATGCTCAGCCTGGGAGTGGAAAACACTAATTTAAAGCTTTAAATTGAACTCTTTTAATAAACTATGCATATCCAAAGATTTAACTATATATGCTGTAATTGGGATATGTATACTTACAAGCAAAACTCCCTGTAGGTATTAAAACATTGTACGAATCATTCGATGGAACTGTTATTTCTTATATTTATTGAGGTTTCTCCTTACTACCATAAATTTCGTAACTTGTAAGAAAATTTATCAAATTACCACCTTTTCGAAGAAATTCAATATTTTCCTATTTTCGACAAAAACATTTCGTGTAGACTTGAATGCAGATTCTCCGAGTGCTCTCATAGTTTGTTTAAAAGCGTGGAAGAGAAACTTGCGTATCGGATATCGTTTTATTCGATGCGATATCGGGATGCAAATGTAATTTCGCAACTCGCTGAATACAATATAGGACAGACGGTACGCAAAACCCTCGCCGGATATTGGAGGAATTCACTGCGTTAATCCCGGATTAGTAGAAATTCCAGATACCTCCAGTATCGGATTTACCGGTATTGATTTAGATATTTGCATACATGGAAGTATATAAATAATAAATTATTCTATTTGATCGATGTTTACTTAATGATTAGTTTGTAGTTGAAACTACAATTAATATAAAAAAAAATCTGCTGTGGTCAACACAGGTACCGACTGCGAAGTAAAATAATACAGGATAATTAAATTGACTATTCCAATTACTAATTACTAATGCTTACTCAGATAGATCAAACATATCAAAATATTATAAGGTTATTATTAATAATCCTTTTAATAATGAATTATTTTGTAAGTGGGAAAAAACAACATAATTTTATATAATATTTTTGAAATAAGAAGAAAGTATACAGCAGGGGTGTTCAATCCATCGATGGCGATCAAGGCCGTAGCCAGGGGGAGGATATGGGAGTTCAACCTCCCCCCCACACCCTTGAAATTTAAAAAATGTTATTTTTTTGTACGTAAAAGTTTTAAAAGAGTCTTAAACGAGTGTTTTCCACTCCCAGATTAAGCATGAAGTAAAATTTCGAGTTTAGAAAAGCCTAAAAATTTGGTTTGGTCGCGTAGCGCGAAGCGCGGAGCGGCCAAACCAAATTTTCAGGCTTTTCTAAACTCGAAATTTTACTTCATGCGCCACGCGTACTAAACACTGATGTGATGTGATGTTCAGAATACACTTTTTTAGCATACTGCTTTAGTAGAATATTTTGAACTTCATCTAAAATCAGTGTTTAATACGCGTGGCGCATGAAGTAAAATTTCGAGTTTAGAAAAGCCTGATTTGGTTTGGCCGCTCCGCGTTTCGCGCTACGCAACCAAACCAAATTTTCAGGCTTTTCTAAACTCGAAATTTTACTTCATGCTTTGTCTGGGAGTGGAAAACACTCGATTAAGACTTCAAATTAAAGTATTTAAAAAACAAACGAAAATCGGAAAAGTTACAGCTCATGAATACATGTGTGTATATTTAAAAAAAAATATTACTAGTGTGTTTATCAAATTTTAGTGGTGGCAAATGCCACCTTCAAAGCCGAAAGGGTTAAAGAAAGACGATGTTTTTACTAAATCTTAACTTTGACACGGTTTTTCAAAAAAAAACTGTTGAGTTATTTTAATTCAAACTTCAGGATTTAAAAATTGTTTATTTTAAAGGAAATAATTGTGTTTTTTATTTATTTAATATTCCAACAAGACACATGATTAGATTTTGAGGTTTTTTGATGATTTTTTTCACTAAAATCACAACTTTGACAAGATTTTCAAGAAAAACTAGTTCAGATATTGTTACCCCAACTTTAGGTTTTTCAAGCTTGTTTATTTTAAAGTAAAAAATAGTGCTTTTAAAATTAATTTAATAAGTCATGATCGTTTTATAATTTTTCAAACGATCTAATGTTTTTTTTTGCACAAAATCTCAACTTTGACACGATTTCTCAGAAAAACTAATTAAGATATTTTAACCTTACCTTTAGAATCTATGACACGATTCTTTAGAAAAACTAATTGAGATATTTCAACCTTACTTTCAGAATCTTATAGCTTGTTTACTTCTAAGCAAAATTAAAGCTTTTGACGTTGATTTAATAATTTATAATTTTGTTATAATTTCCCAAACAAGATTAGATTATAATCTAATGCATTTTTTACTAAATCTAAACTTTGACACGATTTTTCAGAAAAAGTAAATGAGATATTTTAACCCCACTTTCAGAATCTTATAGCTTGTTTATTTCTAAGCAAAATTGAAGCTTTTGACGTTGATGTAATAATTTATAATTTTGTTATAATTTCCCAAACAATATTACATTATAATCTAATGTTTTTTCACTAAGCCTCAACTTTGACATGATTTTTCAGCAAAACTAATTGAGATATTTTAACCCCACTTTCATAATCTTATAGCTTGTTTATTTCTAAGCAAAATTGAAGCTTTTGTCGTTGATGTATTAATTTATAATTTTGTTATAATTTCCCAAACAAGATTAGATAATAATCTAATGTTTTTATCTCTAAATCTCAACTTTGAAACGATTTGTCAGAAGAACTAAATGAGATATTTTAACCCCCCTTTCAGAATCTTATAGCTTGTTTATTTTTAAGCAAAATTGAAGCTTTTGACGTTGATGTAATAATTTCTAATTTTGTTATAATTTCCCAAAGAAGATTATATTATAATCTAATGTTTTATTCACTAAATCTCAACTTTGACACGATTTTTTAGGAAAACTAATTAAGATATTTTAAGCCCGCTTCTAGAATCTTAAAGCTTGTTTATTTCTAGGAAAAATTGAAACTTCTGACTTTGATGTAATAATTTATAATTCTGTTATAATTTCCCAAAGAAGATTCGATTATAAGTTAATGTTTTTTTTTTTCAAGAAATCTCAAATTTGACACAATTTTTCAGAAGAACTAATTGAGATATTTTAACCCCATTTTCAGAATATTATAGCTTGTTTATTTCTAAGCAAAATTGAAGCTTTTGACGTTGATGTAATAATTTATAATTTTGTTATAATTTCCCAAAGAAGATTAGATTATAATCTAATATTTTTTTCACTAAATCTAAACTTAGACACGATTTTTCAGAAAAACTAATTGACATATTTTAACTTCACTTTCAGAATATTATAGCTTGTTTATTTCTAAGCAAAATTGAAGCTTTTGACGTTGATGTAATAATTTAAAATTTTGTTATAATTTTCTAAACAAGATTAGATTATAATCTAATGTTTTATTCACTAAATCTCAACTTTGACACGATTTTTTAGGAAAACTAATTAAGATATTTTAAGCCCGCTTTCAGAATCTTAAAGCTTGTTTATTTCTAGGAAAAAATGAAGCTTTTGACGTTGATGTAATAATTTATAATTCTGTTATAATTTCCCAAAGAAGATTCGATTATAAGGATATGTTTTTTTTTTCAAGAAATCTCAAATTTGACACAATTTTTCAGAAGAACTAATTGAGATATTTTAACCCCATTTTCAGAATATTATAGCTTGTTTATATCTAAGCAAAATTGAAGCTTTTGACGTTGATGTAATAATTTATAATTTTGTTATAATTTCCCAAAGAAGATTAGATTATAATCTAATATTTTTTTCACTAAATCTCAACTTAGACACGATTTTTCAGAAAAACTAATTGACATATTATAACTTTACTTTCAGAATCTTATAGCTTATTTATTTCCAAGCAAAATTGAAGCTTTTGACGTTGACGTAATAAGTTAAAATTTTGTTATAATTTTCCAAACAAGATTAGATTATAATCTAATGTTTTATTCACTAAATCTCAACTTTGACACGATTTTTCAGAAAAACTAATTGAGATATTTGAACCCTGCTTTCAGAATCTTATAGCTTATTTATTTTTAAGCACAATTGAAGCTTTTGACGTTGATGTAATAATTTATAATTTTGTTATAATTTCCCAAACAAGACTAGATTATAATCTAATATTTTTTTCAATAAATTTCAACTTTGACACGATTTTCAGAAAAACTCATTGAGATATTTCAACCCCACTTTCAGAATCTTTTAGCGTGTTTATTTTTACATTTTTAAGCCAATAATTTTATCACTTAAGCTTAATGTTATTGATTGTATTAAAATATTGTCTGCGTTACCTTAGTTTAAAGTTTGCTTTTTATGCTATATTAATTTGTAATATTATCTATATGTATGCTATATTGTATTTAGATTGTACTAATGACATGACCCTGTTAATGGACTTTCGCAGTCTCTTTGGTTATTAGATAAATAAATAAATACACGTTAAGGTATATTTATAAGAAAAAATCTTTCTATATCTTTTAATTTATTTTTGTTAACCTGTCGATTGCTAAATAACTTAGTATGCAAAAGAAGCTCGCGTATTACAAAAGGTTAACCACCCCTGGTACATAGTAAAGGGTGAGTGCAGAGCGATACTGCGAGATGATTAGGAATTTCCTAGCTCCATCTTTGCAACAGTTTGGTGGCTTTAATGCAAAAACTTGATTTCAACAAGATGGAGCTACGACTCACACATCAAACCGTTCAATTGAAGCATTAAATAAGCTATTCCTCAATAAATTCCTTTTGCGAAGAGGTAATGTTAAGTGGCCACCACGCAGTTCAGACGTGTATTCTTTGGACTATTTTATTATTGGGATACCATAAAGAAAAGGTGTACATCCATAAACTAAGGACATTGACGTAGCTAAAGGATAATATCACAGCAGAAATCGCATCGATACCTCAAGCAATGTATCATCCCGTAGTAGAAAATCTTCACTTAAGGGGGTATTACCACTAGGATAGTGTTTTTTTCACGGTTTTTCAGAATTTTTTTTTTTGGGTAAATTTAATACATGCGATCTTGCTGTTTATTGCAACTTGTTTATAGATTCATGAACTATAAAAAAATTAAATTTAATTCTTTTCAATCGTCCTGCTTGACCTCTAAATCTGGCCTCAAATAAGTCCGTGTCCGCCGTGTTTTTCCTCATGGCCGGAAAGATTTTTTCGATTCTGTGATTTGAAACGTAAAATGAAGTAGTAGTCATTAATCTGTATTAAATTATCTGGAGTTTGAACCACCGACAATAAAAAATCTCGATAAATAACAAAATGGAGGCTATTCGAAAAAAGTGGTCGCTTTTTGCCCTCCTTTTTCTGACTTTAAGGCTCTATGAAAAATATCAAATATTAATATATTTGAATGACTGTGGTTCAAACTCCAGAGGATAATGTGGAGAACTGAAAACTAAAAGCTCAAGTCGATCCGTTTCATAGTTTGAAAAGAAAGGTTCCGGCCAGCGAAAAAAAAAGTGGTTTCGAGAAAAACGCGTTTAAAGTTTTGAAACAATTTTTAACTATTTTTGGAGATTTTTGGCTTTAGTCAGCTATGCCAGCTCCATACAGTAGGCCCTCCTCTTCCTCTAAAAACTGGGTTTAAATGATTTGTTCCTGCCAGCGTTGTTGGATGGCCTTCTAAACTGCTGGAGTCAGGCAAAATTCGTCCCACGTCTCGCGCTCCGCACCGGAATGCCTTGGCTTGCAGGCCAATATGGATTCCCAGTGTCTCCATCGTCTTAAAAACTGCCGAGTATCCGTCGTTGAAGATGCTGGTAGCTATGAAAGATGCGATAGCGACGGTTTTTGCACCACAGTTGAGGTGCTTCGAAGTCAGCTTCCAGACACAAGCATTTAAACTTTCGTTTGAGTTCTGCGTATTTCCACCCAGCCACCTACTCAGCATTGTTTACTTCAACAAGCAATAAACTAACTAACGAATTCGCGTATTGTAAAACGGTTTTGTGGCATGAAACTAGATACTATCAAGTATCATAATATGCAAAAAAAAATAAAATCAATTTTTATAAACTTTCGAATAGTAATACCCCCTTAAGATTAAAGGAGCGCGAGGAGTGAAACGGGAAACATTTAGACATTATTTTTAATAAATAATCATCCAATTATCTGTAGTTAAAAACCAATTAATTTTTTCTTTCAAAGATTTTTTATCTTTGATTTATTTTACTTAAAAACTGCACTCACCCTTTTTGAATACCCTGTATAATATTAAAATTGAATAGAAATTGTATACAAACCTAGATCGTTGGGCATTTGTAACACTATAATTGAATACAGTGTATTATTATTATAAATATTATTGATATTTTTGTAAAACTTCTGTACTTGAACTAGCAATGGATGGATAATTTAAAGTTCCTTGAATGCACACGTAATAATATTCGATACATTGGATTTAAACATGAAAATTAAAAATTCATACTTATCAAGAAAGTTTCCTTTGAAAGTTTTTAACGAGGAAATGAAAGCGTACTTGTTATCATCATATTCTTTTTTGCGGGCTTTTAGGCTTTCATGGGCAAACTTTTATAAACTTTGCTCTCTTATTCCTTTTTTTTTGCACATATTAAGGAAACGTAATCATCCTCAAAGTCGTTTTATTTCCCGGCAAGAAACCGAGCCATATCACGATGAAAATGGACGTCACTTTACACAATCGATACCTTATACGGCCGAGTAAACAATGACATAATATTCCTAATGACAAATGCCTATTCTCCTATATGTAATATAATTGGTGTGTTTTTATATAATGAGAATTGTTCAAATTCAATACTGTTATCAACAACTTTATTGATATCTACTTAGGTATTGTAGAAAATTCTTATTATGTGTTGCATTAAATAGTTAAAAAGAGCCTAAGAAAACGATACAGATTACTTAACCTAATTTTATTTAAAAGAAAATAGTTAACTTTTATTGCTGTAAATTATGGTTCGGACGATATATATAATCAAATATCTATTGATAAAGATTTGAATTAAATTACACTTGGTTTCTGTCACAATTTTCTCTTTACTATTTACTCGACTAGTTTCGCGTTTTACAGCATTATCAGGACTGAATTACAAAAGAAACCGACAAGCTTATATATTGGCAGGTAATAAGGGATTTTAAGATTGGGGAATTCCAAATCTCCTCGTTGTCGAGGTGTTTTCCGTTTTTTATTGCCCTATTTATTTCTAGGCCTTCTCTGAGGTTTAAATTACGTCCCTTATTACCTGAATACAAAATTTTAAAATTATTTACAATAAAAAACGGAAAACGCCTCGTCAACGACAACGAGGATATTTGGAATTCCCGTCTTAAAATCCTTTATTACCTGACAATATATAAGCTTGTCGGTTTCTTTTGTAATTCACTCCTGATACTGCTGTAAAACGCGAAATTAGTCGAGTAAATAGTAAAGAGAAAATAGTGAAACAAACCAAGTGTAGTTTAATTCAAATCTTCATCAATATTTAAAAATGTTCCACCAAGTGATAAGTGAGAACATTATTCAGGAAATATCAAATATCTTTCATGATATATATATCGATATTTATAATATCACCATAGATATTTATGGAATAAACAAAACCAGTAAATTGCGCGCCCGCACAACTTGTGTTTTTATTTAAATATTTAAATTGTTAAAATGTTCTTAGAGATTTCGATTTAAACTGGATTTGGGAAGATGCTCCGATTCCTGAACCAGAGATCATCCTACTGAGGATGAGCCATTAATTAACCTAATATTCTAAGATTGCTAACCATTTTTACAATTTAGAAGCAGCTTAAATGTTATATTTGTTACTATTTTGTAACCAACTGTGTTATTTACACTTGTAAATAAAACACTTTTTACTTTGTTTAACCACTATATTTTGCACTTAATTTGTGACTACAGTTTCGATTATCTAGTAGTCATCATCAAACTAAATAATTACTACTAGATAGTCGAAACTATAGTCACAAATTAGTGCTAAATATAGTGGTTAAACAAAGTAAAAAGTGTTTTATTTACAAGTGTATTCTAGTAGTCTAGTAGTCATTATTTAGTGTGATAATGACTAATAGATAGTCGAAACTATAGTCACAAATTGAGTGCAAAATATAGTGTAGTTAAACAAAGTAAAAAGTGTTTTATTTACAAGTGTATTTAAGATGTACCACAAAGTGAACGCCTACAACACAAAACAACTGTGTTATTGTTGAAGCAATGCAGACCCATTACGAATAATCGTTTTTATTTCTTCTTGAAATGTGCATTCGACTTATGAAATGTATAATATTTACTAATTATAATTGTATAATTCGCAAGGAAAGTATTCCGATTTAAGTTAATTCGTGGGGGGTTTAATGGGCCGTCTTCAAGAGCCTTAAATCTTGGATATGGTCTAATTGGGCTGAGCGGCTCGGCGCATACAAAAGGGTCCTTCTCGTAAATATGGCCGTCAGAACTCGAAAATACCTCATGAATATGCAAAAAGGGGGGCCTCGAGTATGGGGGAAAAGGGCAAAACGCGTACAGCTGACTGTGTGTGTTTGTACGTATTCCTAGGATTACCAAAGGCCATTATCAGAGCATGGCTTTCAAATTAAACAAATATTGGATTCATGAAATTAATCCTTTAATTCTGTCCTATTTATTTACTCTTTGTTCTAAGTTTTATAATATTACAATTTATTAAAGTTCTATATCCATAAAAACTAGAGATTACCTTAATTATTAATTTAAAGCTACTTTTATACGAATAGAGCTTTGGCGGCTCGTGAGAATTTTTATTGGTGGGGCTGCAGACATAAACATACAGGAAATATTTTCTACATATCAAAATGCGTATGCATTAAAGCATCGTTTTTTTTTATTGACTTCGCTTCGCTACGCAACCTAACCAAATTTTCAGGCTTCTTTAAATAATAATAATAATATGTTTATTAATGCCAAAACCATATACATAGTTTACATAGGTCAAGTTATAGATATAGATTCAAACACAGTACCTTGATTTAACAAGGCAACATAGATAAAATAACATTTTAAAAATTCTAGTTCTTAGCAGCAGTATACGTTACAAACAATTACATAACAAATTAAAATTACAGTTTAAAAAATCGTTAAAATTATAAAATGCATTCTCGACTAGGAATTTTTTCACTATAGATTTAAAAGATTTAAATTCTATATTTCTTAGTTGAATTGGGAGTTTGTTAAAAAACTGTATACTGTAATAATTTGTTCCAGTTTGACTCCGTGACAATTTAATCCTTTGTTGGTACAGATTTCCTCTCGCTCTAGTGTTATATTCATGATTATCGTCATGTAGGTTATACTTGTTCATATTCTTTTTCATGAAGAGTAGACATTCAAGAATAAACATAGACGGTAGTGTCAATATTTGAAGACGCACAAAATAATTTTTACAATCGTCTTGATAGCCAATTCCAGTAACTATCCTGATTGCTCGTCTTTGCAGAGCGAACAGTCTGTGTCGGCTGGACGAGTGACCCCATACTAATAGACCATACGCTAGATGGGCATGTATGAGGGAAAAATAAGCTGAACGAACCATAGCTGACGATAGGTTATTACAGAGATTTCGTAAGAGAAATGTTGATTTATTCAGCTTGCTAGCAACTACTTCCCCATGATCTGCCCATAATAAGCGCTAGTCTATATGGATTCCCAGAAATTTGACATGGGTATCGGTAACGTCCTTGATTGATTTATTCAAGGTGAGTGTTTTTGTGACCGTCTTCTCCTCATTTAGATAAAGTCGATTGCATCGAAACCAGGCGGCAGCCTTCGTTAAAGCCGTTGTATATTTAGTACTAATGACCTCCATATCTGAACCAGAAGAAACCAGCGTGGTGTCATCTGCGAACTGGATTACTCTACCACCTTCAACGTAGTTCGAGAAATCATTTATATAAATGAGGAAAAGTAGCGGTCCCAAAATAGAGCCCTGTGGCACACCTCGATCCAGTGACATCGGTTCTGAGTACATACCATTATGGAAAACAACCTGCTCTCTGTTCGTCAGATAGCTTAGCAACAATTTTTGACTGGTGCCGTGAAAATTGTATATATGTAATTTATCAATAAGAGTATCGTGAGGTACG
Organism: Philonthus cognatus; assembly: GCA_932526585.2. Classification (NCBI taxonomy): domain Eukaryota; kingdom Metazoa; phylum Arthropoda; class Insecta; order Coleoptera; family Staphylinidae; genus Philonthus; species Philonthus cognatus. The sequence continues at coordinate 100,303,022 of OW052244.1, forward strand.
CAGTCAAATGCTTTACTCAAATCAATAAAATTAGCCATCGTTGACTGTCCTGCTTCAAACTACACAATGATTTGATTGATCAGATCCATTACAGCGTCAACGGTAGATAATCCCCGACGAAAACCATATTGGCTACCAGAAAACAAGCTGTTTTCCACAAAGTACGCAGTTATTTGTACCGACATTACCTTTTCCAAAATTTTTGCAAATACAGGTAGCAACGATATAGGTCTATAGTTGTTCATATCTTCTATATCACCCTTTTTATAAATGGGAATCGCCATTGCCAATTTTAACTCATCAGGAAAGTTACTGGTGGTCAAGACGAAATTTATCATATGCGTTAGCGGTTTCACGATGGCAACAGCAACGTTTTTGAACAAATCCATACTTAGTCCGTAAATATCACAGCTCTTTTTTGACTTAAACGATTTTATTATATCTAAAACCTGTACAGGTAAAACTGGACTGACACTTAATCACAGATTTAGTTATCACTAAACTCGAAATGTTACTTCATGCTTAATATGAAGTAACATTTCGAGTTTAAAAAAGCCTGAAAATTTGGTTAGGTTGCGTAGCGAAATGGAGCGACCAAACCAAAATCCGTAAAATATCTATATGTACAGGGAGTTTTTCTTTTAAGTATACGTATTCTAAATTTAGCCTATTTTCTGTAAATCTTCAGATATTCCTTGTTTTTTTTAAAGTTCAATTTGAAGATTTAAACGAATGTTTTCCACTCCCAGACTAAGCATGAAGTAAAATTTCGAGTTTAGAAAAGCCAAAAAAATGTTCTGGGCTTTTCTAAACTCGAAATTTTACTTCATGCGCCACGCGTATAAAACACTAAAACAGTGTGAAATTTATGTATATTCGAACTTATTGAAATCTGTGTTTTATACGCTTGGCGCATGAAGTAAAATTTCAAGTTTAGAAAAGCCCAGAAAATTTGTCTCGGGTCGCTGCGCGACCCTCAACAAATTTTCACAGGGCTTTTCTAAACTTGAAATTTTAATTCATGCTTAGTCTGGGAGTGAAAAACTCTCGTTTAAAGCTTTACATTGAACTTAAAAAAAATAAGGATAATCTAAAGATCTACAGAAAATCACTCGTTTAAAGCTTCAAATTGAATTCTTTCAAAAAAACAGCGAATATCGGAAAATTTAAAGCTTATGCATATAGTGATTTTTTTATTTCGGTATACAAATTCCTTGGTATACCCAGATAAAAAAAACACACTGTATATAAATATCTATATTGTATACAATTTTCTGGCGTGACACTTTTCAGCCTATTTTCTGTAAATCTTTAGATTTTCCTTGTTTTTTTTTTAAGTTCAATTTGAAGCTTTAAACGAGTGTTTTCTACTCCCAGACTAAGCATGAAGTAAAATTTCGAGTTAAGAAAAGCCCCGTGAAAATTTTCTGGGCTTTTCTAAACTCGAAATTTTACTTCATGCGCCACACGTATAAAACACTAAAATATTGTGAAATTTATGTATATTCCAACTTATTGAAATCTGAGTTTTATATGCGTGGTATCGAGTTTATAAAAGCCCACAAAATTTGTCTCGGGTCGCTGCGCGACCCTCGACAAATTTTCACAGGGCTTTTCTAAACTCGAAATTTTACTTCATGCTTAGTCTAGGAGTGAAAAACACTCGTTTAAAGCTTCAAATTGAACTCTTTCAAAAAACAACAAATGTCGGAAAATTTAGAGCTTATATGACATTTATTTATTCATTATATATCCATATCGTGGAAAATATAATTAAATACAAGTATTTATATTTAATATAGTTATTCTTTTATTTCGGTATACAAATTCCTAGGTATACCCAGCTAAAAAAAACGCACTGTATATAAATATCTATATTACATACAATTTTCTGGCTTGACACTTTTCAGCCTATTTTCTGTGAATCTTTAGATATTCCTTGTTTTTTTTAAGTTCAATTTTGAACGAGTGATTTCCACTCCCAGACTAAGCATGAAGTAAAATTTCGAGTTTAGAAAAGCCCCGTAAAAATTTGTCGAGGGTCGCGCAGCGACCCGACACATATTTTCTGGGCTTTTCTAAACTCGAAATTTTACTTCATGCGCCACGCGTAGAAAACACTAAAATATTGTGAAATTTATATATATTCAAACTTCACTTGAAGTCAGAGTTTTATACGCGTGGCGCATGAAGTAAAATTTCGAGTTTAGAAAAGCCCAGAAAATTTGTCTCGGGTCGCTGCGCGACCCTCGACAAATTTTTCACGGGGCTTTTCTAAACTCGAAATTTTACTTCATGCTTAGTCTGGGAGTGGAAATCACTCGTTCAAAATTGCAAATTAAACGCTTTTACAAAAAGCAATGAATGTCTGAAATTTTATCGGGATTTTGTCGGGATATGCACACTTATAAGAAAACTTCCCTGTATGTATGAATAATTTAAATTGGTACCCAAATTTTACACATTTTTTAAAATGTTTGGCAGACTAGTCCTGTTTTATTTTTACGGTTTAAATGTAGGATGGCCCAAGTTTCATTAGCAAGTTTTTTTTTTATGTAGTGTCAAGCTAGAAAATTGTATACAATGTAGATATTTTACGGATTTCGTCTCTTCGTTTATTTACAAAAATATATTACTTTTACTTTTATAGGTAATATATTATTGTAAATAAACAAAGAGACAAAATCCGTAAATAAAATAATTAATAATTAATTTAATTAATAAATTATCAAAGGGAAATAAACTATACGTATAAAATACGACTAAAATATGTATCGTTCAATTTATACTGGTAGGCTGCAGCCTCACAACCTTTATAGGCCACTGGTGTAGAGTAAGAATTTTGTGTATGATGTATTTATTTATTTATTTATGATGATGAGATTTATTTTAAATTATGTGTTTGTATATGTGTTATAAGGAAAAATAAATATGATGTCGTGAGAAATGGTATATGTAGGTATTCGTGCATAAAATGTAGATCCAGGGTCGAGATAAGTGCTTATCGGAATTAACCAAATGAGGTCATGAATTGATAATTTACGGTTTTGTGTGAGTTTAGCGTAGCCCGGACATAAAATTAATGGCCCAGGGAGGATAATCCGCAGAGGGGATCTAATAACAGTATTCCACTTGATCCCCAAACGAAACATCGCTAGAAATTGCGAGCTGAAATTGATTTGATAGTTGATGGCAGATGCTGTATAATTCATTTTATTGAGTACAAATATGGGATTTGAAATAAAACAACACAGTTGGGAGGGTTTCACTTTAATTGTTGAACACTGCAACATGTTTCACCACACAGTGGCTTCATCAGGCAGATGAAATAAAGATTTGACAAAGTACAGGTAAAAGCTTATATACTAATGCAATTAAGTTAATAGAAGGGGGGGGGGGTAATGAGGTAATTAGGCTGAAACTAATACAAACAATTTTGAGCGACTAAATATTGATTAAGGGTGAATTGTTTACTTCTATTTGGTCATTTAATAGAATACCTTTTTTGTTATATTTATTAATTTCTAATTCTTCTAATAAGTTTAATTTACGACTTTTGTTACATTCGTGCAAAATTTTGAATTTAGGGTTAAAGTTATGTTGGTATTCGATTAAATGATTGGCGTAGGTTGAGGAGGTTTTCTTAAATTGAAAGCATTTTTGATGTTCTGAAATGCGATCTGGGAAGCTACGTCCAGTTTGTCCAACGTATACCTTAGGGCAATCCCCACACTCCAGCAAATACACGCCAGAGTTCGTAGTTTTATCAGATTTGTCCTTAGAATTATTAATGAACTTATTAAGTGAATTGACCGTTCTAAAGGAAGGAGTTAGGTTTAAGGATTTGAGTTTTTTGCTGATGGCAATCGAAGGGAGACCGTTAAATGTTAATGAGCAATATTTATTATTCTGATTTTGAAAATTGGTGGGATATACTAATTTCAGGGCTTGTTGTTTTTGTTTTTTATAAAGGATGTCTAAGATAAGCTTTTGACGAAAGCCGTTGTTATTAGCTATTATAAGAATTCTGTTGAGCTCATTATTAAAATTATTAATTGATAGGGGATAGTGGTTAGCCTATGCAACATGGAATGGTAAGCTGCTAGTTTATATTGCATAGGATGGAATGATGTGCTATGGATCGTAGTATCTGTATGGGTCGGCTTGTGAAAAATATTGAATTCATGTTTTTGACCTGGATGTAAAATTGTTAAGTTTAAAAAAATTATAGATTTATTAGGTTCGATCTCCCTGGTGAATGAAATATCCTTGTGAATTGAATTAATGAAATTTAAAAGTTGATCTGTCTCTCCGTTCCTGTGAAACAGGTGAGAATATCATCAACATATCTAAACCAGTATAGGCATTTATTAAACCATTTATTAAACCCTCCCAACTGTGTTGTTTTATTTCAAATAGTATTGTGGAGTTTCATTATGTATCCGCCTCATCAATTAAATACAAATATGGGAGTTAAAATATGGAGATGCGTCGAAAACACTGCAAATTCAAAAACATTTTAAGATCAACAGCATTTATTTAAAATGTGATTTTGAATGCAATTTCATGAACCGCTATAATTAAATTGTATAACTATACTTTGGATTTTGGAAAGTACATTTTTGGAATTATATTAATCTTGAAATTTTGAAATTTTTACAAGAATAATCTTCCTCGAGAGAAGAATTATAAATATTGCTATTTATTTATTCTCTCGTGTGTAAAATTGGTAAAAATAAATTCTTTTCATGATATTTAAAAAAAATATATATGGAGACCGTTAGTTTGCTTTATCGTGTTCACCATTAGGATTTCGTAAACTATTAGAGATAGAAAGACGGTTGAATTAGAGAAAAAAATCAATTATTATTACAAAATACTTGTATTTAATTATAGATTCCTGGGATCAAAATATAATAATAGTAAATAATAATAATATTAAAGTTTACAGTTAAGCCGGAATTAGTCTTCAAAGTTCAAAAAATATTATTAATTTTATTTATAACAATTAAACGCTATATTCTATCTGACTAAAATTCAACATACTAAATTCATTTCACTCTAACCAATTGATTGCTTGGCATTAAAACGTCCCCCAATATTTGTATAACCCCCTCCGAATTTTTCTTCTGGCTACGGCCCTGCGTAGCCAGATGAAAAATTCGGAGGGGGTTATACAAATTTTGAGGGACGTTTTAATGGTAAAAATATTGTTTTTGCTCTTACAAGGCTGCTACATAGCAAAATTTAATATTTTGAAAGCTTCGTGGGGGGAGAGGGGTTGTTAAACCTTCATATCCCCCTCTCTGGCTACGGCCTTGGCGTTTCGCATGAAGAATATTTTCGAGTTTAAAAAAGCCTAAATATTTGGATTTTCGCTTCGCTCGCGTGCCCCAACAAATCCAAATTTTCGGGCTTATCTCAACTCGAAATGTTACTTCATGCTTAACCTAGGAGTGGAAACCCTCGTTAGACGATCAATCAAAAACAAAATTGCAGAAGTTCAAAATAATCAAGAATTATTCAAAATGCATTAAATTTAAAAAAAATAATATTAATTAAATCAAATTTTAACTTTGATTTGATATTTTATAATATCCAGTAAAGATATTCAAATTTTTATTACAACAAATCAAAGTTTATTCATTTTTGTGTAGATTCTTATAATTTCATATTGATTAGATAATCTGTTAATTTTTTACAATTGTTTCAAAGAAAACATTTTCGAAAAATCGTTGATTGGATTGCATAAAACTTTGGATAAATATTTTAAGAAAATGTGGTGAGATAAATTGATTTTCTTTCTACAAGATGTAAGCGCAATCAATTCTAAGTGAATTCTGTAAATTTTGGTTAATAGTATAATATTTTAATTATTTACAATGATTTCAAAGAAAACATTCTCCCGAAATTGTTAATTTTATTGCATATATTTTACTTTGGCTGAATATTTTAGGAAAATGCGTCAAGATAATTTAATTTTCTTTATATAAGATGTAAGCGAAATAAATTCCAAGTAAATTCTGTAAATTTCTTGTTACATAAAACTTTGATTTTTAACAGTATTTTTGGACTAAGTAATTTTTTCAATTTCATTTCAATTTATTGAAGTTATAACAAAAGTTTTACACAAGTCAAGTTACAATAGGTAAATAATAAATAGATGTACAAAAAAAAAGTGTATAAAATACAGAAGATACATTAACATGTAGTCGAACAAACAAAAAAGGTACATACAGATTAAAATAGACAATATCCAAGAGTATAGGTCTAAAAATAAAGTGTTAGATGTCATTATCAAAAAACTCATCTGTGCTGAAATAAGCATGCTCGAGAAGGAATTCTTCTAGCACTTTTCGGAATTTATTGAGCGGAAGATTTCGTGTGCTATGACTAAGGTGATTAAAGAACTTAATGCCGTGATATCTTGCTCCAGTTAGGGATCTCTGTAATCTCGATTGTGGCAAATTCAAGTCAGATTTTCCTCTGGTCTCTTATGAGTAATTACGTACTGGCATAGCTGCAATATTACGTTTAACGTGCATCAAACATTCAAGGATGTAGATACATGGTAGGGTTAGTATTTCCAATTGCCTAAAATAAATTCTTCATTCTTCTTGATACTTAGCACCAGCAACTATTCTTACTGCTCGTCTTTGCAATTTGAATATCCGATGCCTACAAGATGCATGGCCGCAAACAAGGATGCCATATATTAAGTGACAGTGGAAAGTTCCATAGTATGCTGTTCTCAGAACGGTGCGGGATACTTTATTTGATAATACTCTTAAACCAAATACCGACTTATTTAATTTTCCACTTAAGTAATCGCCATGAGCAAACCATGTTAATTTAGAATCAAGATGGATACGCAAAAAACGGACAGTCTCTGCATATTCGTCATTTTCAGCATCTTTTTTTCTGAGCGTAAATAGCATTTCAACCGTCTTACTGTTGTTTAAACACAATTTGTTAGAGGCAAACCACTTCGCTGCATTTGATTTAGTGGCGACATTTAGTTCCGTAAATACGTTAATCACGTTTTTTATTTCAAAATATCAACTTTGATTTGAAATTTTGGAAAATCCAGAGGATCAATTTAAATTTCTATTACAGCCAATCAAAGTTCATTCATTTCTGTATAGATTTTATAATTTTAGGTTGATTTGATAATCTGTTGATTTTTTACAATTCTCACAAAATAAACAGTCTCCTAAAATCATTCAATTTATTGCATAATTTCAACTTTGGCTTAATATTTTGGAAACATGTATTGAGATAATTTAATTTTCTGTAAAGCAAATACAGCATGTACAAGTGCAATTAATTCTAAGTAAATTTAGTGAACTTAATTTAATTTTTATAAAACTTGATTTTTTAATGCACACGAATTTGTGTTTGTTCTTTTAAACAACAAATATATATCGTGTGTTAAATTTTACAATAAAGGAAATTGCAAAATAAGTTTTTGATTGATCGCCTAACTAGGGTTTTTCACTCCTAGGTTGAGCATTAAGTAAAATTTTGAGTTTACAAAAGCCTAAACATTTTTATTTATCGGCGCGCCGATAAATCCAAATTTTCAGGCTTTTTTAAACTCGAAATTTTACTTGATGCGCCACGCGTACAAAACACTGATTTAAAATGATGTTAAAAAACATACTTCATCTATAATAATAATACATTAAAAAATAATGAAATGATTTATTTTGTTCATGTTTTCTTGCGATTCAAATTAAATAAAGAACAAATAAAGATTAAAATTTGGAAAGTTAACTTAAACTGACGAAAGTAATCAGCATTAAAGAATCGTCAATATGTATGTACAAATAAGTCTAAGAATGCCAATTTTAATAAATTTAATTTTCACAATATTTAATTTTGATTTGTAGAAGCAGTTAAGGTTTGGGCGTAATTTTTGTCTTATGATAATAAAATTATAACATAGATGGCGTATCTATAAATTTAACAAAGAAATTTAAAAAAATGTGATAAAATAACAAACTGATAAACAAAATAAATTAAAATTCAAAACTATTTGAATACGAGAAAATAAGCTTACGCTTCTTATAGTTTGCACACTTTAAACATAATATATAAAATTACGAAAAAACTATTCGTGAAAATGCAAACAATGTCTTAATTAATAAGACAACTTAAGACGATAAATATCCATTGAGACAACTACTTCCCGTGCAAATACACCTCCGGATATTGAATTATACAATGAAATATTTAAAATCTTAGTTAATTTGATTTGTTACAACGCTCTATTAAAGTATATGTAACGTTTAGGTCAAATTCCCTTCAAACCAACTAACAATACATTTAAAATGAAAGGAGAGATAGCAACAAATTAGAAGTGAAAGGACTTGGATTAAAACTAATGTCATAGGCCATCTATAAATTGATTTGATTGATTGATTGATAAATTTTGAGGATAACATACCCGTCACCCTTAAAAATATATAAATGCCAATAAAAAAACCCACACCTCCTTAAATATCACAATTTAGGGGAAAATCCCCAAAATCAGCAGCATTGTGTATAAGAAAAAGTTAATGGGAGGACACACCCGATTTTTTTAGTTTCGAACGAGTGTTTCCACTCCTTGATTAAGCATGAAGTAACTTTTCGAGTTTAAAACAAGCCTGAAAATTTGGTTAGGTTGCGTAGCGACTAAACCAAAATCCCTGAAATATCTATATATACAGGAAGTTTTTCTTTTAAGTATACGTATTCCAAATCCAAATTCTTTGATGTTCCTTGTTTTTTTCCAAGTTTAATTTGAAGCTTTAAACGAGTGTTTTTCACTCCCAGACTAAGCATGAAGTAAAATTTCGAGTTTAGAAAAGCCCCGTGAAAATTTTTGGGCTTTTCTAAACTCGAAATTTTACTTCATGCGCCACGCGCATAAAACACTAAAACAGTGTGAACTTTATGTATATTCGAATTTATTGAAATCTGTGTTTTATACGCGTGGCGCATGAAGTAAAATTTCAAGTTTAGAAAAGCCCAGAAAATTTGTCTCGGGTCGCTGCGCGACCCTCGACAAATTTTCACAGGGCTTTTCTAAACTTGAAATTTTACTTCATGCTTAGTCTGGGAGTGAAAAACTCTCGTTTAAAGCTTTAAATTGAACTTAAAAAAAACAAGGATAATCTAAAGATCTACAGAAAATCACTCGTTTAAAGCTTCAAATTGAATTCTTTCAAAAAACAGCGAATATCGGAAAATTTAAAGCTTATGCATATAGTGATTCTTTTATTTCGGTATACAAATTCCTTGGTATACCCAGATAAAAATACACACTGTATATAAATATCTATATTGTATACAATTTTCTAGCTTGACGCTTTTCAGCCTATTTTCTGTAAATCTTTAGGTATTCCTTGTTTTTTTTAAGTTCAATTTGAAGCTTTAAACGAGTGTTTTCCACTCCCAGACTTAGCATGAAGTAAAATTTCGAGTTTAGAAAAGCCCCGTGAAAATTTGTCGAGGGTCGCGAAGCGACCCGAGACAAATTTTCTGGGCTTTTCTAAACTCGAAATTTTACTTCATGCGCCACACGTATAAAACACTAAAATATTGTGACATTTATGTATATTCCAACTTATTGAAATCTGAGTTTTATACGCGTGGCGCATGAAGTAAAATTTCGAGTTTAGAAAAGCCCATAAAATTTGTCTCGGGTCGCTGCGCGACCCTCGACAAATTTTCACGGGGCTTTTCTAAACTCGAAATTTTACTTCGTGCTTAGTCTGGGAGTGGAAAACACTCGTTTAAAGCTTCAAATTGAACTCTTTCAAAAAACAACGAATGTCGGAAAATATACAGCTTATATGACACATTTATTTATTCTTTATATATCCATACACCTCCTTAAATATCACAATTTAGGGTAAAATCCCCAAAATCAGCAGCATTGTGTATAAGAAAAAGTTAATGGGAGGACACACCCGATTTTTTAAATAAATTATTGTATAAAAATAAAAATAGAAACTACAAAATTCAGTGTTCTGCTCACAAGTGAGAAGGGGGGCCATGGAAAGAAATATCTTATTAATATTTGTTCAAGTGTATAATTGGCAAGAAAGCACTACTAACCTTTTTTCACACTTTTATTTGAATTACCAAATGTACATTTCCGACACAAAGTGTCCATTATAAATGGATTAACACAAGTGTATACCTTTTCTAGTGCAATGGTTTTGATTTCAATGTTAAGGAAGGAAGGGCAGTTTGACTGAGCCGATTTATGATGTTCCTAAATTTATAGCATGGAAATCCCTATTACAATTCTAACTCTAGATGACTCACAAGAAAACCCCGTAGTAAAGAAAAACCCACCTGGTCGCCAGTTTTTCCCCGATCTGAAATCCGGGGCTTGATGATGAAAAGATCCGGGTCCACCTGCAGTCCAATCACGATCCCAATCTGAAACAAGGCAAATCCGGAGGGTGCAATTCGGATGCAGCGCGCTTGTCCCATCCGAAGTGTGAACCCGCTCCTTGCGTCCACCATCCACATCCACGGATCCTTCGTCCTCGTCCATTCCGAGTCGAGAGAACGCGGAAGCCTTCGGCCCCTCTCGACGCTCACATCGAAATTGAATGAGCCTCTCGCATTCAACACCGGAGCCAGTGCCGACCGAAATCATCCGCGCGCGCGACCCACTCGCAAGAACACAACAAACACGTGCTCTTTCTTTAGTGTCAGAAAGTCATAATAGTGTTGTGCGAAAAGTGCAACGCGACAGCAATGACACTCTGCAAGCAGCTTGGATAAAAACACAAAGGAATTTATTAAAAAAATATAAAAATACAACCTGGTAATAATGCAAAAATATCTACGTATAGTAAAACACAAACAATCACAGTCAATGCCATGCATTCTCAATAAATAAACAAATCAAAATTCAATCTTTTCTTAGCTAATTACAGCCAACCTTGACATTCCGCTCAAAAAAATAAAAACGCAAGGAAGAAAATGGTTAAAACTTATGCATTCAATTCCGCGGGATGTTAATGAGATTCCTCGTTACGAATTCATATCTCACACTATCAGCGAGTACGAGTGTGTGTTTTTCGGTTTGATTTGTTTTTTTTCGCGATTGTTTTGCTGGAATGTTAACGAGTAGCACGGATTTTAGCATAAAGTGGCAACGCGCTCGTACACCGTCATGGTCCTGTAATTGAAACGCCAATTAGTCCGATTGAATGTTTTAAATAAGTAAACACACATGCATTTATTTATTTATTGTGTGCGCCCGTCGGGGATTTTGATAACAGGGTTTGTGGTGTGTGATAAAGTGCAGGAAATGAGTGTTTGATTAAAAATGGATTTGTCCACACAAAACAAAAATACAAATGAACTTAACACTTTGACTGACAAGCGTTTTCTTTTACCGTCTTACCATTCAAATAAAATTAAGAAAGATTATTAAGGCCCAGTTGTACCGAAAACGTTGAACTCGAGTTCAAGCTAAACTCAAGTTCAAGATGACAGTTCCTATTGTTGTATTGTCACTTTGAACTTGTGTTCAGAGTTGGACCAGTTTAACGTGTTTGGTGTTATTGGTCCTAAGAGACTATTGGGATTCAAAGAGTTTAGTTTTAGAAAATCCTCAATGGTGAATACTGTAATATACACATAAAAGTAACATTTCAAACAAAAAATAAGACTCAATGTTTAATGTACAATTCACACAGAGAGTTTTATGTAACACCGAACATTACCAATGCTCATTTTCGTATAGTTTATTTATCAAACCATAGCACGATTTGATAACTTTGATTTTTTAGGTTATGTGTAAATTAGGTTACCTATATAACCATTACAAATTGTAGCCAATCAATCGCAATTAATGCCTCGACTTGTAAATACAGGGTTTTTTTTCTTTCAAGTATACATGTCTCAATTATATCCCGTAGATTTTTAGATAATCGTTGTTTTTTTAAAAGTGTTCAATTCGAAACTTAAAATGGGTGTGTTCCACTTCCAGACTAAGCATGAAGTAAAATTTCGAGTTTAGAAAAGCCTGAAAATTTGGTTTGGTCGCGTAGCGCGAAGCGCGGAGCGACCAAACCAAATTTTCAGACTTTTCTACACTCGAAATTTTACTTCATGCGCCACGCGTATAAGACACTGATTCCAAGCGAAGTTTACTCGTTCACAATATTTTAGTGCTTTCAGTGTTTAATACGCGTAGCGCATGAAGTAAAATTTCGAGTTTAGAAAAGCCTGAAAATTTGGTTTGGTCGCTCCGCGCTTCGCGCTACGCGACCAAACCAAATTTTCAGGCTTTTCTAAACTCGAAATTTTACTTCATGCTTAGCCTGGGAGTGGAAAACACTCGCTTAAAACTTCAAATTAAGTTCTTTTAATAAACCGAGCGTCGAAAAATGTACAACGTATGCATATGGATACTAAAAAGAAAAATGCTCGTTATGAAAATGTTCGGTGTTACATAAAACTCTCTGTATATTATTATATTGTATGTTGAATAAAAATAACCTTTAGAGTGCCATGGAAAATATTATAGGTTGGCAACTCTGAAATTATATGTTATAATTATTATGTCTGACGTTTTGTATGTCACTTCCTAAAGCGTGTAGCCAACTAACATTTAAAAAAAGATTAAATCATGAGTCTTTTTTATTGAACATACGATTACTGGACGATCCTAGAAGCCAAGAAATATTGCATAAAATTTGATTTTGAAAAAATGTATTTTAAAGTAGAGAAAAGATGTTGATTTATTGTAGAATAAATTGTCCGAATTCGCGAAGACGAACGTCAGCACCAAACATATTAATTTTTACAGGTGGACAGAAAAAGGACAGACATACATTCGAATTTTTATTTTTTATTACTTTCCCCCGTATGTAATACAAAGCGAAAGTATTGTTTTCGTGGAAATTTTCGAATCAAAAATTTTAGCGGAAATATTCGTTTTGAGGTCCCCTGAGTCGAATAAGACCATTTTTGAAAAATGTCTGTCTGTCTGTCTGTGTGAGTGTTTGTGTGCGCTATACCGCAAAAACCGCTAAAGATATCGAGATGAAACTTGAAACTTAAGCTTTTTGTTACAATCGGAAGAACTGAAAAGGTTTTGGTGAAAATCGGAAAACCGGAAGTGGTACTTTACTCTTAGCGTTTTTCAGTTTTTTCAGATTTTTTCAATAAATGTTCATCAAACAAAAAATTCTTTCAAATAAAAGTTGTAGATAATAACAAAATGAAGATGTATTGTTCACTTACTTTTTGTCATAGCACTCTTAGTTTTTGAGATATTTCAAAAGTTGTGTGTTTTATCTAGTTATTGGTGTGTGACAGTGTATGTGTCGATACAATTGAAAACTGTTTCAAATAAATTGTAAGGAAATGAAAAACTAAAGATTTTTTGTAGATTCACTTTTTGTCATAGCACTCTTAGTTTTTGATATATTTAATAAATAGTGTTTTTTATCTAGTCATTGGTTTGTGTCAGTATGTGTTGATCCAATTGAAAAATGTTTCAAATAAAAGTTGTAGTTATCAAAAAGTTGAAGACATTTTGAAAATAATAATGCTACAAATATTTTAAAAGTGATTTAATTCGCAATTTACGGGGGAAAGTATTATGATGGACACATCACCATTTTTAGATCTTGATTTTTTTTTCAACAATAAATTCTTTATTTACTATAATATAAAATACATTTCCATATACATTTTAATATTAATGTAAATTAAATATCTGGTGATGATTTTCATCCCTTCGTCCTCGCCTCGGCATTTGTGGGCTTTGGCTCCCATCTCGGGCTAACGGATTTGATTAATGTTGTACATAAACTTTTGACATTGATAGTTTGAACATTTGGTTTGTTTATGTTTTAAAATAAAAAAGCAAGTAAAGTTACGATTTTTACAATGAGCGTGAAAGGTAAAAGATTGCGATCCCAGTCCCAGAAGTTTGTAGCAAATTTATTCGATTATTCTGAAAGAGAGAAAAAAATGGAGAAGCTTTAACCTCATTAAATTGTGTACCGAAGTTAACTTATTATGACATTAAACTTTATTTAAAATATTACTTATCCCTCGATCCCCTACAAAACAGAATTATTGCAATTAGTTAAAAGAAACCACAAAAACGTTACGAACGTTAAAATTTAACTATAATAATAATAATAATAATAATAATAATTCTTTATTAACGAAGAAGCCATTTACAATGTAGAGCCAAAAACATATAACTAAAATGTAAGACACAAAACATGAATCACAAATCTATAATCTTAGAAATACACGAAAGGAGTCAACATCTTTAAAATCAGTCTTAAAAATTTATAAAAAGCATCTACATTTTGACTAATTACAAGAATGTTTGAAATATTCTGAATTTTTAATAATTAACAATATCTTTAAATTTCAGGAAAACCATCACGATTTTTTTAAATTAACGGATATTCAGGAAAACCGTCAGAATTTCGATAATCAAAAGAAATGACAATAAATTAGATATTCACGAAAATTAGTCGACATTTTGAAAATTAACTAATACCTTAGAAAATTACGAAAAACCTCAACACTATTTAAAATTCAGGAAAATTGTTAGAATTTTACAAATCAACGGAAATATTGGAATTTCATGAAAAACTTCAACATTATTAAAATTAACGAATATTGCTATTAGAGTTTAAAAATCAATGAAAATCCTGAAATGTTAGTAGAAGCGTTAATATTATTAGATTAAACAAAAATTTAGAAAATTCATTAAAACTGCCAAGTTTTAAAAAATTAACGAAACTCTCGAAAACTGTCGAGTTTTTATAAATTAAGAAAAAATTGTTGATAATGTTTAAATTGTTGAAAATGTCAATAAATGAGAATTATGACAAAGTGTGAAAAACACCTCTTTTAAGCAGGCGGGTGAAAATGAGCGGAATCAAGAAAAAAACATAACACAATTTTTAACAATTTTTTTACTTTTTATTACCGTAAAAATTATTTTTTCACTGATTTCCAGTAAAAAGATATGACGATTCCGCTAGCTTGAATTCAAGTCAGCGGATGATTCCTAAATAATTGATTTAATCTAAGCAAATAAGCTATAGAAACAATCACTGAATTAATTACTACCTATTACCATAAAAACAAATTCAAAAAATTTAAAATTGAATCGTTTTACCCCGATTTTGCTAGTTGGCTAACAGTGCAAGTATATACAATATATGAATAGTCATATACAATATATGAATGATAGTAAATAAATCAGCAATCATTCGTATGCATATATTTGCACTTTTAATACATTTTCATAGATTCCGCTAGTTTGAAATATCAAGCCAGCGGAATCCGACAAAAATGGCTTGTAACTCAAAACTTTTTGTCTGAGGGCTTGATAGGATTTAATTACTACCAGTTGCGTGTAGTATTTTCCAATTCGCAAAATAAAATGTTGCAAATTTTCAAAGTTTCTGCTCTTAGTACTGAAAGTTTACATTCAGATTCAACATTGAATCATTTTGCAAACCCTACATTGTAGCTTCAAAAAACTATTAAGAACCATTAGTAAATAAATTTTATCTTGTATTAGGACTAATAATTTTCACATTCACATCTTTGTTAGCTGATTCCGTTGGCATGATATCTTACGCCGGCGGAATCAAAGATAAAACCAAAAAATACAGCAAATATATGGTAACAAATGATTGTAGAATTATTTACTCTCATTTGATTAAACTTTGACATCAAAAATGAATTACGATTGTTGCTCAGCTCTCAATCTGTTGAAATCGCCAGTTAACGAAATCTACGATAAACAACAAAAGTGTGCAAATATATGCAAACGGTTAATCGCAGAATTAGTGTGAATGATGGTAAATAATTCTGCAATAATTCGTTTGCATATATTTGCACTTTTTTTTTGTTTTTCGTAGATTCCGCTAGCTTGAAATATCAAGTCAGCGGAATCCGATAAAAATGGCTTAAAACTCAAAACGTTTAGTCTGAAGGCACGATAGGATTTAATTACTACCAGTTGCGTGTAGTATTTTCCAATTGGCACAATAAAATTTAGCAAATTTTCAATATTTCTGCTCTCAGTACTGAAAGATTAAATTCAGATTCAACATGAAATCATTTTGTAAACCCTACATTGTAGATTCACAGAACTATTAAGAATGATTAGTAAATAAATGCTATCATGCATGGAGACCAATCATTTTCAAACTTACAGCTTTTTTAGCTGATTCTGCCGGCTTGACATCTCACGCTGGCGGAATCAAAGAAATCATCAAATAATAGTGCAAATATATGATAATAAATGATTGTAGAATTATTTAGTACCTTTTGATTAAAATTTGATGTATTAACATATAAAATGAATAAAGATTGTTGCTCAGCTCTCTTGAAATCGCCAGTTACCGAAATTAACGATAAACAACAAAATACTGCAAATATATGCAAACGGTTAATCGCAGAATTAGTGTAAATGATAGTAAATAATTCTGCAATAATTCGTTTGCATATATTTGCACTTTTAGTGGAAGCGTGATAAAATGTAAAAATAAAATTTTAAAGGTACTAGAATTCTAAAAAAAGTATAAAGAATTTTCAACAATTAGAGGTATCTCGTGAATAAATAAATAAATAAATTAAAAAAATAATAAATAAATAAATTAGTACAAATGGCACCCTATTGATGATTTTCTTACTTATAGTGGTATGAATTAATATTTTATTTTTTGTTTTGTTTTGTAGTTATTATATTAATGTGTAAAACTATATTTATTTTATGTGTAATACATATATTAGACAAGTGTGAAACTGTGCGTCCAAAACCAAATTCTTCGGGTTTTTCTCAGCTTGAAATTTTACTTCATGCTTAATCTGCGAGTGGAAGACACTCGTTCAACAATTATCAAGCACTTATTTTGCCTTTTGAAATTTAATACAAAATTTTAAAAAAATTCAATGACTAAGTCGTAAAATTATAAATATTAAGACAAATGAATTTTTATAAAAATCGGTAAAAATCTTAAAAAGCATCTCGAATTTGGAAATCTTGGAAATTCGCGGATTTTTTTTTTATAAATTAGGATAAAATATGACACATCGACTGTTGAAACTGTTAAAATTGTTGATACTGGTAAAATTTTTGCAAAAGTCAAAAAAAGAGGATTATGAAAAAGTGTGAAACACTCAATATTGTCAAAAATGTCAAAACTGTTGGAAATGTCGAAACATGATTAAATGTAAAAAAATGTTTAAAAGTACTAGCATTCTAAAAAAGTATACAGAATTCTCAACAATTGTGATTAATTTTTATTAAATGGGCAGTATATTTTTAACTTCATTATAAATCAGTGTTTTTATACGCGTGGCGCATGAAGTGAAATTTCAAGTTGAGAAAAGCCCCAAGAATTTGGATTTGTACGCGCAGCGTCCAAATCCAAATTCTTTAGGCTCTTCTCAACTCGAAATTTTACTTCATGCTTAATCAAGAACTTATTTTGCGTTTTTTTAATTTTATACAAAATAAACAAAAATGCAACATTGAGTAAAGCCGTAAAATTATGAATATTAAGAAAATAAATGAAATTTAAACAAAATTAAAAATAAAAGAACCTGCTTTGTTCATCGTTAAAAATCTTAAAAAGCACCGGAAATCTTAAAAATTCGCGGAAAATAAAAATAAACGTAAATAATAAGGATTTTTAAAATTTACAAAAGTTTGGGAAGTTCATAAAAACTGTCAGAAGTTAACGAAAGCATCGATATTTTAAAAATTAACAGAAAGTTTTGAAATTTACAAAAAAACCGTCATAATTATTAAATTAAAATTAACGAAAAACTTGAAAATTCACAAGAGCACTTCATATTTTAAAAATGAACGGAAATCTTGTTAATTTATGGAACACGCCAAGATTTTGATAATTAATGAAAATCTTGAAAAAAAGCACGATTTTTTTTTAAAATTAACTTAAAACTTTGAATTTCACGAAAATCCTGAATATTTTTTATATTTATCGGAAATTCAAAAAGTTTTAATGCAAATCTTTGTAAAAGAACATTTGTAAAATATTATAGTAACAATAATAATAATCTTTATTCCCAACAGAATTACATCTTACGAGGAAATACATAAACAATTACATTTAAGAAATTACTATAACAAATAAAAATAAAAAAAAATATATATATACAGGTTGTCCCCGAATGGTCTGTACAACGCTCTACCACATATTCTCTGAAACAAAATAAGACGATTTAACTAAACTTATCTTTATCCAAAAGTGGTTCCTAAGCCATCTACGAGGCCTCAAAGATATTATTTTTTTTCATTATTTTTGAAATATTTTTATTTTGGACTTAGGTAAGAAAACCTAATTTGGCACATTTAATTACATTGATACCATGCACTTTTTGCGATATGTTTCTTTATCCTACGTTTAAAGTAAGTGGTCAAACTAGGACCATCGACTTCTTAAGATACCTAAATATTTTTATTCAACAGGTCAAATCATAAGGAATACTTTTTTTCTGCAAGATCATTCAATTTTACGTATTTTGTGTCTCTTATAAAATTTTGCTATTTTCCCCACAAAAAAATATTTTTATTTGTCAAAAAAAAGTAATAAAATTATGAACAATATTTTGCTTCTCAAAACAATTAACAAAGTAGAAATAAAGATAGGTACCTAACAATAAACACAAATTTATTAGTTTCACAAGAAATGTTCAAATAGCAAAATTTTATAAGAGACACAAAATACGTAAAATTGAATGATCTTGCAGAATAAAAGTATTGCTTATGATTTGACCTGTTGAATAAAAATATTTAGGTATCTTAAGAAGTCGATGGTCCTAGTTTGACCACTTACTTTAAACGCAGGATAAAGAAACATTTCGCAGAAAGTACATGGTATCAATGTAATTAAATATGCCAAATTAGGTTTTCTTACCCAAGTCCAAAATAAAAATATTTGAAAAATAATGAAAAAGAATAATATCTTTGAGGCCTCGTAGATGGCTTAGGAACCACTTTTGGATAGAGATAAGTTTAGTTAAATCGTCTTATTTTGTTTCAGAGAATATGTGGTAGAGCGTTGTACAGACCATTCGGGGTCACCCTGTATATATATTACAAAGCGATGAAACGAAAACAATGAGACTAACATAATGTTCCGGTGAAGTGTATTATTTTAAAACATAGCTGAAACCGGAGTCCCAACATACAACTTTTAAATAGCCTAACCCCTCTCTTAATGCAAATATACTTTTTGTCGTAGCTATTTAAGTTTTATGGTTATCTTAAAAATGGTAAATTTTGTATTTATTTTTTTAAATTTTATTGCTTTATCTCAGTAAGCATTAATAATAAGTAATTAAAATAATCAATTTAATAATCCTATATTATTTTAATTTACAGTCGGTACCTGTGTTGGCAACAGCAGATTTTTAACTTGTAAAGACGATCATGATGATAACATTAACAGAGGTATTTGAGTAATGAATAAATCTGGTTTTTACTTGAAAAACAATATTCTATGACTGGAGGATAAATTACAGCGACTTATATTCGATTGACTTTCTAATATATTTTTTTAAATATAGTGCCTCCACAAATGACTGTTAAAGATTAATTAATACTCCTAAATTATAGAAATATGCCAAGATTGCCTATTTATAAATTGCAAAGTTACATTATATTATTGTATTGTAAAATTATTATCCAGTAATTGTAATTCAAAAATTAAGATATTTTTATAGAAAGGAAATTGTTCTTTTACTGACTATGAGTTATAAAGTCGCTTCCTTTGGACTTCTATACATTTTATTTATTTATTCATATATTTATTATTTTAGAATTTTTACATGTTTGTAAAACTGTCTCTTTACTACATCGTAACTGTCATTTTTAAATTGTTTAGCTATTAAGTTGACGAACACACTCGAACATCATATTTTGTTATTTTTACCATTGTAAACATGTATATTCTAAATGTGGCCGAAATGTAATACAATGATTTGATTTGCTTGATTTGATTTGATTTAAGTGTATATATCCCGATATAGACGCTGTAAATTCGCAGACATTTATTGTTTTTGAAAAACTTTTGATTCGTAGCGTAAACGATTGTTTTCACTCCTTGATTAAACATATGGTAAAATTTAGAGTTTATAATAGACCAAACATTTGGTTTGATTGCGTTGCCAAATATTCAGGCTGTTCTAAACTGGAAATTTGACTTTATGTTAAATCAAGGAGTTTAAAGCTTCAAATTGAATGTTTTTCAACAACAACGGAGTCTAGATATGTAAACTTAAAATAAAAATACTTTGTATAATAAAAAAGTTGAACATATCAAGCTTGTACTTTTATTTGTATCATATAAAACATATTTCGCTAAGTGATCAATGTGAACTATATAAAATTTAATTCTGTGTTGTAATTTCAGTAATTTATATTTTATTCATATAATTTCTACTTATAATGTAGATTTAATTCGTAAAAATATTTATTGTGTTGTTACAGTCTTAAAACCAGGTATTTTTTTTTAAAGTATACATACATTAACCTCTTTAAAAAAAACAACGAATGTCGTAAAATTTACAGCGTAAGCAGTAAATTTTAAGACATTCATTGTTTTTAAAAAGAGCTCAATTTGAATTATTAAACGAGTGTTTTCCACTCCCGGACTAAGCATGAAGTAAAATTTCGAGTTTAGAAAAGCCTGAAAATTTGGTTTGGTCGCGTAGCGCGAAGCGCGGAGCGACCAAACCAAATTTTCAGGCTTTTCTAAACTCGAAATTTTACTTCATGCGCCACGCGTACAAAACATTGATTTTATGTGAAGTTTAGAATGTAGGTCTTTAGCGTACTGCTTTACTAGTATATTTCGAACTTCACTTGAAAGTAGTGTATTATACGCGTGGCGCATGAAGTAAAATTTCGAGTTTAGAAAAGCCTGAAAATTTGGTTTGGTCGCT
Organism: Philonthus cognatus; assembly: GCA_932526585.2. Classification (NCBI taxonomy): domain Eukaryota; kingdom Metazoa; phylum Arthropoda; class Insecta; order Coleoptera; family Staphylinidae; genus Philonthus; species Philonthus cognatus. The sequence goes on from OW052244.1 coordinate 100,324,001, forward strand.
CCGCGCTTCGCGCTACGCGACCAAACCAAATTTTCAGGCTTTTCTAAACTCGAAATTTTACTTCATGCTTAGTCTGGGAGTGGAAAGCACTCGTTTAGAGTTTCAAATTAAATGCTTTTAAAAAAACAACGAATCTCATAAAATTTACAGCGTATGCATATGTATACATTAAAGAAACATTGAATCTTTAAACGAGTTTAGAATGTACATCTTAGCATACTGTTTTACTAGTATTTTCGAACTTCGCTTGAAATCAGTGTTTTATACGCGTGGCGCATGAAGTAAAATTTCGAGTTTAGAAAAGCCTGAAAATTTGGTTTGGTCGCTCCGCGCTTCGCGCTACGCGACTAAACCAAATTTTCAGGCTTTTCTAAACTCGAAATTTTACTTCATGCTTAGTCTGGGAGTGGAAGACAATCGTTTAAAAATTCAAATTGAGCTCTTTTTACAGCGTATGCATATGTGGACTTCAAAGAAAAATTCCCAGTATAATTTATTACATTAACAGTTAAACCACAATCGTAATAAATCCAACGAACAAAACAGAACACGACATATTTTGATATAAAATACATCTCCACTATCCATACAAGAGATTTCCACTAATGATAAACACGTCTAATCTAAAATATTTATGGGAAAAACGTTCTAATTAAACATATTTGTTAGTGAGTCGGGTTTAAGAAATAACCAGTTCCCAAATCTACTACAAAACATCTTCCGTCTTTTATTGTTATTATAATGAAGCAATTATCAGTTGAATAAAATACTTGGATGTTAATAGACGGGCTAAGGTCGGTCGATTGCTCCAAAAAAATTGAATTGAATGAGAATGGAAAATTAATTACAAGAACAAGCGTACTTCATGATAAGAAATTAAATTAATCAAAACGTTGGTTGAGTCGAGGAAGTTTATTCTTTTCTGAACAAAAGTGATTAACATTTGAAAAGATTATGTGAAAAGTCTTTGAGAATATACAAGTTTTGAACGGTTTATATAGAATGAATTATATTTTGACATACTTACATATTTCAACATGTCAATTAAAATATTTTTGATTATATTATACCAGGGGTGTTCAACCTTTTGTAGTACGCGAGCTACTTTGTCATACCAAGTTATTTGACGATCGACAGGTTATAGATAGAAATATGTTTTTTTTTTTGAGTTACGTAGAGATATCAAATAACCTGTAATGAAAACACTAATACTTTCTTCACCATTTTTTTTATTTTTGCTAGATGTACTATGTACTCATTATCGATAGCTTACTCAGTAAGTTATTGATAATGAGCATAGCTGGGACGAATCCTCGTAAAAAGGATTCGAATCACGAATCCGAATCACCTAATATGTTTCGAATCACGAATACTCGAATAATGGATTCGTTAGAGATAAATATGATATGAATCAAAGATTCAAATCCTGTTTTTTCGAATCACGAATACAAATCCTTTGAGAATAAATTTGGTTTTATTATTTTTTTGAAACCATTAATATATAAATATCGTTACTAGTTGTTTTAAAAAAATATATTTAAAACCTAATTAATTATTATTAACACTGAACATCGTTGATAACAGACGATCTGATTCCGTGTTACTCTCATTAAAGATGTATTTGTGTGTTTCTGAACTTCACTTCAAATCGTGTTTTGTACTCGTGGCGCATGAAGTAAAATTTCGAGTTTAGAAAAGCCCGAAAATTTGTCTCGGGTCGCTGCGCGACCCTCGACAAATTTTCACAGGGCTTTTCTAAACTCGAAATTTTACTTCATGCTTAGCCTAGGAGTGGAAAACAGTAATTTAAAGCTTGAAATTGAACTTAAAAAAAACAAGTAATATCTAAAGATTTACAGAAAATAGGCTGAATTTGGAATACGTATACTTAAAAGAAAGAAATGTAGACAAAAATTAATTCTGGAAAAACACTCGTTAATTAATATTACACAATTGACGTTTGTTAAACAATGGCGGCGACAAAGAAAAAACATGTATTTTTAATCTTCTAGTAGAAATGCGTTTTATGTTAAAAAAAGTAAACTATCCATCTTTTAGCTAGTAGTATAGGTTCTTTCTGCTAGCAGTAATTGTCCTTTTAGTAGTAGATGAAACAACTACTATTTTGTTCCTTCTACTATTACTAGGACTCTCTGCAACTAGTTGTAGTACAATCTCCGTCTGCTGGTGGCAAGACACGATAAGCCAGAACCATCTGAACTAGATGCTCTGTCAATAGCAGTAGTTCTTTCTGCTAGTAGAAATAGTGTTTTTTGCTATAAAAAAACGACTGGTAGGTCTTTCTGCTACTAGTAGTAGTACAGGCTCCATCTGCCGGTGGCAAGATTTGAAGCTAGAAGCTTCTGAACCAGAAGCCCTATCTGCCAATAGCGGTAGTTGTTTCTGCTAGTAGAAATAGCGTGTTCTGTTAAAAAGTAAACGTTTCCATCTGTAGTAGTAGTTATTTCAGCTAGTAGTACAATTTCTTTGACTAGCACAAAGAAATTGTACTACTAGCTGAAATAAATAGCGTTCGTTCTTTCAGTAGTAGAAAGAACAACTACTATTTTGTTCCTCCTACTACGAGTAGGTCTATCTGCTACTAGTACGGACGAAACCTGTACTACAGGTTCCGTCTGCTGATGGCAAGACATATGAAGCTAGAACCATCTGAACTAGAAGCTCCGTTAATAGCGGTAGTTTTTTCTGCTGATTCTTTTAGCTAGAAGCAGTTGAACACTCAAGACAGTAGCCGAAGGGGGGGGAGGGGGGGCTGAAACACCTCCTGAAATTTTCAAAATAATGAATTTTTGTATGTAAGAGCGGGACAGTAAGAGCAAAAACAATATTTTTCCTAAGCCCCACCACGAATTTTTTATAATCCCCTCTGATTTTTTTTCTGGCTGCGGCCTTGGTCGTTCTTTCAGCTTAATAGTAGTTTTATATTCTACTACCACTAGTTTTTTCTGCTACTAGTAGTAGTAGTAGTACAGGGTCCGTCTACGGAACTAGAAGCTCTGTCTGCTAATAGCGGCAGCTCTTTCTGCTAGTAGAAAAATCGTTTTTATCTAAAAAAAGGTTAACGTTACAGTTTGTAGTATTGGTTCTTTCGGCTAATAGTACTTAGTAGTACTAGTACAGGCCTCGTCTGCTGGTAGCAAGATATCTGAAGCTACAACCATCTGAGCTAGATCAGCCTGGTTATAGTGCTAGTTGTTTCTGCTAGTAGAAATAATGTTTTCCGCAAAACAGCCTATTTTCTGTAAATCTTTAGATATTCCTTGTTTTTTTTTTTTTAGTTCAATTCGAAGCTTTAAACGAGTGTTTACCACTCCCAGACTAAGCATGAAATAAAATTTCGAGTTTAGAAAAGCCCCGTGAAAATTTGTCGAGGGTCGCGCAGCGACCCGAGACAAATTTTCTGGGCTTTTCTAAACTCGAAATTTTACTTCATGCGCCACGCGTATAAAACACTGATTTAATGAAAAATTTAAAAACACACAAAAGACATTTTTCATGTTAATCCTCACAATTAATTCGAATTATTTTTGACGATTTAAATCCTTTTGGAAGTATCCGAATCCTTTTATAGATATTCGAATCCTTCCATAAGGATTCGAATCACCCGCATTTGGATTCGAATACGAATCCCCTTAAAAATACTTAACGAATACGGATCACGAATCCAGTTGAACTAAAGTATTCGAATGCCTCTTTTGAATCCTCTTAAATGATTCGAATCCTGAATGATTCGAATCCTGCCCAGCTCTGATAATGAGTACACAGTACTCGAAATGTAGATCTAGCAAAAATAAATATTATTGTAAAGAAAGTGTAAGTGTTTTCATTCCAAGTTAGGTTATAGATAATAAAAACAAATAAAAAAGTATATAAACAAATTTTTCTTGTAACTATATACCTTATAATTTATTGTAAATTATTCGAATGTTGATAGCGTGAGATTTGGTTAAAATTTGTTAAACATAAGCAGTATATTTCCAAATTCCCAATATAGTCAGTGTTTTATACGCGTGGCGCATGAAGTAAAATTTCGAGTTTAGAAAAGCCCCGTGAAAATTTGTCTCGGGTCGCTGCGCGACCCTCGACAAATTTTCTACGCGGGGCTTTTCTAAACTCGAAATTTTACTTCATGCTTCGTCTGGGAGTGGAAACACTCGTTCAAAACTTTAAATTAAACACTGTTCAGAAACGATGAATGCCTAAAGAAATTCAATCGTGAAATGAATACGAATAGTTCTTAGATTTTGAAGTAATCTTGTTTAGGAAATTATAAGAAAATTGTAAATTAATAAACCAACGTTAAAAGCTTCAATTTTGCTTAGAAAATACACGCTATAAGATTCTAAAAGTGGGGTTAGGAATGCGGTTTTCAAGTTGATTCTATCTATACCGACTTCTCCAAGGCGTTTGACTCTGTTGATCATACGTTATTACTCAACAAGCTTCATTATGTTGGCATTACTGATATTCTTTTACGTTGGATAGAGTCCTACTTAACAGATAGGTTGCAAGTGATTAAAATTGGGCGAATAACATCAAGACCCCTAAAGGTTACTTCTGGTGTTCCTCAGGGATCACACCTGGGTCCCTTGTTCTTTAATATATTTATAAACGACGCTACAAGATGTTTTCAAAATGCCAAATGTTTACTTTTCGCTGATGATATGAAAATTTATATGCGTATTGAATCAACTCTTGATGCAACGAACCTGCAAAAGGAACTTGATCACTTTTATAGTTGGTGTAACGATAACAGATTAACGCTAAACATCAAAAAGTGTAATATCATTACTTTTTCACGAAGTACAAGGTCGGTCATTACAAATTATGTTTTCAACGATGTAGCAATAAATCGTGTTGATAGAATAAGGGATTTAGGTGTCACTGTGGATTCAAGGTGGTCATTTGCACACCATATTTCAAATATTGTCACGAAAGCCTATCAGATGCTGGGTTTTGTAAAGCGTAACAGTAAGAACTTTACAAATAGTAGAACGCTGGTAACACTATATAATTCTGCATACACTGAATGCGACATTAATAAAATTGAGCAAGTTCAAAAGAAATTTATAAGGTACCTTGCCTATAAATTTAGTACCGATCAGCCCTACTTGGATCTTTTGACGACTTTTGGCCTTCGCAGCCTTAAACAAAGGCGTGTAGAAGCGGACATTAAGTTAGTATTCAAACTACTTAATGGATATTTGGATTGCCCTGATCTGTTGAAATTGGTTGGTATACGGGTTCCACCGCGCTCTCTTTGGTCTGACATAACATTCCATATTGGCTACAGGCGCACGGATTATGCGAAATATTCCGCTTCTGTTCGCGTTTTGCGTCACGCAAATATTTAAAATTTTGACTTATTTAATGGGTCTTTTCGTTTATTAAAGCGCCTCTTAAAAGATTTGTAACTTTTCTTGCTTAGTTTTAAGTTTAGTGTTTGTACATATTTGTTTTTTTTTGTATATTGTATTTTAATGTAAATGGCAAGCCGTTGAAATAAATAAATAAATCTCAACTAGTTTTTCTGAAAAATAGTGTCAAAGTTGAGATTTAGTGAAAACAGCGTTAGATTATAAGGTAATAACCAATGTACACATAATTTTAGGCACTTAGTTTGATAATGACTAGCTTGTAGTCGAAACTATAGTCACTGAAAAGAAAAATTAAAAGTGGTAAAACAAAGTTAAGTGTTTTAATTAAATTGTTTTGAAGATGTACCACAAAATGAACGCCAACCAAATTAAAGATTTAATCTTGTTTAAACAAATTTTAAAACAAGCAGGAAATATTTTGATTTGATTAAATCGTCAGCGCGGGCCATTTGCGGTCGCACCGTTCGGAACGCCCTCCGACCAGCTCTGTCGTCGAACATGTAATGCAAAAACTGTTAATACAGTGAAAAAATGAATAATTGACCCGTATTAAAGCAGTCATATTGTTTTTAAACAGGTCTAGATTGTTGGCAACTTCCCATTGTTTACATTTAAACTGCGTTTCGTTGAATGCTTTTATTTTCAATTATACCTAATCTTTTGATAAAGGCGTTGGGAAAAAAAAACAATAACATTTTCCACGATGTTCGTTAGCGGAGGTAAGCATTTCTCCGCTAGTTCAGTTTTTTATGCGAGATAAAATGTGTATACAAATAAATAATAAACGTGTTCAGTTCGTTGGTAATTGCGGATGTAATTACTGGTTGCACATTTCCTGGATGTGTAACCATGTGTTTATCGGGTTTCTTGCAAAATTTCCCAGTGTTGTAAATTCGGGATTAATTCGTAACTTGCGAAGCTAACAAAATTGTTGGTGGATTTAAATTATTTCTTGTTTGACAGATTAATTCTAGGTTTAGGTCCATTTGCACCCCGACCATTTAACTTTAATCATCCACTAATCATTGATTAAACCTTTGATTAAGTCAAATTTCTAGGAAATAAAAATGTTATAAATTTGTAAGATATCCTAAACATGATATTCTTGTTGGAGTTTCGTAAAGTGTTAGTAATAGATATGTAAGTAGTTGAATTCCTTAAACTTTACTGTTTTATTTTAATTCTAAATGTACATTTCCGATGTGTTCTTTTTTAATAGTTTAACGTTAAAGGCACGATGTGCCTTTTTTCAATAGTTTAACGTTAAACTATTGAAAAAGATCACTTCTTGCCTGAAATGTACATTTAGAATTTTTTTTTATTATTTTGGGGTTTGGCTTTTGCCTGGCCTTAGTTACGAGACTATTAGCCATCATCAATTTTTATTGTTTGTATACATTTGTTAATTTGAACTTATTACTAATTACATATAACTATATATTTGGACGTCACAACACATTCACACACACCCATGGACTCCGGGACGAATATTTTTCGTTCGAATAATTACTCGCCCCCGCTGGGAATCGAACCCAGATCACCGCCGTGAACGATTGGCGAAACCAGCGGCTCAACCGCTCGGCGGGCCCACATTTAGAATTAAAATAAAACAGTGAAGATTAAGGAATTCAACTACTTATATATCTATCTTAAACATGTCTCTTTCATTAATATGCAATTGTGTAAACAATTTGTAAATACAATTGTTGTGTTTTTAAACATTACTAATCACTGATTAGGTTAATCGACTTGAGTGCAAACGGGCATTAGTATTTTTTTTTGTAAAGTACTCTTTATTATTGGGCCAATTTACGTTTTTCTTTCGTGATTTTGTAGCAAGTATATTAGGTTGATTGAGAAATGGAGGCGTGCTACGCAAGAAAAGTTTAGAATCATCAATAATGTACGCTTTGTGCGCCCAAATTGACACCCTGTAGTTTGCGCCAGTTAGTGATGATGGCTTGATCGAGGTCGACATTTAATCAATCGCCTCCCAAAACCCGCCCTTTCAGTTGTAATTCAACCATATGATGACATGAGTTTACATTTCTCTCCGATACCCTTGAACGTTAGCCTTTAACAGTCCAATATAGAAAAGCTGTTTATAATAACACAATCCGACACCAAAATTCTGATTTCAAATCTGAAAACAAAAATGAATAAATCTCGAAACGCGTCTATAGATGGCATTAGTTTTAATCCAAATCCTTTCACTTCTAATTTTTTGTTATCTCTCCTTTCATTTTAAACTTGTATTTGTTAGTTGGTTTGAAGAGAATTTGACCTAAACGTTACATATACTTTAATAGAGCGTTGTAACAAATCAAATTAAATAAGATTTTAAGTATTTCATTGTATAATTTAATATCCGGAGGTGTATTTGCACGGGAAGTAGTTGTTTCAATGGATATTTAGCGTCTTAAGTTGTTTTATTAATTAAGACATTGTTTGCATTTTCACGAATAACATTTTCGTAATTTTATATATTATAGAAAAATGAATAATTTGTGTGAAAGAAATAATATAGGGTGTTAATGTAGTTGTATGAGTTACGTGAAGGTGTTAAGTCACTTAATTAAATTTTACTTCATGCGCCACGCGTATAAAACACTGAAAAATTGTGAAGTTAGAAATATACTGACATTTTCTTTTTTTTAAATGAGTAATAATCGAAATTTTTAAATAAGAAAATATTTACATTTTTCTTCACACATTTTCAAGTCAAGTCGACCATTATAATATATCAAATTAACTTATGTAGTAATTTAATTAACAAAAAATTAATAAGGTTGTGTATATGCATCAATGGCGCTTAGCGGGTTAATAATGCCGAGATACGTTTCAGACATTCAATTACACGCACAGCATAAATAAATAACAATTTATCAGTACTGAAATTTAAACTTATATAAATTGCCTAGACAGTATCATTATGTTTTTCTTTTCATTAATTTCTTATGCTTCTAATTTTGTTCTTGTTTTATTTATAAAGACTCTTCAATATCAGAATCAGGCCGTTAATTCATTCATGAACCCGCGAACAATGGCGTCGACTTCATTTCCGCTTTTGCACCCTAGGGACGTACTCACAGCCATTCAGACCCGAGTGGTTATTTCTCGAATAATTTAAATATAGGTCGGTCCATTCAGATCCGGATTGAAAGGAAATGCACTTTTCCAGCGCGAGAATCGGAAGACCTCATTTCCATTGCAAATCATCCTCTTCACAACAAAATTGAAATATTTAAAAAAAAATGTATGGATTACAAGTAGAGCCCTGCACGGGTTCAGTTTTATCATTCCTAACGTCTACACCACAAAGCGTTTAACTTGAAACTTCAAAAAGTTTTTCCAATGCTTGATTAAGCTTGCAGTATTATTTTTAGGCTGCTCTAAACTTCCAATTTTATTTCACAAAACTCTGAAATATTTCTTGAATAACTTTCTCATATATCACTTGGTGAAACATTCTGAAATATACTCAATGACATTAGAAGCGTAACACCCAGAAGGAGTTATTATTTTAACTTGATTTTTTGCCAGTATGGTAGTCTTCCATCAAGAATATAATGATTACATTTTCAAGAAATTTTATTTAAAAACAATCTAAAAAATTAATAATGTGTTTGGCGACCCCTTTGCTGTATACACTCCTGTAGACGTCTGGGCATCGACAAAATGAGATGGTCGGTGTCTTCTTGAGGCATCTCGTTCCAAGCAACTTGAATTTCATCGATCAACTGTGCTAGAGTCTGTGGAGGATGGTGCAAACAGAATATTCTTCTTCCCATGATATCCCACACATGTGGGGCGGCCACGCCAAAACATTAACACCAGCTTCATTAAGAAAGTTCATAGTTCGACGAGCAATATGGGGACGTGCGTTATCTTGTTAAAAAAGTACGTCTGGGCGGCCATCTAAATAAGGCAACAAAGTCGGTCGTATGACGTCTTCAACATAACGCGCAGCTGTCATACTGCCTCGAATGAATACAAGAGGTGATCGACTACCATAAGCAATAGCCCCCCAAACCATTACTCCAGCAGTCCTGTGTACATGCCTCTCAATAGCAAACCTAAGATCAGGTCGTTCTCCACGGTAGCGTCGTACCCTTCTACGGCCATCATGCGTGCCTAGACAAAATCGTGATTCATCGCTGAATACGACATCGTGCCATTCTGTCTCCCAATGCTGCCGTTCTCTGCACCAGTCCAACCTTTGGCGACAGTGTCTCGCTGTTAAAGGAAGCACTAATCTTAGACGGTACGAAAGAAGCCCAAAGGATTGAATGCGGCGATATAAGGTTCGCATACTAACGGGCCTACCTTTTTCTCCAATCCATTGATCACCGATTTGACGCGTAGTAGCGAAACGGTCTCGCAGGGCTATTTGTCTTAAGCGCCGATCTTGACGTTCTGTGGTACGCCTTGGTTGACCAATTGATCTTCTTCTTGCTCCTCTACCTTCTTCTGTCCATACCTGATACACACGTATTACAGTTGCTGCAGTGGAATCAATACGGCGGGCAATTTCGCGATAGGACATACCGACATCTCGATAAGCAACAACTCGACCCCGGTCAAAATCGCTCAAATGGTGATATTGTGGACGTCTTCGGACTCGAGGCATTTTATTTAAGCTTAACATACTGAACGGAAACACGAACACTAAAAACATCTGTACTAAACAGCTCATATAAATAGTTTTATCAAAAAAGAAAAAGTGAAATATTTTTTTTTTCACAATAAATATAAAAGGCACAAGGTTGAAATTGTTAAAATCATTCCTTCTTGGTGTTACGCTTCTAATGTCATTGAGTATAAAATTAAAGGATAAATTCCTCCTTCCTTCTTCCTTCTTAATAATGTCGTAAAAAGCGAAACTAGTCGAGTAAATAGAAACAAATAGTGAAACAAACTAATTGTTTTTTATTTTGACGAATAAAGCACTAATAACCTTTCTTCACACTTTTATTTGAATTACCAAATGTACATTTTGGACGCAAAGTGACCATTATCAATGGATTAGCACTGTGTTAATCCATTGATAATGGTCACTTTGTGTCCGAAATGTACATTTGGTAATTCAAATAAAAGTGTGAAGAAAGGTTATTAGTGCTTTATTTTTCAAATTAATTTGATCTTCACGTAACTCACAATCAATTTATTTAAGTGTTTTTTAATTTATCCTTTAATATTAAACTCTGAAATATTATGATGTTCAAAATATTCTGCTTAGATCGTCATAAACATTGGGATGTCCTGTTGGGTAATAAATATTATTATTATTATAAACTCGATTCTTGCAAATGGTTAGCAAAGGAGTGAAAACTTCACCTCTAAACACTTTAATACACTTACACCAGCTTTTTATTCGTAAATGAAAATTATCTCATCTACAAGCAGCAAAATACAAATGTTATTACATTCATCTTTATTCATTATTACGTAGAGAAAGTACAGATTATTATTATTCAGAAGTAAATAACCTACTTATTTTTATTGCACGAACAACCGTGGCATTTTAATTTATACACGCAAAATTCTTTTTATTATAAAAATACTTTTTCATACACTCAATTTTTAAATTAAATGGTATTTTTATTATCACTTGTGATCACGCTCAATTTTTAAATTAAATGAAAAAATACTAAAAAACAATGCAATTAATCAATATTAACGATATTTATGTTAATTTAGTTTAATTACAAATTCGAGTCTCTCCTTGGACTTTAGTTGCACATCGGAAAAGTTAATATCACGTCCGTTTTTACCGGCAAAAACTTTAATTGGAAATAATTTGCTAAAACATTGACAAAAACTGGTATTTCGATGAATACGGCAGCGGCATCAAAGTTCACCTAAATGGGTTTTTGCATGAATCGCGTAATTTAATTTTAACAGCCCGTCTGTTTTACATACCCATATATTTTATACAAGCGTATTTTCATCGAGTCTTAATTAATGTAATTATTTCTTGTTAATTGTTACATACAGGTTTTGATTTGCTTATTTTTATTTACGTAAATTTGTTTTAATAATTATAATAATAATAATAATTCTTTATTAACGGACAAGCCATTTACAATGTAGAGCTAAAAACATATAACTAAAATGTAAGACACAAAACATGAATCACAAATATGCACAAAGACACATGAGTAGAAAGAGCAGCGAGCAGCGTATGTATGAGTGTGCAATTGCCTTGGAACTCGAGTAATGCACCATACTTTATCTACAATTACACTTAAGAGGAAATCGACCCCTCTCTAAACGTATAAAACTAAGCATAATGCCGTCTTAATTGCATCCTTGTTTAGGGATGGAATATTTTGAAAAAATAGGTATACTTCAAGGAAAGTACAATCTTTAAGCCCGTCTCAATTAAATATTTTATACTTTTACCGTTATTTCATAAAATAATATCAAACATCGGTAAACTAGCGAAATCGCGTTCCTAATTTTATTTTTGTCTGCAGTATCTATAAAAATATTGAAAAACTAAATTTTTTTCATTTATTTATTTGGTTAAAGTTAGTCACTAGGATGTAGCGCGTAAAACAGTTTTTCAAATTTTCTGAAACTATATCGCGCGATATCCCAGTGCATTTATTGTACGATAGAAAAAATTAGAAAGAATTAAAACTCTTCGAAAAGAATTCTTCTACAATGTGACTGATTTAATTTCCCAATATTTTTTATAAATGTTGCAGAAAAAAATTATATTGAAGATGCGATTACGCTTGTTTAACAATGTTTGATATTTTTTTATAAAAGAACGGTCAGAGTGGGAAATATTTTATCAAGACAGGCATTAAGATTCCACTTTCCTTAAAGTATGTCTATTTTTTCAAAATATTTCATCCCTAATCAAGGATGTAATTAAGACGGCAGTATGCTTAGTTTTGTACGTTTAGAGAGCGGTCGACTTCCTCTTAATAAGCATCAAATATTCGTTGTTTTTTTAAAAGCGCCTAATTTGAAGTTTAAAACGAGTGTTTTCCACTCCCAGACTAAGCATGAAGTAAAATTTCGAGTTTAGAAAAGCCTGAAAATTTGGTTTGGTCGCGTAGCGCGAAGCGCGGAGCGGCCAAACCAAATTTTCAGGCTTTTCTAAACTCGAAATTTTACTTCATGCGCCACACGTATAAGCCACTGATTTCGAGTAAAGTTTACTTGTTCACAACATTTTAGTGTTTTCAGTGTTTAATACGCGTGGCGCATGAAGTAAAATTTCGAGTTTAGAAAAGCCTGAAAATTTGGTTTGGCCGCTCCGCGCTTCGCGCTACGCGACCAAACCAAATTTTCAGGCTTTTCTAAACTCGAAATTTTACTTCATGCTTAGTCTGGGAGTGGAAAATACACGTTTTAAACTTCTAATTAGGCGCTTTCAAAAAACCACGTATATTTGATGCTTATTAAATTTAATTGTAGATAAAGTATAGTTGTTTTTTTAAAAGCGCCTCATTTTAAGCTTAAAACGAGTGTTTTCCACTCCCAGACTAAGCCTGAAGTAAAATTTCGAGTTTAGAAAAGCCTGGAAATTTGGTTTGGTCGCGTAGCGCGAAGCGCGGAGCGGCCAAACCAAATTTTCAGGCTTTTCTAAACTCGAAATTTTACTTCATGCGCCACACGTATAAGCCACTGATTTCGAGTAAAGTTTACTTGTTCACAACATTTTAGTGCTTTCAGTGTTTAATACGCGTGGCGCATGAAGTAAAATTTCGAGTTTAGAAAAGCCTGAAAATTTGGTTTGGCCGCTCCGCGCTACGCGACCAAACCAAATTTTCAGCCTTTTCTAAACTCGAAATTTTACTTCATGCTTAGTCTGGGAGTGGAAAATACTCGTTTTAAACTTCAAATTAGGCGCTTTTAAAAAACAACGTATATTTGATGCTTATTAAATTTAATTGTAGATAATGTCTAGTTGTTTTTTTAAAAGCGCCTAATTTGAAGCTTAAAACGAGTGTTTTCCACTCCCAGACTAAGCATGAAGTAAAATTTCGAGTTTAGAAAAGCCTGAAAATTTGGTTTGGTCGCGTAGCGCGAAGCGCGGAGCGGCCAAACCAAATTTTCAGGCTTTTCTAAACTCGAAATTTAGTTCATGCGCCACGCGCACAAACTACTGATTTCAAGTGAAGTTCACTTATTCACAAGATTTTAGTGTTTTCACCGTTTAATACGCGTGGCGCATGAAGTAAAATTTCGAGTTTAGAAAAGCCTGAAAATTTGGTTTGGCCGCTCCGCTTCGCGGAGCGACCAAAACAAATTTTCAGGCTTTTCTAAACTCGAAATTTTACTTTATGCTTAGCCTGGGAGTGGAAAACACTCGTTTTAAGCTTAAAATTAGACACTTTTAAAAAATCAACGTATATTTTCAGGCTTTTCTAAACTCGAAATTTTGCTTCATGCTTAGCCTGGGAGTGGAAAACACTCTTTTATAGCTTTAGATTAAACTTTTTAAAACAAAGTTTATGCACATCGATACCTAATTTTTATTTCAAATAAAAACATTTTCCATGTGGCACCCCAAAATGCACCACCCTGTACAGTAGATGCTATAAAAGAAAGTTGTTTAAATAAATGTAGATACACCTGGTGTTTTAAATAAAACTGTGTAGTTAATTTATTATTGTTTTTTTATTTATGCATAATAATTCTAGAATTGAGTGAACGATTTATGAGCAAAATGTATTTAATAAAAATTCAATGAGATATATAGATAATTCTACTAAGCATGCTAAATTTTCTTAATCTGTACATGCCTTTAGGGAAAATTTACACAAGTCTGGAAGATATTTCGGGATTAAGAGGTTTGTATACCCCATGGCTAATTAACTTGCGGCGGGATCTGAAGATCCCTCTCTTACCGCAAAACTCGAGACTCGGTCTTTCCCAAAATTAATACAAGCCTTGTTTGTATTGGAGAAGGGAAAATTTCTACATAGTTTGATACGCAACAACTTAAGATATTTATATTCACAACTGAAAAAAGAACTAAACACTTTAACATTTTAGTTAATCTTTTATAATTCAGTCCAAATTGATCACATTATAACATATAATAACAATAATAAAATCTGATACCCGTATTGAAGACATACAAGCTAGTCTGAATGTGTTATACCCCAGCATTAACTTTTCTTACGAAACTGAACAAAATAATCAAATCAATTAATGATTTCGATAGCTAACGCCATCTAATGCTTCATAGTGACGATGCCACTATGAAGCATTAGATGGCGTTAGCTATCGAAATCATTAATAGTTTTCACATATTGGCTTGAAATAGTCAGAAATGTTCAGTATTCCTCAGCACTGGGTCGGGACCACACTGAAGAGGACCTTGAAGTCCGAAACGCGTTTGTGGGTACCTGGTGCCGGAATACTGAACACAAATTCAATTTTAAAATAATCAAATCCCTTTCCTCGATCTACTACTAACAAACAATAAAATAAATAACAGAATAGAAATTAATGTGTATAGAAAACCCACAAATACTTTTAATTATATTCACAATTCTTGATCAGCTCACTTTAAACACAAACTTTCAGCATTTAACAGCATGATTTTTAGAGCTTCCTCTTTCAATAGAAAATAGAAAAACTGAATTAACACTAAGAAGAAAAATAGCTATTTCATTAGGTTACAGCAAATTCACAATTAACAAACTAATTAATGGACACAAAAGAAACTAAACATTAAACTCCGTCACAAATCTCACACCACAAAAAGAAAGAAAAAATAACAAATTTGCTAGGCTTATATACAGGGTGTCCCATTAGTGCGTGTTCAGAGGATATCTCCGTTCTCGTTAAAAATAGAAAAATATTTTTTTGACGAAACTTACTTGACTTGAAGAGCTGCATAACCCACAATTATTTTAATGTATACAGGATGTCCCATAAAAGTGGTACTGAAAGTAAAATATTTTTTTTAAATGGAACACCCTATATATATTTGATGTTTAGATATTACTAACAATTATACGTATGCTTTATACAACATGTATATACCTAAACCTAACATATATCATAATATTTACAATTTAATGAAAAAAGTTAGATTTTTAGTTTATCAGATTTTAATTTATATCTCTATTATTAGTAATTTTAAAATAATCGGTGTGGTACTTTCATAATTTATACCCGACGATATCCTCAGCCGAAGTCAATTTTATCTTTGCACTTACTTTGTAGTAATTATAACCTCTCAATCTTAAGAAAATTCAAACAACAAAAACTTAGTTTTTTAAATGGCACCCCCTATATTTTTATACGGCATAATATTCGTCTTGAAAGACGTATAATATTCCGTATATAAATATAGGGTGTCATTTAAATAAAATTACTCTTTATTGTTTGAATTTTTTTAAGATTGACAAAAGACTGAAAGACGAATAATATGCCGTATAAAAATATAGGGTGTGCCATTTGAAAAAAAAATAGTTTTTATTGTTTCAACTTTCTTAAAATTGACAAGTTATAATTACTACAAAGTAAGTGCAAAATTAAAATTAACTACGGCTGAGAATAGCGCCTGGTATAAATTATGTAAGTACCGTACCGATTATTTTTAAAGTTACTAATAACTGAGATATAAATTCAAATCTGATAAGCTAATAATCTAACTTTTCTCATTAAATTGTAAATATTATGAAATATGTTAGGTTTAGGTATATACAATGTTATATAAAACATACGTATAATTAATAGCAATATCTAAAAATCAAATAATATATAGGGGGTTCCATTTAAAATAAAATGTTGTTACTTTCAGTACCACTTTTATGGGACAGCCTGTATATATTAAAATAATCTTACGTTATGAAGCTGTTCAATTCAAGTAAGTTTGGCCTCAAAAATATTTTTCTATCTTGAACCAGAGCGGAGATATCCTGCGAGCACGCACTAATGGGACACCCTGTATAACAGAACTTCCAATCAATTCACAAAGATCTTGAATAAATTCCATATGACTCCTGCATTTTATAATAACAACAAATTAAAAACATTTTAAGGCAATCAATTTACAAAAAGGAGCCACTTAGAAGAGTCCGGAATTTATTCAAATATATGCAATGATTGTGATAAATGTTACATAGGCCAAACTCAAAAGAATCTATTAAAAAGAGTCAAAGAACATGTATATCAAGTCAAAAATAAAAACATTGATTTATCCGCTTTAGCTGACCATAATTTCAAAACAGGACATTATTTTTCAACAGACAATATCACATTACTAAAACAATCATCACATTTTCGATTAAATATGTTAGAAGCCATAGAAATGCACAAACATAAAGATAAATTATTCAATTTTGATTTAAGTCCTTTGGAAAACCCTTTGATAAACCTTTTACAAGTTCTGAAAAAGTGTAATCTCATCAACAGTACGTAATTTTAATTCCCTTAATGTTTTTCAGCCTTGCGACACCTTTTGTAATTAAAATTAGGTTTTCCCATCTTTGTCAGGTATATATAGTCGCGCATCTAGTTGTAAGACCATTAGTTATTGATAATGAGTGCTTTGCATTCGAAATGTACATCTAACGAATAAAAATAAAAGTGAAGTAAGGAATAAAATTGTTTTTTATTGTGATATACTAACAAAAAAAAAACGAGAGAACCCTTACATAATTTTATAAACTGAACATATTTTATACACAACATACACATTTTTCTAAAAATATTTACTTCACATTTTATTCCCCACAAACACATAACATAATTCACACTCTATATTTATATAAAATATTTCACATTAGGCACATAAAATTATGTCAACTTTTATAAATGCGTACACATAGGTATTTCTTCGGACTCCCACCTGACAAATTTTACGAGTATCGAGATATTTATTTATGATGAGCTAAACATTCGCCCTCCCAGAACGTCATCTAAAAATGTAACGTCCTTCCCAAAGAAACGACGAACGACGTCAAGAAAACGAATACATTGACGTCCGATACACTCGAGTGCGTTAACGCTCTGCGAATTTTTCTCTCTATCTCTCTTTCTGTGTGAGTGCGAAATTATAAATAATCCGACGAGTCGAGGAGTTATGAGTTGCGACATTAACATTGAACATGGTGGCTTCCACTCTCCACAAAAAAACGAAACCTCCTGCATTATGCATAATGTCGAGGGAATAAAATGTAGGAGTCAGATTTTATTTCTTGTGTGTATTTTTGATTTGATATGTAAACTATATGGAAGATTTTACAAAAATATGTGCACATTTTAGAGCCAAGTTCGTCATTTTAAATTAATAATAAGTGCGCAAAATAATATTTCTATAGGAGAGATCTGGAGAGAAAACTGTATAATAATAGAATTTATTTCTCGATACAAATTTACATAAATGTTATATTGTAGCGAGAAACCGTCAGTTTCATCGACTCAAAGGCAACTTTCGGCCACTCAACTTGATAATGGCAAGTTGAGTTGCCGAAACTGCAGTATTTTTGTGACTGCAGTTTCGGCAACTCAACTTGCCATTATCAAGTTGAGTGGCCCAAAAAATTTGTCTCGGGTCGCTGCGCGACCCTCGACAAATTTTTACGGGGCTTTTCTAAACTCGAAATTTTACTTCATGCTTAGTCTGGGAGTGAAAAACACTCGTTAAAAGTGAAATTAAGCTCGTTTGAAAACAACGGATGTCGGAAAATTTACAGCTTATGCATATGATAACCTAAAAGAAAATGTTCACGTTGTTTTTCTAGAAGAGTTCAATTTGAAGCTATAAACTTTGTCGAGGGTCGCGCAGCGACCCGAGACAAATTTTCTGGGCTTTTCTAAACTCGAAATTTTACTTCATGCGCCACGCGTACAAAACAAAATTATTGTTAATTTATGTATATTTGAACCTTACTTGAAATCAGTGTTTTATACACGTGGCGCATGAAGTAAAATTTCGAGTTTAGAAAAGCCCAGAAAATTTGTCTCGGGTCGCTGCGCGACCCTCGACAAATTTTCACGGGGCTTTTCTAAACTCGAAATTTTACTTCATGCTTAGTCTGGGAGTGGAAAACACTCCTTAAAAGTGAAATTAAGCTTTTTTGAAAACAACGGATGTCGGAAAATTTACAGCTTATGCATATGTTCACCTAAGAGAAAATGTTCACGTTGTTTTTTAAAAAGAGTTCAATTTGAAGCTATAAACGAGTGTTTTCCACTCCCAGGCTAAGCATGGAGTAAAATTTCTAGTTTAGAAAAGCCCCGTGAAAATTTGTCGAGGGTCGCGCCGCGACCCGAGACAAATTTTCTGGGCTTTTCTAAACTAGAAATTTTACTTCATGCGCCACGCGTATAAAACACTGATTTCAAGTGAGGTTCAAATATCCATACATTTTACAATATTTTTGTGTTTTATACGCGTGGCGCATGAAGTAAAATTTCGAGTTTAGAAAAGCCCAGACAATTTGTCTCGGGTCGCTGCGCGACCCGAGACAAATTTTCACGGGGCTTTTCTAAACTCAAAATTTTACTTCATGCTTAGTCTGGGAGTGGAAAACACTCGTTAAGTGAAATTAAGCTCTTTTGAGAACAACGGATGTCGGAAAAATTTACAGCTTATGCATATGTTTACCTAAAAGAAAATGTTCACGTTGTTTTTTTTAGAAAAGTTCAATTTGAAACAATAAACGAGTGTTTTCCACTCCCAGACTAAGCATGAAGTAAAATTTCGAGTTTAGAAAAACCCCGTGAAAATTTGTCTCGGGTCGCGCAGCGACCCGAGACAAATTTTCTGGGCTTTTCTAAACTCGAAATTTTACTTCATGCGCCACGTGTATTAAACACTGATTTCAAGTGAGGTTCAAATATACATAAGTTCCCAAAATTTTTGTATTGTACGCGTGGCGCATGAAATAAAATTTCGAGTTTAGAAATGCCCAGAAAGAAGAAGAAGAGTTCAATTTGAAGCAATAAACGAGTGTTTTCCACTTCCAGGTTAAGCATGAAGTAAAATTTCGAGTTTAGAAAAGCCCCGTGAAAATTTGTCGAGGGTCGCGCAGCGACCCGAGACAAATTTTCTGGGCTTTTCTAAACTCGAAATTTTATTTCATGTGCCACGCGTACAAAACAAAAATATTGTGAATTTATGTATATTTGAACCTCACTTGAAATTAAGCTCGTTTGAAAACAACGGATGTCGGAAAATTTACAGCTTATGCATATGATAACCTAAAAGAAAATGTTCACGTTGTTTTTCTAGAAGAGTTCAATTTGAAGCTATAAACTTTGTCTCGGGTCGCGCAGCGACCCGAGACAATATTTCTGGGCTTTTCTAAACTCCAAATTTTACTTCATGCGCCACGCGTACAAAACAAAAATATTGTAAATTTATGTATATTTGAACCTTACTTGAAATCAGTGTTTTATACACGTGGCGCATCAAGTAAAATTTCGAGTTTAGAAAAGCCCAGAAAATTTGTCTCGGGTCGCTGCGCGACCCTCGACAAATTTTCACGGGGCTTTTCTAAACTCGAAATTTTACTTCATGCTTAGTCTGGGAATGGAGAACACTTGATCAATAGTAAAATCCAATAGAAAAACTCTGTATGTTAATTACATTAGATAAAATACAAGAGAATAATTTTTTAACATACAAATTATGACTCAAAATTGACTGAAGGAAATTGTTGTCAGATTGTTTCGAATCAAATACATAATTTATGTCGTTTTATTTAGATTATACTTTTTGAAGAGAGGCAAGACCCATTTTTTGGAGACGGTAATAAATTTATAAATCAAAATTAATTAATTTAATAAATAATAATAATGAATGTGCGCTCAACGTTGGCAGCTGCCACTTTCTCGGTTTTGGAGTAGCTGATATTAAAAAACATCGTTCGTTTTGCATATAGTAATAATCCACCTATAATGAGATTTTTTTAGCAGGATTAATTAAAATATGATACACAGAGATTACTTTTTTTATTATTTTTATTTTATTATTAGTTACGTGCCAATACAAAAATGTTTACACAAGTCAAGAAAAAAACATATAAAAGTATAAAATGCATTAATATCAAAAAATCTAAAAACGGATAATAATACTTAAATATCTAAATACATAAAAACACTACAAAATATGAGCAGTAAATTGAAACATGTTCAACTGATTATAGCATTGAGCTATTTAAGAACTCATCGTGTGAATAAAAAGCTGATGTTACTAGCACAGTTTTAATTTTCTGCTTAAAATGGCTAAGATCCAGTTCACGATAATGCATTGGTAGATGATTATAAAATCTGCTGGCATAATATCTTGTGCCGCTTCTGGTAATGGATAGTCGTACATAATCTGGACATATATTCATTTTATTCCGCGTATTATAGGTATGTCTGTCTTCATACATAAGGTATTGATCTTTATGTTTATGTGTATCGATTAAACATTCGTTAATATAAAAACAAGGGAGTGTAAGTATTTTAAATTGTGAAAATATTTCTCTGCAATCGGCTGTATAACTAGCCCCAGCAATAATACGAACAGCTCGTCTCTGGAGTGCAAAGATATCATGTCTGATGGAGGAATGGCCCCATGATAGAATGCCGTATGATATATGACTTTGAATTACTGCGAAGTATACGGTTCTTAGAACTGTTGTAGATATATTATTACTGAGGTTTCGAAGCAGAAAAATATTTTTGTTTAATTTTGATCTTAAATTTTGCCCATGTTCGTGCCATAACAATTTATTGTCTACATACACCCCCAAGAATTTAGTGGAACTATCAAAATGTAAGCTCTCATTCAAATCAAGATTCCGTAGACTGAACATTGGGTTAGTTGTCTTAGATTCATTTAGTTTCAGTAGGTTTGGCTGGAACCATTTACTGGCCTTCGACCGTGCATCCTCACTGAGGTGTAGAGTTGTCTGCAGATTATCATCAGATGTTAATATGGTGGAGTCATCGGCATATAACACGACTTTACTGTCAGTAAAACAATGGGGAAAATCGTTAAAAAATATTAAAAATAATAGTGGCCCCATTATTTAACAAGATACAAAAAAAATCGTATGGATGAGTCGCTACTGGTTTAGTCAAGTTTTTTTATTTGATGGAGCAGATAAATTGCGAAATTCTACTCAATAAACATTCCAAGTTTAAAAATAAAGATATTTTTATATTTTATAAAATTAAGTCAACATCTGAGTGCCTCATTAACCACTCAAATGCGTGTTTGCATTTCAGCAACTCTGTTCTTATTTATTAAATGTTCTTATATTTGAAGTATGTTTTATAATAAATTCTACACTTTAAATGTGTTGTTCGTGCAACCTAGATACCCGATTCGATCGTCTGTTACTTATCGGGGCTTGTGATCGGGTCGTAGGGCGAAAGGGTGCCTTCCGTGACCCGCGGATATATAGGCCCTCGGGAATGAAGGGCTGCCAGCCGTGAGGGGGGCGAAACAGGTAAACGACGGCATTGACATTCGTTCAAAGGTCAATTTCGTGAGGTCAGGTTATAATCTGCGATTAACAACTACAAGCAAATGGTCTTAATTAATTCTAGAAACTGTGTAGAATTATGTTTATAGAGTTGAATGCTGACCTTTCTGAACTCGGATATGTGGACAATGAATATATACAAAGAAAAACAAGAAGGAAGTCAAACAATGAAAATCAACATTTTTTTAACTGTGTATTGTGAGATTTTAATAACTAAATAAATAAACCTGTATTTACGGATGTACCATTTTACAGAATATAAAAATATTTTACAAAATAACAATTTAATACTAATGATAGAAACGAAAATATTAGTGACAACAAAGTAATATTTTAACAATTCTCATAAACTGGGGAAATGTATTACAAAAAATATTAAAATCAGGATAAATTAACAAAGAATTTGCTGTACGCATAAGACGTGTAGTCGGAGTGTGGAAACCATAATTCGTGTTATGGAACGGTATGCGAAAAAGCGGCGAAAAATTATTGTCAAATATCGGAAATTTAATTTATTTTTAATTCACACAGAAAAATACATTCCTTAAAGAGATAAAAAGTAGAATTAACTTAAACTTTTCAATGTCAATTTCACATAAGGAGGCGTGTTTTACAGAGAACATATTTTGTAGCCAATAAAATTGCTTGTTCCAAGCTTAGGTTGACTGATTAATTGACTGAGTAGCAGCTCTTGGAATTTTTGTTTCTCTCCATGTGATTTTGACTCAATGATTATAATATGGAAAGATTGTTTCTTAGTAGAGATTTATTTTTATAATAAGTTATTCTAGCTTCACTTAAGGATTGTTTGGCGGGAGGGCAGCGTCAGCCGCACCCACTTAGGCCACAGTCGGGCTCATCGTAGTTCCTCCCCCCTGATGGTTCGACCCACTCCGCGCTGTCGCAATTGCCAGAATTTGTGCGGGTGACCATTGCCATCCGGGTCCTTCATGATTTGGGGTTTCTTCTCTTTGTACCTTCCTGATCTTTGACAGCGCTGGACATTCGTGAAGTATGTGTATTGCTTTTTCTTCTTCTTCTTCTTCATTGCATCTTTGACAAAGGTCATCAATGGCGATTCCTATTTTGGCGTGATGATGCTGGAAGCTGTAGTGTCCAGTAATGTAGCCGGTTAGAGTACGACGATTCTGTTTTGTGAGTTTTAGAAACTTTTTTGTTTTTTGACAGTCAGGTGCAGACAAGTATGTCTTCGTTTGACTGCATGTTGTAAGGTTATTCCACCTTTCCCTGTGTTTTGCAGTGTTAAGCTAAGGCTAAGGACCAAGGGGATAGCCCTATCTTCGCGTGATTTGTAGTAATTTTGGATGCTTCACGTGCTAGTTCGTCTGCTTTGTTGTTGCCCTCGCTGTTGCTGTGTCCTTTTGTCCACGTCAGTGTTATGCGGTTGAGTGCTGCTGCCTCGTTCAGCGTTGCCACGCATTTATGTATAAGCTCAGATGTTATTTTGAACTTTTCTAATGCTGCTAATGCCGCTTTGCTTTCAGTGACGATGGTTATGTTTCGTTCACTGATTTTGCTGTCTATTATTACTTTGGCGCTTTCTAAAATCGCGTAGGTAACAGTGTGTGTTGCAGTGGCGTGTGCTACTTCGGGATGTGTTTCCGGATAGCCAGGTCTTCGGAGTTTATACCCGTCCCACAGCCTGTCTTTGTTTTTGATCCATCTGTGAACACTACACAGTTTTTTTCCGATAGTGTCTGCTGGTGTGGGTTTTCGAAGATACAAGAGGGGAATCTTCTGATAGGGAAGGTCCCCATTTGAGTATATTTCCGTGTCCACTGGTTGAAATTTGATCTGATCATGTGTCCATGGCCCTCAGTCTTTCTGCTGTTAGTCTTGCTACACTCTTGATGTAAGTATTAAGGGGTGGAAGACATAGTATTATTTCCATGACGGCAGTGGGTGTTGTTCTGAAGGCTCCTGTTGTACATGAGCAGGCTATCCTCTGTATGTGGTTTAGTTTTTGTATTGCTCCTTGTTGATTAGTGCGCGTCCACCAGACTAGGGCTCCATATTCGAGTGCCGGTCTGATAATACCTGTGTATATCCACAGCGCTATCTTTGGGGATAGTCCCCAGGTATTACCCATGGCTGCATTGCTCTGCCTGCTTTCTCAGTTTTATGTTCTACGTGCTTTGACCAGTTTAGTTTGGAATATTGATAAATTCCGAGGTATTTAACTTCTTTTGATAGTTTTAGTTTGGTCCCGAATAGTTTTGGTAGCGTGTGTATTTCTACTTTGTGTTTCTTGCTGAAAATCACTACTTCTGTCTTTGTGGGGGTTACTGATAACGAGTTGGTTATGCACTAGTCCTCCACAAGCTTGAGTGCTTCTTGCATTCTGTTGCAGAGGAAGTTTTCATATTTTCCATTCAGGAGTATTGCTATATCATCCGCATATCCTATTGTATAGAATCCCTGGATGTTAAGTTTTGTGATCAGTTGGTTCACAGGACTGTCCACAGGAGTGGCGATAGGACTCCACCCTGCGGGCAGCCTCTGGTGACAGAGGGCTGCTAGAGATGCTATTAGTTATCTGCAGCGAAGCATGTTCCCTATCCATCCGTAGAGCATGTTGTTAACGCCCGTTTTTTTTTGAGCGCTTCCCCGATATTTTGGAAGGATGCTTTATCAAAGGCTCCTTCTATATCGATAAATGTACACCTAGTGTGGTCATTTTGTTCGTTATCGCCCGCTCTATTCTTGAGACTACAAGATGCAGTGCAGATTTCGTGCTTTTTCCTGGTGTGTGGGCGTGTTGATATTGGTGTATCAGCGTGGATCTGAGAACATTGTCTCTGATGTGTCGATCACATAGTTTCTCCGCGTTTTTAACATGAACGAGGATAGGCTTATTGGTCTGAACGATTTTGCGTTTGTATAGTCATTCCTGCAAGGCCTAGGAATGAATACTACCTGGTGGGACGCGTTGAACCTTTTGCGATTAAATTCTATTCGCGTGCCCGAGATACTGGTTCGGTTGAGTGAAAATAAACACGTAGGTTTTTTGGTAAAACAACAACAACGATATATTTACACCATTTTACATGAATTTTAAAAGTTTTTGTGTGGTTCGAACGAAGTCTTGTTTCAGAATGAATTATGATTTTTTGGACTGAGTGCTACGATGAAAAAATTCAAATTTTGGGACCGCCCTGACACTGGTAACTGGTGTTTAATTGGTAGGTTCGAAATACACCACCAATAGGGTGTGCTTTCTACCTACTTTTACTCGATGTGGGTGCAAATCTCTAGAATGTAAACTAGTGCACAAGTTTCTCTTACTTAATGGAAACTTGCCCAGCAACGGTCACTTCCTTTTGTTAAAAAAAGGGTCCGTAGCACTCAGTCCGTTACGCCTTCAAAAAAGGGCGGAAATAATTGATCTTAACTAAACTATTTACAGAAATAAATCTAGACGAAAAGGAACATATTTATAAAGACGAACAATTTTCAAAAGGGACAAACAAATATATACAAAAATATGTTCTTGAAATTAGACGCACTAACACTACCATTCTCCATAACCTAGGAATGTAGCGATGCAGGAGGCAGCTACGATATATGGCCCCAAGCAGCGCTACAAGCGCAGGTGGTCCCCATTGAAGAAGGGCCGGATAGATACCATCCGGGCCCGAGGACTTGTATCGTTTAAATAATTTGATTGCCCATGCTATGGTTTTGTCTGTAACTATTTTCATTGCTAGCTCTCTATCTTCGTTATTTGGTACTATTTCTTGTCGATCATCTGCGGACGCTATGATGTCTAGCGTTTCACATCCAGGGAAGTGTGTTTGTAACATTTGTTGGAGGGTCTCAGTCTGATTTGAGATAAGTTCTCGGTCTTCCTTTTTGATGCTTCCAAGGTAGTGTGGGTCTTTGGCTAGCACTTTTTTTAAGTCTGGCGGCTGTACTCGTTGACTCTATATCTCTGCAGTACTTCCTCCAGGCAATGATGTTTAGCGTTTCACACCCAGGGAAGTATGTTTATAACATTTGTTGAAGGGTCTCAGTCTCATTTGAGGTAAGTTCTCCGTCTTCCTTTTTGATGCTTCCAAGGTAGTGTGGGTGGGGCTAGCACTTTTTTAAGTCTGGCGGCTGTACTCGTTGACTCTATGTTTCCGCAGTACTTACTCCAGGCTTGTCTTTGTCTGTTGCGAACCTTGTTTTTGTAGGTGCGTTGGTGTGCTTTATACTCATGCCAGGCCGTTTTCGTTTTGTTGTTCTTGGCCCTGTTGAATAGTTTCCTGGCTTTTTTCCTCATGTCTTAGAGGTGGGCGTTCCACTATGGTGTTTTCCCCCGTTTATTATCTGTACTCACCGGACATAATTCATTGTAGGAATCGATGAGAGTCGCAGTTAATATCTCTGCTGCCTTCTCGATTTCTTGTATATTTTTGTATGTATCTTCAGCGTGAAGGCAGCCAAATGCTACTTCGAGAAGGTCTCGATACTTAGACCTGTTCGTTCTTCGAGGGTTTCTGTATGTGGCCATTGTTTCACGCTTTTCGATTTGTATCGTGTAGGATATCCATCGGTGCTCTGACATGGTTGCCTCTTTGTGCACCCTCTAGTCCACCCTGGTGTGTGTTATGTCTTGTGTGTGACATAGCTTCACTTAGTACTGCATGTTCTGTAGAAAACGGATAAGATCTATTGATTGATTAAATTTAAGTTAATTAAAAATTGGATTTATTATTTCGTCTAATTGGATAATACAACTAGTTTTAAGTCTTCTTCTTCTGGTTAGGTATTAGCAACTGGGTTCTTTGGATCAGCCACAGTTTGATACTAAGCCTTATTACTTGTAGGTACAGTATATTGTTTATTATTATTATATTCTTATAAATAAGAAAACACAGAATGGATGGGCCCGTTCGTCAAAATATTCAGCATTCAACATGTTTGGATTTGTTTGTGATTTATGTTGGCATCACAACAATACAAGTGTTTAACTTTATCCAATGTGAAAATCTGGTTCCATCAAGAATATAGCAGAACAAGTATCGAATTGAAATTATTTAAGCTCACTTAATACTGCATGTTCTGTAGGATACGGATGAGATCTATTGATTGATTAAATTCAAGTGAATTCAAAAGTTGAGTAATACAATTTGATTTCTTCTGGTTAGGTATTACCAACTAGGCTCTTTGGATCAGCCACAGTTTGATCCTAAGCCTTATTACTTGTAGATACCGTATATTGTTTATTATTATTACATTATTATAAATTAAAAAAAAAAAACCGAATGAATGGGTCCGTTCATCAAAATGTTCAGCATTCCACATGTTTGGATTTGTTTGTGATGTATGTTGGTATCTAATGAATGGTACTCCGGCCATTTTACATATTTTAACCAATTACCAGCACCAGTCGGTCTATTTTGTACGATTGCTGAAATCCCAAACACGTTCACCGCTAACAGTCCGGTTATTAGAAAATTCACCAACTGTTGGCAGTAACCTCCCAACTAGTCTATCTGACGCCCAATAACAAACATGAAATAAAAGTGAATTAGCAGGGTTTCACTTTTATTTCATATACGTTATTGGGCATCAGATAGACACGTTGGGAGTTTACTGCCAACCGTTTCTGTGTTGTTTCATTTCAAATAGTAAATATGAAATTATTTTTGTTCCGGTTTTTTTTTTCGTTGATATGAGATGTGTAAATATTTTTGTATGACTTTAAGTTTGTAAGTATCGTGTAAGAGTTGTATGCCATCGGCGAGCAAGAGACCGTGTCGCAGTCAAGCGGAAGTATTCGGCCTTCCACATTAGACACGCTCGAGGATACATCGTTGCAGCAATTATTTCGCTTAATGATACACGACACTCTCTGTAGCTAGTGTAGCGATCAGACCAATTACTTCGCCAGGATTATTCCTCCGAAACGCTCCGGGGCCGGCTTCTCTAATCATCCCGCGAGATCGTGCGCCGCCTCAACATCCAACATCGTTAAATACTGCTTTTAACGCGAATTATAAGTAATAATATCGTTAGAAGTTTTCAGCTGGATGTCTTTGTGATTAACAAGATTAGCTTCCGTTTAAAAAAAATGTGCAAAGTATGCTGCTTACGTTTTATATTACGCTAGTAAATTTTACATATTTTTAAAAGTTAACATTTTGAAAAGCGCGTATGAAACACCGATTTTAAGTGAAGTTCAAATATGCATACATTTCATAATATTTCAGTATTTTATACGCGTGGCGCATGAAGTAAAATTTCGAGTTTATAAAAGCCCAGAAAATTGTCTCGGGTCGCTGCGCGACCCTCGACAAATTTTCACGGGGCTTTTCTAAATTCGAAATTTTACTTCATGCTTAGTCTGGGAGTGGAAAACACTCGTTTAAAGCTTTAAATTGAACTCTTTAAATAACACAACGAATATCTAAAAATTAAAAAAAAAATCGAGCTTTACTAATTACTAAACTGCATTCAATTTGAAACAAATTTTGTTCGTTTCAAAACGATTCAAATTTAAATTAAGCCTATTTCCTTTAAATCCTTAGATATTCGTTGTTTTTTTGGGAAGAGTTTAATTTCAAGCTTAAAACGAGTGTTTTCCACTCCCAGACTAAGCATGAAGTAAAATTTCGAGTTTAGAAAAGCCCCGTGAAAATTTGTCGAGGGTCGCGCAGCGACCCGAGACAAATTTTCTGGGCTTTTCTAAACTCGAAATTTTACTTCATGCGCCACGCGTATAAAACACTGATTTCAAGTGAGGTTCAAATATGCATAAATTTCACAATAGTTTAGTGTTTTATACGCGTGGCGCATAAAGTAAAATTTCGAGTTTAGAAAAGCCCAGAAAATTTGTCGAGGGTCGCTGCGCGACCCTCGACAAATTTTCACGGGGCTTTTCTAAACTCGAAATTTTATTTCATGCTTAGTCTGGGAGTGGAAAACACTCGTTTAAAGTTTCAAATTAAACTCTTTAAAAACACAACGAATATCAAAAGATTTAAAGAAAATCGAGCTCTGCTAATAACTAAACTGCATTCAATGTGAAACAAATTGTGTTGGTTTCAAAAGGATTCAAATTAAAATTCAAACAGCCTATTTTCTTTAAATTTGTAGATATTCGTTGTTTTTTTTAAAGAGTTCAATTTAAAGCTTTAAACGAGTGTTTTCCACTCCCAGACTAAGCATGAAGTAAAATTTCGAGTTTAGAAAAGCCCCGTGAAAATTTGTCGAGGGTCGCGCAGCGACCGGAGACAAATTTTCTGGGCTTTTCTAAACTCGAAATTTTACTTTATGCGCCACGCGTATAAAACACTGATTTCAAGTAAGGTTTAAATATATATAAATTTCACAATATTTTAGTGTTTTATACGCGTGGCGCATGAAGTAAAATTTCGAGTTTAGAAAAGCCCAGAAAATTTGTCTCGGGTCGCTGCGCGACCCTCGACAAATTTTCACGGGGCTTTTCTAAACTCGAAATTTTACTTCATGCTTAGTCTGGGAGTGGAAAACACTCGTTTAAAGCTTCAAATTGAATTAGTTTAAAAACACAACGAATATCCAAAGATTTAAAGAAAATCAAGCTCTACTAATTACTAAACTGCATTCAATTTGAAACAAATTTTGTTGGTTTTAAAACGATTCCAAAGGGAAATAAATGTTTACAATTTATAATAACAAATAATTTCTAATTATCAAGCTAAGAAAATTGATCGATAATTAGAAATTATTTGTTATAATAAATTGTAAACATTAATTTCCCTTTAATTAAAACACTTTTAACCTTTCTTCACAATTTAAAAAAAAATATGTGAAGAAAGGTTAAAAGTGTTTTAGTTAAAGTTATTATAATCTTCACGTAACTTACCCAAATTCAATTAATTTCCCTTTTGAATCGTTTTGAAACCTACAAAATTACTAAAATTACTATAACCAAATGTTGTGCTTCCAATCTTTATTTATGTATAAAGTAAAACTTCGAGTTTGAAAATGACTAAAGGCTTGGATGGTCGCTACGCGACCAATCAACATTTTCGGGCTTTTCTAAACTGGACATTTTACTTCAGCGCCAATAAAACACTTATTTCAAGTGATATTCAATATACCACTTTATTTACTTTAAGTAGTACTAGATAGTCGAAACTATAGTCACAAATTAAATGCAAAATATAGTATTTAAACCAAGTAAAAAGTGCTTTATTTACAAGTATACCACTTATGTTTGACATTACGTTAATAACGCTTATTTTGTCTAAGAAATTTGATATGATTATATTTTCAGTATCTAAATTAAAGACAAAATGAATAAACTCTTCTACATTATTGTTTTGTTAAAGATTTATGAAGAAAAATACGCTTGTGTGTGTGTTCTTATGAATTCTTTGTCTTTATATTAACTTATAACGGGTGTGTTACCGCTCGTAGCATGAAGTAAATATTTTGAGTTTAGAAACGAATGAAAACCTTGTCACGTAACTTCTAAAACTAATCCTTATTTCTAGTCCAATATGTGTTAAGATACAGAATCTGTATGTTTATAAAATCTGCAAGGATAGAACAAAACTCATCTATATGCAAAATCCGGATAACCCTAACTGTAAAACATACATATTTAACAACCCTTTTTCCCTTCGAAAGAAACAACAACAAAAGAAACTGTTGCATTATCCAGATACTCCAACCCCTATTGTTTTCCGCTGAATTATTTACAATGGGGAATATCCCCGACCTAACACAAAAAAAAAACAGACAATAAAGGCGCGATCAATTCGGATCGAAACTAGGTACGAGAGGATTTCGGTTGAGTTGCACCCTTGTTCAGCGTGCGCCGCCCCCGGGGGGATCGATTCCGCAGCGCGGGTGGGGGGGGGGTCATTTTGCACACCCACACGTATACGTGTGTCCTATCTCGCGAAAACATCCCTCATAAACACATGGGGAACGCATTTCTCGATTTTTAATCCAAACACCATAACTCTGGTTGATTAATGCTTACGTGTAGGAAAGGATGGATTTTTGGGGGGTCAGGGGTTGTTTGGTGCGCATTCTGCATTGATGTTAAGCTGATGAATGTATGGAATGTATTGATGGTTGACAATTAATCTTCTTTGTTGTTGAAAATTAAATACAGCAGGAAAACATGGCAATAAATTAACCTAGACATGCCATTGTGCGAATGCATACAATCGCTGTAATTTGTTATTATTTAAAAATAGTATATTGTTCAACGAGTGAGAAAGTTGGCCATTTCCACGAGGATGATGTTTGTGAAACGAGCCGAAGGCGAGTGGAGCAATTCATCCAAGTGGAAATGGCCATTTCTCACGAGTTCAACACTATACTTTTTCTATTTGTATTAAAGAATCAAATATTAACAACATAAGTATATTTTATTTATTATTAACATACAGATTAAGCGTACCATAGTTATAAATAGTAAACAGAGGCGACGTTATATCTACAGGAGTATCAATGTTTACGTTTGTCTTGCTGGTTATGTTATTATTCACTGTAGGAATTTGCGCACTGGTGCTGGCTGTTTGAATTTCATTGATGATTTTGCTGGCTGATTTCATCTTGTTATTCATGGAATTGTTATATCGGCTCCTGAATCTACTAATATTGTAGCCGATGTTCGTCGGAAGCTGTGTGCAGTATACTTCTCAGCTTCCGGTAGTTTTAAATAGTTGGCTATTTCTCGTCCCATGTGAGAAATCTTATTAATACCTATATTTTGAAAAGTACACTTGCCTTTTTGATAGTTTAGGAACAAGTTATTAGTTGTGACATTTAGTGGACTAAATCAATATATTTTTTAACAATATCATAAAATTTACCAGTTATGGTACATTTCCGAACGGTTTTGGTTTTTGTAACAGGGACGGTGACTGTCATTATCTTGTTTATGTTGGAAATATCATTTACTTTCATGGCATGAATTTCATTCGTCCTGCAAGCACCCATAATGCCCATTATAAGAACGACCTTGAAAATATACATAATTATTTACGCATGAATATTAATAAAATGGTGAAATATTTATTACCTTTGTTACAAGATATATGTTATCTGGAGAGTTGCATAAGAATTCATCAATTTCCTTGGGTGTGAAGGTTTTTGATTTTGTAGCTTGATAGCCCTCAGACTTTCTTTTCAAAAATGCGCGTAATTTTGGATAGGCTTCAATATTTATATTGTTATGAATATTCAGAGTGGATCTAAGCATTGAATATTGGGACCATAATGTCGAGGATTTGTACTTATCTGCTAATTCGGAGAAATAAGCCAAGATAACATTTTCGGAGAACGAATTTGTATTCTTTGTAGTGCGCCAATCCATGAAAGTTTTGTAATTTAACTCGTATTTCTTTCTCGACTTTTGTGGCAAGAGGTTAAGTGTTATAAGTTTAGCAGTCTTTTGCAGGTCTGGCGGGGTACAATTCTCAATATCATCATCAATTTCTATTATTTTATATTGTATGATAACCCATGACAAATCTAAATTACTTTTCGGAAAAATAATAAACAATCATTTAATCGTCATAGCAACGATAAATGCCATATTCAGGGTTGTCCAAATTTTTCAGGGTCTTCCAAACTGTCCAGGGTTGTCCAGATTAAATGCGGTCCGTGGAGAAAAGTAAAATCTCGTCATATCATTGGCTAGTATCCGTGGAGCAAGCATTCAATTTTCTCTATAGTTGAAGAATGAGTAACTGTCTCAATTAAAATTGCATTAGAAATATACAAATTCTTTAATATGATTAGAAAAACATATTTATCAAGTTCTTTTTTTCATATACTGGATTGAGATGTTTGTATCTAAAAGGATAGTCTAATATTAAAATTTTAAATTGGTCGCCACCATGGGAAAAAAATCTGGAATTAAGGAAGAGTCAGGGAGAAGTCAGGGAAATTTAACATTTCAAATTGGTTCATACCATGTTATCATGGTGACCAATATCATTTATATTAATATTGGGTAAAGGTAAACACTTGTATTATTCCATATTTTTATTTTCAGTTGCCTGACACGTGTTTCGATCCCTTACGACCATTTTCAAAGTTTAATTGAAAATGATCGTAACGGATCGAAGCACGTGTCAGGCAACTGAAAATAAAAACATGAAACAATACAAGTGTTTACCATTACCTAATTTGAAAATTTGGATTCATCAAGAGAGTAGCAGAACAAGTATCGAATATATTAAAATCATTTGTTTTATTAACTGTTTAATGATCCCTTAGGCTCTAATGTATCGATTTACCGCGTATTTCAAATTATAGATAGGCTAAGTGGAAGAGAAATTGATCTGACTATCAGATCGACTGAATTTCGCCTATGTAATTTTGCTGTACTTTCTACACCTTGTATCTTGTTTGTCTAAATAAAGACTTATTATTATTATTAAATTTCTCTAACTTTTGCCTGACTCCTTCTTGATTGAAGATTTTTTACCCATAGTGGCGACCAATTTGAACTGGTTAATTTTACTGGTTCCACATTTTCTCCCTGACCCCTTAAAATAATTTCATATAATCCAAACCAAACCAAATATAGGGGAGAAAACAGTTACACTAATAAAGACTGTTATTTTTTTACTGAATTTTTTTTTTAAGTAACCATATGCATACGTTGCATATTTTCTGATGCTCGATTTATTAATAGAATTTAATATAAGCTTTAAGCGAGTGTTTTCCACTCCCAGACTAAGCATGAAGTAAAATTTCGAGTTTAGAAAAGCCTGAAAATTTGGTTTGGTCGCGTAGCGCGAAGCGCGGAGCGGCCAAACCAAATTTTCAGGCTTTTCTAAACTCGAAATTTTACTTCATGCGCCACCGGTACAAATCACTGACATATTACAAAGTTTAAAACACACCGCTAAACTTTACATTGAATCAGTGTTTTGTACCGGTGGCACATGAAGTACAATTTCGAGTTTAGAAAAGACTGAAAATTTGGTTTGGCCGCTTCGCGCTTCATTTTCAAGCTTTTATAAACTCGAAATTTTACTTCATGTGCCACCGGTACAAAACACCGATTTGATGTAAAGTTTAGCGGTGTGTTTTAAACTTTGTAATATGTCAGTGATTTGTACCGGTGGCGCATGAAGTAAAATTTCGAGTTTAGAAAAGCCTGAAAATTTGGTTTGGCCGCTCCGCGCT
Organism: Philonthus cognatus; assembly: GCA_932526585.2. NCBI lineage: Eukaryota > Metazoa > Arthropoda > Insecta > Coleoptera > Staphylinidae > Philonthus > Philonthus cognatus. Next base: position 100,358,019 of record OW052244.1, read on the forward strand.
TCGCGCTACGCGACCAAACCAAATTTTCAGGCTTTTCTAAACTCGAAATTTTGCTTCATGCTTAGCCTGGGAGTGGAAAACACTCGCTTCAAGTTTCAAATTAAATTCTTTTAGTAAACCGAGCATCGAAAAATGTGCAATGTATGCATATGGATACTTTGAAAAATAAATCTCGTTATGAAAATGTTCGGTGTTACATAAAACTCTCTGTATATAAAACGAATTTAGTAATTGCAAGAATTGATAATACTTTTTTAAAATTGATAAACGCGAACTCAAATAAAAGCTGTATGTATTGAATTTATTGTAAATCAGTGTTTTATACGTGTGGCGCATGAAGTAAAATTTCGAGTTTAGAAAAGCCCCGTGAAAATTTGTCTCGGGTCGCTGCGCGACCCTCGACAAATTTTCTACGCGGGGCTTTTCTAAACTCGAAATTTTACTTCATGCTTGGTCTGGGAGTGGACAACACTCGTTAGAATAACTCTGATAGACTTGAATACACAAATGTGATGTATTTACAAAACTACCACCGGAATCTGATCTAACCTAATCTAACCCAACTCCACAACACGATCAAAATGATATACAACTCCACAAAATAAATTCCAACCGATCCTTAACTCTAGCAACTAACATCTAATGTATTGCAACTCCACAAAGTACTATCTAACCTAACTCGACTCCACAGAGTGACATATAACCTTACTAAACCCAACTCTACAAATACAATTCTAACTTAATTTCATAAAATTACATCTACACTAATATTTCTTGAATAATTTTCTCACTTGTCACTTGGTGAAACATATTTAAATATTGATAATGAAGGTTTAAATTAAATTACACTTGGTTTGTTTCACAATTTTTTACTTTACTATTTACTAGTTTCGCGTTTAACAGCCTTATCAGGAGTGATAATGCTGTAAAACGCGAAACTAGTCGAGTAAATACTAAAGTAAAAAATTGTAAAACAATCCAAGTGTAATTTAATTTAAACCTTCATTATCAATATCTACACTAACCTAATCGGACTCATCAAAATACATATAATCTAACCCAACTTCAGAAAATGAATTTTAATCTAACTCCACAAATTTTTACTAGAGGGATGGCCCCCCTCTAGTGAAAATTTGTGGATTGCGCTTTGTAGATTAAAATTAAATTTCTGCAGTTGGGTTAAGTTTGGTTGGGTTACGTAATATAAAAAATATACCACATTTTGTAAAGGAAATGTAAAATGATGAATATCAAGAAATCATTTAACATTCAAATTATCTTCATACATTTTATCAATTTTCAAATTTTTTCAGTTTTTCTACAATCACTACGATTTATATCTGTAACAGTTATACTTGCATCACATAGGCCTTTTTGAGATTCTGTAGTTGGTGAAAAGAAGTTGTGGGCCCCCCACCTAACATGGGTAGCCCTTCACAAAACCCTAGCTACGCCACTGAATAAATTGTGTTTTACTTAGACCCAGTTAAAACACATGGAACAAGAGAAAGATGGAACTTTGGTTTTCATTATTAAAACCACAAATCATTTTGCTCATGTTGTTTCGAATTATGGCGCATGCTGTGAGGACGGAATGGCCAGTGTGTCTCGGACATTACCGCCTGTGTTTTCAAAATTAAAATCATTGATATTTACGAGCCAAACAGACACTGATTGAAGTATAGTTATTTTTAAATTAGTAACGTCAAAATTACATAGATATACTTTTTTTAGTTACGTAAATAATTTCGTTTTTAAGAAATCTTTCTCTGTGTAAATCAATTTTAAGACAATTTAAACAAGTCAGTGAATTATTTATAAAAAATTTAAAGCTTGAAAAGGTTTTTTTTCAATTTGTATATTGCATTATAGCGGAATAAAATTCTGCACTAAAATTGCATGCGGGATGATGGTCTCGAATTCAATTACAAACTAACATGAAAGCAGCGTTATGTTGCGTATTTCTTAGTATAAAATTTCTATTTCAGGAACAATGTAATTTCAATAACCCTTTACATAGATAGTGCTTCGGACATTTTTTTATTACATAGATTAAAACCAAAACGTATTGATTTTGATTAAAGAAAGTGAGGGAAATATCAGAGGAAAAAATGTCAAGTAATTCGCGTTTTATTTTCTTGAATCTTGGAGGCGTTCACTTTGTGGTACATTTTCAATTTGATATAAAGGAAACACTAAACTTTTTTATACCTCTTTTATTTTTCTTTTGTGACTAGTTTCAATTACACGGTAATCATTCTCAAAGTAAATACCGTGCGATCATTTAAATTATGATTTAAAGTAGGCGGCTTTTTTTTGTGCGGTTATCCAGAATGCTAATTAATTGATGGAATAAATTTGAGGTTCTGGTAAACTTTGTTCTAACAGTCAGTAGTGCCAATCTTATTTAAAATTCATAGCCTACCCTTAATCATGTTTTAAATTGGTTACTCATACGTGTATTTATGTTTCTATATACTTATTGAATTATAAATTAAGTTTATGTTTAGATCTTATACATTATTATATTTTTTCTATATATTCTATATATGTCACTCATATTTCGTATGTTTGGATGGAAAAACAGTAGGCGTAAGCCTGACTGAATCCCACCCTATTGATTCACAAGTGTTTTGCTCTAAATCCTGGGTCTCCAAACTATCTTCTTCGCGGGCCACAAATACAATTCTACATAATAAAGTCGGCCAAGATATGATTAATTTTATAAAATTATGAAAAATTTAAGGAACAATTGTTACAATATTTCAAAATATGACATTTACACAAAAAAATACAAACAATCGCGGGCCGGATTCATGCAAGTCGCGGGCCGGATTTGGCCCGCGGGCCGTAGTTTGGAGACCACTGCTCTAAATGAAATATAATTTGTGAAACATAATTGTTATATGTAAATAAAGATTATTATTATTATTAAATGATCGCTCGGTACTTAAAATACGAGTTACACAGGTATATATAGGTTAAATCTAGAAAACTTCGAAGAATACGCGCCTTTCTCAGGTCAACCTGGTCGTTAAGGATAGAAATTATTGGATTAATTTTTGCTTTGTGGATTTCAAGGGCTTCCAGTAAATCCATTTTTCTACCTTTTTCGTGAGAGGGATTACCTTTTTCTACTTTTTGTAAATTCCTAATCCACAAAAGCACCCGATATATTATCTTAATTTATTTTGTGAATAAAAACCTCTTTTCAGGAGTAAAATGAAATTTAAAATGTATTTTTATTGTTTTTACTGATTATAATGCGTTTTATATATTTTTATTTCTAGCTTATTATAATAGAGGTGACTAATACACATTTTATATATATATTTTTTACGAATCCCGGTCACTAATTAACCCTTGTATGAAATTAAAAAAAAAATGTTCGACACTTACAAGTGGCAAAAACCCTTAAGTTCGTGTTTCAAGTGATTTAGAATGATATAAATTTATCATTCAGCAGAGTTGACAATTGTGCATTATTGAATTATGAAACATTTAAATAGAAATGATTTTTATTAACCAAACCATCATCCAGTTCGATTAAGTCAAATCTATTGACTCGATTGCCGCTTATATTAATGGACGAAAGTTTTTAATATTGGAATTGATTGTTTGTTAGTTAGCCAGAGTTTTTTTTCTCTCCCACCGAGATTGATTGGACTATTATTGTGATATGACGAGGTTAATTTAAGTAGCCTTGAGGTTTATGTATGGTTTATGTATGCTATTAAATCCTTTTTTTTCGAGCCCGCATTGACTTCCTTACATCATACACAGTCTGTTACATTTTTCTTTTTTGCATTATAATTATCATTGTTTATGGAAAGTTTAAAATAATATTTTTATATGAAAAATACCCGTACAAGTATCATGAACAACAACACTGTAAACTGGCATATTTTTTGTCTGTACGATATGTTTTTGCTAAGTATAAAAAGTGTTTACAATTTTGTTAAAGAATAGAACTTATTGTTTTTAATAATACTTGTTTCTTTCCGCTATGCATATCATCAAGGTAATTTAGTGAATCAAAACCGGTTAACCGATAATTTTCTAGCAAACCAGAATATTATTGTTTTAATGATAAAAGTCAGTATATGCATAGTTAATTAATAGCATTTAATGACTTAACTATAACGAGGCCTTCTACCTCTTAATTAAGCATAAAATAAAATTTCGAGTTCAGAAAACAAAAGCTTTTCGAAACTCGAAATTTTAGTTCAATCGCCAGACGCATAAAATTAGCCATAATTTAGTGTTTTAAAGATGATGTTGTATGCGTTTTTAAACTACACTAGTAGTTTAATAAATATTATACATCAAGTGAATTAAACACGATTTTATTCACGAAAAGATTTTTGATTTCACGAGCGCCTCGGCGCGAGTGAAATCATTTCTTTGAGTGAATAAAGGTGTTTAATTCACGTGGCGTATATATGTTTTTATTCAATTTTGACGAAATTGTAAAGAAAATGTACTTTACATTTATTTTTAAATAAATTTTTTGAACTCACTAGTGACCTAAAAAAAATTTAGTTCACTAGTAAATAAAACCTTGTTTATTAAGGTTGTTATAGAGTTAATAATGTCGATTTAAATTTTTAAATTAACAAAATTGAATAATAAATAATATAACAAATTTTTTAACTCACTAGTGACCTAAAAAAATTTTAGTTCACTGGTGAATAAAACCTTGTTTATTACGGTTGTTATGGAGTTAATAATGTCGATTTAAATTAACAAAATTGAATAAAAACACATACATCATCTTTTATTAAAATAAGACGGACTTTGATGTTTCGTCTGTTATCAACGATTTTTAAGATTGATCCGCGAAGCAGAGCGACCAAACCAAATTCTCAGGCTTTTCTAAACTCGTAATTTTACTTCATGCGCCATGAGTCTTAAACACTGATTTGATGAGAAGTTCAGAATAGACGTGTTTAACATACTGCTTTAGTAGCATATTTTGAACCTCATTTGAAATCAGAGCTTTATCGCGTGGCGCATGAAGTAAAATTTCTAGTTTAGAAAAGCCTGAAAGTTTGGTTTGGCCGCTCTGCTTCGCAGAGCGACCAAACCAAACTTTCAGGCTTTTCTAAACTCGAAATTTTACTTCATGCTTAGCCTGGGAGTGGAAAACAGTAGTTTAAAGCATCAAATTTAACTCTTACAAAAATAAAGAAATATCTGAAGATTTACAACTGTAAACTGAGACATGTATACTTAAAACAAAAACTCCCAGTATGAAGAATAAATATGAGAAATATTAATATTTGTTAACAAGATTAATTATCAAGAAGTTGATATATGTCGGATAAATATCGATATATATCCGATATTTTGATATTTATAAAAATATCTTGATATTTCCAAGCCCTGACTAAAGTTAATTTCTTCTCTTTATCATTAAAATTGTGTTTAAGGTGAGAGAAGATAAAGTTTCATTTTTTTTTTAAAAGTGAAGTAAGGAATAACAGTCTTTCTATTTGTGATTAATCACTTCACGTAAACTCGAAACAATACAGTTATTTTTAACAGTTTTTAAATGATTTAAATAGCTGCAATGTTTGTGAAATATTTTGTGTTTTCAAAAAGAAATAGAAATATCTTATATTTCATACTTAATATTTATTTCATTTACGTAATATTTATTCTTGTCTGGTGTTACTTTTTTCTTTATTAATTTTCATGACAAATATACGTTTGGAAGGGTCGTGCGAAGGGGGAAAAGTTATTAACTCCCCCACACTCGAGAGAATGCCCAGTCTGAAGATGACTAAGCATGTACGTGTTCGGAGTGTCCCATAAAAACGCTTTATGTGGCAATAAGGACGCCGGTTGTACGAAATCCTCAGTCATTTTTAAAACTGTCGTTGCGACGAAAATAAAAAAAACCCATTCTGAAAGGGATTCGTAAAAGTAAAACACCCGAAAAATTAGGTTAACCATCGAAAATAAAAGTAACGACTCCTAAAAATTAAACAATAATTATTGAAGTGAAAAATTAGTATATCATTATAAATCGACGAATTTAAAAGAAGTTTAACTTAATTCTGGATATTAAATTAAAACACTTGGTTTGTTTCACTGATAAGTGAAACTAATGAGTGATACAAACCAAGTGTTCTAATTAAATATCCAGAATTAGATTCAAATATGTTTCACCACGGGTTAAGTGAGAAATTAATTAAACATAAAATTAACTTTTTCAGATATTTTCTTTTAAATTTGACATCTATAATAAAGGACATTTTCTAATTACAATATAACTCAATGTAGTTGTATGAGTTACGTGAAGGTGTTAAGTCACTTAATTAAACACAGTTATATTCCTTTCTTCACTTTTATTTTTCTTGCTAAATGTACATTTCACGTACCAAGTACCCATTATCAATAGCTAACTGAATATAAAACGATAAATGTTTACAATTTTGTTTTTATTGATAGTCATTGCATAACATTTTGAAATATTAAGATATAGATTGTTATCTTCACACCATTGATATAAACGGAGTAGATCATCTTGAATAGCATAGCAGTCATTTCCCGATCGAATAATTTTAAATAGTTTTAGATCATCGGCGAATAGTAAAAACTGGCAGTTGTTAATAATCTCCTGTAAGTTATTAATGAACAAAATAAATAGAATTGGCCCAGAGTGTGACCCCTGAGGCACACCTGATGAAACATTTATCGGCTTTGAAATTAAATTTTTGATTTTTACAAATTGCACACGATCATTCAGAAACGAAGCAAGCCATGTAAGTATATTTTCATTAATACCGATGACCTGTAGTTTTTCAAGAAGGATACCAATATCAACTGTGTCGAAGGCTTTGGTGAAATCTGTGTAAATTGTATCCACTTGGCAGCGTTCTTCTAAAGCACTAGATATGTACTGTTTGTATTCCAGTAAGTTGGATACCGTAGAACCACCGCAGATAAACCCATGTTGTTTGGTGGTAATTATCTGCTTAGAATACCAGGCTAACTGCTTTGCTACCAATTGATCTATTATTTTTGGTATAGTAGATTGGATGCATATACCTCTATAATTTTCGATTATGTCTTTAGGGCCTTTTTTATGAAGTGGAATAATGTAGCTTTCTTTCCATTTACATGGTACCACTCCACAAGCCAGAGATTTAGCAAAGATTTCATAAATCGGGCGACATAATGAAAAGATGCAATTTTGCAAGAAGAAGCTACATACCTCAGTATTCAAAATGAGATTGAACAGTTAAAAAACAGCAAAACTCCATCCTCGTCGAAGGCTTCAGAGGTTTCAGATATTTTTGGTGAGGTATTGCTAGAAATTAACGAACAGAAAAGAAGACAAAATAATATTATTATGACAAATATTCCTGAGAACACATACAAAGACAATGAGAGTTCAAATGTTTTGAGAATTAGAAAGAAGATATCGCCATCAATAAATTCGTCCATTGTAAAAATGTATAGGCTAGGTCATGAACGGAAAGACACAAAACCTCGTCCAATTAAAGTTATGTTTGAGGATTCAAAGGTGGCGAAGAATATTCTACGTAATGCTAAAGATCTCAGAAATCACGATGACTGCTCTAAAATATACATAAATAGAGACCTAACACCCCGAAAGACTGAACTGAAGAAAACAATCATTCGAGAGTTTGATGCACGGAAAAAAAGCGGAGAACTAATTTCACTACATTACATTAATGGACTACCACGTATAGGCAAACAAAAAAACTCAGAACTGCCCAAAACCACAGAGGACTGAATTTCTACTATCAAAACGTTCGAGGACTTAACACTAAAACTCAGAAGACATTGACATATTTTTCTTAACGGAAACCTGGGCAAATGACTCATTAAATGATGCCGAACTATTTCCATCGTCGTATTAAGTATTCAGGACGGATCGTCATGTAGGCAGGGGAGGTGGTGTTCTGATTGCTCTTCAAAGTTATATAAATGCTGAACAAATTAATCTTCAAACGGATTTTGGAGCAGATATAGCCTGTGCACGTATAAATATCGCAAACAAAATATTGCATCTCATTGTTTTATACATTCCGCCACAATCGCCAGCAACAACCTATGAAAACATACTCAATCACTTAGAAGAAAAGTCATTATTGGGTACACCTTTTATTATTATTGGGGACTTTAATGCGCCCGACTATCCAAAAATACACTGTACAAAATCAAATATGATATCCAATTTTATCAGCTTCCATTCTGCAACCCAAGCTAACACTATCAAAAATAGTTATAACAAAATGTTAGATCTGATTATCTGTTCTAATAATATAAATCTTGAACTCAATCGATCTAAATTTCCACTCGTTAATGAAGATAACTACCATCCAGCTTTACATTTTAATTATTCTTTTAACTCACAAATAATAAAAAAATTTGAACCAAAAGTTTCGAAATATAATTTTGAGAAAGCCAATTACGTATTACTTTATAAGTTAATATGCGATACTAACTGGACATCGGTTATACACCAAACCAATGTAAATGACGCTTGTACCGAATTTTACAAAATTATATTAGTCAAACTGTACCTCTAAGTAGTAAACAAAGTAATAAATTCCCAAGTTGGTTTTCCAAAACGACTATTTATTATATTAAACGCAAAAAATATTGGTATAATATGCACAAGAAGCACAAAGCTCTTTTTAATAAAAAACAAGTAGCTAAATATAGATGTATTGTTAAAAAAAGTATACGCTCGGATTTTAATGTATACATTGAAATGACCGAATCTAACATAAAAGAAGACCCTAAAAAACTTTGGTCTTTTATCAATGAGCGTAAATCTATTACTAGAATCCCTGGGGTAATGAAAGAGAATAATACATATTTAAATTGTCCAACCAAAATAACTGATGCATTTGCATCATACTTTTCCTCTGTTTACTCGGCGAATTCGGTATCTACTACTACTAATAACTTAGTATCTTCGGAATCCAACATAGTATATATTAAGTCTTTTACTTTACAAGAATATCTTTGTGCAATTAAACAATTAAAATCGAATTTAACTATGGGACCAGATAATATACCAGCCTTTCTATTACGAGACTGTTGTAACATTCTATCTGAACCACTCTTGTACATTTATAACTTAATTTTAAAACTAAATTATTTTCCCTTAATCTGGAAAACTTCGAAAATTATTCCTATCCACAAGTCAAAAGAAATTAACAACATTTTTAATTACAGACCCATATCTCTAATATCGAACTTTGCGAAAGTTTTCGAAATTATGTTTTACAAATCCATTTATAACCACTGTACCGCTTTTATCTCCTCTAAACAGCATGGATTTGTCAAACACAAATCAACTGTGACAAATTTGTGTCATCTTACCGACTTTTTATCTAGTGCTATGGATCAACGTCACCAAGTAGATGTGATTTATACAGATTTTTCGAAGGCTTTCGATAAGGTCGATCATGACTTGTTAATTGACATCATTACGGGTTTGACTATAATCTAATTGCTCTTATGCGTAGCTATCTACATGATAGGGTGGCTTATGTCGAATATAAAAGTGTCAAATCTCGGGTATTTAGTTGCCCCAGTGGTGTTCCTCAGGGATCTAATCTCGGGCCACTGTTATTTCTGCTATTTGTCAATGATATAGTAACATGCATTGATTCAGACTGTTTACTTTACGCTGATGACCTGAAAATATTTAGGAAAATTGAAACTTTAGATGATTGCTCGTTTCTTCAGCGTGATTTAAACAAGTTGTATGAATGGAGTATTAACAATAAGCTAGACTTAAATATTGCCAAGTGCAAGTCAATGACATTTAGCAGAAAACAAACAAAAATACAAGCAACTTACGTAATTAATGGAACAAGCCTAGAATCAGTTTTATCTTTTCGTGATCTAGGGGTATATTTCGAAATAAAATAAAATTTCAATATGCACATAGCAACAATTAGAAGATCGTGCTATTCACTGCTGGGTTTTTTTATTGCGTAATACCAAGCCATTTAAGACTATGCAGCCTCTAATTAATTTATATTGCGCATCTATACGTAGCAGATTGGAATACTGCTCCGTAGTATGGAACCCTAATTACAATATTCATATTCAGGACATAGAAAATATTCAAAGAAAGTTTCTAAAAGCCCTTTACTATAGAAAATATAATCAATATCCGGTGCAGGGCTATCCATCTTCAGAGTTGGAGAAAGAATTTGAAATACCTTCACTTCAGCACAGGCGTCAAGTAGCACAAACTATAGTTATTTACAAGTTGCTGCATTACGATATCTATGATTCGTACATTTTATCAAGGCTAACACTTTCTGTACCCAGGTCATCCAGTCGAAATAAATATACATTTTACAATCCCCGTTCAAACACTACCCACCATCTACATTCCCCCATAGTCTCTATGTGTAACACTGTGAACAGAATAGCTGATAAAATTGATATATTCCATGTAGACCTCCAGACGTTACTTAAATATTTAAACTCGGTTGAATAGTTATATATGTACGTATGTTTGTATTAAATAATATATTTTTTTTGTCTTTCTAGTAAAATTCATAATGTTATTATTATTATTATTTAGAATTATAATATAATTTTAAGTCACAGCGCACTCGAATTTGCTTATGTTACTGTTAACATGTTATCCTGTAATAAGTTTATTGTAAACTGTTGGATAATAAATAAATAAATAAATATTTGATCCGGACCATGTGAGTATGTTGGCTTAAGACCACAGATTGCATCAAAAACATCTTTGTAAATAAAACACTTTTTACTTTGTTTAACCACTGGATCTTACATTTAATTGTGTGACTAGTTTCGACTATCTAGTAGTCATTCTCAAACTAAAGTAAAAAGTGTTTTATTTACAAGTGTATTTAAGATGTACCACAAAGTGAACGCCTACAACACCAAACAAAACATCTTTGATTTCAATTGATAAGTTATTGATCTGAATGTGAGTGCTAGGTGTTCTGTCAAACGCCGATTCAACTATATTATTTGCTGGTGTGGAGTAAACCGATGAGAAATATTGGGAAAACAGGTTAGCAATGCCTAATCCATTGTCAGCAGTTATATCTCTGTATGTCATAGCGCAAGGATAACCACTTACATTTTTTAAATCTTTAGCATATTGCCAGAAGTACTAGGGGTTAGATTTTATGGATGAACCAACTTTAGACAAATAGTCGTCGTAACATTGTTTTGATAGAGATTTGCATTTCTCCCTAATGGCCGAGAATCTAATATAATCATTATATTGTCCGTGCTGCTTATATTTGAAATTATTTATTATATTTTCTGCTTTATTAAAGAAACCAATTTTTTTGACAACCATTTGGGATACAAGTCGCAATTATTCTGGACAGATTTGCAGGGAATATAACGTTCAACAGCGCAGTATAGAATGCGGTAGAATGTCTCCATCACTTCATTTGTGTTTGGCGTTTGATGTGGTACATATATTCTTTGAATCTGATGTGCAGGTTTCTTTTTGTTTGTCCAATATACAATTTAGTACAATTATTGCAATTGACTGAGTAAATCGCTGCATTCAGAAACAGGTCTTGTTTTTCAAAAGTATTACCCAATAACATTTTAAGTTTGGTATTGGTGTAATGTGCACAAATGAAATTGTATTTTTTTAATATTTTATATAAATGTTGGTTGGTTTTTGGCTCATGAATTATTTTTATATATTTCTTATTGTTGTCTGATTCTAAAATTGGTTGTGGATTGGATGTTATGATGTCTAATGTGTCTGCTGATTAATTTTTGAATTGTTCTCTTACTTACTTAGTACCCGAAATGTACATCTAGCAAGAAAAATAAAAGTGAAGAAAGGAATGTAACTGTGTTTAATTAAGTGACAATATAACTCCTTATATGTTGTATCTTTGAAGCGTAATAGCAAGCTTTTTCAAATCTATTTTTTTTTTTTTTTAATTAAAACACTTAACTTTCTTTTACCACTTTTATTTTACTTTTCAGTGTAAAAGTTTGGACTACAAGCTAGTCATTATCAAACTATGTAAATATTTTTATCATTTAAAAAAAAAATGATAATAGGGATTCTGGTGTAGCATCTAACATAACATATGGGTGTGGATATCCAGTTTTTAGATCATAATTACTCAATCAACACCTATCCATTTCGATGTACATTTAAACCGTTGTTTCAGTCTTTGTCAATTTGCGCACAGCGTCGGATTTCATGTTAATCCGAATATCAGAGTGTTGCAGGCCCAAATTGGGCGTCCTTTGCGTGAACTGCAACGTTAATGAACAATTTCACGACTCAAATGGGGTGCACGGATATTCTCGGCTAGCCTTGCATAAAACGTGATTCGACCCAATTTCCACAAATACACACACAGCCATACACACATGTTGGAACATTTTCCAACGAAACACGAAATATTGAAAAGATGAAAATGTATAAATAGTAAATAGCAAATAGCAAATAGAAATAGTAACTTACCTGCTTGAAGAGTCTTTGAATCGTCAAAAACATACGTTTTGGATTTATTTTCTTCTGACGAGTGTTTCTACTCCTTGACTCAGCATGAAGTAAAATTACGAGTGTGGAAAAGCCTCACGTTAACAAATATTTACAAACAATCTCTTAATTATGCCCACATTTCCAAAAGAAAATGTCTCTAATTTTGAAACCGCAAGATTTGGTCAGGCAATATAAATATTTGTAAAAGTGATTAACGTATATTCAAATTTAAGAAGTATTTTTTTTAACTTTTTTTAAAATCAACGTTTTATATTCGTGGCGCAAGAAGTATAATTTCGAGTTTAAAGAAGCTTGAAAATTTTGATTAAAATGCTATGAATTTTTAGATATTTGTCGTTTTTTTAAACGAGTGTTTTCCACTCCTAGGTTAAGCATGAAGTAAAATTTCGAGTTTAGAAAAGCCTGAAAATTTGGATTTGCCGTCACGAGCGAAGCGAGTGACGGCAAATCCAAATTTTCAGGCTTTTCTAAACTCGAAATTTTACTTCATGCGCCACGCGTATTAAACGCTGATATATTGCCAAATTAATAACGTACTGCTAATGCAATATACTAAAACTGTATATTTTAAACTTCACATTAAATCAGTGTTTTATACGCGTGGCGCATGAAGTAAAATTTCGAGTTTACGCGACCAAACCAAATTATCAGGCTTTTCTAAACTCGAAATTTTACTTCATGCGCCACGCGTATAAAATCCTGATATATTGCCAAATTAATAACGTACTGCTAATGCAATATACTAAAACTGTATATTTTAAACTTCACATTAAATCAGTGTTTTATACGCGTGGCGCATGAAGTAAAATTTCGAGTTTAGAAAAGCCTGAAAATTTGGATTTGCCGTCACTCGCTTTGCTCGTGACGGCAAATCCAAATTTTCAGGCTTTTCTAAACTCGAAATTTTACTTCATGCTTAATCTGGGAGTGGAAAACACTCGTTTAAAGCTTCACAAACTTTTTGTGTGTAAAATAATAAAGTTCGTTGCCAACAAAGAAAAATGCTAAACATAGAAAACATACAGGGAGTTTTTCTTTTAAGTATACATATCCTAATTATTTTACGGCAAATCCAAATTTTCAGGCTTTTCTAAACTCGAAATTTTATTTCATGCGCCACGCGTATTAAACGCTGATATATTGCCAAATTAATAACGTACTGCTAAAGCAATATACTAAAACTGTATATTTTAAACTTCACATTAAATCAGTGTTTTATACGCGTGGCGCATGAAGTAAAATTTCGAGTTTAGAAAAGCCTGAAAATTTGGATTTGCCGTCACTCGCTTCGCTCGTGACGGCAAATCCAAATTTTCAGGCTTTTCTAAACTCGAAATTTTACTTCATGCTTAATCTGGGAGTGGAAAACACTCGTTTAAATCTTCACAAACTTTTTGTGTGTAAAAAAATAAAGTTCGTTGCCAACAAAGATAAATGCTAAACATAGAAAACATATTTTCTTTTAAGTATACATATCCTAATTATTTTTAGTTGAACAAAAATTAAAATAACTAAAGAATGTAGAATCATTGTTGTCAACTTTAAACTTTTTGGCATTATTTACGTATTTAGTGCATTTTAATTTAATACTTATTTTCACTCCTTTATTAAGCATGAACAAAATATTTCGAATTTCAAAACGCTAAAAAATGTCCAGGATTCTCTAAATTCGAAATATTTACTTTATGTTGAGGTCGATAGAGTAGTTATGAACTATTGATAAAATTAACAATCTATATTGCCGATTTTCATATATGTTTTAGCTTCACTCTGTTGTGTAATTGTGTAAAAATGTTTATTCTGCTGAATTATTTAATCGAAATTTATTTCTAAGAAGTGTACTCACTATTTATATAAAAAGGAAGTAAAATTTCGAGTTTAGAGGGGTTTGAACTTGGGGGATATAGGAGTTGAAACCCCTCTAAACTCGAAATTTTACTACGGCCTTGTTTTGCATTATTTACTATAGAATTACTCATATTTTAATTTGATCCCTAACGGAATGCACCGACATGTTGATAATTAAACAAACCCTTAATAATTCTCTAACAAAATCCATCTTCCCAACTGTGCAGCAAACTTATGCCAACCCACAAACTATCTAATTCTCTCTTAACACAAAACAAGCAGCCTTATAAATCACTAATTAATTATTTCCCATCTGCGAGTGTGTCGGTTTTCGGTTTTGTCCCATCAGGAATCTGTAATCTCTGGAATGAATCGTTAGCAGTCACAACACGCTAGATGTTTCGGATGTTTCGCTCCATCGCTTGCATCGACCAGATGTTCCCTAATCCTACAAAAGCTCCCTATTAAGCAATCCTACCACAATGGACGGGGCTTCTGCCTGCCGATTCTAATCTAATTTCGGAAACACAATGGGCCTAAAACTGCCTTTCAAATTAATTAGTCACTTATGAGCGCACTTTTTTGTCTTCTATTTAATTAGGTACCAATGTAATGGTGAGTATATGTCAGGATCCCTAACTGTTTTATTGAGTTATGTGGAGTATTTAATCACAATAAAAAGCACTTTTATTCCTTACTTCACTTTTATTTTTATTCGTTAGATGTACATTTCGAGTGCAAAGCACTCATTATCAATAAAAAAAATGAAAGTGAAGTAAGGAATAAAAGTGTTTATTATATGTCAGGATAATTGTTAGTAGATAAATGGCGTTCTGTGAATTTGATCCTGTTAAAAGTTTTGGCTGGAATTGGGACGTGGAGGCAATTATCTTACACATATATATTGGAAGCGATTGCCAAGTTCCAGGAGTCACGGCAATATAATTCAAACGCTAACTTTAATCTCTCTCCTGAATTTAATTCAGGCAAAGGCGACGGATCCGTTTCCCTCACCGTATCCTACCCCAGCGAACTTATAATTTCCCACATCGAATTTCCGGTATGCCCGAAATGAATTTCCCGGTTCGAGAAAATTAACATATTGTTATGAATAAGAATACGCCGTGTATTCAGTCGATCGAGAAATTCGAGAGAATTTAATTGATCGAAAACTCCTTTGCATCAAACTGCATGATTGTCATTTGCAACTTCAGGAATTCCTATAAAGCTCTATTTGGTTCACGAGTTTATAATTTTAACGGCCCTATTAATAAAGATGTGATTTCTCCTTAACCCACACATATATGTACTCTTCTGTGCAATAAAATTAAACACAAGTCTTATAACTGTTTTTCACATTATTCTAGTTGTATAATTCGGGTCTGTTTTATTTGCCTAGCAGCAGTTTTAATAAATGATAAAACATCATAACTTGAAAATAACACCTTTATTAAGTAACCAAAACTAATATTAATTCTTTCTTCATGTTCATCAATCAAGCAATTTGTCTAATAGAAAAACCATCTTCTGTTTTAATTGGAATTCGAATTTTTAAATTGTTGTCTAAATGTCGCGGTATTTGGACATTAAGAAATTTGACATATTTTCGTAACTAGGAAACTCATCATGTCCATTTTAAACTATAACATATTTTGTGTGCTTAATTTTATTGCACAGCAGTGTACCGGGTGGGCAAATAAGCGAGGTAAGCGGCTGTATCTCAGAAACTAATGATCGTAGAGAGTTACGGTAAAAAATTTATTATTAAGATTATTATTATTATTGTTAGATATTAAGATGCGGTTTACGCAGGCTTATTGGTTGGTTATTTGTCTATTTTTTAGCCTAAGGAAAATCATATCATCGCATTTAAATTTTTTGAGAGAATCCAATATTTTGGTTATAATATCGAATAACGCCTTCTATCGGCGGCCGTGTTGGTCACAACTGTCATAATTACGAGAAACCTAATAGCCCAAGAAATGCTTTTTAAATGATACCAAATTTATCCAAATCCATTAAGCCGTTTCGAAGTTATAGGCCACTTTATTTCGAAAGATAGAGAAAAATTGTTTTTACAAAAAATGTTCCACTTTAAGTTAACATTAAAACGCAAATACTTTTTTGTTATATTCATTGGGGAAAATCGCGAGAAACGTAACTTTTTGTAATTCAAGATGGCGGAAACGCCCACTGGCAGCCATCTTGGAAACTTGCAACTAATTTCCAGTATTTTAACTTGCCCACTTTACCTATAAACATTTTTACCGTATCTCCTCTCTACGATCATTAGTTTCTGAGATACAGCCGCTTACCTCGCTTATTTGCCCACCCGGTAAATTATAGCACATCCGATGCATTACTTGTTTTTTTTGCATTTCATATTCACATGAAGGGTTTTTAAAAGTTAGAAATCAAATTTTCAGGCTGTTTTAAACTCGAAATTTTACTTCATGCCTAATCTGGGGTTGGAAACAATCGTTTATTCTGCATTCTTTATTTATTTTCATTTTTGTTAAAACCATATTTATCCAATCGTTAGCAATTGTTGTTTTCTTAAATCAATATTTATGAAGGCATAATGTCATTCACTCATCTTAAAATATTATTGACTTCATGAATAATGCATGCCGTATTTTTCTTGCCTCTTTTTTGTTAGTTGGTGGCAAAAAAATGAATTAACTTTGTAATCGGGATTATTCGAAATTGTTTACATGAAATGCCAGCGCGTTGTCGATAAATCGATCGCAAGCGTCTGATCGGAATTTAATGGCTCGATTGAATAATTTATTCGTGCATTTGCTGTATTATTATAATATCGACATGAGGAATAAATAATAGCCGTTTGTTTACGCACATGGCGGAAAGGAAAGTTGTTTTCTTTAATTCCTTGATTGTATTGATTAAAGTTTTGTTAGAATATAATACAGAATTAGTATACTGAAATGTTCAGGAGTTTAATAAAGGAAGGTGTTAAAGAAAAGCTTTCAACAATAAAAGTGGAACCCTTTTATTCGTGTTCCTTTCTATTTAACTCTATCCTTTTATATTAATTTATTCATTAATTCCTTGTTCCTGTTTGTCGCAGGCCCAACAGTTGCTGTTTAACTCTGTTCAGATTTTACCCTAATTTTATAATAACATTTTTTTTTTCTATTTTTCCTTGCGTCTTCCTTGCGGATCCGGATGCACTGCAGCCTAGGTGGCTTATTGTACTACCCCCATATTGTCTTACTCACGCAATTATTCCAAACTCGATCTACTGCACTAGCTTGTGCAGGTTCTTCAGGGGTTGCTGGAGAAGCTGTTTTTTTTTTCTTCCTGTGGGCGCTGTCTTCCTTGCGGATCCGGATGCACTGCAGCCTAGGTGACTTATTGTACTACCCCATATTGTCTTACTCATGCAATTATTCCAAACTCGATCCACTGCACTAGCTTGTGCAGGTTCTTCAGGGGTTGCTGGAGAAGCTGCTTTTTTTTTCTTCCTGTGGGCGCTGTCTTCCTTGCGGATCCGGATGCACTGCAGCCTAGGTGGCTTATTGTACTACCCCCATATTGTCTTACTCACGCAATTATTCCAAACTCGATCCACTGCACTAGCTTGTGCAGGTTCTTCAGGGGTTGCTGGAGAAGCTGCTTTTTTTTTCATCCTGTGGGCGCTGTCTTCCTTGCGGATCCGGATGCACTGCAGCCTAGGTGGATTATTGTACCACCCCATATTGTCTTACTTATGCAATTATTCCAAACTCGATACCCTGCACTGTGCAGATCCTTCAGAGGTTGCGTATGGAAATCATTTGGTACCATTTGACTGTTTCCAAATATGAGTTGTCTTTTGTTTTCCAGCGCATTGCAGCTACACAGAATTTGCATTGTTGTTTCCAGTGCCCTTTCACAGAGCCGACAATTGGTGTCGTCGTTATATAGACCGATTTTCCTTAGATGCTCTTTAACGGTCATGTGGCCTATTAGTAGTCCTATGGTTATTTTTAGCTGTGCCTTACTTAGTGTTAGTAATTCTGCAGCTTGGTTAGAGTTAGGTCCATTTATAATGGCCTTACTGTGGTTAAGGCCTGGTCTGTTTACCTAGTATTCCTTGTGTTTGTTGCGAATCCACTTTCTGACTTCTATGCGACTCCAGTTTTTTGTGATGCCTAAGACAGGTTCAGGTCCCATAAATCATATGGTAGCTCCCTGCCTGCTATCTCGTCAGCTTTTTCATTTCCCTTGATACCTGAATGACCCGGCGTTTAGACTAGTGTGACCTTGTTCTGTCTCGTCAGGTGATTCCGTGTGTCGAAGCAATCCAACACCAGTTTGGATGGTCTTTTTGGTCTTTAGAGCCTTCAGTGCCGCCTGGCTATCGGACATAATATAGATTTGCCTGTCACGACAGGCCTTCTCTATGTTGGTTCTCGCACATTCTATAATTGCGAATATTTCGGGTGAAAAACTGATGCCAGGCACCCTAGCGACTGGGCATAGCCTGTCTTCATGTTTTCATTCCAGAGTCCTGATCCAGTATAATGACATTAAATCACCCTTTCATTCATTCATTCATTCATTTTTGGAGTTTTGACTGGGAGCATATTCCAGTCAAAACTCCTATGGTAGCTCCCTGCCTTGCTATCTCGTCAGCTTTTTCATTTCCCTCGATACCTGAATGACCCAGCGTTTAGACTAGTGTGACTTTGTTCTGTCTCGTTAGGTGATTCAGTGTGTCGAAGCAGTCCAATACCAGTTTGGATGGTCTTTTAGGTCTTTAGAGCATTTAGTGCCGCCTGGCTATCGGACATAATATCGATTTGCCTGTCACGACAGTCCTTCTCTATGTTGGTTCTTGCACATTCTATAATTGCGAATATTTCGGTTGAAAAACTGATGCCAGGCACCCTAGCGACTGGGCATAGCCTGTCTTCATGTTTTCATTCCAGAGTCCTGATCCAGTATAATGACATTAAATCACCCTTTCATTCATTCATTCATTCATTTTTGGAGTTTTGACTGGGAGCATATTCCAGTCAAAACTCCAATAAATTAATTCATTCATAATTACTGGGTCTAGTCAACATAGCTAAGGCTAATAATTTCGCATTAGAAGAAGAAGAATTTAGAAAATCAAGTTCTAGAATACTCTGATAACTAATAGAACTAGATTTTCTAACCAAGTTATATAAGTTATTAGAGTATTCTAGAACTTGATTTTTTCCTCCTAATAAAGTGTTATTATGCAGACTACAGTTATCAGGATGTTTGCGTTATATTTTTCGTCGTTAATTAAGTAACAGTAATATCTTGTGCTATTTTGACATCCGCAGTTGTTGTATCAATTCCATGGTATGTCATTATTTTTATAAAATCACATTACTCTTTCTTGATTATTTTAGCTGTAAATTTTCTGACATTCGTTGATTTTTAAAAGAGTTAAAAGAAAGACTTTCTGTTAATTTTTCATTTCGGTAAACATATGTATAAGCTGTGAATTTTTCGACATTTGTTGTTTTTTAAGAGTTCAATTTGAAGCTTTAAACGAGTGTTTTCCACTCCCAGACTAAGCATGAAGTAAAATTTCGAGTTTAGAAAAGCCCCGTGAAAATTTGTCGAGGGTCGCGCAGCGACCCGAGACAAATTTTCTGGGCTTTTCTAAACTCGAAATTTTACTTCATGCGCCACGCGTATAAAACACAGATTTTAAGTGAACTTCGAATATACATACAGTTGACAATAGTATAGTGTTTTATACGCGTGGCGCATGAAGTAAAATTTCGAGTTTAGAAAAGCCCAGAAAATTTGTCTCGGGTCGCTGCGCGACCCACGACAAATTTTCACGGGGCTTTTCTAAACTCGAAATTTTACTTCATGCTCAGTCTGGGAGTGGAAAAAACATGTTTAAAGTTTTAAATTGAACTTAAAAAAAAACAGGGAATACCCGCAATTTTTGTATCAATTCCATGGTATATCATTATTTTTATAAAATCACATTACTTTTTCTTAATTATTTTAACTTAGAGAAACGTAAAGTGTTAAGTGTGAACATTAATAAATTTAGAATTTTTCCCTTTACAAAAAAGTTAAAAACATTTTCTCTCTAAAATAAATAGGGAAGCCAATATTTGAACACTTTAAAATTAACATGCGATTTCCTTTGTTGCGTCCGCCAAGTCAACACCCGGTATATATATCGTTATCAGTTGTTTTAACAAAAATATTCAAAACCTAATTATTTATTATTAATACTAAACATCGTTGATAACACACTAAATATCTGTGTTACTTTGATTAAAGATGTATTTGTGTTTTTGAACTTCACTTCAAATCAGTGTCTTGTACGCGTGGCGCATGAAGTAAAATTTCGAGTTTAGAAAAGCCCCGTGAAAATTTGTCTCGGGTCGCTGCGCGACCCTCGACAAATTTTCTACGCGGGGCTTTTCTAAACTCGAAATTTTACTTCATGCTTAGTCTGGGAGTGGAAACACTCGCTCAAAACTTCAAATTAAACTTTATTATAAAATCGACGAATGCCTGAAAATTACGGGAATAAAAAATTCACTGAATATCATTAAAACCAGGAAAGTCAGAGAAAATTCATGGTATTTTATTCAAATTAACCAAAACACTAACAAAAAAGCCGTATGATATTCATTATTAAATTTGTCAAATTCAACAGGCATCATAAAAATTACAAAACACGTAAACATTTATATAACCAACTTACCTATTGACAAAAACAATTAAATTAAAAAAAATGGGGGTTTCCCACAAAATAAATTTATATTCAAAGGTCAGAGAAAAAAATCTTGAATCAGGGAAGTGTCCGAAAACTTTTACATTCCAGATTGTGACTACCATGTCAGTTTTACTTCAAATAATGTTAAACAAAATTTTTAAAACTAGATTATTATCTTTAAAATCATTTTCAGTCATTTAATGTTCATATCAAAGCAATGAGTTCGAAGTTTCCAACGAGCGTGTCCACTCCCAGACTAAGCAAGAAGTAAAATTTCGAGTTTAGAAAAGCCCCGCGTAGAAAATTTGTCGAGGGTCGCGCAGCGACCCGAGACAAATTTTCACGGGGCTTTTCTAAACTCGAAATTTTACTTCATGCGCCACGCGTATAAAACAGTGATTCAACGAGAAATTTAAAAACACACAAAACACATTTTTCTAGTTAATCTGTTCCGGCATTTTTGGTGCATAATTTGTCGAACTTTTATTTGTATTTTTATTTTAGGTGTTAAATTTATGACCATTTATTTTCTATTATTATTCTAGGGTTTTATATTTTTACTTGTATATTTCCTTCGAACACATTTTATTTTGGAATATTTCTAGCAAATTAGTTAACAAAAGCCTTTAGAAATTCATCGAGTTTATTGGGCTGTTGCAAACTGTAGCAGACCCTTTTTCGCACTACAGGGGATGTTGTTTTGGTCCCAACTCATTTCGTAGAAAGATAACCGCTAAGGCATCTGTGATATCTCAAATTTGGTCGGTTGCCAGCATCAGTTAATTCTAAAAAAAAATCATCCCTTTCTCTAGATCCTGGGTCTCCAAACTATCTTCTTCGCGGGCCACAAATATAATTCTACATAATAAAGCCGGCCAAGATCCGATTAATTTTATAAATTTATGAAAAATTTAAGGAACAATTGTTACAATATTTCAAAATATGATATTTACAAAAAAAATACAAACAATCGCGGGCCGGATTCATGCAAGTCGCGGGCCGTATTTGGCCCGCGGGCCGTAGTTTGGAGACCACTGCTCTAGATGAAGGAAGGGGTGCGAAAATCACACCCACGAAATGTGTTTGACCAATAAGATCGCTCCCCCCTCTTAGTACTCATTTTAATTTTCTTCTATTTTTAAATATGAAAATCACTCTTGTCAAAAACTTCAAACTGTTAACATCAAACATTTAAATCTCTAAATTCATCAAAATTTTTACTACTACAACGTTATTGTAAAGATATTTGTATATAAAAGTGTATATATTTGTACATTTATGGTGAATAGAATTATAAGTGCAAAGAAATATTTTATTTCATATTTATTTACCTGCATCAGAAAACTATTGGCGATTTTTGAACCAGTGCAAGATGAAATCGTCAAAGAGATAATTTCTCCAAAACATAATCCTTATAATTAATTCGAATTATTGTTGATGATTCAAATCCTTTTGTAAGTATTCGAATCCTTCTGTAAGTATTCGAATCCTTTCGTAAGTATTCGAATCCTTTTATAAATATTAGAATCCTTTTATAAGGATTCGAATCACCCGCATTTGGAATCGAAAAGGAATTCTCTTAAAAAAATGTTACGAATCCAGTTTGTAATATACCCATCTGTATATTTATTTCATTTATATAATTTAATACTTTAGTATCGTGCATTTTTGATAATCATATTTAAAGTTATTTATGTTTGTTTCACTTATTGATGTTTGTTGTTTATTTTTACTTAAATATTATTCATTGCTAAATGTTATTATCAGAATGCATTTGCTAATGCTAGAGCACAGATAAGCCTGGGAAGAATAAATAGTTAATTAGAATTTGTACTTAATGGAAAAATTCCGCTAAAGATGATAAAGTTCACCCCGGCCTATGCGTGCTCCTCCTTACGCATTGTTTGCTTAACGAAGAACCATTATTCATTACTATTAGATTTTATTTCGGGCACTTCTGATTTGACTCTCGAACGCAAGACAGTAAAAATATTACTCCGATTAAATTCAATAAACTTCGTTAAGCAAGCTAGTTAAATTTCTAAATATATTATATTGTAATATTCACAAGTCTCAGTTAAGAAAATAGAATTGATATTCGTTATATAAAAACATCAAGTTATTTTAACCTCACCCAGAATAAAAGAACCTACTTAATATTAAATACGTGTTAAATATTGAAAATATTAAATAATTAACTTTACAAGTTTAACTGGAGTAATAAAGTATTCGTATGCCTTTTTTGAATCCTCTAAAAAGATTCTAATCCTGCTTAGCTCTGGTGTACAATTACTTATGCTTCTATTCAAACACTCTCCTTACAATTTTCGTCAATATGTACACAATTAAAAATTATGAATTTCCTGCGCTCATTAAAAATTCCCCGCATACATTCACTTAATGAATGAATTACAAATATTTGCGAGTCAATAGAGGAACGTTACGGGTCCTTGAAATGATTGAACATGTGCTGTTTGCCCAAGAAAACTTTATTTAACGAGCGGGAAAAGCGACCAGTTGGATGTAGACGTAAACTGTTTAATTGTATTTTATGTTTGTTTTTTCCAATATGTTCGTCAGGTTTTTCAGGCGTTGATGAAAGTATGTTTATAGAATACGCTGTTTCTTTTTGCGTGCGCGTGTTTTGTTTTGATTTAACCTGAAAAAAAAAAGATTATTTGCATTATTTATACAATAATATTCTCTTTATTCAATGTTATTAATTATATAAGACAAGATTATTTATAATATACAAATAAAATTTGAAATATAAAACACTTAACAATAAAACATTTTTAACTTTATTTGAAATAAAACAACACAGTTGGGAGGGTTTCACTTTTATTGTTGAACACTGCAACATGTTTCACCACACAGTGGCTTCATCAGGCAGATGAAATAGTTATTATTTCATCTGCCTGATGAAGCCACTGTGTGTTGAAACATGTTGCAGTGTTCAACAATAAAAGTGAAACCCTCCCAACTGTGTTGTTTTATTTCAAATAGTATTATGGAGTTTCTTCATGTATCCGCCTCATCAATTAAATATTTTTTACTTTGTATCACTTTTTTTATTTGTACGTTGCAGTAACGTACAAATAAAAAAAGTGATACAAAGTTAAAAATGTTTTATTGTTGTGTTTTTTATTTCAAATTTCATTTGCATATTATGAATAATTTAGGCAACTTTAGTTTGACATAATCAAACATGTAGATAATGGCAAACTAAAGTTGCTGAAACTGCAGTCACGTAGAATAAAATAGTGTTATATAAACAAAGTAAATAGCCTCTACAACACAAAATTAAACACTTACGCCTGGTTTCTCCAACGCATCTTATTTAGATGAAATCGATCTTAAAAATAAGACATTCTTAAAGTGTTACATTAACTATAAATCAGATTTTAAAGTTATAAGAAGGTCTTACATTATAAGACGCCAAAATTGGCGTCTTAAGAAGCTGATTCTAACCTAAATGTCGGGGTAACTTCAATCAATGCGAATTTGTAAAATGGCAAATACTTCAAACAAGATAAATTCAAATTCAAAACTATTTGAATTCGAGAAAATAAGCTCACGCTTCTTATAGATTGCACACTTTAAACATAATATATAAAATTAGGAAAAAACTATTCGTCAAAATGCAAACAATGTCTTAATTAATAAGACAACTTAAGACGATAAATATCCATTGAAACAACTACTTCCCGTTCAAATACACCACCGGATATTGAATTATACAATGAAATATTTAAAATCTTAATCTGATTTGTTACAACGCTCTATTAAAGTATTTGTAACGTTTAGGTCAAATTCTCTTTAAACCAACTAACAATACAAATTTAAAATGAAAGGAGAGATAGCAACAAATTAGAAGTGAAAGGACTTGGATTAAAACTAATGTCTTAGGCCATCTATAGACGCGTTTTGAGATTTATCTCTCTTCAGTATAGCTTTGCTTATGACGTTTAAAAAATATAGGAATAAAATTAAAACAAACTTACTTGGAAAAAGTGGTGTGTGTGGAATGAACAGGTACACAGAAATGGAATGAGTGAAAATGATGGTCGGAGATCCGGAGGTGTATTTGCACGGGAAGTAGTTGTTTCAATGGATATTTATCGTCTTAAGTTGTCTTATTAATTAAGACATTGTTTGCATTTTCACGAATAGTTTTTTCGTAATTTTATATATTATGGCAAATACTTTATTTCAAGTGTTATTTTAACTGGATATGACTCTGGTTGATTGTCTATGCAAGAGCGTCGAACAATACAGGCAGCATGTTTATATCATAAAATTATAACAACTAAACACCCGCCATATTTATACAACAACATTTCTTTTCGTGAAGACGTACATAACATCAACACCCGTTTCAAGGGTAGGTTATCACCTCCAAAACATCGGTCCGCACTATTTGAACAATCATTTTCTTACAATATATATCGACTTTATAATAATGTACCCCAAGAATTTAAGAATCTCTCTACACAAATCCAAACAAAATTTAAAAAAAGGCCGTTTTAACAGATGGTCTGGTAATAAATTGATGCGATCTATGTCAATGTTTCTTTATTCATGTTTTTTATATAAGTTTTGTAACTCATATGCCTAGCTGTATTTTAGTTTTATTTTATTTTTATTATTTCGAAATATAGTTTATGTTGTATATACCTATATATTATGTTACTTATATTTATTTGAAATAAAACAACACAGTTGGGAGGGTTTCACTTTTATTGTTGAACACTGCAGTGTTCAGCAATAAAAGTGAAACCCTCCCAACTGTGTTGTTTTATTTCAAATAGTATTATGGAGTTTCATCATGTATCCGCCTCCTCAATTAAATATTACTCATATTTGTTAGGTTTGGATGGAATAACAGTGGGCGTAAACCTAACTGAATCCCACCCATTGATTCACCTGTTTCTTAATGTATATCTTCTTCATAATTGTATGTATTAAATTGTATTGACAGCATGTGAATAAAGATTATTATTATTATTATTATGTAGATTTCGTAGATATAATAGATATTGCAGAAGAAAATAACTTACCAGCAATACCTCATCATATTTATTAACGGGATAACTTTTTCGAAAAGAATGATTGCAAGCAGTTTATTTTTTTCTGGATTTAGGCTTACGAAAGAAAGTGTGTTAAATATTCTCTAACAAATTCATTCTCCTCCATCAGTTTTAAAAATGTCTTGTCTTTAGCAGCACTATTTCTCATTGCGTGTTTTAAGTTTATCTTTATTAAAGTTTCGTGTAATAAGCTCCCAAGCTGCTTCTTTTTCATGGTTGGTCGCCGCGTGTGTTGTTATACCCGGCTTTCATTAATTCCCGAACCCCACGTGACCAAAAATAATAGGCAACCAAATGTACAAGGTGGTATGGCTCACACAAATATTCTTACCTGAAAATTCCGGGCGAATCTTGTAAGATCTCAAAGGTTGGTTTAACGATGCACCGCGCATAAACGTTTATGTCAAATTTGACTTTAGTAACGTTTGGTTACTTTTTTCAAAGCCTCCAACGTACAAATACAATAATTTACGCGGCAATTTTAAATTTAGTCACGTGGGGTTCGGGAATTAATGAAAGCCCGGAATTTTCCACTATTTTATAGATCAACACAAGAGACGTTAATTCAGTGCGCTCTTCTGGGAAAATTTACGCATCTTCTTTCGCTTTTCCAGCTTTTCAATGACACTAAACTTCGGCTACGGTGGATAACGGTTAGAAATAGATTTGACATTAGAAAACATTTCAAATTACATAACAAAGCGACGTTGTCATGGATAAGCAATTCTTATTTAAGATATGTATAGATTTAAACTGTTAACTGTTGAGGCTTCTACTTCGTTATACATCATTATTAACATAAATAAGACACTTAAACTTTGTTTGTATAACTGAGGTTTTTTTATTGTGACTATAGTTTCGACAACTTTAACTTGTCATTATCAGACTACAAGTTGTAGTCTGATAATGATAAGTTAAAGTTGTTGAAACTATAGTCACAATAAAAAAACCTCAGTTATACAAACAAAGTTTAAGTGTCTTATTTATGTATAGATTTGTTTGGTGCAACAGAATACAAAATTAAGAACTAAAGTTCGCCCGAGAATGCAAGCAATATCTAGTTGTTTTCATTGCTATTCCGAAATCTCTAAACTCCCTAAACACAACGTTAAAGCAAGCTTTGTTTGTTGTTGGCAATACCCCACAGCGTTGCCGCTTCACCACTCGTAATAAATCCAGTCGAAAACTCCTAGTCCGAGGAAAACTGAATTTGTTAAAACATTTCAACGCACGTTTAAATTCATATTGAGCAATTGTAGTTTTACGTTATTTAGTGTGGATCTGGACCCTCTCTTTGCTGCTTCACTACAGCTTAACCATAATTTAAGACTTTTTAACATTCATTGTTTAACTAAAGTTAGTGAAGCAAATCAAGTGTTTTTTATTTCAAATTTTATTTTAATTATGTTTCACCAAGTGATTTATGAGAACATAGTGAGAGATATGATATGTAAATTAATGTCAATTATTCAATACAGGGTGATTCGTTTGAAGACAATAGCCACGGTGGGCTTCAATCACTCTTTATCTGAACATATACCAATTGGATGTTGTAAAGGAACATTTTCTGAACTGAAAAAAACTCATCGAAATCAAAATATTTCAATGAGCCGTTTTGTTGTTTTTTAACCAAAATTTTTATTTACTTTAATGCCCGGTATTATAAACGATTAATAAATTATTAGATAACTATTTGTGGAGCAAATTTATTTACGGAGTAAAATAATGGGCAAATAAAATTGCGTATTATAAAGTAAACCTACCAAATAAATAGCAATTCTATTAATAAATAATTTATTTAGTAGATTACCGACCGCAATTATACATTTTCATTGTGGCGATAGATGAAACCATCATTTTTATAATTGAATTGTCAATCTTTCAAATTAAATTGTTAAACAAATTGGAAATTTAGTATAATTTCTTATAATTGTGGAGAATAACCGTGAAATGGGTAAGAGTTACAAAGAACAAGAACAAGAAAGCTTATTAGAAATGGTATAAGACTTAAACGAGTGCTTTCCACTCCCAGGCTAAGCATGAAGTAAAATTTCGAGTTTAGAAAAGCCTGAAAATTTGGTTTGGTCGCGTAGCGCGAAGCGCGGAGCGACCAAACCAAATTTTCAGGCTTTTCTAAACTCGAAATTTTACTTCATGCGCCACGCGTATAAGACACTGATTTCAAGTGAAGTTCACTTGCTCACAATATTTCAGTGTCTTCAGTGTTTAATACGCGTGGCGCATGAAGTAAAATTTCGAGTTTAGAAAAGCCTGAAAATTTGGTTTGGTCGCTCCGCGCTTCGCGCTACGCGACCAAACCAAATTTTCAGGCTTTTCTAAACTCGAAATTTTACTTCATGCTTAACCTGGGAGTGGATAACACTCGTTTAAAGCTTAATATATGACACTAAAACGAGCAATATCTGCAAATTTAAAGCATAAATACTGTAATTGGAATATGTATACTTAAAAGAAAACCTTTTCATTGCTTGAAAACAGATAGAGTTAATGACGTCGGGGTATAAGGGTAATAGAAATGTTATTTTATTCGCCATACGTATAAAACATTGATTTAAAGTGGTTTAAAATAATCTGCTTAACAACTGTACGTTTTTGAGTTTACGTGAAGTGATTATTACACAAAAAAAGACTGTTATTCCATACTTCACTTTTTAAAAAGTGAAATAAGGAATAGCAGTATTTTTTAGTTTAATCTGCTTAAGTTTGAGTTTACGTCAATAAATATTACAAAAGTTTATTTCGAGTTTCCTTTAAATCGTCAAATTATGTATATATATATATATATATATATATATATATATATATATATATATATATATTCGTGAGGTATGTGAAGATTGTTATAATAGTAATAAATTCCTTTCATCACTGTTTTTATTTAAGTACTATATGTACATTTCGAACACTAAGTATCCATTATCAATAGTTAACTATTGATAATGGACACTTAGTGTCCGAAATGTACATATTGTATCTAAATAAAAACTGTGAAGAAATGAATTTAACCGCTTTTTATTACTATTGTCAAAATATATTTAATAAATATTCTTAGGTATTTATTTTTATTAAAGTGTTCAAGGTTTAATAACAATTCTAGATATTTAATTAAAACACTTGGTTTGTTTCACTAATTTATATTTTCTATCTAATAAAATCTAAGCAAAAATATATATATACAAATGCAAATGATTATAAAACATCAGGTAATAAGGGCCAACAAACACAAGTTAGGCTTTTCAGAAGAGCAATTACATTTATTGAGAAAGGAATTATAATATCGCGCAAATATCGTTGAAGTTGCAAATGTGTGAACTTCATTGCATCGCTAATAGTTTTAAACGCAACTTTAGATTTTAATTGCTCTCACAGTAAATTTCTCTACAAGAGCAATTAAATTAACTGCAAGATCAAGTTGCCAATGTGCTCACACTATTGGTTATGCTTGCAACTTTTGAAATTGAAAGTTACAAACACATCTAAGTACTTTGAGGGTTAAACGTTGTACATTCTCATAATAATAATAAAAATAATAATGTAATAATAACAATAACAATGTAATAATAATAATAGTGGACATTAACATACAGCCAGAACACGGTTGTTAAAATGAAATTACCATTTTCGTATTAATGAAACATTTTAGAAGAGTTTACAACTAATATTTTAATAAGGTGGATGTGGTACCATGTATGATGTATAACAAGGAACTTTTAGAGGAAAATAGGGTTATTTAGACTTTATTTAATTATAATGCTATAATATATACAATATTGATAATAGTGAGATCATATAACACAGCATTATGGGAATGGGACGTTTCATCGCCGGGCCAGTTCATCGCCTGGCCAGTTCATCGCCGGCCGTTTCATCGCCAGGCCAGTTCATCGCCAGGCCAGTTCATCGCCAGGCCAATTGCGATAAGATATGTCAGGATAGGTTTGGATGGGTCAGGATAGGTTAGGATACGTTAGGATAGATTAGGATAGATTAGGATAGGTTAGGATAGGTTAGGATACGTCCTACGTGGTCACACGGCCAAAATTTAACACATTGGTCAGACTTACTGTTTTTATCAAAAATATACATATGTCCTCCGTGGATAAACTTTTCTTTCCCTCTTTTGGTCAAAATTTGTGTTTCCATACTTGCGAATAGTAAACCTTAATATGAGTTGCACTCAATGACATATATCAAAAAATGACAGGATTCTCATTCGATTTTTATTAAGTTTGAGTAACGATTACTTGGTTATAAAACCTAATATTAAATTAGTGGACAATTTCCAGAATTGAATAATATTTGAAATTATATCATTAGATGTGATCTTTCTTTCAAAATTTATTTTATAAAAATATTGGCGATGAACAGGCCTGGCGATGAAACGGCCGGCGATGAACTGGCCCGGCGATGAAACGGCGGCGATGAATCGGCGGCGATGAATCGGCGGCGATGAAACGTCCTAGACCGCAGCATTATTATATAACAAATATAACAATCAACAGGACACTTACTCGCTAAATGAATACGTCAGACTACATACATAGTACCTAAAGTAAGAATACAACTTAATTAAAATATTCTAAAACAGAGTAATATTCTTTTTCTATTAAATATGATTTTAATTTGTTTTTGAATTTTGTTAGCGATATTATTGTTTTCAGTTGCTCAGGTAAATTTTTAAAGAGCCTCAATGCCGCATACATGGGTGAGCTCTCGTATAGAGTGAGTCTATGTTTAGGATACGCATATTTATCCATGAAACGGGTATTATAATTATGTGTATTATTGAATGCCATAAATTTATCTTTGTTTTTAAAGTTAAAAATCAACGTTTCATAGATATATAAGCTATGGATAGTAAGTAAACATGCATTCTTAAATAATCCTTTACAACTATCTTGATATTTAAGATTAAAAATTATTTTGAGAGCACGTTTCTGTATGGTAAATAAATTACTTCTTGATTTTGAGCACCCATAGTGAATTATACCATACCTTATTACACTCTCAAAATTTGCTCTATAAGTTGTAATAAGGGTTTTTGTATCCAGGACTTGTTTAAGAATTCTTAATGAATAACATACGGAATTCAATCTCGAGGAAAGCTTGATACAGTGTGTTGCGGCACTTTATTGTACATAAATTATGTGTAAATTTATTTGTATATTTAGCCTTTTTTATTCATATATTTGTATCTGTAAATATTTTATTTTTATAACACATTTTAGTTTCAATATTCAATTTTATGTTTTCTGCTTAATCTTTATTTTATTACTTTATTGCTGGATTGTATTTTCTCCAGATATTTGTATATTTTCGACAAGAATGTAGTTCAAATCTTAATGTACTTTTAATAGACCGTTGTAAAGTTGAACGGCTCTGTTAGCTACGGGGGGTGTTGTGTTGTTGTTCGTCCGTTCGGGAAATATTCGCAGAAAAAATAATTTGTATGGCCATGTGGCTAATTCCTAGAAATGCGTCCCTTCGACGCATAATACAATCTAGGTAAACGAAGGGTGCATCCCTTCCTTTGCCACAGATTTGCATCCCGTGACCATCGCTGACCAATAACAACACAACCCCCACTTTGCAACACTCAGTTTTTGGTTCTTTTGAAATGTAGAAACTGACATAACAATTCTATTCTTGAAACGACAAACATCTCAACATTTTACTCAAAATCTAACCTCAACACATCAAAATATTTTATATTTAAATCAGTGTATATAACTCTGTACATTTTATTTACGGTGAATATAAGTTTAAAATTTTAATAAGTGCTACGAAGTATTTTATTTCAACTTCATTCACCCGCATCGGAAATAGTGGTAATTTCGAACCAGTGCGAAAGGAAATCACCACAGAGATTAAACCATCTCTAAAACACAGTGGTTCGTCCAGTTCAAGTTTTTGTCAATTTCCATTCCTAAAAAGTTTGTGGATGTTTAAATATTGAAGCTTGACTGATTTATTGTGATATTTTGAGAAATATCTTTGTTCTTTGTTGTAAATATGACCAAGTTTGTTTTCAATGTATTAATTAATAATTTATTACCCTCAGTCCAATTCTGTGTTATTGAAAATAATTCTGTAGCCTTTTGTGCTAGTTCCATCTCATTTTTGCTACTTATGAGTAAACTAGTATCATCCGCGTAAGTAGTTATAAAAGCATTTTGTATATTTATGTTCATAGGCAAGTCATTGACATAGATGACGAACAGAATTGGACCCAAAATACTACCTTGCGGCACACCGATATTGATAGTTTTTGGGCCTGACACATTATTATTTATCTTTACTCAGTCAGTTCTGTTTAACAAATATGTACGAATGACTGGCAGTGCACATCCTCTCACACCATAGAATTCCATATTTTGTAATAGCAATTTATGATCTACAGCAGTGGTGGGGAAACTTTTTTTAAGACGGGCCATTTGTAATAACCAGACAATCGTAGCGGGCCAAAGAATAATGCTTAATCGTAGGTAGGTAGTTTTTATGCGGGTCGTCACATTACGAAGTAAAAACGCGTTGAAACATTCTCACGACGGCACTCTTAAACGGGCCGGATTAAACCTTTCCGCGGGCCGTAGTTTCCCCATCACTGATCTACAGTATCAAATGCTTTAGAGAGATCAACAAAAATGCCCAAGGGCATTTCAGATCTCTCCAAAGCACCTAATATTTCTACAACATAGTCAAATATGGCCGAATTGGTTGTTTTGCCCTTTATGAAACCGTTTTGAGCGTTATTAAATAATTTATTAGTGATAAAGTAATTCATTATTCTTTCCCTAATAGCTTTCTCTATTATTTTAGATACAACAGATAGTAAGGTAATAGACCTATAATTGTTAAAATTACTTGGATCACCTTTTTTTAAAATTGGTTTAATTATACCTTCTTTAAGACAATCCGGAAATATGCCTTTTTCGAAAGTAAAATTTATTAAGTGGGTTAAGGGACTAGTGAGTTCATAAATCGATGATTTAATTAATTTAGATATTAATTCATTCATTAACATAGCGGACATAACTTTTACAAAAACCGAAAAATGTGAGTTTTGCAGTTAGACCTCTTATATATATATATATATATATATATATATATATTATATGTATAGCCTTTCCTATTTAATCAGTATATTTTGAACTGACAATACTTTTTAATATATAAAATTACGAAAATGTTATTCGTGAAAATGCAAACAATGTCTTAATTAATAAGACAACTTAAGACGATAAATATCCATTGAAACAACTACTTCCCGTGCAAATACACCTCCGGATATTGAATTATTCAATGAAATATTTAAAATCTTGTTTAATTTGATTTGTTACAACGCTCTATTAAAGTATATGTAACGTTTAGGTCAAATTCTCTTCAAACCAAATAAATTGATTGTGAGTTACCTAAAGATCAAATTAATTTGACGAATAAAGCACTAATAAAATTTCTTCACACTTTTATTTGAATTCCCAAATGTACATTTCGGACACAAAGTGACCATTATCAATGGATTAACACTTGGTAATTCAAATAAAAGTGTGATTAGTGCTTTATTCGTCAAATCTCATCAAACCAACTACAATATTTCAGTGCTTTACATGCCTGGCGCATGAAGTAAAATTTCAAGTTTAGAAAAGCCTACAAATGTACAAAGTTATTACACTATGTAAAGTTAATTAAAGGAAAGGCACTTGGTATTGTTTCACAATTAAATCTTTATTCCGACTAGTTTCGGTTAAATAAAGATTTAATTGTGAAACAATACCAAGTCCCTTTCCTTTAATTAACTTTACATAGTGTAATATGTTTCACCAAGTGCCAGATAAGAAATTAATTCAAGAAAAAAAAAATAGTTATTACAAGTGATCATCGAACTATTTCTTCTTATTTCAAGGTATACTTCTCAGAATAAATTTATAAAATGAATGAATTAAATACTGTTTTTGTATTCGATAAATTAATTTAAGGCACAAACTTTGTGAATTTAAATGACTTTGTATAATTCTCTGCATGTAAAAACTTTGAAGCGTGAGGATTTAAAATTAACGTTTTCCATCAGCTAATGGAGCTTATTGGAAAACCGCTCACTAATACCACTTTCAGCCAACTAACTGATACGTGTAAAACGAATCGTTCATGCAATAATTCAAATCTAAAATATTGCAGTATTGTAAGTGAAACAAAAAAAAAAACGCGGAAACTCATAATAATAGATTATAAATGTGCACTAACCTTTCGAGCAAGTTTTTATGACATTTTTCTAAAAAATGTGAAAATAAACTTTCAACATTAATTATAAATTTATTTATTCATAGTTTATTTGTAATACGATTCGTAGACTTCTGACTGCCAAAAATCATCGGATTGGCAAATTTTACAGATAAATCCAATAATATGTCAAGTATTCTCCATTAACGTAAATCAAAAGTTTTATTCGTAGGAACCAATTTAGGATACTATTTACAGATTTTTGAGTTCTGCGAGTGAAATCTATTTTAACCCTTTCGGCCCTGACGGTGGCATTTGCCACCACTAAAATTTGTTAAACATACTGGGAATTTTTCTTCTAAACATATCGTACACCAGAAAAAATCCAGGGGTGAAAGGGTTAAATATAAATACATTTTAATATGTTGAATATTCCTCCGTACATTAACATAATTCAAACTTTTTGAAACACCCACTTCAAACATTCCTATTTACACTAGACGCTATTTACACGCGTGTCTCTTTTGATCAGCCAACGAAACACGAAACGTGTCGACTAATTTTCGCCATTTCCACTTGGACATAAATCAAAATCGTGTTTTTATATCAATTAACCAACCGCCCACGCGAACCGACGACACCTCAAGAGAATCTTGCACTTGTCCAAACACAAATCAATACTAATTCCGACTATAAATAGTCCCCCTTCTCAGGTAGAGGGGGATTCCCCTCTTTTTTTTTGCTTTACATATGCGTGTGATGATGAGGATAGGACGATGATACCATTTTCCGAAAATTCCTAGCGCCAAACGCGCGTTTGTACTCACTTGGAATACTTTAAAATTGAAGATTTCTAGAAATGTTTTTAATTTGAAAGAGTGTAACAATTTTACCTACGTAAAGAAGTTTGAACCTTAGTGAAATATTTTTAAGAAGTGTCAAAAAAGTTTTCTCTTTAAAAAGTAAGTGTGATAAATCTCTATTTTTTTATATATCGTTAACTTGTTTCTCATTGATCACTTGGTAAAACATTTCTATTAATATATAGGTATTTGATTGAAATCCAGTTGGTTTGTTTTACTAATAAATAGTTGAAAATAAAACAATTTATTAGTAAAACAAACCAAGTGAATTTCAATCAAATACCTATATCTCTATTTTTTATTCATGAGTAATCTTGCCATGTAAAGTGCTTGCCCTTTATTTTGAAATGTTTACATTCTATAAAATATTAACGTATTCAATTATATCTTTTAAAAATGTTTACTTTTTTAAAATTTGGATTTATTTTATACCATATATTTTTATCTGGAAACACAAAATTGAAGCATCTTTGTCTAATATACAGGGAATTTTTCTTTTAAGGATATGTATATCCCAATTATCTGGTGTACATTTTCAGATGTTCCTTGTTTTTTTTTTAAAGTTCAACTTGAAGCTTTAAACGAGTGTTTTCCACTCCCGGGTTAAGCATGAAGTAAAATTTCGAGTTTAGAAAAGCCTGAAAATTTGGTTTGGTCGCGTAGCGCGAAGCGCGGAGCGACCAAACCAAATTTTCAGGCTTTTCTAAACTCGAAATTTTACTTCATGCGCCACGCGTACTAATCACTGAAAACACTGAAATATTGTAAACAATTAAAATTCTCGTAAGATCGATGTTTTATACGCGTGGCGCATGAAGTAAAATTTCGTGATTGGAAAAACCTGAACATTTGGTTTGGTACAGATGACTATAATATCCAGAATTTGCTTTGGTAATTGTGAAGAAAGGTTATTAGTGCTTTATTCGTCAAATTAGATATGATATTAGTTTTTTTTAATAATAATGGATAGAAAAGTGTTTACGTAATTTTCTTGAATATTGTTCATAAACTAATTATCATAATTACCCACGCTACATTTATTTTCGACTATAATTGTTATATTTTAGAATAAGAATGACTAAACTAGTTAGATTTTGGTCTTAAAGTAACTAATATCCAAAATTTAGGTATAAATTAAATTAGATCGACTATAATCGTTATATTTTATAATAAGAATGACTAAAATAGTTAGATTGTAGTCTTGAAGTGACTAATTAGGGCCACAATAGTCAGAGTTTTGCTTTAAAGAGTCTACAGATAAATCAGTGTTTTATGTGCGTGGCGCATGAAGTAAAATTTCGAGTTTAGAAAAGCCTAAAAATTTGGTTTGGTCGCGTAGCGCTACGCGCTACACGACCAAACCAAATTTTTAGGCTTTTCTAAACTCGAAATTTTACTTCATGCTTAACCTGGGAGTGGAAAACACTCGTTTAAAGCTTCAAATCAAACTTTAAAAAAAGCGTATGCATATTTTTACTTAATAGAAAAATTCCCTGTATTTTCTTAGGAATAATATTTGTGTTAGACTTTACTGTGTTATTTGTACAATATTTTTACCTAGACTCGAACATGTAAAATAAATGAATTAGGCGGAAAGACCAATGGTCGATAGCCAATTGGCAGAAGAATTTATTTGTTATTTTAGCCATCAGAATTATTTTTATGTTAATTATTTATTGTACAATCTGCCAATAATTGGCACCCACTTCAAACATTCAAACATTTTATTATATTCAAACATTTTATTATATTCAAACATTTATATATATATATATATATATATATATATATATATATATATATATATATATAATAAATGCAATTATTTTATTAAATTTATTTTGAAATTGGTACATTATGACAAATTGAAATGTGTTTAAATATCTCTTTTTTTGTGGATACAAAATTGTAGTTTCAATATCAGTCAAATGGAATCGACGTTCGTTCATTTTATGTGGGGCATACGCGGAAATTGCATTTGGTATAAAATACGTGAATCAGTGGAAATTAAATTTGTAGGATTAGTTATTTTATTGTGCCAGTTGATACGGAAAATGAATAAATTATAAAATATGTTCACAGTAAATCCATTTAATTGAGATTTCAAAACAAAATTTTAATTAAATAAATATGATATTGGTTCTTTTTATAATAATTATGGGTACAAAAAAGTGCACGTAATTCTTTTGTAAACGTG
This sequence comes from Philonthus cognatus, assembly GCA_932526585.2. NCBI lineage: Eukaryota > Metazoa > Arthropoda > Insecta > Coleoptera > Staphylinidae > Philonthus > Philonthus cognatus. The sequence goes on from OW052244.1 coordinate 100,395,517, forward strand.
TGTTAAATTACCTTTTTTTCCGTGGATACAAAATTTTAGTTTCAATATCAGTCAAATAGAATTGGTGGCTATTTATTTTATGTGGGACATACGTGGAAATTGCATTTTGTATAGAATACGCGAATCGGTGGAAATTAAATTTGTGGGATTAGTTATTTTATTGTGCGAGTTGATACGGAAAATAATTAAATTATAAAATATGTTCACAGTAAATCCATATAATTGAGATTTCAAAATAAAATTTTAATTGAATAAATATGATATTAGTTTTGTAATAATTATGAATAAAAAAAGTGCACGTAGATCTTTTGAATATTGTCCATAAACTAATTATCATAATACAAAAGTTTAATTAAATAAATGTGATATTAGCTTTTTTGGTAATTATAGATAGAAAAAAGTGCACGTAATTTTTTTGAATATTGTTTATAAACTAATTATCATAATACCAAGTTTTTATGAAATAAATATGATATTAGTTTTTTTTTTATAATTATGGATAAAAAAAGTGCAAGTAATTCTCTTGAATATTGTTTATAAACTAATTATCATAATACAAAATTTTTATTAAATAAATATGATATTAAATAAATTGATTGTGAGTTTCGTGAAGATCAAATTAATTTGACGAATAAAGCACTAATAACCTTTCTTGGCTGAAAGACCGCAGGTCGATAGCCATTTTACGGAATTGTTATCTTTTTTTATATATATATTGTTTCTGTTTACATTTATATATGTATATGCTTTTTCTGTAAATAAAGATTGTTTATATATAACCTTTCTTCACACTTTTATTTGAATTACCAAATGTACATTTCGGACACAAAGTGATCATTATCAATGGGATTAACACTATTAATCCATTGATAATGGTCACTTTGTGTCCGAAATGTACTTTTGGTAATTGTGAAGAAAGGTTATTAGTGCTTTATTCGTCAAATTAAATATGATATTAGTTTTTTTTTAATCATAATGGATAGAAAAGTGTTCACGTAATTTTCTTGAATATTGTTCATAAACTAATTATCATAGTTACCCACGCTACATTTATTTTCTTATGTGTTTTGTGTTTTCTCGTGTCTTTTTTGTGTTATAATAAAAAAAAATATGTTGCTGTTAGCTTAATAGAATGTTTGTGTCGCGTTAATTTATTTACTTCGCGCATAGTTCTCGTAGTACATAATGTCGTTGTATGTGCTGTATATATGTAATCGTTAATTTCTTAATGTACAGGAAGAATAATTACAGCGCGTTGGGGTTAATTGCTGATGGGACGAAATTTAATTTGAATATTTAATTTAAGTCTAAATAACTGGGTAGCGTTTCCCGCGTCCGTTTAATTGCAATTAAAGTACGCCCTTTGTACAAATAATCCTATTTCGAGTACAATACACAAAAGTTTGAATTAATGTCGAAAAGATGATGTATTCAGAACTAATAAATTTTCATAATTGTTTGTTATTATTTCTTTTTTCTTACACTTACAATTAGATTTACTCTTATCATTGCCAATACATTTGTTACAATTTCTTTAGATTTACTCTTTTTATTCTCAACGATATGTTCATTGTTCGCACAATTATTCTGCTTAAATTTCTGAAATGATTCTAGTAGTAGTTAGTAATGTAGATTGGAATCGGTTATTTATTGAACCCAACATTAATTCGAACATTGATGATTTTTATAATATTATTAATTCTGCCATTTCTTTGTATGTTCCGAAAAAGTATCATAACTCGTCAAAATATCGTAGATGGTTTAATTATGAACTAATACAATTAATTAAAGCCAAAAAAAGCTCCTATCGCTTTTAAAATTAGTGGTACTTCTACAGAATATGAAGCATTTAAAAACCTCAGATCTTCTTGTCGTAGTTTAAGTGAAGCACTCTATCAATCGTATATAAGTAAATCTGAAACTAATATCAAACTTAATTCAAAATTATTTAATTTAACTTTAATTTACTTTATTGAGGGCTTATCACCATTTTACAATAATACAATATAAATTTAATTCATGATACTTAATGATAAAAAAAAACAAATAAAAAATAGATACAAATGTAGGCAGTGAACAAAAAAGAAATACATAACAATACATTTATATGAATCTAAGTCTAAAAAAAAATAATAAGAATACATAACATTATAAACAGACGTATACATCAGTATTTAATAATAATTTTTTGAATTTATTAAATGTGTTACCAAAGATACAAATGTTTCTACTATCACATATTTTGTTCCAATATCGACACATTCTAGAAAGTGGTTCATTGTTCCCATAATTTGATTTAAACATTTTAATTCTAAAAGTTAGTTTGGATCTAGTATTGGTAGGGATACTAAACTTAATCATGTTAAGAAGCTCAACACAATCGCATAAAGCATTTACTATTTTGTATAGGAGACATAAATCCAAATAAATCCTTCTTTCATGGAGTGATTTTAAATTTAATAGTGCTAACATTTGTGATCTGCTGTAATTAACGCGAGATATGCCCAGAGTGAATGAAATATATAGTTAATAAAAATTTGTTTTGTACTCTTTCAATGCTGTTCACAGAATTTTTATAATATGGCGACCAAATATTCGACGCATATTCTAGTTTAGATCTTACTAATGACAAATACAATGTTCGTTTAGTGTTAATCGAAAATTTGTAGCCAAAATGTTTTATAAATCCAAGTGATTGTAGAGCTAAATTTGTAATATGGTTTATGTGATTCATAAATGTGAGCTTCGTATCAAAAATCCCTCCAAGATCTCTAACGGAACCAACACGAGATAGAATACAGTTATTTAGGATATAATTATGTAGTATAGGGTTCTTACTCCTGCAAAATGACATGACTAAACATTTGCTATAGTTTAATGAAAGATCGTTGTCTGCACACCATTCACTTAAGTGATTAATATCTTGTTGCAGAAAATGTATATCGTCAATTGAAGAAACAGTTCGAAACAGTTTAAAATCATCAGCAAAAAGCAAGAACTTACTATTTTTGATATAACTACCTACATCATTAATGAACAACAAAAATAGGATTGGTCCGCAGTGCGATCCCCGAGGGACACCAGATGATACTTTTATTGTTCGTGATATAAAGTTTTTTATTTTAACAAATTGTGTTCGTTCCGTCAGAAAGCTCGAAAGCCAATTTAAAACTGCAGTTCCAAAGCCATAATTCCCCAATTTACTCAACAATATTGCATGCGATACACGGTCGAAAGCTTTTGAAAAATCTGTGTAAATGGCGTCGATTTGTTTATTATTTTCAAAAGCGTTTAAAAGGAATGATTGAAATGTTAGTAAATTAGTAACAGTTGATTTACTATTACAAAAACCGTGCTGTTCTGGGCATATAATTTGTTTGCAATGCCAGATAAGTTGATCAGATACTAATTTGTCGAATATTTTAGGAATTACTGATTGGTTGCAAATTCCACGATAATTTCTGATATTCTCACGGTTGCCACTTTTGTATAAAGGAACAATATAGCTTTTTTTCCAAATATATGGGAACACGCCACCCTCTAAAGATGATTTAAATATAAGATAAATAGGCTGACACAAAGAATAAACACATCTTTTAAGAAAGTAGGCTGGAATGCCATCAGGGCCTATAGAGCAAGAGTCATGCAAAGATGACAGAGCATTAAACACATCAATCATATTTAATTGTAACCTATTTAACATTATATTATCAGAAGTATAAACATGATTATTACGCACTGTATGAACTTTACTACCACAATATACTGATTCAAAATAGTCTGGAAATAAGTTTACACATTCACTTCCTGAAGTCGATTTCCGTTCATCCAGAAACGTGTTTTTAGGTAAGCCATCAGTTTTTGTTGATTCTGGTCGTTTGTTAATGAAAGTAAAAACATAAAAGGTTTTCCAGGAAAAATGTTCTTCAATGACAAGCAATGCAACTCAGGAAGTTCCTGTGTTGATTTATTTGCCGAGTTCTTTAGTAGCGTTTATACCGAGGACATTATGAATGCTCCAATATTCGACTATGACAATAAAATTTCCTGTTCGATGTTTAATGTAAAATCCTCTGACTTTTTTAGTTCAATAAATGATTTAAAAGATTCGCTGAACAGTGGACCAGATGGTTTACCGCCGTATTTTTTAAAAAGATGTATATACTCTCTTACTACTCCGATTGAATCACTGTTTGATAACTGTATCAATTCTGCTGTATTTCCAAATCGTTGGAAATATTCATATATAAATCCAATCTTTAAAGATATACAAAATTATAGGGGCATTTCTATTCAGTCCACAATCCCCAAAATACTTGACAAATTAATATCTGACCAACTTATGTGGTACTGCAAAAATATCATTTATGACGAGCAGCATGGATTCTTTGAAGGCAGATCTACGACGTCTAACTTATTAATAATAGGTATTTGATTGAAATTCACTTGGTTTGTTTTACTAATAAATTGTTTTATTTTCAACTAGTTTCGGCTTAATGCCATTTTCAAGATTTTCTTGGAAATGGCATTAAGCCGAAACTAGTTGAAAATAAAACAATTTATTAGTAAAACAAACCAAGTGAATTTCAATCAAATACCTATATATTAATAGAAATGTTTTACCAAGTGATCAATGAGAAACAAGTTAACGATCTAACTTATTATCTTACCAGACGTATTTGTTAAGGGCTTTGGAAAACGGCCATGAAGTTTGTTCAGTTTATACTGATTTTTCCAAAGCTTTCGACCGTGTTAGTTATTCTGTTCTCTTAAATAAACTTGTGGGCCTTGGTTTCGGAAATAATATTGTAAAGTGGTTTGATAATTACCTACGTGAGCGTAAACAGTTCGTTAAAATCGACAACTTCATTTCCAGTGCGATCAGTGTTACCACAGGGGTCACATTGTGGCCCTATCCTTTTCTTACTTTTTGTTAACGACATTGGCAGTGTTATTAAAGAAAGTAAATTCTTGATGTTTGCTAATGATCTAAAACTATATAGAAAAATTGAACAATTCAGTGATCACAGTATTCTACAATTAGACTTAAATAATTCATCAAATTGGTGTTCAGGAAATCATCTCCATCTGAATTTAAAACAGTGTTTATCTTTTTCTTTTACTCGCTATAAATGTATTAAATTTGAATAATTAATTAACAATTGTATATTACCCGGGGTTGACACGGTACGCGATTTAGGTGTATTTTTTGACAGTCACTTGACCTTTGTTCCCCATTTTATAAATGTTACCAGTAAAGCTTATTGTACGCTAGGATTTATTAACAGATTTTCCAAACAGTTCTCTTTGGATACGTTTAGGACTCTGTATGTTAGTTTGGTAAGACCGCAGTTAGAATACTGCTCAGTTGTCTGGTCTCCTAATTACAAAAACCATATTGAGTCAATTGAGAAAGTTCAAAATAAATTTCTATTGCTGTTTTCATTTAGAATGGGCATTGGTCGGGTGCAGTACAGTCGGTCGCATATCCTGACTATAATAAACTTAAAATAAACATGCGTAGATGGTATATTAATGATGCTCCTTGAAACGGGATACACGGTGTATCGTCTGAACCATGATTATTAAAACAATATTTTCCATAGTTCCAAATATCAAACATGTTTTCTAGCCTCACTAAATTAACTATTATCATTTATAACAGTGGCAAGGGAGCACTTTAGAACAACTTGCGCCTGTATTTCAAATACATTAAATCAACACATGGCATTGATTGTGACTTAAAAGGGAGAAACAACCCTCTTCGATTATAACTATTTTCGTATTTTCATTGTGTGGTAATCGAGTACCTTTCACAGGGCTTTAATAAAACTTAAGGGTGCATTCACACGGTCACCACCATCACAAGCACCGAGCGGCGGGGGGTGTGCGCGTCCACTGGCGGCACCCTGAGGATGACGGGCCCGGGCCCGAAACAGAGGGCCCGAGTGACATGATGAGCAGCGAGCTGCGCGTGCCTGAGCTGCGGCTGGGGCCCCCGTCGGGTGGGTCCCAGCTGCTGGTGCCCCCCTGCCCGTCGCAGCCCCGTCGGAGGCATAGCTGGATATGCGGGTGAGTCATCATCAATTTCAATCAGTACACGGATCAATCGTGTACAGGATAGAACGAACTACATACTCCTATTAATGTGTTGTAGATTGATTATTTATTCATTCGATTAAACGTCCCCGTGATTCGTTTCTCCAAAGCGAATTGTTGTGTTGAATAAATAAAACTAATTTTTGTTGAATCATTCTTAGAAGTCTACAGAATACTATATATTTTTAATGATCAAGTATGCATCTTGTATTGAAACATAATCTAGATTCGGTATTTTAACAAAAATATACATCCAACTGAATTATGTAAGTAAAGAATATCAAATTATAAGTGACTCCATTTGAATTAATAATTACAAAAATTATAAACATTTAATTGTTATGATTATAAAAGTCAAATGTACTGTTATGTCCCAAGTTTTGTTAGATATGGAGCGCTAGCCGATTACTCAAAGAATATTCAGCGTAGATGTTTACAAATTGATTCAAGTTTTCAATTCATGGCGAGAGATATAAGCCGAATTTGCGTTATTGGTCTGCTGAAAATCCAAACGTTTTATTCGAAAAAGGGCTGCATACTGAAAATAGTACTGTATGTTGGAATCTTTGGCCCATATTTTTTCGAAGATGAATTTGGAAATGCAATAGTTGTTAAAAGTGAACGATATGTGGAAATGTTGCAAACGCTTTTAGTGGATGCCATCTGTCCGGCTACCATTAGATGTTACATGGTTTCAACAAGAAGGTGCAAGTCCTCGTGCGTCAAATTTATTTATTGAAGTACGGCGAGACATGTTTCCTGATCGTCTGCTATCTCAGCGTGAAGATCACCCGTGGCCTGCAGGCTCTCCTGATTTCTTGCCTCCAGAGTACTGTTTGTATGGCTATGTTAAATCGATAGAGTACCAAACCCGACCTTAAACTCGGGAAGACTTAAAAAAATAATATGTTATTTTTTTAAGTCTTCCCGAGTTTAAGGTCGGGTTTGGTACGCTATCGATTTAACATAGCCATACAAACAGTACTCTGGAGGCAAGAAATCAGGAGAGCCTGCAGGCCACGGCTGATCTTCACGCTGAGATAGCAGACGACCAGACGACCAGAAGAGCTATTGCTGAGATAAGAACAAAACTGAGAATGTCTGTCTTAAATTTCCATCTTTAATTAAAAAAAAAAAACAATTGTGTTGCATATTTATAGTACCTGTAAATGGGTCACTTTTGATTTGACACCCTTTACAAGACTAACTAACAAGGGTTTCCCAAACTGTAGGTCTAATCCCACTGTTGGACCGTGAGTCCATTTTTAGTGGATCGCGACACAAGATATTAGGTATATATTTATAGTAATGGACAAGATCGATTACCTCAATGATTGATTAAGCGATTATCGAGCAGTTGAAGTCATTTGTAAGAGTCGAGACTTAAAAAAATAACTTTACTTCATGCGCTACGCATACAAAACAAAAATATTGTAAATTTATGTATATTTGAACCTCTTTTTTGATCGATTTTTCATGAATCGTAAATTAATCTGTCCTACGTGAAATATTTTGTACTTCACATCAAATCAATGTTTTATATGTCTGGCGCTTGAAGTAAAATTTCCACTTTAGAATAGACTAGACATTTATTTTCAAGCTTTTTAAACTCGAAATGTTACCTTATGTCTAATCAAGGAGTGGAAAACACTCTGTAAAAGTTTAAAATTGACAAAATTTACGTAACAAATTTAGAATAATTCTAATCTAAAAACAGTTAGATTTGACATAACATGCTTTTGCAATCTTGCTATGGTTAAGTTATATGACAGACTAACTTAACCCTAGGTAGTGTTAAGTTATATGTCAGACTAACCTAACCCTAGCTAGTGTTAGGCTGTATGAAAGACTAACATAACCCTAGTTAGATTAAGTTGGCCACCCATTACTCAAATCAAATAGTTGATGGTTGCTTAAATAACTGCTGTCTAACTTAACCCAAGAAATTAAAAACCTAAACTAACTTAAAAACAGTTTCGCACAACCTATCCCAACTTCATAATCTGTCTATTGACTAGTTCCTTAAGTAATGTTGGCTGTTAAACACTTTTATATTTGGCAATTATCTAGAGATCAAATAACGAGTACTGTTTAATAACGGTTATAATCGTAAGAAATAAATGGTTATTTTTAACGTTATTTTATAACTGTTACATGAAATACGGCGTAAACAGCAGATATGGAAGTAATTTCTTCACACAGTAGAACGCCAATAGAAATAATAATCAAAACGAGTGGAAATAAAATATAAGGTAAAATACAGAACATAACATTATTAATGAAATACTATTCTTGTTTATTGTTTACTGTTGACATTAATTTCTAAACTAAATAGCTTAATACTAGGTTTTCTGAACCCAAGGTTAGGCTGGTCCCAGTTATTTAGACTAGTTGTTCTTTAGGTTATAACTGGCAAGTAACCCATTGTAAATAGCTTAACCTAATCAAACCTAATCTACTATCTCGTTTAAGGGGGTATTACCGTTGGTGGGCCCTGTTTTTAGGCTTTTCCAAACATTTTTTTTCGGAGCTAATTAAACACCGACAAGACTGGAGTTTTTTGGGTTTTATTAAGTCAATGTTGATCTATAAAATCTGAATTTTTCACCCGCTTCCGGCGACTGGGTTCCGAGAAAAGTCGGGTCAACTGCACCAATGTTATCCGGGAATTGGTCCACGGCCGGAAACGATTTGTCGTGTGGGTTATCTGAAACACAAAATGGGTTTCGGTCCTTTAATCTATATTGAATTCTCTTGGGATTGGACCAGTTTGGCTTCAAAATATTGAAAATTGCCATAATGGTGGCCATCTGAAAAAATAAGTTTTTTTTTACCCCTTTTTTTAGACTTTGAGGCTGACGGAAAAATACTTAATATCGATCAATTGGCTTCAGAGTGGTCCAATCACAGGGCAATAATGTTCTTAATCAAAATCCCAAAGCCCAAGTCGATCCATCCCATAGGGAAAACAAAACCTTTCCGGCCAGCAGGAAAAATAGGGTTTCGAGAAAAACGCGTTTGAAGTTTTCAAACGATTTTAAACTGGTTTCCGGTGTCTTACCTTCAGTCTGCGATGCCGGGCCCGTACATCAGGCCTTCCTCCTCCTCGTAGAAGGCGTCTTGCAAAGCTCTGCATTTGAGACCAACCCGGATCCCCAGCGTCGTCGTCGTCTTCAACACTGCTTTGTAGCCTTCATTGAAGACGCTGGTGGCCAGGAAGGTCGCCACAGCCACGGTCTTGGCTCAGCAGTTGACGTGTTTCGGAGTTAGCTTCCACACACACGCATTCAAACTTTCATTTGAGTTCTGGGTGTTTCCACCAAGGCACCGGTTCAACAAATCATCGTTTGAAAGTGATTCATAGATCGGGCGAAGAATCTCATGAACTTTGTTCTGCTTTTTGGCCGCACGTAGTCTGGTTCCCATACGCTTTTGGACGTGCCCGACACACTCTCTCTTCTCTACAGTTAAGTCGGGGTAAGGATCCATATCCAAGAGGGATTTGAAAGTCTTTGTGTCACCGTCACCAATGTAGTACCTGTACTTGACTCCATGCAACTCCTCGGATCTGCCAAACATCTCCAGAACGTGATGTATAAGCGTTTCAGAACGCGGACTCACATAATAAGAAATGCCCCTTACCGACTGTGAGAGTTGCGCAGGTGGCGCCCTCTATGAACCCTTACAAGCCACTAAAAGCGTCGGTAAATCGATGTGACAGAAACTATTATACCTGCGGCGCCATATCAGCCCGACCGCACAGCTACGCGCTCGGGTCGTTTTCAGGCTGGTGAATTGCATTCTTAAACATGCGAAAAACTTATGAAGGACTTCGCCGATGTTCAAATGGCTTCGGGGCATTAAAGTACACATTATAAGGTATCCAAAAATGCAAAAATTGAAAAAGTGATTTTTTCAATTTTACCAACGGTAATACAGTAATCAGTAACACTAATTAGCAAATTAATTAATTTTAGTAAGTCAACTAAGCCAACATTTAAGATGGTCGCTATAGATTGAATTCTAAAACGTAAGTTGAATGTTTAAAATTATGGGAACCGCTGCATTAATTCAATTGTATAATAAATCGAATTCAATACAGCAAACAACAAATCTACAGTGTGCTTTGTTGAACCGCCAATATGCTCTCTGAGCCGACTTCTATTTTAGATTATCTTCTTTCTTGTGAACACATACATACTTAAGAATAAGTTTTGTTAAAAGGGCGTAAATCAGGAATCTGTCCTAATTTACTTAACCATTTTTCAAACAAATCAAGTAAGATTTTAAATATTTCATTGTATAATTCAATATCCGGAGGTGTAATTGCACGGGAAGTAGTTGTTGAGAATAAATTGTTATCTTCATTATGGTTTATAATTATTCATATTCCTCCGGAGCAAACAGATACAGGAAATTTTTCTTTTAAGTATACGTATTCCAAATTTAGCCTATTTTCTGTAAATCTTTAGATATTCCTTGTTTTCTTTTCAAGTTTAATTTAAAGCCTTAAACGAGTGTTTTCCACTCCCAGACTAAGCATGAAGTAAAATTTCGAGTTTAGAAAAGCCCCGTGAAAATTTGTAGAGGGTCGCGCAGCGACCCGAGACAAATTTTTTGGGGTTTTCTAAACTCGAAATTTTACTTCATGCGCCACGCGTACAAAACAAAAATATTGTAAATTTATGTATATTTGAACCTCACGTAAAATCAGTGTTTTATACACGTGGCGCATGAAGTAAAATTTCGAGTTTAGAAAAGCCCAGAAAATTTGTCTCGGGTCGCTGCGCGACCCGAGACAAATTTTCAAAGGGCTTTTCTAAACTCGAAATTTTACTTCATGCTTAGTCTGGGAGCGGAAAACACTCGTTAAAAGTGAAATTAAGCTCTTTTGAAAACAACGGATGTCGGAAAATTTACAGCTTATGCATATGTTTACCTAAAAGTAAATGTTCACGTTGTTTTTTTTTTAGAAGAGTTCAATTTGAAGCAATAAACGAGTGTTTTCCACTCCCAGACTAAGCATGAAGTAAAATTTCGAGTTTAGAAAAGCCCCGTGAAAATTTGTCGAGGGTCGCGCAGCGACCCTCGACAAATTTTCTGGGCTTTTCTAAACTCGAAATTTTACTTCATGCGCCACGCGTACAAAACACTAAAATATTGTTAAATTTATGAATATTTGATCTTCACTTGAAATCTGTGTTTTATACGCGTGGCGCATGAAGTAAAATTTCGAGTTTAGAAAAGCTCAGAAAATTTGTCTCAGGTCGCTGCGCGACCCTCGACAAATTTTCACGGGGCTTTTCTAAACTCGAAATTTTACTTCATGCTTAGTCTGGGAGTGGAAAGCACTCGTTTAAAGCTTCAAATTGATTTTTTTTTTTAAATAACGAATGTCGGAAAATGTATAGCTTCTGCATATGTTTACCTAAAAAAATTCACTGTATGTTGCCTGTATTAGGATTTTGCCTAGAAAATTGAGGATACATTATTCATTTTTTATATTTTTATGGCAAAACCGTACAAAAAAAATATTACTTCAAACATTGGTTCATTTAAAAGCTTTTTTGTGTGTTAATAATGTCTGATTTATTAACACACAAAAAGCTTCCAAATGAACCAATGTTTGAAGTAATATATTTTTAATTTTTATAAGGTGCGCCAGTAGAAACATATTTTAGTTTTATGTTGTGGTACTACTGTTTTTTTATACTTTTTGTCAAGCAATGATGACCATAATAACCTAAATTATGTGTTATATTATGATCATCAACCATAATAAATTGCAGTCAAATCGAATATAACGCTCAATCGTTACAAATAAAATTAATAATATTTTTTTGAACTTTGTAGACTAATTCCGGTTTAACCGTAAATTTTGAGTATAGATAAGTTGTGTTAAATCATTATATTTTTATCCTAGGAATCTATGGTTAAGCCATTTCCCCACATTAACGGGACATTAACGGTATTATAACCATATTTCTTTTTTTTTTCTTTTCGAAAACATACCTTTTTCACAATTCAAATATCTTTTTATAAATGATAAATTAGTTAAGTTAGTTGGCAGTTAGAAACTAACTTGAATTGAAATCTTGATATTTCCGAATAAAACACTACAGTTTTCTGCCCGCCTATAACGGTGAAAACTTTAGGGAGTGAGAGGGGGTGGTGTGCACTCCCGGATTAAGGGAGGAAACTTCCAGGAAACTGTATACGTAATGAGACTTTTCTTCAACTATACGGAGGTCTTAATGCGAAAGAGTTTTCAGCTGTTTGAGTGAAAAATTATTAAAATGTTCACGTCGCAATCGCCGACGTGATCAACGTTATGAAAAATATAAAAGACGTGCTTTACCAGAAATAATTTTTAATTTATAGTTTCCTTCCGGATAGTTCCAGATTAAATTTCAAAATAATTGCATTAAACTAAACAATGTCCTGCTGCAATAAATCACAACCCAGCAATCCAAATCATGTAATATATACATAATATTTCTGTAATACATATAAGATATGTATATCTTACATATATAATATGTGTGTGTTTGCTGGGAAGATTTATAATAATAAAATATAAAATGTAATAAATATACAGCGTGTAATCGAACTAATGTACATCCTTTTAAGGGCGTATACACAAAATATTTTGACACCAATTGCAGCAAAAATAAAATCGGAAAAAAAATATTTGATTTTTCATAATTTTTCATGCATTTTTTACTTTTTGAGAACTTCTGGTTACCTGTGTTCATGATATCTTTCGCGGATTTGTAAGTTGTTGTATTTTTTATTTACTTTTACTACTGCGAGGCGCATAAATCACTTGGCACGCACGCTGTCTCGAATGACTAGATGAAACTAGGTCACTCATTTGTGGTATTGTTTATTTACTGTTACTACTGCGAGACGTATAAATCACTTAGCACGCACTACACACACACACACACTGTCTAGAATTACTAGATGAAACTGGGTCACGTATAAAAAAAATCACAATAAGTGTTCAAATTGTCGTCCGCCGCACTCAATGCACATTTGGGCTCTACGTATCCAATTTGCACGAACAGTAGCAAACATTTCACGAGGTTTTTCGCGAATGGTATTAGCCGCGGCGTTTACTCGTTGTATTAGCATTTCAGCATTGTCAATTTCCGTAGTGTAGACTTCACTTTTAAAGTATCCCCAAAGAAAAAAATCTAAGGGGTGTAAATCAGGATTTCTTGGAGGCCATGGTACAGGGCCTCCACGACCAATCCAACGTCCTGGAAACTCATCATCCAAATATCTTCTAACGCGCCTTTCATAGTGAGCTGGCGCACCATCTTGCAAATACCATATTCTTCTAAGAACCGCTAAGGGTACATTTTCTAGAAGATCTAAAAGGTCATCTTGCAAAAATCGTAAATATCGTTCTCCATTCAAATGAAATGGGAACATAAATGGCCCAATTAATTGATCATTTAAAATACCTGCCCAGATATTAAGGGAGAAGCGATGCTGGAAATGAGTTCTACGCGTAACACGAGGATTTTCGATTGCATAAACATGCATATTATGGAAATTAAAACTTCCATTTCGCGTAAAGCACGATTCGTCGGTCACTAAAATGTCTTTGGTAAAGTTAGGATTTTGAACATTTTGTGCCAAAATCCATTGACAAAATGCAATTCTTTTGGGAAAATCATGGGGTTGAAAATGTTGTACACGCTGGTAGTGATACGGATAAAAATTATTGTCTCGTATAACACTGCTGACAAATGTGTGCGATACATTTAGCTGAGCGGCGATAATACGGGTACTTAAACCAGGATCCGCTTCCAACAGATTCAAAATTTCATCTTCCGCTCGCAAATATCGCATTGGGCGGTCACCACCTCCGCCGGTTCCGGCGACGGCCACGGGCTGCAAACTTCCAGTGTCGCGTGCTCTTTGTAATAAATTTCTAAATCGGTTTGGCGGTGGTAAATGTCGTTCGGGAAATCGCTCTTGATAAATTCTTACAGCTTCCGCGGAATTACACCGAGTTTCACCGTAAATATGAAACATGTCTGCCAATTCAATGTTTAAATAAACGTATCGCGCCATGTTACAAAATGTAGATGTTTCGTGGAATAAGTTTACCCTTAGACTAAACAGCAAACTATTTTTATGTTTAAAAATCATCCACCCTCGCCGCTCTTATCTAAACATTTCAATAAGAGTGGGGATAAAGTGAAGTGTGAACCTAATAAGGAGAAATATTGAATTTCATTAACACGTTTAGAAAATATTCGGAATTTAGTCAGCAATGGGTACTTATGAAAACGATAACATAGACATAATTCTTCACAATCTGACCCACTTTTCTCTGGATGGTGTAATTCGATATCCAAATCGTTTAAAAACTACCCGTCTATGTGGAATTTCTCTTAAAATACGCAATCTGCGCGTATACCAGATACCACAAACATGTGGCCTATTATTATTAATTATTTTTAATAATTATTTGTGAGCAATCTACTAAAGGTATGGTAATTTCAAATGCAGGTATTGTTTATTTAAACGCATCCCCTTATGTGGTAGAGTACAGTAGTTCGTTTACACGCTGTATAATATGTGTGTGTTTGCTGGGAAGATTCATAATAATAAAATATAAAATGTAATGAATATATATAGAGAGTTTTATGTAATAACCGAAACGAGATTTTTTTTTTAAGTATCCACATATGTAATACCGAACATTTTCGTAAAGAGATTTTCTTTTTAAGTATCCACATATATACGTTGCGCATTTTCGATGCTCGGTTTATTAAAAGAATTTAATTTGAAGCTTTAAGCGAGTGTTTTCTACTCCCAGGCTAAGCATGAAGTAAAATTTCGAGTTTAGAAAAGCCTGAAAATTTGGATTGGTCGCGTTGCGCGAAGCGCGGAGCGGCCAAACCAAATTTTCAGGCTTTTCTAAACTCGAAATTTTACTGCATGCGCCACCTGTACAAAACACTGACATATTACGAAGTTGAAAACACACCGCTAAAGTTTACATTAAATCAGTGTTTGTACCGGTGGCGCATGAAGTAAAATTTCGAGTTTAGAAAAGCCTGAAAATTTGGTTTGGCCGCTACGCGACCAAACCAAATTTTCAGGCTTTTCTAAACTCGAAATTTTACTTCATGCTTAGCCTGGGAGTGGAAAACACTCGCTTAAAGCTTCAAATTGAATTCTTTTAATAAACCTAGCATCAGAAAATGTGCAACGTAT
Source organism: Philonthus cognatus (assembly GCA_932526585.2). Taxonomy (NCBI): domain Eukaryota; kingdom Metazoa; phylum Arthropoda; class Insecta; order Coleoptera; family Staphylinidae; genus Philonthus; species Philonthus cognatus. The sequence goes on from OW052244.1 coordinate 100,410,856, forward strand.
GCATATGGATACTTCAAAGAAAAATTCTCGTTATGGAAATGTTCGGTGTTACATAAAACTCTCTGTATAAGTATCATTATATTTTTAATTAATGGTTGTGTTGTATAGAGAAAATAAATATCTCTTGATTAATGCCGTAATTAGACACTTAACAGATTCTCAAATTAGTAGAAGTGTCCCGTGTACAGATCTTGGAAATTCTCCGGCAAAGGCAAAGAGATTCATTGCCTCTTGAGAGTTACCCTAGCAGATGTTTCTCTTGGGAAAATACACTACTTGCTTAGTTATTAATTAGTAAACACAATCTGCACCCGCAATTTACATGGTGAATAATTTAAAACCTTGACTTAATTAAGTAATTGGATTTGTTGCAGTTTTATTTATCAGTACTAGCACTCAAATTAATTGAAATATAATATATATGATTCAATTTTAATTATCTAAAAAGTTTTCTTCTTCCACTGTCTCCGAGTAAATCGGCAGTAATGGTTTTTAGTAGACATAGGGATACGTTACCGGATTCGATTAAATTATGAACGGTGGAGGCTTCTTCTTTGTTATACATGTTAATTCAATAAAATAAAACACTTTAACTTTGTTTGTATAACACAATATTTTTATTTTCGTGACTGCAGTTTCAACTCAACTTGCCATTATCAAACAGAGTAATTACTCTGTATACTTAAAAAAACAATTCGCTGTAAATTTCACCACGTGGAAGATGAAAAACTTTGTCAAGATAATTTTTTTTAAATTAAAAGAAAGGTAAAATAAATCGCAGATACTTAACAGGTAAACTATGTATTTACGTAAAGAAAAAAATATATGACATTTAGTAGTTTTTTGCGGTCAAGTTATCAAAAACTTTTTGAGGAAAAGCGGCAGAATTCAAAACTTATAGTTGGCTAAATAAAAATAAAGTTCTGGCTAGAAAAATACAACTGTAATTTTTGAATTCTGCCGCTTTTCCCAAAAAGTTTATAGGAGAAATAAATATATTCACAACTTCTTTGCCTTTTAACAATTATTTAAAAAGGAAGCTTCTAAAATGAATATATTCACAACTTCTTTGCCTTTTAACAATTATTTAAAAAGGAAGCTTCTTAAATGAAGCAGGTTATGACATTGATTATTTCCAATATATTTGTTTTGTTCAACTGTCAACATTTTGTTCAGTACATATTTTTTTATTGAATCAGTGAAATTGTCGACATGGGGAGTTTGTAAACAATCCAATGAAAGTTATTATTACGAATAACCCCTATTGTAATATATATTGTAATATTCATGTAGTTATACCTTAAGGATAGTAGAGCAAACAAGAAAAAATATCTCACGCGCGAGTGGCATCTCAGAAACAATGAATTCATTATATTTTGTGAAACGAACCAAGTGATGTTTATTTAAATAATATTCATACTTATATAATAAATTCCTTGTCAAATTGACCGTATTCAAAAGTCTTTAATTTTAATAATTAAAAAATTGTTTTTGTCGTTTTACATTAAACTTAAACTTATCAAACAATATCATGATAACAACAATAACATGATAAGTTTAAGTTTAATGTAAAACGACAAAAACAATTTTTTAATTATTAAAATTAAAGACTTTTGAATTCGGTCAATTTGACAAGGAATTCATTATATAAGTATGAATATTATTTAAATAAAAATCACTTGGTTCGTTTCACAAAATATAATGAATTCATTGTCGTTAAGGCCTTAAAAATAACCTCTAGTGTGCTAATTGCTAAAATTAAAGCCGTATTTTCACTGCTCCGCAAATAAAAGCTGAATTGAAATGTGAAGAAATGGAGGAAAAAATTAAATCAACTGAAAAAAATACCTGGTATAATTTCAGAATAGTATATTATGCAACAAGTGTTATAAACTGCACTTTAGTCACGAGTTTATTAGGCACGAGTGGAGCGCAGCGGAGCGAGTGTTTAATAATACGAGTGTCTAGAGAAGTTTATAACACGAATTGCATACTATACTTTTTCTACGACTAAAATGCAAACATTTTGAAATTGTTATTATTAAACGAACATGGAAACCTTACAAAATTATAAAATTATGCTACTTCGGTACATATAAATTAACAGTCACATTAGATACATTATGACAATTGCTGAAGGAAATCATTGATTCTCCTACATTTCTTTGGTGTTGTGTATTATTTTTTTTAATTTAAGTTGAGAGTATTCCTTGTTCCATTTTCATTACAATTAAAGCTGGAACTTTCAACAATTGAAATATTAATATTCTCTGCAGTATCTTGCACATCATTACGTTGTACAGTATTGAAGATTTTATTCCCTGTCTCAATTTTGTTGTTTAATGAGTGATCTATATAACCCTCTGCCACAGTGGTAGAGCGCCATCCTCCATGGCGCTTTAAAGCAGTGATGTCTGCACCAGAGTCTACTAAAATCGTAGCTGATGACCTTCTCAAACAATGGCCGGTGTAACAAGCAGGGTCAGGCAACTTTAAAAATGTTGCTACAACATTAGCGAGGTTTCCAAATTTATTTATTCCAATGGGCTGTTTGGTACATTTTTCTTTCTGGTAATTTACGAAAAATCGAGTACTTGTCAGGTTTGAAGGTCGAAGTTCCATGTATTTCTTGCAGGTATGATAGAAAGTACCTCCAATAACAAACTGACGTTCCGTTTTTGTCTTTGTATCGGGAATGTGAACTAAGATGGCAGAGTTGAGGTCTTCAATATGACTTGTTTCAATTTTCATCAATTCTGCTCTCCGGCAAGCCCCCATTATGCCAAAAATTAACCCAACCTAAAATATTTATAATTTTAATAATAGAATTTAATTTGGTTTTACCTTTTACCTTTGTAAATAGGTATTCTTTATCTGGAGCCGACGACAAAAATTCTTTAATATGCTGCGATGTCAACGTTTTTGACTTTTTAGGTCTGTAACCGTCTGATTTCCTTTTCAGAAACGCGCACAATTTGGAGTACTTGCTTATATCGATATTATTTTTATTATTTAATGTCATCCGTAACATTGAATAGATTGCCCACAGAGAAGACGGTTTCATCCTTTTTGAAAGTTGTTCGAAATATGCAAGGAGCACATTTTCAGAGAATGAATTTGTTTGCTTTTCTTGACGCCAATCTTGGAATACTTTGTATGTACGTTCGTATTGGTTTTTCCATTTCGGCGGCAGCAAACTAGCAGTTGCCGATGCTGCTGCTTCAAAAATTTCGGGGGGATCCTCGTCACTTTCACTATCGTTCATTATTTACACGAAAAGTACTTTATTTTTTGTTAGAAAACTGAAAATTACTTGCACGTTTTCGCACCGCGTCGGGTTGAAATGTTTGACATGTGACAACTAATAATCCAAAGCTTACTTCAGGTCGTGGTTAAAAATCTGTTCCTAACTTCACCCCGTGAATAAACCCACGAACCTACGGCTTGACGAATGTGTATTTAAGAGATCACTTAGTGTCATGGAAACATATGCGATAATGGGTGTTTTAAAGATGGGAGTAGAAAAATATCAATTGTTTTCTTTGTACTTACTGAGTAACAATTTATAACTTTTTAAAATAGTAACAAAAATGATAAAAGGTTAGGTTGCAAAATGTGATTTAAGTTGCAGTTTTTGCACTCTTATTTGGGAATTTTTAGATCAAATTTAGAATATATTATTAAGAACCATGTGCAGAGGTTCCATCTAGATATTTACAATATAATAATAATAATAATAATAATAATATACTTTATTGTCCACGGAAAAACCACAAATCGGACAAAATCATACAATACATAGAGTTAACAAAATTATGTATAAAATGGTGTAAAATATACAAAAGTTGGTATAATTAAAGATTTACAATATTACAAAATATATCAGTAAAATATGAAGAGACTCTATTACGGCATGTAAAATGAGAGGATGATGGGAGAATTATATACTGTTTTATATAACTGTATGTTTTTGAGTTTACGTGAAGTGATTATTACACTAATAAAGACTGTTATTCCTTACTTTACTTTTTATTTTTATCGTTAGATGTACATTTCGAGACACAAGGTGCTCATTATCAATAACAAACCAAGTTTCGAGTTTGTTATTGATAATGAGCACTTTGTGTCTCGAAATGTACATCTAACGATAAAAATAAAAAGTGAAGTAAGGAATAACAGTCTTTATTACTGTTTTATATGAAGAAAAAACTACGTCTTGACTTTAAAATTGTAACAAAATTATCATTTTAAGCTTGTTACAGCTTAATATTGTATTTTGGATAGTTATTAGTTCAGAGTTCCTTTCTTCCTAAATTGTTATATTTAAAATAAAATATTGCATTATAATGAAACAGATGTATTTCTAAAAAATCCATCATTTCCAAAATCGAATAGGTGCAGTCTTTATACTTCATAGTTATGCTTTATTAATGGAGTTGATTCATTATTTAAAAAAAATAAATAAACAAAACTTTTACCCAAATTTGTTGCCTAGTGTAATTTACTGAATTTAGTTTCTACACAATTTATTTTACATTTATTGTTCATTCCTAACAAATATTATATGCAACTTAATATACACAAACACCAGCAATTCAAATAGGAAACTTTTACGTTTTATTTATTATTCCATTTTTTTCTTTTCAATGTATTCACTGCTTCTATTTTATAGTTTATTTTTACATTATTTTTTCTTAGTAGACTTATAAGACTTATAGACGTTATAAGACTCTACTATAAATGCTAGTAAATGTAAGATTATTTTTACTTATTAACGGCTGAGCAGTTAAAGAATTAACTGTAAAAGTTGATTTTAGGTCAAATTCTGCACCTAGTTTATTTTTTATTGTTTATTGTTTATTTACGGATATCCATTTAAAATAAATACATAATGCTTAGTCTAAAATAAGTTAAAAGTAATAATTAAGTTAAAATATATATCATCACAAACAATATACACAACAGATTAAAATCAAAATGCTCATCACTATGCTAAAGGTAATAAATAAGGTTAAAATATAAATCACAAACAATATGCAAATAAAACAAACAAAACAGATTAAAATGTCAGCAAAAATAAAAATCTAATTTGTCTCACGGAGCATGGACTTAAGATTCTTTTTGCTTGTGGTAGCAAAGTCTATATTCGCCGAGTTGCAGTGCGCGGCAACTCTAGCCATACCATAGTTTCTACCATAATTGGTACGATGAAATGGTACGTTGAAGAGGTCGAAGGAACGCAAACCCCTGCTAGGCACATTGATTTTAAACTGGCCCAGAAGGTAAGGGCAGTCGATCCAACCGTTTATCAAATTGAAGCCTAGCATTACATCCGCGTTCCTCCGTCGCTGCTCCAACGTATTCATTTCTAGGCTACTTGAAATCTCTTGGTAGGAACCACAAATATGGAACTTATACGCTATAAAGCGTATAAATTTCGTCTGGACCCTTTCCATTAAATTTCTATTTATGATTTATATAAATGCCTTATTATATTACACATTGGAAAATGTTCTTTTAAATACACATAATGTATACGCTGTACATTTTCAGACATTCGTCGATTTTATAAACGTGTTCAATTTGAAGTTCAAACGAGTGTTTTCCACTCCCAGGCTAAGCATGAAGTAAAATTTCGAGTTTAGAAAAGCCTGAAAATTTGGTTTGGTTGCGTAGCGCGAAGCGCGGAGCGACCAAACCAAATTTTCAGGCTTTTCTAAACTCGAAATTTTACTTCATGCGCCACGCGTATAAAACACTGAAATATTGTAAAGTTTGAAGTACTCTCAAAAATACTTTTTTTAAATAAGTAAAAATTAAATCAATTAAATACCAAAATATTTACATTTTTTTACCCACATTCTCAAGTTTAGTCAAAAAATACAATGTATTAATGTATTAACTTGTTTAGTAATTTTATAACCAAACATATATGTAAATTAATTTGTAAAAATTAATAGAAATGGAAATCACTTGGTTTGTTTGACTAATATTATTTATTTATTCCGACTAACAGTAATTATCAAGGAATGTTAATCAAAATAAGTCGGAATAAATAAATAACATTAATAATAATAATAATAATAATAATAATGTTTTATTAGTGTTATAGCAGAGCTTACACAAGTCAGAGTTTACAAGTTTTACAAGTTTAGGTATTTAAGATTTACTGATATAAACAATTACACAAATGCGTATACGAACACAAAATTTAAATAAAAACGATTATTTATACATACGTACAGAGTATATGAGCAGTAAATCATAACTAAAATGTATGCTTTAGAAAGTCCTCTATGCTGTAGAAGGCATTTTTGATAAGAATTATCTTAATTTCTTTCTTGAAATTTACTATATTTAGTTATCTAAATCTATCCGGTAAATGATTGAAAAATTTCAGACCATAATAGTTCTGACAATTCCTGGATCTTTGGAGCCTGTGGTTGGGAATGCTTAAGTCACTTTTCGTTCTCGTGTGATAATTGTGCCTTTGTTGGTTTAATTTGTTGTCGTCGTAATACGATTTAATTAATAGCACACTTTGCAGGACATAGAGACAAGGTAGTGTTAATATTTTTAGCTTTATGAATGCTGGTTTGTAACTTAAGTTATCAAGTATTCTTACCACTTTCCTCTGAATACCAAAGAGCCTGTGTCTAATGGATGAATGTCCCCATGCCACAATGTTGTATGAGAGATGGGACTGAAAAGGGGAAAAATATGCGATTCTTAGCATGTGAGGGCTGATGTTGTTTTTTAGACCCCTGATAACAAAGATGCTTTTATTTAATTTTGCAGCTAATACATCGCCCTGGCTGTAGATGTAGATGATTATCTATATGAATGCCCAAGAACTTCACCGTTTTGTGTTGATAAGGCTCTTGCGTAATCAAGCTGTAAATGGCTGTTTCGGTTTTATTAGCATTCAGAGTCAAGAGGTTGGCATTAAACCAATTTTTTGCTTTTTCAAGCAAGACATTATTTTCCTCTAACCCAGCATTCAGGTTTCGCGATGAATTGATGATTGTTGTATCGTCCGCGATTTGCAATTTGACATATAGTCAGGGAAATCGTTTACAAACAATAAGAACAGTAAAGGTCCTAAAGTAGAGCCTTGTGGGACACCACATTTTACTTCTAGCAATTCCGACATTTCGCCATTGTGAAACACAGATTGTAATCTGCTATAAAGAAATGATATCAGCAGCCTACAACTTAGTGGGCCGAAATTGTACATATATAATTTTCTCAATAATAATGTATGAGAAACACAGTCAAACGCCTTTGAAAGATCAATGTATGAGGCACACAAATACTGACCCTTCTCAAATGATGCTATAATGCTCTGGCACAGATCTAGTATTGCATTGGTTGTTGATTTGCCCTGCCTAAACCCATATTGATCGTCGCTTAGGGAGTTGTTTTCCTCAAAATGTCCAATAATTTGCTTGAACAGGATTTTCTCCACAATTTTCGAGAAAATTGGAGGTATTCTTATCGGTCGGTAATTATTGCAATCATTTGGATCACCTTTTTAGTGTAACTAACCAAGTGATTTCCATTACTATTAATTTTTACAAATTAATTTGCATACATTTTAATCATGTTTCATCAATTGATCAATGAGAACTAAACTAAAGACAATTAATAATGTTGCATTATTGCTTTAATGGCGCTTAATAAGTTAACCAACTGAGGAATAATCAATTAAATAAATATATAGCATTGGTCCAATGTTAGCTGGTCTTACATGCATACTAATACATCTGAACAAAGCTGCCATTTTAAAGTACATACTAACATATTTTTCACTGTTATTCCTACATGTTTATTGAATATGTTTATTGATATATTACGTAACGAGAGTGGTATGCAGCATATTATATATGAGCGGATGTGTTGCGCACGAGCCGCGCAGCGGCGAGTGCAGTATTCCGCGAGTATGTAATTGCCATACCACTCGAGAAACGTACAATACTTTACCTACGCCCTAACAAAATAAACAATGAGCATAAAAGAACAACTTATTTATTGCAATAATTTTTAATAGTAACATGCCAATTATGAAAACGAAATTACTACTTGATCAATATACAAAGAATTTTTCTTTTAGGTAAACATATGCATAAAGCTGTACATTTTCCGACATTCGTTGTTTTTTAAAAAAGTTCAATTTGAAGCTTTAAACGAGTGTTTTCCACTCCCAGACTAAGCATGAAGTAAAATTTCGAGTTTAGAAAAGCCCCGTGAAAATTTGTCGAGGGTCGCGCAGCGACCCGAGACAAATTTTCTGGGCTTTTCTAAACTCGAAATTTTACTTCATGCGCCACCCGTATAAAAGACTGATATCAAGTGAGGTTCAAATATATATGTATAAAGTTGACAATATTTTAGTGTTTTTAACGCGTGGCGCATGAAATAAAATTTCGAGTTTAGAAAAGCCCAGAAAATTTGTCTCGGGTCGCTGCGCGACCCTCGACAAATTTTCACAGGGCTTTTCTAAACTCGAAATTTTATTTCATGCTTAGTCTGGGAGTGGAAAACACTCGTTAAAAGCTTCATATTAAACACTTAAAAAAAAACAACGAAAACTAAATATTTAAAGAACATAAGCTGAATTTGGAATACGTAAACTTTAAAGAAAACTCCCTGTACATCAAAGAAATGTGATTTGGTTGTGCGGTAAGCAATCAGCTGTTCAGCTGTCAGCACGTAATGTACTTGTCAAAGCTATTACGTGCAGGTGTACGTAATATTAATCATACTTGTCAAGATAACAGTGTGGTATGATGCGGTTAGTAGATACCGCGTAGGTAAAAATAATTATCTAATATTAACATTCCTAGAGGATCGAGGAATAAAATAAAAGAGCAATTATTTTCAATGATTTCTGCATGTTTTTGTTGTTGCTGATATCCCTGAAAACTGCTTTATTCGTTTATGATGGGGTGGAATTAAAATTGACCCGAAACACCATCAGCATCCATATCTATTAATCAATCATCAATGTTTTCTCGTCCGGTGAGGGATGGACATTCCACTTGGGGATTTCATCCTCCTGCATATTCATAAACTCATGCATTAATCAAACATGTGCGGAATTTCACTAATCTTTTTTTTTAAATCACAATATTTTTATACAAGAAAATCCGCTTTGTTTAACGTCCACGATACGGTTTGTTTGGAAATAAAAAAAATATACTGACTAACGTTCAATAAAACTAGGTGTAATTGAAGAATTAGTTAAATTTAATGAATCATTCAACATTTATAGAATTGAATTTTTGCTTATGGTATAAATGTGTGTTAAAAAACTGTAAACTAGGATGCAAGTAAAAAAACTACATATCGTAACCTTTCTATTTATAATTAAGGATGCAAGTTTTTAAATCCAAACAATCTAGAATCTGTAGGGTCAGTCAACTGGGCCTCCCCCTTTTCAAAATTTTGAAATAAAAATTATTGCACCATAAAGGCCTTAAGTTGCACTAAGATGCACCACAAAAATTAAAAGTTGCACCAGTAAGGGAAAAAAGTTACAATGGTTTAAAATTTAGGGGGGTTAAAATGACGCCAGCCCCTCCAATTCAAATTGTTCAATATTATACACTGGCGAAAGAAATTAACGCATCATTTGTGATTTTTTTGATATCTTGGAATCGAGTTTTCTTTGAACACAAACATATTTTTACAATAAGAAATCTTATCAAGCATGCTGTTTTACATGTTGTGTTTTGTCTTTTGTTCTCATGGTTTTCTATCAATAAATAAAATTAAGCACTTTTCATTATTCTGACTGTAAGAAAGGTTCATATAAAATTTCTTTTTGAGTTTGTTTTCAAGTAATTGTTAAAATTAAGTGCTAAATAGTGAAGAATGAATATGGATAGACGTCCGAATCTTAATTTAAGCAGTGAAGAGGCTGTGATTGTGGTTACACTTGCAGAAGAAGGTAGGAGTCAGCGTTACATCAGTCAGCGTCTTGGTGTTAATCAATCGACCGTATCCCGTGTCTTGAAGAGACATCGGGAAACTCAGGCATACTCAAGAAGGCCAGGACAAGGGAGAAAAAGGGCCACAACTGCTGTTCAAGACCGTTTTTTAATGATGCAGACGTTACGCGAACGGTTTATTACGGCTCCTAGGCTACAAAATATGCTCGCAGAGATCCACAATGTTCATGTAAGTTCCGTTACCATCAGAAAAAAGGTTACGTGGTTTTAATTTAACTCCAAAAACAGCGGCAAAAGGACCACAATTAACCGCAGACCATCGCAGAGCCAGGTTAACATTTGCGCAAGAATATGTTAACTGGTTACAGGCCGATTGGGCTAATGTTATGTTTAGCGACGAGTCCAGATTTTGTCTTTACGGCAGTGACAGACGAATGCATGTGTACAGACGGCCAGGTGAACGTTATGCGCAGTGTAACATTGTTCCGACTGTTATGTTTGGTGGAGGCTCTGTTATGGTGTGGGGTGGTATCACTTTAGAGGCTCGTACGGAGTTGGTGGTCATACCAAGAGGAAGCATCACGGCAGCGTCTTATATTGCAAACATTTTAGTACCATCCGTAATGCCTTTTGCTCCCTTTGGAGGAAACGATTTCCTGTTTATGCATGACAATGCAAAACCACACAGTGCCCGAATTGTACAACAGTATCTTGACCTAGTGTGTATCAACACAATGCAATGGCCAGCCAAAAGTCCCGATCTTAATCCGATCGAACACCTATGGGACGCGATGGGCAGACGCCTTAGAGCACTTCCTCGGCGTCCAAGCAATCAACAAGAGCTTGGACAAAGATTGCAGGAAATTTGGGAAGATATTAACCAGGATGAAATTGGATCATTAATTAACAGTATGAGCCGTCGCTGTCAGGCAGTTATTCGAGCAAGAGGAGGAAACACTAGATATTAAGTCTTATAATCACATGTTAACTTTTTTCCTCTTTTTATTTATGACATTATTTTAGTCATTTATGAAAGAAAATGTGTTGAAAATCATTATTATAGTTCAGTTGGTTTTGTTGTTATTTTTTTTGTTTTTAAACATCAAAACTTTATTTTTAAATTAAAAAAAATAATGTGATGCGTTAATTTCTTTCGCCAGTGTATGTATGAAATCTATTCTACGAAAGTTGCACTATCGAAATCACTAATTTTCATAAGTTGCACCAGCTAAATACACCCCCTATTGAAGCAAGAAGGTTGGGTGCCAGCCCCCACTTTTTAAAATGTCAACCAAATTTCTTACTTATCTGATAGCTTAGAAGTTGCACTAAGTTGCATCACAAACAAACATTATTCTAACACCGAAAACTAAAATGTTATAGACAAATATTGTTTAAGCTTAAAACCAGTTTGCGTATTACCAAATAAGTATAACAAGTCCTATAAAGCTCGCAATTTATTGCAAAAACAAAGAAAACCATGTACAAATTGTTTGATTTCGGAAGGAAAAGCGGTATATTGATTTTCCTATTAGGACAGAAGTTACTTTCTAATGGTAACTTGGTGTTATGTCCAGTTGTTGTAATCTCCTGGTTCTCGAGATTCAACCGGGGTTTGAAGATGTGGTGTAAAATAAAATACTTGATTCTAAGATGAATTTTGTATTTTACACCGGAATGAAATAAAATTATGACATTCACAGCAAATGTTAAAAGTTTACAAGGTGTTTCTGTTGCAAGATTATAAGAGTAAGTGGTAAGAAAAAATGTACAAGTTTGAAAGGAAAAAATATACAAGTGAGTGGGGGAGTGAATGGGGGATGCGACGCATGTTCAGAAGGGTGGTGTATCGGCGGTCAAAAATGCCAATTAGGAGGCCCAAAAAAGGTTTCAGCATCGGCGTAGCAAAAATAGCCGTTAGTCACTTTCACTGAACCCCAAATGACAAAGAAATTTCATCCTTTGTTGGGTCACGTACAAATATTCCTCCGCTGGAATACCGAGAAGGAATATTTGTCGTGAACACCAAAATCTATACAATGGAGGAAAATAAAATTCATCTAAATTAAAATTAAATTGAACTCCTGAACACTTGGCGTTGGCGTTAGCTATCCAATTCACTTAATAGTGTTTACATATCGGTTTGATATAGTAAGAAATGTTCAGTATACCTTAGCACTGGGTCAGGACCACACTGAAGAGGACCTTGAAGTCCGAAACGCGTCTGTGGGTATCCGGTGCCGGAATACTGAACTCAAATACAATTTTGATAAGGGTAACTTATTATTACGACCAGAAATATTGCATCGTGAACTTCCTTAAATTCGTATATTCAAGTGCTTTGTACAAGTTCGTTCTTAATACTAACATGAAAAACTATTTACAAAATAAGTGAAAATGTCTGTCAGATGGTGGGGGCAAAATCTTCACACAAGCCCAAAAATGTCACTTCAGAGTTTGGGGATTTCCAGGTACCTCGTCTGATCACTCGAAAAAGGGACAGGACGAAAACTCACTAAGTTCAAATGTCCTTGGATTTCTCTTTTTGAAGAACTTCACTTTCGCGCGGGTGCCTTGAACAAATCGATTAGCCGCGCTACAGGGGGCGAACTGCATCCCTCGTTTTGGATACACGAGGATTCCTTTGTTACGTCACGTACAGGACCCAAATGGTCGGTAGAATTATTCTCGGTGTTAAATACGATCATTTTTAAATATAAAATATCGTCAAAACCGAACACAAATTAATATAATTCTATAAGGTGCAACTTGTTAGAGACTTAGTCGAACATTTTGAGCAATTTTACCCCATTTTTAACGATTTTTGCAAAAATATTTTTTTTTTTAGAAATTAATTGTTTTTGTGCGATGCAACTTGCGAGAGACCAAGCCAAACATTTTATGTATCTCTGTTTTGCAGTGCAATTTACAAGGGGTTGAAAAAATGCAATTATACTCCATTTTTTACGATTTTGGGAAAAATAAAGAAAACTATTTGGAAATAAATATGTTTCTGTGCGGTGCAACTTGCAAGAGACCAAACCAAACATTTTGTATATTCCAGTTTTGCAGTGCAATTTACAAGGGGTTAAGAAAATACAATTTTACCCCGTTTTTGACGGTTTTTGCAAAAATAAAGAAAATTATTTGGTATTCTGTATTGTGGAGGCTTCTACTTCGTTATACATGTTAATTACACAATGAAACACTTTTAACGTGTTATACAAACAAAGTTAAAAGTGTTTCATTGTAAAATTATTTGGAAATAAATAAGTTGATTGATAAGGCTGATAAATGTTGAAAGTTCATCTTTACTTTAATATAAATAAAACAATTTAAACACTTTCAGATATATATTGTGCATTCGCTACAATTGTTTCGCCACGCTGTGGCTTCTTCAGGCGAAAAAATGAAAAATAAAATTTGTCGGTTTAGGTATATATACAATGTTTATGGGGGGTGGTTTTTTTTTTTAAAATTAGTATTTAAGAGGGGCGAATTCGTTAAGTCCGTTTGGTCGTTGAGAAGATATCCCGTGTATTTTCTTTTGTTAATTTCCATGGACTTCATGATGTTGAGTTTCCGGCCTTTTCTTTCTTGATGTAGGACTTTTCATCGAAGTGGAGTTTTTCTTCTATGAGGTGGTTAGATTAGAGTATGTGGAGTTGGTTTTATTTTTTTGGAAGCTAGTTATGTGTTCTTTTATCCTCTTTTGGAACGACCTTCCGGTTTGTCCTACATATATTTTGTGGCAGTCTTTGCAAACCAGCAAATAGACGCTACTTTGTTGAGTTTTATTAACGTTGTATTTATTGCTTTTAATTATTTTACCCAAGGTGTTATTGGTTCTATATGCGATATTTATATTTATTTTTTCGATTTTTATGCTATTTTTTTATTAACGTTGTCTTTATTGCTTTCAATTATTTTACCCAAGGTGTTATTGGTTCTATATGCGATATTTATATTTATTTTTTCTAACATTTTTCCGATTTTTATGCTATTTTTCCCGGTGTATGTTAATGAAGAATTGTATTTTAAATAAATAAGTTTCTATGTAATGTAACTTGCAAGAGACTAAGCCAAACGTTTTGTATATCATAGTTTTGCAGTGCGATTTACAAGGGGCTAAAAAATGCAATTTACCTCGTTTTTTTAAGATTGTAGCAAATGCTACAGATCCTGCAGCATTTACAATACGTATTTGTCTGTGTTTAAATGGTGAATGCGCCGGGTTCTTCCTCTCTTTCTCCACCCGCTGACATTGAGCAAACATTTCTACTCATTAATAACCCCTGTGCAAAGTTTTGATCTTTAGAAAATCTTGAAAGGGCGACGTTCATCATCTAGATGGAGGCGAAAAAGGGTTTGGGCTCGAAATTGGGCACGAGGTCGGCACTTTTCCTTCGTTTCAGCATCGATAAGGGAAAAGAGCGTGCAACGGGTGGTCGACGGGTGAATTCACTAAATTATGACATGCAACAGGGTTGAAAGGAGGTTTATGGATCGGTTTGCCGGCTTGAAATATTCAGGCTAAGCAGTGATCATTGGTAAAATATTCATGATGGTAAAAACAAAATATATCACATTTGTCTATTGCTTATTCAGATAAATTAGTAGGTGTAATTTTTAAATTACGTTTAAAAAGCAATAACGTAGATAATATTGAGTTGTTCGAAAAAAATTACGTGTTTTTTTACATTTAATAACTTTGTTTGCAAGTCATCAATATGTGATTTGTTATTTTTGTAACTTATCAAGATGGCTCTTCTAAAACAGTCGCAGTCAATCCGTATTTAAATAATTTATCTTACCGTGGATAATCAAAAAAAGAAGAGTTATTAAGCAATTATTATAATGATCGTAACTGATCGAAACACATGTCAGGCAACTGAAAATAAGAACATGGAACAATACAAGTGTTTACCTTTACCCAATTTGAATTATTATACGAGTTCAAAAAAGGTTATAACGCAGTACAGGCAACAAAAAAAGCGGACAAGAAGGTGAAGGGTTTATAAATGCTAAAAAAGCCCAGCGGGAGTTTAATTTTTTTTAGAATGGTGATACGACTGTCCAAAAAAAATGTATCTCTGGACGTCCTTTAAAGGTAAATCAATATGTTCTTGCAATTTGTTAATTAAAAGCCAGTTACTACGACACGTTAATTGCCATTTGCTTTAGCGGCAGAGTAAATGGCAATTATACAGGGTGGGGCATTTAACGTGTTTTTCGCAAATATTTCGGAAACAAAGAATTTTACGCAGAAATGACCTGAATAAAAAATAATCATACAGGAGGGGGTCATAATTATGTAATATTGGTTTTCTCACAGGTGGCGCTGTTGCAAGTTACTGTTGCTAAAACGAGGTCAACTCAATTATTTTTAATAGGAACCCCTATTTTTTATTGCAGTTTAGTATTCCTCGTAAAAAATTTTAAAAAAATTACTTAACTTAGTTTTTTGTCAGCCTGATAGATGGCGCTGTAATCGAGACAGGTGAAACATTATAGATGTTCTGGTGTCTCAGTATGATACGCTTGTTTTCAGAGTGTTAGCCCGTACAAATGACAAACAGTATTAACATTTTGACCAATATTGCATGTTTTGTGGATTATGTCTTTAACTAAAAAAAAAAACAATTAAAAATGACTTTGGTAATAAGTTGTAATTCTGATTTGACGGGAGCCACATTGCACTCTACAATTGCGGAAAAAGTCGATATTTTTTTTGTGTATGGTGAAGCTGGAGACAAAGCGAATGGTGCATGTACTTTGTACGCTGAGAGGTATCCGAATCGACATCATCCGTGTCACATGACTTTTCTTCGGATTTTCAACTTATTTGCGAACACTGTGTCAACGAGAGGGAAGGTACCCCACGCTGATTAGCAACTAGCTCAGGTTGGTTGAGTTAAAGAGAGATGAGCAACTAACTTTTAAAACACATATGCTGTTTTAAATGATTTATTTTAAACAAAATAAAACAAAACATTAAAACAACAAATAGAACAAGAACAAGAGAAACAGTGCACGAGTTACAGGGCAGACTTGGTGTGGCGTCGGCGTCGTCGAGAATTTCTACTAGCCCAGCGGTGGCGTCTGGTTAGTGGGGGCTTCTGGAGGGAGGCGGCGTCCAAGTAGCAAGACGGCGTCTCGGTGTGAGACGGCGTCGGTGGGGTGGTGCGTCTGACTGGATCCGGAGGCAGCAACAAACACTATGCTCGTAGTGCGGGACGTCAGGAACGACGGCGTCGGTGGGTTGCTGGCCTGGCCTGGATCCGGCGGAAGCAACGAACGCTACACTGGAGCGTCGTTGTGGCGTTGAGGCGACTGCGCTGGCAATCGGGTTCTCGGCGTCCTGGTCCAAGAACAAGAACGACGGCTGGGACGGCTAACGTCGGCGACAATTGTTTCCTTTTGTTGGAATCTTCTTCTGGCGACAGGAACGACGGCTAGGACGTCTGGCGTCGGTCAGAGCTTCCTGGCTCAGACAGAAGAGTCGAGGAACGGAAGTTCCTCTTGAATCCACATGCTGTCCCTTGTACAACACAAGAGTGGACTGCCTTCTGGATGCCGTCCCCCGATATTTACACCCCGAAAATTGGCGTGGAAAAAGGAGGGTTTGAGGACTACGTGACCGTTGGCAAAAAATTCGTTAGAAAGCAATTACCGCATACAAGATAATTACTTTCAGCAAACTCTTAAATCCAAACAACCGTTAAGCTGAGATTTGAAATAAGTATAGAAATTTATAATCTTTCTTCTTTCAAAATGCAACAGTGGTCATTAGTCCTCTCCCTTGATTGCCGATTTCGAAAAAACCCGAGGGGCAATCCGCCACCCCAGCCCAGGTAGATGGTGGCCCGAGCACGGTCCGAACCGCGGGAGATAATCCTTTGGACCGGGCAATTAGTTAATTGCTGGGTGCGAACTCATTTTAAATAAAGGAAGAATTGTAAAAATTATTTACAATTCTTGTTGCTGGAGATTAACATAATCTCCGGTAACAACTGGCAGCGTGAAACGGAATCGAAGACGTATTGTCACGCATAAAGATGCCGAAACGAATATTTTAGCTGTAATTGCAGTCAATCAGATAAGTTCCCGACAACTCAAGCGGATATCAGGAATTTTCAAAAGAAGTATTTGACGAATTCTTCATCGACATAAATGTCATTCTTATCACGTGTCATTGCACCAAGAACTTCATGGGGATGATTTTCAAAATCGAGTGCACTTTTGCAATTGGGCTCAACACCAGATCCACAACAACCGTGACTTCGTTTCAACGATCTTATTCTAAGATGAATCAAGTTTCACAAACCGTTGCCAAATCAACCGGCATAACATGTATTATTGGGCTGAAGAAAATCCCCATTGGGTATGACAAGTGGATCATCAACGACCAAGGAGTGTCAAAGTTTGGTGCGGCGTTATGGGAGATCGTCTTATTAGCCCATACCTTATCGACGGAAATCTGAATGCAGAAAAATACATTCAATTTCAGACCACTCAGCTCCCAGTTTTACTCATAGTCTCTCTGCAAAACCGCTTAACAATGTGGTATCAACAGGATGGATGCTGCGCACATTTTGCGTATGTAGTCCGGGATATTTTAAATCGCCGATTTCCGAACGAATGGATTGGTCGTGGGAGACCTGTGCCTTGACCGGCACGTTTCCCAGACCTGACTGCCAGACTTCTTCCTGTGGGGAATGCTAAAGGCCAAGTGTTACCCGGACATACCAACAACGCCAGATGATATGAAGCACCGTATTCGCGATGCTCCTGTGGGGAATGCTAAAGGCCAAGTGTTACCCGGACATACCAACAACGCCAGATGATATGAAGCACCGTATTCGCGATGCTTGTGCGAACATCAGCAGGGACACATTTCGATAAGTTCTGACATCTTGAAGTGTATCCCTGCTGATGTTCGCACAAGCATCGCGATTTTATTTGAAAACAGACTCACAAAATGTCTGGAAGTGAATGGCCATCATTTTGAGCACTTGCTCTAGAGATGATTTTAAGTAAGTAAAATACAAGCGCGCACTCATGTACACAATCTGCCCCTTCTGACCAGCTTTCCTCTTCCAGCTTCCTACAAGATGGCCTCCAGCTCGGACATCGGTTTGATCGACCTGGAGAGAGGCTTCTGCCTGTTTCGAAACACTTTCTTTGTTTTTTTAGCCAATATATTTCAAATTAGATCTACGAAACATCCGAACGCATTATCATTTTTCGCAATTACAGCGCCATCCATCAGGCTGACAAAATAATAAGTTAAATAAATTATTCCTATTTTTTACGAGGAATCTGAATCTGCAATCAAATATAGGGGTTCGTGTTAAAAAGAAAATGAGTTATTGTTTTACCGCCAACAGCGCCACCTGTGAGAAAACCAATATTACATAATTATGGCCCCCTTTTGTACGATTATTTTTTACTCAGGCCATTTTTGCGTAATATGCTTTGTTTTCGAAATATATACGAAAAACTCGTTAAACGCCCCATCCTGTATTGTTAAGTTTAGGTTTATGTATTTTGTGTAATATAATCATTTTGGATTTAAAAAAAACGATGTTTTTTTCCGAATAACCTAATATTAATAATTATAAAAAAGAGAAAAAATACATAAAACATTAACAATTTACGATTTAATGCACTTACAGAATAATTTATAATTTTATATTAAAGTTTGATGAGAGTCTTTTAATTGCTTTCATAAACTTTGTGAGTGCTTTTAACTTACACGTATACAACACGTAGAAGTATCTAAATTGTTGTCGAGAGGAATTAATTTAGAAGATTATAAAGTTGGAAGGAAGAGTGTGTATTTCTAGGCTACTTAAAATTGATCAAACGGATAATTCATAAAGTAGTCGCGCAGCGACCCAAGACAAATTTTCTGGGCTATTATAAATTCGAAATTTTACTTCATGCGCCACGCGTATCAAACAGATTTCAAGTGAAGTCTGATTATACATAAATTTCACAATATTTTAGTGTTTTATACGCGTGGCGCATCAAGTAAAATTTCGAGTTTAGAAAAGCCCAGAAAATTTGTCTCTTGTCGCTGCGCGACCCTCGACAAATTTTCACGGGGCTTTTCTAAACTCGAAATTTTACTTCATGCTTAGTCTGTGAGTGGAAAACACTCGTTTATGAAAACGAATTAAAATAATTATCGACTTTCTGCAAAAATGCGTAGTCTCATTGAGACAAGTCTCCAAATATTCATTGAAATAATTAATTACTACTGAATATTTAGACACGTCTTAGTGAAACTATTTTTTGCAGAAAGTCGATATTAGTTTAAATTCGTTTATTATAAACGAGTGTTTTCCACTCCCAGACTAAGCATGAAGTAAAATTTCGAGTTTAGAAAAGCCCTGTGAAAATTTGTCTCGGGTCGCGCAGCGACCCGAGACAAATTTTCTGGGCTTTTCTAAACTCGAAATTTTACTTCATGCGCCACGCGTATAAAACACTAAAATATTGTGAAATGTAAATATATTCTGCAAACTATTAACCAACTCAATTTTACTTTATGTTTAATTTCTTTAGGATAATTCATACTTAATTATTGAACGAATCCAACGAACGCATTTTCACTGGGCTTTTCTAAACTCGAAATTTTACTTCATGCGCCACGCGTATAAAACACAGATTTTAGGCGAAGTTCAATTATACATAAATTTCACAATGTTTTAGTGATTTATACGCGTAGCGCATGAAGTAAAATTTCGAGTTTTGAAAAGCGGGTCGCGGGTCGGGTCGCTGCGTGACCCTCCACAAATTTTCGCGGGGCTTTTCTAAACTCGAAATTTTACTTCATGCTTAGTCTGGGAGTGGAAAACACTCGTTTGTAAAAAACGAATTAAAATTATTATCACCTTTCTGCTAAAATGTTGAGTCTTACTGAGACAAGTCTCCAAATATTCATTGAAATAATTACTTACTACTGAATATTTGGAGACTTGTCTCAATGAAACTTATTTGTTTTGCAGAAAGTCGATATTAGTTTTAATTTGTTTTTTATAAACGAGTGTTTTCCACTCCCAGACTAAGCATGAAGTAAAATTTCGAGTTTAGAAAAGCCCCGTGAAAATTTGTCGAGGGTCGCGCAGCGACCCGAGACAAATTTTCTGGGCTTTTCTAAACTCGAAATTTTACTTCATGCGCCACGCGTATAAAACACAGATTTTAAGCGAAGTTCAATTATACATAAATTTCACAATATTTTAGTGATTTATACGCGTAGCGCAGGAAGTAAAATTTCGAGTTTTGAAAAGCCCAGAAAATTTGTCTCGGGTCGCTGCGCGACCCTCGACAAATTTTCACGGGGCTTTTCTAAACTCGAAATTTTACTTCAAGCTTAGTCTGGGAGTGGAAAACACTCGTTTATAAATAACGAATTAAAATTAATTTCACCTTTCTGCTAAAATGTTAGGTCTTATTGAGACAAGTCTCCAAATATTCATTCAAATAATTAATTACTACTGAATATTTGAAGACTTGTCTCAATGATACTAAATTTTTTGCAGAAAGTCGATATTAGTTTTAATTCCTTTTTTTTATAAACGAGTGTTTTCCACTCCCAGACTAAGCATGAAGTAAAATTTCGAGTTTAGAAAAGCCCTGTGAAAATTTGTCGAGGGTCGCGCAGCGACCCGAGACAAATTTTCTGGGCTTTTCTAAACGAGAAATGTTACTTCATGCGCCACGCGTATAAATCACTAAAATATTGTGAAATGTATATATATATATTCTGCAAACTATTAACAAACTCAATTTTACTTTATGTTTAATTTCTTTAGGATAATTCATATTTTATTAATGAACGAATCCAAGGTATTCACGTGAATTTCACACTCTATTTATAATATGCTTTGAAAAATATGATAAAAATACCCGATACTGACATTCTGGATTCCAGCAGATAAATACGCATAATAAATTTATGTATGTCAACTAAATTATTTTTAAACGTGTGCGATCATTTTTAGCCGTTGAAATGTATTTTTATACATGCCAGACTAATATGTTCTTATAAATAAATATAGACTCCGTGAAATGAGAATTTGTTTATGCGCGAATAAATAAATTAGTTCAAGTGAAATATACATATATTCTTGTATATTTATTATAGGAAATAAAATAATCTGAAAATGTGAAGTAATAAAATTTAGTGCCAAATTCAGGAGTTGATTATCTAATTAAGTTTTGACAATTTTTCTGAATGTTTTTTCAAATTTTAGTTTCATGAAAGGAAAATTGAAAATAAAACCAGAAGAAATAGAATAAGAAATAAGACGTATATATGTATAGAAATGAGAGGTTATAGACAAAACCTGCAGATAAATTAATGATACTATTGTAGGAGGACAACTAAGATGGTTCGGGCATGTGTGCCGCATGAAAGAGGATAAAATAGCAAGAAGAATACATGAAACAAGAGTGCAAGGAAGAAATTACCGGGAAAGGCCATGTTTTTCTTGGCCTTCCTCGGTAATTTCTTCCTTGCACTCTTGTTTCATGTATTCTTCTTGCTATTTTAATGACAGAATCAGAGAAGAAGCGGAAAGGAAGAATATAGACTGGAGGGAGATCAAAACCTTAACTCAAGACAGAAAAACAAGGAGAGACAAATATAGAACACTAAATAGAACGTACACCTAACTGTAGATAGGAAAAAGATTAAAAAAAAGTTTCATGGAATAATTAAATTCTAATAAAGATATTTAGACCTTATTCGGTATAAACATGCTAATGTGGCAATCACTGAAATTTTGTGAAATTTAAAATATTCTTGTTAATATTTTAATATTAATTTTGCAGTATATTTTTAATTTCACTATATTTTATACACGCGGCACATGAAGTAAAATTTCGAGTTTAGAAAAGCTCAGAAAATTTGTCTCGGGTCGCTCAAGACAAAATTTCTAGGCTTTTTTAATCTTTTTCTACTTTTTTCTACTAACGTCATGGTTTTCAACTTAAAGGAGTCTAATGATAAAAATATTAAGACTCGAACCCATGAAGATCTAAAACAACTTAAAGCTATTCAAAATAACAACGCAATTAACTTACTATTTGACGTATATCTCTCAACAGTTGGGAAAACTGGATCTCATGCTAGGCCGCTCAAACTTAGATTTCTTTCCCAGAAGGAAGGTAGCATATTTTTAAAATCATGTCGTAACTTGAATCTAAAGAACATTAGTGTAGCACCGGATCGTACCCCTATGCAGAACCAACTTCTAAAGGATACTCGTCAACAGTTAATGGAAAGGCAGAAGAACGGTGAATAGAACCTAACCAATAAGTACATTAAAGGTGTCCTCACAATTATCACGAAGCAATCTTAAAATACGACACCCACAGGAAATATAATAACAGCATATTATCAGAACGTTCGAGGATTAAACACAAAACCTAATTATTTTTATAATAATGTTAGTACTCATAATAATAATCTAATCTTATTAACGGAGATATGGCTTACTCCAGCAGTGAATTGTTTTGATAACAACTACAAAATATTTAGAGACAATAGGAAAACAATTCTAACTGGCTGGTCAAATGGAGAGGAAGTACTTCTAGCATCCAAGCAGTCGAATAAAATAGAAATCATATCTACAAATAACATTAAATTACAATTTCCCATTATAGATCTACTTCTATGCAAACATCGAATCAATACTAACTGGTTATATACCGTTTTAATTTATATTCCACCTGATGTGTCAACTTCTGGTATAAAAAACATTTTTTAAATTGTTGATTGACTTTTATTTTGGTAATATTTCTGTGCTTGTTGTAGGAGACTTTAATTGTTTTATTTTAACGTTATCAACTGGCAATCTCTCTGAAAAATTTGTATTTATCACTAATTTCTATACATATTTAGGACTACATCAACATTATTAAATATAGTGTCGACAATATTTTAGATGTTGATAATGAAGGTTTAAATTAAATTACACTTGGTTTGTTTCACAATTTTTTACTTTACTATTTACTCGACTAGTTTCGCGTTTTACAGCATTATCAGGAGTGAATTACAAAAGATACCGACAAGCTTATATATAGTCAGGTAATAAGAGATTTTAAGATTGGGGAATTCCAAATCTCCTCATTGTCGTTGACGAGGTGTTTTCCGTCTTTTATTGCCCTATTTATTTCTAGGCCTTCCCTGAGGTTTAAATTACGGCCCGTATTACCTGAATATAAAATTTTGAAATTATTAACATCTAGAAAGTGGTTGTTAATTATACAATGTTTTGAAATCCCTGTACACTGTTTGTTATTTATAATTGATCTTTTTATGTTAATAATTTCAAAATTTTATTTTCAGGTAATAAAGGCCGTAATTTAAACCTCAGGGAAGGCCTAGAAATAAATAGGGCAATAAAAGACGGAAAACACCTCGTCAACGACAATGAGGAGATTTGGAATTCCCCCATCTTAAAATCTCTTATTACCTGACTATATATAAGCTTGTCGGTATCTTTTGTAATTCACTCCTGATAATGCTGTAAAACGCGAAACTAGTCGAGTAAATAGTAAAGTAAAAAATTGTGAAACAAACCAAGTGTAATTTAATTTAAACCTTCATTATCAATATTTAAAAATGTTTCACCAAGTGATAAGTGAGAAAATTATTCAAGAAATTTTAGATGTTGTTTAATTTAATAACGAATGTGATTTACTTAGAGATGCTGTTCCTCTGGTGCCTGAGGACTTATATCATCTGGCTCTTTCATTTGACCTAAAATACACCACTGTGTTGTCTCCAATTATTATCAATGCTACTAAATTTAACTTCAAGAGAGGTGATTATAAAACTCATTATTCTCATTAATGCACTATTGAATGCCTACACTCGTCGGGGCAAATTGATGTAATTTATACGGACATGACCAAGGCTTTCGACAAAGTGGATCATGAATTATTACGAACTAAATTTGAGTACTTTGGATTTGGTAAGAATGCGTCTGCATTTATAGGTTCCTATCTTAAAGACCGAGAATCGTATGTATTATTAAATGGTTATAAATCCACATTATATTATCCATCTTCGGGTATACCACAAGGCTCCATCTTGAGGCCTCTACTATTCAATTTATTCATCAATGACTTATCTAACTTATTACCGTGTAAACACTTATTATACGCCGACGACTTAAAAATGTATGCAAAAATTAATAAAGTTGGGGATTGTGTTTATTTGCAAAATTTACTCAATATTATATCGAATTGGTGTAATAATGATAGGCTCAACTGAAATAGTGACAAGTGTAAATTCATATCAATTACCAAAAAGTCTAAACCTATAAAGTTCTCATATAAGGTTACCAATACAACTCTTGAAAAGGTTAATGTCTGCAAGGACTTAGGAGTCATTTTCGACGGCTATTTTACTTTCAATCCACAAATACAGTCACTTATTAAGTCCGCGTAAAAGTCACTTGGTTTCATTCACCGAAATTTGTCTAACCTCAACAATTCTGCAGCTTTGAAGGCATTATTCAACGCTTATGTACTTTCGAAGTTGGAATATTCAACGTTCTGTAAGTTGTGTCTAAAAGCACAGCCGACAATCTCCACTTCTTGGAAGCTATTGATATTATTGTTTAGTTAAAATTACTGCCTGAATTATCTTTTAATTTACGAACGGACTTACATGTATGCATATATGTACAGCAGCTGTAAAAATCGATAAATTATTATTATTTTAATTGCAATAAAGAAGTACATATTGTTTAATTTAATAACGAATGTGATTTACTTAGAGATGCTGTTCCTCTGGTGCCTGAGGACTTATATCATCCGGCTCTTTCATTTGACCTAAAATGCACCACTGTGTTGTCTCCAATTATTGTAATTAATTTTTATATAAAACCTAGATATTTCTTAACACGTGTTTTATTTTTTATTTCAGGTGAGTATTCAGTCCTTCGACTGCGAATTAACCGCTCCAGTTTGCACGTAAGTTGCTGCCAAAACAGCGAGCATCCGATCAATTACAATATTTCGGTCTATTTTCGAAACGCGCAATTATTTTCAGGCGACGGAATACCGCTGGTGAAATTGCGACACACGTAAACAACATGCACACACAACCGAATTGCATTTTCATATAAATTTCACGAGTGCTGTTACTCACGTTGACATATAAACAGATGGGCATGGGTGTTGAAAGGTATAGAAATATTTATTTGCGCTGAAATTTCGATGAATAATGTGGGAAAATGCGAAGAGAAAAACACATTACGTTCATGCATTCCCGGTGATGGTAAATGAAGTCATGTGGTGTTTTGTTTTTACATCTGAACAAATGGAAATACAAATTTTTTCGACTTTTTCATTTACTAGCAAGGCCGTAGCCAGAGGATCCCCACCTCTAGCTACGGCCTTGCTGGTAAATGAAAAGCTCAGAAAATTTTTATTTCTATTTGTGGAGGGGACTTATACATTTAACAGAAACCTATTATAATTCCAATATTAAACTTTCCAACAAAACAGATCATCCCCGCAACCCAGCTACAAAGTGCAGAATAACTCCCCAATCCGATGAATTCCAGCAAATCCCTGTGATGGAAATGTATGCAAATATAAATCCGGATTCCGGATGCCCGAAATTTTAATATGGTTCCATCCCGGTGACGCACTTCCGGTCCGCGTCATCCCTCTTTTCATGCAAAAAAAGAAGTAGCGCTAATATTTCACCCATTGTACGACTTATCGAACCCCATTTTTGCTGTAATCACAAAAGGAATCTCGCCAAAATCCGGGGAGGGGGGAAACGAGCGTGTTAGGCGCGATAAGGCTTTAATTAATTTTATACAAACGAATTAAATATTAACAAAAATTTAATTAAACGGATGGCGCGAATTTTGTTAATCGTGTTTGGACTGCGTCAAGAGAGAGAATTGTATCTGTATGTACAATGTACATATATGTGCGGAGATATGGAATTGCTTTTTTTATAATAATGTTTAAAATTTATATATTTTTACACATCATTATCATATTCATACATTTAATTAAAATCTGACGTATAATGTTAAAATGTTCAGCTTTTGCGTAGAAAGCAGTATTTTGTATATATTTATTCAACTATCTTTAATTTTTGATACACCTAAAATATATCTGACTTTTGTTAAATTGGATAAAAGTAAACACTTGTTTTTATTTGAGTTGCCCGACACGTGTTTCAATCCGCTACGATCATTTTCAATGTTAAAAATTCCAAACTTTTGTTAAATGAATTTGGGTGAGTTAAGTGAAGATGATAATAACTTGAAATAAATAGTATATTGTACAACGAGCATATAATGATAGCTATTAATCACGAGAACATGGTTTGCGGAACGAGCCGAAGGCGAGTGGAGCAAGTCATTCGATTAATTAATAGCCATTATATGCGAGTTATACACTATACTTTGTTCACGACAACAACAGAATACAACACAACATTTATTATGTATATATATATATATATATATATATATATATATATATACACTGGCGAAAGAAATTAACGCATCATTTGTGATTTTTTTGATATCTTGGAATCGAGTTTTCTTTGAACACAAACATATTTTTACAATAAGAAATCTTATCAAGCATGCTGTTTTACATGTTGTGTTTTGTCTTTTGTTCTCATGGTTTTCTGTCAATAAATAAAATGAAGCACTTTTCATTATTCTGACTGTAAGAAAGGTTCATATAAAATTTCTTTTTGAGTTTGTTTTCAAGTAATTGTTAAAATTAAGTGCTAAATAGTGAAGAATGAATATGGATAGACGTCCGAATCTTAATTTAAGCAGTGAAGAAGCTGTGATTGTGGTTACACTTGCAGAAGAAAGTAGGAGTCAGCGTTACATCAGTCAGCGTCTTGGTGTTAATCAATCGACCGTATCCCGTGTCTTGAAGAGACATCGGGAAACTCGGGCATACTCAAGAAGGCCAGGACAAGGGAGAAAAAGGGCCACAACTGCTGTTCAAGACCGTTTTTTAATGATGCAGACGTTACGCGAACGGTTTATTACGGCTCCTAGGCTACAAAATATGCTCGCAGAGATCCACAATGTTCATGTAAGTTCCGTTACCATCAGAAAAAGGTTACGTGGTTTTAATTTAACTCCGAAAACAGCGGCAAAAGGACCACAATTAACCGCAGACCATCGCAGAGCCAGGTTAACATTTGCGCAAGAACATGTAAACTGGTTACAGGCTGATTGGGCTAATGTTATGTTTAGCGACGAGTCCAGATTTTGTCTTTACGGCAGTGACAGACGAATGCATGTGTACAGACGGCCAGGTGAACGTTATGCGCAGTGTAACATTGTTCCGACTGTTATGTTTGGTGGAGGCTCTGTTATGGTTGGGGTGGTATCACTTTAGAGGCTCGTACGGAGTTGGTGGTCATACCAAGAGGAAGCATCACGGCAGCGTCTTATATTGCAAACATTTTAGAACCATCCGTAATGCCTTTTGCTCCCTTTGGAGGAAACGATTTCCTGTTTATGCATGACAATGCAAAACCACACAGTGCCCGAATTGTACAACAGTATCTTGACCTAGTGGGTATCAACACAATGCAATGGCCAGCCAGGAGTCCCGATCTTAATCCGATCGAACACCTATGGGACGCGATGGGCAGACGCCTTAGAGCACTTCCTCGGCGTCCAAGCAATCAACAAGAGCTTGGACAAAGATTGCAGGAAATTTGGGAAGATATTAACCAGGATGAAATTGGATCATTAATTAACAGTATGAGCCGTCGCTGTCAGGCAGTTATTCGAGCAAGAGGAGGAAACACTAGATATTAAGTCTTATAATCACATGTTAACTTTTTTCCTCTTTTTATTTATGACATTATTTTAGTCATTAATGAAAGAAAATGTGTTGAAAATCATTATTATAGTTCAGTTGGTTTTGTTGTTATTTTTTTGTTTTTAAACATCAAAACTTTATTTTTAAATTAAAAAAATTAATGTGATGCGTTAATTTCTTTCGCCAGTGTATATATAATTATCAAATACGCGTCAGTTTTAATGATCGGCTTTGTTTTATAATAATTTGACATATAAATAATGACAGATTGCGATTTTATAATTTGAATGTGTAATAGGGTTAATTCCAATCTAATACAAATATGAACAACCGTTCAACAATAAATAATACTCACTCAGTTTACGCTTTCGCCTAAGTTACATAGAAACGCGCTCTTTGCACAAAAAAACGAACTCTTCCGTTTGGGTGGAGTTTTCACGTTGTTAACGTTTGTTCCGCTTTAAAAAAACCCTCGCGATAGATAGAAGCACAATTATTTAACTGTTTAACCGATTTAAAAATGATTTATGTTTATGTTTACGTTTTACGCGGGTTAAACTAGTGAGAACGGCGGAGATGTTGACGCGATTACTTCGTACTTTAACAAAATAGCGTCGACGACGTCATCACTACCATGGTCAAATGTAAGACAAAAGAAGCTGATTTGACTAGCACAGCGCTGTTACTGCATAGCGGCAAAAAATCGAACTAGACAATTGTTTATATTCGTTTTAAAAAACAAAATGTAACACGCAAATCCCGTGTTAAATGTACTTGAGTGTTAAATGCACCCCATTCATGCTGCCCACACAATTAAATATTGCACATATTATAAGATTGTCGTGAACAAACACTTTAAACCTTTCTTCACAAATTTATTATTTACCAGATGTACATTTCGGACACAAATCAATGGTTTGACTTTTGTTTTATTTAAATCAAGTGGTAGATCTAGGATCATTATGATTTATTTTGAAATAATTCGTGCTACTGTCATCCAGTTGCGGAGATAGCTTTTTGTGGTGGGAGGGATTTGAGTTAGTATTTTGTTTCATAAATGTATTTTTCTAAAGTTATATAAAAACAAGTTTAAAAAATGATGATGTGTCCATTAAAGATAGCGCTTTCCCCGTAATTTAAACAATTGATAATTGACATACTAAACGTATTTCACTTGTTACTCGAATAAAAACTATTTCACATTAAATCAGTGTTGTGTACGCGTGGCGCATGAAGTAAAATTTCGAGTTTAGAAAAGCCTAATTTGGCTCGGTCGCTTCGCTTCGCTACGCGCCCGAGCCAAATTTTCAGGCTTTTCTAAACTCGAAATTTTACTTCATGCTTAATCTGGGATTGAAGACACTCATTAGACGATCAATTATTTACTTATTTTGTAGTTTTTTTTATTGTAAAATGTATGACTAAAATAATTAGAGTTGATTTTTTAGTCAACTTTTGGCGGTTACGATTTTCCTTCCATTTTGACTAATTATCAATTTATAACGTTAAAAGCAGAGCTGGGCAGGATTCGAATAATTCAGAATTCATCTACGAGAAAAATACATTTATTTACGAGAAAATACAGAAATAGGAAAAAGTATAATAATATTTTCTTGTGTTGAAATTGTTAATTTTTAAGATTTTGACGTATTTGCTGAGGTTTCTTAATATTGACTTTTTTTAATTTGTTTAGAATCACTTCTTTGAATATTATTGATATAGAAAAATTATAAATTACAAATATTATATTTGTTTATAGCTATTGGCTATTTTTTTTTGTCAATTTTGGTCTTTTTTGTTTGCCAAGAATTTTTAAATTTTGTTTGTTGATTATTATTAATTATAACGGCGTATTACTCTTGAATTTCTAAATATTGACAATATTTTGTTGATTAAGTTAATTTGAATGTTTTTTCATTATTATCATGTTTAAATCATATTTCTAATTAATTTGATCAATTAGTGCTTGTTAATTTTTGCTAGCATTGAAAAAAATTATTGTTATCATTATTTATTTTAAACGTTGACAATTTTCAACAGTAGTTGCACAAGTGCATTGGAAATTATCGGTAAGAAGTTTGCACTCTTTCGACAAACAAAGTCGTATTGCTTGGCAACAGTCCCGAGCCCGTAGGGCGAGGGGCTGTTGCCTAAAGCAATACGACTGTGTTTGTCGAAAGAGTGCAAACCTTGCGATAATATCCAATGCACGAGAGCAATTTATCAGACTATATCCCAACAAAAATATTACAATAAAAAAGGAATCTATTCAAAAGAAACGAAGACATTTATTGAGTATAATAATTATTAATTGTACAATTATTGTATACTATATTTTGCTTATCAGGTTCATTATGTTGTTCATTTCTTGTCACTAGAGTATTGGAGTTTTTTATTCTGAGGTTGTTAATAATCTTAGTATGATGGTCAGAATTTAATTGCAAATACGGCTTAAGTGATTGCGTGCCGTCCCTCTTTCTCATATTGTATGCCCAGATAAATTCAAATTCAAAACTATTTGAATTCGAGAAAATAAGCTTACGCTTCTTACAGTTTGCACACTTTAAACATAATATATAAAATTACGAAAAGACTATTCGTTAAAATGCAAACAGTGTCTTAATTAATAAGACAATTTAAGACGATAAATATCCATTGAAACAACTACTTCCCGTGCAAGTACACCTCCGGATATTGAATTATACAATGAGTTTTCCAATATTTTAGAAATGTCTTCCAAAGTGCAAGTCGCATTTAACGTAATATTTTTCTCCACGCAAAACTCCATAAACTGTTTCCATATATATTTTTGCGATGATAAATAGGCTGGGCGTTTCTTATTTTTTCGTGAATTGCTTCTAGAGGTGTACATTTTTATAGCGTTCACAAAAACTGAAGTGTATAATTTTTATTTGACAGTAGTTTGACGTTCAGTTTATTTACACAAGTTGAACAATGAATTGGGATAACCAATCACGTGCCCAAACATAATACGAGTAGAGAACCAATCACAGTGCCGAAATCGAACTCTACATGAATTTGTTATCACGGCAACAACGACTTCTAGAAGCTGATTGGTTCTAATTCATTCGTGTTTCGGCTCGCCGTCTTTGGCAGGATATAGTCATTATTATTTCCATTGTAAATTATATAAATTTAGGCAGAAATATTAATATTTTCGAACTTCATTATCTTTAAGAATTTTCCAGATTTCTATAAATGTTGACAGCATTGGAATTTTGTATGATTTCTTATTTTGCTTTACTTTCACAATATTGATAATTTTTAAAAATTTTGTTTATGATTCTTGTTAATCGTCATCAATTTTGATATATTTTATTTTTCAGGATTTATTTAAAAAACTTTTTAATTTTCAATTAGTTTTTATGCATTCGTTGTATTTAAAAATCGTTCAATTTGATTAAGCAGGAAGTAAAATTTCGAGTTTAGATAAGCTTGAAAATTTGGTTTGGTTGCGTAGCGCGTAGTGTGTACGTAGTGCGTTTGGTTGCGTAGTGCTACGCGACCAAAACAAATTTTCAGGCTGTTCTAAACTCGAAATTTTACTTCATGCGCCACGCGCATAAAACACTTAATCTGTAGACAATTCAAAGCAAAACTCTTATTATTTTGGCCCTGTTTAGTCACTTCAAGACCAAAATCTAACTAGTTTAGTCGTTCTTAGTCATTTTAAAGCTAAAGTATGACGATTATAGTCGACATAATTCCATTCCATTCGCTTCGCTATGCGACCAATCCAAATTTTCAGGTTTATCCAAACTCGAAATGTTACTTTATGCTTAATCTAGGAGTGAAAAACACAAATTTAAAGTATTTTGTGTTGTAGGCGTTCACTTTGTGGTACATCTTAAATAAACTTGTAAATAAAACACTTTTAACTTTGTTTAACCACTGTATTTAACCAGTTTATACGTTTTTATATTTGATTTTTAAAAACTAGGTACCTAGAATCAATTTTTGTCAATATAAAAGGGTTTGAATCAAAAAATATATTTATTACTTTGCCCACAACTATCCACTAAATATTGGTCTGTTTTACATTTTCTCGCAAGAAATAAGCGAAATCTCTCTTTCGCCACGAATTGACATGCGTAATCGGATAGAGACCTCATGTGATGCACCACGACCTAAGGGCAATCTATACATAAAATTAGAAACGTGATTTGCTGAGAAAAAGTGGTAGTTGCAGGATTTCGTCCCGCCCCCCGCTAGTTACGCTACTGTACTTAAGTATATTTATGTAGTGTGTTTGTACATGGAACAGCTCTGAACCTACCCCATATAGTCCTGCCCTGCCCTATCTAGCCCTATCCTGCCCTTTCCATAGATTCGCCCGCAACTCTCCTCTCATTGATCCACATGAATATACATCCAGATTCCTTTCCCAATAAATCTTTATGTAAGTAATAAATAGCCCTCCTCTCACTGCATCCACATACACATGAAAATTTACTGCATCCCTCCACACTACTCTCTCTTAAATTTTTATATCCGTTTCCACTTAAAATTCCCCACGGGCCGCCTGTTGTATCGATCCCGAAAGGGCCTACAAAATTGTTGGGAATTAGCCCGCCTCGTAAATCGCGTTTAAACTTTATTTATCGCACGGGGACCGGAATAATCTGATTGCCCTTAGGCGGGGGACTTTCGGCGTCTGGTCGCCGACTCGAAATTGCGGGGAATTTCCAAATTCCCGGGACACCAGTGTGGCATGCGTGACCAGGGTACTGTAATTAATGGCGAAGGGAAATTTCTCCTGATCCGACAGATTGTCCTCCCCCCTTGATCTTGATTAATGGACTGTGGGACATTTCGGGATAGTTTGTGGTTGGTTTGGGTTTTGTTGGGAATTTCGTGTAGATGAGTGTAAAAGTCTTGTTGAGATCTAAGGCTAGCAATTATTAAAATTGAAGTATTCGAATATTTATTCAGATATTCGGGAGAGTTGTGCTATGACTCATTGATGTGGAATGTGTGGTTCAAGTTTTTAAAAGAGTATGTCAACAGTTATCTCTGCAACGATTTTTCCCAATTGTGTCAAATTTTGACGTTACATGATAATGTCATACTGTTTAGGTCGCGAGTATATATATATTAGTGCTTTTTCTTTCAAAAAAGCTTTAAGAGGAAGTCGACCGCTCTCTAAACGTATAAAACTAAGCATAATGCCGTCTTAATAACATCCTTGTTTAGGGATGAAATATTTTGAAAAAAATAGATATACTTCAAGGAAAGTACAATCTTTAAGCCCGTCTCAATAAAATATTGTATACTTTTACCGTTATTTCATAAAATAATATCAAACATTGGTAAACTAGCGAAATCGCGTTCCTAATTTTATTTTTGTCTGCAGTGTCTTTACAAAATATTGAAAAACTAAATCAGTCACATTGTAGATAATTCCTTTGCAAAGATATGTGATTTTTTTCATTTATTTATTTGGTTTGGCGCTGCGACCGATGTGTCGGTAGATTATAGTGAAAATAATTTTGCTAGTCAGATAAAAATTTACAAGTGTAGCGGCAGATGATTCAAAAGGTATTTTAATAGTCCAATTTCAACAAACAGTAATTCAAAAACATTAACCTTACAGGCAAACGGAACAGAAGATGCAACAATGAATTGGAAGAAAGAGTTTTGAGTTTGATAAATGCTGAACCAACAACTAGCATACGATGTATTGCTTGTGAGTGCAACGTGTCTAAATTCTCTGTACATAAGATTCTGAAGAAGCATGGATATTATCCCTACAAACACCAATGTCATCAGGAGATACTACTAGTGGATGAAAAAAGCAGGCGTGTATTCTGTGAAATAATGCAGGATCGATCAAACACAGTCCGAAACTTTTTGCAGTCTATCTGTTTTACTGATGAATGCACGTTCATTCTTAATAACGAGCCCAACACACAGAATACGCGATACTGGACCCAGGAAAATCCGCGAATACGCTTACAAACTGGAACCCAGTTCCTGCAATAAATAAATATTTGGGCTGGTATTTTTAAGAACAATATTATTGGGCCATTTGAAATTTATAGAAATTTTAATTTAAATTCTTATTTAGACCTTTTAATCGACCAGATTGGCCCTGCGTTAGAAGTTGCACGTGAAAATCGGGAGATATGGTATCAGCATGATGGATGTCCGGCCCATTGTGGTTTAAATGTAAGGGAATATTTTAATACTAATTTTCCCAATTGTTGGATTGGTCGCGGTGGCACTATCAACTGGCCACCAGGATCTCCTGATCTTGATCTCCTGTCTTTTGTTCCCCACTACACAAAACTAGTGAACTCGGCTATGAGAATGTTGGGTTTTGTACGTAGAATATCAAAGCCTTTCAAAAACACCAGAACCATTATGAGGTTGTATACGTCGTATGTGCGACCGAAGTTAGAGTATTGCTCGTTAGTGTGGTCTCCGTTCTATGATTGCCATATCAAATCTATAGAACATGTTCAAAAAATATTTGTAAGGTATCTGTATTTTGTAGTACATTCTGTATACCCTGACGAATCTATTAGATACGAAGACTTGTTGGCTATGTTTAACTTAAAATCTTTATCTGCACGACGCAAGATCGCTTCATTAACCACTCTCTACAATTTGCTTCACAACAATATAAATGCTCCCGGTATACTCGCTCAGTTAAATTTTTTTACACCTAGGATTTGTAGTAGAAATAGCGTACAATTTGTATGTAATAGAAGTCAAAGTAATGTATATAACAACTCTCCTCTCAATACAATGATGCGCAATTATAATAACTCTCAAAAAGTTGCTGATATCTTTTGTTGTAGTAAACAATTTATTAACCAAATGTCCGCTGTATTAATTTAGTCACTATGTCAGATATCGTTAAGTATTGTTTAAATGAATTAAATATTGTATATGTAATAATTTTCTGCTAGAATTTTGTATATTTTTCCCTGTAATTTGAAATGTGTATTTCTGTTGGGAAATAAATTATTATTATTATTATTATCTAACACCATGCGATTTCTTTTTATGGGGTCACCTGAAAAACAACATTTATAAAAAAAACGCCATCCAAATATTGAATCTTTGCGGAAAGCAATTTTTGTGGATTGCAGATTAATTACAGATAGGCAGTTGGCTAATGTAAGGCAGGCATTTTATAACAGATTGGATTATTGTTTACACCAGAATGGAGAACTTTTTGAGTACTTGCTCTAACATTTCCTATTTGGGCGTAGATACAGTGAAATAAAAATGTAAACAAAAATAAATCACGAACTGTTTGTAATCTGACACCACCATAAATTATCTTGGTAATGAATAAATTATCTTTCTTCCACTAATTATGTGTTATTATGATTTATCCCAAACGAAGCATGCATTAATTATTTTTCATCATTTAAATTTCTTTGGTGGCATTTCGATAATATGGATTCTGGTACAAACGTACATTAAATCGATACATTTAATACAGTTTTTAATACTCTAAAAAATATTCCTTTACGATGGTTTCTCTGAAATGAATAGGGGAGCTAATAATTACACATATTTAATTTTTTCAATTTCAATTTCAATTTCACTTTATTAACGGAATCTCCATTTCCAAAATACATTTATAAATACATATTAAAATACAAGAAATACATATTAAAAATATACAAGAAAAGTGTGTTTTACATGTTAAATTCCTATGTTCGCTCCTTATCCCAGACACTCGGTATGAGGATAATATTGCTTAATTTTATAAAATTTTAAAATATCTATTATTAGTATTACAACCAAAATGATTAAGAAACCCTTTCTAAAGTGCAGAAACCGATGCTCAGGCCTGTGATTCACGACACGGCACTCATTTTTCCAATATCCCACGCCTCCTCGCGACAGGTGCCTAATAATATCTGGCATTCGACTAAAACTAAAACTAATACACCAACAACATCGCCGTTATGGCACTTTGTCAAAAAAAGAAAAGCATCCGCTCAACAAGCATCTTATACCCGCATTAATTTTTCAACTTGAACGCTCAAGAAACTTAGTGTACCCGTACTAAGTTTCTATTTTCAAAACGCACACTTTACAAGCGAAATCTTTTAGTTGGGTTACTAGCACTCCGCGAAACACTGATTACACTCGCGTCCTAATAATTTTCGGTCGGTGAAAAGGGCACAAAGGGACCCCGCGGACGTGACTTAAATTGTTGAATAGTTTGTTGGATTTGGTTGGTTCAGTCTATTACGCGTGTGAAATTGTGATATTGTGTGTGTGTATGTGTCTTGTATTCAGCGTGTTTCTGTAGGATTTAATATTCTCGGAATAACGTGGAGGTGTTGGGGAAATTAGTAAAGATGGAGCAAGGAAGAGAGAAAG
The DNA here is from genome assembly GCA_932526585.2 of Philonthus cognatus. Taxonomy (NCBI): domain Eukaryota; kingdom Metazoa; phylum Arthropoda; class Insecta; order Coleoptera; family Staphylinidae; genus Philonthus; species Philonthus cognatus. Next base: position 100,447,032 of record OW052244.1, read on the forward strand.
AGAGAGGAGCTGCGTTGGATAATTCAATCGTTTAATTTACCATTGAAGTGTGGCTTTTAGAAGGAAATATGATAGAGTTGTGATGTTAAATGCGGAATTAATTTAGTAGTTTAATTAAAACTCTTAAAATTGTTTTATGACTTTTATTTTACTCTTCAGTGACTATAGTTTCACCTACAAGCTAGTCATTATCAAACTAAGTGACTTAGTTTGATAGGGACTAGCTTGTAGTCACTGAAAAGTAAAATAAAAGTGGTAAAATTTAAATTGTTATGAAGATGTACCACAAAGTAAACGCCAACCAAATCAAAGAATTAATTCAGTAGTATTTCATGTTTTATGGATTTTATTTATACATTATAATGCAAAGGGATAATTACAGTAGATAGCAGAGCTGGGCAGGATTCGAATTATTCAGGATTCGAATCTTTTTAGAGGATAATAAATCAATTTTATTGTGTTAACAGCAAGAAGCTTTACACTTGTCAATGCAATATGTTACTTAATACTAACATGAAAGTTGAATATTTGAGACAAAATATATATCAAAAGAGGCATTCGAATACTTTAATTCAACTGGATTCATGATCCGGATTCTTTACATTTTTTTAAGAGGATTCGTATTCGAATCCAAATGTGGGTGATTCGAAGTCTAATAAATGGATTCGAATATTTATTAAAGGATTCGAATATTTATAAAAGGATTAGAATATTTATAACAGGATTCGAATATTTATAAAAGGATTCGAATATTTATAAAAGGATTCAAATATTTATAAAAGGATTCAAATATTTATAAAAGGATTTGAATACTTAGAAATAGATTTGAATTATCAAAAATAAGATATTCTTGTTTGAGTTACGTGAAGGTTAGTTTAATGGTAATTAGTTAAGTTATTATAGGAATAACCTTCTAAATTTTGATTTAAGTCCTTTAAACAACCCACTTTTAAATTTAATTCCTTAAACTACCCTGCCTTTATCTGATTTCAAATAAATCGCACTTGGTTGTGAAAATAGTTGTATTTCTATTTTTATTTATTTACGAAAATGTCAATTAGTTTTTTCTATTGATAAAGGGTACATTGTACCCGAAATGTACATATAGAATTAAAATAAAAAAGTGAAGTAAAAGGAATAAAGGAATAACTTAACTAATTACTATCAAAAATAACTCGAATTATTTGTGAAGATTAACATAAAAAAGTCTTTTGTGTGTTTTTAAATTTCTCGTTAAATCACTGTTTTATACGCGTTGCGCATGAAGTAAAATTTCGAGTTTAGAAAAGCCCGAAAATTTGTCTCGGGTCGCTGCGCGACCCTCGACAAATTTTCACGGGGCTTTTCTAAACTCGAAATTTTACTTCATGCTTAGTCTGGGACTGGAAACGCTTGTTCGAAACTTCAAACTAATTGCTTTAATAAGAACATTAAATGACTGTAAATGTTTTTTAAGATAATAATCTAGTTTTCAAAATTTTATTTAATATGAAGTAAAAAACTGACCTGATAGCCACAATCTGAAATGTTAAATTTTTTCGACATTTCCCCGATTCAAGATATTTTTCCCTGGATTTTTAATATAACTTTCTTCTATGGGAAAACCCAATGTTGTTAAGTTGTTTTCATTGTTTTTGTCAATATTTAAGTTAATTTTATAAATGTTTACGTGTTTTGTAATTTGCCTGCTGATTTTGACAAATTTAATAATATCATATGGCTTTTTTATTAGTGTTTTGGTCAATTTGGATATAATTCCATGACTTTCCTCTGACCTTCCCGGTTTTAATGATATTCAGTGATTTTTTATTTACGTAATTTTCAGGTATTCGTGGATTTTATAATAGAGTTCAATTTGAAGTTTTGAACGGGTGTTTCCACTCCCAGGCTAAGCATGAAGTAAAATTTCGAGTTTAGAAAAGCCCTGTGAAAATTTGTCGAGGGTCGCGCAGCGACCCGAGACAAATTTTCGGGCTTTTCTAAACTCGAAATTTTACTTCATGCGCCACGCGTACAAAACACTGATTTGTAGTGAAGTTCAGAAACACGCAAACACATTTTTAATCAGAATAACAGGGAATCAGATATTTAGTCTGTTATCAACGATGTTCAGTGTTAATTATAAATAATTAGGTTTTGAATATTTTTGTTAAAACAACTGGTAACGATATTTACATATTAATGGTTGCAAAAAAATCATAAAATCAAATTTCTTAAAGTATTTGTATTCGTGATTTGAAAAAACAGGATTCGAATCTTTGATTCGAACATATTTCTCTTACGAATCCTTTATTCGAGTATTCGTGATTCGAATCACATTAGGTGATTCGGATTCGTGATTCGAATCTTTTTTTACCAGGATTTGTCCCAGCTTTAGTAGATAGACAATAAAATTAAAAATGTGTAATACCAGCAATTTTTTGTTATTTAACTTCCCTCAATTATATTTCTATAATAGAATTGTAAAAACACATCCCTTCTGTTTAAATTTAATGCATTTTCATTTATATTTTCTTATTTATTTTTGCCATTTCCTTTGTAATATTTTTCGGAATATGTAATTACACTTTTCCGTGATAGTCCGTGCTTAATTCAACTCATCGCTGTAAAACGCGCGTGCATTTTCACCGGTAAACCCGAAAACAACGCGAAAACAATGCCGGCCCTTATTTCTCCGTGCCTCATAGAGTGCACTTTATTTCCAGCAGCTCTTTCTCTTTCTTGATGTTAAAATACTTTTTAGAGAGTGAAAAATCGTTAATCCTGATGCGATAGTCGTTAGTGTGTGCGTCCGGTGTGCTTTGATGTTAATAAAAGTAGATGATGTATAAGAAGAAGCAAGTGGACGAGAAGGTGGCGTTGGAGCGGAGGGTGACTAGGAGGCAGAGGGGTTGGACGGTGGTCGTAGGACCGGAAATACGGTCAGTATCGTTTGATCTATATCTAGAAAGGGATGCTTTTTTGTTCTGAAAGGGTGGAATGCGTGAAGAGTCGACGATTTGTGAAAATGCCAGCGACGAGGAGGAATTGCGCTTACGCTCGATTCGAATCGTTTACAACGCTCATTGTTTTTTTTTTTCACTACATACCAATATAACGCTTATGCGAAATTTATTAAATTGGTACAAAATGAAACCAAGTTAATCTTGGATGTGTAAAATTAAGTTGGAACAATTAGAGCCAGTTAAATATTGCCAGTACATCTCTGAATAGTACACTGTTGCCATATTTGAAGAAATTTCTTCAATATAAAGACTTAATATGAAGACTACACTGTTGCCATATTTTAAGAAATTTCTTCAATATGAAGACTTAGTATGAAGACTACAGTGTTGCCATATTTTAAGAAATTTCTTCAATATGAAGACTTAGTATAAAGACTACACTGTTGCCATATTTTAAGAAATTTCTTCAATGTGAAGACTTAGTATAATATTGCCAGTACATCTCTGAATAGTATGAAGTATACACTGTTGCCATATTTGAAGAAATTTCTTCAATATAAAGACTTAATATGAAGACTACACTGTTGCTATATTTTAAGAAATTTCTTCAATATGAAGACTTAGTATGAAGACTACAGTGTTGCCATATTTTAAGAAATTTCTTCAATATGAAGACTTAGTATAAAGACTACACTGTTGCCATATTTTAAGAAATTTCTTCAATGTGAAGACTTAGTATAATATTGCCAGTACATCTCTGAATAGTATGAAGTATACACTGTTGCCATATTTGAAGAAATTTCTTCAATATAAAGACTTAATATGAAGACTACACTGTTGCCATATTAGAAAAAATTTCTTCAATATGAAGACTGTTAGCTCTAAATAATAACCTACAGTGAATTTTTCTTTTTGTAAACATATGCATAGACTATAAATTTTCCGACATACGTTGTTTTTTAAAAGGGTTCAATTTGAGCTTTAAACGAGTGTTTTCCACTCCCAGACTAAGCATGAAGTAAAATTTCGAGTTTAGAAAAGCCCTGTGAAAATTTGTCGAGGGTCGCGCAGCGACCCGAGACAAATTTTCTGGGCTTTTCTAAACTCGAAATTTTACTTCATGCGCCACGCGTATAAAACACAGATTTCGAGTGAAGTTCGAATATACATAAATTTCACAATATTATAATGTGTTTTATACCGTGGCGCATAAAATAAAATTTCAAGTTTAAAAATACCCAGAAAACCCCAAGATGATATATTGGCTTCTCACAACGGTGATAAGACTAATAATCGCCTATGGTTCTGTTGTCTGGTTGACAAAGACAACGCAGAGTACAACCCAAACAAAGCTCAGCAAGGTTCAAAGGCTGGCATGTTTGGGCATCACAGGGGCTATGAGCACTTACCCTACTGGAGCAATAGAGGCTATGCTAAACCTCACACCTCTGCATCTGCACCTGAAAAGAGAAGCTGCTTTTTTTTCTTCCTGTGGGCGCTGTCTTGATCCGGATGCACTGCAGCCTAGATGGCTTATTGTACCACCCCATATTGTCTTACTTACGCAATTATTCCAAACTCTATCCCCTGCACTAGCTTGTGCAGATCCTTCTGGGGTCGCGTGTGGAAACCATTTGGTACCATTTGACTGTTTCCAAATATGAGCTGTCTTTTGTTTTCCAGCGCATTGCAGCTACACAGATTGTGCATTGTTGTTTCCGGTGCCCTATCACAGAGCCGACAACTGGTGTCGCCGTTGTGTAGACCGATTTTCCTTAGGTGCTCTTTAACAGTCATGTGGCCTGTTAGTAGTCCCATGGTTGTTTTTAGCTGTGTCCTACTCAGTGTCAGTAGTTTTGCAGCTTGGTCAGAGTTAGATCCATTTATAATGGCCTTACTGTGGTTAAGGCCTGGTCTGTTTATCCAGTATTCCTTGTGTTTGTTGCGAATCCACTTTCTGACTTCTAGGCGACTCGACTTTTTTGTGATGTCCAAGGCAGGTTCAGGTGCCATAAATGATATGGTAGCTCCCTGCCTTACTAGCTCCTCAGCTTTTTTATTTCCCTTGATACCTGAATGACCCGGCGTCCAGACGAGTGTGACCTTGTTCTGTCTCGCCAGGTGATTCAGTGTGTCGAAGCAGTCCAACACGAGTTTGGATGAAGTCTTTTGGCTCTTTAGAGCCTTCAGTGCCTCCTGGCTATCGGACATATTATAGATTTGCCTGTCACGACAGTCCTTCTCTATGTTGGTTCTCGCACATTCTATAATTGCGAATATTTCGGCTTGAAAGACTGATGCCAGGAAGCACAGCTAGTGGGCATAGCCTGTCTTTATGTTTTCATTGTAGATTCCTGATCCAGTACCTGTGTCTGATTTAGAACCATCCGTATACCAGATCATGCTATTTTTGTGAATGTCTTGCCTAAAGTCGTTTCATTCGTTGCGGTCTGTAATAGTGACTATAAAGAGTGCGTTTTCAAGATATCTGACTGTCATATGGTCCGACCTCATCTGCAAGAGGTGTGGCGTATCAACTCTTATGTTGACTGATGATAGCTGCAGCCTGTGGAGTGCCAATCTTGCCTCCTCCACTATCAGAATATGAAGTGGTGTGAGGTCTAGGAGCGTCTCCATGGCTGCAGTGGGCGTGGTTCTCATAGCCCCCGTTATCGACATGTTGACTCATAATAGCTGCAGCCTGTGGAGTGCCAATCTTGCCTCCTCCACTATCAGAATATAAAGTGGTGTGAGATCTAGGATCGTCTCCATGACTGCAGTGGGCGTGGTTCTCATAGCCACCGTTATGCTGACACAAGCAAGCCTTTGAATCTTGCTGAGGGTTTATATGGTTGTGTTGCGTGACTTTAGGCCACCACACCAAAGCAGCGGGTTTGACCACTCTAGTATACAGCCAGTATACCATCCCTAGTCTGAGCCCCCATTGTTTGTTGTACGTACGTCTAATTACCGCAAGGGTATTTTCCGATTTACGTTTGATTTTTTAGGTGTGCAAAGTCCAGGTGAGCTTGGAGTCAAAAATTACTCCTAAGTACTTCACCTACCGGACATATCTAGGTTAACACCATTTAGAAAGAGAGATCCTAGCCCCTCCAGTTTCCTCCTGTGTGTAAATGGAACAAGGGTGGCCTTAGAGGGTGAGACTTTAAGTATTTCTTTAGTGTGACCACCACGTACAGTGCGTGTTGCATGCGCTCTGATTGTTTTGTTAAATTTTGCCTCAACGAAAATAACTAGGTCATCTGCGAAAATAACTAGGTCATTGCGTATCCTAGGGTTTGAGAACTAGGAGCGTCTTCATGACTGCAGTGGGCGTGGTTCTCATAGCCACCGTTATGCTGACACAAGCAAGCCTTTGAATCTTACTGAGGGTTTGTATGGTTGTGTGTTGTGCTACTACTAAGTACTTCACCTACCCGACATTTCTAGGTTAACACCATTTAGAAAGAGAGGTCCTAGGCCCTCCAGTTTCCTCCTGTGTGTAAATGGAACAAGGGTGGCCTTAGAGGGTGAGACTTTAAGTCTTTCTTTAGTGTGTTCACCACGTTCAGTGCGTGTTGCATGCGCTCTCTGATTGTTTTGTTAAATTTTACCTCAACGAAAATAACTAGATCATCTGCGTATCCTAGGGAAGAGTATCCTTTGTTGTTGAGCTTCACTAGCAGTCCACCCATGACCCGCAGGGGTGAGAGACAACCACCGGTCACCCTGGATACTAGTGTCTGGTCAGCAAACGTAGTGTAAACCATTCTTTGTCTTAGCATGCAGCCAATTCACCTGCAGCTAGGTTCTTCCAAGTTCTGCTTCCTCATTGCAACGGTTATGGAGTTAAAGGATGTATTGTCAAATGCACCTTCTATATCCAAGAAGCCAGCACGTAGGATATTCTTGTTTTCTAGAGCAGTTTCAGCACTCCTTGTTAGTTAGCTAAGAGCTCTCTTCGTTGATCGACCTGGAAGATATGCATATTGATCTTGGAATGGGTTGGACACCGGTATTCTATGCCTGTCCATAATTGTTTTCATTGTCTTCAGTACAACTGACATGCGTGTTGCATGTGCTCTCTGATTGTTTTGTTAAATTTTACCTCAACGAAAATAACTAGATCATCTGCGTATCCTAGGGAAGAGTATCCTTCGTTGTTGAGCTTCACTAGCAGTCCACCCATGACCCGCAGGGGTGAGAGACAACCACCGGTCACCCGGGATACTTGTGTCTGGTCAGCAAACGTAGTGTAAACCATTCTTTGTCTTAGCATGCAGCCAATCCACCTGCAGCTAGTTTCCTCCAAGCTCTGCTTCCTCATTGCAGCGGTTATGGAGTTAAAGGATGTATTGTCAAATGCACCTTCTATATCCAAGAAGCCAGCACGTAGGATATTCTTGTTTTCTAAAACAGTTTCAGCACTCCTTGTTAGTTGGCTGAGAGCTCTCTTCGTTGATCGACCTGGAAGATAGGCATATTGATCTTGGAATGGGTTGGACACCAGTATTCTATGCCTGTCCATAATTGTTTTCATTGTCTTCAGTACAACTGACATCAGATTAATGGGCCTGTACGACTTTGCACGAGAATACTCTGTTGTGCCAGTCTTTGGTATGAAAACCACACTGGTTAGCCTCCATATTCTCGGCAGATATCGTAGGGCCATGCTGGCTCTTAGGATCCCGCAAAGCCTTCGTCACAGAAGTTCCGATCGATTCTGTAGCATGATGGGTAAGATTCTATCAGGTCCTGGCGATTTAAAAGGTTCAAATGAGTTTACTGCCCATTTGACCCGGTCGTAGGTGACCACTTTTCTGGCGGTCTGCCAGTCTACCTTGGATGCTTTGTTGCCAGCTGCATTAGGTCCCTGCCTGACCTAGCCATTTAGTGATCCATCATAGATGAGGAGAGAAGCTGCTTTAGAAACCAGACAGATACTCCAAAATATGGACACCTAAAAATTTTCAGCACTGTATGCGAAAGAGCGGTATACTTGCCTAAAAACTACATGTCAACTGTCTACGACTTCGATACAACGATTGAAGTGGTTATCCAAGGCCGCTATAATGTTGCAGCGAAAGTCAAGCAGTTACAAGGTTCCTTGCGAGTTTGGTTCACTGACGGATCTAAAACTGAAAATGGAGTTAGAATCAGTATCACAGGCCCTCGATTTGAGTCATCGAGGGCCTTGGGATAGTTTCTATTGATATTCCAGGCAGAAATCGAGGCCTGGAACACATGCGCCCAAGTATGTTTAGAAAGGGGCTACAACAAATAGAGGATACAGTGGAATTCGGAAGAGATGTCCTATGACTCATTGATGTGGAATGTGTGGTTTAAACTTTTTAGAGAGTATACCGACAGTTGTATTTGCAACGATTTTTCCTAGTTGTGTGAAATTTTGACGTTACATGACAATGTTATATACATTCTTTTTCTAGAAAAGCTTTAAATCATAATTTCTAGTGAGTTTTTTTCTTTTGAGTTTACATATCTCAATCATGTATTGTAGATTTTTAAATAGACGTTGTTTTCTTAAAAGAGGTCAATTTGAAGTTAAAACCAGTGCTTTACTCTCCCAGGTTGAGCATGAAGTAAAATTTCGAGTTTAGAAAAGCCTGAAAATTTGGTTTGGTTGCGTAGCGCGAAGCGCGGAGCGACCAAACCAAATTTTCAGGCTTTTCTAAACTCGAAATTTTACTTCATGCGCCACGCGTACAAAATACTGTTTTCAAGCGACGTTTACTCGTTCTCAATATTTCAGTGCTTTCAGTATTAAATACGCGTGGCGCATGAAGTAAAATTTCGAGTTTAGAAAAGCCTGAAAATTTGGTTTGGCCGCTCCGCGCTTCGCGCTACGCGACCAAACCAAATTTTCAGGCTTTTCTAAACTCGAAATTTTACTTCATGCTCAGTCTGGGAGTGGAAAGCACTCGTTTTGAGGTTCAAATTGAACTCTTTAAAAAAAGCGTATGTATATGTATACCTAATAGAAAATTCCCTGTATTAATAGATTAATCTGATGACTATTTGCAAAATCTACTGAATGCGCATATCCGTATTACATGTATTGATGCAGAAAACATTACAAATCGTGGAAACCATGGGACATCTCTCGTGAATCGTACCTCCGGTTGTCAGGCTGCATTAAAGGCAATAAACTCACTTACATGTAAGTCTAAATCTGTCTGGGAGTGCAAACTATCTCTAAAGCAGCTGGCCAGGAACAACAGAGTTAAACTGCTCTGGGTTCCAGGTCATGCAGCGATTAAAGGTAATGAAATTTCCGACAGCCTTGCCAAAGAAAGCTCAAAAACTACATTTGTTGGACCAGAACCCTTCTCCTGGAATAACTAAAGTTCGCATCAAGGGAATTATCCAGGAGTGGAAAGATGCTGCCAAAAGTGCTCACCTGAGAAACACATCTGGCTTGAGGCAGGCGAAAAGGTTTATCGCCGTAACAGCCAAACAGTTTCTCAGGTTAAGCAAGGGCAACCTAAGACTTATAACCGGCCTTCTAACTGGACACTGTCCTCGAAATACCACCTCACTAAGATGGATCTGACAACTGATGCCAATGACAGATTCTCCAACGAGGCACAAGAAACAGCAGAGCACCTACTTTGTGAATGCTCATAGGGCAGAGCATTCACAAAGTAGGTGCTCTGCTGTTTCTTGTGCCTCGTTGGAGAATCTGTAATTGGCATCCTTCAAAGAGGGAACTACCTGTCATCGGTCACTTTAAAGCCTGATGACATGACACACATTAACCCTCAAGTTATTATAGACTACGCAAGAGGTCTAGACATTGTGGGACTTAAGTAGGTCAGGGATAATTACAAAAGATCTTTCAGGTCGAGGTAATTAACCCTTAAGTTATTATAGACTATGTAAGAAGTCTAGACATTGAGGGACTTAAGTAGGTCAGGGATAATTACAAAAGATCTTTAGGTCGAGGTAATTAACCCTTAAGTTGTTATAGACTACGCAAGAGGTCTAAACATTGAGTGACTCAAGTACGTCAGGGATAATTACTAAAGATCTTTCAGGTCAAGGCAATTTTGGAAGGCCCAGAGGCCACGCGACCCACCGACCCCATGGCAAAACATGCAACTGACCGTTACTTAATTAATCAACTTCTTTGCTATAACTGACAATACATTATATTTTAATACAATATACATTTTCAATTATAAAACACAAAATAATAATTACAAGCAGCATCAACAGGAACATCTCCAAAACCTTTACAAACCATTCCAATACTTTCCGAACTCTGCAACTCATGAAAGAAGGGCGCATTAACCCTTAAGTTGTTATAGACTACGCAAGAGGTCTAAACATTGAGTGACTTAAGTACGTCAGGGATAGTTACAAAAGATCTTCCAGGTCAAGGCAATTTTGGAAGGCCCAGAGGCCACGCGACCCATCGACCCTATGACAAAACATGCAACTGACCGTTACTTAATTAATCAACTTGTTTGCTATAACTGACCATACATTATATTTTAAGACATTATACATATTCATTCATAAAATACAAAATAATAATTACAAACAACCAGCATCAACAGGAACATCTCCAAAACCTTTACAAACCATTCCAATACTTTCCGACCTCTGCAACTCATGAAAGAAGGGCGCATTAACAGCCTCTCTTAAAGTAATCCTTTTGTACGGCTCGTACTCCAACATCCTCAAAATCAAATCAAAAAGCTTTTTCTTCTCCCCGATATTCTCAAACAGCTGCGACCTGTACTTCTTAGCATTATCCCTAACCAACCTCGCGGAACAAGTTCTCTCATCCCAACAAAGCTTCCCTTTGTTGAAATATTTCTCGCTAGTTTTAAAGGTCATGTTTTTCGGGATGTTGCCGAAAACTTTTTGCATGATGGCTAGATGCTCTATGTTATCATGGGTTTGAAACAACGTAACAGCGGTTATGATTTCAAAAAGGATGCAACCTATGGCCCAAACATCGCAAGGTTGCGACCAGCCTAGCTCTAGGATTACTTCAGGTGAGCGATAGTGGCGCGTGGAAATTGTTTTAGAATGGTGTTCGTCATCAAATGTTGCGCTTCCAAAATCGATTAACTTGATTTCAGCACGCTTCAAGCGTAAATATTCACCAAATTCATCGTGTTGTATAACTTCGTAATCAGAATTTATAAATAGGATGTTTTCTGGTTTTAAATCCGTGTGCGTTAGGAAGTTTTCGTGCAGGAATTTCACAGCGTGACAAAGCTGGTATCCAATGAGTCTAACATGTTCTATAGGATAGGGTTTGTATTTGTTTAATTTCATAAAATCAAAAACGCTTAAACTGAGTAATTGGAAAGTTATACAGATGTGCCCGAGGAAATCAAACCAATTGAACATTTTTACAAACATCCGCTCGCTTTTCTTTCCAAGCGATTCCAATTTATCCAAAACGTTAATTTCCAATAACGCAGCCTCTCTGTATTTCCTCACATTCCTCACAACTTTTAAAGCCACGTACTCATCTTTATCCAAATCCATAACCTTTAAAACCCGCCCGAAAGTACCTTCACCCAACTCTCCTAGAATTTTATAACGCTCGCACAGAACATCCCCTGGCGTGTAAACCAAATGTCCCAAATCATCGTTCATGAAAATTTCAGAGGTCGCAGTTGAGTACGAGCTGGAATCAGATTTTCTGCATTTCTTGTAATGGAAGCTGTAAATGGGGCTCGATGTCGAGGATGGGGTGGATGTTAGTTTTCTTTTTTTGTTGGTGTCCGTGGAGATTAAGTTTTGTTTTTGCGGCATCTCGAGAAGTTTGAACTTGAGGTATGGAATGAGAGGGACGCAGGCCATTAATTTTTTTTGTTTGGGAATGACACTCACTTTGAAAATTTTGTCAACTTGTCAACATGACTTTAATTTTTTTTTATCTACAGTGACTTAATTAAACACAGTAGCGACAACTCTCTATCATCCGCCATGAGAAGTCAAAATGAATCAAGAGAATAGGTTATAATACAAACACATAAAAAAGACTGTTATTCCTTATTTCACTTTTTATTTTTAAAAAGTGAAGTGAGGAATAACAGTATTTTTTATGTGTAATAATTACTTCACGTAAACTCAAAAACATACAGTTATAATACAAACATCTGATATTTAATTGTGATAGCGAGTGTTTGTCATCTTTTACTTTAGCGGGGGCGGGGGCTACTCTCTTAATTTTGAAATACGATGATTAATACCTGAAATTAACGGGTATAGTTTGATTCTATTTACCGTGTCGAATTTCTGAGGTACGATTTTAGGGTAAGTGAAATAACACACGAACTTTAGACGGAATTACTGTGACAAACTTTAGACCTCATTACTACGCCGCTGTTTGTCCGCCATGTTGGGTCTAAATTGGTAACAACCAATCAAAACGAATACCACAGTTGTCGCCACTGTGATAAATTAAGTAGAGTCCTTGTTGATTTATTGAATTGCGTGAAGATCAAATCAATTTGACGAATAAAAGCTCTGTATTTAAGGAAGTAGCGCAAACTGGCATCCATCTTGACACCTTTAGGCGCCAAATTCAAACTAAATCAAATTAACAGGACGCGCGTCAATCATTATAGAATATGATTGGATTATTTTGAATTTGGCGCCTAAAGGCGTCAAGATGGATGCCAGTTTGCGCTACTTTCTCAAATACAGGGACACTAGAATTAAGTCACTGTAACTTTACCTACGTACAATGTATTTGTTTTATTTGTTGCGCGTTGTTTTGGCTCAGTTGTTGAAACGTTTCTTACGCTGAGTGCAGATTTATGGTTATGTTTGACTAAACAGTTAACAGGACAATCGCGACAGGTTAACTTTCTATTCAAACACAACCACACATTTGTATTAAAAGCGATTTGAACCAATTCACTAAATAGTGCAACAGAAAATGTATGTTTAACCAGTGTAAGACATGAACTTGAGGTTAACTGATATGGTGCAACCGGCCCTACATGAGTAAATAACCGGACCTAACCTCAATAATATGACAGTAAATAACCACAGTCTAACTTAATCTCAATGACATATTAGATTATGGTGATCGATGATGGTTAATTGATATGGTGTAACCTGCCCTAAATGAATAAATGTCCGGACCTAACCTCAATAATATGACAGTAAATAACCACAGTCTAACCTAATCTCAATGACAGATTAAATTATGGTGATCGATGATGGTAAAGTACCAGCTGGTATATGCTCGTCCTCCATTCTACTTTACCATCATCGATCACCATAATCTAATCTGTCATTGAGATTAGGTTAGACTGGTCATTTACTCATTTAGGGCCGGTTGCACCATATCAGTTAACCTCAAGTTCATGTCTTACACTTCCTCAATGAAATGTTCGAAGAATATTTAAACATTAAGAAATACAACCTTGAGAATGACTCAACGACGAAACTAGTTGGAATTAAGAAAAAAAAAAAAATAAACAAGAAATCAGTTAAATTAAACCAAGTAGTTTATTTGATATATTTGATTTAAGTTAAATATACCTGACTATATGAAAGTTATGAAATATATTTAAAATATACACTGAGAATCTTTACATTTCAATTAATATTGTATGAATGACCGTTATTATTATACTCTACATTTTTAATAAATCTATTTTGAAGTGAATAATGTCTTGCAACTTTTAATTCAGACATAAATAAAATTACTACAATATTTTTGACCGTGTGATAAATTGCCGTATTATTAATTTTACTCAGTGCTTCTAAAAATATCGCCAATGTTTACGTTTATGTGTCGCTTAGAGGAAAGACACCGTCGCAAACAACTGCTCTCAAGGTCTTTAAAACTCATCACCTTAATTTGAGTTACCTTCTCAAAATAAAATTAGATACTGGTAATATTAAATTCAATTTTTGTCACGAGTTAGAATGATGTAAAAATAAAAAAAAATCTTTGCGAAAAGTGTCGCACTTTTAATGTTTGAAGTATTAAGCAACCAAGAATTTGATTATAAGTAATTTTTGTTAATATATGTTTACTCAAAAATAATATTTCGAGTTTAGAAAAGCCTAAAATATTTACATCATGCTTAATTAAGTGGTGGAAACACATTTTCGTACTCTTGCACAAATAGCATATTGTACAACGAGCATATAATGATAGCTATTAATCACGAAAACGAGGTTTGCGGAACGACCCGAAGGCTAGTGGAGCAAGTCGTTCGAGTGATTAATAGCCATTAAACGCAACTTATACACTATACTTTGTTCACGAGAACAACACTATAAAGGGTGGGCCATCTTTTGGAATCTTTTCGAACCACCACTGTATTTTTACTTTTATGATATTTGACATTTGATGTATGACTTTAGTATACAACACCCGGTTAACGAAATGTTAAAAAATTACTTTGTATGTAATTTGTGTATTGCAGAATCAGTGCGAAAATTGCGTTCAAATTCGGTCGCAAATATGCACCAAATGCAAGTGTTCTGAAGAAATTTGTGTACAAAGTAAAACTGGTATGCTGGTGGACCGTACTAAAGTTCCACACGCTCGTCCGGTTCGTACACCTGCTGTAACCCGTAGTGTGCAAGCCAACCCGAGAACATCGACTCGTCATCGCTCTCAGCAATTGAACATTAGTCGCACTACCTTGTGGGGTATTTTGCATAAAGGCATCTGTTTATTCGCCTATAAGGTCCAAATAACATAGCAGTTGAAGAGAGTTGACCATCCACTTGGATACAACTTTGCTAATTTGGCCTTAGAGCAGCTGGAAGCCGATGGTGAATTTTGGCGAAAAATTAATTTTTCCGATGAAGCGCATTTTCACCTCGGGGGCTATGTAAACAAGCAAAACTGCAGGATTTGGGCATTAGAAAACCCACACGTGATCGTTGAGCAGCCAATGCATCCCGAACGAGTGACTGTATGGTGTGAATTATGGGCCGGCGGCATCATCGGCCCATTTTTCTTTGAATCTGGCAAAACGGTCAACGGAAACCGCTATAGGACCATGATAGCAAACTTTTTTTTGGGAGCAAATTGCTGGTTTGGATGTGGGCAACATCTGGTTCCAACAAGATGGGGCGACATGCCACGCTAGCAACGAAACTATCGACTTATTGCGATTAAAGTTCGAAAAGCGTGTAATCAGTCGTCCTGGAGATCTGAATTGGCCAGCAAGGAGCTGCGATTTGACGCCCATGGGCTTTTATCTCTGGGGTGCCGTTAAAGAACGTTGTTATGCCAACGATCCAGCAACGATTGACGATCTTAAAGTCAATATCCAAAATGCAATTGCTGAGATAGAACCGCAGACGTTGGAAAAAGTTCTAAAAAATTGGGTCGAGAGTATGGACTGTTGTAAGGCCAGCCGTGGCAGCCTTTTGGCTGATTTCATATTCCATATACATATAACCGGATACTCTTGGCTACAAAATAAATTCAAGATCATGAACTTCCATTTAGCCGTTTGTGTTTTATTAACATTTTAAAAAGATTCCTTGCGATGGCCCACCCTTTATAACACAACATTTATTATATGAATTTATCAAATACGCGTCAGTCTTATTGGTTGGTTTTGTTTTATAATAATTTGACAGATAAATGATGACAGATTGCGGTATTATAATTTGAATGTGTAATAGGGTTAATTCCACTTTAATACAAATATGAACAATCGTTTAACAATAAATAATACTCACACAGCAGCGACGGCTCGCAGCCTTAATTCAGGGTAGGCTACAGCGCCAAGGCATACAAAATTTGAGGTTGGGATAGTGCTTTATAAATACAAGGAAATGCACAACAAGGTTACTTTTCAATAACGGATACATATTACCTTGGATCTCTGGCCTACCCTAAAGTTAGGCTGCGAGTCGCCGTTGTCACACAGTCTACCCTTTTGCCTAAGTTACATAGAAACACGCTCTTTGCACAAAAAAACGAACTCTTCCGATTAGATGGAGTTTTCACGGTGTTAACGTTTGTTCCGCTTTAAAAAAAACACTGTCGGCGGATAGAAGTACAATTGTTTAACCGATTTATGAATGATTTATGTCTACAAACGCGTTTTACGCGGGTTAAACTAGTGAGAACGGCGGAGATGTTGAGTTTAAGAAAATGCCGCCGACGACGTCATCACCACCATTATCAAAAGAAGGTCCGTGTCCAGATCCCGAGTAGGTCGGACCGCTGCGCAAAAACTAAAACGCAAAGCCAGCACGTGGTTAGACTCCTATCCTTTTGCATCCTTTCAGTCACATCCATTTTCATATTTATATTTCTTACATTTCCTTCTAGTGTACCTCATCCTGCTAACTGCACGTGTATTTTACTTTTCCTATCCCTCGGGAAGGGCGTTAGTCCAAATTTTAAATTCAGTCGACACTCCAGTAATCTAGTTACCAAAATAATAACTATAAATGAAATTGCCAATTCTTGGTTGCAGAATACTTCAAACATTAAAAGTGCGATTCTTTTCGCAATCTACAACAAGTTAGTTTTACAAAGACTATATCAAACACTCATTGAAACAACTACTTCAATGAGTGTTTGACATAGTCTTTGTAAGACTAACTTGTTGTAGATTGCGAAAAGAATCGCACTTTTAATGTTTTAAGTATTCTGCAACCAAGAATTGGCAATTTCATTTATACTTATGTTTTAACGGTAACGTGACCGCCAGTCTAAGGTGTCAAATTGTTTAGAGGGAATGGCAAAGCTATACTGATGAGAGATAGATCTCGAAACGCGTCTATAGATGGCCTGAATAATTTGACCCAAATTGTTACATTTGCAGTAGGTTACTGTATGTAACAGCAAACACTTGTTGTATAATTCAATGTCCGTCGGGGTATTAGCCCGGGAAGTAGTTGTTTCAATGAGTGTTTGATATAGTCTTTGTAAGACTAACTTGTTGTAGATTGCGAAAAGAATCGCACTTTTAATGTTCAAAATAATAACAATAATTCCTGTAACCTTTTCCTCTAATAACTACCCAAATAGTTATCTATTTATTTATTTAAATGGTTAAATAATCATTCGTTTAATTATTACTGTGACTGGTCAACAGGGCTTAGATGCCAAGGCCATTAAATACGCGAAAGAAGAAGAAGACAAAAGAAGCTGATTTGACTAGCACAGCACTATTACTGCATAGCTGCAAAAAATAGAACTAGACAATTATTTAAATTCGTAATAAAAAACACTTTTATTCCTCACTTCACTTTTATTTTTATTCGTTAGATGTACATTTCGAGTGTAAAGCACTCATTATCAATAACTAATGATAGTTATTGATAATGAGTGCTTTGCACTCGAAATGTACATCTAACGATTGAAAATAAAAGTAAAGTAAGGAATAAAAGTGTTTTTTATTGTGATTAAATTCTCCACATAACTCAATATAACAATTAGTGATTTAAATTCGTGTTAAAAAACCACATTTATCACGCAAATCCCGTGTTTAATGTGCTTGCGTGTTAAATGCACCTCATGTATGCTGCCTACGCAGTTAATAACACACATATTATAAAATTGTCCTGAACAAAAACGTATTTATAATTTGTACAATATTCATAATTATAATTTAATGTTTTCTTTATTTCAGGTGAGTGGTGATCTTTGCAAAAGCTCTCTACTATCCCTTATAATTCGTGGAAGGGTGGGTAAGTAAATACCAGGAAGGAGGAGGGTCTGAAACTTTCCACTCGGCCCTTTATGTGTTTACACAAAATTCGGACCTTATGAATTTGGAATTGTTGATACATAACCTTCCGTCCCTCTCGAAACTCAGCTCGAAAAATTGCGTGTACACAAATTGTTTGTACTGTTAGAAAATTGGAAATTACTTGAATAAATAAAAACACAGTCGATTAAACAACAAAATATCCATGCAGAATAAGGATAAATAATTATACAAATGTTTGTTCTATTTACAAACTATAAATAATCAAAAAGGAAAAGAGATTGGAAAAAAATGGAAAACACTTAAATAAATGAAAACACAGTCAATTAAACAGCAATACATGCATGCAGAATAAGGATACATAATTATAAAAATGTTTGTTCTATTTACAAACTATAAATAGTAAAAAGGAAAGGAGATAGTAAACAATTGGAAAAAACTTAAATAAATAAAAGCACAGTCGATTAAACAACAAAATATCCATGTAAAATATGGATACATAATTATAAAAATGTTTATTGATAATGAAGGTTTAAATTAAATTACACTTGGTTTGTTTCACAATTTTTTACTTTACTATTTACTCGACTAGTTTCGCGTTTTACAGCATTATCAGGAGTGAAACAAACCAAGTGAAATTTAATTTAAACCTTCATTATCAATATTTAAAAATGTTTCACCAAGTGATAAGTGAGAAAATTATTCAAGAAATATAAAAATGTTTGTTCTATTTACAAACTATAAATAATCAACAAGGAAATGAGATTAGAAAAAGCATTCCTAATTAAAATCAATATGGGAAATTATCATACGATACAGCGTGTATAATTTTACATTCCTAATTATACAAATGTTTGTTCTATTTACAAACTATAAATAAGCCAAAAGGAAACGAGATTGGAAAAAAATGGAAAAAACTTAAATAAATGAAATCACAGTCAATTAAGCAACAAAATATGCATGCAGAATAAGGATACATAATTATAAACATGTTTGTTCTATTTACAAACTATAAATAGTAAAAAGGAAAAGGGATTGTAAAAAATTGGAAAAAACTTAAATAAATAAAAACACAGTCGATTAAACAACAAAATATCCATGTAAAATATGGATGCATAATTATAAAAATGTTTGTTCTATTTACAAACTATAAATAATCAAAAAGGAAAAGCGATTAGAAAAAGTATTCCTAATTAAAATCAATATGGCAAATTATCATACGATACAGCGTGTATGATTTTACATTCCTAATTATACAAATGTTTGTTCTATTTACAAACTATAAATAATCCAAAAGAAGACGAGATTAGAAAAATATAGAAAAAACTTAAATAAATGAAATCACAGTCAATTAAACAACAAAATATGCATGCAGAATAAGGATACATAATTATAAAAATGTTTGTTCTATTTACAAACTATAAATAGTAAAAAGGAAAAGAGATTGTAAAAAATTGGAAAAAACTTAAATAAATGAAATCACAGTCAATTAAGCAACAAAATATGCATGCAGAATAAGGATACATAATTATAAACATGTTTGTTCTATTTACAAACTATAAATAGTAAAAAGGAAAAGAGATTGTACAAAATTGGAAAAAACTTAAATAAATAAAAACACAGTCGATTAAACAACAAAATATCCATGTAAAATATGGATGCATAATTATAAAAATGTTTGTTCTATTTACAAACTATAAATAATCAAAAAGGAAAAGCGATTAGAAAAAGTATTCCTAATTAAAATCAATATGGCAAATTATCATACGATACAGCGTGTATGATTTTACATTCCAAGCACATATTTCGTTTATTATCAGAGATAGGAGAAAACGTCAACAATTGAGGGTAAATAACACGAATATTTAATAATTTCATACAGGGAGTTCTTCTCAAAGTATACGTGTTCCAAATTCAGCTTATTTTCCTTAAATCTTTAGATATTTGTTGTTTTTTTTAAAAGAGTTAAATTTCAAGCTTTAACCAAGTATTTTCCACTCCCGGACTGAGCATGAAGTAAAATTTCGAGTTTAGAAAAGCCCCGTGAAAATTTGGCGAGGGTCGCGCAGCGACCCGAGACAAATTTTCTGGGCTTTTCTAAACTCGAAATTTTACTTCATGCGCCACGCGTATAAAAGCTAAAATATTGGGAAATGTATGTATATTTAAACCTCACATAAAATCAGCGTTTTATTCGCGTGGCGCATGAAGTAAAATTTCGAGTTTAGAAAAGCCCCGTGAAAATTTGTCGAGGGTCGCTGCGCGACCCTCGACAAATTTTCACGGGGCTTTTCTAAACTCGAAATTTTACTTCATGCTTAGTCTGGGAGTGGAAAACACTCGTTTAAAGCTTCAAATTTAACTCTGTTAAAAAGCAACTGAAGCAAAATTAACAGCAAATGCATATGTTTACCTCAAAGAAAAATTCCCTGTATATTATGATTGAAGGTAACATTTATTTTAAGTTATTTATTTTCTTTACTCAAAACAAAAATAGATATTTGTTCAATAGCAAAATATTTGTTATTTGTTCAAAAGCAAAATTTACTTCATGCGCCACGCGTATAAGACACTGATTTTAAGTGAGGTTCAAATATAAATAAATTTCCCAATATTTTAGTGTTTTATACGCGTGGCGCATAAAGTAAAATTTCGAGTTTAGAAAAGCCCAGAAAATTTGTCTCGGGTCGCTGCGCGACCCTCGACAAATTTTCACGGGGCTTTTCTAAACTCGAAATTTTACTTCATGCTTAGTCTGGGAGTGGAAAACACTCGTTTAAAGCTTTAAATTAAACTCTGTTAAAAAGCGACTCAAGCAAAATTATCAGCAAATCCATATGTTTACCTCAAAGAAAAATTCCCTGTATATTATAATTAAAGGTAACATTTATTTTAAGTTATTTATTTTCTTTACTTAAAACAAAAATAGATATTTGTTGTTTTTTTAAGAATTAATTTTGAAGCTTTAAACGAGTGGTTTCCAATCTCAGACTAAGCATGAAGTGAAATTTCGAGTTTAGAAAAGCCCTGTGAAAATTTGTCGAGGGTCGCGCAGCGACCCGAGACAAATTTTCTGGGCTTTTCTAAACTCGAAATTTTACTTCATGCGCCACGCGTATAAAACACTAAGATATTGGAAAATTTATTTATATTTGAACCTAACTTGAAATCAATGTCTTATACGCGTGGCGCATGAAGTAAAATTTCGAGTTTAGAAAAGTCCTGTGAAAATTTGTCAAGGGTCGCGCAGCGACCCGAGACAAATTTTCTGGGCTTTTCTAAACTCGAAATTTTACTTCATGCTTAGCCTGAGAGTGGAAAACACTCGTTTAAGGCTTCAAATTAAACTTTGTTAAAAAATAACGGTTGTCTGAAAATTTACAGCTCATGCATATGTTTACCTCAAAGAAAATTTATTTTGGGTTATTTATTTTCTTTACTCAGAATAAAAGTAGATATTTATGGTTTTTTCTAATAGTTTATTTTTAAGCTTAAAACGAGTGTTTTCCACTCCCAGACTAAGCATGAAGTAAAATTTCGAGTTTAGAAAAGCCCCGTGAAAATTTGTCGAGGGTCGCGCAGCGACCCGAGACAAATTTTCTGGGCTTTTCGAAACTCGAAATTTTACTTCATGCGCCACGGTATAGAACCCTAAAATATTGGTAAATGTATGTATATTTGAACCTCACTTGAAAACAGTGTTTTATACGGGTGGCGCATGAAGTAAAATTTCGAGTTTAGAAAAGCCCAGAAAATTTGTCGGGTCGCTGCGCGACCCTCGACAAATTTTCACGGGGCTTTTCTAAACTCGAAATTTTACTCCATGCTTAGTCTGGGAGTGGAAAACACTCGATTAAAGCTTCAAATTAAACTGTTAAAAAACAACGGATGTCTGAAAATGTACAGCTTATGCATATGTTTACCTCAAAGAAAAATTCCCTGTATATTATGATTGATGGTAAAATTTATTTTGGGTTATTTATTTTATTTACTCAAAACAAAAATTAACAAAATTATCTTGAAACGATTCGTCAAATATTTGTAAACCAGATGTTATTTGAAATAAAACAACACAGTTGGGAGGGTTTCACTTTAATTGTTGAACACTGCAACATGTTTCACCACACAGTGGCTTCATCAGGCAGATGAAATAATGATGAATATTTAAACCAGATGTAGCAAACCAAAAATGTATTTAAACTTTTGGTTTATTGCCTCTGAAAGAAATATGAAATCTATTAGGATTATCAAAAAGAAAAAAATATGTCCTTTGTCATTAACATTTATTTAATTTTCTTTTCTTATCATTTTAGTCGCGGTGCGCGTTACTTTTTTCATTATAAACAGATTAGAATAATCTTATTAACTAAGAATCCTCTTAAGAAAAAAAACCAGGAATATTTTAATTCACTTTCGTCTTTGCTTTCCATGTATGTAATATCGAGCGATCATTTAAATTATAAATTAGATTAGGCTTTGAACTTTAAATTAGATAGCTACTACTTACTGTTAACACGTAGTTTATAATAACCTAAAAAAATTGAAAAATTGCACTTTTTGTGACTATTTTCTAAATAATAATAATGAAAGTACAAGAAGGAATATAACTGTGTTTAATTAAGTGACTTAACACCTTCACGTAACTCATACAACTACATTAATGTACAAGAAATTTAGTTTCAGACACTTTTTTATATTGTTAATATTTAAATCATTATATCTTTAACGGGGAAAGTGTTTTGTTGAACACATCACATTTTTTTTTATTGACGTGCTTTATTTAATTTACATTTATCGGTTGTATTTACATACACCCCTGCGCTCCGTAAAATAAACAATTTTCTTTCCACTCCGCTTCGCGCGCAGTTTTCCCTCTCTCTTGTGTACAGAATGCGAAAATTTAATTTCACCCCGAGCGGTCAATTTAAATAATAACGAGAGTGCCTCTTGGCAAACATAACAAAAAAGGTGAATGAAAATAGACGCATGAGATGTTGTGAAATGTAAAATAAATATACATACAGATTGTCCCAGTATAGATAGTACGCTAAATACATTTTTGTTATTTCAATTTTACAAACAAACTTAACCTCATAATGATGGTTGCGACCGTAACTACGTGGTAATTCATGATCACTGAATCAAACACTTACTATGTTTTTACTACAAAATATTTATTGTATGTATATATATTATATTTACTTGATAATGACCGTCAAACGTCGAAACTTAAGTCGTGAATTTATGTGTATATTTGTGTAATATAATATATATACATACAATAAATATTTTGTGGTAAAAACATAGTAAGTGTTTGATTCAGTGAAACTTAACCTCTTTATAAGATCGTCTGGTTGCTTTTAAAATAAGGTATAACGCTAAACATCTGAATGTTAGTTACACCTCGTTTTACAAAATGTATAAATTTAAAATTGAGTTTTAAACAATTTGTTATGATAACAATAAAACACTTTTAACTGTGTTTGTATAACACTTTTTTATTTTACGTGACTGCAGTTTCAGCAACTTTAGCTTGACATTATCACTACATGTTTGATAATGGCAAGCTAAAGTTGCCGAAACTGCAGTCATGTAAAATCAAAAAGTGTTATACAAACAAAGTTAAAAGTGTTTTATTGTTAAATTAACATGTATAACAAAGTAGAAGCCTCCACAATACAAAATATGTTATGATGCTTATTTTATCAACGAAAACAGAAAAACAAATAAACATCCCCACTAAACAAACACATTTAAGTATACAAAGAGTTTTACGTAACACCGAACATTTTCAATGTTCATTTTGGTATGTTCTATTTATTAAACCAAGCATTCAATACGATTTGACACCTTTAATTTTTAGGTTATGTGTAAATTGGGTTGCCTATATGACCATTACAAATTGTAGCCAGTCAATCGCAATTAATGCTTCAACTTGTACATATAAGGAGTTTTTCTTTCAAGTATACCTGTCCTAGTCACGTGCCGTAAATCTTTAGATAATCGTTGTTTTTTTTTAAAGAGTTTAATTTGAAATTTGGAATGAGTGTGGAGCACACGAGAATTTTTTTTCTATGTATCCATATGCATCCGTTGTAAATTTTCCGGCGCCCGGTTTATTAAACAATTTTTTTTAAGCTTTAAGCGAGTGTTTCCACTCCCAGACTAAGCATGAAGTAAAATTTCGAGTTTAGAAAAGCCTGAAAATTTGGTTTGGTCGCGTAGCGCGAAGCGCGGAGCGGCCAAACCAAATTTTCAGGCTTTTCTAAACTCGAAATTTTACTTCATGCGCCACCGATACAAAACACTGACAAATTACGAAGTTTAAAACACACCGCTAAACTTTACATTGAATCAGTGTTTTGTATCGGTGACGCATGAAGTAAAATTTTGAGTTTAGAAGAGCCTGAAAATTTAGTTTGGCCGCTCCGCGCTTCGCGACCAAACTAAATTTTCAGGCTTTTCTAAACTCGAAATTTTACTTCATGCTTAGTCTGGGAGTGGAAACACTCGCTTAAAGCTTAAAAAAAATGTTTAATAAACCGACCGTCGGAAAATTTACAACGGATGCATATGGATACATAGAAAAAAATTCTCATTATGAAAATGTTCGATGTTACATAAAACTCTCTGTATGTTAAGTTAATGCTGTAAAACGCGAAACTAGTCGAGTAAATAGTAAAGAGAAATTTGTAAAACAAACCAAGTGTAATATAATTCAAACCTTCATCAACATTTAAATAATGTTTCATCAAAATTAAAATAACGTTTAATTTTACTACAATGTTGATATAACGTTATTTGTTTGTTTTTTGCTGAGTGGGTCGTGTTTTCAAGATAATTAGAATAAAAATAAATAATAAATTATGGTGAACAATATTGGGTGTTTATTCTTTCAAGATCTTCTCTTGAAAGAATAAACACCCAATATTGTTCATCACAATTATAATAATTATTCTCGACACAATAAAACTAACTATTACTAAATGCTGATATATTTTTTTCTCTCAAATTAAAACGTTTTGCGACATGCAGTTTCAGATTAGTGTATCTTGTAAACTGCATGTATTCTAAAAAATGCGGTTCTTTGCTCCATTTACTACACATAATCCTTACACAGACTAATTTAAATATAAAGAATCACATTTTAATTATTTTTAAAATATTTGCTTTATTTATAATAAAGTCACCAACAATCGTAATTATTTTAACTAGTGATGGGCAAGTTCGATAAAAAAAGATCGATTGATCGATCCTTACAAGCGATTGAGCCGCTCGATCTTCTCGTGTAGCTCGATCTTTTAGATCACAACTAATACTAAATGCATGTCGCAAAACGTTTTAATTTGAGAAAAAATATATATATTAGCATTTAGTATTAGTTAGTTTTATTGTGTCTAAAACTAACTAATACTAAATGCTAATATATATATTTTTTTTTCTCAAATTAAAACGTTTTGCGACATGCAGTTTCAGATTAGTGTATCTTGTAAACTGCATGTATTCTAAAAAATGCGGTTCTTTGCTCCATTTACTACACATAATCCGTACACAGACTAATTTAAATATAAAGAATCACATTTTAATTATTTTTAAAATATTTGCTTTATTTATAATAAAGTCACCAACAATCGTAATTATTTTAACTAGTGATGGGCAAGTTCGATCAAAAAAGATCGATTGATCGATCCTTACAAGCGATTGAGCCGATCGATCTTCTCGTGTAGCTCGATCTTTTAGATCGGCTCGATCATTTTGATCAGCTCGATCTTTTTGATCGGCTCGATCTTTTTGATCAACTCGATCTTTCTGATCGGTTCGATCTTCTCGATCGTCTCGATCTTTTCGATTGGCTCGATCTTTTCAGGCGGCTCGACAAATTTTCTGGGCTTTTCTAAACTCGAAATTTTACTTCATGCTTAGTCTGGGAATGGAAAACACTCGTTTAAAGCTTCAAATTGAAATTGTTTAAAAACAACGGATCTCCGAAAATTTACAGCACTTACTTATTTTCTTTAAAGCTTTAGATATTATTTGTTTTTTTAAAATAGTTCAATTTGAAACTATAAACGAGTGTTTTCCACTCCCAGACTAAGCATGAAGTAAAATTTCGAGTTTAGAAAAGCCCCGTGAAAATTTGGCGAGGGTCGCGCAGCGACCCGAGACAAATTTTCTGGGCTTTTCTAAACTCGAAATTTTACTTCATGCGCCACGCGTATAAAACACTGGTTTCAATTATACATAAATTTCACAATATTTTAGTGTTTTATACGCGTGGCGCATGAAGTAAAATTTCGAGTTTAGAAAAGCCCAGAAAATTTGTCTCGGGTCGCTGCGCGACCCTCGACAAATTTTCACGGGGCTTTTCTAAACTCGAAATTTTACTTCATGCTTAGTCTGGGAGTGGAGAGCACTCGTTTAAAGCTTCAAATTGAACTCTTTTAAAAACAACGATTGTCAGAAAATGTACAGCTTATGCATATGTTTACCTAAAAAAAAAAAAATCACTATATACAGAGAGTTTTTCTCTTAAGTATAGATATTCGTTGTTTTTCTAGAAGAATTCAATTTGAAGCTTTAAACGAGTGTTTTCCACTCCCAGATTAAGCATGAAGTAAAATTTCGAGTTTAAAAAAGCCTGAAAATTTGGATTGATCGCGTAGCGAAGCGAAGCGATCAATCCAAATTTTCATGCTTTTCTAAACTCGAAATTTTACTTCATGCGCCACGCGCACAAAACACTACTTTAAAGTGAAGTTCAAAATACTACTTATTTCATATATAAATCATGTTTGAACATTTTTTAGCACATGGGCAGGGATATCTATACGGAAAAGAAAAATTCCCTGTACATAAAAAAAACAATCAAAACGGAATTTTAGATTCCTGAACTTTTAAAAATGTCAAAAATGCTAAGCAAGTCTTTAAAATTCCTGAATAAAAAACGAAATATCAAAAAAACTTGATTTTTCCGATTTCGCGATGCGGCCCTTGAAACATTCTAAGTGTTAATTTTGGCCCTCGAAGGAATTTGGGTTGGCCAGCCCTGATCTAAATATTGTATTGTGGCAGGTCGGGAAAATTCTAGTCTGCCATTTATTTATTAAGTCTCACTTTTGCGTATTTGTACAATTTTTAATTTAAATTTAATATTAATTATAATTACACTAATGCCCGGTATTATAAACGATTAATAAATCATTAGATAACTATCTGTTAAGTAAATTTATTTACCTAGTAAACTAATGGGCAAATAAATTTGAGTATTATAAAGTAAACCTACCAAATAAATAGCAGTTCTAGGAATAAGTAATTTAATTAGTAGATTACACACCGAAATTATATGTTTTCATTGTGGCCATAGCTGGAACCACCAATTTTTTTAATTGAATTGTCAATATTTCAAACTAAATTGTCAATCTAATTGGAAATTTAGTATAATTACTTATAATTATAGAGAATAACCGTGGAATAGGACAGAATTACACAGAAGAAGAAAAATAAAGCTTATTAGAAATTAAAAAGGACTTAAACGAGTGTTTTCCACTCCCAGGCTAAGCATGAAGTAAAATTTCGAGTTTAGAAAAGCCTGAAAATTTGGTTTGGTCGCGTAGCGCGAAGCGCGGAGCGGCCAAACCAAATTTTCAGGCTTATCTAAACTCGAAATTTTACTTCATGCGCCACGCGTACAAGACACCGATTTCAAGTGAAATTTACTTGTTCACAATATTTCAGTGTTTTCAGTGTTTAATACGCGTGGCGCATGAAGTAAAATTTCGAGTTTAGAAAAGCCTGAAAATTTGATTTGGTCGCTCCGCGCTTCGCGCTACGCGACCAAACTAAATTTTCTAAACTCGAAATTTTACTTCATGCTTAGTCTGGGAGTTGAAAACACTCCTTTAAAACTTTAAATGGAACTAATTTAAAAAAGCGTATGCATAATAAAAATCCCTGGTTATGTCTGACTTGAAAAACTCTAGATCTTCGACTCCTTAGAATGTCTTGTGGTTCGAATTAATCACTGCCAGGGAAGATACTATGAGCGAACTTATATCTGACACGGATGATATGGTAGACGTAATAAAATTAATAATTACAAGCGGTAGAATCTAAAGTAATTATAAGAATATAATACACTTTTGACTTTTAACTGTCAAATTATTTAGAAAATAAAATTTACTTGGTAGAAAAACAAACATAAATTTACTGAGGAGATTTATTAGCCAAATAAAGTTATTTTGTATTTATATTACCGAAATCTTTGGATTAAATTAATTTTTTCCTAAAGTAAATTTAATTTAGGGGATAAAACGTTTTGTAATACCGGGCATAAAAAGCATAATTTACATTTATTATATTAATTCATTTAGTCATTAAGCAACGAGTATTTAAATAACAAGTATTTTTTAGTGATGATCAAATAAGATCGGCTGCGCGATCGGTCCGCTCGATCCTTGCAAATGATAGAGCCGCTCGATCTTTTCGATAGGCTCGATCTTTTCGATCGGCTCGATCTTTGCGAGCGGCTCGATCTTTTTGATCAGATCGATCTTTTGATCAATTTGCTCGATACTTCAACTGATCGATCATTGCTTGATCGATCCTTGAGATACTCGATCTTGCCCATCACCAATTTTAACCCTTTCGGCCTTGACTGTGGCATATGCCACCACTAAAATTTAGTAAACATTCTTTTAAATATACATACATGTATGCATGAGCTGTTACTTTTCTATTTGTTGGTTTTTTTAAAATAGTTTAATTTGTAGTCTTAATCGAGTGTTATCCACTCCCAGATTAAGCATGAAGTAAAATTTCGAGTTTAGAAAATCCTGAAAATTTGGTTTGGTCGCGTAGCGTTCAATTTGAAATATTTGTAAAAACAACGACTATATGAAGATTTACAGCGTATACAGTATATTGAGATATGTATACTTAAAAGAAAAACTCTCTGTATATCTGAGATAGTAATAAATAATATGCAGTGTACTAAAACATTTTCTTGGGCTCCAGAAATAATCCAGGGCTGAAAGGGTTAAGGTAATAATCGAAATATTTATACAAAAGTTCTAATTAAAAAAAACAAAATCGCATACACTACCAACATTAAAAACAATGTGGACTGTTAATTTCTTTTAGAAACACAAATTTTGTCCATATTTACTACTTTTTATAAATAACAAAACATTGATAAAACTTCAATATTCTTCTTTTAGTTGCGTGAAGTGTTTTCTATTAATTATTGTAGTAATTAATCAGTGAAGAAAATAATTGCTACAATAATTAATTGATAAAACTATCAAAATTTATATTTGAGTGCTCATACTACTCAATTTTAATGGCTTAGTAATTGTTTATACATCAAATTAAAGCTCTTTTAGTTTTTAATTGCCATCTACTTCAACAAATTAAATGAGTCGGATGATTTATTAAATAGTAATACTTTAAAATACATTAACTAAAAAATAGATAAAATGCTGACCTAATCGTGAGTAGAAGCAAAGTTAAAATTTTAAAAGTAACTCAAAATTGATTTAATAGTATGTATCATCAATAACTCATTTCTAACAAATAAATTGTATTCAAAGTCTACACTGAACACAATTTAATTCTAACATCCATTAGTAAGTAAGTAAGTAAGTAATTTATTGATGCCTGACAATTGTCTTACATACGTCACATATACAGAGAACTATGAATGAGAATATAAGAATACAATTTTTAGAAATGCCACAACAAAAGATTAACAATGTACACAGCATGTATCATATCAGGTGTTCCGCCGGTGGGCACTGAGAATGTTCAAAATTGTCACATTTTAAAGATCAAAATAAATAATATGAACAGCAATAATAATATCAGTAAAATTGGCTTCTTAAATTATATATATATATATATATATATATATATATATATATATAACTGGCTTGAGTTTTTTGGGCTGCTTTCTCGCGTTGGTTGATTTATTTGCGCTCAACGTTTCGGCAGCATCACTTCTGCCATCCTCAGGAGCTTTTTTGTATACTGAGTGATGGATGTCACGTTCACTGTCAGTACATTTGTTTTGTAAACTAGGGACTTGTAGTCTAGATCTGCTGCGTGTTATTGGTCCACTCAACAATGCAGATACATCGGACACAAATCAAGAAATTTTAGCACCTTCTACATCGAGTGGACCAATAACACGCAGCAGATTTAGACTACAAGTCCCTAGTTTACAAAACAAATGTACTGACAGTGAACGTGACATCCATCACTCAGTATACAAAAAAGCTCCTGAGGATGGCAGAAGTGATGCTGCCGAAACGTAGAGCGCAAATAAATCAACCAACGCGAGAAAGCAGCCCAAAAAACTCAAGCCAGTTATATTTTGCTCGCGAAAACCTAAATATATATATATATATATATATATAATTACACACATATATACATACATGTAGACAAGAAATTTAAAAAATAACAACACTAAGAGGCAGAGTACGGAAAATTTTCAAACAGGGCATTCGACTAATAATAAGGGAGAAGAGATGTATGTAGTCTACTTGTTTATAATAATAATAATACTAATAATTTATTAACGGGTATATCCTCTTTACAATACCAGAGAGAGATGTATGTAATCTACTTTATTGTAATACCAAGCTTTTGGGACTAATTTTGTCCCTTCCTCAAAGTTAACACTATAAAAAATGAACAAAGAATTAATATTGTAATAGTAGCATTTATCACAATATTAATTGTTTGTTCAACGTTTATAGTGTTAACCCTGAGGACAGGACAAAAAGAGTCCCGAATGATTGGTACTACCATAAAATAGATAACATACATTTCTCCTGCCTTATTATTGGTCGAATGCCCTGTTAGAAAATTTTTCGAACTCTGCCTATAATAATATATATATTGTTTAAGAGTTTTGAGATTAAAAAAGCCAACTTTTAGTGAAATTATCTTTTTTCATAAGAAAAAAAAATGTTCAACCAATTTAAAACATCCAGGAGGATTTTATTATTTTTCAGATTTAAATTTAAGATTAAATTTATGACACAAACAATTAAATTTTAAAATCTAAAAAAAAAGTACAGATCTTATCAATACTAAATAATAACCATATGTGATATTTATTTCCTCAGGTAAAAAGATTTTTTATACTTCTTTTACCTTTAAAAATCATAACAAATTAGTTTTTATTTAAACATTCATACGAAGCCAATTTTAAAGTGCAAAAAACAAAATACTGTGAGATATTTTATAAAAAAATGGAGAAAACAGAGGAATATTATGGTAAGGGAATGTGTGTAGATAGAAATAATTTATTTCTAATATAAGCAGATATGATATACAAATATATTTTCTTTATTAAAACCTAACTCGAAATTTATCTCTATAAAATATAATTTCCTGCAAGTTTTAACGTCCTTTATAGTTTTCTGCTGTTAAAAATTAGTTTCCTGCTAAAGAACCAGTGCCCTCGGTTTCTATTCTATTTTAAGTTGTGTTTTAATAATGCTATTTGTGTAGAGTAGAAAGTGTTGCTTTGTTTAATTTGATATATGCCTAGAAATATTAATATTCTGTTTATGTTTGAATTATTTTGATTTACGTTTTTCGCGCAGTGTGCTTTCCGCCATCTAGTGGAGGAAAGCTAGACTAGCCTGAAAATCGATGCGACTGAAGTCAAGTTTCATACATTTTCCGGCAGAAACCGAGGGCGCTGGTTCTCTAGCAGGAAACTAATTTTCAACAGCAGAAAATTATAAAGGACTTAACATACTTACAGGAAACTCGATTTTTGCTGTTGAAACTTTAACACTTTTCCGCTATCGTGTGATAAAAACTTGCACCACAGCTGATTAACTTTAATCGGTGATTAGTACTTTTTAAAAACACAATTATAGTATTCAATGGGCAAGGAGGGACACTTGACAACCCCCTGCCTCCCCCCCGCACATATGGGCTTTACTTATTTTATTAAGATTCTAAATGTACATTTTTATATTATTTACTGTTTTGTAACAAACTTTTTTGTAATAAATCGGTAATAAAATAGACAAAGGATGTGTGTTATACAGGACAGTATATTTATGCATTGGAAGTAAATTTTCCGACATTTGTTATTTTTCAAGAGTTCAATTTAAAGTTTTAAGGGAGGTTATCCACTCCCAGACTAAGCATGAAGTAAAATTTTGAGTTTAGAAAAGCCTGAAACTTTGGTTGGGTCGCTTCGCGAAGTTACGCGACCAAACGAAATTTTTAGGCTTTTCTAAACTCGAAATTTTACTTCATGCGCCACGCGTATTAAACACTGATTTGATGTAAAGTTCAGAATAGACGTGTTTAGCATAGTTCTTTAGTAGCATATTTTGATATATATCCGATATTTTGATATTCACATAAATATCATGATTTAAACTGATTTGTATTTATGAATTTAATACAAACACTTTCTTTAACGGAATTTTAAATCGGATTAAGATTTTTAAAATAAACATGTGTTACATAAAAACTATAAATAATAATAATAATAATAATAATTCGTTTATTTCCCAACAGATACAAAGGATCTAATAACAGGGAAAATATATCAAACATTCAAACTTAAATATAATAACATAAAACAAAGTTGAGTATACATACAATCAATGACACACATGCATTAAGTAAAATGTATTTGTGGTGGTTGGCGCGTATTACAACAAATTCATTACAGTGTTTGTGAAGTGACGGCTCGTGCAATTAAATATATCTATAGAGTCTTGAATAATATAAATGCAAAAAACTGCATAAAACTATTACTTAATGCTGATGAATAATTATTTAATTTTTGTTGTTCAGTTTATCCCTTTTATGCAACGGTTCCTAAAAATTATTGCAACTAAACGTTCTTTTTTTATAACGCAAAATATAAAATCAATATGCTTTGTGAACACACAAAAGTCGAACAGAAAAAATGCATTTATCGCGTTTCCTCACTTCGCACGCGCATTTTTTTCTCCAATTTTATTTTCCATTATGCCCTTCGGGACAAACGGTCGACCTAGGAGTTGGGAACTGCCACTTCCTTTTTATGCAATTTCCGATGTCCGTTCGCCGGGACGAAGTACGTGAGCGAAATGAATTTTCAAATGCTCGAACGTATTATGATTCAATTAACGTGCGCTTATACCGCGGCAAATTGGCAGCAGATGCAATTAATTAGTCGCGATCAAAAGCCAAACTATCGGAGGGGTGTCGACTTAAAACCGAAACATTAGCAACGTTGCACGCAACGAGAAAGAGGGATGATTTTGTAGGGTTGGGTTTGCGGTTCGCACGAGGGAAAATGTCGAACGTATATTGATTTAAAGTAGGTATTAAACAATTATTAAATTTAATTACGTGTAAAATAAATTCAAAATCTAAATTAATAATTTATTCATCAAACCTAGTTTAAATAAAAAAACCTACAGCTATTTGCATTGTATAGATGAGGCTGTTGGTTATTATAACTCCATATTATTTATAGGCGTAGCCAGAATTTTCACTAGGGAGAGGCCACTACAAAAATATGCTATATTCAGTAAAATGTCATAATTGTCATCAAATAATAAATATCGAGAAATGTATCGTATGTTCAATAAAAAAAAACCTCTAGAGTGCCATGGAAAATATTGTAGGTTGACAACTCTGAAATTAGACATTATTAATAATATGTCTGACGTTTTATATGCCAATTACACGCTTTAGGAATTTATACGTAATTAAATTTAATAATTGTTTAATACCTACTTTAAATCAATATACGTTCGACATTTTCCCTCGTCAACTTAAATTTCAAAAAAGATAAAATCATGGCACTCTAGAGGTTTTTTTTTAACTGAACATACGATATTTAAATACAGTTGATTATTTAATTCAAATCTAAATAACGGATTTTGATTGGTTGTCATTACGGTCTTTCCGTTAAAACATTTGCTATCACAGTGGTCTTTTCACTGTAAACGAAAATGTTCACGATTCAAATCCATTTTTTGTCGAAGATAAAATGTTCAATTGACTGTTAACAATACAAATAACGTCTGTATGACAAAATGTTTCGATTACATATATTGTCAAAAATGTCAAAATTTGTGCTGACGAAGTTGTATCGCACTTAGCAACAGCAGTGTTGCCAATTCTCAACACATAAATAGCAACCCTCGTATGCTTGTATTTATCGAATCCACCAGTAAACTTTTAAGTTTTATGTATATCATAGATTTCAGACGTTATAAGTCCAACACAGTCACACACATCCATGGACCCTGAAGGAATCTTTTATTATGGTTAATCATGGTAATAGACCCGGCTGGGATTTGAATACTCGTTGTTTTTTTCAAAGAGTTCAATTTAAAGCTTTAAACGAGTGTTTTTCACTCCCAGACTAAGCATAAAGTAAAATTTAAAAGCCCCGCGTAGAAAATTTGTCGAGGGTCGCGCAGCGACCCGAGACAAATTTTCTGGGCTTTTCTAAACTCGAAATTTGACTTCATGCGCCACGCGTATAAAACGCTAAAATATTGTAAAATCTATGTATATCTGAAACTCACTTGAAATTAACGTTTTATACGCGTGGCGCATGAAGTAAAATTTCGAGTTTTATTCATTTGATTTGAACTCGTAACCTCCGAGCTCATGGGCAAAATCTATACCCATTTATTTTTTCAATATTTAAAATATTTGCGCTTCACTTACCTTTGCGTATAAATCATTTTCAGCAATTTTAATTCTTATGAAATATTTATCCCATTATTTTATAAATAAGAAAACTTATTTGTTACATCAAACGAGATATCTTGTAATATTAATAATTTTCTCATAATTCCTTCTTATATTTCAAAAACATATATAACGATTTCAAACTTTTTAAAAACATACTTTAGCACAAAAAAAGGAAATCATATCCATTCCGCCGGCAATTATGAAAGTATTCAGAGTTCATCGGAGTGCGCGCTTTTGTGAAGTCGCGGAAAATTCAATTTTCTCCCGAATTTCCCCCTTGCTAGCTTCCATCCATTCTAGCGTTAATTAATGCCGGTGCGATGATTACATCTACTTAAATGATAAATTACGAGCGACTCACTGCAGACGCTGCCTGCGCTTGTAGAAGAATACATGCGTAAATGTCTGTTTGTATCGACATGGATGCAAGATTTCTATTCGTGAAATCCTATTTGTTTTGTAAACTTCAGTGAAATGTAGTAGGATATGTAAATACGAATATTAATAAGTGAATAAATGTAATTAGATTTTCGATAGCCAGTTATCAAGAGGAAGTTTATTTTATTTATATTTATTGATTATTAACAATAATGTAATTAATTATTTTGTATTGTCCTCTGATGATAAAGATTTGTTATATATATATATATATATATATATATATATATATATCTATATATCTATATATCTATATATATATATATATATATATATATATATATATATATATATATATATATATGTAATTAGATGAATGAAATGTTTAACTATTTAAGGCCTAATATTTTGTAAGTTTTTAGAATTTCGTGTATTGAGGGTTATCTGAAAAATGTTTGTGAGCTAACACTTTTAATAATAATAATAATATTTATTACCCAACAGGAAAAATCCTAATTACAAGGCAATATGTACAATAATATAATACTTTTCTTTGGTGAAGAAAAAACACACATACAATTGCATTATCGGGTTTAATACCACGAGTGGTTAGAATTTTGCCGGATAAATTTTATTCTGCACGAGTCATAGATACAAATTTTGAGAATAATTTAGTGGGGAATAAACCACGAGCCCTAGCGCGAGTGGTTTTTATCTAGTCACATATAATTCGAGAAATCTGTGAAGCAATGATGAGTACTAAAAATATAATTTATCCTGCACATATTCAAACCACGAATGGTAGTTGGTGAGATAAGGTTTGTTCGTTACATGAACTGTTGCAACACTTTCTGCACTGAAATCATTCGTTACATACACTAAGTTGAATTGAACAAGGTGGGAGGTATACAATGTTTAAAGATGGATACCAAACTTGTCTGTGGTTGTGAAATGTGTGAATCACGAACAAGCTTTCGGATAACGTCACCCAACAACCCTAATTTTTTTTAATTAAATTAGAAAACACGAAATTCTTTCTTTTTTTTTATTTCATTGAAATTCTTTCAGTTTTTCCAGTTTTATTTGTTTATAAAATACAGTAACACAATGCTCGTATTAGTGTTTCCTTAAATTGTTTTGTGTGTTACAGTAATTATGTTTTTTATATCTTGCAACAAAAGCGTTCACAACTGGTGACGTCACAAACTTGAACTGCTTAATTTAGTGCAGTGCAAACGAACAAACCTGTAATTCAACAAATTGAATGAATTTTCTGCAAAATTGTTCTTCTGTCATTTTCGCTGTTGTGTTCCACTCCAAATTGTCTTTACAACGTATTCGTGGAGATCTGCTTATAGTCCATTTACTTACTTTGTGTTGAAAGCCCGGTCATATTAATTTTGACATTTAAAAATCAACATTCAAATGTCCTAAATGATCTGTCGTCATTTATTGGTACAGTGTTGATGATTTAAAGCATAAAAGTAGGGCGAGAGACCTCTGAATGTCCGTAATCGCGTGCCGAAAATGCCTATTTCCAGGTTAGGATGGACTCTTTGCGGGTTGAGGCTATCGTTGCCATAGTGAAGGTAAATAAAATGTGGTCCACTTGCAAACCTTTGTTTACCTAGACTATAATTTGTGTTCAGTACTTATTCATTCACCGGAAAACCATATACGCGTTTCAGGCTTCAACGCTATCATCAGTATAGTCCGCCACCGTCCGCCATGCATTGTTTACTAAGAATATTTATTTATGTTCATTTTATTTACTCTTAGTATTTGAATTTGTATTTAATTTACTACAAGCGCAGAAGGCATTGTGTCTCTGGCTTTAGATTTCAGCATTGTAAATACAGGGAGTTTTTGTTTAAAGAATTCGTATTCGAAATTCAGCTTTTCAGATATTCTTTAAATATTTTATATATTCGTTGTTTTTTTTCAAAGAGTTCAATGTAAAGCTTTAAACGAATGTTTTCCACTCCCAGACTAAGCATGAAGTAAAATTTCGAGTTTAGAAAAGCCCCGTGAAAATTTGTCGAGGGTCGCGCAGCGACCCGAGACAAATTTTCTGGGCTTTTCTAAACTCGAAATTTTACTTCATGCGCCACGCGTATAAAAAACTGAAATATTGTGAAATTTATGTATATTTGAACCTCAGTCGAAATCAGCGTTGTATACGCGTGGCGCATGAAGTAAAATTTCGAGTTTAGAAAAGCCCAGAAAATTTGTCTCGGGTCGCTGCGCGACCCTCGACAAATTTTCACGGGGCTTTTCTGAACTCGAAATTTTACTTCATGCTTAGTCTGGGAGTGGACAACACTCGTTTAAAGCTGTAAATTGAACTCTTTTAAAAAACAACGGACGTCGGAAAATTTACAGCGTATGCATACGGGGATTTTTTGTTTGTTTGTAATATTCTTTCTTTATTTACATAATTGCCGCTACATGATACATATATAGACATAAACATACAGCAACAAAAAAGAAATGCGTCCAAAAGAAACAAGAGTAATACATTAATATTAAATAACTAAGGTATAATTGAAGAATTCTGGCATACAATATGATTCCATTTTACATAAATATGTAAACAGTTTTTGTTGAAACGATTTACTATTCTTTTAAGTATACATATCTTTTTTTAAATTTTCATGCATTCATTGATCTTTTTATTGCGTTTAGTTTGAAGATTCTAATGAGTGTTTTCACTTTTTGATTAAGCATGAAGTAACATTTCGAGTTTAGAAAAGCCTGAATATTTGGCTTAGTGGGGTTGCGAAGCGGAGCGACTAATTCAAATTTTTAGGCTTTTCTAAACTCGAAATTTGACTTCATGCTTAATGGAGGAGTGTAAAAACTCGTTATAAACTTCAAATAGGCCGCTTATACAAAAACAACGATTTGCTGCCAATTTACCAAACGCTGTAATTATCCAGGTATGTGTACTTAATAGTAAAATTCCCTGTAGATTTATTGTGGAGAAATTAATAAGGAAATTATTATTTTGTTTTATTCGCGTATGTTTTGAGACTGATTATTTATCTACCGTATGTTGAGAATAAATAATAATAATAGTCAATCACTTTGATTCCGTCTACACTTTGATGTAGTGGCGCCTGAGCTAAAAAAACAGCCTTTTACACCCATCTCCACTGAGCGCAAATAGGGTTATAGTAGATTTTTCAAATTAAGTACTCTCATGCACAGAACGAGCCCCGTTCGTGTATTTCCGCTGCTCAAAAAAATGAGAAAGTGGAACCTGACCACGTTGGGCGCACATTTATTTGAAATAAAAATGAACTCGCGCGCAATTTCCAGGTGGTGCATCGGACGAGGACCCTTCGGGATTTCAATGGTGTTATCTCTGCGAGAACCAGTGTTGAATGGTACATTTACGGTCCAACGTTTTCAGGACTGTCTTGCGTTTGCGTTTGGGAAATGCTGTTCTACCGCTCAAGTGCCTAATTTGGGTAATATACCTAGACACTCCTATGCTAGTTTATTACAGAAAGAAATTCTGAAAAAAAAAATGGGAAAAGAAAACCTCATCCTCATATCTTTATACTAACCCAAGATATAGTAAAAAGTTTGGTAGATTTGCCCATTTTTAACCGCGCACATATATTTGAACCCGATATCACCCCCCTCTAGCTATGGCTTTGACTATACATTGTATATTTTGTGAGATACAGCCGATGACCCGGTACAAAAGTCACTATGTTTTTCTTATCTTCAAACAAAATACTAATTTCATAAATAAATTATTTGACAATTTTGATCCGTTTGTCTAATGAACATCTTTAGCGGGGGAAACGGGGAGATGCGTGCGATGCGATGGCGGTTTATCGCCTAAGCCAAACCTTTTGTAGGTTGTTTCCCCCCCCCCTGATGAATGGGAAGAGAAGCTCGGAAGAATAGACCACTTGTAGGGCTTTAATGGCACAAGTTTTCGTATTAAGAAATCCATTTTGTTCCTTGAAAGAGAGGAAATCCTCTTAATCGAATGTTCTGTTGATGAATTAGTAAAGGTGATTACATAACACACATTTCTTTCTCCTAATAAATAATTAAGTAATGAAAATATATACTGACGATGTCTTTGAATTAGTGTATCCCTGTTTACTAATTCAAAGACACCCTCCCTATATAGTTTCATTACTTAATTATTTATTCAGAGAAAAAGGGGATACACACAAAATATTTATTCATTATAAAGTCAATGTACGGAAACGCCTAAAGTAATTAACAGCTATATTGTCCCAAGGGCAATGATAATTACGCATTAATTTTGTTTAACTCGAAAGTCTGTTGCTTGGTAATTGCCCGACGCAAGGATGGCAATTACCTGAAGCAACAGACTTGAGGGAATTCAACACAATTATGTAGTTATCATTGCCCGAGGTACATTCGGTCAGATAAGTTTTTGAATAGACACGTATGCTAGGTATATGCATTAAAGAATACGATTAATACATTCCTACATAAATAATTATCACATTTTATCTGTCATATTCTTTTCAAGTTAGTCTACAACTTCAAAAGATGTGAAAGATAAAATGTCATTGATTACATGAAAGTATAATTTTGTTATATATTATTATAACTTATAGCACAAATTATTTATTGAACGTACAATTAAATATCCCCGCAAATATCTTTAAAAATATTCCAAATACCTGCTGTTCTGAATGTAAGTTTGTTTTCTTTAATTCATTAAGCTCTTAATATTATTGTTTCGGGCCGGGCTGAAATGTTTGATTTTTGTTAAGTTAGCAGAAGTGGTCTTTTCAGTTTAAACCAATTGGAATCAGGGGTCTTTTCAGCTATAATGTCCCAAGGGCAATGATAATTACGCATTCATTTTGTTTAACCCGAAAGTCTGTTGCTGTGTAATTGCCCGACGCCAGAAGGGCAATTACCTGAAGCAACAGACTTAAGGGATCAACAAAATTACGTAATTATCATTGCCCGAGGTACATTCGGTCAGATAAGTTCTTGAATAGACACGTATAATCTTGGGTATGTGCATAAAAACAATGTAGACGAACTTCAAAAGAATGTGACAGATAAAAGGATGATTGATTACCGCACAACTAAATGAAATTTCTTTGAAATATATTGATCAAGTAGGCATCGGACCAAAAAGAAACGATTTTAGTTACATACCTATCTGTCATAAATAAAGCCAAGAATGTCGTGCAGTGAGTCAGATTTTGATTGTACGCCACCAGAATTAGCTGCACAAGCAACCAAAGCTACGAAAGATTTGCTCCCTGCCAAAAACAGAACTAGGTATAAAGAAGTGAACAGAAAAACGTCAAATGGCACCAAGAGAAGAAAGCAAATAAAACGTCGGAGAACATCATCCTGGCATATTTTGTAGAATTATCAAAAACCATGAAACCTTCGTCCCTGTGGGCGTATTATTCCATGCTTAGGTCAATCATTTACCTAAATTATAATGAAAACATAAACAGATACCAGCGGCTCATAACATTTTTAAAATGACAGAACGACGGTTATAAATGTAAAAAGTCGAAGACACTAACATCCAACTAAATTAACCAATTTTTAAACACGGCGACTGATGAAGAATTTTTATTGACTAAGGTACAGTTTTCTTTTTTAAATCCTATAAGTCTTTGATCTTTAAATTATTTTAGGTGATATTGATAATAGGTATAAGTGGAGCATGTCGTAAGCAAGAACTAAGGAATTTACAAGCAAATCAGGCAGAAGATACTGGCAAATCTTTAATTGTGAAGCTCCCCACCACAAAAACTAAAAAATAAATGTCTTTTGTTGTACCCGAAACATTTTACCAGACCGTAAAAAAATACATGGTATTAAGACCTGCTAATATTGCTCCAAATATGCTGTTTTTTATAAATTATCAAAAGCAAAAGTGCACCAGACAAATTGTGGGCATAAACAAGATTGGCGCAGTCCCCAAGCAAATAGCGCAATACTTAGGACTCACAAAACCTAATTTGTACAACGGACATTGTTTGCGTAGATCCTTTGCCTCCAGAATTTACCAAAAACGATGCTGAAGCATCGTTATTGGTCAATTCTGGAGGCGATCTTCTACAATTAAAAAACTTGGGTGGGTGGCAAACGTCAGCTGTGGCCGAGGGTTGTGTAGACTCTTTAATTTATGCAAAAAACAATATTGCAAGTAAAATTAGAGCTGCAGTTAATCCAGATAACCATAAAGAGGTATATAGCGACACTTCAAATACTTCAGTCAATATTGAAAATATGGAGACGCTCCCATCAACATCTTTTCATAGCAACAATACGATTAATAATAAGCCGTCGCAATTTAGCTTCAATAACTGTCATGTTATTATTAACAATTACTATAATAAATAAATTCCTTTCATATTCGTTGTTTATTCTGCTAGGGCGTAGGTAAAGTATCGTACAAACAAGATAAATTCAAATTCAAAACTATTTGAATTCGAGAAAATAAGCTTACGCTTCTTATAGTTTTCACACTTTTATATATTAAAGTATCGTACGTTTCTCGAGTG
This sequence comes from Philonthus cognatus, assembly GCA_932526585.2. Classification (NCBI taxonomy): domain Eukaryota; kingdom Metazoa; phylum Arthropoda; class Insecta; order Coleoptera; family Staphylinidae; genus Philonthus; species Philonthus cognatus. The sequence goes on from OW052244.1 coordinate 100,488,327, forward strand.
GTATGGCAATTACATACTCGCGGAATACTGCACTCGCCGCAGCGCGGCTCGTGCGTAACATATCCGCTCATATGCAATATGCTGCATACCGCTCTCGTTACGTAATATACTAATAACCTATAACACAAATTATTTATGGAAGACACAATTGATTCATACATTCTTACCCCGAAAATGTCCTCAGAAATGTTACAAATACCTGCTGTTGTATATGTGATTGTTGTTTCTTCAGTTCATTTATCTCTTTCTGTAATATATATTTTCGTTCCGAAACGGGATGAAAGTTTTGATGTTTGTTAACCCATTAACGGGCGAGCAATTATAGAGTTGTATTACATACTGTGAATTTTTCTTTTAAATATAAATAATGTATACGCTGTAAATGCAAGGCATTCGTCGATTTTGTATAAAATCGTACAGTATAAAGTATATACCTATAGAGTATTTCCACTCCCAGACTAAGCATGAAGTAAAATTTCGAGTTTAGAAAAGCCCCGCGTAGAAAATTTGTCGAGGGTCGCGCAGCGACCCTCGACAAATTTTCACGGGGCTTTTCTAAACTCGAAATTTTACTTCATGCGCCACGCGTATAAAACACTGAAATATTGTAAAGTTAGAAATATACTGAAAACAGTTTTTTTAATGAGTAATAATTGAGCTATTTAAATGACAAAATATTTACGTTTTCTTCATACATTTTCAAGTCAAATCAAGTAATATAATATATCAAATTAATTCATTTAGTAATTTAATTAACATAACATTAATAATGTTGCGTATATGCATCAATGGCGCTTAATGGGTTAAGCTGGTAGAGAGTGAAAAATCATGCCAGCCAACTGAAAGCATTGTAAAGCAGGAGTCTCTTCAATTTGAGCCAATTAGAAGCAGTGATAATTGCCTTTGCGGAATTGAAGTTCTAAGTTTTTTCAGAATACTCTGTGAGACAAAAATAGAGCAATTCCATTGGTTGCTTATTTTTGAAAGAACGTATCTCTCAAATATTGTGAAGTAAGCAGTATATTTTAAACTTCACAATAGCCTGGCGCATAAAGTTAAATTTCGAGTTTAAAAAAGCCTTAAAATTTGGATTAGTGCTTAATCAAGGATTGGAAACACTCAGAAGATTCAAATTGTACAATTCGGCACATGTATACCTAAAAGAAACATTCCCTGTATCAATGTTTTATACGCCTGGCGCATAAAGTTAAATTTCGAGTTAAAAAAAGCCTCCAAAATTGGATTAGTGCTTAATCAAGGATTGGAAACACTCAGAAGATTCAAATTGTACAATTCGGGACATGTATACCTAAAAGAAACATTCCCTGTATGAATTCTGGATATTTTATTAAAATACTTAGTTTGTTTCACTAATTAGTGAAAAAAACCAAGTGTTTTAATTAAATATCCGGAATTAGATTAAAAAATGTTTCACCACGGGTTAAGTAAAAAATAAATTAAACATATTTTCTGTATGTTTTTAAATCAATGTCAAACAACTAAAAAAACAAATGTTACATACACCTGATTGAAGATAAAACTATGAAATTACAAACTATTTAAGAAAAACTTTGATTTACTGAATTACAACAAATAATAACGCAGATATGACTTTTTAATATATATTTGATTATTTTCTAATCAATTTTGCTAGAAAATAAATCAAAATAAAAAATATAGCTAATTGAGATAATACATGAAAAAATACATATTTTGGTGAAAAATGCAGATAGAACCTTATTATTCTGAAGCGGTGATTTGTATAATCAATCTAATCTTGTTTACTTACTCTAAATATACCTTCTTTGTATAATTTGCTGATAAAATTAATCTCAATCCAATTTCCAACCAAATTAATTTCCTACAAAAACCCAATTAATGAACCGTAATAAATTTAAACGCACTACATTTTAATTTTCTCTTCCACATAATCCACATCAACGATGCACACCGATTAGGAATTCCGATTAAGAACGCAGCCAAAACATTCGCCCCTTTGTTGAATAATGGAGGGAGATTAGTTGGAGCAGAAAAGCGGCCACTCATTCTCTCTCTTCCGAAAACACCGACCCCTCGCAATGGGGAATATTTATAAATACGAGGTGGCCTACGATAATCATCCCCGGGGAGCGGTGTGATCAATAAGTGGATTAATTAACCGTCCCTTTTAACAAATGTATAGGCTTGTACTTCATTTTATTTGATAAACAACATATTAATAATTCAAAGTGATTTTAATTAACAATTTATATTAAATATAAAAACGAATTGAAATTAATATCGACTTTTTGCAAAAAATTCTGGTCATTTATTAATTCAAAAAAACGCACTACTCGTATTCCTGGTGTCATGCAACACAATGGTTTCACACTAGATTCGCATGTTCCTATTGTAAACGCTTTTGCTGATTTTTTTTCAATAACGTAAAGGGTGTCCCAACAAGAGCGCCGGATTTAAATTTGCCGCCATTTTGTTAATACGAGTTGTACGGTGATTTTTTTTGACAGTTGTCAAGTACAGACCACGCGATTTAAGAATATGGAGAAGTATTCAAACGAACAACGTTTAATTATTGTAAAAACACATTACAAAAATGATGAAAGTTTTGCGAAAACAATTCGCATATTACGTCAAGTTTTCGGTCGCCATTATGCGCCAAATGAATCGACAGTGAGGCGTTTAATTACAAAATTTGAGACCAAATTTACGCTGATGGATCAGAAGACCATTGTTCGTCGTCGTCCTTGTCGGTCACTCGAAAATGTAGACACAGTACGGGAATCTGTGGCCGAGAATCCAGGAACTTCCATTCGGCATCGTGGTCAAGAATTAGACATTTCCAAAACCACTATGCAACGAATTTTGGTAAAAGATCTGCATTTGCACGCGTACATGATTCAATTGGTGCAAGAAATCAAGCCAAGGGACCATGAGCAGCGCCGTGGATTTGCTGATTGGGTGTTGGAACATCATCAAATTAATCCGGATTTTTCGAAGAAAATCATTTTTTCAGATGAGGCACATTTTCAACTCGACGGATACGTAAATAAACAAAACTGCCGGATTTGGGGTGCTGAAAATCCTTGTGTGGTACTCGAACAGCCAATGCATCCACCGCGAGTAACGGTTTGGTGCGCATTTTGGGCTGGCGGAGTGATTGGGCCGTATTTCTTTGAAAATGCTGCTGGAAATGCGCTAACTGTTACTGGTGTGCGGTATCGGGAAACGTTAACGGAGTTTTTGTGGCCCGAATTGGATGTAATTGATGTGGAGCACATGTTCTTCCAACAAGACGGTGCGACCTGCCACACAGCACGTGAAACAATGGTGTTACTGCAGACCAAATTTCCAGGCAAATGACACGGCCTGGAAATTTGGTCTGCAGTAACACCATTGTTTCACGTGCTGTGTGGCAGGTCGCACCGTCTTGTTGGAAAAACATGTGCTCCACATCAATTACATCCAATTCGGGCCACAAAAACTCCGTTCGATTTGGCGATCAACAATGGCCACCAAGATCGTGCGATCTAACGCCGATGGACTTTTTTCTTTGGGGCTATGTGAAGCAAAAGGTGTATGCAAATAAGCCTGAAACAGTTCAACATCTTAAAGAGAAAATCCGGCGCGTTATTGGTGAAATACAGCCACATTTATGCGAAAACGTTATTCAAAATTTCAACAAAAGAATAACCCTGTGCCAGAGGTGTCGTGGTGGCCATTTGCCTGATGTTGTATTTCATGTTTAATCGGAACTATTTTTCTTTATGTTGAAACAAAAATGTTTGCTTAATTCAAAAAATAAATATGTTTTTCTTTATAATTAAATCCGGCGCTCTTGTTGGGACACCCTTTATATGCTAGTGCTTCACAAATTAATATGCTTCCCGATACGCACAATAATCTCCCTGTTATTAAAATATCGTCAATTAATTCCGATGTTATTCATCATGCCATATATCGCTTGAATAATACAATGTCCTTCGGCGCAGATGGAATTCCAAGTTTTTTAATAAAAGATGCTGCTTTTCTCTTAATAACTTGAAACAATTTTTAATCTTATTCTTAAATCATCGATATTTCCGTCAGTTTGGAAAGAATCAAAAATATGTCCAGTGCTTAAGTCTGGTGATTCCAAGGAAATCGCTAACTATCGACCCATTTCCTTGCTGTCAAATTTCGCAAAAGTATTTGAAATAGTCATTTACAATTACATTTATCCAAAGGTTAAAAATTATATTTCTACAAATCAGCATGGCTTTATGGAAGGTAAATCTACGACGACCAATTTGTGTTGCTTTAGTGAATATGTCTGCAGTGAGCTCGGTCGTAAGGGTCAGGTTGACTGTATATATACGGATCTTGCTAAGGCATTCGACCGTGTCGATCATACTACACTCCTAAATAAACTTGGAAATTACGGATTTCATGTCAACCTGATTAACTTATTCAAATCTTATATATCTGACCGCCATCTATATGTCTCAATCAATGGTTTCTCATCTAAAGCGTTTGTTGCTCGTTCGGATGTACCCCAGGGATCCAATTTGGGGCCATTATTATTCCTTCTCTTTGTTAATGACCTTAGTGTTTTACTAGATTGTAACCATTTATTATTTGCAGATGATCTTAAAATATTTTCTAATATTGAAACACAATCTTCCTGTCTAAATTTACAAAATATGCTTGATACAATTGCTGCATTTAAATCTAAACATTGCTAAATATAAAGTAGTTACTTATTCGCGTAAAGGTAATCCAATGTTATTCAGATATTCCATTGGAAATCAACCTTTGGAAAGACTCTCAACTTTTAAAGACCTTGGTGTTACCTTTGATGCTCACTTCAATTTCAAAACTCACTACAATACAATCATATGTAAAGCCAACAGAACTCTTGGGTTTATTATTCGTAACACTAGGTCTTTCAAAAATGTAGAAGCACTAAAAGTTCTATACAATTCGTATGTACGTTCTGTACTTGAATACGGTTCGATCATCTGGAATCCGATATATCACACACATAATCAATCTCTTAAAAATATCCAACGTAAATTCTTCAAGTGCCTGTGGTATAAAAGGCATGGAAACTATCCTCCGCAGGGTTTCAGCCACGACTTGTTTTTAATTGAGTTTTATGCGGTCTCGCTACAATCACGGAGAAATATTCTGGGTCAATTATTTTTATTTAAAATCCTTCACAGCATGATTGATTGTCCAGACCTTTTATTTAAAATTAACTTTAATATCCCTAGATTATCTAGTCGATATTGTATGTGCTTTCATATTAACACTGCGCGGTCTAACGTCTTTGAATTCTCCCCATTGCGTCGTATCTGCGTATGTCACAATAATCTCAATTGTGACATATTTAACTGTAGTCTGAGAGAATTCAAGGCATAAATTTCTAGTGTGGAATTTAACATTAAGGGTTAACGGCGATTGACTACCTACTGTATTATTGTTTTTTTTTTTACAGTTAATTTAATTTAATTTAATTATCTTGTAAGTTATATATACATTTCCTTATATACATATATATTTTTTTTAAACATTTTTATTCGAATGATTATTTTAGTTTATAGTTGTTACTCTGTAATTGGGTTTTTGCCTGTTAGGTAATAAAGATTATTATTATTATTATTATGTTATTATTAAAAATTTAATTTCATTGAGACAAGTCTCGAAATATTCATTGAAACAACTACTTCTCGAGCTAATACCCCGACAGATATTAAATTATATAATGAATATTTGAGTTACACGACAGATTTACTGTTCTATGCATAATTTATATGCAAAATGCAACAGGCCAAATTATTCTCTCACCAAACTAAATGAACCAACAGGAAATTGAAATAAACTGAAAAAAATACAAGGAATGAACATTTATCAAAAGAATCTTAGGCGATCTTAGAAAAAAGTCTTAAGCTATCTATAGACCCGTTTCGAGATTTATCCCTCATCAGTACAGCTATGCCATTTATATACAAGGTGTCCCGTTAATGTGGGATTTTTTGTTAATTTTTCATTTCGGTAAACTTATGCATAAGCTGTAAATTTTTCGACATTCGTTGTTTTTTTAAAAAGTTCAATTTGAAGCTTTAAACGAGTGTTTTTCACTCCCAGACTAAGCATGAAGTAAAATTTCGAGTTTAGAAAAGCCCCGTGAAAATTTGTCGAGGGTCGCGCAGCGACCCGAGACAAATTTTCACGGGGCTTTTCTAAACTCGAAATTTTACTTCATGCGCCACGCGTATAAAACACTGATCTCAAGTGAAGTTTGAATATAAATAAATTTTACAATATTTCAGTGTTTTATACGCGTGGCGCATGAAGTAAAATTTCGAGTTTAGAAAAGCCCAGAAAATTTGTCTCGGGTCGCTGCGCGACCCTCGACAAATTTTCACGGGGCTTTTCTAAACTCGAAATTTTACTTCATGCTTAGTCTGGGAGTGGAAAACACTCATTTCAAGCTTCAAAATGAACTTAAAAAAAAAACAAGGAATATCTAAAGATTTACAGAAAATATGCTTTTATTGGCGCGCCTTTTCAAAATTAAAAAAAATTACTTCAAAGATGGGTTAATTTAAAAGTTTTTTGTTTGTTAAAAATGTTTGATATCTTGTACGGTTTTGCCACAAAAATATAAAATATGAATATGGTATCCTCAATGTCCTTAGCAAAATCCTAATACAAGCAACATATATTGAATATTTCTTTTCGGTAAACATATGCATAAGCTTTAAATTTTTCGACATTCGTTGTTTTTTAAAAAACGTTTAATTTGAAGCTTTAAACGAGTGTTTTCCACTCCCAGACTAAGCATGAAGTAAAATTTCGAGTTTAGAAAAGCCGAGGGTGGCGCAGCGACCCGAGACAAATTTTCACGGGGCTTTTCTAAACTCGAAATTTTACTTCATGCGCCACGCGTATAAAACACTGATCTCAAGTGAAGTTTGAATATAAATTTATTTTACAATATTTTAGTGTTTAATACGCGTGGCGCATGAAATAAAATTTCGAGTTTAAAAAAGCCCAGAAAATTTGTCTCGGGTCGCTGCGCGACCCGCGACAAATTTTCACGGGGCTTTTCTAAACTCGAAATTTTACTTCATGCTTAGTCTGGGAGTGGAAAACACTCATTTCAAGATTCAAATTTAACTTAAAAAAAAAACAAGGAATATCTAAAGATTTACAGAAAATATGCTTTTCAGGCGCGCCTTTTCAAAATTAAAAAAATATTACTTCAAAGATAGGTTCATTTAAAAGTTGTTTGTTTGTTAATAATGTTTTTTTTTGTACGGTTCTGCCACAAAAATATAAAATATGAGTATGGTATCCTCAATTTCCTTAGCAAAATCCTAATACAAGCAACATACAGTGAATTTTTCTTTTCGGTAAACATATGCAAAGCTTTAAATTTTTTGACAATCGTTGTTTTTTAAAAGAGTTCAATTTGAAGCTTTAAACGAGTGTGTTCCACTCCCAGACTAAGCATGAAGTAAAATTTCGAGTTTAGAAAAGCCCCGTGAAAATTTGTCGAGGGTCGCGCAGCGACCCGAGACAAATTTTCTGGGCTTTTCTAAACTCGAAATTTTACTTCATGCGCCACGCGTATAAAATACTGTTCTTAAGTGAAGTTTGAATAAAAATAAATTTTACAATATTTTAGTGTTTTATACGCGTGGCGCATGAAGTAAAATTTCGAGTTTAGAAAAGCCCAGAAAATTTGTCTCGGGTCGCTGCGCGACCCTCGACAAATTTTCACGGGGCTTTTCTAAACTCGAAATTTTACTGCATGCTTAGTCTGGGAGTGTAAAACACTCATTTCAAGCTTCAAATTGAACTTAAAAATAAAACAAGGAATATCTAAAGATTTACAGAAAATATGCTTTTACTGGCGCGCCTTTTCAAAATTAAAAAAATATTACTTCAAAGATAGGTTCATTTAAAAGTTGTTTGTTTGTTAATAATGTTTTTTTTTTGTACGGATTTGCCACAAAAATATAAAATATGAGTATGGTATCCTCAATTTCCTTAGCAAAATCCTAATACAAGCAACATACAGTGAATTTTTCTTTTCGGTAAACATATGCAAAGCTTTACATTTTTTGACATTGGTTGTTTTTTAAAAGAGTTCAATTTGAAGCTATAAACGAGTGGTTTCCACTCCCAGACTAAGCATGAAGTAAAATTTCGAGTTTAGAAAAGCCCCGTGAAAATTTGTTGAGGGTCGCGCAGCGACCTGAGACAAATTTTCACGGGGCTTTTCTAAACTCGAAATTTTACTTCATGCGCCACGCGTATAAATCACTGATTTCAAGTGAAGTTTGAATATAAATAAATTTCACAATATTTTAGTGTTTTATACGCGTGTCGCATGAAGTAAAATTTCGAGTTTAGAAAAGCCCAGAAAATTTGTCTCGGGTCGCTGCGCGACCCGAGACAAATTTTCACGGGGCTTTTCAAAACTCGAAATTTTACTTCATGCTTAGTCTGGGAGTGGAAACACTCATTTAAAGCTTTGAATGGAACTTAAAAAAAAATCAAGGAATATCTAAAGAAAATAGGTTGAATTCGGAATACAAATACTTAAAAGAAAAACTCCTTGTATTAAGCGTGAAGTAAATATTTCAAGTTTAGTAAAGCTTGAACATTGTTCAGGCTTTTTAAAACTCGAAATATTTACTTCATGCGCCAAGCGCTTAAACAAATATTTATTGTTAAATCTGCATTTTATATCGCGCTTGACCTGAGGTACTTGTTGCTGCTGTTTATCTTAGCCAAGACAAATATCAGAAATTCGTTAGTAGTTTGGTGTATTTGCCCTTGATAAGACCGTAGCGCTTTAGAAAGACAATTTCGGACATGGGTCCTAATACTCAAACAAACAAATTTTCTGGGCTTTTCTAAACTTGAAATTTTACTTCATGCGCCACGCCTATAAAACACTAAAATATTGTAAAATTTATTTATATTCAAACTTCACTTGAGATCAGTGTTTTATATTATTTTTGTATTGAATAACCTCTAGACGCTTGATCCCATAGTTCCGATTCACTCTGTATAAAACTAATATATAAATTATATTGTATATCAAAAATGTAATATTAGTATGATAATTATAATAATGAAATACACTCGCAAATAATTATACATAAAATTAATTACAATTAATGAACAAACACCGACCAAATTGCGGTAACCAGGGAATGTATTATTAAGCAAATCCGCGCAACGGTTCCATTTGTGCAAATAAATTCTTAATTGATTAAACGTCCTATTAAATATTTGATGAGTGCTTATTTAGCAACATTCGTACTCCCACTCGCCAATGTTCTTGTTGCGAAATATTTTTGTATTTATATTCATAATATTAAAGGATAAATTAAAAACATTTGGTTTGTTTCACTATTTGTTTCTGTTTATTTTCATAACATTAAAGGATACATTTAAAACATTTGGTTTGTTTCACTATTTGTTTCTATTTATTTTCATAACATTAAAGGATAAATTTAAAACATTTGGTTTGTTTCACTATTTGTTTCTATTTATTTTCATAACATTAAAGGATAAATTAAAAACATTTGGTTTGTTTCACTATTTGTTTCTATTTATTTTCATAACATTAAAGGATAAATTAAAAACATTTGGTTTGTTTCACTATTTGTTTCTATTTATTTTCATAACATTAAAGGATAAATTTAAAACATTTGGTTTGTTTCACTATTTGTTTCTATTTATTTTCATAACATTAAAGGATAAATTAAAATATTTGGTTTGTTTCACTATTTGTTTCTATTTATTTTTATAACATTAAAGGATTTTTTCCAAGTAAGTTTGTTTTAATTTAATTCCTAATTTTTTTAAACGTCATAAGCAAAGCTATACTGAAGAGAGATAAATCTCGAAACGCGTCTATAGATGGCCCAAGACATTAGTATTAATCCAAGTCCTTTCACTTCTAATTTGTTGCTATCTCTCCTTTTATTTTAAATTGTATTGTTAGTTGGTTTGAAGAGAATTTGACCTAAACGTTACATATACTTTAATAGAGCGTTGTAACAAATGAAATTAAATAAGATTTTAAATATTTCATTGTATAATTCAATATCCGGAGGTGTATTTGCACGGGAAGTAGTTGTTTCAATGGATATTTATCATCTTAAATTGTCTTATTAATTAAGACACTGTTTGCATTTTCACGAATAGTTTTTTTCGTAATTTTATATATTATGTTTAAAGGATAAATTTAAAACATTTAGTTTGTTTCACTATTTGTTTCTATTTACTCGACCAGTTTCGCTTTTTACGGCATTATCAAGAGTGGATTATAGAAGAAACCGACCGGCTTATATTCATGTTTTCGTCCAGTTTTATTTAACTTTTAAATTTGTCGTTAAATCGCTACAACTACAAAATATATAATTTAATTATGAGCAGAAAGCGCGTTGCGCTTGTGTTAGCTTTTGGCATTTACGCTGGTTCGCGGGATTTTAATTAATAATTATGTACTAAAATAGAAAAAATGTGAGTGTTTGCGTAATGCATTAAGCTTATTATAGAATTGATTTATTTTAATACCATTTTCTTACTTTAAAACTTATGAAGCTTTAATTAAATATGCTCGTATTTAAAATACAAATCATTTCATTTGTTTTTCTTGTGTATTTTGAATCACCAGATCCAAGTAAATAATATCGTATGTTCAATTAAAAAAAATCTAGAGTGCCATGGAAAAGATTGTTGGTTGGTAACTCTAAAATTTGACAATTTACCTTAATCCGCATTTTTGCTGTCATTTCGCAAGTTTCAGAGATTATTATTCTAACGTAAACAAACAGTTGATGTTATGTCTGACGTTTCATATGTCAATTCCTAAACCGTGTAGCCAACTTAAATTAAAATAAAGAATAAGTCATTGCACTCTAGAGGTTTTATTTGATTGAACATACGATATATACAGGGTGTTTGAAAAAGAACTCTCTAGTTTTACTTTGATTAAAAAACTCTTAGAACCTTTCTTCAATACTTTATTTTGTAACCAAATGTACATTTCGGACACGAAGTGTCCATTATCAATGGTTTGATACTAATAAAATTGTATTGGTATCAAACCATTGATAATGGACACTTCGTGTCCGAAATGTACATTTGGTTACAAAATAAAGTATTGAAGAAAGGTTCTAAGAGTTTTTTAATCAAAGTATAATTATCTTCAAGTAACTCAATCAATCCAAATCCCTAGTTTTAAGTAGGAATTTAATGAAAAACTACATCAAAGAGTAGATACAATAAAAGAGCGTACTTTCAAGTTTTGTTTTAACATTAATGGACTTCAACGTGGGATCCATCAGTTGCCCTACACACGTCGAGACGATATTCCACTTCTCGCCACGTATTTACCAACATATCAGGTGGAACTGTCCTAACCGCCGCGACGATTCTTTCGCGTAAATGATTGATGTATCAGATCTTTTAACTGTACACAATATTTTTTATGTGGCCCCAAACGATAAAGTCCAATGGGGTTAAGTCCGGGCTTCGTGGTGGCCAAGAGATTGGGCCAGTTCTGCCTATGCACCTTTCTGGAAAGCCAGTGTCTAGAGCCGCTCGCACGTGGTTATTGTAATGAGGCGGGGCGCCATCTTGTTGAAAAACGCAAGCCCTTTTACCGCCTCAATATCATCCATTTGGGGAAAGACATACTCTGTCAACATGTCGTAGTAATTGTCCCCCTTTATTGTTTGTTCTACAAAAATTAAAGGAAATTAAGCTAACTCAGCCCTGGCGCCGTCTCAAGGTCAAGCAGGCGTGCCAGCTGCAGGGGAGCAAAACTTGGACAGTTGGTGAATGAAACCACACAAATTAGAATAGTATGTATCACTTTGGACAGTTTCTATGACACAATAACACTAGGGAGTTCTTTTTCAAACACACTGTACTTTAATTTGTATACATTGTTGTAGTTGTTATTTAAACAGCACGGTAACGTGGGTGTCGCTCTTAGGTCAAAGGCAACGCTATACTAATAAGAGATAAATCTCGAAACGCGTCTGTAGATGGCCTGTAAATAATTTCACCTGATTTAATACATTTTACAGTAGGTATTTACTGTATATAACAGCAAACACTTTGTTGTATAATCCAATAGCCTTCCAAGGAATTACTTGTTTCGATGGGTGTTTGGATTTGACATTATAAGACAAATTAATTATAGATTTACGGAAAGAATTGCACTTTTAATAAAGTGCGATCAATTAAATTATGATTTAGAGTAGGCGGAATTTTTTTGTGCGGTTGCCCAGAATACTAATTGGATGACAGAACAAATTTGAGGTTATGGTAAACTATGTGTTAGCATTTAGTAGTACCAATCTAATTTTAAATTCAAAGCCTACTCTAAATCAATTTTAAGAAATCGTGCGGATCTTAATTATTTGATACATAAGATAAGTTTTGTTTTCTAAATGGTCTTATCCAGTTTTAACGAGACCTATTACCTTTTGTAATTATTGTTTTTTTTATAACAAATTATAAATAAGCAAATATGAAATATAACGGAGCAAATGTGACGCAAATAGCTCTTACGCATTTTTTAAATAGCAAAAGTTGTTCACATACAAACAATTTACAGATCGATTTAAGTGATTTTAAACTAACATTTTGTTATTTATAATTGCAACTTGCTATTAAAAAATTGCGCAACAGCTATTTGCGTCACATTTGTTCCATTATATTTCAAATTTCCTAATATATAATTTGTTATAAAGAGAGTAATAATTACAAAAGGTAAAGGTGCTAATTTACAATTTGCTAAAAAGACAGCAATAATTAATTAACTTAATCACCGCTAAAAATAAACACGTGTAAAAGCACTATAAGTGTTTGTGCCAGTGGCGTAGATAGCTTTTTAAGATTTGATTTAACATTTAGTTTCATAAATGTATTTTTTTAAAGTATAAAAAATGGTTTTATTTTTCACTTAGATGCAGGGGTTCCATCGAAGCCAAAAATCTGAAAATTCTTAAATTTAAATCATACATTTTAAATTATATAAGTTATCTATATTTTTAATTTAACTTTAAACCGGTGTTTTGTACGCGTGGCGCATGAAGTAAAATTTCGAGTTTAGAAAAGCGTGAAAATTTGGATTTGCCGCGGCGCGACTCGCTTCGCTCGCGCGCCCTGGCAAATCCAAATTTTCACGCTTTTCTAAACTCGAAATTTTACTTCATGCTTAGTCTGGGAGTGAAAGACACTCATTAGAGTTATTCGTTTTTACATATACTTCTATGATTTATGTAGTTAATTAATTCAAAATTAAATATTACTTTGAATTTGAAATAGAGAATTTAGGATTTAAAATGATTAACTGAAATCTTTAATAAAGCACTGAAATTCGAGCTTCAATGTTAGAATAAGTGAAAGATTATCAGTTTAAACATTTTTATGATATTAAATTACCATTTATACCAGAATTTAGAAGATGACATTTCTGGCAGGAAATTCAAGTTTAGATTTAACACAGTAACATAAATAGTACTACATCTACATGAATAAATGGACACATCACAATTTGTTTTATTTATTCTTTAATTAGTTTTATTTATATTTATTCATGGAGGGATTGATCCCCTAAATCCCCCCCCCCCCATATCTACGCCACTAGTTTGTGCCAAATGTTGGCCCAGGTTCTGTAAGCAAATTGTTAAATTTTATGTATATGTTGTTAATACTCTCATATTCTAAGTATAGGTAACCAATATTGATAATTAAATAAAAGTCACTTGGTTTGTTTCACAACCATTTTTTATTCTCTCTGACTAGTTTCTATTTTTTATTCTCTCTGACTAGTTTCGACTTATCATCATTCTCAAGAAGTAATACAGAAAAATATTTTACAAGTTATATATACATATTTTTTTTTTTTGAAGGTCAGGTAATAAGGGCTTTCAGAATTGGGGAGTTTCAGATGTCTTCGTACTCGTTTACGATGTGTTTTCCCTGTTTTATTGTCTTGCTAATTTCCAGGCTTTCTCTAAAATTCAATTCTACAGTTACATTGAAACCTAAAACTGGAGTAAATTAAATTTTATCAACGGCCTCTCACAAAAAATAAAAAAATGCATAAAGGGAAAAGAATTCAATATTATTATGACGAATCCACTCAATCTAAGAAAATTATTTGTAAATAATAAACCACTAATTAATCAAAATCAAAAATGCGGTATTTGTGAAATCAAATGTAGTGAATGCGATGATTGCAATGTACATTGGACAAACGGGTAGAAGTTTTGAAAAATGACTAGATGAACATAAAAAATCCATCCTAAATAACAAACAAACAACGGGATTTGCCCGTCATTGCATCACATCCAATCATTTTTTTCAATTCAGACGATTTCCAAATTTTATATTCAGGTAATAAGGGACGAGAATTGAATTTTAGAGAAGGCCACAAAGAGACATTTAAACTAGATTCAAGGAACATGTCTTACACATTAAACACCTGAATCCGGATAAATCTGCGGTCGCTAACAATGCAATTGAAACGGGCCATAAGTTTATTTTAGAAAACGAATAATTATTGAAACATTCAACACACTATCATTTAAATATGTTGGAGGCAATTCAAATGAAATACAAGAAAACCTACTGTTAAATTTCCATTTAAGTCCGCTCGAAAATGTTTTATTAGATTTAGTGTGTCCACCTGAAACTCGGGTGTTTTCCTAATCCCTTGGAATCCCCATCAAACACGTACCTACTTACCCACAGATAACCTTTTTTCGGCTAAAATTAGTTTATTACCACACCCCCTACCGACACCCTCTAATTCCTTCATTTTTTAGTGTATGTATATATCAGTGTAAAATGTATATTTTTCGTATTAGTATCAAACCATTGATAATGGACACTTCGTGTCCGAAATGTACATTTGGTTACAAAATAAAGTATCGAAGAAAGGTTCTAAGTGTTTTTTAATCAAAGGCCTGGAAATTAGCAAGGCAATAAAACAGGGAAAACACATTGTAAACGAGTACGAAGACATCTGGAACTCCCCAATTCTGAAAGCCCTTATTACCTGACCTTCCAAACAAAAAATATGTATATATATATTTTTATGTATTACTTCTTGAGAATGACGATAAGTCGAAACTAGTCGGAGAGAATAATAAATAGTAGTGAAACAAACCAAGTGACTTTTATTTAATTATCAATATTGTAAATATGTTTCATCAAGTGATTAATGAGAACCAAATTGAAGATAGGTAACCAATAATAAATTTACTTATAAAGTTAATAATAAATAGACGTCAAATTCAACATTTTTGACCTTTTTTAAGAAGAACTTTTCTTGTAATTATAATCGGTTTGATTAGTTTAAGTTATTGGCTTAGTTGGCTTAGTTTATGTTTCGTATTCTTTCATTAATTTTGAATTTAAATTATTATTGTGTATTTTATTGACTAGTGAAAATTACATATCTATCAACAGGCTGTTAAAGACTTTTATTGTGTAACCTATTTTTTCCTTCATGACTTGGCGTAATAAAGACCACCCCCGTGATGTTGTTTATTCAACTCATAGAGGGTGGATAACGGGTGCCATAAATTCGAGGGATAAACCTTTCTTGGGCGGCAATTGCCAACCTATTAAATTCGACATTATCGAAGAACGATAAATAAATTCAATGCCAAAAAGCACGTCATGATAAATAAATTAAACTACACAAACGCAATTTAAAATGGTACGTGTATTATGGAAGTCAAATTTGTCTTACTAAGACTATTTCAAATAATTATTAAAACAACTACTTTACGGAATAATGCTCTTACGGGTAATGAGTTATACAATGAATATAATAATAATAATAATAATAATAATAATAATAATAATAATAATAATAATAATAATTTTTTATTAACGGACAAGCCATATACAATGTAGAGCCAAAAACATATAACTAAAATGTAAGACACAAAACATGAATCACAAATATGCACAAAGACACATATGTTAATCTGCGTAAACCACAATAGGGTTATAACATTTAGTGCACACCATCCGCGAGACTCCTCCTAATTGAACCTAAAGATGAGTTTAAAAAGTCAATACCTCTACAATTGTCATTAGCCGTGCGCGTTAATCGAATCATGAGGCAATTTAAACTGCAATTTAAATAATAATACATGCCTTTATTAAAAAAATAGGTATGATACAGTATATATAAAAGTGTAGGCGAAGTTTACTCAGCACTAAACCTACTTAAAACATAACATAGGTAATAGGTGGGTATGTTATAAGAAAAAAACAAAAAACAAATTGCTTAAGCAGTATTATTTTACTTCACGATATTTCAGTGTTTTATACGCATGGCGTATGAAGTAAAATTTCGAGTTTAGAGAAGCCTGAACATTTTCTCAACTCGAAATGTTACCTTATATATCTGAAAATGTACAGCATATAACTGGGATATGTAACTTTATAAAAAACTTTCAGTATATTACATATACAGGGATTTTTTGTATTTTAAGTATACATATCCTGATGTATATGCTGTATATTTACCTTACGCTTAATCAATAAGTGGAACCACTTGTTAGAAGCTTCATATTGAACGCTTTTTGAAAATAACGAATGCCTGAAAATGTTAAGTCATAGTGATGTTTCCTTTGACACTATTTTATATATTATACGATGTAATTATTCTGTGTATTTATATAAAATAAAGCAGTATTGTATTGTATAATGTATGTATCGAGATTTTTTATACTTAAAAAAAATCAATTCAATCATTGATTAAATAATAATATACTTTTTATTCAATGCCTGTATGTAGTATCTAATAGCTTTAATGTGCTTTTAAAACTTTTTAACTTAATAATAATTTATATCTATTGATTATACATCTTAAAAAACGGTTCTAAAACTGCGTAATGTAATGCTTTTTGAAGATTCCAATTACCTACATTAAAAAAGGATTAGAATCCAACCCAGATGTCTAAGAAAAATCAGTTTTACAGCCAAAACCAAAGAATAACAACATTCATGTTAATCTTCTGCAAAATTGTTTGCTTATTATTACTGTTTTGTAATTAATGATGCTCATGTTTACTTTCAATTTGTTGTATAATGAAAACGTGTGTTCAGTTTGTTCAAACGAATTACGAAACTCATTTGTTGATGGCAAATACATCGATTTAATTGGGGCGTAATGCATACAAAATTACTTGTAGGTCAAGTGAAATAGCTATTTTCCGAAAAAGATCCTAGATTTTAAATTAAAATGCAGGTTGTTGTTTTAAATTTTAAAAAAAGTCAGTATTGTTCTCCCCTAGTCTTTCTCGTATACTCAGAAAAAAAATAGCTACAGTAAAAAGCGTATATATGAAAGTTTTAGATGTATAACTTTAATTTAAAACATTATTAAATAAGGTTTTTTTTTCTTTCTTGTATAAACGTAACAAATGTAATTTATTGTGGGGTTATACCATTAATAATACCGGAACAACAAATAAGTACCTACGTCACAACTTAACGTAGAATTAAAGTAAAGAAAAATTGTAAATATTTTGTTATTTTAATATTTCGATTATTACTCGTTTTAAGTGTATTTATAACTTCACAACATTTCCGTGTTTTATACGCGTGGCGCATGAAGTAAAATTTCGAGTTTAGAAAAGCCTGAAAATTTGGTTTGATCGCGTAGCGCTATGCGCTACGCGATCAAACCAAATTTTCAGGCTTTTCTAAACTCGAAATTTTACTTCATGCTTAGTCTGGGATAGGAAACACTCGTTCGAACTTTAAAATTACCTCTTTTATGTAATCGACATATGTAATATAATAAATCATTCATTGAAATCATAGAAAAAGATGCAAAATTTTACCTAAAATCAACTTTTAGAGTTAACTTTATAATTTCCTCGGCTCTTAATCGTTAAATATTCTATTTTTAAGTAAAACAGTGTTTATTAGAAATTAAAGTTGCATTTATTATTGTTTATTGTTTATTTACGGATATCCTTTTAAAATACATACATAATGCTTAATCTAAAATAAGTTAAAAGTAATAATTAAGTTAAAATATATAAAATCACAAACAATATACACAACAGATTAAAATCAAAATGCTCATCACTATGCTAAAAGTAATAAATAAGGTTAAAATATAAATCACAAACAATATACATATAAAACAAACAAAACAGATTAATAACAAACAGTGAATAAATCGAAGAAAATCTAGAAATATCGAAAATATCGACATGTTGAAAATCTTCACGGTCCACTCCCAGACTAAGCATGAAGTAAAATTTCGAGTTTAGAAAAGCCCCGCGTAGAAAATTTGTCGAGGGTCGCGCAGTGACCTGAGACAAATTTCCACGGGGCTTTTCTAAACTCGAAATTTTACTTCATGCGCCACGCGTATAAAACACTGACATGTTGTTAAGTTTAAAAAATACTAGCCTTTATTTTGTTCGGTTGGTTGACAAATTGTGTTTTAAGTTGACAATTTGTCAAGCAACCGGACAAAATAAAGGCTAGTGTTTTCAAAACTTAGCAATATTTCAGTGTTTTAAACGCATGGCGCATGAAGTAAAATTTCGAGTTTAGAAAAGCCCCGTGAAAATTTGTCTCGGGTCGCTACGCGACCCTCGACAAATTTTCTACGCGGGGCTTTTCTAAACTCGAAATTTTACTTCATGCTTAGTCTGGGAGTGGACCGTCAAGATTTTCAACATGTCGAGATTTTCGATATTTATAGATTTTCGTCGATTTATTCACTGTTTTTTTTTAGAAATAGAATATTTAACGATTAAGAGCTGAGGAAATTATAAAGTTAACTCTAAAAGTTGATTTTAGGTAAAACTTTGCATCTTTTTCTATGATTTCAATGAATGATTTATTATATTACATACGTCGATTTTATAAAAGAGGTAATTTTAGAGTTCGAACGAGTGTTTCCTGTCCCAGACTAAGCATGGAGTAAAATTTCGAGTTTAGAAAAGCCCCGCGTAGAAAATTTGTCGAGGGTCGCGCAGCGACCCGAGACAATTTTCACGGGGCTTTTCTAAACTCGAAATTTTACTTCATGCGCCACGCGTATAAAACACTTAAATATTGTTAAGTTTAAAAAATACCAGCCTTTATTTTGTTCGGTTGGTTGACAAATTGTGTTGAATCTTTTAAGTTGACAATTTGTCAAGCAACCGGACAAAATAAAGGCTAGTATTTTTTAAACTTTGCAATATCCAACTGCCGAAATCTGAGGAATACGCCCTTTTTCCGCTTGCAGACATTCACTACAAACTACTCCCACTACAATCCACTGGCCAGAATGATGAGGACAGCAAATAGCTTGGCCGATAGGGAGTAGTTCGATTTATTTAATTCAAATTTTGATAGTTTTAAGTGTAAACTGAAGAGGATGCTTTAGATTTGTGACTTTTATTGTTATTATTTTGTGAATAGTTTTAATTTTTTGAATGGCTCGAATTAATAATATTAATAGTATTATTTAATGTAATGTAATTTTGATTGTTGTTTGAATTATTAGTGCTCTATTTTTGTTAAAAGGGGTTTTCCCGTATAAATAAATAAATAAATAAATAATTAAAATAAAAATATTTCAGTGTTTTAAACGTGTGGCGCATGAAGTAAAATTTCGAGTTTAGAAAAGCCCCGTGAAAATTTGTCTCGGGTCGCTGCGCGACCCTCGACAAATTTTCTACGCGGGGCTTTTCTAAACTCGAAATTTTACTTCATGCTTAGTCTGGGAGTGGACCGTCAAGATTTTCAACATGCCGAGATTTTTGATATTTCTAGATTTTCCTCGATTTATTCACAGTTTGTTATTATATTAAATGCAACTTTAATATTTCATAACTACTGTTTTCCTCTCACTAATTCTATTAAAGTAAAAAACTTCAAAATATACGAAATTAACAATTATTCTGTGACTGGCTAAAAAGCTAAGGTAAGAAGAACAATGTTCCTTGTGTGTAAATAAAAATTAAACTACAGAATGTTAATATAGAAAGACGAGTAAAACTATCCACTAAAGTTGAAAGCAAATAATAATAATAATAATTATAATAAATCTTTATTGATCAATAATGCCATGTTACAAGGATTTGACATGTCTGCGTAATTACACTTAACTAAGATATTTTATTTTATGTTTATATTTGTTTTAATTGTAATATTTAAAAATCTGTATTTTATCTCCAAAAAGGCTTGACCGTCTATATGTATAAATAAATGAATAAATAAATAAAAACCCCTAGTACATAAAAGCATACATTTATTAAATGGGATAATAATAATAAATATCTTTATTGTGTTAAATAGCAATCTGCTTTACACTTGTCAATAACTTGGCAATCAAAGAACTGCAAAATAAAAGTGATAAAAATATTAGTTAATGAACATTTAAACTTAAAAATAAACTATAAACAGAATGAGTAGTTCCATATTCCCTTTTTGAGAAAATTAACTTCGTTAAGTCGCATAAAACAAATTCAAAACAAACACTTCGTTCACCCTATTATCAACAATTTATTAAAGTAAAAGTTTTGATATTACTTTAAATTCACATTCATTTAAATACCTAAAGCAAACTAAACTCGGTTTGCACAATAAATACTATTTATTTACTATTCATTCATTTGGAACAAATCTCAAAACAATACGCAGATGCTTTATGATTTTGTTTATTTGACTTGCTAAAATAGCTTTCGGTTGAAGAAGTTCAACGAGTTGGATTTTCAATTCTCGTTTGAGACTTCCATAAAGATTTAATTTATGTAACCACAGTTGGCATAAGAAACAATATTTATGTGTTTATGGATTGTTACATATGTTCAAAATGTTTAGAATGAAATAACCAAAATCAAATACAATCAACAAATTTTATCTTATAATCTTATGTTAGTTGACTAGCTGTAAGAAATGTATTAATCCTATAATTGGTGTAAAACTGTTATAATAATAATAATAATAATAATGCTTTATTTCTCAACAGAATTACTTCCAATTACAGAGAAATGTATAATGATATCTAAAATGTAGTGTAACTATTACTAATAATAATACATATAAAGAAAACATGGAAAATTTGGAGTGTATAAATCTTGAAGTATGGATATATATAAGGTTGTGCGCTATAGATAATTACTTATAAAAATGCATTCCTGATTAGCTGGGGCGTTACATTGAATATATCAATATTTGGGTTGTTATTGCAATTTCGAATGATTCGAACTAAAGGAGAGTAATAAAGAGCATTTGTTCTAGATGTAGGATACGCAAAGGTGAGGGAACACCTAGAGTTTAACCTAGGGACATAGAAATTAAGTTTAGAAAGTAAGTTTATATCATCAATGCGATTACGTAATAATTTAAATAGAAATAATAAAGAAGAACTGTTAGGCAATAAAGTTATTATTATTGTTATTATTATTATAATCTTTCCATACTCAATTAATAATGAGTGCATAACATAAAAACATATTGAGTTTGCCAATAGTTTGCAGAATATTTAAAAAATATAAATACGAATTAAAATTAATATCGACTTTCTGCAAAAAATTGAGTCACATTGAGACTTCTCCAAATTCTCCAAATAATTATTGAAATTATTCAAATTTACTGTTTTGTGTTGTAGGCGTTCACTTTGTGGTAAATCTTAAATACACTTGTAAATAAAACACTTTTTACTTTAAACATTAAAAGTGCGATTCTTTTCGCAATCTACAACAAGTTAGTCTTACAAAGACTATATCAAACACTCATTGAAACAACTACTTCCCGGGCTAATACCCCGACGGACATTGAATTATACAACAAGTGTTTACTGTTACATACAGTAACCTACTGCAAATGTAACAATTTGGGTCAAATTATTCCGGCCATCGGGGTATTAGCCCGGGAAGTAGTTGTTTCAATGAGTGTTTGATATAGTCTTTGTAAGACTAACTTGTTGTAGATTGCGAAAAGAATCGCACTTTTAATGTTTGAAGTATTCTGCAACCAAGAATTGGCAATTTCATTTATACTTTTTACTTTGTTTAACCACTATATTTTGCACTTAATTCCTGACTATAGTTTCGATTATCTAGTATTCATTATCAAACTAAAAGTTTTTTTAGTTTGATAATGACTACAGGTTAATTAGGTTAGGTTAAAAATGAGTAATACTTGTTTCGAAGGCAGAATGAATAAAATCAATGCATTCTGAACAAAATTACAGTTCTGATTTGACTGTCTTTTAGGACAGAATATGATAGCACGAAGAAATTAATGTTCCAGAAAAAAATAAACCGTTTGTTAATTTTTGATGAATTTCTCAATGACAATTTAATTGTGAATCAATTTTGTTGTAAACTTCTAAACAGCACAACAGTTCAATCATAGAAGAACTACAGTTTTTTCCTTAAAATGTTGTTAGTTTATTCATTTTGTAACATACTCAAGCTCTTAGTTTTATTTTCCAATATAGATAAGTAAGAAATTAAACAATTACAATATTTTTAATCTTTTCCACCTAGCTATTAAGTTTTCTATTTTCATATTTATTACATTTCATTTATACTTATATTTTTTTATATTTACTTACTGTCTTGTTCACATTTACACATGTACTTCTCTGACTCACCCATGAATGTAACAATTCTTTTTGGAAATAAATGAAATTAAATGAAACAAATACTTAAAACGA
This sequence comes from Philonthus cognatus, assembly GCA_932526585.2. NCBI lineage: Eukaryota > Metazoa > Arthropoda > Insecta > Coleoptera > Staphylinidae > Philonthus > Philonthus cognatus. The sequence continues at coordinate 100,511,056 of OW052244.1, forward strand.
CTCCACAGAACTAAAAGAAGGATATCTAGTAGATTTCCATTTCAACTATTTGAATCAATGAAAAGTTAAAAAGATATGTTCAGCTTTTGAAAAATAAAAACTTGTATAAATGCAAATCCTACTTGAGAACTGATTAATTTAATTAAAAAAAAAAGATAAGGATATCTAGTAAATTTCGACTTCAAATTTCAGTAAAACATAACTGCTCGATGATTTTGTTTTTGTTTTAGTTACGTGACGTTGTTTTAACTGTTTGTAAATGTTTTATTCATTACTTTACTATATTTTATTCTGTTCGAAATACGCATATAATAATAATAATAATAATACTTTATTGGTGCTCGTAACAATCGTTTTACACAGGTCATGATACATAATCAAAATACATTAAAGAAATCATCACATAAAATTACAAAAGTAATACATATACAGTAAAATATAAAAAAAGATACTATAATTATAACGTTTAAAAAAATACTAGAATATAAAAAAGTAAGATTAAAATGAATTGAGTATATATAAAATATTCTAATATAGAATCTAAAATCTATAACGAACACAAGCACAATAAAATATAATTATTTAGGAATTAACTTTAAAATTAACATAGATAAAATATACAATTTAAGATAAATTTATAGATAAGTGTATAATATGCATCATATGAAATTACAAAAGTAATACATATACAGTAGAATAGCAAAAAAATCTGTAACAAGCACAAACACATTCAAATATTAAATTTGCTTCACCCATCATTACAGTCTAAAAATAAGATACAATACGATGAATTAATTAAGAAGAAGATAAATTGCACACACTATGTAGCTAATGGATGTCGTAGTTATCAGACATTAAATCTTCAATGGAGTAGTGGCATTTTTGTATAAGGTACGTTTCTAACGTTTTTTTAAACTGTTTAATATTAAGTATTTTTATTCATTCTGGCAGTTTATTAAAGATTTTTGGACCATAGTAGCTTGCACCATTTTGAGATTTTACTAATCGTGATCGATACAAGCAGATATTATTTTTATTTCTGGTATTATATTTATTGATTTCGTCATGAGAACGATAATGGTCGATGTTTTTATGAATATATAATAGACAGTTAAGAATGTATATTGATGGTAGCGTTAATATTTCCAACCTTATGTATTCATTTTTGCAGTCATCTTTATAACCTAGCCGCGCTATTAATCTAACTGCTCTTCTTTGAAGTCCAAATAACCTATGCATTATTGTAGAGTGTCCCCAAGTTGTAATCCCGTAGGCAAGTAGTGACTCACACAGAGAGAAATATATGCAACGTAAAAAGTGTTGTGGCAAACAGTTTGATAGATGCCTTAATAAATAGATATTTCTACAGACTCGAGAGGCAGTTTCCTCCCCATGTGTGCGCCACGTTAATTTGTTATCGAGGTAAATACCAAGAAACTTCGTTGATGTCTCTGAGGTGATGTGCGTAGGTCTTAAGGAGAAGACCAGATCAACTGTTTTTTCATTGTTAAATGTTAATTTGTTATTTACCGACTATTCAATAATTTTATGTTTGGTATATTCTAGATTGTTTAGGCACACATTTAGACTAGCATCGCTGTTTGTTACTAAGGTTGACGATACCTTAGCATAGAGAAATATTGACGAGTCTTCCTTTTGTAACGGTAAATCATTTATAAAAATGAGAAACAATATAGGTCCGAGGATTGAACCTTGCGGTACACCATATTTTAATGTCTGTTCTGATGACACATTATTTTGTATTATGACTGTCTGCGTCCTCTCACACAGATATGAACTCAAAAGTTTACATGCTGTCGGGTGAAAATTATAGAAATACATTTTTCGAATGAAGGTTTCGTGACAAACACAGTCAAATGCCTTACTTAGATCAAGAAAAGATGCAGATGTATACAGACCCTCGTCGAAGCATTTTAGAACATCCTGAACCAAAGCACTGACTGCGTCTGTTGTTGATCGGCCCACTCGAAAGCCAAATTGTTTTTCGCTTAAGACCTGTTCTGTTTCCAAAAATTCTACTATTTGGTTTGCAACGGCTTTCTCAAATATCTTAGAGAATATAGGAAGTGCTGAGATTGGCCTGTAATTATTTTGATCTGATCTGTCTCCTTTTTTTGTAAATTGGTGTTACCTTTGCTTTCTTTAGGGATGCTGGAAAAATACCTTCTAGTATACATAGGTTGATAAGTTTTGTTATAGGTACTACTATTACATCTATTACGTCTTTTATTAGTTTGGTTGTGATACTATAAATGTCCCTGCTCTTAGAATTTTTCAATTTCTTGACAATATCTCTTACCTCGATGAATGTTAATTCGGAGATATTGAAATAATTGGAAGTTGACGTATGATTACTATCAGCCATTAGACTAATAGGATCAGCAACCTTGGAGGGAAGATTAGTAATAAGGTCTTCTGCAATATTAGTAAAAAACTGGTTCAGTTTATTTGGATCTAGAGCACAAATAGCACCTGCTTGCATTTGTGCACGATTATTATTTATTATTTTCCACATTGAGCGGGTGCTATTTTGTGAGTTCTGGATGAAGGACACATTGGCAGCTATCTTAGCATCTTTCAAGGCCTCGTGATATTTTTTTTGATACCTATAATAATTAGTTTTATGGTTTGCATCTTTCTTATACGCCTACAATAAAATATACTGAAGTGAGGATTAAAACAATTACAAAAATCTTCTAGATTTGCTTTCTAAGATTTTTCAATCGTATATTTCTATTCTAAACCGAAGCAGTAATAAATTATGTATTTACCCAAATTAATTCGTTTTTACGCATTTAGTATTTTTATTAACGCATTTATTATTCGTTGAACGAGTTTGTTCCACTCCCAGACTAAGCATGAAGTAAAATTTCGAGTTTAGAAAAGCCTGAAAATTTGGATTTGCCGGGGCGCGCGAGCGAAGCGAGTCGCGCCCCGGCAAATCCAAATTTTCAGGCTTTTCTAAACTCGAAATTTTACTTCATTCGCCAACTACATAAACATTAATTTATTTCAAAGTCCATTGCTTATTCAGCACTAATCTGATGGTGATGATAATGAACAAGATGTATGTCAAATATATATGATGTTTGCATTTTGAATGGTCATTATTTTCTATTTTCTCTTAACTCTTTTTTTTATGTGTAGAAGACACTAAAATATTGTTAAAGTTTAAACATATATACTAATTACATATGTTTAAGTTTTACATCCAACTCAGGTTGATTTTACGTTTGATCTTGCGTTACAATAAACTACTGATTTAATCCGAATAGTCTAACCTTTATTTCGTTTATTATTTATAGAGCGAATAATCGAATCATTCGAGCAATCTCAAAATATTCGATTATTTTTATAATAAAAACAATCAATGATTTCCATTCTAATTATACTATTACTAGAGTAGGTGGAAGATGCAGAAATAATTGATTTTTATATCGATATAGTATTCGGTACCACTAAAAGTAGTGGTAATAATAATCGATGTAAAAATCTATTACTAAAATATCTAGATTATTCCCATCACTAGTTAATAATAATAATAATAATAATATTTATTTATGACCACAGGTACATACGTCACAAAAGCAGAAGTATATATGCATATAATTATTAATCACTTAAATTTAACAAAGTATTCATCCAGAGAATAATACGCGTTAAGCAGTAACATATTTTTTATTTCGTGCTTAAAATTAACGAGATTCAATTTCTTATACCTGGAAGGAAGGGCAAGTTGAGATGACACGTCATTCTTGGGGCCTTAAAACGAGAGTAACAATTACAATACCTTATTTACTTACAGTACTGTTTAGTCGGTAAAATAGAAAAAATATCCAGGGTGAACAATAGGTAAAATATAATATTATTACACGTAACATGAAAACGTAATTACCCTATTATTATTATAATTTCCTATAATAACATTAATATTATTACAACAGAATATGTTGTAAGTCGCGTTATGACAGTTTAGGGCTCTGATATCGTATCCTATCCGCCCTCCCCACTCCCGCTGCCACTGAAGCCGCTCCACAGCCGTTTTTCCCAGTGCAGCGCCGGAACGCGCCAGACACACCTGCTTTTCAAAATAGGGACGTCGCGGCCCGAAAATCCCTTTTTTCTTCCCAAAATACGCGAGTGTGTGGACTTACAAACAATATATAGGTACACAGTTTGAGGATTAAGTGATTCGTGTGAGAAATCGAACAAGGAATTTAGGATTATATATTTTGTGTAAGATCAAGTTTTTATATTTTTAGTTGTGATTTATTTTATAAATCAACGAACAAAGTTATTGCATCTAAAAAATAATAGAGGATTAAATTACCTAATTCGTAATAGTGATAGAGTTCAACATTCGTTCCAAGGCATACACATCATACTTTGTTAATTGTTTAAAATGTTTATTATAAAGGCTTTATTAAAAGCTAATAGTAGACTGTTTTAGAGAGAATCAATAATAACAAATTTTGAGGTAGGAATTTATCATTATATATTTTGTGTAAGATAAAGTTTTTATATTTTTAGTTGTCATTTATTTTATAAATGAACGAACAAAGTTATTGCATCTAAAAAATAGAGAATTGAATTACCTAATTCGTAATAGTTATAGAGTTTAGCAATTGTTCCAAGGCATACACATCATGCTTTGTTAAGTGTTAAAAATATTTATTATAGAGGCTTTATTAAAAGCCAATAGTATACTGTTTTAGAGAGAATCAATAATAATAAATTTTGAGGTAGAAATTTAGGATTATATATTTTGTGTAAGGTAAAGTTTTTATATTTTTAGTTGTGATTTGTTTTATAATTCAACGAACAAAGTTATTGCATCTAAAAAATAATAGAGGATTGAATTACCTAATTCATTAGTTACAGAGTTTAACATTCGTTCCAAGGCATACACATCATTCTCTGTTAAGTGTTTAAAATATTTATTATAGAGAATGACTCGCTGTTGAGTCGAAACTAGTCACAGTACAAAATAAAAAGTAAATACAAAAAAGTAATCAGTGTTAATTATTTAAATATTATTATAGAGGATTTATTAAAAGCCAATAGTAGACTGTTTGAAGAGAATCAATAAAAATAAATGTTGAGGTAGAAATTTAGGCTTATATATTTTGTGTAAGATCAAGTTTTTATATTATTAGTTATGATTTGTTTTATGAATTAAGGAACAAAGTTATTGCATCCAAAAAATAATAGAGGATTGAATTACATAATTCATAATAGTTATAGGGTTTAATAATTGTTTAAAAGCATACATATCATGCTTTGTTAATTGTTTAAAATGTTCATTATAGAGGCTTTATTAAAAGCCAATAGTTGACTGTTTTAGAGAGAATCAATAATAATAAATGTTGAGGTTATTAATTTGTTGATTGATTGAGTTACGTGAAGATCAAATTAATTTGACGAATTAAGCACTAATAAAGGTTATTTGTATTTTACACAATGCCTCAACATTTTTAATAATTTATATTTATTTGTTATTTATACCTTTCTCGTAATAACATTAAACAAAATTAATAACTTTGACGAATAAAGCACTAATAAACTTTCATCACACGTTTGTTTCAATTACCAAATGTACACTTCTGTGCAATAAAATTAAGCACAAAATATGTTATAGTGTAAAACGGACATGATGAGTTTCCTAGATACAAAAATATGAAAATATGTCAATTTCCTTGATGTCAAAATGCTGCGTCATTTAGACAACAATTTAAACATTCAAATTCTAACTAAAATTGAAGATGGTTTTTCTATTTCGGCTTTGTTGTATTTATTACGAGCATTTTTTTTAAATGTTTTAGTTTTACTTCCTTGATGTCAAAATGCTGCGTCATTTAGACAACAATTTAAACATTCAAATTCTAACTAAAATATAAGATGGTTTTTCTATTTCGGCTTTGTTGTATTTATTACGAGCGTTTTTTCAAAAGGTTTTAGTTTTACTTTTTTAAAGAAGGCGTTATTTTTTAAGTTATATTGTTTTATCATTTATTGAAACTGCTACTAGGCAACTAAGACAGACCCAAATTATACAACTAAAATATTGTGAACAATAGTTATGAGCCTTGTGCTTCATTTTATTGCACAGAAGTGTACATACATTTCATACACAAATTGACCATTATCAATGGATTAACACTTAGTGTTAATCCATTGATAATGCTCGCTTTGTGTTCGAAATGAGTGTACATTTGGTAATTCAAATAGACGTGTGAAGATAGTTTATTAGTGCTTTATTCGTCAAAGTTATTAATTTTGTTTAATATTGTTACGAAAAAGGTTTAAATAACAAATAAATATAAACTATTAAAATTGTTGAGGCATTGTGTAAAATACAACAGATTTTAATGTTTCTGTTCGTTTAGAATAGGGATTGCTGGAAGTTATTCAATTGAATAATAACAAAAGTTGTGGCTAATATTTACATATTTACACACAAATATTGAAACTGCACGAAGCTGTAAATGGATAACACACGTTCAATTATTTAATGAAAGAGATTTTCATGCTTTTAGTTTATTAAAATTAAATGCACTTATGGTCATCATACATTTTTCATTTTTTCATAAAACCAACCACATATAGGGATTTTTTTAAATATATATATATATATATATATATATATATATATATATATATATATATATATATATATATATATATATCCCGATGTATACGATCTGAATTTTCAGGCATTTATTCATTTTAAAAAAGTGTTCATTTTTAAGCTTCAAACCTGTCTAAATTTTACTTTATGCTTAATTAAGGATTAGAGCCTTAGAACTCTCGGTTAAGCATATAATAAAATTTAGATAGGTTATAGATAATAAAAACAAACATAAAAAGTATATAAGCGATTTTTGCTTTAAGTATACCTTAAAATTTATAGTAAATAAATAATATTGTGGTTGATTTTTTAGTGTCCATTGCTCGAATGTTGATAGTGTGAGATTTGGTTAAAATATATTAATCATAAGCAGTATATTTCCAACTTTCCAACATGGTCAGTGTTTTATACGCGTGGCGCATGAAGTAAAATTTCGAGTTTAGAAAAGCCCCGTGAAAATTTGTCTCGGGTCGCTGCGCGACCCTCGACAAATTTTCTACGCGGGGCTTTTCTAAACTCGAAATTTTACTTCATGCTTAGTCTGGGAGTGGAAGAAAATCGTTATTTTAAAATATGTCACAAGTGTAAAATGTGTATCGCAACTGTCATCAAGAAAAAAATAACATGGCGATCTTATTATAGCTCAATTCACACTTGTGTCAAGTTAGCACGATTTGTTAAATGTCGGCTTACGCCGACTTATATCATCTGTCGTTATAGTTTAAATGCCGGCTAAAGCCGACTTATTCAACTCTTATTATAGTCCAAATGTCGGCTAGCGCCAGCTATGTCAACTGTCATTATAGTCCAAATATCGGCTAACGACGAAGCGTCCAAATCCAAACGCTCAGGCTTTTCTAAACTCGAAATTTTACTTCATGCTTCGTCTCGGAGTGGAAACATTAGTTCAAAACTTTATATTAAACAATGTTCAGAAACGATGAGTGTCTAAAAAATTAAATCGTGATATGAACACGAACAGTCGTTAGATTTTGAGGTAATCTTGTTTGGGAAATTATAACATAACTATAAATTATTAAATAAACGTCAAAAGCTTCAATTTTGCTTAGAATAAACACGCTATAAGATTCTAAAAGTGGAGTCAGAATATCTGAACTAGTTTTTTAAAAAATCGTGTCAAAATTGAGATTTAGTGAAAACAGCGTTAGATTATAAGGATTAAAATGTTTGAACAATTTTAAAACAATCAGAAGTTATTGAATCAATTTTAAGAGCTCTAAGTTTTATTTTAATATAGACAAGCTTTAAGAACCTGAAGTTTAGGTTACAATACCTCAACTGGTTTCTCTTTAAAATCCTGTCAAAGCTGTAATTTTAGTGTAAAACATCATCAGATTATTAATAGACATCGATAGCTAACGCCATCTAATGCTTCATAGTGGCATCATCAGTGACACGAATGCACAAAGTGCATATACAGGTCACTGTTTCGTCCACGAACGAGCAGAATTCTGTTTGTGAAACCAGAAAACAAATATCAAAATTGAATTTGTGTTCAGTATTCCGGCACTAGATACCCACAGACGCGTTTCGGACTTCAAGGTCCTCTTCAGTGTGGTCCCGACCCAGTGCTGAGGAATACTGAACATTTCTGACTATTTCAATTCTGCTCGTTCGTGGACGAAACAGTGACCTGTATATGCACTTTGTGCATTCGTGTCACTGACGATGCCACTATGAAGCATTAGATGGCGTTAGCTATCGATGTCTATTAATAGTTTTCACATATTGGCTTGAAATAGTCAGAAATGTTCAGTATTCCTCAGCACTGGGTCGGGACCACACTGAAGAGGACCTTGAAGTCCGAAACGCGTCTGTGGGTATCTAGTGCCGGAATACTGAACACAAATTCAATTTTGATCATCAGATTACCTTAAAGTCTAATGATTTTTTTTGTTTGGAAAATATATTTTTGTTAAAAAACCTAATTATTTTCTTAGTAGTAGAATTTTGATTATAACACTTGTTTGTATCACTGATTTCAGTGAAACAAACCAAGTATTGTAATCAACATTTTACTATTAATTAAATATGTTTTACCACGAATTAGGTGAAAAATTAATTCAACATATTAATTATTTAAACTGTTAACGGTCTAGGCTTCTACTTCGTTATACATCATAATTCTCAATTTTAACACGATTTTAACTTTGTATAACAGACTTTATTAAGTGACTATAGTTTCGACAACTTAAACTTGTCATATTCAAACTCAAAAGTAATTATTTCCTTAAAAATGAACACGTTTTTGGATCCTAATGTCTAAATTGAAATAACTCAACTACTCTTTTTTTCTTCTGAAAAATCGTCTCAAAATTAAGATTTAGTAATATTTTAAGGTAATCTTGTTTCGAAAATTATAAATAAATTATGAATTATTAAATCAAAGCACTCATTTTGCTTAGATATAATCACGTTTTAAGATTCGGAAGTTGGAATTAAAATATCTCAACTTATTTTTCTGAAAGAATTGTTTATTGTTGTTTATTGTTTATTTACGGATATCCATTTAAAATAAATACATAATGCTTAGTCTAAAATAAGTTAAAAGTAATAATTAAGTTAAAATATATAAAATCACAAACAATATACACAACAGATTAAAATCAAAATGCTCATCACTATGCTAAAAGTAATAAATAAGGTTAAAATATAAATCACAAATAATATACAAATAAAACAAACAAAACAGATTAATTAATGAAGCAATAACGACTGATATTGGTTTGTTTACTAATTTTATTACACAGAAATTTCTTTCTCTAAACGCAATATCTTTTATTTTCGTATCTCGGGTTTTTCTTTTTTTTAATCCTCGTCTTAACTTGGCACAACGATCGAAAATTTCGCTCAATGTTGCCCATTTTCGGAATAGTAATAAATAAATTGCAGATTAAATAACAATATTTTTCACCAATCATACTAAAAAAATAGATTATTTTTTACAAAATCTCGCCGGAGGTTGAAACCGGTAGGCGATTGACCCTGATAAAGATAATAATAATATAATATAGAACAGATTAAATTGAACATTAAAGAAAAATACTTTATAGCGATAAAACAACTATCCAACAGTAAATAAGTTTAAATATCACAGTTAGGCTTAAAATATATTAAAAATAATACACAAGGCTAGACTCAATGTTTGAGTTTATACAAAAAATATCACACAATTAAAGTATATAATAATAACACATAAGACTAGTCTATATTTCACAATAATAAATAGTTTTAGCAAACATACAAAAATGACAAATATCATGTTCACTTAAAAGAAACTCATAAACATTATAAGGAGCTAATTTAGTTGAATAGTTTTTAATCTTTGTTTTGAACATTTCAATAGGAAGGTTTCGTGTAATGGTTGATAATTTATTAAACAATTTAATGCCGTAAAATTCTGTCCTGCTTTTGATCTAGCCTCAATTGTCTTTCTAGTAAGTCACACTTAGTTCTCGTATGATGCTCATGATGGTTGTGATTATTATAATCAGATATATATGATTTAACGTATAATATACATTCTAATATATACATGGCCGGGAAAACTAAAATATTCTCCTTAACAAACGCTTACTTGCAGTCTGTTTAATAAGCTGGGCCAGTAATCCGCATGGCGTTCTAAAGCGAAAATGCGGTGTCTTGTTACGGGGTGGGGTGCTTCGCAGTTGGAATTTATATAAAATCTTCGTTAAACAATTGAGGTGTTAAACGAAGACCCACATCGCAACTTCCGGCTAGCTATTTAGTCACTGAATAATAAAATTATGCTTACCAGGGTAATCACTTCACTGATTCTAAGTTAAAAGGTAAATGAAAGGTTTGAAATTGAACTTTAAAAGTAAATGAAAACTTCAATCAAAGAGTAACAAAATGTATTAACACGAAACAAATTAAACAACGAATATAAATTTACAAATGAAGATAGAAAAATAAACAAGCATAAGAAAAAAACAAGAAATACAATTAAAAAAAATAACTTACGTACTACCACTGGGTCGTAAAGAAATTTAGCGTAGTGACGATGCACGGTTCGAAGACTTTTTCGAAGTGATGTTGCCGGGTCAACAGACTTTTTTTAAAGTGATTTTAGCCCTTGAGGCCGGCGGTATTTATTTGGTTTTTGGTCAACCCTCTTCCGTCTTACCCCTCTGGCGACCACCAACTTTCGTTGGCCGAAAGAAAAATGGCCAAAATAAATATTAAACATTAATATTTTGAAATACAAAATATGTCATTATATGCGCGATATAATTCTGCGTCCGGGCATATATGACATATTTTGATTCGAGCTAAGAACGGGGTTTAATAGACGTTTAATTTAAAAATGCCGAAGGGGTTGACCGAATTTGCCTAAAAGTAATACCAACGATGTGGAATGATAAAGCGCATCGTTTGGTATACCTAGCAACAATATGCATAAACAATTACGCCTACCAACTCCAAAAAACGTATAAACAATAGGGGTGTTATGCCTGGACTTATACTGAATAGAAGTTTATGAAACTTCGTCCAAGCATAACGGGGAGCATAGTAATTGTTATACCTATTTGTTGCTATGTGGAACCTCGTCTAAAAGCAAATTAGTAACAATTAAATATCATGACAGCTCGCGGTTTATATCCTTCTGGTTCGAACTAACCATATCCCTTGCATTCGGCGGTTTTATAACCCCTGACGTCATGCCCGATTCTTTTGTGCTTCGCACGTACGTTTCGCTCGCGCGATTGGGCCGGTCGCATGTAGCGGCGTCCCATCGCAAATGTGGCGAACTCTGGGATAACCGGGAAATCCGTATATATTTTGGACAACCCTGGAACTGGAAATAGCGGATGCCGTAGAGTTCTACCCTTGGATGGCCGAGAGGAATTTTGAGCTGAGTTGAGCTGTCTGATGTTTGAGGGTGCTATTTGACGAGATTCCACTAGGCAACCTATCTAACTTTAATAATATCAATGTATGGCGCGAACTTTACTCATATGGAAAATAAAAGAAAATGAAGCAATATTGTGTACTGAAAAATAGAATGAGGTGAATTAGGACCGTTGTTCCGAATATTAAAATATGTAACAAAATAACGCCCGTGGTTATGTTGCAGCTGAAATATTGGTGAATGAACAAGTTGTCGACGCTTACGGAAAAGCGCCGGTAACAGTTGATAGCGTCAGATTTGGTTAAATTGTAATTAACATAAGCAGTATATTTCCAACTTTCCAACATGGTCAGTGTTTTATACGCGTGGCGCATGAAGTAAAATTTCGAGTTTAGAAAAGCCCCGTGAAAATTTGTCTCGGGTCGCTACGCGACCCTCGACAAATTTTCTACGCGGGGCTTTTCTAAACTCGAAATTTTATTTCATGCTTAGTCTGGGAGTGGAAGACAATCGTTATTTTAAAATATGTCACAAGTGTAAAATGTGCAACTGCCATCAAGAAAAAAAAAATAACATCGCGATCTTATTATAGTTCAATTCACACTTGTGTCAAGTTAGCACGATTGGTTGAATGTCGGCTTACGCCGACTTATATCAACTGTCATTATAGTTTCAATGTCGGCTAAAGCCGACTTATTTAACTGTTATTATAGTCCAAATGTCGGCTCGCGCCGACTTATGTCAACTGTCATTATAGTCCAAATGTCGGCTAACGCCAAAGCGTCCAAATCCGAACGCTCAGGCTTTTTTAAACTCAAAATTTCACTTCATGCTTCATCTGGGAGTAGAAACACTCGCTGAAAACTTCAAATTAAACACTGTTCAGAAACGATGAATAGCTAAAAAATTAAATCGTGATATGAATACGAATAGTCGTTAGATTTTAAGTTAATCTTGTTTGGGAAATTATAACAAAATTAATAATTATTAAAACAACGTCAAAAGCTTCAATTTTGCTTAGAATAAATACGCTATACGATGCTAAAAGTCAGTTTAGAATTCAGATATTCTAAACTGACTTTTAGCAGTTTTTCTAGTTGTCAAAGTTAAGATTTAGTGAAATCAGCGTTAAATTATAAGGTAATCTTGTTTAAACAATTTTAAGACAATCAGGAGTTATTGATCAACTTTGAGAGCACTATATTTTACTTTAATATAGACAAGTTTTAATAACCTGAGGTTGGGGTTACAATATCTCAACTAGTGTTTCATAAAAACTTGTCAAAGCTGTGATTTTAGTGAAAAAATGATCTGATTACCTCAAATTCTAATGATGTTTCTTTATTATTATTATTATTATTTTTTAAAAAACCTAATTATTAGATAAATTCAAATTCAAAACTATTTGAATTCGAGAAAATAAGCTTACGCTTCTTATAGTTTGCACACTTTAAACATAATATATAAAATTACGAAAAAACTATTCGTGAAAATGCAAACAATGACATTGTTTGCATTTTCACGAATAGTTTTTTCGTAATTTTATATATTAACCTAATTATTTCCTCAATAATAGAATTTTGATTAAAACACTTGTTTGTATCACTGATTTCGGTGAAACAAACCAAGTGTTATAATTAAAATTCTACTATGAATTAAATATGTTTCACCACGGGTTAAGTGAGAAATTAATTCAACATATTAATTATTTAAACTGCCAACGGTGGAGGCTTCTACTTCGTTATACATCATAGTTTACAATTAAATCACGATTTTAACTGTGTATAACAGACTTTATTAAGTGAATATTTAGTGAATATTAAGTGAGTTTCGGCAACTATAACTCGTCTTTTTCAAATTATTTTCCTTAAAAATAAACACGTTCTGCAGTTTTAGTTTTGAGATGATTTATTAGAAGACAAAAAAATTGTTGAGTTATTTCAATTCAGACTTCAGGATCTCAAATCCTGAAGTCTGAATTGAAATAACTCAACAATTTTTTTGTCTTTTAATAAATCATCTCAAAACTAAGATTTAGTAATATTTTAAGGTAATCTTGTTTGGAAAATTATAAATAAACCATGAATTATTAAATCAACTTTAAAAGCACTTATTTTCCTCAGATATAAACACGTTTTAATTACGTTGGAATTAAAATATCTTTGCTAGCTGGTTTTTCTGAAAGAATTAACGAAGCAATAATGGCTAATATTGCTTTGTTTACTAATTTTGGTAAACAGAAATTCCTTTCTCTAAACGCATTATCTTTTATTTTCGTATCTCAGTTTTGTTTTTAAAAAATCCTCGTCTTATTGTTCGTATACCGATCGAAAATTTCGCTCAATGTTGCCCTTTTTCGGAATAGTAATAAACGAATTGCAGATTAAACAAAAATATATTGTTCACCAATCATACTGCAAAATAGATTATTTTTTGCAAAATCTCACCGGAGGTAGAAACCGGTAGACGATTGACCGGTTGATCGCGATCGATGGGTTGAGCACTCCTGGTATACATTGTTGCTGATTTTTGTCCAGGTTAAATCTGCTAAAATATGTAAGATACAGAAAAATGAAACTAATCACGTGCAGCGTGATATATAAAATGGAACATATAATTTTATCCATGGCCTACCTATTTTACGAAATAGATTGTAATTTGTTTTTAAATATTGAGAATAATTCTTGAAGTGAAATGGTACTTGTAATACATCATTGTAAAGAGAACTTTATTCAAAATATGAAAATGGCATTAAGCCGAAACTAGTTGAAAATAAAACAATTTATTAGTAAAACAAACCAAGTGAATTTCAATCAAATACATATATATCAAAATATGATATTAAAAAATTATGCAGGGCATTACATTTACAAAAATAAATGCTGACATTTTTCTGGAAAACAGGTAGGCTATGGAAAAAATATCACGTTGCATATGATGAAGTTTCATTTTAAACGTTCTTTTGAATATTTAATATTTTAGCTGATATAAGCTGGGCACTAACAAATCAGCCACCTCGTAGATAATTACTGATACACAATTTTTATATTTTCTAACAGACTTTGAACTACCTTTTTATATACATTCTGCTTTGCAAAATCATTTGGTTCTGATTGTATTTGTGGGTGTACTTGACCAAAATAACGATAAATATGTTTTATCATATTTTGATAAAATTAATCAATGCAGGAACAGCATGATTAATATTGCTACTTGATAATCAACAATAACTTTAATAAAGAACTGGAAATAATTTTAATATTTATCTGCAGCCAAATTAAAATTCTCTAAAAATAGAGCTTGCATTGTTGAACATTTGAATTGAATTTAATGCTTGTTTTTAACTAATCTAATGTCAATAGAGTCCTTTAACTCTTTTTAAAAATGAAATCTCTAGGGTGGGTTGCCATGATCTGCTTGTTATTTTATATAAATTACACGTGGTATATCTACAAAGTAAGTTCCGTTTGACTGGTTAAAGAAAACAAATAACAAATTTAAACTATAATTACAGTTGACATAGGTCGGTGCAAGCCGATATTTAACCAATCGTGCCAACTTGACACGAGTTTGAATTGAATTATAATGAGATCGCAATGTTATTTTTTTTTTATTTGTGACAGTTGTGATACACATTTTAACACTTGTGACATAATTTAAAGTAACGAGGGTCTTCCACTCCCAGGCTAAGCATGAAGTAAAATTTCGAGTTTAGAAAAGCCCCGCGTAGAAAATTTGTTGAGGGTCGCGCAGCGACCCGAGACAAATTTTCTACGCGGGGCTTTTCTAAACTCGAAATTTTACTTCATGCGCCACGCGTATAAAACACTGATTAATAGTAAAGTCAAAAATATATAACGCTTAGATGTGATAATGATCAATATTTACCTAGATGTAGCGAGATATGCAAGAATTACTTTTTTTGTGAATAGTTTTGGAATAATAATAATAAAAGTAGAATAAATTCGTTATACAGTGTTTTAGAAAAGTAAGTAGTATCTTAAACTACTTGTATTTTGTTGACATAGGTCGGTGCAAGCCAATCGTGCCAACTTGACACGAGTTTGAATTGAATTATAATGAGATCGCAATGTTATTTTTTTTTTATTTGTGACAGTTGTGATACACATTTTAACATTTGTGACATAATTTAAAGTAACGAGTGTCTTCGACTCCCAGGCTAAGCATGAAGTAAAATTTCGAGTTTAGAAAAGCCCCGCGTAGAAAATTTGTCGAGGGTCGCGCAGCGACCCGAGACAAATTTTCTACGCGGGGCTTTTCTAAACTCGAAATTTTACTTCATGCGCCACGCGTATAAAACACTGATTAATAGTAAAGTCAAAAATATATAACGCTTAGATGTGATAATGATCAATATTTACCTAGATGTAGCGAAAAATGCAAGAATTACTTTTTTTGTGAATAGTTTTGGAATAATAATAATAAAAGTAGAATAAATTCGTTATATAGAATTTTACAAAAGTAAGTAGTATCTTAAACTACTTGTATTTTGTGTTTAATCAATTTCTCACCCATTTTTGAAATAATTAAATATCCAAAATTGTCCGTATTTTTGCTGATTTTTATGCATTTTTGAAAATAAGGACAGTTTTAGATTACAGGGAAAACAGGATTTTTTATTTTCACCTTTTAGTCGTCACAGCAACAAATTTGTTTTAAAACAGTTGCATAAAAAATAACATTGTGTGCAAGTATCATCATAGGTTTTTCTCATTAGAACACAATTTCTTTTGTAAAAAAAAAAAAAATGGTTTTGCCTCCGCAAACTCGCATTAGACTTGTCCAATGTTCTTACGAATGTGGACGGAATTTTTCGGCAGTCTTTCGACGGTTTCCTACCCGTAACGGTCTAAGAGCTGGCCCATGCACTTTGAGAGCTTTTCAAAAACTGGTAGCAAAATTTGAAAAAAGTGGTTCTGTTATGGATAAAAAGAAATCAGCAAGATCCCCGGTGGCAACAGATGTTAGTTATGCAGTTATTAAAGTTTTACAAGAAACGCAAAATTTAGCAAATTAAAACGAATATGAAACATCTAGTGTCAATAAAATAGCAGGACTTCTTCTTCAAGAAGAAAATGGCGGCCACATAAAACATTTACCATAAATGTATTATTTTTAATAAATCCCATTTCTTTGTGCACATACAGACGTTTTTAATTTTTATATTGCTCAATAATTGAAAAAAATACCAGTATTTAAAAATACGACTTATGCCCAGTTGCACCAAAAACGTTGAACTCGAGTTTAAGCTGAACTTGAGTTCAAGATGACAGTTCCTATTGTTCTAATGTCACTTTGAACTCAAGTTCAGCGTGTTTATTGCAACTGGCCCTTACTTTTGAAAAACCCTATACTATTACCTACATATATTTACTTGATATGACGGACGTTAACATATTTATTAAGAATAAATTTAGTTTGAGCAACATTTCCATATTTTTGATATTTAAATCATCATATCTCTAACGGGGAAAGCGCTACGATGGACAGATCACCATTTTTTATTATTATTTAATCATTGTATTAAAATTAAATCCTCGTTAGAAGCATTATTGAAACGCTTTTTTAAAACTTTTCCATATTTTTGATATTTAAATCATCATATCTCTAACGGGGAAAGCGCTACGATAGACAGATCACCATTTTTTATTATTATTTAATCATTGTATTAAAATTAAATCCTCGTTAGAAGCATTATTAAAACGCTTTTTTTAAAATGAAAGAATGACAGAAAATGTACAGCGTATACATAGCAGTATAAGTATACTTAAATAAAAAATACGGTTGTCCTAAAATCAGTAAATTGTTGCTTCATTGTGATTCATTGCAAATGTAAAATCATTTAATGGGAAACATCAATATTATTATTTTTCCAATTCCAATAAAATCCATTCGATTGAAATTATTTGTAAAATATTTATGAAACCCCAACTGCAGGATAACACCGAACAAATATACAAAAACTTTCGTGTCGGCCGATTTGAATTTATTACATTCATTTGCAGTAATAAATATAAAATTTTAAGGCACACGTGAGAACATTTAAATTGACACAATCCAGATTACCCAAATAGTAAATCGGACGCACATTAACTCTTAATAAATACATAATAAGAATTTTATGCAAAAATGTTTCACTTTTCAACGGGCATATTGTGAATTATTGACTGAATCTCAATTTAAAACGTTTCACCAAATCCTCTTTAGTTTTACTTTTAAATACGCAGTATTATTGCACCGTTTTCGGGATTTGGAATTCGGCGTTTTTATTAAAGTGTTCAATATTATTACAGATACCTTTTCGTTCCTAGACTACTTAATAACTTTCTTAGAAATAAATAATTAAATTTAATATAAAGACAAAGTTAAATATATGAAATATTTACATTTATTGGTAGATTTAACTGTGCTGTAAGTGCTGCCAATAGGTGGTGGCCGAGCGGTAACGCCGCCGGACGGTAAATCGCTCGGCGAGCCACAGACCGGGTTCGATTCCCGTGCACGGGGAGTTGTTATTTAAAAATAATAACTCGTCGTGTCCCTGGGTGTGGTGTGAATGTATTGTGCCGTCCAATATATGTTAATACAATTTACAAAATAAGTTATAAATTAAATAATATAAGTTAAAAATAAAATAATTGATGTTGGCCAATAGTCAAAGCAACTAAGGCCAGGCAAAAGCCGAAGCAAAAAAAAAGTGCTGCCAATAAAAAATTGAATATTAAAGCTTATAAAATGCATTCATATTTTTTCACGATTATTAAACATTTTATGGATATTTGTAGAATAATGTGTGCTAAAAAATATCCAAATGGTTAGATAAACAGTAAAGTTTAGCGATTATTTTACAAATGGTTGCATGTATACAGCTTTATGAATAAAATTTATAATAATAATAATAATAATAATAATAATAACAGTTCTTTATTCCAATGTTAATATCACATACAAATTTTGCACATATACATCTACACGGAATAGGGTCAAATCAAGATTAATACATATTATGTTTCTCTAGAGAAATATTCATGCATATTATATGGTTCTAAATCAAGTAAGAACTCTTTAATAGATTGTTTCCAGCTCAAAAACGTATCCGATTTTTGTGTTTGTGGGCAGACTATTGTATATTTTTATACAATCATATAGTGGATTCTTTTTAAAGAAAGTTAATCTATGATACGGATATTTAAAGTCAATCCCGTGTCTCGTGTTATGAGTACTTTCCAGTTTAAATTCATTTATATATTTATTTATTAACAAAAAAACTTATTTACAAATTACAAAATTAATACAAAATACTATGGCCATGAGGTTATGTATTTAAGTATTATTTGTAAACTAAAAATATTAATTTACTACATTGTATTATTAATACGAAAATATTATAATCATCCTTTGAACCTGTATGCTAACATCCATTAACCCATTAAGCGCATTTGAAGCATACACGCAACATTATTATTTTTTTGTTAATTAAATAAGTTTATTTGATATATTATATTATTTAACCTAACTTAAAAGTGTATAAAGGAAGCTGTAAATATTTTGATTATTCATCATAAACAAAAATGGTATGATTTGAAATAAAACAACGCAGTTGGGAGGGTTTCACTTTTATTGTTGAACACTGCAACATGTTTCACCACACAGTGGCTTCATCAGGCAGATGAAATAATGAATTATTTCATCTGCCTGATGAAGCCACTGTGTGGTGAAACATGTTGCAGTGTTCAACAATAAAAGTGAAACCCTCCCAACTGCGTTGTTTTATTTCAAATAGTATTATGGAGTTTCATCATGTATCCGCCTCATCAATTAAATATTAAAAAAAAATGGTATGGTTTTCGTATATATACCTGACGAATTGTTTGTTTTAATTTACTTAATGTTTGATAATGACAAATTAAAGTTGTCGAAACTATAGTCACAATAAAATCCTCAGTTATACAAACAAAATTAATTGTCTTATTTGTATGCAAAAGTGTTTAAGAAGTATAATTTTGTTTAAGGTAGACGTTTAATTTTGATACCTTTATTGTATTTTTGGCCACTTCTTGGGGTTACGGACACATTGTGCGTTTTTTCTACTTCTCATACTTGCTCATATTCAAAATCAGTACTTATTATCAAAATCAGTACTTATTAAAGCCTTAGTTTCTTTGACTATTGGCCAACCTAGAAATACATTGCTCAAAAAGCAACAGTGAAGTTTAAAGGCAAACATATGGATTCTTTATTTCCTTTACAGTTTCTAAAAATGATTATTAATTCATAGGTTATTTTTACTAATTAAAACAAAAATGATAATTGAATACTATAATTCTTTATTATACTTTGTAACGGTTTTAACCCTCCTTTAGGATACACCTCGGGTTAGTCTACAACTTACGTTATTGAACTTCATTCTAAATCAGTGCCTTGCACATTAACAAACATTTTGAAACTAGAATAGCTTTAATATTTAAATATCCCGTTCTAAACTCAAAACATTTACTTCATACTTAATCAAGAAGTGCAAACACTTGATAAACAAATATTAAAACGCTTTAATGAAAATATGCTTAAAAGGACGTACCTAATTTAGTAAGAAAATATTCGAAATCAATATTCCCATGTTGAGTTTAAAACTACGAGAAAATATTTCACACACGAGTAAGTTTTCTCGCAAATTGAATACTTCTATTTTGAGTTGAAACCCATGAGAAATCGCTTGAATCTGCGTCACCTTTCGAAAGGTAATACAATGGCAGTCTTTATCGAGTTTTAGCTGTACAATCTCGGACATTTACGTTTCCGGGTGATATAAATAGTGAACTTCATTATACTTGCAGGGGTAGCTCGTTGCAATTTAAAAGCTCCTTAAGTCTGCCTTCAGCTGGAGGAAAATAGCTCACCGCCCCTAGGGGATGTAAAAAACTGCGATATCGAGGGCATTCGTACACAGTAAATGTTAACAACTAACAACAAAAATCTGCTGTGGACAACACAAGTACAGACGGCGAAAATAAAATGTTAAATGGATTATTAAATATATTATTACTAATAATATTATTAATAATAAACACCTTTATTAAAAAAGAGGTATGATGCTGTGGACAACACAAGTACAGACGGCGAAAATAAAATGTTAAATGGATTATTAAATTTATTATTACTAATAATATTATTAATTATAAACACCTTTATTAAAAAAGAGGTATGATACATTATATATAAAAGTGTAGGCGAAGTTCAGTCAGTATTATTTGTTACTATTCTTCCACTTAATCTACTTAAAACATAAGTAATAAGTGAGTATTTTATAAGCAAAATACAAACAATATTCTACAGGTTAATAAATAACATAAGTTATACATGTGAGTATTAGTAGAAAAAAATTATATTCTACAGCACATTTCCCGATCCCTTATTATTAATGCTTATTAAGCAAGTGCAAGAAAATTTAGAAATTTACCATTTTAAAGATAGATTAAAAACTAAAAGAACTACAAAATATAAAAACGAATTAAATTAATATTCACTTTCTGCAGAATTTTAATTCGTTATTAAATTTTGTAAATATTTTGCAATTGGTACATTTCAGTTTGAAGCTCTAAACGAGTGTTTTCCACTCCCAGACTAAGGATGCAGTAAAATTTCGAGGGTCGCGCATAATTAGTGCAAGTAGTTTAATTGTTTAGTTCAAATTTAATAAAAGTAGAAAAATTGATTCATTGAGTTCCTTGAAGATCAAATTAATTTCACGAATAATGCACTAATAACTTTTCTTTACACGCTTACACACGCACACACATAAAGGGAGTTTTTCTTTTAAGTATACGTATTATAAATTCAGTCTATTTTCTGTAAATCTTTGGGTATTCCTTGTTTTTTAAAGTTGAATTTGAAGCTTTAAACAAGTGTTTTCCACTCCCAGAGTAAGCATGAAGTAAAATTTCGAGTTTAGAAAAGCCCCGTGAAAATTTGTCGAGGGTCGCGCAGCGACCCGAGACAAATTTTCTGGGCTTTTCTAAACTCGAAATTTTACTTCATGCGCCACGCGTATAAAACACAGATTTCAGTAAAGTTCGAATATACATGAATTTCACAATATTTTAGAGTTTTATACGCGTGGCGCATAAAGTAAAATTTCGAGTTTAGAAAAGCCCAGAAAATTTGTCTCGGGTCGCTGGGCGACCCTCGACAAATTTTCACGGGGCTTTTCTAAACTCGAAATTTTACTTCATGCTTACTCTGAGAGTGGAAAACACTTGTTTAAAGCTTCAAATTCAACTTTAAAAAACAAGGAATACCCAAAGATTTACAGAAAATAGACTGAATTTGGAATACGTATACTTAAAAGAAAAACTCCCATTATGTGTGTGCATGTGTAAGCGTGTAAAGAAAAGTTATTAGTGCATTATTCGTGAAATTAATTTGATCTTCAAGGAACTCAATGAATCAATTTTTCTACTTTTATTAAATTTGAACTAAACAATTAAACTACTTGCACTAATTATAAATTTAGAATCCTCCCAGAACATCCATGTATGTAAATGCTAAAAACATATGTGGGTGTTTATTTAAGCAGATCGATGGTACACAATGCACATGTATTTATAATACATAATAAACACATACGACAGTAGGTAAATATTTCAAGCAGGCATTCCTTTCGACGTGTTCAATTCCGCGGAAATTTGTACAATTGTCCGCGTCGACGTCACTATAATATAGCACATGCTCATTTCAATTATGTCCGACTGTATTGTATAAAATGGAAAACAATTTATTAGCAATATGAAACAATCATTCTGTTTACAAATGGGTTTTAGTTTTTACTTTGAAATATAAATGAATGTAAAGCCAATTGATTTTGTAAAGTTATTTAAATTAAAAACACTTGGTATTGTTTCACAAATTAAAACTTTATTCCGAAAATTTATTTTGAAATGGTCTAACAAACCGAAACTAGTCGGAACAAAGTTTTAATTTGTGAAACAATACCAAGGGGTTTTAATTTAAATAACTTTATATATATTAATATGTTTCAGCAAGTGCCAGATGAGAATTAATTCAAGAAATTATCAGTGCCAATTGATTTATTGATAAAAGAACAAAATTTAAAATCTGTATTTTAACAACACTGAAGAAAATACAGAAACCTGCCAAGTAACGTATTTATATCAAACAAGTTAGAATGTACGCGTGACGCATGAAGTAAAGTTTAGTAAAGCCTGAAAATTTGGTTTTGTCGCTCCGCTTCGCAGAGCAACCAAACCAAATTTATATAGCGACGCGGACCAACCAATCCAAATTTTCAGGCTTTTCTGAACTCGAAATTTTACTTTATTCTTAATCAAAGAGTGAATACATTCGTTAAAAGCTTTAAATTATACGCTTTTATAAAATCAGTGAATGATTCAAAATGTACAGCATATAAACCTTCATTAAAATTTGTTTTGTCAAAAGGTAAATGAGGATTCAAAACATAAATCGAAGTTAATATTAATTATACAAATATTTCCTAAAACGGAATTGTAAGATCCAAGTATAAAATCATGAAAGTAACTGGACATACAATTCAAGATATAAAAGTGAGTAAATATTAATCATATAAATATTCAATAGTAATATATTAAGTGCATTAAAAATGATCGAAAATTTTGCACGAAAAGCGGTTGCCTAGAAACTGCATGAGTCCATTTTGATTGTGATTTGACTTTTTCAGTCAAATCACAATCAAAATGAACGAATGTAGTTTCTTTAAGGCAACGAGCTTTGAGTACTAAATTTGCAGAGCATTTTTAATGCACAAAATGTATTTAATAGACTATTTCCTGAAAAATACGATTATTAATCAAGTTGACGTATTATTTAAAATATTAATTATCAATCAGTGTCACTTAATGTGTCAACATGAATCGCTTCGGAAGTTCTTTGAAAGATATATCGAAAAATATCGAGAAAAATTCATCCGAAAATACAAGAAAGAGTAAAGAGTTCGTTTGGAGACAATTTATGACATTCTGTGATGAAAGAAAATACGAGCTAGATCAAAAAACTTCAGATGCTTTCTTGGCAGAAATGCTCAAAGACTGGGCATATGTCTTAATTTAAAATCTTTAGAATATAGAAGAATATCATTTGACTTATGCTATGGGTTCAAACTGATTAATGGATATGTCAATTGCAGTTTTTTATTATCATTGTTGAACTTTAATTTTTTTTAACAACTCCAGTTCGTTGTAGGCCCTTATTTCGTTTAAACTTCCATCGAACATTGTATGGTTCCCATAATCCTGTGGCACGTATAATGCGGTATTGTAATGTCCTTATGTTGTATCCCAACTTTTACATGTTTAGTAATTCTTACAGTGTATTCAAACGCCATTTACAGTTTATTAATCTGGATATTGTTAATTAGTGTATTTTTGTTTGTTGTATTATATTTCTCACTCTATTTATATGTTTTTCAAAGTAATATTATGTTTATCTTTTATCACTATTTTTAATTGTGTATTGATGTATAAAAGAGATTTCCGTTGATAAATAAAATAAAATAATAATAAAATAACATGAGGAAGCAAAATGGAGACGACTATAAAGAAATGACAGGCAAGACAATATGGAATACAACAGCTAAAATATTAATGGACAAATATTATAAACTATATGGGCGCAAGATTGATCCGTTTCAAGCAATAGAATACAAAGAAGCGAGGGAGGCACGAAATTCAAAAAGAAAGGAGTTACAAGTGATGCCTTCAAAACGCAAGCATAGTGACTGTTAGATCTCTAGTCCAGTAATAATTTGTTGGCTGTAATCATTGTAACTCTTTATATGGTTTTTGTTATTTTTGCTCAATATGTATATGTACACTTATGTAAAATGGAGATTCCGTTAATAAATAAATAAATAAATAAATAGTTCAGCCTCCCTAACTCATGATGAATTTAAAAAACTTGTAAATCTTTGCGATGAGGATACCCCAGACGGTCTCCAGAAAAAGGTTTTTTATATGCTGTCATATGAATTAGCTTGGAGAGGAGGTGAAGGAGTTAAGTGCTTACTAAATTATTTTCATGAAGAATTGGATAATTTGGGAAACAAAACCAAAAGGATTGAATATAACCCAATTTTTGAAAAAACTGCACAAGGGGGAAGTAAACGCTGTGCCGAATCAAAATGGTTAATTCCTAATGAAACTAATCTGAATTTGTGTCCTGTAAGATTATATAGTAAGTTTATAGAAAAACGACAACATGTAAAAAGCAATCGTTTTTTCTTAACAGCAAATCCATATTGGCAAGTAAATAATAATTGGTATAAGGATGCCCCAGTTGGCAGAAACGAAATTTCAAAGTGGACTCTAAATACTGCAAAACAAATTGGTCTCAATACTGTAACAACAAAAATTACGAATCACTCACTACGATCATCAGCTGTATCTAATTTAGCCAAGGAGGGAGTAGGTGAACAACAGTTGCTTAAAATTACTGGTCATTCAAGCACCAACTCAATTAAACCTTACCTTCAATTGGATAAAGAACATCACCAACAGATAATTAAGAAAATGAGAGGCGAAGGCTATTTAGAGGAGGACAGCAATAAGGCAGTTGATGTTTCAGAGTCTTTGTCTAATCAAGAAACACACAACACAATACAAGCAACTGCATCTACATCAAAAAATATTTCCACAATTTATAATTGCGTTTTTAATTGTACTAATGTAAATGGTTCCAATTTTAGTAATATGTTAGATTAATTAAAAACCTTATTTTTAGTTCTGGAAATAGTTGCATAAATTATTCTCAATACTTTCCAGATTCTTTTAAAAGAAAAACTTTCGAATCGATTAATTTTGAAAGATTGAGAGAAATTGATTGATACCTGACATGTGACGTCACAACAGTGCAATTTTCGCTGTAATTTTTCGTAGAATTTTCATCTACTATATGCCATTTTCGCTGAAATTTAATTGTGATTGCGCAATGAAAATGAATTCTCGTAATATGATAGGTAGACATTTTTTGAAGGAAATAGTCTTACAAGCCACATTGAAAGTTCAAATACACTACTAAAAAAAAAAATAGTCGCTTTTTCAAAGTGGCATATATTTTATGCGAGTTTCGGAATCTTGTTAAAATTTGGTACATATATACAGATACATTGTTTATTTAAATAATTCTACAACTTTTTTTAACAAAAAATAACATTTGTAATTTTTGTACAGATTACAACTTTGGTAACAAAAACAGATATCTAGGAAATTTGCTATATGAAAATGTCGTATCTCAAGTCAGTTTTACTTAATGATTGTGAACTGCTCTTGGTAACGAAAAAGATGATCTTCGCCTTACATTTGTGAAAGCTTTCATTTGTTGTGCATCTTGAATGTGTTTACCCCTAATGTTCTATGCAGTTTTAACAAGTACACTTGCATTTATGCTTGTAATAACAATGTTCATTAACCACACTTTGTTTTTGGTTACTTAACTAATCTAACCTAATTTGACATACGCACACTTGATGATGTTTTGTAATATCTAAAAATTATTAAAGATAAAGGATAAGTGTTCACATATATCAAGTTGCAACAAAATTTCTAAACTTGCATTGAAGTTACGCAACTGTAAAAAAGTGATTAATTTTTTCTTTTGAGTAGTGTATTATATAATAAATAGAATCAATCATACTTTTAAACATATTGCTTTGTCATAATTCACAAACTTAACCTATTTCATTGTCCGATTTGTCTTTATGGAAATTAATAATAGAATTTTTTGAAATGTCTTCATAGATTTATGACTGCCCTCGCACGCTCTGAATATTTTTTGATTTTGCTCTGGCGCGTGAGTGCAATTTCAAAATCTATCGAGAGGACAGCTGTTAATCTAATTGCTTTTTTTGATTAACATCGTCATGTGCGCACGTTCACGTCCATTTAAATACCGAGCAACTCGTCGACAAACTGCGAAAATTCCATCAGAATTAATCACTGAAAAACGGTAAAACGAGTGTCTTCCACTCCCAGACTAAGCATGAAGTAAAATTTCGAGTTTAGAAAAGCCCCGCGTAGAAAATTTGTCGAGGGTCGCGCAGCGACCCGAGACAAATTTTCACGGGGCTTTTCTAAACTCGAAATTTTACTTCATGCGCCACGCGTATAAAACACTGATTTACAGTAATGGTAAAAATATATAGCGCTTAGATCTGATGGTGATCAATATTTACGATGTAACGGTAATAAACCGATATTGTCATATTATATCTTTATTGACCATGTTTTGACTATTATGACTGTAAGTCACTTGATTGACTATGCTAGGATCTTGTTTGATTATGTTTCTATGGACTGTATTTCGACTATTCTGGTATTATGACTGTAAGTCACTCAAATCACTTTATCAAATACAGGCAATATAGTGATTAAATGACAAAATACTAATCAATTAAAAGATAGCCAACCAAGTGACTTACAGTCCTAATAACAGAATAGTCGAAATACAGTCCATAGAGACATTATCAGACAAATTCCTAGCATAGTTAAAAGACAGTCAATCCAGTGACTTACAGCCACAATAGTCATAACATGGTCAATAAAGATATAATATGACAAAATCCTATGATAGACCAGTCAAGACAGACAAGCAATTTGTTAAGATTCAAAAGTAGCAAATATTAATATACAGTCGATCAATTAATATAATGACAAAATCCTATCATACTTAGAGACTTATAGTCAATGTTGCAATAGGTAATTACTAAATACTATCATGCTTAAAAAAAAACAGCTTAATAATAGCCGGTTTCTCCAACGTTACCTAAGTTCCAGTCGTGTCTCAAACCATGTCCTAAGTCATAACCGCATCTTAAAGTGTTGCATTAACTGATTTACATCAAAAAATCGTCATGCTTAAGTCCTAGGTCACCGTTTGCCAGGACTTAGGATACGGGTTCTAACCTAAAAATTGTAACAACGGTAAAATGATTACCTTATTCAAAGAATCCTTCTCCTTTGTTCTTTATGTTTATATATGTCTACAAGAGAAGATAGAAGACGTTTTTCTTCTGTTGCATAGTTTGCACTGTATTATATAATAAATAGAATCAATCATACTTTTAAACTTTTAAACATATTGCTTTGTCATAATTCACAATCTTAACCTATTTCATTGTCCGATTTATCTTTATGGAAATTAATAATAGAACTTTTTGAAATGTCTTCAAAGATTTATGACTGCCCTCACACGCTCTGAATATTTTTTGATTTTGCTCTGGCGCGTGAGTGCAATTTCAAAATCTATCGAGAGGACAGCTGTTAATCTAATTGCGGAGTGTTGGTGATTATTTTTAGTGGACGCTTTTTTGATTAACATCGTCATGTGCGCACGTTCACATCCATTTAAATACCGAGCAACTCGTCGACAAACTGCGAAAATTCCATCAGAATTAATCACTGAAAAACGGATTTATATCTAATACACATATAAAATATAATATACATATAAAAAACGTCTAGAGTGCCATGGAAAATCTTGTAGGTTGGCAACTTTGAAATTGTGTATTAAAATTATTAGGTTTGACGTTCAATTCCCAAAACGTGTAACCAACTTAAGTTTAAAAAAAAGATGTAATCAAGGTACTAGAGGTTTTTTTTTTTATTTAACTAAATTTATTGGAAAATTTAAAAATAAATAAACACATCAATTCAGGAAACTTGCTGAACGACCAGCTTGAACTCTCCAACTCCCCCCTACTTAAACTGAAGAAAAACACCCCCTCCACCCACACTTCTGAAAACTGTATATAATGTAAATTAGTTTGTAAAAATTGTATTATATTTCTTCACCTGAAGAAGCTAAAGTGTAGCGAAACAATTGTAGTGAGTTAAATAAAAAGTTGAAAATCATAAATAGTCTGCTATTATATTAAGTGATAATGGATTTTCAAAAAATAAGTGCTTTAACAATCAACGAGATTTTTTATTAAACATACGATATTTTTTTATTATAAATAACTGTGGAATTTTATTAATTGACGATAAAGAATAAAAAAATTTAATGTGTCTATTATGGCGCTTTCCTCGTTAAAGATATGATGATTTAAATATCAACAATAGGGAAAAGTTGTTCAAATAAAATTTATTCTACTTTTATTATGAGTCTTCCAAAGCTATTCACAAAAAAAGTAATTCTTGTAATGTTTCGCTACATCTACGTAAATATTGGTCACCATCATATTTAAGCGTTATATATTTTTGACTTTTCTGTAAATCAGTGTTATATACGCGTGGCGCATGAAGTAAAATTTCGAGTTTAGAAAAGCCCCGTGAAAATTTGTCGAGGGTCGCGCAACTTTCCTCATTAACGAAGAATAATTTTATAATAAATTCATATTTTGACATTTCCCTAATATTCACTTATTCCGCATTTAACAAAACCATTAAATTCACCGAAAGCCTGATAAATTAATATCCTACCTAAATTATTATTCTAATCCATACAAAAGATAAACAAACGACGCATTGTAAATATTTTTGTAAATTAATTACAAAATTAATGCAAAACCGTTTTCGCTGTAATTAATTTAGTGCGGCTTGTTTGTTCTACGAGGAAAACCTCGAATTATTATCTGATGGTATTAAATTGGCGCCATGTTTGTCGGAAGCTCTTTGCGCCCTCGGGGGGCTTGTACATTTTCCACGTGAAAATTCCACCTGCTCGCTCATTACCAAACGCACGAGATTCCGAATTTTGCATCAGGAAATTCCTGAACAGAAGAGAGTAATTAGCCGACAAGTTTGTTTAGGACTTACACTTCTTGTGGTTTATACCAAGTGTGTAATGTTACGTGGTTTCTCGTATAAATTCGAAAGAAATATATTAATACAAAATAGTATAATCTCGTGAAACCAAGTAGTAACTAACTCACTTTTATTACGCAATAAATCGTTAAAATGTATAAAATTTAAGATAAGAAAAAGCAAGTTAAAAGTTCATGTTTATATAATAATAATAATAATAATAGAGTGGTCCTGGGTACGGCTTGTAAGGTCGTACAAAGTTCTGACCCCCTGCTCCGCATGGTGCGAGAGCACGAACAAACAGGGGCCGGGGCGTTTATCTTAAAGGCAGCACAAAAGGCAGCTGAAGACCTCGGTTTAAACTTCGATAACGGTCAGGGAGAACTCGCTACACTCAATCCTAACCAGTTAAGAGTCCAGCTGAAAACCGCTGAAGTCCAAAAGCTGCTTCAACGCCACATGGACAAGCCAATGCATTCCGTCTTCTTTAAGAACATAGAAGAACTTGGCTTGTCCAAGCAGCTAACGTTTTGATTCCTGCGAGCAGCTGGACTAAAGTCAGAAACTGAGGGCTTCATCATAGCTTGTCAAGACGGTGTACATAACACCCTGGTCTACCGTAGCCGCATTATGGGTGTAGATGTCCCGGATATACGCTGTAGGGCGTGTCACGGGGCGCCGGAGACAATAATGCATCTGCTATCTTCATGCAGAGCATATGCGTCTTCGGCCTACATCCATAGACATAACGCGGCGTTACGAATGCTATATTACCACCTCAGGCACTCGTACGGTATCGACGAAACACCAGTGCTGCCATATGCCCCGGATGATATTGAGTCCGTAGTGGAGAATGAGAGGTGCCGAATATATTGGAACTTCGAATTCCCAACGCTCAGGCAAATACGAGCAAACAAGCCTGACGTAGTCCTCCTCGACCACCATCTAAAAACGATGTTTGTCATCGAATTCTCTGCACCAGCAGAGACAAACATCGTTTTAAAAGAGGAGGAATAACGGACGAAATATCAGGATCTTTTGTACGACATGAGCAGACTCTACCCAGGCCACACTGTTAAGTTGGTGGTATTCATCGTCGGTGCTCTAGGCGGCATCAATGGCTCAATGCTGAACAACCTTAAGGCCATACCAGCATGTCGCGACACCGCACACTTCCTTATCGGAGGGATGCAGAAGGCCGTGATACTGGGTTCACTACGTCTACTGAGATCACACACCGTTAGGCACCACTAGTTACCCCACTTCCAGGCTTGGAGGAGGTAACTAGGGGATATATTTGGCACCCTCTCCACATGAAATCAGAGGCATGTGGGTGTAGAGGGTGACCATTCAATTAAAAAATAATAATAATAATAATAATAATAAATGAGTAAATGCAAGATACTTCACATACAAAAGGGTAAATGTATTACTACCAAAGACTCCCAAACATTAAACAGGGATACCATTGAGAGCATGGAAACCGATGATGTATATAAATATTTGGGATTTGACCAAAATGTTCAAATAAGTCACAGTACAATCAAACAAAAACTGAAAAGCAAATACACAAACAGACTCAACCTTATTCTGAAAACTAGACTAAACTCGGGGAACCTATTCAGAGCTATTAATACATATGCAATACCGACCTTAACCTACTCCTTCGGAATCATTAAATGGACCAACACCGACCTTGAGGAACTGGATAGGCTTAATAGAACAAAACTGACCTACTACAGAAAGCATCATCCAAAGGCATGTCTACAGCGTATAACAATGCCGAGAGCGGAAGGAGGAAGAGGTCTAATTAACATAAAAGATCTATATAATAACCAAATAAAAAGCTTACGAGGGTATTTCCATGACAAAACCTCAGCACTACACAGAGCTATATCAAAAGCTGATACAAAATATACGCCACTGAACTTAAGTAGGGAACCAGACACTCAGCAGCCACAACCTGATACTAGTCATGATAATGCAACAGCATGGTTACAAAAACCTCTACATGGAGACACCCAAACATCATGCAAGATAACAGAATCAGCAAAGACCTGTCATACGCGTGGCTAGTAAAGGGTCAACTAATTCCCGAAACGGAAGGGTTTATAACAGCAATACAGGATGGAGTAATCGCGACACGAAACTACAGAAAACACATTATAAAAGAACAAATGGACACAGATAAATGTAGAAAATGCTGCGTTGTTCCCGAAACAATAGAACATATCACTGGTGGATGTAAGCTTCTGGCTGGCACCGAGTACCTTGATGGACACAATGCTGCTGCGAAAATAATACATCAGGAATTAGCACTCCAGCACGAACTAATAGATGTGCGT
The DNA here is from genome assembly GCA_932526585.2 of Philonthus cognatus. Taxonomy (NCBI): domain Eukaryota; kingdom Metazoa; phylum Arthropoda; class Insecta; order Coleoptera; family Staphylinidae; genus Philonthus; species Philonthus cognatus. Next base: position 100,542,757 of record OW052244.1, read on the forward strand.
ATCCCCTACTATAAATATAGCCCGCAGGCGGTCCTGGAAAATAACAACATTATACTGTACTGGGACCGAACTATATTGACACATCGGACAATCCCTGAAAATCGACCGGACATTGTATTAAGACACAAAACAAACAAAACAACAAAACTAATCGACATTGCAGTACCTAATGACAACAACTTAGTACGAAAAGAACAGGAAAAAATGGAGAAATATCAAGGTCTATGTATAGAAATTAAAGAACTTTGGCAACAGGCAAAAGTTGAAGTAATACCCATTGAAACAAAAGAAAATTCAGCGATCAATTACTAAACGATCAGACAGATATTAATAACTCCCCATTGCTCAATTTAAAACTGTAACCCCCACCCCTCTTACTTATCAGCTAGCCCTATATATACGTTGTAATTAGGTTAAGTTAATCACTTGTTCTTCACCTGAAGAAGCCACAGTGTGGCGAAACATTTGTTGTGAATACAAAATAAACAATTTTTGAAAGTTATAAACAAAGTGTTTTACTTAAAGTAATGAATATGAACTTTCAACAACTATCAGCCACCTCGATTAATAGTACAGCAGATTTCTTATAACATTTATGATACTTCTTAGCATTTCTTAATATTCTTAGATTAAATTTTAATAAAACATACAATGTGATAATAAATTCAAATTCGAATACAAAAATCTACAATTAGAAAATCTAACAAGCATTAACTAAACAGAATTCATATTTAATTAATATTCCCCTCCTTTGAATCGCATTATTAACCTTATACCTACAGTTAGAGCTTCCTGAACCACACACTCGGTATACATGTACATTAAATTCCATTAGAACTTCGTATATCCAACTTTTGTGTGCGGTTTACGTTGAAAATGCAATCCATTCGAAGCGAGCGCTTCCTAGTAATGCAATTGTAATGGTGTGCTTGACCTGTGTGTTTCCTGTAAACGCATCTGGGTATTGTGTTTGTTATTACAGACAGGCGAAACAGATGCAGCTGAATTGCTAGCATATCAATAATACATTTAGCTCATTTCAATATAGCCCCTTAAAATTTCTTAGTATCTGCACTAAGAACTTTTAAGGGTCAAGATTGAAATGAACTAAATGTATATTGTTGATATCCTGATTGTTATATTGTGGAATTTTTGACTTTATATATAGATTATAGATATTAGAATCTAAAATATGTGCGGGTATTTTAGATTCTAATATCTAAAATTCCATCCAAAGGATTCTATTATCTTAAAAATACTTTTCTTGAATTTAAAGTTTGACCCTTATATCTAGGATGTTTGGATAAGTTCTTTATAAAAAATAATCCTATAAATAAAAGTCTAGCACTGATATCTAGACAGGGGACTTTTGTCTAGATATCAGTACTAGATTTTGATGTACAGAATTTTTCCAATCTAATCTAAAGGATTCCATTATCTCAAAAATACTTTTCTTGAATTTAAAGTTTGACCCTTATATCCAGGATTTTTGGATAAGTTCTTTATAAAAAAAATCCTATAAATAAAAATCTAGCACTGATATCTAGACAAGGGACTTTTCTTGAATTTTAAGTTTGACCCTTATATCCAGGATGTTTGGATAAGTTTTTTATAAAAAAAATTCTATAAATTAAAATCTAGCACTGATATCTAGACAAGGGACTTTTGTCTAGATATCAGTACTAGATTTTGATGTACAGGATTTTGCCAATCTAATCTAAAAGATTCCATTATCTCAAAAATACTTTTCTTGAATTTTAACTTGGCCCTTATATCCAGGATGTTTGGATAAGTTCTTTATAATAAAAATCCTGTATATCAAAATCTAGTACTGATATCAAGACACGGGACTTTTATCTAAATATCAGTACTACATTTTGATATACAGGATTTTTTTTATAAAGAACTTATCCAAACATCCTAGATGTTAAAATATAGAATATCTGCAGTAAGGACTTTTAATGTGTAATTTAGGGATTATTGTCATTTCCTCGAGTTAATAATTGAATATAGGGGGAATGAAACAAAAGGGGACTTAAGTGGGTTATTGGTATTGTTGAGATGATGGAGGTATAACGTGAGATTGTTATAAATAAATAAACGGATTGCTGTGCTTAGATCCAATTGCTTGGTAATGTTTAATATTAAATATGGAACACTTATAGACTAGAACATTTAGCCGTTGCGTAACACTCTAACATAACATTAGGGCAACGTTACGGCGTTACGCATTGTATAAATGTTCTAAAGTTTCCAACGAGTGTTTCCACTCCTTGATTAACCCATTAAGCGCCATTGATGCATACACGCAACAATATTTATTTTTTGTCAATTAAATTATTGAATAAGTTAATTTGATATATTTTATAATTTGACCTGATTTAAAAATGTATGAAGATAAATGTAAATATTTTGTTATTTAAATATTAAGATTCTTACTCACTTAAAAAAAAATAATGTGAGTGTATTTCTAACTTCATAACACTTCAGTGTCTTATGCGCGTGGCGCATGAAGTAAAATTTCGAGTTTAGAAAAGCCTGAAAATTTGGTTTGGTCGCTCCGCTTCGCGGAGCGACCAAACCAAATTTTCAGCCTTTTCTAAACTCGAAATTTTACTTCATGCTTCGTCTGGGAGTGGAATCACCCGTTCATAACTTAATACTGCACGTTTTTATATAAAATCGGCGAATGCCTAAAATTTTACAGCATATACATTATGTATACCAATAATCTGTGATAAATAATGTATACTTTTAATATGTTAAGTGGTCGCCATAGTGAATGTTATTATACATAGTAGTATTTAAAATTACCTGTGACCTGTGTAAACAATCTTGTATTAACACCAATATATATTATTATTATTATATTTAAAAGAAAAATTCACAGTATGTCACACAATAAGTCATTTATAGATATCATAAAAGAACTGCAGAATTTTACCTGAAATTAACTTTTAGAGTTATCTCTATAATTGCTCGGCCGTTAATGGGTTAAGCATGAAGTAAAATTTCGAGTTTAGAAAAGCCTGAAATTTGGATTTGGGCGCGAAAAAAAGCGTATAAAACACTGATTTAAGGTGAAGTTTAAAACCACACAAAAAAGAAACAAATTTGCATGGGAACTCACACAATGAATTAAAATTATTTTTGACGATTCGAATTCCTTTGGAGAATTTGAATCCTTTTATAAGTATTCGAATTCTTTTATAACCATTAAGGATTATATTTTTGCTTTATCTCTGTAAGCATTGATAATAAGATAATAAATAATCGATACACTAATCCTATAAATTTTAATTTGCGGTCGATACCAGTGTCACGGCAGATTTTTTCTATATGTGACTATTAGTAATGGTCGTGTGAGAGCAACAGCATTAATTCATCATGAAATTCCAATAGCAATATTTTCCTCTTCATTGTAAATTTCAATTTAAACAAACAACCTTGAATGCTTCCATTTTCATGACAATAAATCCATTTGTTTTTCCGTTTTCCGTAATGTGGTATTTTGTAGTTTTGAAAAAGCGTTCAGACCTGCAATAACACGTCCGATCCATACATACCTAATAAACACCACTCGATTAATGGACGTCCGCGAGTATTATTATTTACCCGATCAATCATTCCTATTGGTTTAATATTGGATGGGGAAAACATATACGTTTGGCTAATTATAACCTAAACACAGCTTTTTATTAACTTACTTTGCGTGCTCGTTGGTTTGCACGATCGAATCAAATGAAAACAATGAACTTTGATTGAGCTTTAATGTTCGGTTTTATACAAAACACCTGTACAAATATTAATCGACTATAATTGAAATCATGAGCAATAGTAATGTTGAACAATAGTAATGTTTACAATTGTCCTGATTATTTTATGAACGTAAATTAAAGAAATGATTACTGAAAAAAATTAAAGAGAAGTAACAATAATAAAAAACAGTCCTCGTGCTACATACAGGGTGGCGCGTTTGGATCTGACGGTTTTGGAATAAGTAGTACATTCGAAAGGGACAGGGTTAGTATCCCTTTATGTAAGAGAGTACCGCAATTGATAAGACCAATGTAAGAACGTCTACATGGCGTCATGACTGTTCCATCACAACGCTTGAAACAGTCGTGTGCATATCCAGTAAAACATAAGGTGCATTATATTTATTAATAAAAGACTTTACCTAAACCCAGATTCTCAATTCATAACAGAAATAAATAAATAAAAATTATGATTTATTAATTAATAAAATCAAACATTAAAGTGCGATTCTTCTCGCAATCTACAAGTTAGTTTTACAAAGACTATATCAAACACTCATTGAAACAACTACTTCCTGAGCTGTACTATACTTATACTTAATTAATAAAATGTTCATCATTTGTAATTGTCTAACATAAGTTGGAACACTATGCTCCAACAAACGATTTATTTGTTTATAAAGTTGTGTTTGGCGATTTAAAGGTTTATTTCATAGATAATTCATTTACCCCGTTACCACAGATAGGAAAAATTAAGTTTAAATTTAGTGTACAATATTTTAGTTTGAATTTGGCGCCTATAGGCGTCAACATGGATGCCAGTTTGGATTCATTGCATTTCGATTTACCATGATTTTTGAGATTCTGAAAATGGAATTAGGGTAAAGGTGTATGGGAGGCACGAATTTAAAGTTTGTTGGTCAAGGCGACTTACCGTTTGGTCGCAAATCGAATTTTAAGTTCCACTTTCGAGGTTATATATGGTCGTATTTTCGGCTAAATAAGCACATTACAGATACAAATTACACACATGATGAAATTATCTCCAAAGTGAGGACGTAATTCATCCAATTTGTAGTGTTATCTTTATTAATTCAGCCAATATCACGATATTAGTTTTACCCTAGATTTGACGTCTACTGACGTTTATTTAAAATAAGGGATATATAAATCGAGATTGATTATTAAATCATAGGTAATTTAATTTACGATATAAATAATAGATGGCACTTTCGTACGATAACTGGGATATTTACTGCAATAATAAAATATTAACAAACAAACAATAGATAATAACAAATATTACTTTTATATTTAATTCACTGTTTTTACTCAAATTAAATTTGTACGGCTTATCCAGTTTGGTTAGTAGACTCACAGCTTAATTTAAATACAATTCAAATAATTTAATAGACCTACATAACGAAGCAAAATTATCTGATTTAAGGCTAAGTATGGCCACACATTTTTCTATAAAATAATAAGATGCAGATAAACATTTTATTATGCTTAGGCGATTTTATGTGTTTTTAAGTTAGGTTAGTAGAAAGTTTTGCAATAGAATAAATTGAGAAAGTCTTTTTGCGCAAGTTAAATATTTCACATACTTCTAGGTTAGGTTAGGTTAGGTTAGGAGAAAGGCTTGCAATAGAATAAATTGCGTATATCTCTTTGCAGACGATGACTATTCCACATACTTTTAGAATAGGTTAGGAGAAAGGTGTTCAATAGAATAAACTGCGTAAGTCTCTTTGCGCACGGTGACTATTCCACATACTTGTAGGTTAGGTTATGTTAGGAGAAAGGTTTGCAATAGAATAAATTGCTTAAATCTCTTTGCACACATTAATTATTCTACATACTGTTAGGTTAGGTTAGGTTAGGAGAAAAGTTTGCAATAGAATAAATTGCGTAAGTCTCTTTGCGTGTACGGAACAGCTCCTTAATTTTAAAATATTAACATTAATATTTATTATATTACATTTATTACATTTTAATACATCTATTTTTGATATCGTAAATTAGAATACCTATGATTCTAATTTACGATATAAAAAATAGATGGCGCTAGATGTATTGAAATGTAATCTTGGTTGATGTGAATCAATCTTGATTTATATATCCATTATTTTAAATAAACGTCAGTAGACGTCAATTTTAGTGTAAAATTAATATCGTGATATTGACTGAATTGATGGAGATAACACTACAAATTGGATGAATTGCGTCATCATTTTGGACATAATTTCATCATGTGTGTAACATGTATCCCTATTGTGCTTATTTAGCCGAAAATACGACCATATATAACCTCAAAAGTGGAACTTAAAATTTAATTCGTGGCCAAATGGTAAGTCGCCTTCACCAAGATTACTTTAGATTCGTGCGTCCTATCCGATTCCGTTTTCAGAATCTCAAAAATCAAGGTAAATCAATATACAACGAACCCGCCAGTTTGCGTTACTCGCTTACATACAGGGACACTAGACAGGGTGACAGGTCCCTGACAGTTTCATTGTGTTATTGTCAGTGGATAGTTAAGTAAGTATAGCTACTTGGTCTGTTAAGCATCGCGTTTTGGAGGTAGAATGGTTTCTGCGAAATAACGAGTCTATAGTTGTAGTGAGGCGTACTTTTCGCCGGCACTTCAACATTCCAGTGCATGCTGCAGTTCCGTCTCATAACTCGATATTAAAATGGGTGAATCTTTTTCAAAGGACTGATTCATGTAAGCCACAATTTAATTGTAAAGGAATTACAGGAGACCAGTAAGAAGAGCTCCTGTTCTTGGGCCAAAGGGTCGTGAGTTCAAATCCCACCGGGGGGTGTTACTTTCTTATAGAGAAATTAGTACCTTCTGGAACCACGGATGAACAAATTAATTAATTGAATTAAATATAATAAAAAGATAACTGTATGGCTACGAGCCGAGGTTAATCAAAATAAAAGGAATTACAGTTCGCGCACCTGACAACTGAGGAAGGCGGTCACGGTTACTTCCCAGCGGTATGTTACTGTTTGATACATTTCTGAAACCATACCTGGAAGAAAATGAATACGACACCAAAACAATGTGGTTCCAACAGGTTGATGCTACTGCACATACGGTTAGAGTATCCATGCAGGCCGTTAACGCGCTGTTTCCTGGGTATGTGATCTCGCGCAACTTCCCTTGGCCCCCTCGATTGCCGGACCTAATAGTGTGTGATTATTTTTTATGGGGCTACCTCAAAGTGAAGGTCTACAGGAATAAGCCCCGCGCCATTCAGGAATTGAAGACAGCAATCCAGGATGAAATTGCTGCGTTTCCAATTGACATGCTTCAGCAAACTATGCTAAACTTTCGCCACCGACTCTAAGAATGCGTCAATCGACAAGGACGGCATTTGACAGAAGTTGTTTTCCATAAGTATAGTACGGCAAACATTACTTGCCGATGCGCAGTGGTAAAATTGTGGCTGGAAACGGAATGGGCGCACTTGATAGGTTCATGGCGAGTTCTGTCTCGCTCTTGCTCATGTTTATTTTTCGCTTCTTCTCTGAGCGTCTTTCCAACCTAAACCACATTTTAAAAATACATTTCATAAATAAAACACTGTTTATCACTTTGTTTGTATAACAATTGGTTTATTTGGTGACTATAGTTTCGATACTACACGTATCATTATCAAACCGTTAGTAACAAAAAACTACAAAGGAACATTATTTATATTTGCAAATTTTCTAATAACAGCGTTAAAGAGGGGGGTGTATTTAAGGTCAAGCTGGTCGTTAATTACGGGAATTTCCCGATTAGCGCGGGCTCTGTGAATCTCCAAAGACTCCAGGAGGTCCATCTTTCTACCCTTCTCGGCAAAGTGAATAACTGAAAGTACATCCTCGCCAATAGAGTGGTTATTTTCAATCAAATGTTTGGCGAAAGATGACCTATCAATTAATCTATGCCGAAAAGAGTAAAGATGCTCACTGAGTCTGGTCTTAAAATTACGACCAGATTGACCTATTTACACTCCCTTACAATCATTACAGGTTAATTTATATATTCCTGATTTGTAAATACTTGGTATCTGAGTCTTATGGTTAAAAATATGATTTTTAATTTTTGTAAATGGTTTCATCGCTATATTTAATCTGTGTTTTGCTAAAATATTTTTAATTTTGTGAGTTATATTTCCAAAGTAAGTATAACTCACAAAATTAAAAATATTTTAGCAAAACACAAATTAAATATAGCGATGAAACCATTTACAAAAATTAAAAATCATATTTTGAACCATAAGACTCAGATACCAAGTATTTACAAATCAGGAATATATAAATTAACCTGTAATGATTGTAAGGGAGTGTAAATAGGTCAATCTGGTCGTAATTTTAAGACCAGACTCAGTGAGCATCTTTACTCTTTTCGGCATAGATTAATTGATAAGTCATCTTTCGCCAAACATTTGATTGAAAATAACCATTCTTTTGGCGAGGATGTACTTTCAGTTATTCACTTTGCCGAGAAGGGTAGAAAGATGGACCTCCTGGAGTCTTTGGAGATTCACAGAGCCCGCGCTAATCGGGAAATTCCCGTAATTAACGACCAGCTTGACCTTAAATACACCCCCCTCTTTAACGCTGTTATTAGAAAATTTGCAAATATAAATAATGTTCCTTTGTAGTTTTTTGTTACTAACGGTTTGATAATGATACGTGTAGTATCGAAACTATAGTCACCAAATAAACCAATTGTTATACAAACAAAGTGATAAACAGTTTTTTATTTATGTTCAACAATGTATAACGAAGTAGAAGCCTCTATAATCAGTGAAAATACATTTCCATTATCACTCCTAATTTTAAACTGTATTTTTCCTCTTATCTTCACTATTGAGAATGACTCAAAGTCGAAACTAGTTGGAATAAAAAACCAAAATATAAGTGAAATTTAACCAAGTGTTTTCTTTTTTAAATCATTCACTATTGATAATTTGACAGCTATTTGAAATACATCAGATCCAAACGCGCCACCCTGTATATTCTTATGAATTGTGTTTTTGTAAGTACCAGTATGTTACATCAGACACTTGAGTAAATAGACACTTTAAAAGAAGTTGGAATAATTTATGAACGATTGTAAATAAAAACTACTTTAAATAAGTACAAAAGTCGCACTCGCACACATACGTAGATTATCTTATCATAAATTTCAATTTCAAAATTCCCTCCTTAACAAAACATCGTTTAAACAATGACTGCCGTTCTCGTTATCGGGTTATTTACAACTCATTTAAATATTTTATTCAAATCAGGCATTTCAGTATATTCACGTGTGTTTTGATAATGTAAGGAACTACGATATTTAAAAAAAATGGTAAAGAGTTCATCAGTACTTTCCCTGTTAATTATATATAGATTTGAATATTAACAACAACGAAACAAGTTTTAAATTTCATAAAGACAATAAAAAAATGTCCTTTTGAAATTTAACACGTCTCGTTGTTAATATTTAAATCTATATGTAATTAACGAGAAAAGTACTGATGAACTCTTTACCATTGTTATAAATATTTTAGTTCCTTACATTAATAAACCACAGGTAAATATACTGACATTCCTGATACTTTTTTGTTCAGTGTTTTTTTACAGCAAAGTGAATCCCTCTTAACTCAGTTGTTCTTTTTCAAGTATTATCGTGGAGTTTTATTTTGTATCAAACTTATCAGTTGAATATTAAAAATAAAATTCTTTCGAAAATTCTAATTTAATCATCAGAGCACCTTTTTATATCAAGAATGTTATATAATCAATGTACATTACACTTTTACCCTGACGTCACAAAAAACAAAACACAGCATCACAAACGCCTATCTACCTTTTTGTTTGATTTTACTTCATTTATTTGACAAACCTATCAATGGCCAATCAAATTATCTATATGCAGGGATTTTTTCTTTTGAGTATACATATGTTTACAATGATAGTTTTCAGAAATACGCTGTTTTTGTAGAAGAGTTCAATTTTAAGCTTTAAACGAGTGTTTTCCACTCCCAGACTAAGCATGAAGTAAAATTTCGAGTTTAGAAAAGCCCCGTGAAAATTTGTCGAGGGTCGCGCAGCGACCCGAGACAAATTTTCTGGGCTTTTCTAAACTCGAAATTTTACTTCATGCGCCACGCGCACAAAACACTCATTTAGAGCGAAGTTCGTAATATACTGCTTAAGCTTGATCAGTGTTTAATATAATTTTAGTCCAAAATGTTGTCGATTAGTGTGCTCATATCTACAAAATAGGACACAGCGTGTCACATTTAAAAACCGCACATCAGCACTTGCTGAAATCACATGTGGTGTACCCCAAGGGTCGATTTTGGGCCCACTGCTATTTTTAATATATGTCAACGATTTACCTCCACATATTAGCACCGGTACAATAATCATGTATGCAGATGACACAACTTCAATAAACAAATCTAGTAACTATGAAAATGCGCTGCAACACAGAGATTATATAAATAACAAAGTCGCGATATGGTTCAGCTCCAATAAGCTCTCTCTCAATACAGCAAAGACGGAAAAACTTACCTTTTCACTCAATGCTGGCAATGAAGAACACGGGTCTTGCAAGTTCCTCGGTTTATGTCTTGACACCAAGCTAAGTTGGAGAGAGCATGAAAAAGACCTGAGCAGTAAGCTTAATGGCGTCACTTTCTTACTTAGAATGCTAAGTAAGTCTGTACCTTTATCAACACTTATGGCTGCGTATCATGCTCTCTTCCAATCGAAAATCAGTTACTGTATCTTGGCCTGGGGACACTCGAGTATTGCTTCTCGTGTGTTCAGTTTACAACGTCGAGCAGTCCGTATACTAGCGGGTATAGGATATAGAGATGAATGCAAGAACCACTTTCAAAGCCTGAAAATCCTTACATTGCCAGGCCTGTTCGTTTTAGAATGTCTACTGCATGTTCATAAAAATGCAGATAATTATGTCAACCATAACCAAATTCATGGACACAATACCAGAAGTCGTGATCAAATTTGTCCTCTAAAATCAAGACTATCTAGATGCCAGAACAGCTCAAGATTTTATGGGCCAAAGTTATTTAACAACCTGCCACAGACAGTGAAATCTCTCCCCAATAAGAAGTTTAAGAATATTCTTAAAAATTACTTAACAAATAAAGCATTTTTTTCAATTGATGATTATATCTCAAACAACTTTTCCGATCTTGGATTGTAACGTGTACCCTATTTTATGTGATCAATGCTTAAAGTTTTATTCTAAGCCATTAATTATCCAGTCTGATGGGCCGCCTCTTTTTTAAAATGTCTGTGCTTGTCTGGTGGATTTGTGATTTTGTATGATTTTGTGTTATTTATATATACACTGATTTTATTCTACTTTACTTGTACACCTATTTTCTAGTTATAATTAATGTATTTAATCATAAATAAGATATTTAAGCCATTAGTCTAGTCTGATGGACCGCCTAAATTTTAAAATGTTTTGCCGGTCTGTTTAACAGTGATCCGTATTTTATTTATATATACACTGATCTTATTTTATTTTACTTGCACTCCTTTCTTATAGTTGTTTAATGGCCCATATATATATATATATATATATATATATATATATATATATATATATATATATATATATATATATATATATATATATATATGTATATATATATATATATATATATGTATATATATATATATATATATGTATATATATACATATATATATATATATATATATATATATATATATATATATATATATATATATATATATATATATATATATACTTAGTTTATCTTACTCATTAATAGATTTTAAGTTTGCAATACTGCAATGTATATCCAGTTTAGGTATTCCTTCTCATATATTTACTGACGTGTGTAAACCTGTAAGTCTTAGCACGAATAAACATTATTATTATTATTATTATTATTAATACGCGTGGCGCATGAAGTAAAATTTCGAGTTTAGAAAAGCCAGAAAATTTGGTTTGGTTGCTCCGCTTCGCTACGCAACCAAACCAAATTTTCTGGCTTTTCTAAACTCGAAATTTTACTTCATGCTTAGCCTGGGAGTGGAAAACACTCGCTTAAAGCTTGAAATTTAACACTAAAACAAGCAATATCCGCAAATTTATTCAGTCCCTTTTATTTTCGTTTGTAATTGCTAATTTTTCATTGTTTTTAGTTGGATTGAAGAGAATTTGATCCAATTACGTACACTATTTATAGCGTTGTAACAAAGCAAATAAGATTTTTAAAATGTTCATTGTATAATTCAATATCCGGCGGTGTATTTGCAGTGGAAATAGTTGTTTCAGTGGATATGTATTTAATCATCAGAGCATCTTTTTGCATCAAGAACGTTATAAGTCAACCCTTTTATTCGACCGTCACGGAAAACAAAACACAGCATGACAAACGCATGTCTACTTTTCTGTTTGATTTTATTACTTCATTTATTTGACAAACCTATCAATGGGCAATCAAATTATCTATATACAGGGAATGTTTCTTTTGAGTATACATATGCTTTTAATGATAATTTTCAGAAACACGTTGTTTTTGCATAAGAGTTCAATTTTAAGCTTTAAACGAGTGTTTTCCACTCCCAGACTAAGCATGAAGTAAAATTTCGAGTTTAGAAAAGCCCCGTGAAAATTTGTCGAGGGTCGCGCAGCGACCCGAGACAAATTTTCTGGGCTTTTCTAAACTCGAAATTTTACTTCATGCGCCACGCGCACAAAACACTCATTCAGAGCGAAGTTCGTAATATACCGCTTAAGCTTGATCAGTAGTTTAGCCGCGTGGCGCATGAAGTAAAATTTCGAGTTTAGAAAAGCCAGAAAATTTGGTTTGGTCGCTCCGCGCTTCGCGCTACGCGACCAAACCAAATTTTCTGGCTTTTCTAAACTCGAAATTTTACTTCATGCTCAACCTGGGAGTGGAAAACACTCGTTTTAAGCTTGAAATTTAACACTAAAACAAGCAATATCCGCAAATTTATTCAGTCTGTTATATTTTCGTTTGTAATTGCTCATTTTTTTATTGTTTTTTTAGTTGGTTTGAAGAGAATTTGACCCAAAAATTACGTACACTATTTATAGCGTTGTAACAAAGCAAATACGATTTTTAAAATGTTCATTGTATAATTCAATATCCTACTACAAATAAGTAGAAGTAGTAGTTTCAGTGGATATTTAATGTTTTAGTAGTCTTATCAATTGAGACTTATTGTTTGCGATTTATTCGAACATTGTTCTAGTTATATATTTTATCGAATGCAGAATAGTTTTGAATTTAAAATATGCAGTTTATACCATACATTCCCAAACTTTTTTATTCTACCGTCCCCTTTTCGCCTTTTCGAAAAAAAAAATACTCACCGAAATTTTATAACTTTAATCAGATATTACCTAAAATCGATGCCAGTATCAGAATTATGTTTCCTACAAAAGTTTCTTATTTTTAAAGATATTTTCAATGATACCACTTTTGATCTGTCGTGCTATTTAAAAATCTAGAGTTATTGATATTTTTAACCTAACTCTTAGGGATGCCTATTTCTTTGCGAAAAAACAATATCACCATTCGATTTTTTAATACGACTTTTTTTAATACATTTTTTTGTCCCAACTCCCTAGGACTATCTGTTTTCTAAAAAAAAAAAAAAAAAACTGGCTGGGACGGGTGGTCTGAAACACCCCGTATACTGATTAGTACGGTATATTTATAAACTACAAATAAATCATAGCGTTATAATTAAATAACTTCTAAATAACCCTATTTTGCTACTCTCATTAAGGTTATGTACCTGCTTTAAACTAGAGATACCTGCTATTAAATAATCCGTTGTATACTAACAATAGTAATGTAGTAAAATATTTTATCAACACAAAAATGTTAATATCATCCTTAGAACTGTGTTGCTAACGTTGCTATTAATAAGGCTATTGGAGTTTATAATAGCCTACTAATCAGGCTATTTAAACTCCAAAGAACTACTTTATGCGCCAGGTGCGTACCATACTGATTTAGTGTAAAATTCATTGCTAAGTCAACCATATGTATTTGTCTGATAATGATAAAAATAAGTTATATGTAGGTCAAATATTAATGATGTTTAAATTATGTATGGTCACCATTGTTTACAATACTATCCTTTATTCTACTACTTTTGTGTTCATTTTAAGCTATACTTAAATAGTGTTTATTTCATACGTTTGCGTATGGAACAAGCCCGAATGAATTAAACTTATTCTGTTTATTAATAAGGCTATTTGAGTTTATAAAAGCCTACAAATCAGGCTATTTAATCTCCAAAAAACTACTTTACGCGCCAGGTGCGTACCATACCAATTTAGTGTGAAGTTCAATGCTAAGTCAACAAACTGTATTTGTCTGACAATGATAATAATAAGTTATAGGTAGGTCAAATATTAATGATGTTTGAATTATGTATGGTCACCATTTTTTACAATACAATCCTTTATTCTACTACTTTTGTGTTCATTTTAAGCTGCACTTAAATAGTGTTTATTTCTTACTTTCACGTGTGAAACAAGCCCGAATGAATTAAACTTATTCTGTTTATTAATACGGCTATTGGAGTTTATAAAAGCCTACAAATCAGGCTATTTAAACTCCAAACAACTACTTTATGCGCGAGGTCCGTACCTTACTGATTTATTATTATTATTATTCTTTATTTACGGAATTCACCTTTTTTACAATTGAAATTAACAACATTAAAGCAATAAATAACATGTAGGAATAAAATATTGAATTAAAAGATAAATATAAATAATTATGATCACTGGTCATTGTATGAAATTTGTCAACTTAATGCGCTTTAATCGGTTTTTAAACTGCGGCAGTGAAGATGTGAATAATAAAAAGTCGTTACTACGCGACAGTAGGTTTGCGTAACGCATCATACGATCCATGGGATTAAACATCCCATAGTTCGTTGAGTGAAATGCCAATCTAAACAAGGGTTTATGTCTAGACTGAGCATTTCTTGGTATATTGAAATTTAACATCTCCAACAGTTCGCCGCAATTCAAAATCCCATTAACTAATTTAAATAAAAACAAAATGTCAAGAAACTTTCTCCTCTCCGCCAACGATTGAATATTTAATCTAATCAGCATCTGGCTATGGCTAAAGATTGAATTAGGGCCATCCAGTCTAAACTGCATAAGTTTTAAAAATTTGCTCTGCACCATTTCCATTTTTTTAATTGCTGTACCAGTGTATGGGGCCCATACTGATGATCCATATTCTAGATGTGGACGTACGAGTGCTAAGTACAATCTCATAACTGTACTCGGACTAAAGTCACCAGTAAACCTTCGAATGAACCCCAACATTGTTAAGCTTTTATTGCAAATCAGGTTAATGTGTTTAGAGAAATTAAGGTTAGATGAGAAAAACACGCCAAGATCTCTTATTTCAGTAACACGCTCGAGCTGATGGTCACTAATACTGTAATCGAAATTCATAAAATTTCGCCTGCAAAAAGAAATATAAACACATTTCTTCATATTTAAATACAGTTCATTAGCCTCACACCACAACTCAACATTTTGCAAATCCTGCTGCAATGCAAACTGATCATCAGCTTTACTTATATTTTTAAACATTTTTAAATCATCGGCGTAAAGGAGAAACCTACTTGATTTTATCACGCAGCCAATATCGTTAATAAATAACAAAAACAAAATGGGCCCACAATGCGAGCCCTGGGGTACACCCGAAGACACACGAATCGAATTGGATTTATGAGATCCTATTCGGACACGCTGAGTTCTATCCTCTAAATAACTCCTCAACCAAGTAATCACATTTGTACCAATTCCCATCAACTCAAGTTTATGTAGTAATATGGTATGCTGAACCCTATCGAATGCCTTTGAAAAGTCCATATAAATAGAGTCCACTTGGGTCCCTTTTTCTAAGGCATTCGACAAAAAGCACTGATATAACAACAGGTTCGTAACTGTAGATTTACCATTTAAGAAACCGTGTTGCTGGCTACTAATTACGTTAATTGACGCCCATATGAGTTGTTGTGATATGAGGCTATCAAGCATTTTGGGTAAAGCTGATTGGATTGAGATCCCCCTGTAGTTTGATACATCAGACCTGCAACCACTCTTGAAAATTGGCACAATGTAACTACACTTCCAACAATCAGGAAATATACCAGAAGTTATTGAACGCAAGAACATTGTGTGGACCGGTTTGCTGAGCGTAAATGCACATCTTTTTAGAAAGTATTCAGGTATACCGTCCGGCCCCGCATTGCAGGATTCAGACAAGGCCAACATAAAATCAAAAACTTCGGTTAAAGCAACATTAAAGTTAGAAAGAGATATTAACTCATTCCCGTAGTATGTTGGCAAATTATGTTGAGGTTTCACATATACGCTTGAAAAATGATCTGCGAAAAGATTAACACAAGTAGCGGTGTTGTCACCACTTTTATTACCAAAATACATTTTCGCAGGATAACCATTTGTTTTTTGACAAGTTTTCACATGATCCCAAAATAACTTAGGGTTATTATTGTTAATCCCCGATTCTAAATTGTTAACGTACTCAGCGTATAGTATATCCCTAAGTACTTTACAACGTTCTCTGCACCTACTAAATTCATTGTAATCAGAGAGTGTGCCGCTACTCTTGTACCTGGAATGAGCTAATTTTTTCTCTTTTAATAATGTAATTAATTCTTTATTGAACCATTTGGGGTATTTGGATGAGGCCAATCGTTTCATTGGAATCATATTGTTAAAAATATCCCACAAGATATTATTAAATGAAGACACGTTATCATTAATTGACTTATTTAGAAAAATGTTATCCCAGTTAATGCCAGCAATATAATTATATATGCCATTGTAATCCGCCGCTTTAAAATTAAAAACCCATTCTGATGTATCACATGAACGCTCCAAAACCGTAGGAAACACACTTAAACATTTAGTGTGAAATTCATTGCTAAGTCAATAATATGTATTTGTCTGATAATGATAAAAATAAGTTATAGGTAGGTCAAATATTAATGATGTTTGAATTATGTATGGTCACCATTTTTTACAATACAATCCACACTTTTGCGTGTGGAACAAGCACGAATGAATTAAACATATACTGTTAGATATAAATGTTAATGATCAAATTTCAATTACAAAATATGTAGAAAGATAAATATTATATTAATAATAATAATAATAATAATAATAATAATAATAATAAATTCCTTTATTTGTCATACAAAAAATAAATACAAAATATATACTTATAAGCGTAGGCGAAGTTCAGTCAGCTTAACCTGTTACTGATCTTCCACTTAACCTACGAAAAATTAAACATACATGTAATTGCAACGTGTGAGGGATAATAGACAAACATATTTCGTCGTCAATATCTCGAATTAATTCTGTAAATCCAAATCATTTCGTTTTAGAAGAAAGTTGAAACCTGACGCAACCAATTTTTCGAAGACCTTCAAAATTTTATTTTACATCTAGACCTCCACTGTTTGCAACTTTAGAATAAATCAATGTTTTATACGCCTAGCACATAAAGTAAACTTTAGAACAGCCTGCAAATTTGGATTTGGAAGATACGCGCTCAAATCCAAATGTTTAGGCGGTTCTAAACTAGAAATTTCACTTCATGCTTAATCAAGAAGTGGAAAATACTTTTTAGAATAATGTTAACGACTTCAACAGGATAATATTGGTTCCATTTTAGTGATTATATTGAAAATTCATGATTTTTTTATCAACTATTTCACTATTTTATACGAATTATTTTACCTCATTTTAAATACTGCAACAGTTTTAATACTTTTTATTGTATTCATTGTACTTGCCAATTATATTCATTGTTCTTCAACACCTTTAAATTAAAACTCAATAATCTACGTTTAAATTTTGATCTTGAAGAATTTTAGGAAACTTTAATAATCAGCAAAGATAGGGTGATTTTGCAATAATTTTGAATCATACTTAATTTTTGTTGAAAAATCGTCAGATTTTCTTAACTTTATTTGCAGGACGCGATTCACAGATGTATTACGTTTATCAATGGTCCCAAAAATATCAAAATACAATAATAAAATATAATTATACAAATTCCATTTAAGTTAACTTACTTATTCAAAAATAGCAGATAAATCAAGATTGAAAAGTTTAGGAGGCATTTGATTTAAAGAAAAATCATGATTTTTATTTATTTAGAATATAACAAACTTAACTAAAAAAAATACGTGCAGATTAATAATCCATAATGAAAATTTAAATTCATGCTTTTCTAAACTACAAATTTTACTTCATGCGACAGGCATTTAAAACACTAATTTATTTTGATGTGCAAAAACACACATTTCATGTGTGAAATAAAAATTGAACTAATTATTAATTGTTTGAATACCTGTTTTTGAATAACAGTTAAAAAAGCCTCGAAAATATTAATTGCCTCGGTACTAACATTTTCATTTGACATTCATCAAATGAAGTTAATCGAACTTCTGAGTTTATAAAAAAAGCACACAAATCGGATAAATTAAATTAAATTAGACCCAATAGGTTAGGATGTATTAATTTTACTTACAATATCTATTGATGCCAAAACACTGTTTTAATGCGAACAAAATGTTGCTAGTAGTAAGTGCAATTAGATATGATAAGATATATTAATTAAGTTGTTATTACTCCGTTTAATTGTGAATATTTTAAGAGCGACCGCAAACCAACGCGAACAACACACACGACTTGTAAAGATGCTTTTACAAAAAAGCCTCCTTACATCTCTTTAACGTTCACCGGTGGACGGTGCCGCCCCCATTAGGTACCACTGGTGTATACAGTGTCAAACCTTTTTATATAATTATAATAAGTATAAATGAAATTGCCAATTCTTGGTTGCAGAATACTTCAAACATTAAAAGTGCGATTCTTTTCGCAATCTACAACAAGTTAGTCTTACAAAGACTATATCAAATATATATGTTTGAACGGTAACGTGACCGCCAGTCTAAGGTGTCAAATTGTTTAGAGGGAATGGCAAAGCTATACTGATGAGAGATAAATCTCGAAACGCGTCTATAGATGGCCTGAATAATTTGACCCAAATTGTTACATTTGCAGTAGGTTACTGTATGTAACAGCAAACACTTGTTGTATAATTCAATGTCCGTCGGGGTATTAGCCCGGGAAGTAGTTGTTTCAATGAGTGTTTGATATAGTCTTTGTAAGACTAACTTGTTGTAGATTGCGAAATGAATCGCACTTTTAATGTTATAATTATAATATATTACGTCAGAAGAGTGGTATGCAGCATATTACATATGAGCGGATATGTTGCGCACGAGCCGCGCAGCGGCGAGCTCAGTATTCCGCGAGTATGTAATGGCCATACCACTCGAGAAACATACGATACTTTACCTACGCCCTAACAAAACAAACAATGTGCGTGAAAGAACAACTTGTTTATTCAATAATTTTTGATAGTAACATAACATTGATGAAAACTAAATTACAACTTGATCAATATACATCAATAAAATGTCATTTGGTTGTGCGGTAATCAATCAGCTGTTCAGCTGTCAGCATGTAATATACTTGTCAAAGCTATTACGTGCATGTGTTGGTAATGTCAATCATATGCGTCAAGAGTGGTATAATGCGGTTAATATATAGCGCGTAGGGTAAATGTATATTCATATACAATTTATTACGAATTAATTAGAATTTCAAACAATATTTGATGCTGGCAATATTTAATGGCGCTTTCATTGAATCACTGTCGTTATTAAAATGAGCTATTTCATTGGCACATGGAATCGCTAATCCTTTTGCTTTGTTATCAGGCGCAGTTTTTAGTCAATCAATAGGATTTAAGCAAATTAAACGCAGTCGGCAATGTGTATATATTGGATTACGAACCACATCAATAGCAAATATAGTTGATCCTGTGGAATATTTAATAATTAGCAAACGACCCTTAGTTCAGTATATAAATGGATTAATCGATTCGCCATATTTTTGAAAGCATTATATGTTTAGTTATATGTTTTTGGCTCTACATTGTAAATGGCTTGTCCGTTAATAAAGAATTATTATTTTTATTATTATTATCATTGTTTATTGCAAGTAGAGGCAAACGCTTTTATTCACTTTTGACTTTCTTGCATATTTACAATAATACTCCTATGACACTATATGATTAATTATAATAGTCATAATTGGTAAATTTTATTTAATTAATATATTAATTTGTTTCAAATTAATATATTAATTAATTTAAGAGTGTGACTAATTTTATTTATTTTGTGTACCGACATGTTCAGTTTAATTTATCATTAGTATTTTATTTAGTTTTTTGGAGACCACGTGCTGTCTGACGATTACTTTCTATATTTATTATAAATATTTATTTTATAAATATTTTAGTTATTATTATAGTAGTTTTTTGTATTATTTATGTAAAAGGCCGTTGCCGTTAATAAACTAGTATTATTATTATTAGTGTGAGTTGAATGAACATATCAATAATAGAAACATTGGTAAGCTAGCTTTCGAGAATGGGAATCGTGCATTCATTAACATGTAAACAAAAACATGTTACAAAAACAGTGTTTAAACAATAATATGTATATTATTATTTTTACTGGTGATCAGAAATATACAGAGAGTTTTATGTAAAACCGAACATTTCCATAACGAGAATATTTCTTTTAAGTATAGATATGCATACGTTGTACATTTTCCGACGCTCGGTTTACTAAGAGAATTCAATTTGAAGCTTTAAACAAGTGTTTTCCACTCCCAGGCTAAGCATGAAGTAAAATTTCGAGTTTAGAAAAGCCTGAAAATTTGGTTTGGTCGCGTAGCGCGAAGCGCGGAGCGGCCAAACCAAATTTTCAGGCTTTTCTAAACTCGAAATTTTACTTCATGCGCCACCGGTACAAAACACTGATTCAATGTAAAGTTTAGCGGTGTGTTATAAGCTTCGTAATATGTCAGTGTTTTGTACCGGTGGCGCATGAAGTAAAATTTCGAGTTTAGAAAAGCCTGAAAATTTGGTTTGGCCGCTCCGCGCTTCGCGCTACGCAGCCAAACCAAATTTTCAGGCTTTTCTAAACTCGAAATTTTACTTCATGCTTAGCCAGGGAGTGGAAAACACTCGTTTACAGTTCTAATTGAATTCTCTTAATAAACCGAGCGTCGGAAAATGTAAAACGAAATGCATATGTATACTTAAAAGAAATATTCTCGTTATGAAAATGTTCGGTGTTACATAAAACTCTCTGTATGTAAAGAAGACATATAATAAGGATATGATTTTATTTAAATAAAATAAAGGGCGGGTATATGCTTTTGAACTTTAACTAATAAACATTTAATTACAAAAATATTTATTTTTTTCCAACCAGTCCCTGTAACAAAAAAAACTGTACGTGTTCTATTACTTAGCATATCATTTTCGAATTTAGAACCACAAAATACTTTATGTACACCTGTTTTTTATTAATGTTACTTCAAAATTACTTTAAATTTACTGACCAGTGTTATTTTAATAACAAACAAACTGCGGCAAATAACAAAACAACACATTTCCTGTTGGTTTGCATTGGATTACGCACTCGTCTATCCTTTTTAGTCCAGGATAAAATTATCATAAATCAAGCGTTCTGCCTACAGTGCGAAATTAATGAGGAAATGAGGAAATTCTTTAGAGCGCAATAACAATTTTCCATTTCTGAAAAAAAAAAAATGAAAAACGTAATTCTTAACAAACAATTACACCAGCACACATTTTTGTTTTTTTCAAGTGCGACGGTATTTACCCATTTTGCCATGTTTGTTAAGATTCCAATAGACCAAAAAATAATTTGCAAGGTCTTGGTTAGCTTCCAATTTTTATATTTTACATAAGGAATGTGCTTATTTTTATTCAGAACCTCATTTTGGAAGTTTTCGCCGAATACTGGATATTGTGCTTGGTTTCAAGCTTTTTAAAATACTTCAAGTATAATGGTTCTGAACGAAAATGTATCGGTTTCAAAAATCAGCACATTTCTTATGCAAAATATAAAAGTTAGGAGCTAACCAAGGCCTCTAAATGATTTTTTGGTCTAGTGGGGTCTTAACGAACATGGCCTGATGGGTCTATATCGTCGCACTTGAAACATTATTTTTTGTGGGACCTCGGTGAGGTAGTGGGTAGAGGTCCTGCCTCCTAACCAAGGGGACGCGGGCTCGAGTCCCGCCGGGTGGGGTAATGTTAAAGTACAAAATGATTCCACCTGGGTCCATAGATGTGTGTGAATATGTTTGTGGCGTCTAAATATAGTTAAAATACAAAAAATATAACGGCGAAATAGTGGAATGGTCTAGGACCAATATCCAGTAAATGTATATAATAAAAATACATTTTTTTGTGTTCCGGTGTTATCATTAATATGGTAGCTTATTTTATTATATACTGTTTGATGAAATTCATTAAGCACAACAAACATTTTCTTTATCTTTTGTTTTTTGTTATTTTCTTTTAGAGATAAATACGACATTCTCTAAGCACAATAAAAAATGTCCAGTTTTCAAAAGGAAATAGAGAAAAATCGTCACACTTAATAAATCATGTTAATGAAATGGATTCTTTTTGACTTTAAATTACTGCCTGAGAAAATTTTATCAGTGCAATGACAATTTTCGACTTCTGAAAATTAAAGAAGGGAAACATTTATAATAAAAAATGATACAGTTGTAAATAAAACACTTCTTTGCTTTGTTTAACCACTACTTATAAACAGTGGTTAAACAACGTAAAAAAGTGTTTTATTTACAAGTGTATTTGAGATGGACCACATGGTAAACGCCTACAACACAATATCTGTTTTGTGATAAATGATAATAAAGTGGTAACGTTTAATTATAAATTACTGTTTGTTTTGTAAGTAACGGGTTTTGCGGGGTCTACTAGAACTGCTCGGAGACGTATTAAAGCTGCAGGTCTACAAAATTATCAAGCAGCCAAGAAAGTTTTTCTCTGAGAAAACAATAAACAACGAAGATTGGAGTTTGCCAACGAATTTGTGTATCGTGGGGATGATTTTTGGAACTCGGTCGTCATTTCTGACGAAAAAGTATTTCAATCATGTAGTAATGGGAGCCTACGAGTTTATAGACCAATAAACCGAAGGTATGAAGAAGGATTCACCCGTCCAATAACAAATAGTGGTCGTTTTTCTGTTAATTTTTGGGCTTGGGTCAGTGTAAACGGACCCGGAATAATTTGGAAAATAGATGGCCATTTTAATGCTATTAAATACAGGGATATTTTAGAATATGTAATGCTGCCTTCAGTAACACAAACATTTCCGGAAAATTTTATATTTCAACAGGACAATAGTCCTATCCATACAGCAAGAATTGTGACTCAGTGGCTAAATGACCACCGCCTTGGCCTGCGAAGAGCCCTGATCTCAATCCAATTGAGAATGTTTGGGGATACCTACAAAAAAAGATTTACTCAAGAGATTTTAGACCTATGAATGCAGATGAACTTCACGAAATTGTTGAAAATGCATGGGAGGATTTGGCTGACAACTACAATATGAGGAATCTAGTTTCATCCATGAGTACACGTTTGGCAAAAGTTATCACAGCAAATGGTGGTCCTACAAAATATTAATTTCATAATTTCTACTTGTATTAAGAATAAATATGTTTAGCATTGGAATTAGCAATTGAATAATAGTCCTTTAAAACCTAAGTTACGCCACTGTTAAGAGTTCTGATAAATCTGTACAAAGTTAGACAATTTCTCTATGACAACAAAATACCGTTCACATTTCGTCGGCCGCCATTGTACAATATTTTAATTCAAGCTGAAGAAGTGTTAAACTGTTCTTTATTAACGGATGGGCTTAAAGTAATGAGAATGTGCATAACTTTGTTAGCTTAGAAATAAATGAGAATTGTTGTTAGTTTAAAATTTGCTGTTAGGTTAGTTTTCAATGTCAGTAGCGTTACTAGTGAGTTTTTTTGTAGAACTATCAAATCTAACGAACATTTGAATTTGCTGTTAGGTTAGTTTTCATTTTCAATAGCGTTACTAGTGAGTTTTTTGTAGAACTATCAAATCTAAAGAACATTTGTGAGAAGGAATTGATTTGTTACTTGGACAAGAGCCCAAATGTAAAATTATAGATAATTTTAAAGACGACGTAGTGCCAATTTCCACAATTCATCGGGTTATCGAAAGATGGCCCGCAAAAGCGCTTCTAAAAATGGGTAGACCTTATATTTTAAACAAGTAATAGCGAAACTAAGCGATGAAAACCGCCTCGTCCAAATCATGTTGGGCAAGGTTCGTTCAAATTTGAGATAAGTTGAAGAAAATAAATATTTTTCAATCTTCGTCTTCATAAAATACGTAGTTTTTGATTAAGTTTATTATATATTGCATTTGTTTTGTAATTATATTTTATTTTGAATAAATTAATAATGTTAATTACTTAAGCCCACCCGTTAATTATTCAGAATAATAAAGCCGCTTATTGAGGTTTAGTTTATAGATATAAACTGATTAATTTCCAATTTATTAACTAGTTTAAACAAATTAATTAATATAAATTAAATAACTAAGTTGATATAAATTGTATTTTAAAGCACCTCACGAGTTATTATATCTTGAGGATCGGCTTAAATGGCTCGGCACAAAGGGACTACGTCGGGGTCTTTCTCGTGTTAGGTCCACAATGTTTCCATGGAGACCACCCAGTAAAAAAAAATCGCACACGCTGGCCGCCGTCTGTTGGGTCCTAATAATAGGACACGTGACGTGATTTAACGTGACGGAATGATTCGACTGGAAGTTAACACTTGTCCAAGAGATTCACCCTTCTGTATTCTGCTGAATATTGATTATCAACTGGAATATATTTATTAACTTGAAACATAATGTTGATATTTTAATGAAGTAGAAATGATTCCAGTTAAATATTTAAATATAAATATTTAAAGAAGTACACTGGCGAAAGAAATTAACGCATCATTTGTGATTTTTTGATATCTTGGAATCGAGTTTTCTTTGAACACAAACATATTTTTACAATAAGAAATTTTATCAAGCATGCTGTTTTACATGTTGTGTTTTGTCTTTTGTTCTCATGGTTTTCTGTCAATAAATAAAATGAAGCACTTTTCATTATTCTGACTGTAAGAAAGGTTCATATAATATTTCTTTTTGAGTTTGTTTTCAAGTAATTGTTAAAATTAAGTGCTAAATAGTGAAGAATGAATATGGATAGACGTCCGAATCTTAATTTAAGCAGTGAAGAAGCTGTGATTGTGGTTACACTTGCAGAAGAAGGTAGGAGTCAGCGTTACATCAGTCAGCGTCTTGGTGTTAATCAATCGACCGTATCCCGTGTCTTGAAGAGACATCGGGAAACTCAGGCATACTCAAGAAGGCCAGGACAAGGGAGAACGGGCTGTTCAAGACCGTTTTTTAATGAAGCAGACGTTACGCGAACGGTTTATTACGGCTCCTAGGCTACAAAATATGCTCGCAGAGATCCACAATGTTCATGTAAGTTCCGTTACCATCAGAAAAAGGTTACGTGGTTTTAATTTAACTCCGAAAACAGCGGCAAAAGGACCACAATTAACCGCAGACCATCGCAGAGCCAGGTTAACATTTGCGCAAGAACATGTAAACTGGTTACAGGCCGATTGGGCTAATGTTATGTTTAGCGACGAGTCCAGATTTTGTCTTTACGGCAGTGACAGACGAATGCATGTGTACAGACGGCCAGGTGAACGTTATGCGCAGTGTAACATTGTTCCGACTGTTATGTTTGGTGGAGGCTCTGTTATGGTGTGGGGTGGTATCACTTTAGAGGCTCGTACGGAGTTGGTGGTCATACCAAGAGGAAGCATCACGGCAGCGTCTTATATTGCAAACATTTTAGAACCATCCGTAATGCCTTTTGCTCCCTTTGGAGGAAACGATTTCCTGTTTATGCATGACAATGCAAAACCACACAGTGCCCGAATTGTACAACAGTATCTTGACCTAGTGGGTATCAACACAATGCAATGGCCAGCCAGGAGTCCCGATCTTAATCCGATCGAACACCTATGGGACGCGATGGGCAGACGCCTTAGAGCACTTCCTCGGCGTCCAAGCAATCAACAAGAGCTTGGACAAAGATTGCAGGAAATTTGGGAAGATATTAACCAGGATGAATTTGGATCATTAATTAACAGTATGAGCCGTCGCTGTCAGGCAGTTATTCGAGCAAGAGGAGGAAACACTAGATATTAAGTCTTATAATCACATGTTAACTTTTTTCCTCTTTTTATTTATGACATTATTTTAGTCATTAATGAAAGAAAATGTGTTGAAAATCATTATTATAGTTCAGTAGGTTTTGTTGTTATTCTCTTTGTTTTTAAACATCAAAACTTTATTTTTAAATTGAAAAAATTAATGCGATGCGTTAATTTCTTTCGCCAGTGTATATCCATGTATATGAATGTTTTTAGTTATAAGTTGTTATTAGAATCCGATAGTAAATTTAAGTTTGGTTTTCTATGGTGTATTCAGTTATTGGGCTTAGATCACAGCAAAAGGTTAACACCAAATGTCGTGAATAATCTAATTTTCTTGTGCTTTAAATTGTGTTGTTAAGTTATTTTAATTGTATATCATTGTAAATATACAATTTGTCAATAAATGGTTAATTATTATATTAATAATAATTTTTCCAATCTTAACCTGTATTTGTACAGACCCCATAAGCTCAATAATATTATTATTATTAAATTTCGACTAACCAAAGCTTCTAGTATTCAGCATGAACACAATTTTTATGGTCCCATTTAAAGATTTTTTTAATTCTAAATAGATTTTATTAAAACAATTTGTGTTTATTATTAAAATTTAATTTTACGTTTTTACAATTAAAACACAATTTTAACTTTGTTTGTAAATGACTTTAACTTGTCATTTTCAAACTTAAACTTTGAGTTTGAAAATGAAAAGTTAAAGTTGTCGAAACTATAGTCACTTAATAAAGTCTCAGTTATACAAACAAACTTAAAATGGTGTTTCGATTGGGAATTATGATGTATAACGAAGTAGAAGCCTCCACCGTAAATACTTCACGTTTTTAGTTGGAAAAGCCATTTATTAGATTGTTCACACTATTTAATTAACATGCTGTATTTTATAAACCACCCGAGGGATTTTTTAATGGTTTTAATTTAAGCGATTTAACTTTAATTTAAATTATACTCGAACACGTTTTTTACTCTATTTTTCACACAATTTAATTAACATGCTGCATTTCATAAAGTATTCGATTGATTTTCTAAAGGCTTTAAATTAATCGATTTAGCTTGAATTTAAAGCATACACTTTTTTTAAGGTACTCAAAATGCATATTTGTGTTTATTAATTAATTTGTCATTTATAAAAGTTAAAAAAAATGATAATAATATATAACAAGTGGTATGATTACCATCGACTATATCCCGCCAAAGACGGCGAGCCGAAACACGAATGAATTAGAACCAATCAGCTTCTAGAAGTCGTTGTTGCCGTGATAACAAATTCATGTAGAGTTCGATTTCGGCACTGTGATTGGTTCTCTACTCGTATTATGTTTCGGCACGTGATTGGTTATCCCAATTCATTGTTCAATTTTTGTAAATAAACTGAACGTCAAACTACCTCTAGAAGCAATTCACGAAAAAGTAAGAAACGCCCAGCCTATAAATACATTATCATCGCAAAAATATATATGGAAACAGTTTATGGAGTTTAGCGTGGAGAAAAATATTCCGTTAAATGCCACTTGCACTTTGGAAGACATTTCTAAAATATTGGAAAACTGGGCATACAATATGAGAAAGAGGGACGGCACGAACTATAAAGAAAAGGTAGTCAAGACGCTATGGAATACCACTGCTAAGTTAGTGCAAGAGAAGTACTTCAGTGAGTTTCAAATATTGTTTGATCCATTTAAAGACCTAATATTCAAACCGGCACGAAGCGCCCGCGATGCCAAACGCAAAGAATTGCAGCGGTTTCCTGAGAAGAGAAACATGAGTTCTGCACCGTTATCATCAGAAGAATTTCAAGCGATAGTTCTTCAATTTAACGAGGACAGTCCCAATGGCTTGCAAAGAAAATTCTTTCACATAGCGTCGGTTGAACTCGGGCGGAGAGGAGGCGAAGGGACATCAAAACATTAATTCAGCACTTCAAGGATGAATTAAATAATTCTGCAGAATGGACTGGAAGAATAATTTACAATACCATATTTTTTAAAACCTCTCAGGGTGGAGGACAACGCTTAGCCGAAAACAAATGGCTCACACCAAACAAGAGTAATGAAGATGTGTGTCCGGTACGATTACTTAAGAAATTATTGTCAAAACGTGGCGACAACATTAAAACAGATCGTCTGTTTTTAACTGTAGACAAGAGTTGGCCATCGGGAAAAAGCTGGTATAAAAATATGCCCATTGGCCGCAACGAAATTGGGAAATGGGTTAAACAAGCGGCTCAGAAAATCGGTTTAAACACTAAAATGATTAAAATTATCACTCTAGTAGAGCAACAGCTGTGAGTAAATTAATGGAACAGGGAAGTAGTGACCAAGAGGTTGTTAAAATCACCGGACATTCTAGTTCGCAATCACTTAAACCGTATTTGCAATTAAATTCTGACCATCATACTAAGATTATTAACAACCTCAGAATAAAAAACTCCAATACTCTATTGACAAGAAATGAACAACATAATGAACCTGATAAGCAAAATATAGTATACAATAATTGTACAATTAATAATTATTATACTCAATAAATGTCTTCGTTTCTTTTGAATAGGTTCCTTTTTTATTGTAATATTTTTGTTGGGATATAGTCTGATAAATTGCTCTCGTGCATTGGAAATTATCGCAAGTTTGCACTCTTTCGACAAACACAGTCGTATTGCTTTAGGCAACAGCCCCTCGCCCTACGGGCTCGGGACTGTTGCCAAGCAATACGACTTTGTTTGTCGAAAGAGTGCAAACTTGTTACCGATAATTTCCAATGCACTTGTGCAATTACTGTTGATAATATTCATGAGCAGCTCACCGAGCTGCAGAGCCTGAAAGGAGAGTTGAATATGCTGCTCCGGTTTTACGAATGAATATAATCGATTATTAATCATACTACGAGTTATATTCGATGAGAGAATATAACGACTAAAACAGTCCAAATTTTCAGGTTTTTATAAACTTGAAATTTTACCTGTCAGATTTGACTAATGATTTTCGTAGCAATGACCACAACAAGGTGATAGAATTCTATCATCGCCGTGATAACTTGTTTCTATAAAAACAAGCGATTCTGATTAGAGGGAATGTAGCTATGTGACACATAAGTTATATTCTCGTAGGTAAATAATCAAGAGGTTATTTTTTACTGGGATATAGATGCAATTATTACAGGAATGTTTGGTTGTCACGGTAAAAACATGAGAATCAAGGACATGAAAAAACGGCAGCGCGTATCGCTAGAGTGATTTTTTCTTTGTCCCTCGATTCGAGATTTTTTCCCAAGTGAAAACCAAACTGAGTGCAATAATAGCATCTAATAACCTCGAGTTTCTTGAACAAGTTTCTCATCTTTCACGTGGTGAAACATATTTAACTATGATTTATTAAAGAAAACACTTGGTTAAATTTCACTAATATTTTGTTTTTTTTATTCCAACTAGTTTCGACTTTGAGTCATTCTCAAAATCAACCTCGAGTTTATTTTAGGAATATTAATACACAACTCAAGTATAACATTTTATTAGATTGATAACTATTAAATTAACGAATTATCATTATTAACATTCATAGTTTGAATGTTGAATTTGCAGTTATTGTAGATAATATTACTTGCAATACTCACCGGATTTCAGTATATTACTTTTAACTGCATTCGCAATAAATTCCTTAGACGCACTACCATAACGCGTGCTATTATTACACGTTTTAATTTTTACGTTTTGACGTACTTCTTACTGTGCGAGAAACGTCAAATTTGAAACCCTACTTCGATATTATTAATAGCTGGTAAAGGTGACGTTGCTAGGAGATGTAAACAAAATTCTGTATCAAAATTGGTAGATCACAAGAGGTGTTTATTAATCAAGGAAATAAGTAGCTCGCTTTCTTGCTAATAGTAGTAAGATTGTCTGTAAATATTTTAGATTTTCAAAAAAAAAAAAAAAACATTGCAAATGTTCTTCCTAATGTTAGAAATAGCCTAGCTATTTCTGGCGAAAACATATATTTTTTAATAAAGTGTTTGTTTTTTTATTGTCCTTATTTTCATTCTATGATTATAATCAGAATTTTTAAAGTTGTCAATACTGTCGGTGTTCATTACAGCGAATTGTTAGAGTACATAACCTCAATTAGTGTGACTTATATTCAGCGATGAATGATGATGCTTTGCGCGTGTTTCCAGTGCAATCAGTTATATCTAGTTATTCGACAAACCAGTGCTCCATGGCAAATAGATAAAGCAAGTAAATCACCCCCACGATACTAACTGTTCATTAGCAACTCCTTACAAGCAAATTTAAGTAGGTTACAAGGAGATTTTTAACTGTATATATATATATACCCCAATACACTGTACATTTTTAGATATTGGTCGTATTTGAAAAGAGTTATGGCAAATAGATAAAGCAAGTAAATCTTCCCCACGATACTAACTGTTCATTAGCAACTCCTTACTAGCAAATTAGAGTAAGATACAAAGAGATTTTTTTTTATCTGTATGCATACCCCAATATACTGTAAATTTTCAGATATTCGTCGTATTTTAAAAGAGTTAAAACTGAAGGTTTAAAAGAGTGTTCTCCACTCCCAGATTAAGCTTGAAGTAAAATTTCGAGTTTAGAAAAGCCTGGAAATTTGGTTTAGTCGCTCCGCGAAGGAGATGTAAACAAAATTCTGTATCAAAATTGGTAGATCACAAGAGGTGCGAAGCGGAGCGACCAAACCAAATTTTCAGGCTTTTCTAAACTCGAAATTTTACTTCAAGCGCCCCGCCTATAAATCACTGGTTTCAAATGAAGTTCAAAATATAGTACTAAAGCAGCATGCTAAAGATATAAATCTTGTACTTTACAATATTTTAGTGTTTTATACGACTGGCGCATGAAGTAAAATTTCGAGTTTGGAAAAGCCTGAAATTTTTCCACTCCCAGGTTAAGCATGAAGTAAAATTTCGAGTTTAGAAAAGCCTGAAAATTTGGTTTGGTCGCGTAGCGCGAAGCGCGGAGCGGCCAAACCAAATTTTCAGGCTTTTCTAAACTCAAAATTTTACTTCATGCGCCACGCGTACAAAACACTGACTTTAAGCGAAGCTCAAAATATACTGCTTAAGCATATTGTTTTAGAAATTTATCAAAAACTTCACTTGAAGTCAGTGTTTTATACGCGTGGCGCATGAAGTAAAATTTCGAGTTTAGAAAAGCCTGAAAATTTGGTTTGGTCGCTCCGCGCTTCGCGCTACGCGACCAAACCAAATTTTCAGGCTTTTCTAAACTCGAAATTTTACTTCATGCTTAATCTGGGAGTGGACAACACTCGTTTGTAACTTCAAGGTAAACCCCTTTTTAAAAAACGAATAGTTGAAGATTTAAAAGAAAAATTCCCTGTACTCGTATGTATACAGATAGAAAAACTCCTTGTATACAAACATAATAATAATAATAATAATAGCTTTATTCACGTATGCTACATTATGTTGCGCTCTGCGCCTTGTTTAGTTACATTATCTGTTATACAAATAAAGTAATTATTTTTATCCTTTTATTGCAATGATATATTTTCCCACCTTACGATCTAATCCAATAGCCATTATTTTTTTTCTTCTAAACAAAATTATTTTACTAAAATTTTAATAATATATTTTTAACTTTCTTCTCATTATTTACTTGGTAAAATATTTCTACTAAATATAGGTGTTTAATTGAATTCACTTGGTTTGTTTTACTAAAAATATTTTATTTCAACTAGTTCCGGCTTAATGCCATTTTCAAGAATGATGATTCTTCATTCATGAAAATGGCATTAAGCTGAAACTAGTTGCAATAGAATGTTTTTAATAAAACAAACCAAGTGAAGTTAACTCTGCGGCGGTCGCGTAATGGAATTTTATGCCGCTTTTTCGTTTTTTTGCAAATTGTATTCAAAACAGTCATGGCACGCCTCTGTTCGTCCTTATATTCCTGGTTGTCAATGTTAACCGCCAGATGACGGGGTAGTGGCATTTTTATGAAGCACGTGTTAGTTGTAATTAGGCTGTGAATGTGATAGGTTCATGAAAGCGGCACTCCGTACCGCAATGCGACCGGTCATGTAAGTTAATTTAGAAGTAGTTGTTACTAATTTCTTTTATTTACTTTTATTATTATTACGTATAATTTCGTACAGTTGTTGGGGGTAAATAAACTACAACTCTTTTTTTTTAATTTTAGGACTAAAAATTTGAAATATCTAACAGAAAAAGAAATGCGGGAGATTTCCGAAAATTTTTCAGACGATGTTGAGGATGTTGTTGACTTTGATGATGAATCTGAGGGAGAGAACGAAGTAGCTGAAAATGATATAATTAGTAGTGACTCAGAACAGTTCATGGATGGTGGGGATAGTGACTCTGCAATTAATTTGCCAACATTGAAATCAGGAGAAGATTTTATTTTCTACATTGGAAAAGACAACGAATCAATATGGAAAAGCACTCCTGTTGTCACTTCAAGTAAAACTAAAGCTAAAAATATTATCAAGGTGGTACCTGGTGCCAAAGGGGCAGCAAGAAATGTCTTAGATAAAAAAGAGTCATTTTTAAAATTTATAACCAAAGAAATGATATACAAAATTGTTATCTGTACGAATATATACATTCAAAGCAAACCAGCCAGAAATTACGGAAGATCTAGAGATTGTCAATTGATCTCAGGAAATTCAGGCTTTATTTGGAGTCCTTTTCATAATTTCGGTAAAAAAAGGGGAGCCATACAAACGTTGAAGAGTTGTGGAGAAAAGATGGCACTGGAATGATTTTACTGAGGGCGGTGTTTGGTTACAAAAGATTCTTATTTATTCTTCGTGCTTTGCGGTTCGACGACATTACAACTAGAAAAGATAGGGAAATAACTGACAAGTTAGCTGCTATTAGAGATATATACAACGATTTCGTTACTAACTGCATGAACAATTATAACTTAGGAGAAAATATAACTATAGACGAAATGCTTCATAAATTTAGAGGTCGATGTGGCTTTGTACAATACATGCCACAAAAACCAGCTAAATACGGCATACAAATTTACGCTCTTTGTGACAGCAATACTTATTACACGTGGAGTTTCGAGATATATTGTGGAACACAGCGCAATGGACCCTACAAATTTTCTAATAAACCCTTTGACATAGTACAGAGATTAGTAGATCCTCTAAAGCAATCCAACAGAAACCTTACTACCTACAATTATTATACCAGTGTTCCTTTGGCTGAATATCTTTTGAAAAATGGTCTTACTCTGATTGGAACAGTAAGAAAAAACAAACTATTACTACCATGCATAATACCGACGAAATTGACAAAACTACTAATAAACCAGACATCATTCTGAACTACAATCAAACAAAATGTGGCGTTAATACGGTCGACCAGAAATGTACTTCTTATACAACTCAAAGAATTACTAGAAGGTGGCCCCTAGCAGTTTTTTTTAGATTCTTGGATATTGGCGGTATAAACGCTGAAGTTACATTTACCGATACCAAGCCTTAAGTGGCTCCGTCTAGGAGACGAAAATTTTTGACTACCTTGGGATTTCAACTAATGGAAGATCATCTAAAAGAAAGAGCCAAAATAAGTACTCTTCCTGGGGACATAGTGGAATTTCTTTCAAAGTACCGAGTTGAAGAAGTACCAGCAGCGAATCAAAGTCATGTTGGACGCTGTCAGCTGTGCAGTAAACACAAAAATAATAAGAATACTGTAACTTGTAATTCGTGCAAACATTTTTATGTAAAACACACTGTGATAAAATTGTCCAGTGTCATAATTGTCTTTACCCTCCAATGGAAGAAGACTGATTTAAACCTATTGTAAGAAGAGTGTTTTATAATATTATCAACTCAGTTTGCTACTTTTACTTAGCTCCTTTTTGGTATATTTTATTGTTAATGCCTCTTTTACACATTGAAAATATTTACTTATGTAAAATAAATATGTTTATATACCTACTTTCTTTCACTTTCCTTTAGCGGCATAAAATGCCGCAACGCGACCGCTCATCTAATTTTTAAAGGCGCGACCGGCGCAGAGTTAATTAAACACCTATATTTAATAATATAATATAGTAAACCACTTAAAAACTTAAAAAAATCCATTTTTTTTCCAACTTTGTGTAACTGAGACTTGATTAAGTGACTATAGTTATTAAGTGACTATATAGGTATTATTAATGACATTAATGTATTTATGATTTTCAACAATATGTCGACTCTACACTGGGATCTGAATTAAATAAGTTTAAATATTTATTTATTTAATAAATAGGTCTATAATAAATTAGAAAAGTACCATTTACCAATTTATACTTTTCGCGTATTTGGATATATTGTATGTTTTGAATAGCATAAATTTTCATTTGGTTGTTATTGTTTGTGCGGATCATCCTATATCCGTGCATTTCGCTTTGATCCACGGAAACTAGAAATAATTTATAATTACACGTGTTTAACACAAATGTTCATATTATTACTGCATTAATTTGTGTGGATTTGTATGAATTCATCCAGGCGATTAAACCAAGTTTTATCCTAATCCTCAATGTCAAATGAATATTTAAATAACAAACATGAAGTTTAGTAGGTATTTGCATGAGCTGGTTATTATAAAACCTATAATCAGTAAAAACTAAAGTGTTAAATCAGGAAGATACTGTGTTTTTTATTTTTTTAAATTATTTACCTAATGATTTAACCCGGCGACTTCACCATTTTTTAATCATAATTTCATCTACTGTTTGTTCATATTGTAAATAAGTTTAGGTTCGAAAAACTTACAAAAATTAAAACACACATGTATGTTCTTTCTTACTATTTATTTATCTGCTGATAATTATAAATTAAATACACAGGCAGTTTCTCTTTCAAGTATACGAATCCCGAATACTGCTTATACGCGTAATTCTTCAGATATTTGTTGTTGTTGACAAGAGTTCAGTTTAAAACTTTGAACGAGTGTTTTCCACTTCCAGACTAAGCATGAAGTAAAATTTCGAGTTAAGAAAAGCCTGAAAATTTGGTTTGGTCGCGTAGCGCGTAGCGCTACGCGACCAAACCAAATTTTCAGGCTTTTCTAAACTCGAAATTTTACTTCATGCGCCTCGCTTATATAACACTGATTTTAAGCGAAGTTTAAAATATACTGCTATAGCATATTTTTTTAGAAGTATATCAAAAACTTTACTTGAAGTTAGTGAAGCGGATCGACTAAACCAAATTTTCAGGCTTTTCTAAACTCGAAATTTTACTTCAAGCGCCCCGCGTATAAATCACTGGTTTCAAATTAAGTTCAAAATATAGTACTAAAGCAGCATGCTAAAGATATAAATCTTGTACTTTACAATATTCTAGTGTTTTATACGACTGGCGCATGAAGTAAAATTTCGAGTTTAGAAAAGCCTGAAATTTTTCCACTCCCAGGTTAAGCATGAAGTAAAATTTCGAGTTTAGAAAAGCCTGAAAATTTGGTTTGGTTGCGTAGCGCGAAGCGCGGAGCGGCCAAACCAAATTTTCAGGCTTTTCTAAACTCGAAATTTTACTTCATGCGCCACGCGTATAAGACACTGATTTGAAGTAAAGGTTACTTGTTCACAATATTTCAATGTTTTTAGTCTTTTCAAGTTTAGAAAAGCCTGAAAATTTCGTTTTGCCGCTCTGCGCTTCGCGCTACGCGACCAAACGAAATTTTACTTCATGCTTATTCTGGGAGTGGAAAACACTCTTTAAAAGCTTTAAATTGACTTCTTAAAAAAACAACGAATATCTGAAGATTTACAGCTTATAAATTGTAATTGGGCTATGTATACATGAAAAAAATACTCTCTGTATACTTATTGCAATTATTAATTTATATCACTTATAGTTTAATTTACTTATTTGAGTTACGTGAATATTTTAAGTCACTTAATTAAAACGCAGTTATATTCCTTTCTTCACTTTTATTTTTGTGATGCTAAATGTACATTTCAGGTACTATGTTCTCAGTTAGCTAGTGATAATGAGTACATAGTACCCGAAATGTACATCTAGCATCGAAAAAATAAATGTCAGGAAAGGAATATAACTGCGTTTTAATTAAGTCACTTATAGTTCGATATTTATAAGTGAAAGTCGTTGAAATTATAGTCACGTAACAAAGTCTAATTTTACAGGGTGGGGCATTTTTGACTGAGTGGTTTTAACTGACTATACAAATTTGACAGACAAATATAGAGAAAATTTAATTTTATGTTTGGAAACAGCAATAAACTTCCGTTTATTTATTAGGTTTCTAAAATTAACTCTTCGAGATGGTAATCGTTAGCAGCAATCTCTATTCTCTAATAGAGTATTGCTGCTGTCTCCACATGCCCTTAAATTTTTCAGAGTTCAGTGGCACATAGAGAGAGATGTGTATGGCGTGTACTTCCTTAATTCTTTAATGGAGAAATCACCGATGTTTAAATTTAAAAATTAAAAAGTAAATAGTTTTAACGCGTTCCACTTTATTTTCTTTTAGTAATTTATTTCCTTTCAGTAATATAATTTTGTTGAAATAAACAATTCACTGACTATAGAGGCTTCTACTTCGTTATACATTGTTGAACATAAATAAAACACTGTTTATCACTTTGTTTGTATAACAATTGTTATACAAACAAAGTGATAAACAGTGTTTTATTTATGAAATCTGCATAAAAAATATCTGCATACAGTTGAATCTAGGATAAAGTGGAATTCGGAAAGTATGTCTCCGTCTCGCTCAGTCTCGCATTTGTCTTCCCTCTGTATCCTTCTAACTTAACGACCTTGAATGCCACTTTAGGGCAGATCGCCCTTTACTGTACAATTTTATAGTTTGACACTGCATGAAAAAAAATTGTCATTAAAACTTTAGGTCGTCCAATAATTAAAACGTAACAAAACAACAAGACTAATCTGTTAAGCAATTAAGTAGGGTATGTAATTTCGGAGCCTATTAAAATGAATTATACACATAGGGAATTGGCCTCTTAAGTGTACATTTTGTGATGCATGCGCTCTAAAACAAGCATTCATTGCTTTTTTAAAAGCGTTAATTTTAAAGTTTCGAACGATTGTTTCCATGACAGTATTAACGTAAAATATCTTCTAGACTAAATATTATAAAATTGGTATCTTGAACAAGTTTCTCATCTTTCACGTGGTGAATCATATTTAACTATGATTTAATAAAGAAAACACTTGGTTAAATTTCACTAATATTTTGGTTTTTTATTCCAACTAGTTTCGACTTTGAGTCATTCTCAAGGAATGAGAATCACTCAAAGTCGAAACTAGTTGGAATAAAAAACCAAAATATTAGTGAAATTTAACCAAGTGTTTTCTTTATTAAATCATATAAAATTGGGTTCCATTCTGGGCTCCGGACAGAGCGGACGTCAGGAGCATACAGAGCTGTTCTCGGAACAAGTAAAATGTACTCGAGTATTGAGTACAAGTATATATATATATATATTAGGGTGCCCCAAATAAATTGATTTTTCTCAGATCGAGCTCTTCTTCTAGAATATGTTAGAGTGACTCAATACAAGTTCCGAAACCTAATATCAGGCCAATCGGATAAGATTTAGAGGTCGCTCAAGTCGAAAGTATGAAAAAAAACTTGGTCTTCTATTTTTTTCATAAGAAAACATTTAAGGAATCTTTATAACCAATTATTAACTTACCGCAACGTGTTTTCTCAATCATAAACATCATATACTATCGTTTTTAACCGTCAAAGTCATTTTGTTGTCAACATTTTACGCCTGGTTGGTGTTTTTAGGCGATTTTTTTCGCCAAAAAATTGACATTTCCGCAAAACCTGACGTATATTTTTCGCTGACGCATCTGATAACTCCTCTTTTTGGTCTTAAATAATGGGGAATATATTAAGCTTATCAAAAAGCCCCTTAGTGCAACTTGCTTGCGCCTGCTTCATAATAAAAATCCGAAATTTGATATAATGATCTAAAGTGCGAATTTCGAATTTTGATGATATTCATCTAACTCTTGCGGAAACAACTGTTAACGTTTATATACACATTGCATTGTTTAAAAACATTGTCAAAGTTGTGTTTAACTACAAAAGTCATCTTATGAACATTTTTGAAACTGTCATGCGAAATTATAGGGTTTTATTTAGATGATAGATTCGCGTAATTCTTTTTTGAGATTGTTTAATTTTTTTGATTAGTTTAGTTCTATTTTTATTGTTTAGTAATTGTTAAAAGATTTAATAACTATTAAGAGTTTTTAGCGTTTAAGAGCTTTAAAAATTATCAAGCAGCAAATTGCGCTGCTTGCAGCGCCATCTGTTGGTACTGCTTGCAGATGGCGTTGCTTGGAGCGCCATCTGCATCACGCAAGCAGTACTACTGACACAAAGGAACATTTGAAGTGAAGTAACCCCAAAATCAGTCCGTTTGACGTCCCTGACAAAACATGCCTCGTCCGACCGTGTATTTACATTATTTGATTGGGTCTGAAATCGATCGGATCGATAATTTCGGGCTTCCAAGTAACCGGACTGTGTTGCGTTTGGTATGCTTCAACCATTTTTCGCAAAACAAATCACTTCACGAAGCAGCAAAAGTTGTGATAAATGAAGTGACTGAAGTATACACGAGCGCGAAAATTCCGGTTATATCGGATTTTAACGCCGTTAAGAAAGTAGAAGCACTCTATTCGAGTTGGCTGAAGGTTAAGAAGAATAGAAACAGGGAGTCAGAGGCGCAACAAAATGCCGCCGAAGCGTTTTCTCAGATGTTGGACGAGCTTTTTAAGGTGGCACCCAAAAATGTTCTCGATTTGATACAAGGTGATGTCACACAGTTTTACATCGCGGTTCAAGCGGTACTCTAAGGCATGGTCCACCTTAGATTTGGACAAGTTTGAGACAGGCGTTGCTGATGAGACTGTTCGAAGGGCTCTTGAGTCGTCACGAGGAAATATTGTGACCTTTGCTTTTAATCAATTACAGGTACAAACATTATCTCACAAACAGACGGTCAACAAATATTCTATTATGAAGGACAATTCGAGTAAAAAAATGTATTTTCATAATTATTGTTGTAGGAATTTGATTTGAGAGATGACCACAGAGAACTTCTGGAGCTGGTTATCATATTTCTAGGCGCCTCTCCGAAAAGCGATTATAAATTTCGCCTACCTGGTCCTATGCACCATGTTAGGTGGATGGCTAAAGCCATTTATTCATTAAAAATGTATCTTTTCAGACAACAATTTAAACTCAACGCGAGAGAAGAAAACGGTTTGCGCGACGTAAATATCTTTATTTCTAAATTGTATGTAGAAGCGTGGTTTACGGCTTCTCATGCCTTATCTAGTCCAAACAATGATTTGACATTTTTACACAACCTGATCGACTATAAAACTGAAAACCAGAAGGTAGCCACTGCTGCGCTTAACAAGTTCGGCAACCATTTGTGGTACTTGTCCGATGAATTGATCGGCTTATCATTGTTCGACGAAAATGTTTCCTACGATGATAAAAGAAAAATTGTTGACGCGTTAAAAAACAACGAAAATTGTGAGATTGACTCAAAACGCGTTAAAATTAATGTAAATAGTGACAACGAGTTGCAGTTATGGCGAAAACGCGAAATTTACGATTTCGTGTCAAATCAAACTGAAGTATTATTTTCGCGTTTCGAAATCGACAAATATTTTCTCAACTATGACCCGAGTTTATGGGAATCGATTGAAGGGTATCAACAGAGCAAAACATATTTGTCAAGCTTGCGAGTAGTGAATGACGCTGCTGAGAGAGCCGTAGCTCTGGTTAAGAAGCTGAATCCATTAATTACAAACGAGGAGAAATAAAAGCAGTATTTGTATAAATCAGCGCGGGATCATCAGCAGCGTTTCAGGACGGCGACAAAATCGACTGCACAAGTTGAATAAACAAGCGAGGTCGTCAGTTGTAAATAATATTAATGTAAACTCTCACTTGTCAATAGATTTTCGCGAACCGATCCTGTTGTTGGTTTTTTGAGAACCTCATTCAAAATCAACGCTTACCAATATCTTCATAACGTTAATAAACTAAAATATTTGTTTTTTTGTACACAATACCAGGAAGAAAATACCATCAGAGATAATATGTTCTGAAAACATGGATATTATTTCAATTAATAAGTACGCAAATCTATCATCTAAACAAGCCCTAGAAAATTCGCATGATAGTTAACAGTTGTTTCCACAAGAGTTAGATGAATATCACAAAAATTCGAACTTTAAGCTTTAGATCATTATATCAAATTTCGGGTTTTTATTATGAAGCAGACGCAAGCAAGTTGCACTAAAGGGCTTTTTGAGAAGCTTAATATATTCCCCATTATTTAAGACCAAAAAGAGGAGTTATCATATGCGTCAGCGAAAAATATACGTCAGGTTTTGCGGAAATGTCAATTTTTTGGCGAAAAAAATCGCCTAAAAACCCCAACCAGGCGTAAAATGTTGACAACAAAATGACTTTGACGGTTAAAAACGATAGTATATGATGTTTATGATTGAGAAAACACGTTGCGGTAAGTTAATAATTGGGTATAAAGATTCCTTAAATTTTTTCTTATGAAAAAAATAGAAGACCAAGTTTTTTTTCATACTTTCGACTTGAGCGACCTCTAAATCTTATCCGATTGGCCTGAAATTAGGTTTCGGAACTTGTATTGAGTCACTCTAACATAGTCTAGAAGAAGAGCTTGATCTGAGAAAAAACTTTTTTTTTTGGGGCACCCTAAATTATATATATTATCAAAAAACCCTTGTACCCTTCCGGGTGTTAGGTGTACAAGTACTCCACGCAAATTGTACTCGAGTACTAAGTACAAGTACAGGGTGCAGCATTTTCGATGGTTTCTTCAAGTAAAGTACCAGAAATATAAATGAT
This sequence comes from Philonthus cognatus, assembly GCA_932526585.2. Lineage (NCBI taxonomy): Eukaryota > Metazoa > Arthropoda > Insecta > Coleoptera > Staphylinidae > Philonthus > Philonthus cognatus. Next base: position 100,583,831 of record OW052244.1, read on the forward strand.
AGACTAAAACAAATATATTCTTCGAGAGCTCCTTATATGAAGTAAAATTTCGAGTTTAGAAAAGCCTGAAAACTTGGTTTAGTCGCGTAGCGAAGCAGAGCAACCAAACCATAACTGTATTGTTTCGAGTTTACGTGAAGTGATTAATCACAAATAGAAAGACTGTTGTTCCTTACTTCACTTTTTATAAATTTTAAATTTAATTTTTTTTTTATTTATAAAAAGTGAAGTAAGGAATAACAGTCTTTCTATTTGCAACCAAACCATTGTATTAAATAGGCCTATTATATTAAATTTGAATCGTCTGTGTATTTGCATTCGACTTCGAAAAATGCAATTTATTAAGAGGTCGCATGGGTATTTCAAATATTTACCCTCACTTGAAAGAACAGAAGACGCTGGGTAAATTCCATTTTATTCCCTACAAAATATAATAAGTCCTAATGCAATAAGACTCCTGATCGAACTGAATATGATAAAAATGTGTACAATAGAATAAGTAATATAAAAGTATAATAGTACGGTATAATAGGATTTGCGAAAGGTGCCCCGTGGTTTCCTTGATTTGTAGTGCTTTGTGCACCAATACATGTAATACAAAAATAGTTTTACCTACGCCCTATCTAGTAACGGCATCATACCACACTGTCATCTTGACGCGTATAATTAACATTACCTACACATGCACGTAATAGCTTTGACAAGTACATTACATGCCGACAGCTGAACAGCTGATTGATTGATATTGATAAACTAGTAATGTAGTTTTATCAATGTCATGTTACTATCAAAAATTATTGAATAAATAAGTTGTAAAGTCATGCTCATTGTTTATTTTGTTAGGGCGTAGATAAAGTATCGTACGTTTCTCGAGTCGTATGGCAATTACATACTCGCGGAATACTGCACTCGCCGCTCGGCGGCTCGAGCGCAACATATCCGCTCATATTTAATATGCTGCATACCAATCTCGGGACGTAATATATTATAATGTGTAAAAAGAGACACGTTATTAATTTTTGATATATATTACGCAAAATACTTTCTCATTGAATTATTATTTTGTAAACTATTCAAAGTTATGAATCTCTCATTATCCGCGATCGAATTGTTTTATTTTTGTGTTCACAAGAAAATTTTCATCATCCCTATTTGGTAGTATGGAAAGAGTGCTTCGTGTCTTTCCATACTTATTTTTCTTTAGTGAAAACTCCTTTTGATCCCCAGGTTTATTCCAGACATAGTCGCATGCATCATCGATCTTACGCTAGGGCTTTTCTTTCCTTCCCACAAACAACAAAGTATGCAAAATTCCGTCTTTAGTAATATGAAAATATATTATATATTACAAACTGATTAAGGATAAGAACTATGAATAAAAACTTATGAAATCCAAATAATCATCGATTTTGATTAACTGTGGCAAAATTAACCCATTAACGGCCGAGCAATTATAGAGTTAGCCTTATAAGTTTATTTTAGGGAAAATTCTGCATTTCTCTTGATGATTTCTAAATATAAACATACTGAACAAGAACATACAGAGAGTTTTATATAACACCGAACATTTTCATAACGAGAAATTTTCTTTTAAATATACATAAGCATACGTTGTATATTTGCCGATGCTAGGTTTATTTCAAGAATTTAAATTGAAGCATTAAACGAGTGTTTTCCACTACCAGTCTAAGCATGAAGTAAAATTTCGAGTTTAGAAAAGCCTGAAAATTTGGTTTGGTCGCGTAGCGCGAAGCGCGGAGCGGCCAAACCAAATTTTCACGCTTTTCTAAACTCGAAATTTTACTTCATGCGCCACCGGTACAAAACACTGATGCAATGTAAAGTTTAGCGGTGTGTTTTAAACTTCGTAATATGTTAGTGTTTTGTACCGGTGGCGCATGAAGTAAAATTTCGAGTTTAGAAAAGCCTGAAAATTTGGTTTGGCCGCTCCGCGCTTCGCGCTACGCGACCAAACCAAATTTTCAGGCTTTTCTAAACTCGAAATTTTACTTCATGCTTAGTCTGGGAGTGGAAGACACTCATTTCAAGTTTCAAATTGATTTTTTTTAACAACGAGTATTTAAAGAGTTACAACATATACGGTGTAATTGGGACATGTATAATTAAAAGAAAAACTTCGTGTGTGTACAAGTTGAGGGATTAATTGCGATTGATTGACTACAATTTTTAATGGTCATATAGGCAACCCAATTTACACATACCTTAAAAAATAAAGGTGTCAAATTGTATTGGATGAACATGTTCGGTATTACATAAAACTCTCTGTATAAATAAATAATACAATACAGAAATCAGCACAATAAAAACATGGTACTAACAATAAAAGTGTACAACAATTAAGGATAAACCAAAATGAGACAAAATTCACAAAGATTTCAATGAGCGCAATAAGGTGTTGTAGGAGTCAACAAAGAAGTCACTATTGACTTCGTTTTGCGTTCCTTAATATACGCGTAGAGGCTGAGTGCAAAGTTAATCCGTCCTTCTAAATGGAACGTTAAATGTTGGTTTTTTTCTTAGAGTTCTAGAGAGAACATGCACTCCTATCCAATTTAAATGATCCGGACAATCAATTTGACCACTTACGATTTTATATACAAGAGTTACGTCAAAGTTAAACCGACATTGCTCTAAACTTTGGATGCTGAAATGGTTACAGAGCTCTGCAGTGCTTCTGATAATGTTAAATCTGTTATTGATAATAAGTGCTTAGCACGTGAAATATATATCTAACCATTAGAAAATAAAGTGTAAAGAAATGATACAAGAGTGTTAATTATTTATTGATTATACTCTTCACGAAACTTAAAAACATAACATCTTTTGGATGCATTCAATCTTGTCTTTGTCTACTAAACAGAAGAACTATATACAGTGATACATATATCTATCTGTATATATATATATATATATATATATATATATATATATATATATATATATATTTAAACGTAGAGCGCAAATAAATCAACCAACGCGAGAAAGCAGCCCAAAAAACTCAAGCCAGTTATATATATATATATATATATATATATATATATATATATATATATATATATATATATATTACATACTTTGAAGTTTTCTTTCAAACATACATAATCTATACGTTGTAAATTCACAGGTATTCGTCGATTTTATAAAAGCGTTGAATATAAAGTTTCGAACGAGTGTTTCCACTCCCAGACAAAGCATGAAGTAAAATTTTGAGTTTAGAAAAGCCTGAAAATTTAGTTTGGCCGCTCCGGAGCGGAGCGGCCAAACCAAATTTTCAGGCTTTTCTAAACTCAAAATTTTACTTCATGCGCCTCGCGTATAAAACACTGAAATATTTTGAAGTTAGAAATACACTTAACAATACTTTTTAAGATATGTAATAATCAAAATATTTATTAAACAACATATTTATAACTTAATTCTTGAGGCAGTTAATAGTTGAACGTTTATTTTTACTTTGATTTTAGTTTAAATAAAACACGTATTACTTTGTGTTTGAAAGTTATAAAAAAAGTAGTAAAGTAGTAAAAATACGTTTCATATTTATTAAGCATATATTCTATATTTTATACTTGTGTGAAACAATGTTTATGTGTTTTTAATAATAATTTGATAAATTTTACAAAGATTGATTAACAATATTTATATGTATATGACTTGTGTAAACGTTTGTAAAGCACCAAATAAATTGATTTGATTCGATTTAAATAAGTGTTTTTTTTTTAAACTAAAATCAAAGTGAACATATTAATATATTTCTTCACACATTCTTAAGTTAAGTCAAATCACACAATATATCAAATTAGTTTATTTAGTAATTTAATAAGCAAAAAAATAATAATGTTGCGTTAGTGCATCAATGGCGCTTAATGGGTTAATGCAGTGGTCTCCAAACTACGACCCGCGGGCCAAATCCGGCCCGCGACTTGCATGAATCCGGCCCGCGGTTGTTTGTAATTTTTTTTGTAAATGTCATATTTTGAAATATTGTAACAATTGTTCCTTAAATTTTTCATAATTTTATAAAATTAATCGGATCTTGGCCGACTTTATTATGTAGAATTGTATTTGTGGCCCGCGAAGAAGATAGTTTGGAGACCCAGGGGTTAATGAAATCTCTATCCGACACATACATTTACTTCGCTTAAAACAACGTATAAATTTATGGCAATAAATGCTCTTCCAATTTTCGTTAAGTGCACGTGTAATTGATGTTCATACATCGCTCGACATTTTCGTTTTGTAATGCATTTACCATTTCTATTTTTGGAATTTCCATCAAATTCACCTTTAGAAATTTCCGCGTGACACATTTTTATACGAGTTTCTGAACTTGTACACGCAATATTTACAATTTGGCAGAAAGCCGTGTTGCGCGAATTTTTGTTTATTTTTAAAACGGTTCACTTGGGATTACATCTTGGAGACAAGATTATTCTGGAGTTAATAATAAATTTCATGTAAATCAGTCGCTGATAGTGAATTAACTTAATGCTCATATCAATTTAAACAAGTGTTTATTTAATTTGACGAATAAAGCACTAATAACCTTTCTTCATACTTAACATAGTAACTGTGAAGAAAGGATATTAGTGCTTTATTGGTCAAATTCATATTCACGAAACTCACGATAAATTTATTTAAGTGTTTATTTATTATTTTTTTATTTCCATTTTCTTTGAAAATAGTTACAGATCATTTTTTTTCTGCGTGAGTTCATTAAAATATATAAAAACTAATAAAATCGACTTTTCCCAAAAATATTGTCTCGTTGAGAGTTTTCCAAATATTCTACTTCTCGAGCCAATACCCGAGGGATATTGAATTATATATTGAATATTTGAATTACACAACAGATTTACTGTTTCCATGACTAATTTATATGCAAAATATAACATCAGGTCAAATTATTCTCTCACCAAACTAAACGAACAAACAGGAAATTGAAAAACTGATAGGGCATGAATATGCAAACAAGTGGGAAATTAAATTATACTTTATCATTTAAATATATTAGCCTGTTAATTGAACAATCGGTTGATTCTTTTATATATATATATATATATATATATATATATATATATATATATATATAACTGGCTTGAGTTTTTTGGGCTGCTTTCTCGCGTTGGTTGATTTATTTGCGCTCTACGTTTCGGCAGCATCACTTCTGCCATCCTCAAGAGCTTTTTTGTATACTGAGTGATAGATGTCACGTTCACTGTCAGTGAACTGTCAGTGAACGTGACATCTATCACTTAGTATACAAAAAAGCTCCTGAGGATGGCAGAAGTGATGCTGACGAAACGTAGAGCGCAAATAAATCAACCAACGCGAGAAAGCAGCCCAAAAAACTCAATCCAGTAATATTTTGCTCGCGAAAACCTAAAAATAAATAAATATATATGTATATATATATAGATATATATATATATATATATATATATATATATATATATGTATCACTGTTTCTTCGGGTGTAGTCCCGCGTATTTTCTTTGCTTTGATCCATTTTATTTTTAATTCGACGTTTCGATGACGTCGCAGTCATCATCGTCAGGAATAACTATCAAAATTCCATTGCTCTAGCAACCACTTGTTTGACTTTTCCGTACTACTTGATGCGTGAATTTCTTGTTTGGCTTCGTGTTACTCTTCTGTTTTGTTCTTCTAATGATGTAGTAGTGACAATTTCAATATTATTTTCGGAAGGGGTTGGATTTTGAATTTCTTGGTTGTTGTTCGGAGATAATATATTATGATGTTGTGTAGCCATTTTACTACGGACAATTAACATGACAAGCAACAGCGCCAATCTGTTCCTTTATTTTGAATAGCCCTGTATTATTCATAAATTATTTTGAAATCAACGGGAAAAAAAATCTACATTTTTCACTCAAAATCTAATCATCGTTAAAACTTTTTTCATTCCAATCCCAGTTCCGAGCACACACTCACACTTTTCCAATAAATTCGCCGGGAATTTACCTTAATCGAAAGCGCCGAGAATAAATCACCCGAATTTCTGAAGAGCGATTTAATCCACACCGAATGAGACATACAAAAAAACCGTTATCCTTTTTCTGACACTCTGCATTTTTTTATTCGTTTGTCTCTTTATCTTCGTGTGTATTTCACACAAAAGCGTGTTTTTGCCGTAATTATAATCAACAGAAAAGGCAACCCACCATGAAAACAGAGATAACAAAGGAGCAGCAGGAATGTAAATCTGCGTATAAAAATAGATTGGAAATTATAATGAAATATAGAGTTAATAGACTGTGAGGAGATTTATTGGATTTATTGGAAAACTCTGATGAGAAAAATGTTAAATTGAATCACCTAGAGGCAAAGGAGAATAAGTGGGAATATATTTTTCATAAACATCCAACTTCTTGAACTTTAGTCAAGTTGGGGCAAACAGGATAGTTCTTGGCACCTTAAGGGACTTGGATATTCTTGCTCACACTTATTGCATATTAAAAAATAAGCTAACTAATGGAAGAGGGTGATTCACCCTATATTTCCGACATTCGTTATTTTTTTAAAGAGTTCAGTTTGAAGCTTTAAACGATTGTTTTCCACTCCCAGACTAAGCATGAAGTAAAATTTCGAGTTTAGAAAAGCCCCGTGAAAATTTGTCTCGGGTCGCGCAACGACCCGAGACAAATTTTCACGGGGCTTTTCTAAACTCGAAATTTTACTTCATGCGCCACGCGTATAAAACACTGATTTCAAGTGAAGTTGGAATGTACATAATTTTCACAATATTTTAGTGTTTTATATGCGTGGCGCATGAAGTAAAATTTCGAGTTTAGAAAAGCCCAGAAAATTTGTCTCGGGTCGCTGCGCGACCCTCGACAAATTTTCACGGGGCTTTTCTAAACTCGAAATTTTACTTCATGCTTAGTTTGGGAGTGGAAAACACTCGTTTAAAGCTTCAATACTCAAAATTTTACTTCATGCTTAGTCTGGGAGTGGAAAACACTCGTTTAAAGCTTCAAATAGAACTTATTTAAAAAACAACGAATGTCGGAAAATGTACAGCTTAGGCGTATGTTTCCCTAAAAGAAATTATTTTATTATTTTCTTTGAATCTGTGTTTTAATCTATTGTTTGTTTTTTACTATTCTTAATTGTATATTTTAACTTAAGACTGTATATTAAATGGACTTCCGTATAAATAAATAAATAAATAAATAAATAAATAAATAAATAAATAAATAAATAAATAAATAAATATTCGTTGTTTTTTTTTAAGTTCAATTTGTGGCTTTAAACGATTGTTTTCCACTCCCAGACTAAGCATGAAGTAAAATTTCGAGTTTAGAAAAGCCCCGTGAAAATTTGTCTTGGGTCGCGCAGCGACCCGAGACAAATTTTCGGTCTTTTCTAAACTCGAAATTTTACTTCATGCGCCACGCGTATAAAACACAGATTTCAAGTGAAGTTCGAATTTAAATAAATTTTACAATATTTTAGTGTTTTATACGCGTGGCGCATGAAGTAAAATTTCGAGTTTAGAAAAGCCCAGAAAATTTGTCTCGGGTCGCTGCGCGACCCTCGACAAATTTTCACGGGGCTTTTCTAAACTCGAAATTTTACTTCATGCTTAGTTTGGGAGTGGAAATCACTCGTTTATAGCTTCAAATAGAACTCATTTAAAAAAACAACGAATGTCGGAAAATGTACAGCTTAGGCGTATGTTTCCCTAAAAGAAATTATTTTATTATTTTCTTTGAATCTTTAGATATTCGTTGTTTTTTTTTTAAGTTCAATTTGTGGCTTTAAACGATTGTTTTCCACTCCCAGACTAAGCATGAAGTAAAATTTCGAGTTTAGAAAAGCCCCGTGAAAATCTGTCTTGGGTCGCGCAGCGACCCGAGACAAATTTTCGGTCTTTTCTAAACTCGAAATTTTACTTCATGCGCCACGCGTATAAAACACAGATTTCAAGTGAAGTTCGAATTTAAATAAATTTTACAATATTTTAGTGTTTTATACGCGTGGCGCATGAAGTAAAATTTCGAGTTTAGAAAAGCCCAGAAAATTTGTCTCGGGTCGCTGCGCGACCCTCGACAAATTTTCACGGGGCTTTTCTAAACTCGAAATTTTACTTCATACTTAGTTTGGGAGTGGAAAACACTCGTTTATAGCTTCAAATAGAACTCATTTAAAAAAACAACGAATGTCGGAAAATGTACAGCTTAGGCGTATGTTTCCCTAAAAAAAATTATTTTCTTTGAATCTTTAGATATTCGTTGTTTTTTTTAAGTTCAATTTGTGGCTTTAAACGATTGTTTTCCACTCCCAGACTAAGCATGAAGTAAAATTTCGAGTTTAGAAAAGCCCCGTTTAAAATTTGTCGTGGGGCGCGCCGCCCCCCGAGACAAATTTTCGGGCTTTTCTAAACTCGAAATTTTACTTCATGCGCCACGCGTATAAAACACAGATTTCAAGTGAAGTTCGAATTTAAATAAATTTTACAATATTTTAGTGTTTTATACGCGTGGCGCATGAAGTAAAATTTCGAGTTTAGAAAAGCCCAGAAAATTTGTCTCGGGTCGCTGCGCGACCCTCGACAAATTTTCACGGGGCTTTTCTAAACTCGAAATTTCACTTCATGCTTAGTCTGGGAGTGGAATACACTCGTTTAAACCCTCAAATTGAACTTAAAAAAATAACAACAAATATCTACAGATTTAAAGAAAATAATAAAATAATGTCTTTCAGGTAATCATACGCCTAAGCTGTACATTTGCCGACATTCGTTGTTTATTATTTTCTTTAAATCTTTAGATAATCGTTTTTTTTTCTAAGTTTAATTTCTGGCTTTAAACGAGTGTTTTCCACTCCCAGACTAAGCATGAAGTAAAATTTCGAGTTTAGAAAAGCCCCGTGAAAATTTGTCGAGGGTCGCGCAGCGACCCGAGACAAATTTTCTAGGCTTTTCTAAACTCGAAATTTTACTTCATGCGCCAAGCGTATAAAACACAGATTTTAAGTGAAGTTTAAATATATAAATAAATTTCACAATATTTTAGTGTTTTATACGCGTGGCGCATGAAGTAAAATTTCGAGTTTAGAAAAGCCCAGAAAATTTGTCTCGGGTCGCTGCGCGACCCGAGACAAATTTTCACGGGGCTTTCCTAAACTCGAAATTTTACTTCATGCTTAGTTTGGGAGTGGAGAACACTCGTTTAAAGCTTCAAATTGAACTTATATAAAAAAACAAGGATTACTAAAGATTTACAGAAAATAGGCTTTATATGGGTATACTTAAAAGAAAAACTGCCTGTATCTGTTAGCTCCGGAGGATATTGATTAAATATAAACCATAATGAAGATAACAATTAATTCTCAAAAAACACTCGTTAATTAATATTATACATAATTGACGTATGTTAAACAATGGCGGCGACAAAGAAAAAACATGTGTTTTTAATCACCCGAAAAACTAGATTTCGTTTTTACTAAACAATCGAAAATAATTTATTTGCATTTTATTTTTTTGTGGCAAAACAGTACAAGATATAAAACATTATTAAGAGACAAAAAAGCTTTTGCATGAACTAATCTTTCAAGAATTATTTTTTAAATTTTTATACAGTTCCAATAAAAACATATTTTAGTTTTTATGTTGTAGTACTATTGTTTTTTTATAGTTCTTGTTAATTAATGATGACCATAATAATTGAAGTGAAGTGTTATATTATGATTATTAACGCTAATAAATTTTAGTTAGATCGAATATAGCGTTCAATTGCTATAAATAAAATTAATCATATTTTTTTAACTTTGAGGCCGAATCCTGGCTTAACCGTAAACTTTTGGATATAGATAAGTTTTAACATAACTTATCTATATCTAAAAGTTTACGGTTAAGCCGGGATTCGGCCTCAAAATTAAAAAAAATATGATTAGTTTTATTTATAGCAATTGAACGCTATATTCGATCTAACTACAATTTATTATCGTTAATAATCATAATATAACACTTCATTTCATATTTTGATCCCAGGAATCTATGGTTAAGCCGTTTCCTCACATATACGGGACACCCTGTATATGTAAATTAATTTGTAAAAATTAATAGAAAAGGAATTATATTATAAAAATCCCTCTGTATTTAGACTTCGCTTCCATGGATGTGCTCCATGGAATCAGCTAGAATCACTTTTTAGCTAGGCTGATCCCACAAGGCCGGAACTTAAACCTCTAATAAATCTAATATACAAATCAAAGCATACTTAACCAAAATTCTATTCACGAGATTGTACTAAAAGTGGGACACTCGTGGGTCAGTGAGTAGAGCTCCTGCTCTTGGGCCAGAGGGTCGTGGGTTCGAATCTCACCGGGAGGTGCCAGTTTCGTATGGGGAAATTGGCACCCTCTGGAACCATAATTAGTTGCATAAGCTTGTAAAGATTTAAATACTTAAATGGAATAACTAATATTTTTTGAATAGCTTTCTCATTTATCACTTGGTGAAACATTTTGAAATAAAATAAAAAGATAAATTAAAAAACACTTGGTTTGTTTTATAACCGCTTTCGACGGCTTTTAATTGGAGGCGGAGCCGTGGTTCAAAAAAAATAAATAAATGCAAAGAATAAAAAAATCTTCTGGGCGCTACTTGGTTTAAGAAATTTACCGTTATCTCCATCCCCCACGTTAACCAAGAAAGTCGGAATAGATTAAAAAAAGAAGTCAAATATTTGTTGAATGATGTTTAATAATAATGAGTAATAATAAAACAAAAAAATAATAACCAAAAGAAAACGAAAGAATTATCGAGACAAAAACTAGTGCACCTTAGTATTAGCTAATTTAACAAGTAAATATCGATTATGTAGTGCTTGCAGAGCGACAAGTACATTTAAATTCACCAAAAAAAATTGATCAATTTCCCTTCACACTTTTTATATACAAGTAATATCGCTCACTCTCCCACTTAAATTAAACACAATTAGAAAAATAAATTAATTGATCAATTAAAACCGCCACGAATGTGTCATTTAATAGGCGATATTTATATCGACAGTTTTAATTATTTGGCAGAATAAAAAAACTCAAAATTTATTTAAAAGAATATAAATTTTCAACGGCATTTGGTTTCACTTATCTGGAATCCTATTTTTCCCGTTGACGGTCTACCCCTGTCTCGCTTGCTCCTCGTCCAAGAATGTCTAAGACGCCTCCCGATCAGCAATAAAACAGCCACCACCGTCAGCAGTTAAAATATCGAACAGCACCCCCTCTCTCGAAAAAGAACCAAATCCCAGAACTGCACGATTATAAATTTAGCAGGATCACAATATTTGTACTGCACCCTTTTACTTAATCAACGAGGCCTAAAAGTCGAAATTAAACTTTAGTCACAACTTCTTATTCAAAAAGAGAAAAAAAAAACACGGGAGCCAAGAAACCACAGATTTGAGAAAACGTTAAGAAAAATACGATCTATTACCTTTAGATGTAGTTCGGCCTCTTTTAAATATATTCTTAATATAAACTTCTGTGGACAGATCACTAAGATAATTCAAGATTTTCGTTACTCCGCACACAGCACGTGTCGTTGCTTTTTTTTAACTCTCTGAGCACACAGCTCCGCACAGATCAAGCTTCAGACACCAAGTGAATTAATCCAGAGATTAATTAAATCCAACGCCCCCTATTCGAATTAAACAAATTATTGGCAATTTCGAACTGTAGCAAATTATGACGTACCTACACGACTTCTTTTTCGTTCGATAAAATACCCAGGATGAGAAATAATTCCGACCAGTTTCGAAACAGAAGCACAGCAAGTCCAACCCCACTTCTACATAATTTATAAAAGTAAAGAATGATACAGTCGGACTAGAAATCAACAAACGCAAATCTGCCCGACGAAATTCGATAAGTGTGAATGCTCCCTAACAAATAGTAATTGACAGTTAAGTAACACAGTGACATCTACAATCTAGTGGAGTTATGTGAAATATTTCCTATCCAGCATTTTCCGGAATTAATCATAATCGCCAGGAACAACAAAAACACCATTTTACTAAAACAAAACTTCAGAGAACACTTCCACTTTGAGATTATTTATTTAAAAATTCGTCACCCCTTTATAGATAATCCCGCGAATGGATTTCTCCTAAATGCAACGCCCTCAACCAGTTACATTTTTATGTTTGAAATTATGCAACAATCAAGGACTCTCTATTTAAGCAATTGTGGTGGAAAGTGAGAAATTAAATAAACAATTTAATTAAAAATTTATGTTGTTTACATTTTGGGGATAATTAGGTTGCCTATGTTAATTTATGGTTTTTGATTTTTATTTGATTTGATTATATTTATCTATTATTTTAATGAGTTATTTTATATTCTAAAAAAACGGAGAGTGGAAAACGCGAACGATACAGTTTCACTATTTGTTTCTATTTACTTGACTAGTTTCGCTTTTTACGGCATTATCAAGAGTGGATTATAGAAGGAACCGCTCGCCTTATATATAATTAGGTAATAAGGGATTTTACAATTGGGGAATTACAAATCTCCTCGTTGTCGTTGACGAGGTTATTTTCACATTTTAAATAAAATAAAAATTGATGTTGGCCAATAGTTTACGTTACTAAGGCCAGGCAAAAGCCAAAACCCAAAAAAGTACTAAAAGTACTTAATACAGATATCCTGTCTGTAAGTTAATATGTTATTAATAAGTAAATTTTCGTTAACTTGTTTCTCATTGATCACTTGGTAAAACATTTCTATTAATATATAGGTATTTGATTGAAATTCACTTGGTTTGTTTTACTAATAAATTGTTTTATTTTCAACTAGTTTCGGCTTAATGCCATTTTCAAGAATGGTGTACAAAAGAGCAAAATTGATTATGATTATGAATCATAATCAATTTTGCTCTTTTGTACACCATTCTTGAAAATGGCATTAAGCCGACACTAGTTGAAAATAAAACAATTTATTAGTAAAACAAACCAAGTGAATTTCAATCAAATACCTATATATTAAGTATATTTTCATTGATAAACAACAAATAATTTGTTAATCAACATTAGTAACTTTATTTTTAGCCTTACATTTGTAATTTCCCGAATGAAAAATTTTACAAAGGATTATTAAACAGACGCTATGAAAAATAAAGTACGTAATGGAATACATTAAAACTCTAATGAAATGTCCCCCGTGGAATATTTTACGCAGGAGAAAAGAGGAGAGAGACAGAAATTCAAATTATAAAAGCCGGAACGCGTTTCAGTAATGGAATTTAGATGAGATGGTTTTAAAGGCGAATCGCGGCGATAAAACTAGTATCTGACAGTTCAAATAGGAGGAATTGGAAGGCTTTTGCGTCTCAGATAACGAAGCCAGAACCCATCAAATTTAAATCCACCTCGAGAAGTTTTGTACTCGAACAGATCCAGAGATAATTCAGATGAATTGATTGTGAGAGAGAAAAAAACAATTGAAAATATAAACACGTTTTGAATAAAATATACAAAATGAAAGGCTTTTTAACAGGGATAGGAAGTCTAGGTGTACACATCAAATTTTTAATGATTTCAATTTGACTTTCGAACCAGTGTATCCACTCCTTAATTAAGCATGAAGTAAAATTGATACAAAATTTACACAAGTCAGAACACATGGGATACATAATTATACATCAGAACATTATCACACCAAAGCATGTATACATAAATGAACCAAATACATTTTCAGGCTTGTCTAAACTCGAAATTTTACTTTAGGGGCCAGGCGTATAAAACACTAAAATATGGTGAAATCAAAAATATTCTTAATTAGCAGTATATTTTTAATGCTGCGTTTGCAGGCTATTTTATGCTGTTCTAGCAGTATATTTGTAATTTTACATTTCAGTGTTTTATACGCGTGGCACATGAAATAAAATGACAAGTTTAAAAAAGCCTGAAAATTTATATGGTTTATTTATTTTATTTATGTATATATGCTTCGATGTGATAATGTTCTAATGTATCCATTGCACATAATTAAATTGAATTGAAAAAGTAGTAATAACTAGCGAATAACATCAACAAATTATTTACGTTAAACTTAATTTATAAATGAGAAAGTTTAGATGATATAACGTATTCAGAGTACTCTTAAAAATAGCAATTTATGTGTGCAGTTTCAGAACCTTGAAAAAATGTTATTATTTGAAAGCATATAACGAAGCCAGTAACTACTATGATCCACATTTTCAGGTACTTATTATAACGAGTGTCTATAAACTGTCGGCATCTCGGTTGCTTTGTAAAAGTAATCACATATCGATTCGGTGAATCTCGGAAACGTCAAATAAATTTAATTATATATCAATTACGACGTATGTTTTTGAAGTCAGAACTTACTAGGATGCCGACAGTTTATAGACACTCATTAGATGAAGTAAATAAACACCAAGGAAATATTTCTCCACTCCTGGATTAAGCATAAAGTAAATATGTCTAATTTAGAAAAGTCTGAATGTATCGATTGTCAGACGTGATTTATTCACATCATTTCTTTAAAATGTGTTGATTATTATCTTATATAGTAAGACAAGTATCGTATGTTCAATACAAAAAAACCTCTAGAGTGCGATGATTTTATCTTTTTTTTAAATTTAAGTTGGCAACATGCTTTAGGAGTTAATACATAAAACGTCAGAAATAATAATTATAATTAATTAGTTTCCTAGACACTAACCAAACTTATAAATCTATGTGTCAGATCAAATATTTTTCCTGATGCACTCAAAGTAGCCTTAGTGATCCCTATCTACAAAAAAGGTGATCCACACAATCCGACAAATTATCGCCCAATCTTTCTGCTACCTATACCTATATTCTTAAAGATACTAGAAAAATTTTTATTAAAATAGCTTTCTGATTATTTTGAAATGTCAAATATTTTCAGCAATAGCCGATTTTAAGAAGCGGCGATCAACAGTCGATGCTGTTCTTAACTTTGTCGATACTGCCTTAGGCTGCTTTGAAAGGGGATTTAAATCTCACTCACTATTTTTAAATTTATCTAAGGCATTTGACTGCGCCTCTCATTCTATACTTATCAGAAAACTAAACTGTTATAACTTACACCCTTAAAGCATTCAAATGATTTTTTCCTATCTTTCTACACGAATTCAGTATACAACGTACAACTCACAGGTGTCAGCTGCACTAAAGTCACGAACGGTGTTCTTCAAGGGTCAGTCCTTGGGCCACTTCTGTTTTTAACCTGTTTGTCAAATTTCGGTCAATGATAATCAATCTAATTGTCAAAATATCTGTCATTCGCAATTATATTGTTTATAATCTATCTTGCTTCCTCCTATTGTTTGTGCATTTATTACTCTCCAACACATAATAAACGCTATGCTGCGTCAATTAATTGTCGATCGGTATATACACACAACTCTTAATTTCATCTGTTATTGGTAAGATTTAATTTTAGTTTTAGTTTATATTATTTCTTATTTCTGGTTTACTTTATTTGCATATGTTATGATTTATTTTATTGTAATACTGATATATATTTGTTTGTATTATTTTGTTAAAAAGGTGATTCCGTAATAAATTATTATTATTATTATTATTATTATTATTAATATACATTAACGACTTCCCTGTTTTCCCGAATTAAAAGTCATACTGTTTGCTGATGATACCACGATGTGAAATTCAGGACCAACAACTTCATCGAGAAACTTACCACCTACAACCTACTGAATGGTTCACGAGTAACTCTTTAAAACTAAACTCCGACAAAACAAGCAACATTTTACTTTCTCTAAAATCGAAGGAAAGTAACACAACAAAATTTCTTGCTATTCATCTGGATACGCATTTGAACTGGTAATGTGACGGAGATCAACTAGCAAGCTGGCTTACTAAAAATATATTAATCTTTAGAAACCTATCCTCCCAGGTACCAAATATGCGTTGCTACAATAGTACTCCTCTCATATTCAAAGCCATATACATGTAATATGGTCTTTAACCCAAAAAATTCACGAAAACCGTAAAATTATGAAAACTACGAAAATCTAAGAAATTCAACAATCTTACGATATTCTCAAAATATTGAAAATTTCATAAAAGTTTTAAATTTTATAAATCGAGAAAAATCTTAAAATATTAAAAACTTAATGAAAATTTAGGAAATTCACGAAAACTGCTAAGATGTTAAAATTTGAATTTTTTTTTGAGATCAGTGTTTTATACGCGTGGTGCATGAAGTAAAATTTCGAGTTGAGAAAAGCCCAAATTCTTGGGGCTTTTCTCAACTCGAAATTTTCTTCATGCTTAGTCCGGGAGTGGAAGACATTCGTTCGACAATTGTCAATATCTTATTTTATTTGTTTCTGTTTTGTAAAATGATTAATATTAAGAAATCAATTGAAACTTGTTAAAAACGAAAAAAAAAAAAAATTATAACTTTTTCCATTTAAAATTGAAATCATCAATGAAAAGCTTGGACATTTACGAAAGGAGTCGACATTTTCAAAAGTGACTAAAATCTTGAAATTTTATGAAAAACGTCGAGAATTTAAAAATTAACGAAAATCTCCAATTATTAAAAATCATAATCATAATATATCAAATCTTACGAACATTTGTATGTTAAAAATTTTATAATTTGACGAAAATCTCGAAATATTGAAAATCTCTTGAACATTTTCTGAATTGACGAAAATCTCGAAGGTATCTAAAATCTGATGAAAATTTTATAAATTGATAAAAATCTCAAAATATCGATAATCTTACGCAAATCTTGAAATATTGACAATCTTATTAAAATTTCATAAATCAACAAAAATTTCAAAGTTTACACATTTCTAGATATATCGAAATTCTTCATGAACATTTTATTAATTGATGAAAATCTCGAAATCGGCAATTCGGCACCGCATTTTCGGGCTACAGCCGGGCAATTCGAATTTTCAGTGGTATTGGATACAGGGATGATTAATAATAATAATAATAATAATAATAATAATAATAATAATAATAATCATCCACTCTGAAATAATAAATAGCCAACAACAAAACTCAATCAAAGAGCCCTACTACAAATATACACCAGAATCTGTTATCGACACTCCGGAATATAGAATATACTACGACAAACCAATACTCACAGACAAAACAATAGTAGCAAACAGACCAGACATTGTATGGGTTACTAAAGAAACGAAAACCACATATCTTATAGATATAGCCGTACCTAACGACAATAACACACAAATGAAACACACACAAAATCGTGAAAAATACTTCCCGCTAGCAGAAGAAATAAAAAGATTGTGGAAACAACGTCAAGTTAAAATATTACCAATTGTAATATCAGTCACAGGAATCATACCCAAATACACAATTGAAAACATAAAGACTCTACAACTACCAGAACGTATAACCACACAAATACAGAAATCCATAATTATTAACACATGTAGTATAGTCAGGAAATTCTTAAACCTACATAACAATATCATATAATAAAAATATCCCCAGACTTGGTAAAATCCCGTCTGAAGGGTACTTATACCAAACCGCCATGTTTGAGAAGAAATAATAATAATAATAATAATAATAATACCGACAACAGAGTCGAGTGGAAAGTTAATAATAATATTTTATTAATGCTAAACACAATTGTGGTACACAGGTCAATGGAAACTACGCTAATACAAACATTTAAACGTACAATAAATATAAATACATGTAAGAAAAAGTCATTAAACATTAAAAACACATTAAAATGAGGTAGTTATGTTTTGGAAAACAAAAAACTTCATCAGATATTAGATAGCTTTTAGAATTGAGCTTAAATTAGATTTATTCAGAAAATCATCAAAGCTAAAATAGGCTTTCTCCAATAAAAATCGCAATGTATTCAAGGAATTTAAGATTTTAACCCTGCCTGCTCTGTATATGTTCCAATGCTTAAATTACGTGATGAAACATATGCATTTGTATCAGACACATGCAAACAATCACAACTACTCGACTAGACATAGGAACAATCTAGTTACAAACTATTCTCGTCTATCGAATACACAAACCGGTAGCAGGTATTATGCCATTAAATTTTTTAATCTACGCCCAACACCAACTCCAGATCTGAGTGTTTCTTGTTTTCGAAAAATATTTTATTCAGCAGGCCTATTATAGTTAGGAAAAATATCTTCAGACAAATCGCTTACATTTACACATTTAGATTGCTTTTAAACTTAACTTTTTGCCTTTTCACTCATTGTTCATTTAATTTAATTGTTGTTTGTACATTATTTATTTATTTATCGTGATATAGTCTTCGTCTCTTTGAATTTTAAAAATGTGTGTAGTTGTTTATTTACAATTAGAATTTATAACATTAGAATAATTTACTACTGTAATTTTATACCGGGTGTTGACTTGGCGGACGCAATATAGGAAATCCCATGTAAACTTTGAAATGTTCAAATTTTGGCTCCCCTATTTATTTTAGAAACAAACCTTTATTGTATAGGAAACAATTCTGAATTCATTCGTGTTAACGGTTATCACTTTACATTAAGTAAAAATATTCCCTGTTTTTTTTAAGTTCAATTTAAAGCTTTAAACAAGTTTTTTCCACTCCCAGACTAAGCATGAAGTAAAATTTCGAGTTTAGAAAAGCCCCGTAAAAATTTGTCAAGGGTCGCGCAGCGACCCGAGACAAATTTTCTGGGCTTTTCTAAACTCGAAATTTTACTTCATGCGCCACGCGTATAAAACACTAGAATATTTTCAAATTCATGTATATTAGAAATTCACTTAAAATTTGTGTTTGATACGCGTGGCGCATGAAGTAACATTTCGAGTTTAGAAAAGCCCAGAAAATTTGTCTCGGGTCGCTGCGCGACCCTCGACAAATTTTCACAGGGCTCTTCTAAACTCGAAATTTTACTTCATGCTTAGTCTGGGAGCGGAAAACACTCGTTGAAAGTTTCAAATTGAACTCTTTTAAAAATCAACGAATGTCAGAAAATTTACAGCTAAAATAATCAAGAAAAAGAAATGTGATTTTATAAAAATAATGACATGCCATGGAATTGAAATAACAATTGCGAATGTCAAAATAACAAAAGATATCGCAGTTACTTGATTAAAGTAAATGTTTTCGAAATGATTTACCCTATACAAAAAAAATCCTCCTAATTAAGTGGTATTATGCAGACCACAGTTATAACGATGTTTACGTTTTTTTTTTGTCGGTCGTTAATTAAGTAACAGCAATATCTTGTGCTATTTTGAAATCTGCAATTGTTGTATCAATTCCATGGTAGTCATTATTTTTATAAAATCACATTACTTCTTCTTAATTATTTTAGCTGTAAATTTTCTGACATTCGTTGATTTTTTAAAGTGTTCAATTTAAAGCTTAAACGAGGGTTTTCCACTCCCAGACTAAGCATGAAGTAAAATTTCGAGTTTAGAAAAGCCCCGTGAAAATTTGTCGAGGGTCGCGCAGCGACCCGAGACAAATTTTCTGGGCTTTTCTAAACTCGAAATTTTACTTCATGCGCCACGCGTATAAAACACACATTTTAAGTAAAGTTCTAATATACATGAATTTGATTAAGAAACCTACAATATTTTCCATGGCACTCTAGAGTTTTGATTAAATTGATATACGACATACGATATAATGTAATGCACTGGAAAAGCTATTCCTATTTAGTAATAATCATAAATGTAAGCACTCTACGTAGATAGTTTTAACACAATTAATTCCCTCTAGAAACTCAAAAATACCCATGGAGAAAACTTCAAATTCCTCACTCAATCAACACTGCAGTTAAAAAATGAAAACTTTATAATTAAACTTTACCATATCCAATTAAAGCCGCAAGAACATAATTGTTTAAAAAAAATTGGACTCAATTAAAATTTCAGCACTTTCTGAAACTCGCGTAATTTCGTCGGAAAAGCCCTGGAGTCCATCTGCGGTGAGATTTAAGCTATAATTAAATCATATTGTCGGCTTTTAGAAAACCATACCATATACCGCCTTTCGCACAACTCAATTCACATTATCGATTTCACATCCAGTAGGGTGAGGGCGAAGTTTTCAAATCGCTCCATCCCAGATTTCATAACACGAAAACAACTCTTAAAGAGGTTTAGAAAAAGGTTATTGTTGTTTTATATACAGTGAATTTTTCTTTTCCGTAAACATATGCATAAACTGTAAATTTTTCGCATTCGTTGTTTTTTAAAATTTGAAGCTTTAAACGAGTGTTTTCCACTCCCAGACTAAGCATGAAGTAAAATTTCGAGTCTAGAAAAGCCCCGTGAAAATTTGTCGAGGGTCGCGCAGCGACCCGAGAAAAATTTTCTGGGCTTTTCTAAACTCGAAATTTTACTTCATGCGCCACGCGCATAAAACACAGATTTCAAGTGAAGTTCGAATATACATCACTTTACAATATTTTAGTGTTTCCTACGCGTGGCGCATGAAGTAGAATTTCGAGTTTAGAAAAGCCCAGAACATATTTTGAGCTTTTCTAAACTCGAAATTGTACTTCATGCGCCACGCGTATAAGACACTAAAATAATTGGAACTTTACTTGAAATCTGTGTTGTATACGCGTGGCGCATGAAGTAAAATTTCGAGTTTAGAAAAGCCCAGAAAATTTGTCTCGGGTCGCTGCGCGACCCTCGACAAATTTTCAAAGGGGCTTTTCTAAACTCGAAATTTTACTTCATGCTTAGTCTGGGAATGGAAAACACTAGTTTAAAGCTTAAAGGTTATTGTTGTTTTATATACAGTGATTTTTTCTTTTCCGTAAACATATGCATAAACTGTAAATTTTTCGCATTCGTTGTTTTTTAAAATTTGAAGCTTTAAACGAGTGTTTTCCACTCCCAGACTAAGCATGAAGTAAAATTTCGAGTTTAGAAAAGCCCCGTGAAAATTTGTCGAGGGTCGCGCAGCGACCCGAGACAAATTTTCTGGGCTTTTCTAAACTCAAAATTTTACTTCATGCGCCACGCGCATAAAACACAGATTTCAAGTGCGGTTCGGAAATACATCACTTTACAATATTTTAGTGTTTCCTACGCGTGGCGCATGAAGTAAAATTTCGATTTAGAAAAGCCCAGTAAAATTTCGAGTTTAGAAAAGCCCAGAACATATTTTGAGCTTTTCTAAACTCGAAATTGTACTTCATGCGCCACGCGTATAAAACACTAAAATAATGTGAATTTATGTATATTGGAACTTCACTTGAAATCTGTGTTGTATACGCGTGGCGCATGAAGTAAAATTTCGAGTTTAGAAAAGCCCAGAAAATTTGTCTCGGGTCGCTGCGCGACCCTCGACAAATTTTCAAAGGGGCTTTTCTAAACTCGAAATTTTACTTCATGCTTAGTCTGGGAGTGGAAAACGCTCGTTTAAGGCTTCAAATTGAACTTAAAAAAAAAACAAGGAATATTTAAAGATTTATATAAAATGGACTGAATTTGGAATACGTATACTTAAAAGAAAAATTTCCTGTATTTATATTCATTGTTGACGTTGTGTAATAACATAGACGCGGGTGAATAAATAATTATTTAACAACTTTCTAAATATTATACATTCTTTTGAGTATACATACCCCGATTATTGCAGTTTTTGGTAAATTTTGAGGAATTCGTTGCTTCACATAAACGCGTATAATTTGAAGCTTTTATCAAGTATGTACACTCCTTGGTTTAGCATGAAGTAGAATTTCGAGTTTAGAAATGCCTGGAAATTTGGCTTGATCGCATAGCGAAGCGACCAATCCAAATTTTCAGTCTTCTACACTCGAAATTTTACGCGTATTTTACGCGTATTTTACGCGTATTTTACGCCTATAAACCACCGTTAAAAGTGAAGTTAGAGATTGTTTAAGCAATGTCTAAAGAAGAATATTAAACTACTAAAAGTAAAGATTTTTTAAAATTTAATACAAGAAATCAACTTATTGCTGGGCTCGATGCGCCTCGGATGATACAAATAATTAAAAAAATCATAAGTACCTTTGGCCCGCGGTATTTTAGAATAATTTCTTTAGCAATTTTTTAAACAATATCTAAATAACAGTATTACACGATTGAAAGTGACGATTTTTTAAAGAAATAACTTGTTGCTGGACTCGATGCACCTCGGATAAACAAATAATTAAAAACAAATCATAAATACCTTTTCTTTGCGTTGTTTTGAATTAATTTCTTAAGCGATTGTTAAAACAATGTGTAAGTAAGAGTATTGGACTATTAAAAGTGATGATATTTTAAAATTTAATACAAAAAACCAACTTGTTGCTGGGCTCAATGCGCCTCGGATGGAACAAATAATATAAAAAATCATGAGTACCTTGGCCCGCGTTTTTACCTTAATTTCTCTAGAGATTATTTAAACAATGTCTAAAGAAGAGTATTAAACTACTGATAGTGAATATTGTTTAAAATTTAATAAATCAACCAACCTATTACTGGGCTCGATGCACCTCAAATGGAACAAATAATTAAAAAAATTATAAGTTTCTTAGGGCCGCATTATTTTCAGTTAATTTCTTCAGAGATTGCTTAAACTATGTCTAAAGAAAAGTAATAATTTACTGAAAGTGAAGTTGTTTGAAAATTTTATACAAAAAATCAACTTATTGCTAAGTTCGATGCGCCTCGGATAGAACAAATAATTAAAAAAATCATGAATACCTTTGGCCCCCGTTATTTGAGTTAATATTTTGATTATTAATTAATTTTTTATTGTTAAAACAATGTCTACCAAAGAGTATCAAACTATTGAAAATGCGGATTATTTAAAGTTTAGCAAAAAAATCAACTTATTACTGGGATCGATGCGCCTCAGATGAAACAAATAATTTAAAAAATCATAAGTGCCTTTGACTCGCGTTATTTTGAGTTAATTTCTTAAGCGATTGTTAAAACAATGTCTAAGTAAAAGTATTATTAGACTATTAGAGGTGATAATTTTTTAAAATTTAATAAGAAAAAAAACTACTAAGAGTGAAGATTTTTGAAAATTTAATACAAAAAACCAACTTATAGCTGAGCTCCGTGCTCCTCGGATGTAACAAATAATTAAAAAAATCATGTGTACTTTTAGCTCGCGTTATTTTAAGTTAATTTCTTAAGAGATTGTTTAAACAATGTCTAAAGAAGAGTATTAAACTACGGAAGAATACATTATTTGTTCCATCCGAGACGCATCGAGCCCAGCAATAAGTTGATTTTGATTTATCAAATTTAAAAAAATCGTCACTTTCAATAGTTTATTACTCTTATGTAGACATTGTTTTAACAATCGCTTAAGAAATTAATTTCAAATAACGCGAGTCAAAGGCACTTATGATTTTTTAAATTATTTGTTTCATCTGAGGCGCATCGATCCCAGTAATAAGTTGTTTTTTTTTCCTAAACATTAAATAATCCGCACTTTCAATAGTTTGATACTCTTTGTTAGACATTGTTTTAACAATCTCGAAAGAAATTTACTCAAAATAACGCGGACTAAAGGTTAATATGGGTACTTAAAAATAGTTATAATAGAAAATCTTTTATATATGAAATGCAGCAATTACAATGAACAAATGTTGCTATGTAGTGTTTATTTCACTTCTATTATATTTAACAGGTTGCAAAATAAATAAATGTTTCCTCATTTACATTAAATATAATAAATAAAATTTCTAGATGACCATGGTATAAATATCATGATATTTTCGAACGTTGGCTTAATTACTCTAAAAATCACTAGTCAATACTCGTCGACTACTGCTGGATTGTTACAAGAGATACTTTGGATTTGAAGTACAAGAGACAACCCTAAAGGAAACTTCCACAATAGGGTAAAAATCGACAACTCCTTTCTTATGCAGTTAAAAAATCAAGATTGGTGAATGAAACATAAGCTATTGTATAATATTTATTACACAGAGTTTTGGTGCTTTTTCGATTTACCTTTAAATCGATGTCTTCAGTAGGCTGTTGTTTATTTTGAAAACTAGAGCTAATTAAAAATGTAATTGCCATCTTCGTTTTTCTCGACTCGAAATTAGTAAAATTTGGCTATTTAGCACCAGGAAACAGACAAAAGGTATTTTTTTGTTAGCTAGTGTAATCAAGCTGTAAAAAAATAAATTATGAAGGTATTAAGTACACTAAAGGAAGTCACCCACAATAAATATAAAAAAAACATTAGAAGTGCGATTTATTACGCAATTTACCACAAACGTATATTACAAAGACTAAATCAAACACTCATTAAAATAACTATTTCCTGAGCTAATTAGTGTTCGATTTAGGCAGTTGTAGATTGTGTAAAGAATCGCACTTTAATGTTTTGAAGTGTTCTACATCCAAGCAAGGCAGTAGCCAGAGGGGGGGATATGGGGTTCAACCCTCTTCACCCGAAATTTTTAAAATGTTAAATTTTTGTATGTAAAAGCTTTGACACAAAAATTTAACATTTTAAAAATTTCGGGAGGGGGTGGGTGAACCCCCCTCCCCTCTGTCTTGATTTCATCTATACTTATGCTAAAACAAAACAGTTGAGAGAGTGTCATTTCATGGTTGAACACTGCAACATGCTTCGCCACACAGTATGAGAAAGTTATAGCGTGTATTTTTAATGAGTTTAAATTGTATTCACAAAATTATAAAAGTTTTATGAATATATTATTTCACTCAATGCGGAAATGAAAATATTTAAAATTTACTTAGTTAATGTAGAAAATACTTTTCAAAATTATAATTTTATTTAAATATTATTCCATCTTAAGTAATCGCCAAGTTTCCAGTGAGTACAAAAACAATGGGCAAACATTTGCGGAGTTTTTGTAAACAGAAAGGCATTTAATGAGTCGACTCGTTGTGGTTGAACTAGTCGGGCTTGAGTAAACAAACGTTGAAGTAAAACGAGGTGTTTTCGTATACCTAGAAATATAACACAGTTTACACAATCCCGAAGACACATTTAGAAGGCCTTTATTAAAGGCGACAATGCCGCCTTCTGGCAGAAGGCCAAAATCGACACAATTACTGAAATATGTTGCTCGGGCATAATTACAATTATTGCCAATGTAAACTAGACACTAAGCAATACAGATATAAGCTTTATGATTTAAATCTGCTATAATTCAAAGGTTTTGCTAATACTTGCTTGTAGAATAATGTCACCAATGTAACCGAAACAGCTAGGTAATATACTGTAGTTTACGCTAAATTTTCGGTGGTAATTACTAACGTAAATTATACAACTGCATAAAATCACACTTTTGATATTAATTAAAAAGGTTGTAAAATATTTTTAATTTATATCAAAAGTGTGATTTTATACAGTTGTATGATTTACGTTAGTAATTGCCACCGAAAATTTTGCTTAAACTACGGTATATTACCTAGCTGTTTCTGTAACATTGGTGACATTATTCTACAAACAAGTATTAGCAAAACCTTTGAATCATTGCAGATTTAAATTATAAAGCTTATATCTGTATTGCTTAGTGTCTAGTTTACATTGACAATAATTATAATTATTAAAAGTGCGATTCTTTTCACAATCTACAACAAGTTAGTCTTACAAAGACTGTATCAAACACTCATTGAAACAACTACTTCCCGGGCTAATACCCCGACGAACATTGAATTATACAACAAGTGTTTGCTGTTACATACAGTAACCTACTGCAAATGTAACAATTTGGTTCAAATTATTCAGGCCATCTATATTTGCCGAGGCGCGCGAGCGAAGCGAGTCGCGCCCCGGCAAATCCAAATTTGCAGGCTTTTCTAAACTCGAAATTTTACTTCATGCGCCACGCGTACAAAACACTGATTTTGGGTGAAGTTTAAAATATTCTACTAAAGCAGTATGCTAAAAACGTGTATTCTGAACATCACTTGACATCAGTGTTTAGTACGCGTGGCGCATGAAGTAAAATTTCGAGTTTAGAAAAGCCTGAAAATTTGGTTTGGCCGCTCCGCTTCGCGGAGCGACCAAACCAAATTTTCAGGCTTTTCTAAACTCGAAATTTTACTTCATGCTTAATCTGGAAGTGGAAAACACTCGTTTAAAGTTTCAACTTAACCTATTAAAAAACACAATAAATATTCAGGCCATCTATAATTTGACCCAAATTGTTACATTTGCAGTAGGTTACTGTATGTAACAGCAAACACTTGTTGTATAATTCAATGTCCGTCGGGGTATTAGCCCGGGAAGTAGTTGTTTTAATGAGTGATTGATATAGTTTTTGTAAGACTAACTTGTTGTAGATTGCGAAAAGAATCGCACTTTTAATGTTTGAAGTATTCTGCAACCAAGAATTGGCAATTTCATTTATAATTATAATTATGCCCGAGCAACATATTTCAGAAATTAATAGTGAAAGGTATGATTTAAAATTTCACAATAGGCTTGTGAAAGCGTCTGGCGAAAAAAAGTAAATATACCTCATTAAGTAAGAATTAAGTTATGCATCCTCACGCAGTGCCCTAAATCCCAAATCGGAATTACAATCCGAAATTGCCTAATGCACGAGGAAGAGTGAACCACGGGCGAAATCTATTTAATACCCCGCAATTTCGGCGGGAAGACCCTAAAATTTATTCAGCGAAATTAATCCTTCCATTTCCTTAAAGCCGGTGGATGGGGAATGCAATATTGCATATTGATTTTCGTAGAACTCGCACGCGATTACTGGGTTAATACTAACATGGATAACGCGTATATAAATACAAACACATCACACATACATTTCTCAGCAATAACAGTAAAGGGTACCATGAAAAACATCAATCAAAGTATGCCCCAATTGTATTCTATTATTCATAATAATAAAAAATAATAAAAGGAAAAATAAATTATTAAATACTTATGGTTTGACAAGTTGATTAATTTAATTGGTGTGTAATTAAAATTACATCAATTATTGCAATATGTTTCATCAAGTGATAAATGAAAAAATAGTTGTAGTAATATTAAATCATTTTATTTCAATGTATGCTTCATTTATTGGAAAATTCAGTAGATATATTTTAATTACCTTTTAAAATAAATCAATTGATTGTAAGTTACGTGAAGATCAAATTAATTTGACGAATAAAGCACTATTAGTGCTTTATTCGTTAAATCTTTTAAAATACTTATAGATTACATAGGCCAACAAAAAATTTGTGATTTGGATTTCTTCATTTTATTAAAGTTTTGATGGCTAATCTAATAAAGAATCAACATTTTTGTTTCCATCACGCACAATTTTTTAATAAAATAACTGGGTGTCATGTTTATGGTTTTTTAAATATTTGCGAATACAAACTAAATGAAAAATGAAATTAAAGCTGTTATCTTGCATAATGGGAATGCTTTTTCATCGATACCGGTTGCCTATTCTGTGCAAATGACGAAAAGCTACGAAAATCTTAAAGTAATGCTTGAAAAAATCAAATACAATGATCATAGTTGTAAAATTTGTGGGGATTTGAAAATTGTGGGACTTCTACTAGGACGGCAGTCAGGGTATACAAAGTACTCATGTTTTTTGTCGAAGTAGACATCAACATTGGAAGAAAAAGGACTGGAAAAGAAGAGGTAATTTAACTTCCAGATCAAAAAATGTTCTGCCCGAAAGTCTTGTTGATCCACAAAAAATCTTGTTACCTCCACTGCATATTAAACTAGGATTAATGAAACAAAACGTTAAAGCTTAAAATAAAGATGGAGACTGTTTCAAATACCTTTGTAAAAAATTTCCCGCTATCTCAGATGCAAAATTAAAGGAAGGAATTTTTGTCGGTCCTCAAATAAGGAGATTAACGAAAGATCAAGAATTTGTTAATACCATGACCGAAACTAAGAAAGATGCGTGGATTTCATTTGCTAATGTTATTGAAGGTTTTTTGGGAAACAACGAGGATCCTAACTACAAGGAAATTGTGCAAAACATGGTACAGAAATTTATGGAATTGGGATGTAATATGAGCATAAAAGTTCACTTTGTACACTCGCATCTTGATTACTTCGACGAAAATCTTGGTGATGTGAGTGAGAAGCAAGTTGAGACGTTGCACCAAGACATCAAAGAAATGGAACGCAGGTATCAAGGTCGGTGGAATGTTTCAATGATTGCTGTTTCTGCTGGTCAATAAAAAGGGACAATACGGCCCCTAGATTACAAAAGAAAATCCACTAAATGAAGTTTTTTATACAAGAGGGAAAGATCTTTTGGAAAGAAAAGAAATTAAAGGTTGTTTAAGACTTTTTTCAATTTAGTTTACTATTTGTAATTTGTTTTTGTCTCTGTATCAATAAAAGTAGGTTTATTTTGACCAAATTCTTTATTCATTTATTCTCAACGTAGATAAAAAACCTTACGTGATAGGGCAAAATGACACTCGAATTTGAATTCAGCAGATCAAAATTATACAAAATCAAATGTCAGATCGAAATCAACTTTCAAAAAGTCAGAATTTGTTGGCCTCTGTTATCCAAGATTCAGTAAATATGCTGTTTATTAAATATTTCCTTCATTTGTTACAATTATATAAACAAAACACACCTGATATTTTTAAACAATATTTCAACCTTTGCATATTGATACTTCCACTCTCTATAGATTGGTAGTTTTTACTGCAACACGAAAATATGCTGGGAGTTTTTCTTTTAAGTATACATATCTCAATATACTACACAGGCTGTAAATCTTCAGGTATTTTTTTTTATTTTTATTGAGAACAGTTCAAATTAAAGCTTTAAAAGACTAAGCATGAAGTAAAATTTCGAGTTTAGAAAAGCCTGAACATTTGGATTTGCCGTGGCGCGCGAGCGAAGCGAGTCGCGCCCCGGCAAATCCAAATTTTCAGGCTTTTCTAAACTCGAAATTTTACTTCATGCGCCACGCGTACAAAACACTGATTTTAGGTGAAGTTTAAAATATTCTACTAAAGCAGTATGCTAAAGACGTGCATTCTGAACATCACATGACATCAGTGTTTAGTACGCGTTGCGCATAAAGTAAAATTTCGAGTTTAGAAAAGCTTGAAAATTTGGTTTGGCCGCTCCGCTTCGCGGAGCGACCAAACCAAATTTTCAAGCTTTTCTAAACTCGAAATTTTACTTCATGCTTAATCTGGGAGTGGAAAACACTCGTTTAAAGTTTCAACTTAACCTATTAAAATACACAATAAATATCGGAAAATTTACACCGTATGCATATTTATTTATTTACGGAAAAAAAATCCATTTTTATACATTTAAATACTGGATACTTAAAAGAAAAATTTCCTGAATGAATCAAATTTAATTTACTACATATAACATATAGATATATTATCCCTCTAATAAATAGAAATCAAAACCTATTCGCCTCTGAAGCTTCCCTCAAGTATTTTATTACTCAGGCTTTGGCGTCCACTATCCTATTATTTTTTAATTATTTTACTACTTAATATTACTTCAATATTACTTACTTCAATCACAAAGAAGTTTAATATTCAATTCTGCCCTTTTAACCAAGATAGGAGCAGCTCCCTTTTATTTCTGATTCCCTAAAATTATTGAATGTCTAACCTGACTTAATTCCCTAATTCTACTTTCATGACAAAATATTGCACCAATGGTAATCCTAATATACAACATTGATTTTCCATGATTCCATTGTAGTATTTAGGATACTTACTAGAGGTATCATGATATGTAACCAAACAAAGATACGTAAAATTTTAGCTTACTCATCAATTAACCATATTGCTTGAATAATTCCTTCCATATTCACTCTTGAAACCATTTGATTTTATTACTTCCTAATCTATAGCCTTATCATAATAAATATCATTCTAATTTTCCACTTACTAAACATTTTCTATTTGAAATAACTCTTCACTACCATAAATACTATATAATTGTATTTTTCTAATTTATCCTATTATTAGATCTTATGAATCTGTTGGATAATATATAAATAAATAAATAAATAAATAAATAAATAAAATAAATAAACAACAACTTAACAGTAAAATTCTTCTTCATTTTAAATGTTCTATCCCTTGGAGGCATCCCTCCCTTCCTAGGGTTTTTGCCTAAATGGCTCACAATTGAAAATTTAATTGAAAAAAAATGCATACTGCTAACATTCGTTATAAATGTGTTAACTCTTCTAACCCTATACATTTATGTTCGATTTATATTCAGAACCCTGACAATCAGCATAAATGAATTATTAAATAAATGAATTGAGTCTCCTTTCTTCACAAGATTTATTTAAAAATCGCAAATGTACATTGCGGTCACGATGTGACCATTATCAATGCTTAAGCATTGATAATGGTCACATCGTGACCGAAATGTACATTTGCGATTTTTAAATAAATCTTGTGAAGAAAGGAGACTCAATTCTTTTATTTAATAACTTAGTTCACCTTCACGTAACTCAACAATAATTTAAGAACATAAATGAAGTTTATTTCATTATAATATCGAAAATTTAGCAATTTTGAATTTTGATTAGAAATTTTCTACCCCTAATCGGTTTATTAATCTGCTCAACTCTTTTCAATGTGGCTTAAGAATTTAAGTTAAGAAAAGAAAATTGTTGCCTTTAAAGCTTCTAATAAAGAGAGCCTTTAAGCCTTAGGTTCTCTAAAACCTTACTACAACTAAGCCCTAGAGAATATTATCATCTCCAAATTCTCAATTCAGAATGATTTTTGACTTCAAGGCTAATGAAAGAATCCAGAATCCATGAATAAATTTACAGTTTATCGCTCATTATAATATCGAAAATTTAGCAATTTTGAATTTTGATTAGAAATTTTCTATACCTAATCGGTTTATTATTCTGCTCAACTTTTTTTAATGTGGCTTAAGGATTTAAGTTAAGAAAAGAAAATTGTTGCCTTCAAAGCTTCTAATAAAGAGAGCCTTTAAGCCTTAGGCTCTCTAAAACCTTACTACAACTAAGCTCTAGAGAATATTCTCATCTCCAAATTCTCAATTCAGAATGATTTTTGACTTCAAGGCTAATGAAAGAATCCAGAATCCATGAATAAATTTACAGTTTATCGCCTATTATCAGCCATTTCACTGAAAATATGGCTTTACTCAACCAATCACAAAGACATTGGAACCTTATATTTTGTTTTCGGTTTATGAGCTGGAATAGTAGGAACTTCCCTCAGTCTACTTATTCGAGCAGAGCTTGGAAACCCAGGATCCTTGATTGGTGACGACCAAGTTTACAATGTAATTGTCATTGCTAGATTAGACTAAAAGTATACTCTTACCAATGTTTCCATAAACCCAAACTTGTCTCCCTAAATAGAAAATTTAATTAATTCTTTTTTTTGTATTGTGGAGGCTTCTACTTTGTTATACATGTTAATTTAATAATAAAAAAACGGTTTAACTTTGTTTGTATAACACAATTTATTTTTGTGACTGCAGTTTCCGCAAATTTAGCTTGCCATTATCAAACATGTTATAGGTTGCCTAATATTCTTTGTTTTAGTCGTACTTTTTGGCATTTTATTCATATTATTTGTTGGGTGAAAATTGTGTAATTTTGTAACATAACGAGCACGGAAAGCATTATTTTTATGTTTAAAACACTTTGTTCTAAAACAGTGTTTTAAACATGTTTAAAAACAGCCGTCGTGTATTCAACATGTTTTAAATCTCAGATTTGTTTAAACCATCTTTAATCGTTAAATTTGTTTCAGCCATTTTTTTTTATTATCTTGAATTTTATAAATTATATCGGAGTTCTAAAACAGTGTTTTAAACATGTTTAAAAACAGCCGTCGTGTTTTCAATATGTTTTAAATCTTAGATTTGTTTAAAACATCTTTTAAACGTTAAATTTGTTTCAACCATTTTTTTTATTATCTTGAATTTTATAAATTATATCGGACACTTTTTTCTCATTAATCACTTGGTATAACATTTTAAAATATAAAGGTTTTTAAATTAAATTCACTTGGTTTTGTTTCACTTATATATATTTTATTTTCTACTAGTTTCGGCTTAATGCCATTATCAAGATTCTTGATAATGGCATTAAGCCGAAACTAGTAGAAAATAAAATACATATAAGTGAAACAAAACCAAGTGAATTTTATTTACAAACCATTATATTTTATAAATTATATTTTATATTACTTCATTAAGGTTTTTTGTTTGCGTTTTTAAATGTTAGCTAAATTGTTGAAGATATTTCAAATTACATTATTAAACATAACATTTTATTACAATAAAATATCACAACTGTGTGTGCATAAATGTGATTTTTATACAGGGAGTTTTTCTTTCATGCACACTCTGTATATTTTACGACATTCGTTGTTTTTTTAAAAGATTTTAATTTGAATCTTAAAACGAGGGTTTTCCACTCCCAGACTAAGCATGAAGTAAAATTTCGAGTTTAGAAAAGCCTGAAAATTTGGATTGGCCGCGTAGCGAAGCGGAGCGGCCAATCCAAATTAGGCTTTTCTAAACTCGAAATTTTACTTCATGCGCCACACGTATAAAACACTGATATATCGTAATGTTTAAAATATACGGTTAGAGCAATGTAATATGTAGATGTAAATAAAACGTGTGTAAAATTCTGCGCTGAACAAATTGTTTAAAACAGTAGCAACCCAATAACTTTAACGCATATTAGGTTGCCTATAATCGTTGTTGTATGTGTGTGTTTTCTAAACTTCACTATAGATCAGTGTTTTTAAGCGTGGCGCATGAAGTAAAATTTCGAGTTTAGAAAAGCCTAATTTGGATTGGCCGCTCCGCTTCGCTACGCGGCCAATCCAAATTCTTAGGCTTTTCTAAACTCGAAATTTTACTTCATGCTTAGTCTGGGAGTGGAAAACCCTCGTTTTAAAATTCAAATTAAAATCTTTTAGAAAAACAACGAATGTCGTAATATAAATATAAATTTTACTTCATGCTGAGTCTGGGAGTGGAAAATACTCGTCAAAAGCCTCAAATTAACCGCTTTGAAACGAAAATTCCCATAAATTCAAAAAACGCTGTAACTATCGGGATATGTATACACAAAAGAACAATGCCCTGTATGTTCTGTTTTGAGCACATTTTAATCGTGTTTGAAACACGTTTTAAACATGTTTAAAACACGTTTTAAACATGTTTTTAATTATGATGATGGTTGCGACCGTAACTATGACCGAAAATGACCGTCAAACGTCGAAACTTAAGTCGTGAATTTATGTGTATATTTGTGTAATATAATATATATACATACAATGAATATTTTGTGGTAAAAAACATAGTAAGTGTTTTATTCAGTGATGTTTTTAATTGTAATGTTTTAAACGCTGAACGTTGAATTTAACATTTCGTGTACGGAATAGCCCTGATAAACTATTTTCCGTCAGGGCTATTAAAAAATATATTTTAATTAAAACAAACAGTTTTTTTACAAAACCCTTTTGTAAAAAAACTATTTTAATTAAAATATTTTTTTTTCAACAGTCTTGACCGAACATGGTTTAGCAGGGCTATTCCGTACACGAAATGTTATATTTAACGTTCATGTTACAGTCTATGCGCGTTTAGTACTTGATATGTATATTTGGGTTGTGAGGGTGTTAATAACGTATATGTTAAATTTAACATTTCGCGTACGGAATCGGGGGGAATAATGTACAAGTTGAAAAGTTTTCTTCACGAGGCACCAGCCGAGTATATACAGAAATCCAACGAGTACATAAGAAACTTTCCAGCAAGTTTTGTACACTATTGTTACCACGATCATAAAACAAAATACATGAAAGTTTAACTTTTTTATTGAATACTTTTTTGTCATTTATAATATTTACATTAATGGTATTTTTACTTGATAAATAATTTTAAGTCTATATAAGATCCTAATGTTTGTTTAAGTAGTTAGTTAGATAATGGCTCGCTGTTGGGTCGAAAATAGTCACAGTTTAAAATATAAAGTGAATACAAAAAAGTAATTAGTGTTAATTATTTAAATATTTACAATGTTTCACAAAGTAACCGCCTCCACCGCAAGATATTAATGGTATTATTTTGGCAATTATTAAAAATTATTGGATGTCCAACTGTATCGCTGTTCATTAGATTTAAAACTGTAATTTTTGTATATGAGCGTGAAAATGCAACATTGTAATATGACAAAATCGCAGAATGAGTTTAAGGCTGCGTCAACCCGTTCTGTTGTTTCAATTTAAATAAATAAATAAATCTTTATTGACGGATAAACCATTTTACAGAACAGAAATTATTTTACAAAATAGTAATTCAAAATATTAAAGAGAGAAATAGTAACAAAAAAAGTACCGCAGTATAAAAATAAACTTAATTGTAAAGAAACGATTGAACGCATATTATATAAAACAATGTATTATAAAGAATAGACATTAATGACAGCATTACAGACGTTTAACAATTCTCCCAAACTCGGGCAATGTGTTGTAAAAAATGTCTAACTCATTATTGACTAACAAGGAATTTGCTGTACGCATAAGTCGAGTAATCGGAGTATAAAATCCGTAATTCGTATTATGGAACGGAATGCGAAAAAGAGGTGGGTTCCGACTTACGCGATTATCGATTTTAACAGAAAAACACACGCGGGGGAGGAGAATTGGGCATTGGATGACACCGTTCAGTAGCTTATGAAGTAATGACATGTCGGCAAAGTCTCGCCTACAACATAATTTTTCAATATTACAATCGTTTAATAATATGAAGACACATAAAGTTGTGGTTTGAAAATATTTATTTTAGTACATAATTGTTCACTCTTCCTGGAAAAAAAAGTAATTATCCAATAGAATGGTCTGTATTGATATTATGAACGATTGAAGTATTCTGCAACCAAGAATTGGCTATTTCATTTATACTTATGAACGATTCTTTATTCAAAGGAAAAAGTGGATTATTTGAAAACTATACATTTTATGAGAAAATGATTTAAGAAATATATAATCACAAAACTATTGTGGAGGGCATGATGAAGTCATATTTTAGAGTTTATTAATTTTTTCTTTTATTTTTAACTATACTAAAATACAAAATAAAATCAAACCAAAGGGTACAGCACACTATTAAGTGCAATCAAAAACGAGAAGACGATACGTTTAGTCTTTTTCGGTTTCTGTACTCATAAAATAATGCTAGTTGTACAGGATAACGACGCAAATATCTCAGATTTCTGTATTTAAAATGAGCAGGTTGTTATCCTATTAATTATTATGATCACGCATTGTTACTAGAGTAGTTAAATGTTGAATCACTTCACCATATAGACTGTTGTTGTGTATTGCAACTGGTAGGACTGCCTATTCCAACTTTTAACAATAGGACTGGATATTTCAACTTTTAACAGTTGGCATACTCCTATATTTAGCATTATTAATGATTCATTAAGGCGGATCCTTGTTTATGTTAATAAGGAATGTATCATTTTACTTTTAACTTGATAATTGATTTTATTACTATTATTCTATTATTATGATTTATTAAGTTTTATGTTATCGTAAATTATCAAATTGAGGCTTTGATTTTATAAACAGCATTTGTTTAAAAATGACCTTTTGAGAAAATCGAAAAAAAACTGTTTAACTTGGTAATCGTTACAATTTCTATTTATACAATTATTTTTATTACTTATCATAAAAAGTGCAAAGTGACTAATCATTTCACCTGCTGTTATCTTTATTTTCTACTTCTGGCTGTCCATATCCATTGCTGCATCTATTCAGAAACGATGTGGACTTATGCTGTTTTTGCTAAATCAGCTAGAATTTAAAACCGTGTAACTTTGTACACGTGTGGTTCTTAAATGAACTACTTTCACCATCGGATAGCTTGCAAAATACTCTACCAGATGCCGCTAAAATGTTGATTTTTACAATTTTGGACATATCCTGTTTATAAAATCAATGCCTTAGTTGTTTCCAGTTGGGTTTTAAATAAATAATTCAAATTCAAAACTATTTTAATCAATCGATTTCTGTTTACCTGTTCATTCCACATACAACATTTCCAAGTAAGTTTATGTCAACTTTATTCCTAAATATCTTTTTTAAAAAGTCATTAGCAAAGCTATACTGAAGGGAAATAAATATCGAAACGCGTCTATAGATGTCCTAAGACATTAGTTTTAATCTAAATCCTTTCATTTTTAATTTCCTGTAATTTCTCCTTTCATTTTTAATTTCTTGTAATTTCTCCTTTCATTTTTATTTGTTGTAATTTCTCCTTTCATTTTTAATTTCTTGTAATTTCTCCTTTCATTTTTCATTTTTATTTGTTAATTGGTTTGAAGAGAATTTGACCTAAATGTAACATACTTTGATAGAGCATTGTAAAAATTAAATAAGATTTTAAATATTTCATTGTATAATTCAATATGAAGAGGTTGCACAAGAAGTAGTTGTTTCAATGGGTATTTATTGTCTTAAGTTGTCTTATTAATTAAGACGAATTGTTTCCATTTTACACGAATTTTCGTAATTTATATAACGAGTGTCTATAAACTTCGGCATCCCAGTAGATTCTAACTTCAAAACCATACGTTCTAAATAAATTCAGCACTGTGACTCTACCTAATGAGATAATTTAATGTATTTGACAATTCTAAGATTCATCGGTTCGTAAGGCATAATCTAAGATATGTAATTTGTTTTTTAAAGCAACTGAGATGCCGACAGTTTATAGAAAATTGTTATTATGTATAAATAAATATTATTATTATAACAAATACTCTTCATTATAATCGGATTGTAATCATGAGTCTAGCTTGCAATTACTTAAGCTTTCTGCTGTAATTGCGTAATGAAGTGTGTGGAATAAGGAAAATCAGCTTATTCAGTAGTTTGCATAAATCCACCCCACTCCCTCCCTCCCCCAAAGTATCTTCTTGGGACGTCCATAATGCTCTGTATATAAGCTCCTTTTGAGGGAGTCCTCTCACCGAATTAATAATTCATAAGCTATTCAGATAAATTATGATAACGTGTAAATAATATTCGCTCTGGTTTATGTTGAGTTTCTATAGAGTGGCATTCACCAATACAAGTTTTCTTCACAAAATGGTGTTTTCTTTAAACAAAAGCAAATAACATGAGAAGTCAACAAGACTTTTTTATTTTATTTTCATTTTGCGTAAGGTGATTTATAATTTACAGTATACTATCTTATGTAGCGCAAATATGTTTTAATTTGATTTAATTTAATTTATCCTGTAATTTCTTTGTAAATTGTTAGAATAAATAAATAAATAAATGATATAATAAATGCAAACTATAAAAAGCGTAAGCTTATTTTCTCAAATTCAAATAGTTTTGAATCTGAATTTATCTTGTTTAAATACATGACGTTGATAAAATGCATATAGTTTTTATTTTCTTCTGTATTGGGTTTTTCTGTTTAAGCAATAAAGATTATTATTATTACAGGTAATTTTACAGAACTATATATAATTGTTCCTGACTTTAGAACAAAATCTATTAATTTCTTAACAATCAATTAATAGATTTTGTTCTTAAGTCAGGAACAATTAAATATAGCTATGTAAAATTACCTGTAATAATAATAATCTTTATTGCTCAAATTGAAAAATCCAATACAGGAGAAAATCAAAACTATATAGTGGCATTAAAAAAAAAATCATAAAATACAATATTCACATAAAAATAAATACGCTTAACCCATTAAGCGCCATTGATGCATACACCCAACATTATTAATTTTTTGTTAATTAAATTATTTAATAAGTTAATTTAATATAATATATTATTTGTGTAAAGAAAAATGTAAATATTTCGTTATTTTAATATTTCGATTATTGCTCTTAATAAAAATACAGTGCATTCCTAACTTCACAATAATTCCGTGCTTTATACTCGTGGCGCATGAAGTAAAATTTCGAGTTTAGAAAAGCCCCGTGAAAATTTGTCGAGGGTCGCGCAGCGACCCGAGACAAATTTTCTACGCGGGGCTTTTCTAAACTCGAAATTTTACTTCATGCTTAGTCTGGGAGTGGAAATACTCGTTTTAAACTTTATATTGCACGTTTTCATATAAAATAGACAAATGCCTGAAAATCTACAACATATACATTATGTATATTTAAAAGAAAAAATCACATAATGCCATACAATAAGTCATTCATAGAAATCTTAAAAAATAAGTGCAGAATTTTACCTAACATCAATTTTTTTAGTTAATTTATAATTGCTCGGCCGTTAATGGGTTAATAACGACAGGACATGAACGTGCACAAAGTACCGCAAAGGAAATGTCACTGAAACATTGGCAAGAGGAATGGCAAGCTGAAACAAGAGGAAGATGGACAAAAAAAAACAATTCCTAACCTGACGAAGTGGCATGACAGGGAGCATGGAGAGATCAATTATTACTTGACCCAATTCCTGACCGGGCACGGTTACTTCAACTCGTACCTGGAATAAATATAAAAAGTAGATAGTACAGATTGCCCCTATGGGGACACAAACAATGACGACGCGGAACACACGATATTCACATGTGGCCGATGGATCAGGGAACGAACCGTATTAGAACAGAGAGTCGGCAAGATAACGCCATCTTCCGTGATTGACGTAATGTTGTCGAGCAATGAAGCCTGGCAGGCAGTAGCCTCCTTTGTCGAAGAAATACTAAAACAGAAGAAGCTAGAGACCTAGAAACGACAACCAAAGTAAGGGACCCACCTTGAAGAAATGTCATTTGACGGTACCAGGGTGGGCTCTGACCTAAATAAGAGGGGTTTTAGTGGGTAAAAATGTCCCACACACCGGGGTATGGTCTCCCCTAAGGTGCATTAGCATTTCCCCTACGCCTATATTAAAAAAAAGGGTTAATGATAGCAATAAAATGTGCATAATAATAATACACAAAATAAATAATTATTCATAGCAAAGTATAGTAACAGTGCAGTAATGAACTGAAATACGATTATAAATAATAAATAAGATTTTCCTACAACCGTCAGAAAAAGGTGACATTGACACACCGTTTTGAATTTGCAAAGTGGGTTATTAATTCACAGTGAAAAAATGTAAATATTTAGCGTGAAAAAATGTCTTTTTTTTCACGCTAAATTCCGAAATGGCTCCAATTAATACAAAATATAAATTAATAATTTTGATTGTATGCAATACCTAATAATTAATTGTCCATAGATGCTCATAATGCAAATGTAATGTCTCTTCGAAATAGGCCTAAAGTACGTTCTCGGAAATGTTTACTACCTTTTTCTTCGCACGTCAATCACGAAATGGCTAATATGTTTTTTGTATTGCGATTTCATTTTTTCTGCATTAAATCAGAAATTCCCGCCTTAACTGTATCCTTGATCTAGGTAAAAGTATCACTACCACAAGAATCGTTATAATCCATCAATATTTATAAGAACACAAACGGTAGAAATTTGAAAATGCATTCGCCGATAAATGTTTTTGTTATTGAACTCGTGTCTATGGTTACATTAACATAGACGACTAAGTATAATGATATCTTTCAAAATAATTATTTATTTACTGGAACTTATTTATGGTAGAATTTCTACCTTTGCGGTTGTAGAAAAAATGTTGTTTGTATTTTGTGGGAAAAATCAGTATGTTTTTTAACTCATTCGAATTCATTTTTAGTCTCGACCTGCAGTCTCGACTAAAAATGCATTCTCGACGCGTCAAAAAAACACTGATTTTGCGCACATAATACAAAAATATCATTTCTTCACATTACTAAAAAAAAGTCTTCAAAGTGTTTATTCGGTCATTTAAAATTGGATACTCTATGCCAGTGATGGGGAAACTACGGCCCGCGGGGCAAGTCCGGCCCGCGGAAAGGTTTAATCCGGCCCGTTTAAGAGTGCCGTCGTGAGAATGTTTGAACGCGTTCTTACTTCGTAATGTGACGACCCGCATAAAAACTACCTACCTACGATTAAGCATTATTCTTTGGCCCGCTACGATTGTCTTTTTTTTTTTTTTTTTGGGTTTGGCTTAGTTACGAGACTATTAGCCATCATCAATTTTTATTGTTTGTATACATTTGTTAATTTGAACTTATTACTAATTACATATAACTATATATTTGGACGTCACAACACATTCACACACACCCATGGACGCCGGGACGAATATTTTTCGTTCGAAAAATTACTCGCCCCCGCTGGGAATCGAACCCAGATCACCGCCGTGAACGATTGGCGAAACCAGCGGTTCAACCGCTCGGCCACGGCGGGCCCAACACGATTGTCTGGTTATTACAAATGGCCCGTCTTAAAAAAAGTTTCCCCACCACTGCTCTACGCGGTAAGCTCGATTTGCTTGCATTATTTATCAATACACAAATCTTAAGAATAAATCTCTCTATCCGCTAAGAAATGTTCTTAGAAGAGATCAAAACAAAAATGAATGAAAATAATGTGACTATTGGCAAAATTGAATTTATTTAACGGTAATGAAAATTACAAATATAATAAAATATAAAGTAAATAACACGGAAAGTAAGATACTAAACAGGTAAAGGTTAATAAATAAGAGAAATTACATAAGTTTCACGTAGGTAAAAATTTAACAACTTAGTTATATGCAGATTTTTGAGAAACTGT
Source organism: Philonthus cognatus (assembly GCA_932526585.2). NCBI lineage: Eukaryota > Metazoa > Arthropoda > Insecta > Coleoptera > Staphylinidae > Philonthus > Philonthus cognatus. The sequence continues at coordinate 100,624,509 of OW052244.1, forward strand.
TCTGTTTTTGTTGATTTAGTTTCCAGGATGCCTGAATGTAGATAAGCAAAAATAATAAAAAAGGAAAACCAAACATGAACACACAAATAAACAATTAAATATACGATTCGCGCTAATTTTGTCGTGACCAAGTAATATTCTTGGTAATATTACTGGAAACATAGTAATAATTTCACTTTAATGACACACTTAATTTGTTTAGGTTTCAAAATTATATTTATTGTACTACAACAATTGTTTCACCACATTGTTGCTTCATCAGGTAGATGAAAGCTCACCATTCTAATGATGACATAGCCAACTATGGTTTCCATTTCGAAAAAATATTAATTTGTGCTATATCTCGAAAACTAATAGCGATAGTAAAATTCTTTTAACATTTTATTATTACGTGTAAAATTATCTAAAACTTTTCCATCTAAAGTTTTTTCTATCTCTTTTACTAACTGAGAAAAATCGATTTGAAAGAATCGACAGTTTTCACATTTTTCAAAATATCTACTAGTAGTTATACTTGACTTTTATAAACATTTTGCAAATGTATTTTTATTCAGCTCATAAAACTGCACTACTTTGCACAGTTAGCCATTTCTTCATTTCCTTTAGTTTCTGAGATCCCCAGAGGAACATGAAAAACAACTCACCCTGTATAATTTTTATTAAATATACAGAGAGTTTTATGCAACACCGAACATTTTCATAACGATAATTTTTTAAGTATACATAAGCATACGTTGTGCATGCCCCGACGCTCGGTTTATTAAAAGATTTGAAGCTTTAAACGAGTGTTTTCCACTCCCAGGCTAAGCATGAAGTAAAATTTCGAGTTTAGAAAAGCCTGAAAATTTGGTTTGGTCGCGTAGCGCGAAGCGCGGAGCGGCCAAACCAAATTTTCAGGCTTTTCTAAACTCGAAATTTTACTTCATGCGCCACCGGCACAAAACACTGATGCAATGTAAAGTTTAGCGGTGTGTTTTAAACTTCGTAGTGTGTCAGTTTTTTGTACCGGTGGCGCATGATGTAAAATTTCGAGTTTAGAAAAGCCTGAAAATTTGGTTTGGTCGCTCCGCGCTTCGCGCTACGCAACCAAACCAAATATTCAGGCTTTTCTAAACTCGAAATTTTACTTCATGCTTAGTCTGAGAGTGGAACACACTTATTTCAAGTTTCAAATTAAACCATGTCAAAAAACAACGAGTATTTAAAGATTTACGGCATATACGCTGTAATTGGGACGTGTATACTTGAAAGAAAAACTCCCTGTATGTACAAGTTGAGGCATTAATTGCGATTGATTGGCTACAATTTTTAATAGTCATATAGGCAACTCAATTTACACACAACTTAAAAATTAAAGGTGTCAAATTGTATTGGATGCAAATGTTCGGTGTTACATAAAACTCTCTGTATGTATACACAGAAAATATGTGCATTCTTTCAAATAAAATTATAAAAAAAATGAATGAAAGTCTAATGTTCAGAACGTTTCGAGAAATTGTTGAGAAATGAATAAACTTAAATTACTCAATGTTGGCTAAAATATACTCCTATATTTTTGTTTAAATTGTTGAATAAACTATTATATAAAAAGCATATACAAATTTCTGTGTTTTATTTGAAGATGACATACGCATTGTACACTACATATTATCTCCCACATTTTAATTTTTTTTGTAATGATTAACAATGCGACTATTTGCGCTCTCTCCAAGTAGGACGCTAGATAAGAATTTATGTTTGCAGTTAAAATGTAAATTTATTCATTTCGTACCACACACACATACATATGCATATCTATTATCCATACATACACCCACGTTTTCCACATATGACATTCTCGACATTAACGTAATCATCGCCATCTCGCCCTTTTTTACAGACGACGTAATTTTACGATAATTACCCTAATTAAATGATTTCGTTACTAATTGGACGTTGTCAGAAAAATAACAATATACTTGTTTACAATTCATGGTAAAATTAGTTTTCTGCAAATTACGATTGATTTTTTAGGCCAGTGGCGGCTCGTAAACATTTTATTGGTGGGGCTCTAGACATAAACACACAGCGAATATTTCCTTCAAGTATACATATTCCAATGCGTATGCATTTTCAGGCATTCGTTGATGTTTTTTAAAAAGTTCAATTTGAAACTACTAACAAGTGTTTCCAATCCTTGATTAACCCATTAACGGCCGAGCAATTATAAAGTTAACTCTAAAAGTTGATTGTAGGTAAAATTCTGCACCCTTTTTTCTGATTTCTATGACTGACTTTTTGTATTATATTCTGTGCATTTTTCTCTTAAATATACTTAATGTATACGCTGTAAATTTTCAGGAATTTGTCGATTTTATATAAACACGTGCAATATTAAGTTTAGAACTAGTTTTTCCACTCCCAGACTAAGCATGAAGTAAAATTTCGAGTTTAGAAAAGCCCCGCGTAGAAAATTTGTCGAGGGTCGCGCAGCGACCCGAGACAAATTTTCACGGGGCTTTTCTAAACTCGAAATTTTACTTCATGCGCCACGCGTATAAAACACTGAATTATTGTGCACTGACATTTTTTTTATATGAGCAATAATCTAAATATTTAAATAACAAAATATTTACATTTTTCTTCATACATTTTCAAGTCAGGTCAAATAATAATATATCAATTTAGCTTATTTAGTAATTTAATTAACAAAAAATAATAATGTTGCGTGTATGCATCAATGGCGCTTAATGGGTTAAGCATGAAGTCAAATTTCGAGTTTAGAAAAACGTGAAAATGTGGTTTGATCGCGTAGCGAAGTGAAGCGACCAAACCAAATGTTCAGGCTTTTCTAAACTCGAAATTTTACTTTATGCGCCAAGCGTATACAACAATGAAATATTGTGAAATTCAAAATAGTCTTGTAAACAGTATATTTTTAATCCTGTTTGATCAGGGTTGTTTTTAATCCTGATTTAGCAGTATATTTTTAATTTTACAATATGTCAGTGTTTTATACACGTGGCGCATGAAGTAACATTTCAAGTTTATATCCTGAAAATTTGACTCAAAATTTTACTTCGCCAAGCGTATAAAACACTGAAATATTGTGAAATTTAAAATAGTCTTGTTAAACAGTATATTTTTAATCCTGTTTGATCAGGGTTGTTTTCAATCCTGATTTAGCAGTATATTTTTAATTTCACAATACGTCAGTGATTTATACACGTGGCGCATGAAGTAACATTTCAAGTTTATATCCTGAAAATTTGACTCAAAATTTTACTTCATGCCTAATCATGGAGTAGAAAAACTTGTTAGGAGCTTTAAATGGACCTCTTTTATAAAAGCAACGAATTCCCGCAAATTAGAGAGAGTTATTAAAATTGAACCAATATGTTCTTTCTAAAAATTTTAGCAGAGTTTTATTCTATGTGAAATATAAGCGATGCAATAACTTTGTTCAGGATTAAAATTCCCACTAAGAAAAGCTCTTCCACAAAAATAGTATTTTTTGCAGCCTACAAACCCCCACAGTGACGAACCCCGCGAAATGGAGGAGGAAGACGAAGAGACCACCCAGTCGATATCGAAGACTTCATCGACGGTGACACTGACCCAACAGAACGTCTCCGTGTCGCGAACCTCCTCCGCTTCCTTCGTGGAAGTGGGCTACAAAGTCGAAACCACCCCGCAATGCCAAATAGTCACCCACCAGGCCAGCGGAGACTCCCAAGAGAGCGAAGAGTCAATCTCCGCAAGGGCCTCCCCCGGATACTCCCTTTTGAGCAAATCCCCGCACTCAAGCTCCTCGCAAGAAGACTACGAACCCAAAGGCCAATTTTTATCAGCAGGCATCCGCACTGAATCCGCAAGGAGCATGGAGAGCTTACGCACCGCAACAACTTCAAGGAGCTTTTTATCGACCAGCGAGCGCGATGTCCGGAAATTCAAGTCGGAAAGCGTCGAAACAAAAAGTTTGGATTGTTTCGATAGGGAGATGAAGTTGAAGAGGTATGCTGTTAGCGGCGAAGGGGGGATGCTCTGCGCGGGGTCTTCGGAGGAGACTATCAGTGCTGAGAAGAGGAGGGGTTTGTGGTCCGGGAGGGTGAGAGTGCCTTCGCATTTGAGCTTGCCTCCTCCGGGTGGATATCTGAGTTTGAGTCCTGGGGATAGGAAACTGACGATTTTGTCGCCGCATTCGCCTCTCAGGGCGCCGGATTACGCGCATCTGACTCAGAGTCTCAAGGCTAGGAGGAAGAAGGTTATGTTGCCTAGGTTAATTCTGCCTAGGAGCGATTCGGAGATTAGTGAGGTCTTCTGTGAAGGATTTGAGTAAGTTTAATAATAAAATAAGTGTTTTAATGAAGTGTGTATCTTCTTCTTCATACTTCATATTATGCATAGTATAAGACTGAGCTGGACAGTACTCGAGTATTAGACTGAGCTGGACAGTACTCGAGTACAAGTACTGGTCAATTGTACTCTAAGTATTTCTTCTTATTCATACTTCATATTATACATAGTACAAGACTGATCTGGACAATACTCGAGTACAAGTACTGGAAAATTGTACTCTGAGTACTTTTTATATACTCAGACCACGACTACTTTATTTTCCAAGTACTTGTACTAGTATTCGATGCATTTTTAGAGCGCAAAATGACCTCGCGTACATTTGGATGCATCTACTTAGGTATTTTTTCATATAACCAGCGGCGGCTCGCAGCCTAACTTCAGGGTAGGCCAGAGACCCAAGGTAATATGTATCCTTTATTGAAAGGTGACTTTGTTGTGCAATTCCTTGTATTTATACAACTCGATCTTAACCTCAAATTTTGTGTGCCTTGGCGCTGTGGCCGACCCTGAAGTTAGGCTGCGAGCCGTCGCTGCCTATAACAGTAAAAAAAACATGGTGATGTGTCCATTATAGCACCTTCCCGTCATTTAAACAATTGATGATAATTGATACAGATACGGTATTACACTATCTACAGCACGCGACGCGTAAAACAATACAATCTGCCGCAACATAGACTGAATCAATACGAAACGGCTTGTTTTTATTCTTCTTTAGAAATATATAATTATCTACTCGCTGAAATCAAAACTATCAACAGCTATAATGTGATGAAAAAGAAACTTTACGATATTTTATGTAATATGGAACCATACTGCATGAAAGATTATTTTAACTCTTAATGTTAAGTTTATATTGATTATGACGTTTTCCACTTACTCTTGTATTTATGTAAATATGAATGTAAAATGTGAATAAATTGGATTTAATTTGATATTTAAATTCACTTCGTTTGTTTAACTCAGTGGTGGGGAAACTTTTTTTAAGACGGGCCATTTGTAATAACCAGACAATCGTAGCGGGCCAAAGAATAATGCTTAATCGTAGGTAGATAGTTTTTATGCGGGTCGTCACATTACGAAGTAAGAACGCGTTCAACATTCTCACGACGGCACTCTAAAACGAGCCGGATTAAACCTTTCCGCGGGCCGGACTTGGCCTGCGGGCCGTAGTTTCCCCATCACTAGTTTAACTAATAAATTTATTTTTCGACTGGTTTCGGCTTGATGCTATTTTCAAAAATTCTTGAAAATAGCATTAAGCCGAAACTAGTCGAAAAATAAATTTATTAGTAAAACAAACCAAGTGATTTTAAATTAATAATTATTTATGTACCAAGTCAGTAAAATAAGACTTTATCGAACGAGTCTGAGGTTATGAGACGAGCGAGCGGAGCGAGCGAGGTGAATAAAGACGAGTTCGATAAAGATATTTTACTGACGTGGTGCATACAAAATTTTATCGCCAATCTTAAAAATAAATGAAAAAGTATAGGATTTTTTATTTAAATTAAAAAAAAAATAGAAAATATGTATTATTATTTAAACAAACACTACGAATTAATCAAGATATTAAACCACTCTATTTGTTGTATATGTGGAAATTGATGGTGCATCCTGTGGCATTATTTAAATTTATTCCTGATGTTGACCCATCAACGGAAAAATTTTGTGGAAAATGAATATTTTCATTTTGATGTAAAGTTGTGGCAGTGTTGTCATTGATATCAAAACGGTGCGCAATTTGATCACTACCCAAAATCGTTTTTGCAATCTTCGTTTTGTTCAATATTGATTCCTCAACATAGGACTCAGCAACGGTATCACTCTTCCACCCTCCATGACGTTTCAAATTTTCTTTGCTGCCCCCTGCATTAGCAAACAAAGTAGCAGACGACCTCCGAAAACAATGACCAGTATATTCTGACGGATTTGGCAAATTTAAATAGTTCGCAATTTTACATGGTATGTTTCCAAAAGTGTGGATACCCACAGGCTGCACTGTGCATTTACTTTTTCTATATGTAATAAAAAATCTATCATGTTTGGTCTGTGCGGGACGAAGTTTGGCATATTTTTTATATAACTCAATCGGTTTAACGTGTCCTTCGAACTCTGATGTTACGACAAATACTCTTGGTTTATTAGTTTTCGTGTGTCTTATATGCACAATCAATACAGTATCCTTGTCTTCTATATCATCAACTTTAAGATTTACTAATTCATTATTACGGCAGGCTCCAGCAACGCCAAAAATAACACAAATCTAAAATAATATCTACATTAATAACAAATATGCTTCGATAATTGATTACTATCTTACCTTCATCATTAAATATATTTCATTTGGTGCATTCAATAGAAACTGTATTATTTCTTCTTGTGTGAGAACTTTCGATTTTTTTGCCGTATAATTTTTTGATTTCTGTTTTAAAAACGCCGTAAGTTTCTTATATTGGCTTATATCAACGTCGTTTTTTACCGAAAGAGATGCTTTTAACATAGAATAATATGACCATAATGTTGCTGCTTTATATTCCTTGGATTTTTCAGAAAAATATGTCAAGAGAACGTTTTCGCTAATTTTTTTAATGTTATTTCTGTCACACCAACTTGTGAATAAATCGTGTTGACGATTATAAATATGTCTAGACTTACTTGGAAGAATTTCGAGCGTTGTTTCTATCGCTCTTTCGCGTATTTCTGGTGGAGTACATGGTATTTCAAACTCTTCACTACTCATGTTTTTTTTTGACAACTAAACTGACAGGATTCGACCTCCTTAGATTTTGTTAGTATTGTCCCATAATGTTACTTGTTGAAAGTAGTAAAATAATGGGACGGTTTAGTGCCGCAAATGGCGATAATAATAGATGTATTTAGTGCCGATTGGCGATAAAAACCTTTATATTAGAAAAAATATTTTACTAAGTAATCAATGAGGAACAAGTTAACGATATATTTGATTTGATTTGACATACTAAACTTATTTTACTTGTCAATTGGTTAAAGACTATTTCACAATAAATCAGTGTTGTGTGCGCGTGGCGCATAAAGTAAAATTTCGAGTTTAGGAAAGCCTAATTTGGCTCGGTCGCTCCGCTTCGCTACGCGCCCGAGCCAAATTTTCAGGCTTTTCTAAACTCGAAATTTTACTTCATGCTTAGTCTGGGAGTGGAAAACACTCGTTTCACATTAAAACAGTTGACAATTGATGATTGTTGTTTTATTATCAAAGTTTAAAGAAAACAAGAGGGGACTTATATAAAAAATATCGAGTTCTATCAAAGTTAAAAATTTCAATAATTCGTACAATTTTGTAAGCACTCTTCACAAATTTCATTTTATGACTATTTTTCTTATACATTTGCTAATTTCTGTATCTTCTTATTCTTACCTCATATTATGCATATTATAAGACAGAGCTGGGCGGTACTCGAGTACAAGTACTTAACATTTGTTCTCTAAGTACTTTTCATGTACTCGGTAATCAGTCCACGACTACTTAATTTTCCAAGTACTTGTACTTGTACTTGGCGGATTCTTAGACCGCAAAATTACCTAGGTTACTTAGGTTTTTTTTTGCCCTATAACTGTAAAAAAAAAATGCTGATGTGTCCATCATAGCACTTTCCCGTCATTTAAACAATTGTTGATAATTGACATACTAAACTTATTTTACTTGTCAATTGGTTAAAGACCATTTCACATTAAATGAGTGTTGTGTACGCGTGGCGCATGAAGTAAAATTTCGAGTTTAGAAAAGCCTAATTTGGCACGGTCGCTCCGCTTCGCTACGCGCCCGAACCAAATTTTCAGGCTTTTCTAAACTCGAAATTTTACTTCATGCTTAGTCTGTGAGTGGAAAACACTCGTTTCACATTAAAACAGTTGACAATTGATGATTGTTGTTTTATTATCAAAGTTTAAAGAAAACAAGAGGGGACTTATAAAAAAAAATATCAAGTTCTATCAAAGTTAAAAATTTCAATAATTCGTACAATTTTGTAAGCACTCTTGAAAAATTTCATTTTATGACTATTTTTCTTATACATTTGCTAATTTCTGTATCTTCTTATTCTTACCTCATATTATGCATATTATAAGATAGAGCTGGGCGGTACTCGAGTACAAGTACTTAAAATTTGTTCTCTAAGTACTTTTCATGTTCTCGGTACTCAGTCCACGACTACTTAATTTTCCAAGTACTTGTACTTGTACTCGGCGGATTTTTAGCCCGCAAAATTACCTAGGTTACTTAGGTTTTTTTTTGCCCTATAACTATAAAAAAAATACTGATGTGTCCATCATAGCACTTTCCCGTCATTTAAACAATTGTTGATAATTGACATACTAAACTTATTTTACTTGTCAATTGGTTAGAGACTATCTCACATTAATCAATGTTGTGTACGCGTGGCGCATGAAGTAAAATTTCGAGTTTAGAAAAGCCTAATTTGGCTCGGTCGCTCCGCTTCGCTACGCGCCTGAGCCAAATTTTCAGGCTTTTCTAAACTCGAAATTTTACTTCATGCTTAGTCTGGGAGTGGAAAACACTCGTTTCACATTAAAACAGTTGACAATTAATGATTGTTGTTTTATTATCAAATTTTAAAGAAAACAAGAGGGGACTTATAACAAAAAATATCGAGTTCTATCAAAGTTCGAGATTTTAATAATTCGTACCTTTTTGTAAGCATTCTTCACAAATTTGATTTTTTGACTTCTTTTCTTATACATTTGCTAATTTCTGTATCTTCTTATTCATAATTCATATTATGCATATTATAAGACAGAGCTGGGCAGTACTCGAGTACAAGTACTTAAAATTTGTTCTCTGGGTACTTTTCATTCACTCGGTACTCATTCCACGACTACTTAATTTTCCAAGTACTTGTACTTGTACTCGGCGCATTTTTAGACCCGAAAATTACCCCAAGTACATTTGGATGCATCTACTTAGGTTTTTTTGCCCTATAACTGTAAAAAAAATGGTGATGTGTCCATTATAGCACTTTCCCGTCATTTAAACAATTGTTGATAATTGACATACTAAACTTATTTTACTTGTTAATTGTTTTAATGTGAAACGAGTGTTTTCCACACCCAGACTAAGCATGAAGTAAAATTTCGAGTTTAGAAAAGCCTGAAAAATTGGCTCGGGCGCGTAGCGAAGCGAAGCGACCGAGCCAAATTACTCGAAACTCTAAATTTTACTTCAAGCGCCACGCGTACACAACACTGATTTAATGTGAAATGGTTTTTAGCCATTTTACATTAAATCAGTGTTGTGGACGCGTGGCGCATGAAGTAAAATTTCGAGTTTAGAAAAGCCTAATTTGGCTCGGTCGCTTCGCTTCGCTACGCGCCCGAGCCAAATTTTCAGGCTTTTCTAAACTCGAAATTTTACTTCATGCTTAGTCTGGGAGCGGAAAACACTCGTTTCACATTAATACAATTGATAATTGATTATTGTTGTTTTAATATCAAAGTTTAAAGAAAACAAGAGAAGACTTATAAAAATAAATACACATCAAGTTCTGTCAAAGTTCGAGATTTCAATAATTCGTACAAATTTCTAAACATTCTTCACAAATTTGATTTTATGACTATTTTTCTTATATATTTGCCAATTTCTGTATCATCTTATTCATACTTCATATTATGCATAGTCTAAGACAGAGCTAGGCAATACTCAAGTACAAGGACTCAAAATGTGTACTCTGAGTACTTTTTGTATACTCTGTTCTCAGTCCATGAGTACTTTATTTTCCAAGTCTAATACTTGTACTCGACTCATTTTTAAACCACAGAATAACCTCGGGTACATTAGGATGCATCTATATAGAAAAACGAGTTTCATCACTCGAAATCTTTGTTTTGACAACTTTCTCAATTTTCAAAAAAATGAAAACTACACTGTAATCCGTATAAATTTCATTTTTAAAGTTTTACTCTATCAGTCAAAACAAACGAGCTCCTTGCGATTACAACTTTATGTTCACAGCAGTGTCATTATTGTCAAAACTAATAAAAACTATACCACTGTTTATCTTTAAAACTTCGCCTAACTGTCGGAACACAAGCGATGCACTCAAAATGTCAAAATGTGACATAAAATGTGGATAGTACGATAAAAAATGATGAAACTTCAAGTTATGTTATTTAGGTTAGGTTAGATTTTATTTATCAATTTAGGTTAGGTTTTATATCACCTAAATGTGGTTAGGTTAGATATCACTTTAATGAGGTTAGGTTAGATATCACTTTAATGAGGTTAGGTTAGATATCACTCTGTGGACTAAATGGGGCTCCGTTCATTAAAGTCAACCGCAGGGAATTTACTGCCAACTGTTGGGGAATTCTCTGATGGCCGGACTGTTAATCGTGAACGTGTTTGGGATTTTCGCAATCGTACAAAATGGTTTATACGGAATTCCGTTTATTAGATACCGACATACATCGCAAAAAATACTAAACATGTTGTATGTTGAACATTTTTATGAACAGGACCAATAAATTTATGTCACCAATTTATGTCAACTGTCAGTTGAGTTCAAATATCGATTAATGCCTATGTCAATTGTTAGTAATAACCTAATCTAACCTAACTGTCAAACCACAAGCAATGCGCTCAAAATATCAAAAAGTCACATACAATGTGATATGTTAAAAGGTGATGAAACTTTAAGAGTTAAGTTATTTAGGCTAGGTTAGGTTAAATTTCGCTTTGTCAAGTTAGGTTAGGTTAGATATCACTCTGTCAAATGAGGTTAGGTTGGATATCACTTTGTCAATGAGGTTAGGCTAGGTTAGGTTAGATTTCGCTCTATAAAGTTAGGTTAGATTCGATATTACTCTATACTAAATGTCCTATCCCGTCAACTTATATCAACTGTCACTATAGTTCAAATGCCGGTTATTGCCTACGTTAACTGTCTTTGTATCAATTGTCATTATAGCTCAAATATCGATTAACGCCAACTTATGTAAATGTAGTTCAAATATAGGCTAATGCCGATCTACATGTAGGTTAACTATCATTATAGTCCAAATGCTGGCTAATGCCGACGTGTTTTGTTGTCATCTTATATCATATGTCGTTGTAGAATTATGTCTATGTCGAAAAACGTCAAAGATGACGAAAAATGTGTAAAGTGACTTAAAATGTATAAAAAGAAATCTCTTAAAATGTCGAAAGTTATATAACCATTTTTAAATTCTTCACTTCCTCACATTTTTTTTAATGTCAAATGTGTCAAAAATGGCAGTAAATGTCTAATGTGTGAAATGTGTGAATTACATATGTCAAAAAGAGATGACATGTCAAGTCACACACAGATTAGTCGAGAGTTGCATATGTTAGATATACAACTGTCAACTTAGGTTAGATGACAGTTAGTATAGTTGGTTTATAGGTTAGATTAGTCGACAGTTGCATATGTTATGATTTATAAAACACTCGATGTTACAATTGATATACGATAATCGATGTAATATCGATTATATCGAGATATTTTAATAATTGATAAATTCGGTTATTGTATCTCGATTATTCACATTGCTTATTAAAATAAATTTTAAGATTAACACACTTGAACCTTAAACCTAGTGGTTCCAGCTAAGAGCAAAATCATCGCATAGGTTCCTGATAAAAAAAAGGTAAAGAACCACTGCTTTAAATAGACCTCTTTTATAAAAACAACAAATTCCTACAAATTAAAAAGAAATATTAAGATAGAAACAAGATGTTCTTTTAAAGCATTCCGGCGTAGTTTTATTCTACGTGAAATATAACCGATGTTACAACTGTCAACTTAGGTTAGATGACAGTCAGTGAAGTTGGGTTATAGGTTAGATTAGTCGACAGTTGCATTGTTAGATATGCAACTGTCAACTAATCTAACCTATAGCCCAAATTCACTATCATCTAACCTAACCAAAGATACAGGGATTTTTTTTAGGTATACCATACATATCTCGATTTTCTCTGTACATTTTCATACGTTCATTGTTTTTTATAAGATCTCAATTTGATGTTTCTAGCGAGTGTTTTCACTCCCAGACTAAGCATGAAGTAAAATTTCGAGTATAGAAAAGTCTACAAAATTTAGTTTGGTCGCGTACCGAAGCGAAGCGACCAAACCAAATTTTCAGGCTTTTCTAATCTCGAAATATTACTTCATGCTTAACCTGCGAGTGGAAACACTCGACGATTATCGATTATCGATTATCTATAAATTTACAGCGTATGCATTTGGATATGTATACATAAATGAAAAATTCTTCGTGTGCAACTGTAAACTAACCTAACCCATAACCCAAAACCAAACATATGCAATTGCCATCTAACCTAACCTAACATACACAATAGAGCTATCCAGAATGCTGTCACTTGACTCTCAGCTGTCACTGTAAAAAGTCTTTAAAAATGTGAGCTCATTAAAAATTTAAAAAAATTATAAGTCTTACTAGTTTAAGTATTTACCACTTTTAGTAAGTAAGTCTTATAAAAGATCTTTTAGGTCGAGGTAACTTCGAAAGGCCCAGAGGCCATACGACCCACCGACCCCATAACATAACATAAGTAAGTCTCATGCCTTTTCAAAAATTTTTACGAGCTCACATTTTTCAAGATAATTGGCAAAATTCACATTTTAGTTGATTTTTAGTTTAACTTTAAAGTTTGATAACTAACTGAACCCAACCACAATACAATGTATCATCTAACCTTACTTCAAAACTTGTCACATTACAGAACTACACTAAATTGTGAACCTAACCTTCCTTCACAACTTATCATGTAATCCTACTACACTAAATTGCTAACCTAACCTAACTAAACTTCACAACTTATCATGTAACCCTACTACACTAAATTGCTAACCTAACCTAACCTTACTTCACAAGTAATCCAACGACACTAAATATTGACCTAACCTAACTTCACAACTTGTCATCTAACTCAACTGCACTAAATTGTGAATCTAACCTAACTTCACAACTTGTCATCTAACCCAACACTCAGAGATTAGTAACAGGGACGTCGACCAGTGAGTAGGCTTTCTTATTTCAAGTAATAAATTTATTGAAATCAACCGAACTTTCGGAGATTATTTGTCTTCTTCTTCAGGGTTTTACACTACAAAATTAACGGAGTATAAGTATAACAAACATACATTTTTGTAGAAAAACATACTGTATATAAATATTTAACAAACTATGATATTTAATTATGACTATTATAAAATTTTAATATAAATTTAACTGAGTTAATATTTGATAAGTGACTTTTTTAATTATAAAAACATAACAAAAAGAGAATTACATTTTGAATCTATTACGGGCGGACATGGCGGACATGGCGGGTCGTCCCGAACGGTCGCTATCTGAAAGCGAATTAAATAAAAGCGTAACAAGTGTTTCAAAAGAATGTGTTATATGTAATAACGACAAAGACAGTGAGTTTTTGAAGTGTAGTATTTGTGATGGTGAATATCATACAATCTGTGCCAAATCAGAGGATAAGTTTGGTATACAAGCATGCCTCAGATGTGAAAATAACTCATTGCAAAAGTGCTCACTCCAGATACTAATCGCTATAAAAATGGAAATAGCAAAGCTGACACGTAAAGTAAGTGATCAAAACATAATGATATGCAAACAACAAAATGAAATTAAGGGTCTAACCTCTGAGATAAAGGACCTAAAAAACAAATACGACAATAATCTAAACATTAAAAACAAGATTCCTGCAGACTGCAGAGACCTTCAATTAAATTCTTCTGATAATATACCCAAAGATGGAGTTAGCTACACCGAAATTAATAATTCAAAATTATCTACAACATTGAAAAATCCGATAAAACAAAAAGAACAAACATCCAAGCCAAACGTAGATAACGAAATTCCAAATGCAGAAATCGGGGTCAATAACCACAGCGATCAAAATAAAACACAAATAAACAACGAATGGACTGAAGTGGTAAAAAAACAAAGAAAACATAAAATAAATCCGTATAAATTCAACGGCGCGGCTATAAATTCCAGCCTTCCGGTAGCAGAGCACCAGGCAAAAAAATGGATTTTTGTATCAAGACTTCGAAAAGATGTAGGGCGAGAACACGTACTGGAACATCTCCAAAAAGCGGGAAACTTCCCTTTCATAGTTGAGAAGTTGAAACCAAAGTATGAACAAGCTGCTTATTCATCTTTTAAAATAGGAATTCCGATGTCGATAGAAGACAAAGTAATACACGCGGATTTCTGGCCACAAAAGACTCTAATTAACAGATTCTTTTTTAAAAGAAGTGAAGGAAAAAATTTTCAAGAAATCGGGAACCCGAATGTGAACAGATAGTGCATAAAAACAATAAAAAAAAATTTAAACTCTTGCATCAAAATATACAATGTTTAACAACTTCCTTATTTCAATTAGAGTCCGTAATAGAAGAAATAAATTGTAACATTATGTGTATTTCTGAACATTGGCTATCTTATGAACAGATTGAATTAATTAATATTCCAAACTTTACAATAATATCAAGTTTCTGTAGAGAAGAGCGACAACATGGAGGGGTAGCAATTTTTGTAAAAAATTCAATAAACTATCTTCCCTATGACGTATCCAAGTTTACTCTAATCAAAGTTTTCGAATGTGCGGGTACACAAATCAGCATGGGCGATGAAATATCTATAATAGTAGTATGTGTATATAGACCACCCTCGGGGGATTTCTGCCTGTTTTGTGAGTTATTTGAAAAACTGTTATGTAACCTATTACACCAAAACAAACCATTTTTCATAGCGGGTGACTTTAATATTGATATTTTGAAAACTAATAATATGAGTCATGATTTTATTAATATATTAACTTCTTTTAATGTACATCACCTTATAAATGAGCCAACTAGACTTTCAAATCGAAGCCAAACTTGCATAGACAACATTCTAACTAATATAACTACCAATAATTATAATGTGGAAATAGTACATACTAATATTTCTGACCACACCGCTCAACTTTTAATATATGAAGGTAACATTAGCACAAAAAGAAACTTAATTAATATAAGGGACTTTAGACAATCTAATATAATCTCATTCTGCGTAGAATTATCTCAAATCTCTTTCGACTCAATATTCTCTGAAACATCACCAAACATGAAATATAAGAAATTTTTACATCTATTCACAACACATTTTAATAACAAATTTCCAATTAATAAAATGGTTAATAAAAGGCAAAACCAAAAAATAATCCCTACAAGTGAAGATTTAAAGATAAGTAAAGACAAAATGCTTATATATCAAACTATTGGTACCTACATTTCAGATTTTGAAGCACTGTATAAGAAAGAACAAAAAATATACAATAATCTCCTAATTACTGAACGTAAAAAACAAATACAACACAAATTGGAAACGTCACAAAACAAATCTAGGGCCTCCTGGGCAGTAATTAGAAAATTTGTAAGCAAACAGAAAACTCATACTTTACCAGACCAAGATAATCGAGACATTCTTGCAAATAATTTCAACAAATTCTTTAATGAAGTAGCAATTACGTTACAAAAAACTATAGATAATTCACCGACGAAAAAATATTGTCAAAAAATTCCACTCAATAAAAATTCGGCATATTTTGAACCAACTAATTACACTGAAATTTTTAATATTATAAACAGTTTCACAAATAAAAATAGCGCAGGTATCGATGACATTCCTATGCAGATAATTCAGCATTGCATAAACTACATCAGTGCACCCTTAATTGATATTATAAACTCTTCACTGGAAACAGGAATTTATCCTGAACAACTAAAAGTATCATTAATCTCACCAATCTTCAAAAAAGGCGATAAGAATCTTTTAAATAATTATAGGCCAATAAGTGTAATAAATTCCTTCTCAAAAATCTTTGAAAAAGTAATTTATAATAGATTATTAAGTTTCTTTTCTAAGAACAATTTATTATCAAAAACACAACATGGTTTCCTTAAGGGTAAAAATATAAACACTGCAATATTTGAATACATAACTTCTGTGTTTGAAAATTTTGAAAATAATAACCTTTCATGCGGTGTATTTGTAGACTTATCAAAAGCTTTTGATACAATCGATCACGATTTATTATTAACAAAATTGTATCGTTATGGAGTAAGGGGAGTTCCTTACGATCTAATTAAAACATATTTACAAAATAGACCCCACTATACAAAATTAAAAAATTCAGATAACGGATCCATTATACTGTCAAACCCTTTAATAACAAACAGAGGAATTCCTCAGGGGAGCATACTCGGCCCTCTCCTCTTCATTATCTTCGTCAATGATATCGAACACAATATAGAGGGGAATTGCAAATTAATTACTTATGCAGACGATACAAATCTGCTCATACAGGGTAAAACTTTTCCAGATATAGTCTACACTGGAAATACAAATATGTATAATTTAGAAAAATGGTTTGAGCAAAATAATTTATTTTTAAATAAAACAAAAACTGCATGCTTGCTCTATAAAACAAATCAAGGGTTAACGACACCTAATTCAATTAATTTAAACAACGAAGATTATAAATTTACCAGCCATGTAAAATTTTTAGGCATAATAATTGATGAAACGCTAGGTTTCACCGAGCATATAAATAAATTATGCAATAGAACAAGTAGTACCTGCTACGGGTTACGTATTCTTGTTAAAAATACTAACACTGAAACAGCAAAATTATTTTATCACTCAAATATTGAATCACACTACAGGTATGGAATTGTACTTTGGGGTGGCTCTGTATATATGAATAGAGTATTCACCAATCAAAAGAAAACTTTGCGCATATTACTAAAATTAACATATAACCAGAGTTGTAGAGAAATGTTCAAGAACAACAATATTCTTACTATTTATGGTCTATATATTTATGAAAGCATGAAGTTTGTATGGAAAAACAGTAGCTATTTTGAAAATATATACACTCCGTCAGGATATAATACAAGGCGAGGGCCTCAATTTAATCTACCAGCGCATAGGCTGACAAAATTTCAAAGAAGCTGTCTGTATTTCAGTGTAAAAATATATAACCACCTTCCTAGGTGTACCAAAAAAATTGTAAATTATAAGCAAATGAAAATCACTTTATTTAATTATTTATGTAAGCTGGAACCATACTCTATGGAAGAATACTTTAAATTTAATTAATATCTGTATGTTGCGTTTGACGTTTTACCTATACACTATTATGTAAATACTGTATTATGTAAATAAAGTTATTATTATTATTATTATTATTATTATTACCCAACCAACCCAACCCAATCACATCAAATAAGGAAGTTGGTTAAGTACATTTCACAATTAGATAGCAAATCGTATAGTTGTATTAGAAGACCTAACTTACGATTTGTCAGCTTTTATATACAAATATAAATATATTTGTCATCTGATAAATTAACCTTGCTGTAAAAATTATTTCAAAATAAATTGTAGTTATATTTAACCTTTTTTAGAATTGGCATGTTGATTTATATTTTCAATTTTATTCCAATAAAAAAGTTACATTTTTTGGATAATGCTATGTATTACTCTTGCATTTAGTATGTATAGATCATTGTATAAAAGTCTCGCTCAATTTTTATTATTATTCATTCGAGCATTTACATATTTATAGTGGTTTTATTCAAAGCTCATAAACGGTCATGAATATCAATTAAATAGAAAAAAGCCTGCGCGGTTTTCATAGCGAGAATGGAAAACATCATATTTGTTTATCAGGGATTATGAATACAAATATCAATTAATTCACGAAATTTTATAGGTTATGTCGTAATGGGTCGTTACTATTATAGCCACACTAAAAATAAAAACAGGGAATGGAGGGGATATAAAATGCAGAGAGATTAATGCGAACGTGTAGATGTTTTTTTTTTTTTTCGTGTGTGTGAAGAATATATTTATTAGAAAAATTGTGGGATGTTTTTACCTATAATATAAGATAATTTTATATGTTATCGACATAATTTGAGGAGATTTGTGACATATTTTATTTTAGTGGCGAAGCTAAAAACTTAATAAAATATCTCCAGCGATGTCTCTTGATCCCCTTTATAGTGAAATTTTTTACCGCAACATTCTACGATGCATAGTTTCTAAGATAGAGCCGATAGCCACGCTTAATCAAACACCTGGTACATAATTCTTGAGGTGACAAGGTTACAATCTCAATTTTACCGAGTTTCACAGGATACGCCAGGAGAAACCATAATTCATTGTCCATCATTTTAAAATAACTTCATCAATTTGTCCACCAAATCGTATACTGTGCAGCGTATGCATATGTATACTTAAAATAAAAATTTCCTGTGTATACAAAAATTGGTTTACATTAATAACATTTCCTCTTTATCATTTTCGATGAAAAAAACGTTGTTATACTGTATATAATATTGTTCACTTTCACTTGTATTATTCTTTAAAAATTATGTAAAAATCTCAATTAGTTAGAATGAAGATTGTTTCATTTTGTAAAACAAACAGCGGCGACTCGCAGCCTAACTTCAGGGTAGGCCAGAGACCCAAGGTAATTAGATTCGTTATTGAAAGGTGATTTTGTTGTGCGATTTCTTGTATTTATAAAGCACGATCCCAACCTCAAATATTGTGTGTCTTTGCGCTGTGGCCTACCCTGAAGTTAGGCTGCGAGCCTAAAAAAACTACGGTGTTTAATTTATTGCCTCTCTGATAAATAATTATTCGTACCGTGCGATCATTTACAACATCATTTAGAGTAGGTTTTGAATTTTAAATTAGATTCTCACTACTGTCCTTTAACATATAGCTTACTATAACCTCAAATTTATTTCATCATTTAATTAGCATTCTGGGCAACCGAACAAAAAAAAATGCCGCCTACTCTAAATCATAATTTAAACCAGTGGTCTCCAAACTACGACCCGCGGGCCAAATCCGGCCCGCGACTTGTATGAATCTGGCCCGCGATTGTTTGTTTTTTTTTGTAAATGTCATATTTTGAAATATTGTAACAATTGTTCCTTAAATTTTTCATAATTTTATAAAATTAATTAATATATTGGCCGACTTTATTATGTAAAATTGTATTTGTCGCCCGCGAAGAAGATAGTTTGGAGACCCAGGATTTAAACGATCGCACCGTATTGTTGCCATTAAATTTGGCGAATGCGCCGGGTTTGTAACTATTTATAAATCCGTTTTCCTTGTCGACTCATTCAACAATATTGGTTTATTGTTATTTTATACAATAAATGATTGTATAATACATAACGGAAAATATGTTGCATGCAATTGTTTGCCGGAAATTGCGTTGGAAAAATACGTTTAGCCTTTTTTCGTTTGTTTGGTTTATCGTTTCGACTCGTTTGCTTAAATTACATAAGAATCGTTCAAGGTAAAGCAAATCGTTGATATATATAGTTTATTGATTCCGTTTGGGAAGAAATAAAACGATTTTTACGTTTGGAAATATTATTTTGGAATTTTAGCAAAGCAGAAAAAAGAAACGGAAATAATTATTAACTAAAGTCTTTATTAATTATTAATTATTACTCTGTTCATAGAAATACGTACAAATGTATTGTTGGAAATTGGAAATGTAAAGTGTAAGATTTAAAATTAACTAAAGTTAATGGAAATGTAAAGTGTAAGATTTAAAATTAACTAAAGTTAATAATAATAATAATAATAATATTTATTTTCAAGAAATAAGTAATTACAAGGTAATACATATAAATGAAAATCTGTCAGCTAAATACAATTTAGAAAATAAATAATTATAATAATATAATAATTATATCTTATGAAAATATTGCGATGTGTTCGTTTGAACAGCAACTATCTTTCTCCTTTAAAACACGTTTAACTTTACTTTCCGAAAAATACACTACTTTTTATCTATATGTATGAATAACAATTTAAGTGAAAAGCAGTTTATTTGTTTCACAAAACATTTGATTTATTCTGCAGAAATAAAGAGCAGTATATCTTTATTTTCAAATATTCATTATATATACATAAAATAAACGCCTCCAATACAAAACATAAATTTTTAATGTGAATTATTGATTAATTGTACATAAAACCATAGTTACACTGCTTTGAATACTGTATATTATACAGAGAGTTTTTCTTTAAAGTATACATATTTCGATGTATGTGCTGTAAATCTTTAGATAAGTATTAGTTCTTTTTCGAAAGTTCAATTTGAATCTTTAAGCGTGTGTTTTCCACTCCCACACTAAGCATGAAGTAAAATTTCGAGTTTAGAAAAGCCCCGCGTTGAAAATTTGTCGAGGGTCGCGCAGCGACCCGAGACAAATTTTCACGGGGCTTTTCTAAACTCGAAATTTTACTTCATGCGCCACGCGTATAAAACACTGACATATTATGAAGTTCGTATATTTTAAACTTCACTTAAAACCAGCGTTTATACGCGTGGCGCATGAAGTAAAATTTCGAGTTTAGAATAGCCTGAATATTTGGTTTGCCTGCTCGGAGCGACCAAACCAAATTTTCAGGCTTTTCTAAACTCGAAATTTTACTTCATGCTTAGTCTGGGAGTGGAAAACACTCGTTTATAACTTCAAATTTGACTCTTTAAAAAAAACAACGAATTTAGCAAAATTTACAGCATAGGCATATGTATCCTTGAAATAAACATTCTGTGTATGTATTCGTTGTTTTTTTTTTTTAAGAGTTCAATTTGAACCTTTAAGCGGGTGTTTTCCACTTCCAGACTAAGCATGAAGTAAAATTTCGAGTTTAGAAAAGTCTGAGCGTATAAGAGTTAAATTTGAAATTTGAAGCTATAAACGAGTGTTCTCCACTCCCAGACTAAGCATGAAGTAAAATTTCGAGTTTAGGAAAGCCTGAAAATTTGGTTTGGCCGCTCCGCTTCGCGGAGCGACCAAACCAAATTTTCAGGCTTTTCTAAACTCGAAATTTTACTTCATGCGCCAGCGTATGAAACATTGAAATATTGTGAAGTTCGTATACTTTAAACTTCACTTAAAACCAGTGTTCATACGCGTGGCGCATGAAGTAAAATTTCGAGTTTAGAAAAGCCTGAAAATTTGGTTTGGCCGCTCCGCGCTTCGCGCTACGCGACCAAACCAAATTTTCAGGCTTTTCTAAACTCGAAATTTTACTTCATGCTTAGTCTGGGAGTGGAGAACACTCGTTTACAGCTTCAAATTTAACTCTTATACATATGCATATGCTGTACATTTTACTACATTTGCTGTTTTTTTTTATACAGCGAATGTTATACAGCATATGCATATGTATACTTAAAAGGAAAATTCCGTGTATGTAGACGAAATTAAATTTTCAGGGCTTTCTGAACTCAAAATTTTACTTTATGGTTAATCTGGGAAATTAACTCTTTTCAATAACAACGAATGTCGGAAAGTTTAAAACGTATGCATATGTATACTTGTAAAAAAAAACACTCGTATAAGTAGTTATGAAGTCACAAACAAATTAGTTTTTTTTTTATATATATTTAATTAATTTCTGATCTAACCCGTAGTAAGACATTTTTTATATAATTATGGTATATTTAATTAAACACCAACATTTTGAGATGGATGGAAAATGTGTGAATTAAAACAATTATTTACATTTTAATGTCATATTTAATTAATGTTTAATTACAATTTCCGTAATGGAAATATGTATGTGCAAATAAAAATAATTGAAAATGCGCGCATTTATGTTAATCTTTCAATTAATATAAGTATTATTTGTAATCATTATTTAAAAATAAAGCTTGATATTTTTATATTAAAATATAAGAAGACATAACAACTGGCACGAACTATTACCACAAAATATTATAAATATTTAAATCTGAAATTAAATTAAATTTAATTTATTTCTTTCAGTAGATTTTATTATTTTAACTGATACAATTAAATTAATTTCTTAAAATAATTTCTCATCTGGGACTTGACAAAACATATTACAATATGTGAAGTTATTTAAATTAAAAATACTTGGTATTGTTTCACAAATTAAAACTTTATTCCGACTAGTTTCGGTATTTTCAACGTCCCTTATTACATGAAACAAAAATATTTGTACCAGGTCTGTAAATATGAAACCGGATTTTGTTTTTAGAAAATACACTGTTATTGTATAAAAATGGTACAAAATATTTTATTCAAAGTATTATCCATTGCAAGCTACAATTTTTTTTTATCTCTCTGCCAATTTGTCGATGCCACGCCAAAAAAATTGTTGATCGCTTGAGGCAAACCAATCATCGAGCCATTTTCGTTTTTGTAAGTGAAGCGCTGCTCAGGAGTAAGTGTCCCATCGATGAAAATACGCAGTAATCGGATAGAGCCAAGTCTGGTGAGTAAACCGCATACGGAAGTATTTCATATTTCACCAGTCACAATTCGATAAAGAAATTATTTTCTGTTGTACAGGGAGGGGCAGATAAAGCTATCCGATTTCAAATCCATTTTTCTCAGAAGAGGGAACAGGTAGAGTAGTGGGGTAAAAACCGTTAGAAAGCGGGTTTTATGCCATTTGTCATTAGTCAACATGCCTTGGTCTGGTGAACATCGTGCTTTTGTTATTGAGCGGTTTATCGAAAACGGCGGTTCGATAATTGCTACACAACGTGCTTTTCGAATTCATTTCGGACTCGGGCATCATGATCCTGTTCCACATCACGCTACGATTAAAGTGTGGGTGTCAAATTTTCGACAGACGGGTTCAGCATTGAAAAAGAAGTCGCCTGGACGTCCCAGGACAGCAACAGGACCTGAAAACGTGGCCAATGTGAGAGCCGCGATTGAACGTTCCCGGCGTCGTTCGGCACGAAAACATTCGCTCGCTTTGGCGATTTCCAACCGCAGTATTCGGCGAATTTTGCACCGGACCTCAAAATGCATCCCTACAAAATGGTTGTTGCACAGGAATTAATTTAAAGGGATTTTGAAACCCGTATGAACCTGTGTCGCGATCTCCGAGAACTCCCAATAGACGATGTTGTGCTCTTCACGGACGAAGCCCATTTTCACCTTTTTGGCGCCGTAAACAGGCAGAATTTTCGATATTGGAGTGACGAAAATCCTCGGGAAATCCATCAGAAACCCCTCCATAGCCCAAAAGTGACTGTGTGGTGTGCTCTTTCCCGCCTAGGCGTCTGGGGGCCTTACTTTTTTGAAGAAAATGGGCAAACCGTAACGGTCAACAGCGAGCGCTATTGTTTCATGCTGGAAAATTTTCTTCAACTCAAAATGGAAGAAAATGGCGTGGAAAATGTGTGGTTTCAACAGGATGGTGCAACCGCCCACACATCGCGACGATCAATGGACATTCTCAGGGAAATGTTTCCCGGACGCCTCATTTCTCTGAGAGGTGATATTGGCTGGCCGCCGCGCTCACCGGATCTCACTCCATGTGACTTCTTCCTTTGGGGTTACCTCAAATCGAAGGTATTCCAGCATCGACCAAGGACCCTTCTTGCTTTACGAAGGAAAATTGCTCGGGCAATTGAAGAAATTCCTGTGGAAATGACGGTGAAAGTCATGGAAAAATACCGCGAGCGCCTAAATCAGTGTATCCGCTCCCAAGGACGACATTTGAGTGATGTGCTTTTCAAAACTTAAATTTAAAAATTGCATAAAATTTGCGATATGTTAATAAACAAATTTTTTGTCAAGTTGAGTGGTTTTAATTTTATAACGTTTTGAAATCGGATAGGTTTTTCTGCCCCATCCTGGTGAGCAGTATTTCGTAGGTGGTTTTTCGGTTTTTCTGCTGTCTTTCATGTGAAACCCATCTTTCTACCTTTTGGATCTTTCTTATGGCTTTCAAACGTATGAAGACGGCTTCTTGTGTCACATTTAACTAATACGCAAGTTGTTGTTGGGTTTGAGAGTCATCCTCATCCAACAATGCTTGCAATGCGGCGTCTTCAAACTTTCTCTGTGGTCTTCCACGTATTTGATTTCTCACGTGAAAAACTCCATTTTCGAATATTTTAAATCACTCAAAGCCAAAAGCATGCTCACCGTAAGCTTCGGCAAGCATTCGATGCGATTCTGCAGCAGTTTTCTTCGAATGGTAACAGAAAATCAATGCTGTCCGCAAATCATAATTTTTAGGCTCAAAAACAGTCGTGTTCAACGCTATGAAAACATACAGAGAGTTTTATGTAACGCCAGACATTTTCATAAAGAGAATTTTTCTTTTAAATATACATATGCATACGTCGTACATTTTCTGACGCTCAGTTTGTCAAAAGAATTTAGTTTAAAGCTTTAAACGAGTGTTTTCCACTCCCAGGCTAAGCATGAAGTAAAATTTCGAGTTTAGAAAAGCCTGAAAATTTGGTTTGGTCGCGTAGCGCGAAGCGCGGAGCGGCCAAACCAAATTTTCAGGCTTTTCTAAACTCGAAATTTTACTTCATGCGCCACCGGTACAAAACACTGACATATTTCGAAGTTTAAAACACACCGCTAAACTTTACATTGAATCAGTGTTGTGTACCGGTGGCACATGAAGTAAAATTTCGAGTTTAGAAAAGCCTGAAACCAAACCAAATGTTCAGGCTTTTCTAAACTCGAAATTTTACTTCATGCTTAGCCTGGGAGTGGAAAACACTCGTTTAAAGCTTCAAATTAAATTCTTTTAATAAACCGAACAATGGAAAATGTACGACGTATACATATGTATATTTAAAAGAAAAATTCTCTTTATGAAAATGTTCGGTGTTACATAAAACTCTCTGTATGCAGTGTTAAACTTGTATTTTTCTAAGTTAAGAGTTTTTGACAAATATAAACACAAGAATAAGTGACCAATAACGCGACTCAACAGTTACTATATTGACAACTAGATCCATTTATATGCAAATTCCGGTTTCATATTTACAGACCTGGTATATATACTTAATAATTTAATATATATATATATATATATATATATATATATATATTTATATTTAATTTAATATATACTTTATTAATTTAATAATTTGTTGTGTACATTCCTTTGAAAATGGTCTAACAAACCGAAACTAGTCGGAATAAAGTTTTAATTTGTGAAGCAATACTGTTTTTAATTTAAATAACTTTACAATTAAATTAGTTCATAGAAAATATTTTAAGTTCCACGGATAAGTAGAGTTGGAGGAAACAAAATTAATACTCACCCTTTCACGAATTATTTTTTTATAACCAGCTATTTTCTCTCAAACTTTTTATTCATTCTTCCAACATTAATTTAATTCTTTCTTTTCATTCCAGGTAAGTCGCTGATGATGAATTTCATTCAGGTTGAGTAATTAACCTCTCGAGGGTTAGATCGGTGAGTCAGTAGAGTAGTAATTAATTCCACGGAAGATGGATGTCGGACGCAGCGGAATAAATAAATAAAAAATGGAGAAATATTACGTCTTAGCAAATATTCCATTCGTCAGTAGATTAGGACAGAGATTAATGGAATTAATTGGGAATTTCGTCACCCTTGGAATAAACGGGAATGAATTCGTCAGTGGAATTTGGAATTCATTCGAGATAGACGAATGAATATCTGTGCCGGTGAAAATGTTTGATTTTAATTAGTCGGGAGTTTTACGGAATGTTTAAAAGTTTGTTCCGGATTATTTCAATTGTTTTAAAATTATTCTTTATTCATTTAAAAACTCATAATTGAAGAATGTCTCCAAATAAAGAAATATTTCTTAACTAAGGCACCTTATGTCTATGCAGCGCTCGGGTAAAAAGATCATATCTTAAAAAGTTTTAAAGTGCCCATACTTTTAAAAACGGAAATACTCTTAGGAAGGATCAGGGTAAACCGTTACCTATACAAAAAAGTTATTCTGTACTGTTTTGTGCTTAAATGTTCAAAGTTTAAAATACATTTTGTTTAAAAACTAAAAAACTTTATTTAGATAGATTTCTTTTAATAAATAAAACATATCTTAAAAAATAATCAAATACTCATGGAAGGATCAGGGTATAACATATATTTTTTTAAAGAAAATTAAAACATGAGTATTTGATTATTTTTTAAGATAGATTTTATTTATTAAAAGAAATCTCTCTAAATAAAGTTTTTTAGTTTTTAAACAAAATTTATTTTAAACTTTAAACATTTAAGCACAAAACAGTACAGAATAACTTTTTTGTATAGGTAACAGTCTACGATATTTTTGAGTTCAAAATAAAAGTGTACCAAAAGTTTATATTGTTTTAACTTTTGACACAATAATTTTTTTAACCTTTAGTAACAACCAAAAGACAGGTCTTAGCCTTTATATATACACACATATATATATACACATATATATATATATATATATATATATATATATATACAGGGTGGGATACGAATAACGCCCATTAAAACATTTCGGGGTTCCTGACAGAGGAAAAATTTGAAAAAATTCTAGATTGCACGGTTGAATGCGATCACCTTATGAAAAATATTTCGACTTTCTATCACTTCCGGTTATACCGGAAATGGCTACCAACTTTGTTATTTTAAATGGAACATCCTATATATTAATTTTTTTTTAGATTCCCCGTTCAATTGTCTACCCTCTCATATGAATTTATGTCCACTTAACTCTTACAGTTTTTGAGATAAAAATTTATTTGTCAAATATTGACCTCAAATAGACGTTTTGAAAAATGCCTATAACTTCTAGTAGGGACAAGATAGACAGACGACCGGCATTTTGAATTGTTATTTATAGATCCCTCTAGATTTAAAAAAAATTGACATCTGTCAATTTTGACAATAGGTATTTCGAAAATGTCAATATTTCAGTGCCCACTTAAAAACATCATAATTCAATGTTTTCAAATGGAATGATGATTAGCAAGACAATTTGCAACATACAAGTATTATGTCTACCTATATCTAGAGCAAGTAGTTTTTGAGTTATTTCGAAATTTCTTTCCTCCCAGAATGCTTGCATAATTGAATAATTCCTGTACAATTCACACGTGCACCATAGTAGGCTACTGTCAATATTCGCTGAACCGAGTCTGTCAATATTTTTGAACGCTCCATTCGAGTAATAATAAAATGAATAAGTATACCAACAGAATGCGACAGAATTGTTGAGAGAACTTGCAGAATTTTCAACAAAACTTACCCACACTTACCGCCGATGGATAGAAGAAAATTTAGAAGACTGGAGTCAAATTTTGTACAATTTGGAAAACTAAACGCAGAAAAAAATCAACCAAAGCCAATAACGCAGAACGAGGAAGTTCAAGTGAATGTTTTGGCTTATTTTCAAGCAAATCCACGCGCATCCACCCGTAGTTGCTAGGAGGATTTAGGAGTAAGCAGAACATCACTGCGAAGAATTTTGAAAATATATCGTATGCATAATTATAAATTTAATTTGGTGCAAGAATAATTTCCTCAAGATGCAGTGAACAGGATTGATTTTTGTGAGTTTTGGTTGGTTAAAAATCAAGAAGACAATGACTTTTTAAAAAAAATTATTTGGACCGACGAATAAAATTTCTCTCGTGAAGGTATTTTCAATAGAAAAAACAATCACATGTGGTCAACTGAAAATCCACATGCAACGCTTGTACATAAATCCCAACACAAATTTATTTTCAACGTATTTTGCCTTTTGATGGACACGCGTGTTACCTTTTATTTGTACCACAAAAGATTAAATAGTGGTAGATATTTACAAATTTTAAGAAATTTTGTAGAGAGTTTTTTGGATGAGCTTCCTTTGAATTTAAGGATAAGTTCATGGTATCAGCTCGATGGAGCCCCAGCTCATTGCACACACGAAATATCGCAGCAACTGACGAATATTTTCGAAGATAGATGGATTCGAAGGTTAGGTCCGTGGAACTGGCCCGCTAGATCTCCAGATCTTACTTCACTCGACTTTTTTCTTTGGGGTCGTATAAAAAATAAAGTTTATGCCACTGTCGTCAATACCCGAGAAGAATTGGAAGCAAGGGTGCGAGCTGCATTCGCGGAATTAAGTGCAGATGAAATTAGGCGAGCAACAACAGAGGGTGTCGCAACACGTGCTGCACAGTGCTTATACGTTAATGGTCATCATTTCGAACAATTGTTATAAATTTTTTTTTTCTGTTCTTGCATTTAATTATTCGTTTGAAAATTACTTTATTTCAATCTTCTTGCTTTTGTTTTGTTTGTAAGTTGTAAGTGTGGATAAGTTTCGTTGAAAAAACAATTCTGTCGCACTAGCCATATATGACGAATAAATTCATAATTTCTCGATTGCTACACTTATTTATTATAATATTACTCGAAGTGTTCAAAAATATTGACACGTTGGAAACGATTTTTTCTATATTTGGTTCAGTGAATGTTGACAGTAGCCTAGTATGGTGCATGTGTGAATTGTACAGGAATTATTCAATTGTGCAACCATTCTGGGAGGAAAGAAATTTCGAAATAACTCAAAAACTACTTGCTCTAGATATAGGGAGACATAATACTTTTATGTTGCAAATTGTCTTGCCAATCGCCATATGAGATAAAATATTGGTCATTTCATTTGAAAACATTGAATTATGATGTTTTTAAGTGGGCACTGAAATATTGAAATTTTTGAAATACCTATTGTCAAAATTGACAGATGTCAATTTTTTTAATTCTAGAGGGATCTATAAGTAACAATTCAAGATGCCGCTCGTCTGTCTATCTTGTCCCTACTAGAGGTTATAGGCATTTCTCAAACCGTCTATTTGAGGTCAATACTTGACAAATAAATTTTTAACTCAAAAACTGTAAGAGTTAAGTGGACATAAATTCGTATGAGAGGGTAGACAATTGAACGGAGAATCTAAAAAAAAATTAATATATAGGATGTTCCATTTAAAATAACAAAGTTGGTAGCCATTTCCGGTACAACCGGAAGTGATAGAAAGTCGAAATATTTTCCATGAGGTGATCGCATTCAACCGTGCAATGTAGAATTTTTTCAAATTTTTCCTCTGTCAGGAATCCCGAAAACTTTTAATATGCGTTATTCGTGGCCCACCCTGTATATATATATATATATATATATATATATATATATATATATATATATATATATATATATATATGTATATATATATATATATATATATATGTATATATATATATATATATATATATATATATATATATATATATATATATATATATATATATTAACTTTACAAAATTAAATATCTGAATCAGCACTGGCAGAGATTTTTTCTTTTGAGTATACATTTGCATAAGAATTAAATTTTCCAACATTCGTTCCTTTTTTGAAAGAGTTTAATTTGAAGCTACAAACGAGTGTTTTCCACTCCCAGACTAAGCATGAAGTAAAATTTCGAGTTTAGAAAAGCCCCGCGTAGAAAATTTGTCGAGGGTCGCGCAGCGACCCGAGACAAATTTTCACGGGGCTTTTCTAAACTCGAAATTTTACTTCATGCGCCACGCGTATAAACCACTGATTTACTGTAAATTTAAAAATATACGTCTTTAGCATACTGCTTAAGAGCCATATTGTAAACTTCACAATATTTCAGTGTTTTAAACGCGTGGCGCATGAAGTAAAATTTCGAGTTTAGAAAAGCCTGAAAATTTGGTTTGGCCGCTCCGCGCTTCGCGCTACGCGACCAAACCAAATTTTCAGGCTTTTCTAAACTCGAAATTTTACTTCATGCTTAATCTGCGAGTGGAAAACACTCGTTTAAAGCTGCAGGCATATAAATCACGGATTTAATCTAAAGTAAAAAACCTAACACCTGAATCAGCACTCGCTATTTTTTTTTTGACTACTCAGCTTCTAACCGTTTTAAAATAAACTAGAAAACTTGATAAACATCTGTCGGGTTCATCAAGGTCGAGATATACGTGTATTTTCCAAGGCTTTCCTGCTGCCATAGACGAAGTTGGCAGTTGATGCAAGTTGGACGCCGCCCAGGACGCATGGATGCATCCTTGGGCGCCTGTTTTTCAAGCGAGCCGTGTGTGCAGCTTAGGGATCGATCCGATCCATGGAGGGGCTGCGTATTGTACCACTGTAACTGGCCGGTTTTGTCCTAATTGTAATTACCGGAGCCCGATTGTAATGAATATGTGTCGGCCAGGACTTTGTCTTCAAATTTGCTTTGTGCACTGTCGAATTAATCAGGATTCGAGTTAATTAGTTTTAGACAGTTTCACAGTAAGAGGGGTAGTGTGTTATACATTCTAGTTTATCTGCAGATACATGTGTAGAGATAAACAAAGACCTTAAGGTATAGGCTATCAAAAGTGATCTACACCACAGAACAGGACGAGTAGGGTAGAAGGGGGCACATTTAAACACGGGGCATCTTCGAGCATGTTTAATATTTCCATAATTTTTACAAATGTATTTAAAATCCATCTCCAAACTTTATAAAACTTGCGCATATACCCCCTCCCCTGGTTTCTAGGGTCTTCATATGCATTTTTATGAAGTTGAGTGAATGTTTTATAAACCAATTGAACTTGCACTTTTAGTATACCCTCTCTCATTTTGTATATCGCTAAAAAGTTATAATTGAACCAGCCATGCACTCTCCGCTCTATCCCTTCTTATTTATTTTTTTTTTCTCGTATATATCGTTGAAAAAATATACGGTACTTTTTCTGTTCTTGAGTTAAAGACAAAGCTATTTCTCGAGACATTCACGCGATGTAATAAATTATTCCCCAGACCGCGTTTTTGCCCTCATAAAATCGCTCCACGGCGTCGAATTACAGTTTTTCCTTTTTATAATCGCTGAGACATTCATCCCTTTCCGACCTTAATCCGGCTTGACATTCGCAACAAAAAAAGGGACTCACGTTAAAGCTACAACCGGGCATTTGTTCTGAAATAAAATGTATACCATAGTGCACCCTCCACACAAAAAGCAGATTTATACCAACTTGTAAGTCTTTGTATTATAAGACGAAGGACCGAGTTTTATTTGTGTGTGATACGAAACGAAATCTTTCAACTGGGAAATAAAGTACAGTAGCTTCAAGTTGTTTATCGTTATTTCAATTAAATTCTAATTATTAAAGATAAAAAAAAAACTTTGCGTTTCCTCAGTTGAAAAAGATGTTTCTGCAAAAATAAAATTACAGTTCATTCTGGCCTGTAATAACTTCTAAAAATTTCACAAAAATGTAAGGCTTTCGTAATTTTTATTGATGATTAAATAAAATATGTCACTTAATTAAACACAGTTATATTCCACATAAAGACAATTTATCATAAAGAAAAATTGAGTTTGTCAATAGTTTGCAGAATATTTTCAAAATATAAAAACGAATTAAAATTAATATCGACTTTCTGCAAAAAGTTTGTTTCCAAATATTCATTAAAACAACTACTTCTCGAGCTAATACCCCGACAGATATTGAATTATACAATGAATATTTGCGTTACACGACAGCACTGCTGTTCTATGCATAATTTATATGCGAAATGCAACATCAGGTCAAACTATTCTCTAACCAAACTAAATGAAACAAAAGGA
The DNA here is from genome assembly GCA_932526585.2 of Philonthus cognatus. Taxonomy (NCBI): domain Eukaryota; kingdom Metazoa; phylum Arthropoda; class Insecta; order Coleoptera; family Staphylinidae; genus Philonthus; species Philonthus cognatus. Next base: position 100,656,392 of record OW052244.1, read on the forward strand.
AATTGAAATAAATTGAAAAAAATACAGGGAATGAATTTTAATTGTCTTAAGCCATCTATAGACGCATTTCGAGATTTATCCCTCATCAGTATAGCTTTGCTTTAGACTTTCAATACAAAAAATATTAAAATAAAATAAACAAGAAAATTACAGGAATGTCGAAGTGTGTCGTCGAGTTATATTTCTTTCTACACTTTTATATTTCTTGCTAGATGTACATCTCGGGTACTAAGTACCTATTATCAATAGCTCAATAGCTTAGTAAGCTATTGATAATGGGTACTTAGTACCCGAATTGTACATCTAGCAAGAAAAATAAAAGTGAAGAAAGGAATATAACTGTGTTTAATTAAGTGACTTAACACCATCACGTAACTCATACAACTACATTAAATAAACAAGATAAATTTAAATTAAAAACTATTTGAATTCGAGAAAATAAGCTTACGATTCTTATAGTTTGCACACTTTAAACATAATGAAATAAAACACTTTAACTTTGTTTGTATAACACACTATTTTTATTTTCGTGACTGCAGTGTCGGCAATTCAACTTGCCATTATCAAACAGACTCTGTTTGATAATGGCAAGTTGAATTGCCGAAACTGCAGTCACGAAAATAAAAATAGTGTGTTATACAAACAAAGTTAAAGTGTTTTATTTCATTGAATTAACATGTGTAACATGTGTCTTATTTATTAAGACACTGTTTGCATTTTCACGAATAGTTTTTTCGTAATTTTATATATTACATTAAATAAAATATGAATTGACGAGATTTGTTTTGTTTTCAAAGACAATAAACTTTTTAATTTGCTAAAGGTCAATATACTTTTTGCTAATTCACTCGTTTGGATATTTTGTTATTGATAAATTAGTATTATTACTAAAAAATTGTTTTTATATTATGTGACGTTGAACTCACAATGCACGCGGCTAGGTTAGGTAATTAGCGGAGCGGGGTCGTAGTTCGGATTGTAGTACTTACTTCAGCATTATTTGGGCGCCAGTCACTGAGTGGCAGAAGGGTTGGGCTGTTAATCCTATATAATTAACGGTTAGTTAGTAACATACAGATTCAAACAATTTAATATATTAAACAATTTAATTTAATAAAGAATGAAGTAAATTATGACTGAATGTAATGTATGTAATGAATGCGAGGATATAAATGATGAAAAAAATATACAAACTAACCATGACTAGCAAACTAAATGACTGATTGGCCGACTGTTTTGCTCTCTCTCTCTAGCAGCAACTAAAGGTCCCGTATTGGCCCGTTCTTCTGGCGTAGTTTAGGGATAAATAGCCTCACCAAATTTAATCCTCCGGGGATAAGTTAAGCCATGCATCATGCTGTGGATCGTGCAGAACGTAGCAGCAATGTCCGGGCTACGTTATGGTTGGAGGCTTCTTATTAGCATTGGCTCCTGTTCGAGGTTGGTGCAGCTACACTTCCTTTCCGGATAATGTCCCTTCCTTCTAAGAGTCCTTCCCTTACACCGGCTCGGGACCAAGTTTAATCTACAGTTAAGAGCAAAAGGCAGTATCGTAGTTTTATGAGGGCCCTACGTGGCTACATAGCGTCACAGCTCGCGTACACTACGCACAGCGCAAAATGAATAAGCAATGAAGTGATAGTAAAAAACATAGATTTGATTAAATTTGCTAAACGTTAAAAAGAATCAATGCATGCAGTAATCAGACATGAAACAACCATCATGATAGACTAATAAATAAATTTACACACAAAAATACAAAACACACAGGTGAGCGGTGTGTGTGCCTGGCTGCCATTAAATTGGCTTAACAATTCCTTTTATTTATTAATTGCGTTTCTATATTTTTCATCAATTCTCAAAAAGCTCGAATCTAATTTACTCACCGAGCACAAACATCCGTTCACGCCGATCCTTCCCCAGCCGTTTTTCTAAGTCACGCGCGCACCTCCCCGTGCGCTCAGCGCGCTCTCGATATTGCGAAAGATTCTTACTTAAAACCATCGGCGTAGCAAGCACAACTTTGGGATTTAAATAAACGGAACGTTCCCGAAAAATGGAACGTTACAATTCACAGGACACGCCTTCAACATTTAATAAGTAATTTTATTGTTACAGAATTTATTCTAATTTAATTATTATTATATTTTTATATGTATAAGGCTTGTGCTTTGTTTTTGTCTTGTAATTGGGAAATGTTTCCTGTTGGACAATAAATGGATTATTATTATTATTAAACGTAATAGAAGGTAACCATCGCGATTTAATTTTTCCTAAGTCTACGTCTAATATTTCGCGCAACGACCAAATCAAATATTCAGGCATTTCTAAACTCGAAATTTTACTTCATGCTTAATCAATAAGTGAAAATATTCGTTAGTAGCTTCAAATTGATTTGTACACTTGAAAGAAAAAATCCCTGTTTAAAAGCCGCCATTGAAATTAACTAACAATATTTCATGAACTATTTAAGTATACATATCGATACGAAGTAAATTATTTGACATTCATTGTTTTGTTGTTTAATTTGAAGCTTTAAACGAGTGTTTTCCACTCCCAGGTTAAGCATGAAGTAAAATTTCGAGTTTAGAAAAGCCTGAAAATTTGGTTTGGTCGCGTAGCGCGAAGCGCGGAGCGGCCAAACCAAATTTTCAGGCTTTTCTAAACTCGAAATTTTACTTCATGCACCACGCGTATAAAACACTGATTTGATTTGCAGTACAGAATAAACGTCTTTAGTAGAATACTTTGAAATTCACTTAAAAATTATTTGTAAATATATTTATATATTATTTTAATTGTATTTTATTATATATATAAAGGGTTCTAGGTAGGTTTTTGTATTTTGGGATAATATCGTGGTTTCTAGGGATGCACATTTTTATATGGTGGTCATAATTCGACTCGTTACATGCGAATCATTCTACAAAAAATCGAAGTCTTTGTTTTATTGGGCAAATCATTTTATAAATTTTGGTACAGGTGTTGGTACTAATTCCTTGATTCTTGCATATCAGGCAACAGAAATGTTTCGCTCGCTTTACGATGTTTGCTTTTATACCGGAGGGTTTGGGTCTAACAGGATTCCTAGGTATTTACATAATGGAGAGGAGTATATAGTAGATCCGATAATGCTTATGGAGAGAGAATTAGGCGGTATGTGATGGTAGGGTAAAAATAATTGGAATTTGTAGGACTTAATTTTAAGGCTCCACTTAATAAACCAAGTAGCTGATTTGTTTACAAATTCTTGGAGGGAGTTAACGGCTGAGGCTAGGGTTGATAAATGGGTGAGAAGGCAGTATCATCCGCAAACCGTAGGGGATAACAGGTTGGGTTTATAAAGTTAGGATTGGGATGGTATAAGTCAAGCCAATATATATTGTATAAAAGAGGAGATAGAGCGGGCCTTGAGGAACACCTTGTTCAGGATGGAATATCGAGGATAAGGTTTGTCGTATACGGATTTGAAGTTTGCGGTTGAAAAAGAAGTTTTGGATCAGGTTAATAAGGTGGTTAGGTAGTTTAAGGATACTGTATTTTTATAAAAGCCCCGGTGCCAAACGGAATCTAAGGTCTTAGATATATCTAGGAATAGGATGGCAGATTTTTCTAGATGCATTGTTTAGCAGTTAGATGTAAGAATGGTTAAGGGTAGGGCTGTGGAGCGATTTAAAAGGAAGCCATATTGTTAGATAGGGATATGGGGTAAAAAATGGGTGAGTATTTATTGTTTGATATATCCAATATTGTGAGATTTATATAAATATCATGATATTTGCGAACCCTGATTGTAATATTAATTAGGAATGTATTTCGTAAATGCAATTCGATATTTTACCAGATATGCAATTGTTTGGTACGTTGAAACATCGATATTTGAATTTATCATTGCAGGTGGTGGGGAGCATGTATATGCACACAATTATGCGATGAAGTGCATTAATTAGTTCATTAATAGTTTGAGAACACGTAGCTCGAGATCCCGTCTCTCATTGCCAATTATACAGCCCTATGCCGATGCGAAAGGGGACTCAAAATTAGAATATCGATTCTATTACTATCCACTAAAAAACTAATAGACTGTAAATCAAGAGCCAATCCTGATTCTAATTTATAAACTAAGAATAAACAACAAAATATCAGGGGGACTGGAAAGTAATGTCGTGTTTTATATTAAATTCAAACAACAATATTTTAATTTAATCACTAACATCTAGTGTGCAAGTTTTCAATCCCGGATCGATAAAAATCACTAGGTTTCCATAGAAATATCTGGAGATAGCTAATAGATTGAAATATCTATGTCTCGACATTTGTGAAACAACTGTATTGTTTCGAGTTTACGTGAAGTGATTAATCACAAATATAAAGACTGTTATTCCTTACTTCACTTTTTATTTTTATGTTAGATGTACATTTCGAGACACAAGGTGCTCATTATCAATAACAAAAGTTTTGTTATTGATAATGAGCACCTTGTGTCTCGAAATGTACATCTAACATAAAAATAAAAAGTGAAGTAAGGAATAACAGTCTTTATATTTGTGATTTGTGAAACAAACTGTAAATTCTCAATACACCAATTATTAGAAAATATTTGATCAGGTTGAATAGTAGATCAAGAAAAAGTTATTTCAAAAGCTTGTGTGTTTCTTATTTAAAGATATTGTTTATCAATAGAAAATTTAAAACTGTTTTTAAAGAACTTGTACATTTTTTTATTACTTAGATAATTTACTCAATTCTTGTTGCGTTACATTTTTGGTGGAACCCGATACTTTTTTATTACCAAGACAATTTACTTCATAATAATAGAAGCGATAACAGAAAATCGATAATTAGTCGAGTAGCTTGACATTACAACAATGTTTTGCACTGTAGTAATGTCAAAATCGATAATAGAAAAATGGTAATTGGGCGAGTAGCTTTTAAAATTATAAAAAACATGATGGTCATGATATTATGACACTGTCATTAAGTTTTTAAATGAATAGTGTCGTGGTTTGGGTCCAAATCAAGATATTGATAAGCTGATAATACATACACGTTCAAAAAATACGATGTATAGTAGAACGTATGTCACCAAGATGTTTAACGTATTTTGCCAAGAAAGAAATTATGTTCTGGCTAGAAATATTCGCTTGTATAGCTTGCTGGTAACCGCAAAGATTCCTTATTATTATTTCATTTGGTAAAACTACCCAAATATACCGCGAGCTTGGATGAATTATAAAAAAAAAATCGTACCTGTTACCGTTTAGTAATTCATCTCGATATAACATTTGTTGTCAACTGATTATTAACCTCGATCAACTCGAACAACAACAACAAATGTTATTGTCTCGTTAAATTACTCGGTAACAAGGTACTCAAAATCTATTTTTTGATAATTAACCTCGATCTTGGTATATTACTACTGATAATTTAGTTGATAAAACCATATGCTCAAATTTTGTGAAAAAAAACTTGTTATGTTCCACGTATTTAAGTTTAAATTAACATTCGATATTGTAAAGACCAAAACGCATGTCAGGAAGCTGAAAATAAAATCATGGAACGTAACAAGTGTTATAATTCACCAAAACTAAAATAAATTAACATTTGATAAAGATCTGTGAAGACCGAAACGCGTGCTAGGAAACTGGAAATAAAATCATGGAACGTTACAAGTGTTATTATTCACCAAAACTAAAATAGCATTTACCATATACATTTTAAAATTGAAACCTAACTCTATTTTTTTTTTATAAAAAGAAAATTAATGGGTTGAACAACAACTAAGGCCGAATTAATCATATTATCCGTTTTGAAAAGGCGAGTCGCAATTAATTTCGCGTCGCAATGGCGAAAGTGCTAATTTATGAAATGGGAATCACTCCACGCATAAAATGTAATTCTGGTTTAATAATTCAATTTCACGACGAGGAGGCCTCCGAGGTATCTAAGTTAATTAAAATGTTCACTGCTTTGCAACTTTATTTTTTGAGTAAAAACTGCGTTAATATTTTTATCAAAAAGCATAAATTTCATTAGGCTAATGCAAAATTTATTTTTAATAACAGGATTCAGGCGATATATAAGTCGCCTATTTCCAAAAACCCGCAAATCAATTGAAATCGAATGGATTTAGGGGTTTTTGGAAATAGGCGACTCATATATCATAATTTAAATAATTAACACTGATTACTTTTTTGTATTCACTTTTTATTTTAAACTGTGACTAGTTTCGGTTCAACAGCGAGTCATTATCAAACTAACCAGTTAGTTTGATAATGGCTCGCTGTTGAGCTGAAACTAGTGACAGTTACCTTATTTCGGTTCAACAGCGAGCCATTATCAAACTAACCAGTTAGTTTGATAATGGCTCGCTGTTGAGCTGAAACTAGTGACAGTTTAAAATAAAGTGAATACAAAACAGTAATCAGTGTTAATTATTAAAATATTTACAATGTTTCACAAAGTAACCGCCTGGTGGCACAAGACATATATCATAAGATAGCAATCATGATATTTATCATAATCTATCATGATATTTATCAAGATCTATCATGATATTTATCATTATCTTTCATGATATTTATCATGAAATACATCGATAGTTATAAATTACGATAAAAATCATAGATATTTATGGAATGAGCAAAATTATTAAATTGTGCGTTTCCGGGTATTCCCCCGTTTCTCGAATATCCTTGGTTTTTAGTTTTCTTTAGCTATTGGTCGCATTTTAAAACAGTTCAATTTAAAGCTGTAAACGAGTGTTTTCCACTCCCAGACAAAGCATGAAGTAAAATTTCGAGTTTAGAAAAGCCTGAAAATTTGGTTTGGTTGCGTAGCGCGAAGCGCGGAGCGACTAAACCAAATTTTCAGGCTTTTCTAAACTCGAAATTTTACTTCATGCGCCACGCGTATAAAACACTGGCTTCAAGTGAAGTTCAAAATATTCGTTTTTAGCATGCTGTACAAGTAGCATATTGGGAACTTCATAATACTTTGGTGTTTTAATCTTATCATCTAATATCGTTAATTTTTAAATAGCTCCACATGCATGTGGTTCTAGATAAAAAAATATATATTTTTATCCTTTGAGATGAAAATTACACACAGAATTCCCAAAGTAATTCAATCGTTCCCAACTATACAAATCGACTCTGACATTAAATTACAAAACTGGACACTCATTTCCCTTCCAATCATATCGAATGAAATGTATCTATTCAGACTTCCAGCCAAAGAAAACTAGGGAATGTTAACTGATTAGTTTAATTAATTTAATCAAGTGATGAGGTATTTCTAAGAGGCATTGAAATAATTTCCGAATAGAACAACTTTTTAATAGAAAACGAGACGAGTTACAGCCATAGGATGCAATTAGTATTCGTCTGTAGTTTGTAAATTCACTTTTCATTAACAGAACAGAAGCGGCTTCTACTTTATAATAGAGTTTACTAACAATTATCGTATATAATATTATACCCGAGGGTTTAATTAAAAATGCTGACCTTTGAAATTAAAACCTAAAGAGGAACTTTTGAATTACTAAAAATAGCCGTTACAACTAAAAACTGAACAAATACTAGTTTTTGTCAATACTTCTTTTCATTAGAAATTCTTTTTAAAAATATAATCAATAGGGAATTTTTTGACTGTAGCGTAAAGCGCTTCAATTTTATACCGCTGAACGGCTTAAATAGCGATCCAGTGGAATAAATATACTGTGCGATCATTTAAAACGTGATTTAGAGTAGGCTTTGAATTTTAAATTAAATTGGCACAACTGACTGTTAACAAATAGTTTACCATAACCCTAAATTTATTCCATCATTTAATTAGCATTCTGGGCAACCGCACAAAAAATATCCGCCAACTCTAAATCATAATTTAAACGAACGCATGGTAATAGGTGGACGATTTTTGTTTTAAGTATATTTATCAAAATTATGTGTTGTACATTTTTATATATTCGTTGTTTTGTTAAGAGTTCATTTTGAAGCTTTAAACGAGTGTTTTTCACTCCCAGGTTAAGCATGAAGTAAAATTTCGAGTTTAGAAAAGCCTGAAAATTTGGTTTGGTCGCGTAGCGAAGCGCAGCGACCAAACCAAATTTTCAGGTTTTTCTGAACTCGAAATTTTACTTCAAACCTCATGTGGGAGTAGAAATCACTTGTTTAAAGCTGTTCACTGTGCAGGCTTCTACTTCGTTATACATCATTATTTCCACAAATAAGACAATTAACTTTGTTTGTATAACTGAGGATTTTTTATTTATTTATTTATTTATTGACGGGAATTCCCTTTTTTAACAAAAACAATATAATTACATAATATAGCGATGATATATACATATATAATAAAAACTATAACAAAAAGATTATGTTTTATAACAGTATTTGTTGACACATACATATAATAAAATTGAAATAGAATTGAAATGGACAAAATGATTACAAATGTTTCCTTAACGTATACTTAAAGTGATATAAACTTGAATTAAATAAATTGAACCAGCGTTTTTCCGAGAGTTGATTTGCTGTTCTCATCATTCTTGCTATTGGATTGAAATGGCAGTAGTTGCTGGTGACAATTAACTTTGTTTGTATAACTGAGGATTTTATTGTGACTATAGTTTCGACAACTTCAACTTGTCATTATCAAACATAAAGACTTTATTTTTGATAATGACAAGTTAAAGTTGTCGAAACTATAGTCACAATAAAATCCTCAGTTATACAAACAAAGTTAATTGTCACCAGCAACTACTGCCATTTCAATCCAATAGCAAGAATGATGAGAACAGCAAATCAACTCTCGGAAAAACGCTGGTTCAATTTATTTAATTCAAGTTTATATCACTTTAAGTATACAAACAAAGTTAATTGTCTTATTTTTGTGTACTTGTTTAAAGCTTCAAATCAATCTGTTTAAAAAAAAGTTTGTACATATGCATACCTAAAAAAAAATTCAATGTATGCTCACCGCTTGATAAAACGCTGCAGCGTTACACATAAAGCGGTACCGTTCAGCAAATCCGCTTTCAAAAAAATGCTGCAACACTAGAGTTCCCTGAACGCGACCATTGTATTTTGTATTTCAGATTATTAACCAAATATTAAGTACGCAATGTAAAACATTGATTAAGTCTGAAGTTCAAAATATACTGGTTAGGTTATTTTATAATTTATGCAAGATCTCTAAAAAAATATCGTCTCCCTAAGATACTACACTTTTGACAAGACGACGTTCATAACACGTGGCGTGAACGTCTTGTGCTCATCTCGTGTCGTGCACGTCTCGTGCTCGTGTCGTAGTCGTCTCGTAATTCTCTAAAAGAAGTGAAGTGAAGCGAAGTCTATAAGATATCATGGGGATCATGTTAAACATTCCAGCAATGTTTAAAATGTGTTCAGTGGATAGTTACCAGTTACTTAGATAGTTTATAAAATCGTCCAATTTGAAGCTTTAAACGAGTGTCATCCACTCCCAGACTAAGCATGAAGTAAAATTTCGAGTTTAGAAAAGCCCCGCGTAGAAAATTTGTCGAGGGTCGCGCAGCGACCCGAGACAAATTTTCACGGGGCTTTTCTAAACTCGAAATTTTACTTCATGCGCCACGCGTGTAAAACATTGATTTAGTTCGAAGTTCAAAATATACTGTTTAGGTTATTTTATAATTTATGCAAGATCTCTAAAATATATCGTCTCCTTAAGATACAACACTTTTGACAAGACGACGTTCATAACACGTGTCGTGAACGTCTTGTGCTCATCTCGTGTCGTGCACGTCTCGTGCTCGTGTCGTAGTCGTCTCGTAATTCTCTAAAAGAAGTGAAGTGAAGCGAAGTCTATAAGATATCATGGGGATCATGTTAAACATTCCAGCAATGTTTAAAATGTGTTCAGTGGGTAGTTACCAGTTACTTAGATAGTTTATAAAATCGTCCAATTCGAAGCTTTAAACGAGTGTCGCCCACTCCCAGACTAAGCATGAAGTAAAATTTCGAGTTTAGAAAAGCCCCGCGTAGAAAATTTGTCGAAGGTCGCGCAGCGACCCGAGACAAATTTTCACGGGGCTTTTCTAAACTCGAAATTTTACTTCATGCGCCACGCGTATAAAACATTGATTTAGTCTGAAGTTCATAATATACTGGTTAGGTTAGATTATGATTTATGCAAGATCGCTAAAAAATATCGTCTCCTTAATATACCGCACTTTTGACATGAACACGATACGATCACGACACGAGCACGAGACGTTCATAACACGAATGTGTTGAACGCCCCGTGCTCGTCTCGTGTCGTGCACGTCTTGTGCTCATCTTATGTCGTGCACGTCTCGTGCTCGTGTCGTACTCGTCTCGTTATCCTCTAAAAGGAGTGAAGTCAAGCAAAGTCTATAAAATATCATCATTATCATGTACAACATTCGAGCAATGTTTAAAATATATTCAGAGTATAGTTACCAGTTACTTAGATAGTTTATAAAATCGTCCAATTCGAAGCTTTAAACGAGTGTCGTCCACTCCCAGACTAAGCATGAAGTAAAATTTCGAGTTTAGAAAAGCCCTGCGTAGAAAATTTGTCGAGGGTCGCGCAGCGACCCGAGACAAATTTTCACGGGGCTTTTCTAAACTCGAAATTTTACTTCATGCGCCACCCGTATAAAACACTTAATTAAAGTAAAGTTGAAAATATATACTCTTGAGATGCGATAGATATTTACTAAGATATAGAAAAAAATGATACAAAATATTTATTTTGTAAAGGCTATAATAATATTAAAAGTAGAACAAATTTAGTTTGAGACACTTTTTCATATTCCTAGTATTTAAATCATCATATCTATAACGAGGTAAGTGCATGATGGACACATCAATATATATTTTTTTTTTTAATAGGAAATAAAAACATTTGAAAAATTAAAGCTGAACCGAAAACAGCAGAGACACCGTTTCTTTTTTCTCAAAAATGTAAAAAATAAAAAACATCGAAAATGTCCAGTGTCGAAAACGGCATCTAATGTCAGAATTGTCAATTTAAGTTGATAGTTTCAAAAATTTAAACTATGTTAGTAGAAGGCGCCTTTTTTTCCGGAAAAAATAACGGTTTAAAGCAGTGATGGCCCGCGGGCCAAGTCCGGCCCGCGGAAAGGTTTAATCCGGCCCGTTTAAGAGTGCCGTCGTGAGAATATTTGAACGCGTTCTCACTTCGTAATGTGACGCCCCGCATAAAAACTACCTACCTACGATTATGCATTATTCTTTGGCCCGCTACGATTGTCTGGTTATTACAAATGACCCGTCTTAAAAAAGTGTCCCCACCACTGGTTTAAAGCCTTGATTCCCCGATATTTTTATAACCCCCTCCGCAATGTTGTTTTGCCTAGGGCCATGCGAAACGGTGAATTATAGAAACGTCAAATACATTTAATTAAATGTCATTGGGTAGTGTCCCAGTGCTGAATTTAATTTCGACGTATGTTTTTAAAGTCACAACCTACTGGGATCCCGACAGTTTATAGACACTCGTTATAATTACTCTACACAAACTTACTTTTCTCAATTAACAACGTATCCTCCTATTTATAATTCAGGCCGGGAAAATAATGCGAAACCCCTTGTAAAAGAAAATTCCCCAAGGGTTTTTTTTATTTTCTCTTTCCTCCAGACAAATAGCTTAATTTATAAATTTCTTGCGCGGAAATACGTAATTCTGTTTTTGTTCTTCTTTTAAAAACACCGTAACAATTAACCTGTGCGATTTATTCGAGTCGAGGAGGGAAAATGTCAAGGAGAAAAGATAATTCTCGCCTGGAGGGGATCGCGTGTTTGTTGTCGTGACCGTCGCATTTATCTCCGGATAGTTTAGTTAAGATGCAGGCGGAATTTGCATTCGTGATTCATTCAAACGGAGATTCTTATCGGGTAGCTAAGGGAGTCACCTTTGTAGTAAATAAAGATTTACTGTGGAATTTAATGTCGCGTCTGATAAGTAAAACAGTTTTTTTTTATTTCAGCTGGCAAAAGAAATTGTAAGCACCGTCTTGTTAGAACCATAAATAATTAAGCGAATGAAGTAAATAAGTATGAATTTTATTTAAATAAAAATCACTTGGTTCGTTTCACAAAATATTTGAATTATTCAGACTATATAAAATTACGAAAAAACTATTCGTGAAAATGCAAACAATGTCTTAATTAATAAGACTTATTAATTAAGACATTGTTTGCATTTTCACGAATAATTTTATATATTATGTTTAAAGTGTGCAAACTATAAGAAGCGTAAGCTTATTTTCTCGAATTCAAATAGTTTTGAATTTGAATTTATCTTATTCCGACTAGTTTCGGCTTCTAGCCGACCATATTGTTATTTCTTTGTTATTTTGTCATTATTTTATTATTATAATTTCTAATATTTAATTTATTTTCTTTAATTAGAACATCTTATATCACGTGATCTTTATTTTTGTAATTTTATTTTGTTTTGTTGATATATATTATTTTTGTAATATTACTCTGTAATTGGGATGTCCTGTTGGGTAATGAATATTATTGTTATTATTATCAAGAAATGTGAAGTAATTTGTAATCACAATAGTGACGGTCCATGATGGCTGCGGGGAGCTGCAGTCATTATGAAAGAACCAAAAAATGTTTAACATTCACACAACGAGTCTTTAATTGTTAAAGAGTTCTGTAAATTTTATGTGAAACTGTCAATTTTTTAAAGTGCAAACAATTTGTATTTTCTCTAAAAAAACCTTAAAAGTTTCTGAAAATGAAAATTAAGCGACCGATAATTTTTATTTTCAGAAACTTTTAAGGTTTTTTTCAAAGGAAACACAAATTGTTTGCACTCTAAAAAATTATATACCGGGTGACCCATTTTAAACAATTCACTGGAATATCTCTCCAAATATGCATCGTACAATAAAAAGTTTCGAACCAAAGTTTAATAAAACTGTTAACGGTGGGGGCTTCTACTTCGTTATACATCATAATTCACAAATGAAACACGATTTAAACTTTGTTTGTATAACTGAGACTTTATTGAGTGACTATAGTTTAGACAACTTTAACTTGTTATTTTCAAAATTTTAAAAATGACAAGTTAAAGTTACCAAAACTATAGTCACTTAATAATAATGATAATTATTATTTATTACCCAACAGGAAAAATCCTAATTATAAGGCAGTATGTACAATAATATAATAGAATAATATGATACTTAACAAATAATAATAAACAAAATAAATGATTAACCTAAAGAATAAAGTTAAATTATTGTTGAGTTACGTGAAGGTGAACTAAGTTATTAAATGAAAGAATTGAGTCTCCTTTCTTCACAAGATTTATTTAAAATCGCAAATGTACATTTCGGTCACGATGTGACCATTATCAATGGTTAACTGTTAGCATTAGAGTTAGAGTTAAGCATTGATAATGGTCACATCGTGACCGAAATGTACATTTGCGATTTTAAATAAATCTTGTGAAGAAAGAAGACTAAATTCTTTCATTTAATAACTAAAGAATAAAGTATTAACTTTTAAGTTACATATTAAATTAACAATTAACACAAAGCAAAATTGATTCTAATGAGTCATGAAATATGTCACAAGTGGCAGGCAAACTATTGAATATATTATAGACAATGTGTACGGGTGATTTTGATCCAAAGTTATTTCGAAATGAGCTAATGCTAAATGTAGGTTTTTGCCTACTGTTAATAAGGTCTCAGTTATACAAACAAAGTTAAAACCGTGTTTCATTAGTGAAAAGTTTAATATTTTCGAGGGGACATCCGATTCCATCTCCCAGGGCGGGAAGAAAGGAAGCAACTTTAAAATCTCAACTTCAACTTTGAAAACTTAAATAGAAACCTTATAATGCTCGTGGCTGTTTAACAAGTTTATTCAGGAGAGAACAGTATATACAGTGGTTATGTACAAATAGTTTAGGGCGGTTCTGCAGTGCTTGGCTCGGCTTCGGGCGGCGGGACTTGGCTCGGCTCTGGGCGGCGATGCGGTGGAGCTTGGGCGTGAATTGTTCACCTGGTGCGGCGTGGTGAGGCTGTGGTGCGGTCTTGGGTGCTTGCACAGCGGCGTGGCTTGGAGCGGCGTGGCTCGTACTGGTGCGGAGTCTGGCTCGAACGCGATAACGTGTTGTGATGCGGCTAGCACTAAGTCCCCGAAAGGTACGTTAGTGTAGGGTAGGTCGGTTGCTTGTAGAGATTGAGTTCTAAGGCCGTCGAGACGTGCTCAAAGAATCTGACGATTGCCGGGGCTGCAGAGTGTTTTATAGGGCGTTGGCCCTTTGTTCGGGGTGGTCAGGGTAGTGGGAGTTGGAAGGGGCAGTTCTAGGGAAGTGGTGGGTGCGAACGCGGTACGTGCGGGTGCTTACGCTACCTGCGAAGGTCACGCGTCTCGGCGTTCTCGCTACATCCTCCCCCTCTGGTGCTGACATCGTCCCCGAGGGAGCAACCAGAATTAGTACTTTCGTGGACGTCCTCTCTTGCGGATAGGATGGATCGGCTGCATGTCCTCGATGTCTCCTGTGAACGGTGTGAGGGCGGCTGCATGGAATGTTCCGATGGGCGTCTTCGGGTCCTTTAGGGAAGCGACTTCGAAGGTGGTGTAACCCTCTGGTGACGTTGGCAGTGGCCCGAACAGGTCAAATGAGATTGTCTCGAATCTCTGGTTTGGTGCGATTGTCTGTAATAGGCCTGCAGGTTTTAAATTACTTGGTTTATACCTTTGGCAGTCGCTGCAGTTTTTCAAGTATTTTGCTATATCGTCTCTCATCTTTTTCCAAAAATATTTGTGTGCGAGTCGGTTGAATGTCCCTTGGTATCAATAATGGCCTGCAGTGGGGCTATCGTGGAATTGCTGTAGTAGAGCCTGGACTTCCTGTCTGGGGATACATTGTTGTGCGTCCTCGCTGGCGACGTCGGGGTTATATCGGTAGAGTACTCCTCTATCGAGTAAGTAGCCTTTTTTACACCAATACGCCGCGTCTTCCGTTCTAGGTTCGGCTTCCAGTGCGTCGATTATTTTCTTTAAATCCTCATCTTGCATTTGTCCTTGGCGTAGATATGCGGCTCCCCTCTGCGGTACATCGACTTGGACAAGGTTTACCTCGTTGTGGGGTTTTCCGGGCAGTCTGGAGAGGGCGTCGGCCACGTAGTTGGATCTACCGGGTATATATTTGATGCGTAGGTTATACGGCTGAAGCTGGAGAGCCCACGCTACGCGACCAAACTAAATTGTCAGGCTCTTCTAAACAAGAAATGTTACTTCATTCTTAGTCTGGGAAAGGAAATCGTTAGTAGTTGTAAACTAAACTCACTAGAAAAACAACGAACGCCTTTAAATGCATACGCACCGGGATATGTATACTTAAAAGAAAATGTCACTGTGTTGAAAATTCCCTGCACCTATAAAAATTGTCACGAGCCGCCATTAATTTACAGTCTTGTTAAGGCTCTGTTGCACCATAAAAGTTGAACTTGAGTTCAAGCTGAACTCGAGTTCAAGATAACATTTCTCATTGTTCTAATGTTACTTTGAACTAGAGTTCAGAGTTGAACCAGTTCAACGAGTTTGATGTAACCTAAGTAATGAATTGATGGACACTTGACCTGAGACTAAAAACTGTGGGTTATTTATTCCCAACCCGTAAAGAATTAAAAAGGATAATCAAGGTTTAATCAGGCCCTGCTTTTAATCAATTAAATACTATTACTACAAACATCACCTTTGATATTAAACATCATCGAACATTTAAATGAAGCCATGTTTGTAACAATTAGAGGGGATCAAACACGGTGGGTAACTGCGATATGATTGATCGGAGTTGAATCGAGCAGACAATGGTTGTTGGTTCGGGAGACACAAACAGACGAGCCCCACTTGCGGTTCGCCACAAAGCATTGTGTCGTGGATAACCCCTCGTTTATCATCCGAAGCCTCGAGTTTCCCCGATTTCCCGATGAGCGAAAACTGACTATAAATCATCTCCTCGCGCGACGAACCCCAGCTGACAAATCTCATAAACGTATCTGTGACTCGCACTCTCCATCTCAAAGGCCAATTCAATAGAAAAGAAATGATAATCGATTACTGCTGATATTTGAAAAATAAAGCATAATCGATATTTGAAAAAAGAATAGTATAAATAGATAAAATGATGAATACTAGTTTTTGAGAGTTTTATATCAAGATTTGTATAGGTAATAACGAAAATGTACAGTAGAGGAGTCGCATTAAATAATAATAATAATAATAATAAACTTTATTCTAATAATTTATTAGACAATATAATAATAACACATAATAGCATAATAATATGATCATTACTAACCGCTTGATATCAGAAACCGTCAGAATATAATGGAATTTAGATCAAAGCACATAAATTCCTCTATTGTACACGGCTCAATTTTTATGTATTTTACGAGATTCATCTCTGTTCTAATAAACACTGGTAGTTTGTTGTAAAATCGCAAGCACGAGTAATGAACACCCCTCTCAGTCAGTGTAAATTTATGTTTTGGGTACATAAACCTACACTTATGCCTTGTTCCATAACTATGTTCATTTATATCATAAATATATTTCCTGACAAATGTCAGACATTCTACGATATATCCACCCACTACCGTTAATAAGCTATTATTTTTAAATAATGTCCTGCAAGAGTCGTACGGACTTAAACCTAATATGGTTCTCAGCGCACGTTTTTGCAGATTCAATATATTGTTGAAATGCGTGGAGCTACCCCAGAAAACAATATCATAGCGAACTATTCACAAATAATGTGAACTATATACTAATTTTAATATACAAAAGGATACATTTGGTTTTAGAATTTACAACATATAGCAGGTTGTACATAAACGCGAAGACACATATTCGATATGTTTTTGCATTTTAATTTATTGTTAATAAATATTCCCAGAAATTTGGTGTCTCCTGTTATATCAGCACTAGTTATATTAATAGTTATTTGCTGGGGAAGGTGTGTACCCTCGGATTTTTTAAAGATGATATATTTTGTCTTACTCTCGTTTAAAATTAGTTGATTGTTATCAAACCAAGCTTTTATCATCTTTAACAAAACGGTGATGTTACTCTCTAAATCTGAGATATTCTTAGATCGTACACAGATATTCGTATCATCAGTATACTTATTGATATTATATGTTTCATTGTCAGTTATTTTAAACATATCATTTACGTATATATTAAAAAGGAACGGACCCAGGACACTCCCCTAAGGATGTTATAATTAGTTCCTTGTACATGGATGTTGTTAATCAACGTATTTTTGTTTTGTTTTCAATAATAATGATAATAATATTATCTATTGCCTAACAAACCACCCATTTATAGGACAATTTTACAAAAGAAGAATACTTCTTGAACCTTGAAGACGTTCACTTCGTGGTACATTTTCAATTTAATACAAAGAAAATACATAACTTTTTTATAACACTTTTATTTTACGTTTGTGACTAGTTCCAATAACACGGTAATCATTGTCAAACTAAGTACTTAAAATTAAAGTTACACAGGTATATTCAGAGAGTTTTATGTAACACCAAGCATTTTCATAACGAGATTTCTTTTAAGTATACATTAGCATACCTTGTACATTTGGTGACGCTCGGTTTATTAAAAGAATGTAATTTAAAGCTTTAAACGAGTGTTTTCCACTCCCAGGCTAAGCATGAAGTAAAATTTCGAGTTTAGAAAAGCCTGAAAATTTGGTTTGGTCGCGTAGCGCGAAGCGCGGAGCGGCCAAACCAAATTTTCAGGCTTTTCTAAACTCGAAATTTTACTTCATGCGCCACCGGTACAAAACATTGATTCAATGTAATGTTTAGCGGTGGGTTTTAAACTTCGTAATGTCAGTGTTTTGTACCGGTGGCGCATGAAGTAAAATTTCGAGTTTAGAAAAGCCTGAAAATTTGGTTTGACCGCTCCGCGCTTCGCGCTACGCGACCAAACCAAATTTTCAGGCTTTTCTAAACTCGAAATTTTACTTCATGCTTAGTCTGGGAGTGGAACACACTCGTTTAAAGCTTTAAATTAAATTCCATTAATAAACCGAGAGTCGGCAAATGTATAACGTATTTCAAGTGTAAAATTGAACTCTACGCTGTAATTAAGTCATGTATACTTAAAAGAAAAACTCCCTATTAGTCATGTAGGCAACCCAATTTACACATAATTTAAAAATTAAAGGTTTCAAATTGTATTGGATGAAAATGTTCGGTATTACATAAAACTCTCTGTATATTAAATCTATAAAGTTTCGAAGAGAAATCCCGGATTTATATTTGCTTTGTGGATTTTAAGGGCCTCTAAATGGATTTACTGAAAAAAAATGGATTTACTGGAAGCCCTTGAAATCCACGAAGCAAAAATTAATCCGGGAATTTCTATCCTTAACGGCCAGGTTGATCTGATGTACAATCGGCCAAACTCGAACTGCAAAACACTTTTTTTATGAGTGTCTTACTAATTTTTGGGGACTGCAACTGATTTGCATTATACGACTGGCAAGTTTTTGGGGATTGGAACTGGTTTGCATTATACGACTGGCAAGTATTTTTTTCAATGTGGGTAATAATCGGCTCTCCACCGCGAGCACTAAGGTCAATTATGGATCGACAGGCAGGTAACGCCGGGCACAAAAGCGATTCGGTTAACGAAACGATAATCCACTAAAATGATATCCATTGAACATTTTGGTATTTTTCAATGTAAGACTTATCGATTTTCCTAATAAGATTTGTATAACAGTATATGTACACCGAGCCGTAGAAATGAACTAAAGTTTAAAACATAAAAGGGATTAACAAGATATTAGCACTGTCTTTGTTATAGATATAATGATTTAAATACTAAGAATCTGAAGAAGTGTCCTAAACTAAATTTGTTCTACTTTTATTATTATTACCACATTTACAAATTATTCCCAAAGTATATATTTTTTTAAATTTTTCGCTATATCTTAATAACTATCTATCACATCTCAACAGTATATATTTTTAACTTTACTTTAATTCAGTGGAATATACGCTTGGCGCATGAAGTAAAATTTCGAGTTACACACTGTATATACTGTACGCGTTAATTACGTCCATGGAGAAATGTGCTTAATTTGGACGATAAATGTAATTGACGGTTCGAATGATTTCCCTTTCGTTAAAATTAAAAACGGTTATTAAATTTGTTTGTCCTATCACAAATGTCAATTTTAATATGTTTCTAATCATTAACTAACAAATCATTGATAATAGAAGTAATTGGTTTATAACTAGTTTTTTCAAGGATATTACTAATACAAGTAATTCCACTTGTTAAGAATTATTGATTAGCAAAAAATTATCAACGTATAAAATAATTTTCTTAACTATTATTATTTTAAATAAGAGCATCAAGGATATTTTAGTGCCATCTGTGTAATTTCAACAAAACTAACTGGAAAACTCTAGCTGGCGTGCAAACCCATGTGAGCAATGAATTTCCACTTCGCGGTAAATCGATGCAAACTCGTGGTTCAGACCGTCACCGATAGATGGCAAGGATATTATATACATTTTTCGTGCGTATTCATAAAAATATTTATATAACATTTAAAGTAAAGTTTATAAAGACACACGAAAAATCTATAAAGTTTTTAATTGAAATCAGCTCTTGCAATGTTTTCTTTTATTTTTCATGGGTCTATATAATTTAAGTTTATAAATTGAAACAGATACTGAAATGATTTGTTTTACGGTTCAGAATTAATAATGATAATAATAATAGACTTTATTAAACTTGTAGAGTTACAAATGGCAGTCGGCCTCGAAATGGAAATCTAAAATAATTTCACATAAATATTGATGTACAGGGTTTTTCTATTCCATTTCACCTTTCTAAAATAATTTCACATAAATATTGATGTACAGGGTTTTTCTATTCCATTTCACTATTCATCAAATGAGATTCACTATATCCCAAATATCTTTCACCTTGTCAAATAAATGCCGAAAGATTTTCCGATTTACGAACTATATACGAAATACTTTTTCCTTTAATATTTGAGTTAAACACTTTTGCAGTAATAATAACTTTATTTTTGGAAATATATATAGTTGTAATAGAACGCAAATTTCCGGCCACTCTGTGAACTATTATGCTTTTAAATCAGCAATGGTCAGTTTACAATCTGTGTCTACCAAATAAATATTTTTTTCTTTTGACTTTACACCAACACGACTTACGCCAGCATCTATTCTCCGGATAACGAGTCCTCTTAGTTCATTACTGATTGTAGCAATTTTGCTGACAAGTGAAATGTAATTGACAAACTGTGATAACGTTGTGACATGTAGGGAAGTCTAGTGGTATATAAGGAAATGTATTTGATAAATAGGAAATATATTTGAGATAAAGGGATATATATTTGATGTAAAGTGAAATGCAATAGACAAATTGTGTTATTCAATAGAGTCTCGCGAATTCAATTACAAATGTTAATAATAAATTAATGAACGATGTAATTGACTTACTGTGTTGTCTAATGTATTTCATTGGCTTTGGCCATTTCTAAAATCAAAAAAAAGCAGACTCGCAAAAATGCTGAAATTGCAATATTTAATATGCAGAAGAGTAAGGCCCATTTGGGGGTGCAAATGGGCCTTACTCTTCTGCATATTAAATATTGCAATTTCAGCATTTTTGCGAGTCTGTTTTTTTTTGATTTTAGAAATGGCCAAAGCCAATGAAATAAATTAGACAACACAGTAAGTCAATTACATCGTTCATTAATTTATTATTAACAATTGTAATTGAATTCGCGAGACTTTATTGAATAACACAATTTGTCTATTGCATTTCACTTTACTGATTAACTTTAACCATTCACTAATCATTGATTAAACCACTGATTAAGTCAAAATTCTAGAATATGACAAAGTTATAAATTTGTAATGTAAAATAAATATATTGTTTACATCAATCCGCGAATGAGTAAATAATGTGTAAATAATATTGTTGTATTTTTAAGAAGAACTAATCACTGATTAAGTTAATCGACTTGGGTGCAAACGGGCATAAATCAATTGGCATCAATATCGGACTTGTAAATTAATCAGTCAAGTTAATAACCATAACAAGTACAAAATCTAAAGATTCCTGGATTTCTTTGTTAGATTTGGCTTTTGCCTAGCTTTAGTTTTTCTAACTATTAGCCACTATCATATTTATTTTACCATATATTTTAATCTTAATTTGGATATCAAAATACAGTATCACACATCTGTGGAACCGCATGGAACCACTTTTTAATTAAAGAGACTACACCCTCGTACCTCGAATCCACAACCCCTTGATTTGTAGGGAGGGCCTCTGGGTAGAGAGAGAAGAAACAGGATCGCGGTATAAAATTCCAACTATCAGGTGTTTATTCAAAAACCCGACCGAGAAGCGTTACTTTTTTGACAGAAAATGGCTATTAGTATTAGCCCAACGCGATCTTGTTTCTTCGTTCAATATATAAAAAAGAAAACGCGTACAGTTAGTGAATATTTGCCTTTACGTCACGTTCGAAAATATGTCTTCGTCTTCTTTCTAATTCAAACCGAGTTAATTGTAAGTTAGTGGCAATTCAGTTAGAATTTTTAATTGATAGTTTTTATTTAAAAGAAAACAATGAATTTCTTGTGAAGATGAAATGGCCAACTGTTATTGTTATCAATCAATGTGATTAATGAAGCTTCTAATATTAAATAACCAGTCAAATATAATAGCAATAATAGAGTTTATTGTCTTTATCTAGAATTTTATACCCTGTCAGTGGAACCATAGAAAATTGATGAAGTGTCAAGGTAAAAATGTTAAAATTTGCCAGAATTTTGAAAAATTGAACGTTCTCGAAAATCGATGAAATGTTTAAGTTTAAGTAAATTTGAAACAGTGTCAAAACGTAATGAAATGTCGAAAAATATTGAAATTTGACAAGATTTTGAAGTATAATAATAATAATAATTTATTCGTGCTAATATACAGATGATTTACACAACTCAAGACAATAGTATACATTGAGGAGGTTTGACATAGTAACATGAGGTTAATTTACTCCAACATTTGTGTTTATGTGTTATTGTGTTAACGTGGCTTTCTTCCAGTAGGTGATAGTTAAAATGATAAAACACTACAAACATGTCATAACATTTTAAAATAGTGGACACTACCAGCACTTTAAAATCACCGAGAAGTTCCGGATATATATATGTGTAGAATTAATTAATAATATAGTAAAATACTGGCCACAACAGACATATTAAAATCAACAAAGCAGTTGAGAATATCAATATATAATATTAGATAATGAAAAATTAAAATATTGGATAACTATATAAAATACTATTAAGATAAATACGAGGTAAGATAAAATAATATAACAAATATAAAATTTTGTAAAACATAAAATTTTAAATATATACTGCCTTTCAAAAAAATCAGAACACAAAGTATTTATTGGACGATTTTAATGAAATTTACAGAATTTGATCATGTAAATGGACTGCATCGATGATCAAAAAATCAATTGTTTTGGTTACTATTTAATGGTATTTTTCCTTGATTTCACCATTATGAAGAGCTGCTGATTTTTTAATGTAATTGCTTCTAATATCCAAGTAGCCTCTGAGTAGTTTGACTTTTCAGTTTGTAAAACATAAAAAGATTCCCCGTGTTCGTCGGCGTGCACAATATCATCATCTAAGTGAATTTGAAAGGGATCGCATTATTGGAATGCGAGAAGCGGGTTTATCGGTTCGTGCTATTGCTGAAAGGGTAGGCCGTAGTGTATCGGTGATCGTACGCTGCTGGTCTAGATGGTCCGAAGCTGGGGAGAATCGACGTAGACTTGGATCAGGACGTCCAAGAAGCACCACTGAGCGTAAAGATCGAGCTCTTCGTCTTACAACTTTAAGGGACAGATTTACAACGTCGCGGGCATTGGGAAATGACTGGTTGGTTCTAAATGGCCAAAGAGTATCCATGGCTACTGTTTACAGAAGAATCCGCAGTTTTGGTATAAGATCCTACCGTCCACAATTGTGTCTACCTCTTATTCCGCAGCATTGCAGAGCAAGACTTGATTGGTGCAGGGAAAGACAACATTGGACCCATGAATGGAATAACATTATCTTCAGCGACGAGTCTCGGTTCTGTTTATGGGCTCATGATGGTCGCAGAAGAGTGAGACGTCAACGCGGTGAACGCAGAATTTTATAATTTGCTGTTGAAAGACATACGGCTCTTACACAGGGAGTTATGGTTTGGGGGGCGATAGCATATGGTAGTCAGTCTCCTCTAGTTTTTTTAGAAGCAAGTCTTAACGCGATTCGGTATATTGACAACATTTTACGGCCAGTGTTAGTGCCCTATGTAAATGGCTTGCAGAACCCCATTTTTCAGCAAGATAATGCTCGACCTCACACAGCGCCCATTACAAGACAGTTTTTTGATAGTGCCGAAATCAATTTGTTACCTTGGCCATCTCGTTCTCCAGATCTATCGCCAATAGAACATGTTTGGGATATGATAGGTGTTAGAATAAGTAACTTACAGCGCCCCGCTAACACTGTAATGGAACTTAGAGGTCAAATTATCGAAGTTTGGAATGAAATACCCCAAGTCGATATTGACAGCCTGATTTCTAGCATGCCTCGACGTGTTAATGAGTGTTTGGGAAATCGTGGAGGCCCAACACATTATTAATTTTTAGTCATTTGTTTTTTTGTTTTTCAAGTTGATTTTTTGATCATCGATACAGTTCGTTTACATGATCAAATTGTGTAAATTTTATTAAAATCGTGCAATAAATATTTGGTGTTCTGATTTTTTTGAAAGGCAGTATATATACGCCTACATCACAAATCCCTCGGCTACAAATTCTTCAATGTTATAGTAGGCTTTAGATAACAAGAAATGTTTAATCACTTCTATGAATTTTTTCAACGGGAGTGTGCGAATGTGCAGTGGCAACTTATTGTAAAATACAATGTCATAGTAGTTGGTTCCCGTTCTTGATTTGGTAAGACGGGCCCTTCTGTGATAAACGTTGAACTTTGTTCTCGTGTCGTGTCGATGGTGCACATTATGAGTCTGGTAGTTTCCATCGTTCACTTTAATGAATTTAAGACATTCCAGAATGCATAAACTCGGCAGTGTTAATATTTTCAAGTTTATAAAACAGGTCCTACAATCTTTTCGGTACCCAATGCCACCGACGATTCGAATTGCCCTTCTTTGAAGTGCGAATATGCGATGACGAATTGCTGAGTGTCCCCATATTATAATCCCATACTTAAGATGGGACTAAACCATGGCAAAATATGCTGTTCGCAGAGCACTTCTGATTACAGCATCTGATGTGCTTCTGAGTAGAAAAATATTCTTAGTTAACTTATTGGCTAGTTGATTTCCATGCTCTGACCATTTTAATTGTTTGTCAATGTGTACACCCAGTAGTTTAGCATGCGTTGTTACCGGAATGAACACATCTGTATTTGGTCTCAATGAAAAGAGCAGTGTGTTTGTTTTTTCCATGTTCATGTGTAGCTTATTACTCAGAAACCACTTAGACGCCGCATCCAGAGATGTCTTATGCAATTCGTCTAGATGTCTGGATGTTTTTGTTGCGTTGGTAATCGTTGTATCGTCGGCAAAGAGAACAAGTTTCGTATCATCTATACACGCTAGAAGATCATTAATATAAATTAAAAAAAGGATAGGGCCAAGGACAGACCCCTGTGGGACCTCCATATTATTACCTCTTAAATCGGACACTTCACCGTTATATGTAACTGTTTGCTGCCTGTTTGTGAGATATGATGTTAATAATTTGCAGCTATCAGGATGTATGTTGTAGGCATACAAATTACGAATTATAATTTCATGTGAGACGCAGTCGAATGCTTTAGAGAGATCGACGAATGAGGACACTGCAAATTCCCCGTTCTCAAAGCAGTCGCAGAGACAATCTACAAAATTACCGATTGCATTTTCCGTGTATCGCCCCTGCCTGAATCCAAACTGTTTGTCATTTAAAATATTGTTATCGTTCAAGTAAATTAATAGCTGTTTTTTTAAGTATTTGTTCGTATATTTTTGACAATATAGGCAATAAACTTATGGGCCTGTAGTTAGATGGATTGTTTGGATCTCCTTTTTTAAAAATTGGTATGACATTTGCAATTTTAAAGGTATTTTTATATAGAAAAGTAATAATCTAATAAAAAAAATGTTTTTAATATTTTAAACTTTTAAACTAAAATTAATCAGTGTTTTTATGCAGGTGGCGCATGAAGTAAAATTTCGAGTTAAAATTTTGCGTCGAAAGTTTACTTCATGCTTAGTTTTGGGAGTGGAAAAAATAATCACTGGGTTTTTACAACATTTTTATTAATTTACAAAATCTTAAGGGTTTTCGTTCAAATTTTTAAATCTTGTCAATATTCGTGAATTTACAAGGTTTTAAAGGTATTTTTATATAGAAAAGTAATTATCTAATAAAAAAAATGTTTTTAATATTTTAAACTTTTAAACTAAAATTAATCAGTGTTTTTATGCAGGTGGCGCATGAAGTAGAATTTCGAGTTAAAATTTTGCGTCGAAAGTTTACTTCATGCTTAGTTTTGGGAGTGGAAAAAATAATCACTGGGTTTTTACAACATTTTTATTAATTTACAAAATCTTAAGGGTTTTCGTTCAATTTTTTAAATCTTGTCAATATTCGTGAATTTAAAAGGTTTTAATTAGTTTTTAAAATTTTGACAACTCGTGAATTTTCAATACGTTCGTTAATTTTAATAGTTTTCTTTAATTTCTAAGATTTATAACAATTTTCAAAATTTTGACAATTTTTCAAGATAATTGCTGATTTTCAAATTATTCACTCCTTTCGTTACTTATTACCCCTTTCGCTATGAGGAGCGTATTCATACGTTTAGTTTTTATGTGCTCAATGTGCGAAGAGCGTATATTTTCAAAAGCCTGTAAATCGTGAGCGGAGAGCAGCATGAAGTTTGTGTACCTCTTAAATGAGCAGTCTATACAGTATAGTTAAAAAAATTTATGGCCAACTTTTGTTCGTTTTTTGCATTTTTCCCCAAAGAAAATGCAATGCAAGCCTATGAAATTTGTACATAGTTTATGCCGGTATGAGCCTGTGGTACGGGGCTTGCATTTAAAATTCAAACTGGGTAGCAAAGGGGTTAAAACTTTGTCGCTTTTCATGTATTTTTTTAGATTTTCTTCAAGTTTTACAAACAAATTACCGATATTTATTAATTTTCAAGAATTTCGTTGATTTTTGGGTTCTCAAATTTCAAAAAAATTTATTTGACCAAAAATATAAGGCATTTCTTCAAAATGTTTATAAATTAGATAATTTATTGTTCTTTTTGTATGTATGTAGGTGGCTATGTTTCAATAATTGTTATTGTGTGGTTGTGAAAAGTCATTGTCAAATAAGGACATTTTATTCTAATCTATTTTTATAGCAATTGTCTATTTGTCCACGCATCAATATTACATGTTTATTAATCGGTAACGAGTAATAAATCGTCTAAATTAATTAATCAATGCTAAAATATTTATTTTAAATTTTTTAAATTATTGAAAATTTAAATTAAATTTTGATAACCTCTTGGAAACCCAGACTTATATGAAGATTAACGGAAATCTTGAAAATTCTCGATTTTAAAGATTTACGAAAATCTTGAAAAATTCATGATATGCGTCTAGATTTTGAAAATTCTCGATTTTAAAGATTTACGAAAATCTTGAAAAATTCATGATATGCGTCTAGATTTTGAAAATCCTTAGAATGCACGGAAACTGTCTAAATTTTAAAAATTAGCGGTAATCTTAGAAATCTAGAAAAGCGTTTAGGTTTTTAAAGTTGACCAAAACGTTGAAAATTCTCGAAAAATTAGATTTTAAAAATTAACAAAAATCGTGGAAGTTCGCGAAAATTAACGAATGTTTAGAAAATTCACTAAAATTGATAACGATTTAAAATCTGATGAATAACTCGAAAATTCATGAAGATTTTAGTTCCTTTCATTTTTAAAATTCCTGAATTGCTTAGATTTTTATTAATTTTAAAAATGTTGATACATTTCGTCAATTTGAGAGTTTTTGTGTTAAATTCACAAAAACTCTAAAATTGACGAAATGTATGAACATTTTTAAAATTAACGATTTTTATTAATTTTAAAAATGTTGATACATTTCGTCAATTTAAGAGTTTTTGTGTCAAATTCACAAACACTCTAAAATTGACGAAATGTATGAACATTTTTAAAATTAACGATTTTTATTAATTTTAAAAATGTTGTGGCATTTTATAAAGTTCTAAGATTTTCTTCATTCATTTTAAAAATTCTGAGAGTTTTCGCGAATTTTGTGAATTTTTAAAATGTCAGAATCAGAATTTTTAAAATGAATGAAGAAAATCTTAGAACTGCCACAACATTTTTAAAATTAATAAAAATCGTTAATTTTAAAAATGTTCATACATTTCGTCAATTTTAGAGTTTTTGTGAATTTAACACAAAAACTGTAAAATCGACGAAATGTATCAATATTTTTAAAATTAACGAAAATCTAAGCAAATCAGGAATTTTAAAAATGAAAGGAACTAAAATCTTCTAAATTCCCGGGCCCCATAATAAAATTAACCAAAGTTAACAAATAAACGCCAAGTCAATCCAAACACAAGTCGTCAAAATTTACAAAAAAAAAAGTTAAAATTGCTTCATTTAACAAAAGTATAATTTCCAGTTTCTAAACACTTATATCATCATCAAAATTAACATACTTGTTGAAGATTCGGTGAAATTGATAAGTTCAATATAACATTATTAAGATCTTTAGAATATAAAAATTTAATGTCAGTTTTGGAGAATTACATTATTACAAAGGAATACTTAAATAGCAGTTTTTAAGATATATTGAAATATGTATACTGTAAGCTTTCAGGCATTTATGATTTTTAAAAGCGTACAATTTGAAACTTAAAACGAGTGTTTTCCACTCCCAGACTAAGCATGAAGTAAAATTTCGAGTTTAGAAAAGCCCCGCGTAGAAAATTTGTCGAGGGTCGCGCCAGCGACCCGAGACAAATTTTCGCGGGGCTTTTCTAAACTCGAAATTTTACTTCATGCGCCACGCGTAATAAGCACTGATTTATTTATAAGCTCAAAATATATTTATTATGTATGTACATTTACAAATTTTACATAAATAAATATAAATTAGAATTTCATGGGGGAAATGCTGATTTATATTTATTTATGTATAATTTCATGGGGGAAATTCTGATTTATATTTATTTATGTATAATTTGTAAATGTACATACATAATCGATATATTTTGAGCTTTAAAATAAATCAGTGTTTAATACGCGTGGCGCATGAAGTAAAATTTCGAGTTTAGAAAAGCCCCGTGAAAATTTGTCTCGGGTCGCTGCGCGACCCTCGACAAATTTTCACGGGGCTTTTCTAAACTCGAAATTTTACTTCATGCTTAACCTGGGAGTGGAAAACACTCGTTTTAAGTTTCACATTGAACGCTTTTAAAAATCATGTGCCCCCCATGCCTATATGTGCGGGCGCCCATGATAATGGCACAAAATAATCAATCAGGACGAAATTAGCCCGTCGAGCTTTCAATGTTTAATCAAACCCCCATCAATATTACATTTACCCGAAATTGCATATCCCTGTAACGATTTCCATTTCTGGGAAATTCGGGGCAGAGGGTGGGCGAAAGTGGAAAGTGGTTCTGGCACGGTCCACGAGGTGGACGGGAAGCTGTGAGAGCGCCGGCGTTTCGGGTTGTTCCCACTAGTGGCGTCCCAGTCGCGGCTCACCCCCGCTCAAATAATAACCCTCTGTGACCCGAGCACTGTAAACAAAAGTGCTTTACAAAAAAAGAAAATTACAAATAATTACATACACAAAACCACCCTTCGCACGTCACGCTACGAGATCACCGAAATATAAGTGTGGGTTTGTTTATGTTAGGTTGGATGTGTGTGATGAGACGGTAACGCACGTGCTCCTGTAAGTTTAGTATAATTATTAACAACAATGATTAGTTTCGTATTTAACTTATTAGTTAATTAATCTGCATGGATGTGTGAGTGTGCAATTTTTTTGTTTAGTGTGCGTGTGTTAAATAGTCCAACTGGGGCTCTTTGACGTCACGGTCTGTATCTCGTTGCCACGTTCGATATTTTATTAAGTCTTCCTCGAAGGATCAATCCTCGCCCTTTAATGTAATTATTTCGGTCTTGAAGGCTTAATTTTACCCTGGGGTAGTGTAAGATAGTAAACTTCAATTTCCTCAATTTATTATTTATAGGAAAATATCAATCAAATTATTCGTGAGTGTACGCGATTTTTATCACATTAAAGCTCCTGTTTATCCAGTTTTTACATTAAAAATATAAGCTCCACCTACCTTATCTACTTGATAATTTGACATGATAATAAAGTAAAAGCTGTTTTTCAAATTAAAAATTATATTTAGTTATTAAATTTAAAGAAATACAATCGCCAGTTTTTACTTTTAAAGTGTAAGCTCTACCTATATTATCTACCTGATTATTTGCCATGATACTAAAATAAATCACTGTTTATCAATAACTGTATTGTTTCGAGTTTACGTGAAGTGATTAATCACAAATAGAAAGACTGTTATTCCTTACTTCACTTTTTATTTTTATGTTAGATGTACATTTCGAGACACAAGGTGCTCATTATCAATAACAAACTTTGTTATTGATAATGAGCACCTTGTGTCTCGAAATGTACATCTAACATAAAAATAAAAAGTGAAGTAAGGAATAACAGTCTTTCTATTTGTGACTGTTTATCAAGTTAAATAAGTTCTTACATTTAAAGTAGTACAATCGCTGTTTCACAAAAAATGTCGATGGTAATAATTGTTCTAATGGCTTACTAAATTCACCACGATATTTACCAAATTTTTCTCATACTTTTGTTAGTTTTAAGAATTACGAACTGTAGTCTCGTTTTGTATATGGATCCCGTTGATGAATAAATAAATATAGTATTTTTAAAAAAATCTGCAAATCTATTAGATATTAAATTAAAAAAAAAATAGTGCTAGCACTTTCCCCACACATTAAACAATTGATAATTGACGTACTAAATTTATTTTGCTCTAACCAATTGGTTATAAATAGCACTAGAAGTTAGTGGTTTATACGCGTGGAGCATGAAGTAAAATTTCGAGTTTAGAAAAGCCTGAAAATTTGGATTTGCTGGGGCGCGACTCGCTTCGCTCGCGCGCCCCAGCAAATCCAAATTTTCAGGCTTTTCTAAACTCGAAATTTTACTTCATGCTTAGTCTGGGAGTGGAAACCATCGTTAGGCAATCAATCAGACACTTATTTTCCAGTTTCCTTTGTTTTAAAATTTATGACACAAAATAAATAGATTTGATGTTTACTTATTAGTTCAAATTTAGAACAAAAACAAATTAGTGTGCATTAGTAAACTTTGACGAACAAATTGCAAAAGCTTAAATTATACCGAAATTATGTAAAATACATAGATTTAATGTGAGTTTATTAACTTTTTTATAATTCAAAGAAATTATGAAAAAGTTCATAAACTCACATTAAATGTATGTATTTTACATAATTTCTGTAAGCTTCTGTAACTTGTTTTCAAACTAACAGATTTTGTTTAATCTTACGTAAAAACAGAGCCCTGCCATTTTTTGAATGATACCCGCGAATCCTATAAAAATCTGATGTTTCAGTAATTTTGCGAAATTTTTTAACCGAAACATCAATTTAATGAGATTTTGTTCTCTTTTGCATAATTTCAATCAACTTTAAGCCTCTCTTACTTAACTTTTTCCAAAATTGTCAGATTTTGTTTAATCTTACGTAAAAACAGTCTGTTTTTATAATACCCGCGAATCTCATAAAATCTGATGTTTCAGTAATTTTTCAAAATTCCTTAAACGAAGCATTAATTTAATGAGATTTTGTTTACTCGTTTATAATTTCAATCAACTTTAAGCTTCTGTAACTTTTCTCCAAATTGATATATTTTGTTTAATCTAACGTAAAGAGAAGTCGTGTCAATTTTTTAATAATACCCGCAAATCTCATAAAAATCTGATGTTTTAGTAAATTTTCAAAATTCTTTAAGCGAAACATCAATTTAATGAGATTTTGTTCACTTTTTCATAATTTTAATCAACTTTAAGCTTCTGTAACTTGTGCCAACATTTACAGATTTTGTTTAATTTTGGGTAAAAACTAAGTCCTGTCATTGGTTTTAATAATACCCGCAAATCTTATAAAAATCTGATGTTTCAGTAATTTTTTTAAATTCCTTAAACGAAACATCTATTTAATGAGAATTTAATTAATCTTTCATTATTTCAATCAACTTTAAGCTTCTGTAACGTTTCCCCAAATCTACAGATTTTACGTAAAAATTAAGTGCTGTCATCTTTTCAATAATACCCGCAAATCTTATAAAAATCTGATGTTTCAGTAATTTTTCAAAATTTCGTAAATAAAACATCAATTTAAAGAGATATTGTTTACTCTTTCATAATTTCAATCAACTTTAAGCTTCTGTAACTTTTTCCCAAATTGATAGATTTTGTTTCATCTAACGTAAAAACGAAGCCCTGTCATTTTTTAATAATACCCGCGAATCTCATAAAAACCTGATGTTTCAGTAAATTTTCAAAATTCTTTAAGCGAAACATCAATTTAATGAGATTTTGTTCACTTTTTCATAATTTTAATCACCTTTAAGCTTCTGTAACGTTTCCCCAAATTTACAGATTTTACGTAAAAATTAAGTGCTGTCATCTTTTCAATAATACCCGCAAATCTTATGAAAATCTGATGTTTCAGTAATTTTTCAAAATTTCGTAAACAAAACATCAATTTAAAGAGATATTGTTTACTCTTTCATAATTTCAATCAACTTTAAGCTTCTGTAACTTTTTCCCAAATTGATAGATTTTGTTTCATCTAACGTAAAAACGAAGCCCTGTCATTTTTTAATAATACCCGCGAATCTCATAAAAACCTGATGTTTCAGTAAATTTTCAAAATTCTTTAAGCGAAACATCAATTTAATGAGATTTTGTTCACTTTTTCATAATTTTAATCACC
Organism: Philonthus cognatus; assembly: GCA_932526585.2. Lineage (NCBI taxonomy): Eukaryota > Metazoa > Arthropoda > Insecta > Coleoptera > Staphylinidae > Philonthus > Philonthus cognatus. The sequence continues at coordinate 100,688,646 of OW052244.1, forward strand.
TTTAAGCTTCTGTAACGTTTCCCCAAACTTACAGATTTTGCTTAATTTTACGTAAAAACTAAGTCCTGCCATTTTTTCAATAATATCCGCAAATCTTATAAAAATCTGATGTTTCAGTAATTTTTCGAAATTCCTTAAACGAAACATCAATTTCAAAGATTTTGTTTACTCTTTCATAATTTCAATCAACTTTAAGCTACTGTAACTTTACCCCAAATTTATAGATTTTGTTTAATGTAACGTAAAAACGAAGAACTGTCAATTTTTAATAATACCCGCAATCTTATAAAAATATGATGTTTCAGTAATTTTTTAAAATTCCTTTAACGAAACATCAATTTAATGAGATTGTGTTTACTCGTTCATAACATTAATTAACTTTAAGCTTCTGTAACTTTTCCCCAAATTGGTAGATTTTGTTTAATCTAACATAAAAACGTAGCCCTGTCATTTTTTAGTAATACCCGCAAATCTCGTAAAAATTTGACGTTTCAGAAAATTTTCAAAATTCTTTAAGCGAAACATCAATTTAATAAGATTTTGTTCACTTTTTCATAATTATAATCAACTTTAAGCTTGTGTAACTTTTTCCCAAATTGATATATTTTGTTTAATCTCACGTAAAAACTAACTTTGGACATTTTTTTAATAATTCCCACAAATCTTATAAAAATCTGATGTTTCAGTAATTTTTTTAAATTCCTTAAACGAAACATCAATTTAATGAGATTTTGTTTACATGTTCATAATTTCAATCAACTTTAAGCTTCTTTAACTTTTCCCCGAATTCGTAGATTTTGTTTAATCTAACATAAAAACGTAGCTCTGTCATTTTTTAGTAATACCCGCGAATCTCGTAAAAATTTGACGTTTCAGTAAATTTTCAGAATTCTTTAAGCGAAACATCAATTTAATGAGATTTTGTTCACTTTTTCATAATTTTAATCAACGTTAGGCTTCCGTAACGTTTTTCTAAATTATAGATTTTGTTTAATCTTACGTAAAAATTAAGTCCTGTCATTTTTTTAATAATAACAGCAAATTTTATAAAAATCTGATGTTTCACTAATTTTTCAAAATTTCATAAACGAAACATCAATTTAATGAGATTTTATTTACTCGTTCATAATTTCAATCAACTTTAAGCTTCTGTAACGTTTCCCCAAATTGACAGATTTTGTTTAATGTTACGTAAAAACTAAGTCCTGTCATTTTTTTACCAATACCCGCAAATCTTATAAAAATCTAGTGTTTCAGTAATTTTCAAAATTCTTTAAACGAAACATCAACTTAAGGAGATTTTGTTTACTTTTTCATAATTTCAATGAACTTTAAGCTTCTGTAACTTTTCTTAAAATTAACAGATTTTGTTTAATCTTACATAGAAACAAAGCAATATATATTTTTCAGTATAAATGAAATTGCCAATTCTTGGTTGCAGATATTTATATATATATATATATATTTTTCATTAACTCCTGTAAATCTCATAAAAATCAGGTGTTTTGGTAATTTTTTAAAATTCGTTAAACGAAACATGAATTTATTGTGATATTTTGTCATCTTCACAATTTTTTTTTAAATGAAATATCAAGCAGTTATTAGATTCAAATGAAATAATTTGTTAAACGAAACATGAATTTATTGTGATATTTTGTCATCTTCACAATTTTTTTTTTTTTAATAAAATATCAAGCAGTTATTAGATTCAAATGAAATTCACGACCATTATTGAGGATAAAATTAAATTTAATTTGAGCCGCTGATGTTTTTAATCGGTTAAAATACGCGCTCAGTCCTAGCGCTCAAAGTTAGACTTTAGTGAATTTGTTGATTTACTAATAGATGTTGTAAACAATTGACGATTTTGAAAAAAAAATACTTCTAATTGTTTATAACGTTGTAGTTTATCCACGATAAATATTTAAGATTTAAAAACAAATTTATAAGAAAATCGTTCTTATTTAGGTGAAACTTTTGATTATTTTTTAAAACTGACAAAATCGGATGCATTGGTATTAACCTATTGTTGTTTTCCCTACTAAAACTAAAAAAAAAAAATCGCAACAGCTTTCTTACCCATTTTATATATTTATTTATTAAGGGTATTTTAAAGCAAAAATCAACTTGAATTTTATTTATTAATTTATTTATTTATTTTATACGGTATCTCCTTTTTACATAAATTTTTACAAATCAATTATATAATTCTTAACTATTGTAACAAATTAATACAATGATTCACTACAATAAAAAATATAGATTAAATGAAATTAAATGAAATTACTATACATCAAAATCAAAATAATCCCTAAACATATAAAGAAAAAAAATATACAAAATATTAAAACAATATATTATTTTAAAATAATACCAAATGACTATAGGTTATCTGTCAAGACGATTTAAGCGATTAATACCTGTCTGCAAGCCTGCTTTTCATAGGTAGATTTAGGATTTTTTTTTTTAAAACTAAACAATATTTCTGAAAAACTTTTTTAATAGATGTTGCAAACAATTGGCGTTTTAAAAAAAATACCTCTAATTGTTTATAACGTTGTAGTTTCCCCACGATAAATTTTTAAGATTTAAAAACAAATTCACAAGAAAATCGTTCTTATTTAGGTGAAAATGTCGATTATTTCTTAAAACAGACAAAATCGAATGTATTGATATTAACCTATTGTTGTTTTCCCTACTAAAACTAAAAAAAAAAATCGCAACAGCTCTCTTACGCATTTTATTTATTTATTTATTAATGGTATTTTAAAAAACAAATCGACTTGAATTTTCATTGTTTATTTATTAAAGGATTAATACCTATCCGTAAGCCTGTTTTTCATAGGTTCTCCTAGGATTTTTTTTTAGAAAGACTAAAGAAGATTTTTTTTAAACTTTTTTTGCAAAATATTGCCCATGCATAGGATTATAAAAAAATATTTTCTTTACTTAAAGGTATTTTAATGAAAAACAACGACTTGAATTAAACTCGTGACTTTAAGCGCGTGTGCTAACCACAATTTTAAATTAAAAAACACGCACTTCACCTCAAATTAAAGTCAGCTTAACTCTAAATCAATTAATTAGAAGCAATTTTTATTTCAACGATAAATTCAATTTTTAACAATTCTTTATTTCATGAAGCGCCAGTTTTACGATTTGTTTTCCTTCTTCAACTTTGTACTCGTGTAATTTCAGCAACCGGATTTTGTTTTTTCAAACAACAGAACAAAATTTGTCAATTTCTTAAGAAAAATGCATTTTGAGTTGACAAAATTTACCTCTTGGTTGATTTTTTATAATTAAATGAAAACGCATTGTTTTTATCATCACAATTAAGTTGAAAATCATTTTACAACTTTGAACGCCTGTAATTTTATTTCGAGAGCTCGGATTTTTTTTCAAACGTCAGAACATAGTTTGTTTATTTCTTAAAAAAATCGTGTGGATTTTATAAATATTCAGCTTTTGGTTGAGTTATTATAATTAAATTAATGTAGTTATTTAAGACGTGAAGATTTTAAATTATTCCAAAAAGCGCCAGTTGTTTTCCTACTTAAACTTTGTACTCGTGTAATTTCATTTTCAGCGACCGGATTTTGTTTTTTCAAACAACAGAACAAAATTTGTTTATTTTTTAGGAAAAATGCATTTTGAATTCAAAAGAAATTACCTCTTTGTTTATTTTTTATTATTAAATGAAAAATAATTGTTTTTTTTATCATCACTATTAAATTGAAAATAATTTTACAACTTTGAACCCCTGTAATTTTATTTTGAGAGCTAGGATTTTTTTTTGTTTATTTCTTAAAAAAATCGTCTCTATTTTATAAATATTCAGCTTTTGGTTGAGTTACTATAATTAAATTAATGTAATTATTTGAGACGTGAAGATTTTAAGTTATTCCAAGAAGCGCCAGTTTTACGATTTGTTTTCCTTCTTCAACTTTGTACTCGTGTAATTTCATTTCCAGCGACCGGATTTTGTTTTTTCCAAACAACAGAACAAAATTTGCCTATTTCTTAAGAAAAATGTATTTTGAGTTGAAAAAATTTACCTCTTGGTTGATTTTTTATAATTAAATGAAAACGCATTGTTTTTTTATCATCACAATTAAGTTGAAAATCATTTTACAACTTTGAACGCCTGTAATTTTATTTCGAGAGCTCGGATTTTTTTTCAAACGTCAGAACATAGTTTGTTTATTTCTTAAAAAAATCGTGTGGATTTTATAAATATTCAGCTTTTGGTTGAGTTATTATAATTAAATTAATGTAGTTATTTGAGACGTGAAGATTTTAAATTATTCCATAAAGCGCCAGTTGTTTTCCTTCTTAAACTTTGTACTCGTGTAATTTCATTTTCAGCGACCGGATTTTGTTTTTTCAAACAACAGAACAAAATTTGTTTATTTTTTAGGAAAAATGCATTTTGAATTCAATCCTTCTTAAACTTTGTACTCGTGTAATTTCATTTTCAGCGACCGGATTTTGTTTTTTCAAACAACAGAACAAAATTTGTTTATTCTTTAGGAAAAATGCATTTTGAATTCAAAAGAAATTACCTCTTTGTTTATTTTTTATTATTAAATGAAAAATAATTGTTTTTTTTATCATCACAATTAAGTTGAAAATAATTTTACAACTTTGAAACCCTGTAATTTTATTTTGAGAGCTAGGATTTTTTTTGTTTTTTTCTTAAAAAAATCGTGTGGATTTTATAAATATTCAGCTTTTGGTTGAGTTATTATAATTAAATTAATGTAATTATTTGAGACGTGAAGATTTTAAGTTAATCCAAGAAGCGCCAGTTTTTTGATTTGTTTTCCTTCTTCAACTTTGTACTCGTGTTATTTCATTTCCAGCGACCGGATTTTGTTTTTTCCAAACAACAGAACAAAATTTGTTTATTTCTTATGAAAAATGTGCTTTGAATTGAAAAAAATTATATCTTGGTTGATTTTTTATAATTAAATGAAAAAGCATTGTTTTTTTTATCATCACAATTAAATTGAAAATAATTTTCCAACTGTGAACGCCTGTAATTTTATTTCGACAGCTCGGATTTTTTTTTCAAACGTCAGGACATAGTTTGTTTATTTCTAAAAAAATTGTATGGAGTTTATAAATATTTAGCTTTTGGTTGAGTTATTATAATTAAATGAATGTAGTTATTTGAGACGTGAAGATTTTAAATTATTCCAAAAATCGCCAGTTGTTTTCCTTCTTAAACTTTGTACTCGTATAATTTCATTTCCAGCGACCGGATTTTGTTTTTTCAAACAACAGAACAAAATTTATTTATTTCTTAAGAAAAGTGCATTTTGAATTTAAAAAATGTACCTCTTGGTTGATTTTTTATAATTAAATGAAAAAGCATTGTTTTTTTTATCATTACAATTAAATTGATAATAATTTTACAACTTTGAACGCCTGTAACTTTATTTCGAGAGCTCGGATTTTTTTTTCAAACGTCAGAACATAGTTTGTTTATTTCTTAAAAAAATCGTATGGATTTTATAAATATGCAGCTTTTGGTTGAGTTATTATAATTAAATGAATGTGGTTATTTGAGACGTGGAGATTTTAAGTCACTTAATTAAAACGCAGTTATATTCCTTTCTTCACTTTTATTTTTTGATGCTAGATGTACAGTCGCCGCAACCCAAATCTGAACGCCAAAATTTAATGGTATAATTTACACTTTGCATTATAGTCATTCGTCGCAATTAAATTTGACAGCTCTCAAAAATTACTGTCGAAAGTTGCCGATGACTCCTCTCTTTGTAATACCACTGGCCAAACTCAGAATTACAGAAATAAATTTCAGTAATAAATATTATGACAATCAAACAACTTTCACATTTTTGTTGCGTCGACTGTACATTTCGGGTACTTTGTACCTATTATCAATAGCTAACTGAATACAAAACGGAAAGTGTTTACAATATATACCTAGTCGGATTAGGTAGAATAACCAAAAAGGAAATGGGGGTGTTAAGTGATAATCGGCATCGGTCCAGAGGGTTTACAATAGAGCTAGTAAGATTTATCTAATTAGGTAATACATTAAATAAGGGGTTCGTTATTAGGCTTAAATCGAAATTAAGTAATTTGGTCCTGTTTTTCATCATTTCGATACATGTTTAATTGATAACTACTTTTTAAAAAGTAGAGTAAGGAATAACAGTCGTTTTTAGTGTAATAATCACTTCACGTAAACTCAAAAACATACAGTTATTAGTTTAACTAATTTAACATTTTAAACGAACGTACTATTCGTTCAGGTTGGACGTGGACGTAATCTCCTACATGTAAAACCCGCTTTGAACACAATTGCAACAAAGACAAAATACCACGAAAATTCATAAATAAGCAAGACATCGTTAAATACATACATCGTTACACGTGTAATAGATTATTGGTTAATTTTGATGAGGACTTGCATGCAAGTTGTAATATACAGCATTATTATCTACTTATCGACCGTGTGCAGTAATGAACTCGAAACGTTGTTACTAAAGTTTAGCAACTCGGTGTTTCTGTACGTCATGCAACCGAACTTGTTGCTCTCTGACGTTCTTGCTTCGTTATAAATACATCTTTAATGACGTACTCGTATTTAACTAGCATGTAATTACTTCGGACTTGAGTTCTGCAAAGGTAGAAGATGCAAATTTAGCGTAATCATATTACTATAACTTTACTATTCTTAAGAGGAAGTCGACCGCTTTCTAAACGTATAAAACTAAGCATAGTGCCGTCTTACATCCTTGTTTAGGGATGAAATATTTTGAAAAAATAGGCATACTTTAAGGAAAGTGGAATCTTAATGCCTGTCTTAGTAAAATATTTCCCACTTTGACCGTTCTTTTATAAAAAAAATATCAAACATTGTTAAACTAGCGTAATCGCATCTTCAATATAATTTTTTTCTGCAACATTTATACAAAATATTGGGAAACTAAATCAGTCACATTGTAGAAGAAGTCTTTTCGAATAATTTTAATTTTTTCCAATTATTTTTATCGTACAATAAATTCACTGGAATGTCGCGCGATATTGAAGTTTCAGAAAATTTGAAAAACTGTTTTACGCGCGACATCCTAGTAGCTATATTTAACGAAATAAATAAATGAAAAAAATCACATATCTTTGCAAAAAAAATATCTTTAATGTGACTGATTTAGTTTTTCAATATTTTTATAGATACTGCAGACAAAAATAAAATTAGGAACGCGATTTCGCTAGTTTACTAATGTTTGATATTATTTTATGAAATAACGGTAAAAGTATAAAATATTTTATTGAGACGGGCTTAAAGATTGTACTTTCATTGAAGTATACCTAGTTTTTCAAAATATTTCATCCCTAAACAAGAATGTAATTAAGACGGCATTATGCTTAGTTTTATACTTTTAGAGAGCGGTCGACTTCCTCTTAAGAGGAAGTCGGGCGCTATCTAATAGAAAACTCGGCATGTGGTCGTTTAACTATTATTTTGCGCTTAATTATAATTTTGTATAAGCACAATATGATGACTTAAATTAACTTATTGTACTGAAATAACATATATTCTAAAAGTATATCAGTTGCAATATACAGGGATTTTTTAGCGCTTCGCTATGCGACCAAGCCAAATTATTACTCTTTTCTAAACTCGAAACTTTACTTAATGGGTAATCAAGGAGTGGAAACACTCGTAAGAAGCTTTACATTGAATGACCAATACATTGTTATTATTGTTTTTAAATTATAGGTTTGTTGTTACAAGTAAATGTATGACGGACTGTTCCCCAAGTGGCATCGGACCTCCCTTTTGTTATTATTGTTATCTTGCGTTTCGTTAAGATCACTTCTACCGCTAAATAAACGAATACAGAGAATTTTTCATTAAGGTATACAGGGAATTTTTCTTTTAAGTATACATATGCAAACGTTGCAAACAAGTTCAATTTTAAGCTTTAAACAAATGTTTTCCACTCCCAGACTAAGCATGAAGTAAAATTTCGAGTTTAGAAAAGCCTGAGCCTTTTGGATTTGGACGCGAAGCGTCCAAATCCAAACTCAGGCTTTTCTAAACTCGAAATTTTACTTAATGCGCCACACGTATAAAACATTAATATATTGTGAAACTGAAATAATATTCTGTTGAATCAGTATTAAAAATAAACTGCTAAAGCAGGACTAAAAAATATACTGCTTAACAAGAATGTTATGAATATCACAATATATCAGTGTTTTATACGCGTGGCGCATGAAGTAAAATTTCGAGTTTAGAAAAGCCTGAGTTTGGATTTGGACGCTTCGCGTCCAAATCCAAAAGGCTCAGGCTTTTCTAAACTCGAAATTTTACTTCATGCTTAGTCTGGGAGTGGAAAACACTTATTTAAATTTAAGCTTTAAATAAGTGTTTTCCACTCCCAGACTAAGCATGAAGTAAAATTTCGAGTTTAGAAAAGCCTGAGCCTTTTGGATTTGGACGCGAAGCGTCCAAATCCAAACTCAGGCTTTTCTAAACTCGAAATTTTACTTCATGCGCCACGCGTATAAAACACTGATATATTGTGATATTCATAACATTCTTGTTAAGCAGTATATTTTTTTTATTAAACGTGTTTACAACGTTTGCATATGTATACTTAGAAGAAAAATTCCCTGTATACCTTCACCTATTATATGCCATTGGTGCATATACGCAAGATTATTAATTTTATGTTAATTAAATTACAAAATAAGTTAGTTTAATATATTATATCATTTGACTTGACAATGTTTAAAGAAAAACGTAAATATTTTGTTATTTAAATATCTCGATTATTACTCATTAAATAAAAATGTTTTCAGTGTATTTCTAACTTCACAATATTTCAGTATTTTATACGCGTGGCGCATGAAGTAAAATTTCGAGTTTAGAAAAGCCCCGTGAAAATTTGTCTCGGGTCGCTAGCGCGACCCTCGACAAATTTTCTACGCGGGGCTTTTCTAAACTCGAAATTTTACTTCATGCTTAGTCTGGGAGTGGAAATACACGTTCCAAGCTTAATATTTCATCTTTTTATACAAAATCGACGAATGCCTTACATTTACAGCCTATACATTATGTACTGGGTTTTTCAAAAATAAGTCCTATTTTTAAAAATTGATATCTTCATCAATAATTAAGCAATTTGAAAATGAAAAATGTCTCTATGTGCCAAAAGAAATGGGATTTAATAAAAATATTACAATGATCGTAAATGTTGAATGTGGCCGCCATCTTCTTCTACAATAAGAAGTAGCCTTTCTTCAATGCTGTAAACCGCAGCTCTGAGTAGGTCTGGTGGAATAGCTGCTATGTTCTGAGTAATGGACTCTTTCAATTCAGCAATTGAATTAGGTTTCATTAAAAAAACCCCTTTCTTTTAGATATCCCCATAACCAAAAATCAGCTGAGTTAAGATCAGGCGATCTTGCGGGCCAAATTACAGGAAATTGTCTACTGATAATGCGGTGTTCCTTAAAAACTGTTTTACTGGGTTAAAGATGTGCGGAGGTACGCCATCCTGCATAAATACGATATTTTCAATGTTGTGCTCTTGTAATAATGGTATGGCATAATCACGAAGCATATTCAAATAACGTTGTCCATTTACTGTAACTGTGTGTGTTCGTCCATCCACAATCTGTTCAAAAAAATATGGACCTATGATAAATCATGATGTAAAGCCGCACCAAACGGTAACTTTTGAATAGTGAAGTCCTTGTTGAATGACCGAATGCGGATTATTTAATGACCAAATTCGACAATTATGTGTGTTCACACCACCATTAAGTTGAAAGTGTGCCTCGTCAGTCCATAAAACATTATCAAGCCACTGTGGATTCACTTGAATTTCCGCTATTGTTTGCAGGGCAAAATCAGTTCTTATACCTTTATCAGCTTCCTTCAGTTCGAACAGAACTTGCATTTTGTATGGATACATTTTTAGTTGCCTTCGATGAATGCTCCAAACTGTGGTGCCACTCATCTCCAGACGTCCTGCTATTTTATTGACACTAGATGTTCCATATTCGTTTTCATTTGCTAAATTTTGCGTTTCTTGTAAAACTTCAGCAACTGTAACATCTGTTGCCACAGTAGGTCTTCCTGATTTCTATTTATTCATAACAGAACCAGTTTCCTCAAATTTTGCTACCAGCTTTCGAAAAGCTTTTAAAGTGCATGGGCCACCTCTTAAATCGTTACGGTTGCGAAACCGTCGAATACCTGCCAAAAAACTCCGTCCACTTTCGTAATAACATTGGACAAGTCCAACGCGAGTTTGCAGAGGCAAAACCATGTCTTTTCACAAAAAAAAGGTATTTGAAAAACCTGTGAAGACACTTTATTCTTCACGCAACTGTTGTAAACAAGTTTGTTGCTATGACGACCAAAAGGTGTAAAACAAAAATCCCATTTTCCCTGAGACCTAATACTGTTATTATTTCCAAAAATGCATAAAAATCAGCCACGATACGAGTCGTTTAAAATAGGACTTTTTTTTGAAAAACCCAATATATTTAAAAGAGAAATTCATAGTATGTAATACAATAAGTCATTTGTAGAAATCATAAAAAAAGGGTAAAATTTTACCTAAAATCAACTTTGGGGTTAAACTCTATAATTGCTCGGCCGTTAATGGGTTAATAAAATATTCTTTGTATTCGTTTATTTAGCGGTATAAGTGATCTTAACGAAACGCAAGATAACAATAACACAAACGCTTTGTATAGTTTTTAGTATGTGTGTTAGTATTATAAAAATTCTGAAAACCTGATATCATTGGACGTCGTTTAACAATTATAAACATATCAGAGGCGGCGGCGTCGCTGGCTAATCGTCCTCGGCCGCAAATAGCTCTCGGAATTAATTAACAGGCACAAATTTGAATCTATAATGCAGAAACGTTTTGAGGAGGTAGCGGTTCCGCCCTCCCCGTGAAGCCACCGTCAGGCTGTAGCCAGTTCATTGCCGGCGCGCTTACCGTTAGCCACCACCGTTCAGTTGTTGGCGGCGATTTCCTCCGCGAACTTTAAATTCCTGCATCGATTTTATTTCCCAACAAACAACCGAGAATAATATACATTTTAGTTATTGCAATATTAAAATCAATAATGTAAAGTAATGTAAAGTAAGGAATAACAGTCGCTTTTAGTGTAATAATTACTTCACGTAAATTCAAAAACATACAGTTATGTGATAAGTAAAAGAATACAGTAATTAGAAAACATTTCAATAGTGGTAAACTTTATAAATAATATTTATTGATTATTAAATAAGAGTCACTTCATTTGTTTCACTACTATTTTTTTATTCTCCGACTAGTTTCGACTTATCGTCATTCTCAAGAAGTAATAAAAATAAGAATAAGAATGAAAAAAAATAGATGTGTGCGAGGCCTACATAAGAGATACCTAAACAAGGTGGGCTGGCTTAACTGAGGATGGGTGATCTACGGGAGGTGGCACAATGGGCCTAATGAGGCCTAAGTGCAGTGCAGAACTGCACACTCCCCTTTGCACCAGAACCAGAACCAGACGTGTGCGAAGCTGGCAATATTTACGGCAATAACCCGGCGCATCCACCATCCACGATTTTTTTTAATTAAGTCAAAAATAATTATTTTGTATATTTCTAGACAATAATCTTTTATTTATTTTTCACGAATAGTTTTTAATATCGTTGCTATAAATAATACACAAATAATATTTTAAATTAATTAGAATTATCAGGAACAAGTGTCAATAAATTAATTATTTAAACATATTTCAAGATACCCGACATGCATTTTTTTGTACTTTTAAGTAATTAATAGTGCTATTGTTAAAATACAATAACAATTTTTATTATAGGGAATTTATCTTTCTATGAATTTTGAACATTAGTGAATGCATTGGGAAGTCAGTCATCGCGCGATGAGAAATTAATTGTTTAAACATATTTCAAGGTGGCCTACATAAGTTTTGTTTATTGTTTTAGGTAACTAATAGTGTTATTGTCAAAATAAAATAACAATTTTCAATATGGGGAATGTATCTTTCGTCGATTTTTGAACATTAGTGAATGAATGCATTGGGAAGTCAAACATTCGCGATTACAAATTAATTGTTTAAACATTTTTCAAGGTAACCGACATACATTTTGTTTATTGTTTTAAGTAACTAATAGTGTTATTGTTAAAATACAATAACAATTTTCAATATGGGGAATGTATCTTTCGTCGATTTTTGAACATTAGTGAATGCATTGGGAAGTCAAACATTCGCGATTACAAATTAATTGTTTAAACATTTTTTAAGGTAGCCGACATACATTTTGTTTATTGTTTTAAATAACTAATAGTGTTATTGTTAACATACAATAACAATTTTCAATATGGGAAATGTATCTTTCGTCGATTTTTGAACATTAGTGAATGCATTGGGAAGTCAAACATTTGCGATTACAAATTAATTGTTTAATAATTTTTTAAGGTAGCCGACATACATTTTGTTTATTGTTTTAAGTAACTAATAGTGTTATTGTTAAAATACAATAACAATTTTCAATATGGGGAATGTATCTTTCGTCGATTTTTGAACATTAGTGAAAGTATTGGGAAGTCAATCATTCGCGATTACAAATTAATTGTTTAAACATTTTTCAAGGTAGCCGACATAAATGTTGTTTATTGTTTTGAGTAACTAATAGTGTTATTGCTAAAATACAATAACAATTTTCAATATGGGGAATGTAATTGTAAACAATTAATTTCTCATCGCGAATGACTGACTTTTTTTTTGCTTTATTAGTGCTAGACAATTTTTACATTGTTTACACAGGTCGTTCAATACATCCTAGTCTAAACATATTAAAATTACAATAAAGTTCAAAATAGGATAATAATTTCGACTCTACACTAGTTAAAGCTTATACAATAAAAAAAATCAAACGATACATATGTTTAAAAAGAAACTTCACTTGTCATGACATCACTTACATTACAAAAAGCTTTTGATATTAAATATAGCTTAATTTTTTGTTTAAAATTCTTAAAATCGAGATTTCTTATATGCTCTGGCAGTAAATTATATATTATTGGTCCATAATATCGTGGTCCATTTTGTGACTTTGTAAGTCTGCTGTGGTCAGGTCTTATTGAGTCAATATTTCTAGTATTATATTCGTGGAAATTCTTATTGGTAAAATATTGTGACTGATGCTTCCGTGTCCATAATAAACACTCGAGTATATATTGGCTAGGAAGAGTGAGAATTCCAAACTTGCTGAAAATCGATTTGCAATCTTCTCTATAACCTAGGCCAAAATCCACTCTAACAGCTCGTCTCTGCAAAGCAAATATTCTGCTTGCGGTCGCAGAATGTCCCCACAATAGAACACCATAAGATAAACGAGAATGTACAAGTGAAAAGTATGCTGTTATTACCAGATCGCGAGATAAACATTTAGTTAAATTTTGTAGTAAATAGATGTTCTTACTTAGTTTATTAGCAATATTTTCCACATGCACATCCCACCTCAGGTTGGCATCTATGTACAAGCCAAGATATTTTGTATGTTCAGAAAGTACCTCATGGTGTTCTTTCAGAGAAAATATCATTCTAACTGTTTTTTCGTCGTTCATACTTAATTTATTGTATGCAAACCGGTGTTTCGCTTCTGTGCGAGCATATGTCTCTTTTGAGATTAATTCATGTATATCTCTATTTGTAATTGAGATCGTATTATCATCTGCAAACTGTGTTATTTTCATATTAACATCAGAAAAAGCATATGGAAAATCATTTGCATATAAAATAAACAACAAGGGCCCCAAGTGTGACCCCTGCGGAACCCCACATGTTACGGGTATTTCTGCAGATACATCCGACTTGAATGATGTTACCTGTTTTCGTCCTGATAGGTAAGATATAATCAGTCTGCAACTAGCTGGTACAAAGTTGTAATAGTAAAGCTTTTGAACCAATTTACTATGGGCAACGCAGTCGAATGCTTTCGACAAATCCATAAAGTTGGTTAGGACGACTTCCCAATGCATTCACTAATCTTTAAAAGTCGACGAATGATACATTCCCCATATTAAAAATTGTTATTGTATTTTAAAAATAACACTATTAGTTACTTAAAACAATAAACAAAATTTATATCGGCCGCTTTGAAATATGTTTAAACAATTAATTTCTCAAAGCGTATTTCTGACTTCCCAATGCATTCACTAATGTTCAAAAATTGTCGAAAGATACATTCCCTATATTAGAAATTATTATTATGTTTCAACAATAACACTATTAGTTACTTAAAACAATAATCAAAATTTATGTCGGCCACCTTGAAATATGTTTAAGCAATTAATTTCTCATCGCGAATGACTCACTTTCCAATGCATTCACTAATCTTTAAAAATCGACGAAAGATACATTCCCGATATTGAAAATTGTTATTTACTTTTTACAATAATACTATTAGTTACTCAAAACAATAAACAAAATTCATGTCGGCCATCTGAAATATGTTTAAACAATTAATTTCTCATCGCGAATGACTGACTTCCCAATGCATTCACTAATCTTTAAAAATCGTCGAAAGATACATTCCCCATATTTAAAATTGTTATTTTATTTTTACAACGACACTATTAGTTACTCAAAACAATAAATAAAATGTATGTCCGCCGCCTTGAAATATGTTTAAACAATTAATTTCTCATCGCGAATGACTGACTTCCCAATGCATTCACTAATCTTTAAAAATCGACGAAAAATACATTCGTCATATTGAAAATTGTTATTGAATTTTAACCATAACACTATTAGTTACTCAAAACTACAAAAAATGCATGTCGGGTATCTTGAAATATGTTTAAATAATTAATTTCCTGACACGGATGACCAGTTGTTCCTAATAATTTCAATTAATTTAAAATATTGTTTGTGTATTATTTCCAGCAACGATATTAGAAACGATACGTAAAAACATAAATGTAGGATTATTGTCTAGAAACATCTCAAAATAATTATTTTTAATTTAGTAATAAATTTTGGGCGGATGGTGGCTGCACCGGGTTATTGCTGTAAATATTGCCAACTTCACACACATAAAAAATAGTAGTGAAACAAACCAAGTGACTTTTTTTATTAATATTGTTTTTTTTTATTATTTACAAAACACTTGTTGTATTTTACTATAATTACAATCTGATCACAAATGGATCAATGGGTAATATTTAGCTAACTTAATTTACTAAAGGTTTTAATATTGTAAACATGTTTCATCAAGTCATTAATGAGAACCAAATTGAATAAATTATATTTATTTAATAAAGACTATCCAATTAAAAATAATTATTAATATGAAAGTGTAGTATTATTTATTGTAATTTAGTCCGAATAAACAGAAAATGTTGTATCGCGTGATAACTTACATTTCTAGGAAACCCAGATATCAATAAGACAATTAAATCTGGGAAAGAAAAACATGGTAAATGCAACGATAACATTTGGAATTTCCCAGTTATGCAGGGACTTTATCTTTTAAGTATACATATACCATTTTGGTATAATTAATTCATTGTTTTTATAAAAGCGGTCAATTTAAAGCTTCTAACCAGTTTCCTCTCCTTGATTCAGCATAAAGTAAATTTTCGAGGTTAAAAAATTCTCATGCCCGAAAGTTGGAATCGAATCGAATCGAATGCCCGAAATTTGGAATCGAATGTTCGTAGTACAGGTATTGAAGTTTATACTGTCAGAATAATTATTCCATTTGAATTTTACTATGGGACTGATAAATATATACAGAGAGTTTTATGTAACACCGAACAATTTTCACCACATTAATAATGAATTTTCACTTTTTGTCTACGTTGTTAGATATACGCTCATTCCATTTTCTCAAATCGTACACTTTTCACTTGACAAGTGTGACACAAGAAAGGCCCTCTATTTAAGAGTTTCCAAATGCTAGGGAATTTAAAATGGGACCTCTTAATGGAAAACCCTTTATATCTTCGAAACCGTTACTACAAGGACCCACGTTTATTAAGACGTTTTTGTTTCATTTTTGGATCATACTACTAGCTTCTTAAATATTTAACACTCTTTTTTAAAACGCTTTATAGTGTACACCAGGGTTTGTCAACCGGTGGGGCACGCCACATTAGGGGGGTGCGGCAAGTATCCGTGGGGGGCGGGGGGCGGCACGACAGATTTCTTAAAAAGTAGGTGAAATAAAAAAATAAGGTAGTAATACTGTTTTATTCTAATATAACTAAAAAATACAAATTAAATCAAGGAATGGGGCGTAAAATTGTAAGGGGGAGGGGGCGTGACATGTAAAATGTTGAGAACCCCTGGTATACGTAAAGTTATTTAAATAAAAAACACTTGGTATTGTTTCACAAATTTAAACTTTATTCCGACTAGTTTCGGTTTGTTAGATCCTGGTATACACTAATAAAAACATATTTTTTATAACGTAGTAAAAATTTGCATTCCTCATCACTAAATAAATCATTTCTCTCTCCCTCAAGAAAAAACATGTTTTTCCCAATTACGGAGTGAAAAAAATCGTTGCTTCTCACGAAGTGAAACATTATTTTCTCCCCATGAAGTGAACAATTCCTTTCCCTATCATACAGCGATTGGTATGGAAAACTCGAATGTGGCAACGAGATAGTTATGTTTTGTTTTTCTGAGTGTACGGGAAAAAGGTGCGGGATGAAAAGGGGTGGTTGTTTGGATGCAGGTGATGGGAGGAAGCGGCTGCTGGCATCAGTTTTATAAGTGATCTGATGTCGTTGGCGGTGTCGCTGTCGTGCGGATCCGGAAGAGGATTTTGGTGATTCAATTTTCGATTCGGTCGGCGATGGGACAGGATTTTTGTATAAAGAAAAAGCGGAAGAGGACTGGAAATTCCTGCTGTCCCTGCGGGCCGGGATTAAGGGTGCACCCCTCACGGTAAAAATCCATCACCCATTATTTTTGTAGTGAATTAGAATTTATTCAGTAGATTCGATGACGAGTTTTGTCATCTATCTCTTCAAATAACTAATATCCCCATATATTTTGTCGAAATACAGACAATCTGTACAGTAGGTATAGTAACTTTGTCAAATTCCACATTATACTAATACTTTCAATCTGAGTACAATCTGAAATGTGATTAATTAAGAATCAATTTTTAGAAATCAGAAATTTAATTTGATTTCATATTATTGTGCTTAAAGATAAAGTTTATGTATTTAAATCTTAAGAGATATCAGTATTTTATACGCCTAGTGCATAAAGAAATACTTGAAATTAAAAAATCCTTGAAAATCAGGCGCCGATTGTTTGATATTTTCTGAAATTTCTTGCTTTTACAAAGAGTGGAAAACTACAAAATAATAACTACTATAATAAAAACACAGACTTAAGAATGCGCCGCAGCCCTTATGGATGAGCCACCACTGATTTATATTGATTACCAAATGCATTTAATTTAATTCAAAATGATTGATTCGCCCACGCGGACGGCTATATGGCCGGTACGTGTATGTAAATGAATGGAAATATAGGTTGGAATAGGGAAGCACTTGCACTGATTGCGCCTTGATTGTATATCCACTGGAACGTTAAATTGTCCGTTTGCTTAAAACGTAAATGGTGGATGCGCCGGGCAGTCATAATTTCACGCTCGACGTGAAATCCCACTCACAAAGGTCGCTCCGTGCATGTGGACTTTGATTATCATACTATAAAATCATGAAAGAACAGAAAACCCAATATAATAAATATAAAATAAAAACAAACGTTTGCAAAAAGAAATTACATCTAATACCAAAATAAAATATGAAAAAATTTGTATAAAAACTGGTCAACTGTGACGGTTTGTATAAAATTGTAAATGAAAACTCTTATAGTTAAACATATTTTATATTCTTGTCTCTTATGTTAGCATAAAATATATTTTTTTTTGCAAAAATTTTTTATTTTATATAAAGGGGCCGTATTTCGACAAAATGTATAGGGATCTCAATTATTTGAAGAGATAGAGGGTCGGTTAAATTGTGACAAAGTTGCGTATTTTAGGGCCCAATAATAATATAAAAACAAATTTGAAATATCTTCTTTCGTTTTTGAGATATTGTCAAAAAACTGATTTTTTGAAATTTCGTTTTTATTATTTTATTCAAGAACCGCTGAATCCAGACAGTTACAACTTTGATATTATACAGGCACTTTTTAACGAGAAATCTAGTAATATATTTTATTTTAAAATAACTATAACATTTACCTAGGGACAATAGCCAACTTTTTTTCTTATGGGCGCCATTTTGGATTTTCATGTTTTTTGGAAGAATATTTATTTTTGAAATCAATGGTGTATCATACTTATAGTTTATTATACATTTTATTTCTAAAATTGTAATCTGTTGTTTTTTGTAAAGTGTGCCTTGGAAACAGTTGAGTAACTCAGTCATTTCATAACTCCTAGGACCCATAATGTATTCTAAACTAACGAGTATCTTCCACTCCCAGACTAAGCATGAAGTAAAATTTTGAGTTTAGAAAAGCCCCGCGTAGAAAATTTGTCGAGGGTCGCGCAGCGACCCGAGACAAATTTTCACGGGGCTTTTCTAAACTCGAAATTTTACTTCATGCGCCACGCGTATAAACCACTGATTTACAGTAAAGTTAAAAAAATTAATAGTCAAATTTATATCGCAATTAATTAAAAAACTAAACGGGGTAATCCTGTTTGGTGTTACACCCGGTATAAGTAATTGTGCATTTCCATTTTTTTTTCTAATTTAAATTTAGAAAATTGTCTTTCTGATTTATTCACTTTTGCGCCTTTGATATACAGGGTAATTCATTAGTACTCGTACTCCTTAAGAATGACTCAAAGTCGAAACTAGTTTAAATAAAAAACCAAAATATTTGTAAAATTTAATCAAGCGTTTCCTTTTTTAAATCATAATTCATTAGCCTATTTACAAACTTTGGCAATGAAATGTAGATTCAATTTTATGAAGAAATGTTCATATAAACGCAGTTTCTATCTTTGTTTGTTCAGAAGTTATAGCGCATTTAAATTCAAATATAATTATTGTCTTCAGAACACTAATAAGTAATTATAATTCAAAGAAATCAAAAATATTTATTTTAACAAATGGAAATCACAAACTTTTATTATAACAAACAAAAAGCCAAATTTACCAACATTAAACGTTAAAAAATTAATCCATTTTCCTGAGTACATAATTGGCAACAACGAAGTGAACTCTCTTGTACGCGTAATTAATTCACAAATAGCGACAGAAACCGATTAATTGTTTAACATTTAATGTTGGTAAATTTGGCTTTTTTATTGTTATAATCAAACTTTGTGATTTTCGTTTGTTACAATAATTTCTTTTGATTTCTTTCAATTATGATTACCTTTTAGTGTTCATAGAGACAATAAATATGTTTATATTTAAATGCGCTATAACTTCTGAACAAACAAAGATAGAAACTGCGTTTATATGAGCATTTCTTCATAAAATTAAATCTACATTTCAATGCCTTTTTTGGACAAGTGATTATTTAACATGATAGTTACGAAATTTTGTTTTGCAAAATCATGACTACTACGTTTTTCAACTTAAACATTTTATACGCACTATAACTTCTGAATAAAAAAAAAATAGGATCTCTCTTTATATGAACATTTCTTCATGAAATTAAATTTACTTTTCATTGCCAAAGGCTAATGAATCACCGTGTATATACATTCATTTTTTGTATGCGAATGCAGAGTCGATAAAGATCCTCGACCCGCGTGTAATGTCCCCGTTTTTCCTGATGACGTCAGCGCCCTGACGGACCGACGTCACACGCCGCGACGCCCAATCCGAGACTTACGTGCGTCGTTGTCGAACCGACCTATCTCAACGTAGCGAAAGTGAAAATTCCCATGCGCGGGACGTCGCAGATCGGCCGGCAACGGCAGGCGTCGCGACGCCACACTTTCAGCGCTGTCGTTGCGCCATTGATCCGTGACTTTCAGCGCAAAATAATAAAAATATAGTAACAAATACAACAACCTAATCATTATTTATTTTTATTTACGAAAAAATAATGAAATTCCCGATATTTATATGTGAAATAATACGAATCGAAAGTTGATTAAATTTATCAAAAAAACAAGAAGTTTGTATTTAATCATGTAGGGGAAAAATGAGCACGTTTGACAATGGGGAATATTTAAAAATATTAAATTTCTACTCACTTAAGTTTTATACGAGATAATTTGTGCCACATCGATAAGTACTATTAATATACTTTTCATTCTAGTCTCATTTATAAATATTTTATGAATTCATGTGTGTTTTCGTTTGCAAATTTTAAATAGATTGATAACACTGGTCAATAAAATTTAACTTTTTGTCTGTTAAATTAGATAGGCTGCTTCCAGGGATGGGATGGGCGGCGTCAGCAATGTCGTTGTCGACGCGTCAAATATCATGACGACTTTTTGTTAAACATTACTGACATCGACAATTGTTTTTTTTTTTTAACTTTATTCACTTAGGCTACAATAGACAATGTTACAAACAAAGTACAAGTAAGATGTGAACGTCAAACAATTAACTCTAATACAGCAATATCATAAATATAATACCACTGCCGTCAAGAGAAGGTCAGAATAAGAAATTATCAACCGAGTATAGTGCTCTTGATATCAAAAGATCTTTTATTATTTTTTTAAATTGCAGAAATTCTAATTCTTTGATACTTTCTTGAAGAGAATTATACATTTTTTCCCTTCATAAAAATGATTTATTCATTAATGTAGTGTTGTGTTTATCAGTTAATAACAGGTCGCCCTGCCTCGTGTTGTAATTATGATTTTCACTGTGTGTTGAAAAGTTAGTTATGTTTTGCTTTATGTAACAAACCGTTTTGTATATATAGATTCCTGGTAAGGTTAATAGTTTATGGGATATAAATGCATTCTTACATGTTTGCAATCTGTTTATGCCAAACATAGTTCTTATTATTTTTTTTTGAGCTATAAAAACTTTCTCGGCTTCAGAAGCTCGGCCCCATGCAAGTATATTGTATGTCATATGAGAATATGCAAAAGAAAAGTACAATTTCATTAGCGTTTCAAGGTCAACTTCTTGTTTCATTTTAGGAATAGCAAAGTAGGCTTGACTTAATTTATTGCAAACATGATCTGTATGGTTTTTCCATGTTAGTTTACGATCAATGTAAACGCCAAGATACTTCACACAATCTGTTAGTGGGTATTCGAGATTATTTACGCTAATTTTAAAGTCGTTAGGTAATTGCCGTTTTTTGCTAATATGTATACATACTGTTTTAGATGGATTCAGTAGCAGTTTGTTGCGGGTGGACCATTCATTGATTGAGAGTATTACATTCTCGATTTTCATGTTTAAGTCACTAGGGTTATCCGCAGATACTATTACTGCAGTATCGTCTGCAAATAGTATAGTATTATGCGCTATATACTCCGGGAGGTCGTTTATCAATAACACGAATAATAGTGGCCCTAAAACTGAGCCTTGAGGGACACCATAGAACGTGTGCTTACTGGATGATTTTTCTTTATTTATTTCTACGAAGAAGCTTCTATCAGATAAATACGATTGAATCCAGTTATATATTTGTCCTCTGAAACCATAGGACGTGAGCTTTTCCAGAATGATTTGAATATCAACACAGTCAAATGCTTTAGTTAGATCGAATAGCAGAACAACTATGTATTTTTTCCTGTCAAGTTCATTTAGATAACATTCGAACTATTCAGCATAATGCGATGCGGTTTTGGCAGAATGTTTTGAAGTTTATAGAGTAATCCGAAACTACAAAAATATCCACCATTCCAACATATAGAGTACATTTACATAACCTGTAAAAAGGATTGTTGATATTGTCAACGTTGTCGATATTGTTGGCTTTGTCGTAAATATCGACGTGCTGTCAAGTTGACTATTAATGTCGTCACCTCGAGGCCCATCCCTGGCTGTTTCTCACGTTATTTTTTGCACTGATTTTAAATTTGCATATAATGTTTTGTAACCGACACCTTTTTTTTGTAATAATAATTTTAAAGGACGATGGCCGATTTTTGTTTTCGCCATTGAGTTTATTACTAAGAAAAGAGATTGAGGATGCTGCATTAAATTTTTTTCAATATGCTATACAGCATAGTACTATGTTTATTTTAATTTATTTACTGTACAGGGAGGCCCAAATTGGATGTTACTATAGAAAATATTATTAGTAAAGAGTAGTATATTATAGTAAAGATAGAAAAAAATCGATGGCGCATCCTCGAGCTCTTTTTTCGAGGAAAACTCAATGTCGAAAACAGAAATTTGCTATCGTCTTTTGTTTTCAAGTTATAGCCAAAAAATCAATATTTTCCATATTCTATTTTTATTAATATCTTAGTCATGTATTATCTTATCAAGATAAGAATTGTGTTCTATAGGTACTTTTTTCAGGAGAATCGAATGCAATTTACAGATTATTAAATTAATAAAAGAGATACAGCCCAAAGTTATATTTTTTAAATAGAAGTCATAGTTGGTTGTGCTATCAAAAAAAAAGATTATTTTTTCCCTTTTTATTGATATATAACATGTTCATGTATTATTTGAAATTTATTGATATATATTATATCTTATTAAATATTAAATCTTCTGCGCCATTTATTTTTTTATATCTCTTCTAATAACCGAGATTCCCTATAGTAACATCCAATTTGGGCCACCCTGTACAGGGTGGTCACATTTGGGTGTTACTATAAAGAATCTCGGTTAGTAATAGAGATGGAAAAAATTGAACAGCGCATCCTCGATTTTTTTTTTAGTAATAGTAATAATATTAATAATAATAATCATTTATTTCTCAGCAGAATAAATTCTATTTACAGAGAAAAATACAGTTTCTTTTAAAATATACTAACTAAAAATAAACATTAATACTACAAATAAACATTAATACAAAATGGTAGAAATAAGGTAGAGTAGTGGATAAATTATATGGCATATTTGATAACAAAAAAACAAAAGAAAAGACTTATATTAACGGTGACAATGAGGTTCTGATATCAAGGGAGGTTACATTAAATATATCCATGTCTGGAACGTTGTTACAGTGTCGTACCATGCAGTTTAATAATAAACTCAATGGTGAATGCAAAAATCGGCCATCGTCTTTTGTTGTTCAGCAGCCGCTGCTGAATACCGTGAACATGTTTGCAAATTGTAGTTATAAATGAGCCTAATGAAGCACAATGGGCCTCATAAGGCCTAAGTGCAGTGCAGAAATGCGCACTCGCCAAAGAACCAAGAAAAGCCAAAGTAATATTTACAATAAATTTGTTAAACTCCCAACTGTTGTCTCCGATGAACGGGCCCATTGGCGCTCAATGGGTTAATGCATCATCAACTTAATCTTATTTTGGAACCGAAACGTATTAATTAATATAATTTGACGCTCAATGGGTTAATGTTAATGACGCTCAATGGGTTAATGGTTATTTTGGAATCGAAAATTATTAATAAATATAAATCTTTTGAGAATGATTTGAATTTTTCATATGTAATAAAATGCACGAATAAACCTTATTTTGGGCAGGTGGTGGCCGAGCGGTAACGTCGTCGGGCTGAATCGCTCGGCGAGCCACAAACTCGGGTTCGATTCCCGTGCACGGGGAGACTTTATTTAAAAAATAATTTCTCGTCGTGTCCCTGGGTGTGGTGTGAATGTGTCGTGACGTCCAAATATATGTTAAATTAATAGAATCATCGTTAGTGGCTGAATGGCTAGAACCTATGCCAAACAAACAAACCAAAAAAAAAAACCTTATTTTAAACCCTCGTCTGTTTGTTTTAATTAATTAAATAAATTATTTTGTGCGTTTCACTTGTTATCTTTAGCCTGCTAATGAATTAGAAATGCTGTTTTTTTTATACATAAATTAACGACCCGTTTTATTATTGTCACAATAAAATTAATAATACGTTAGGTGTGAGTGAATGTCCACCCACGCAATGAATTTTAATTATTAGCGGCGTATTTTTAGTTCGTCTTTTTTATCATTAGTTAATTAATTTCATTGATTATTCTTTAATACAAAATATCATACAAGGAAGTTGTCTTCTAAGTATAGATATCCTGATAATTACAGCTTTTCGTAAATGTTCAGGGATTCGTAGATTTTATAAATGTGTTCAATTTAAAGCTTCTAACCAGTGTTTTTATGAGTTAATAAAAGTTAATAAGTACTGGATGATTTGAATTAAATTTAAATTAAAACACTTGGTTTGTTTTACTTATTTAAATTTAATTTAAATCATCCAGTATTAGATTCATAAATATTATACATCAAGTGAATTAAACACGATTTTATTCACGAAAAGATTTTTGATTTCACGAGCGCCTCGGCGCGAGTGAAATCATTTCTTTGAGTGAATAAAGGTGTTTAATTCACGTGGCGTATATATGTTTTTATTCAATTTTAACGAAATTGTAAAGAAAATGTACTTTACATTTATTTTTAAATAAATTTTGAAAAACGATGTAGACTGTGAAATCCATTTTCATGACGACGTATTATTTATAATTTTCAAAATTTGTAAAACTTCTATCTCGTGTCACAAAAATGTCTGAACCCACTGGAGTATTTCAAGAAAAACCAGATAATGAAGTATTTGTACCGTCTGAAGTTCTGGAGGAGGCTTTGGAAGCAGTAAAAGAAGTGATACCTGCAAAATCAAAAATTTCGTATGAAAATGAATACGCAAAATTTTGTAAATGGAGGGATCAAAAGCAAGCAAAAGGAGTAGATGAAAGTATAATTTTGGCATATATTTCGGAAAAATCAAAAAAATCTAAATCTTCATCAGTGTGGTCTTACTACTCCCAATTGAAAACAATGTTATCTGTAAAAGAAAATGTAGACATAAGCAGATTTTAATTGTTGTAAAGTTTAGTTGTTGTAATTGTTTATATAACAAATGTTTTAACTCACTAATGACCTAAAAAAATTTTAGTTGAATAAAACCTTGTTTATTACGGTTGTTATGGAGTTAATAATGTCGATTTAAATTAACAAAATTGAATTAAAAATATTTTACCACGGGTAAAGTGAGAAATTAATTAAAAATAAAGTTAATAAGAGCTAATAAAAATTTTGATTAAAATTTATCAGTCTTTTTTACTTTATGCTCAATTAAAGAGTGGAAGATTAAGCATAAAGTAAAATAAAAGACTTCTAAACTTTACACTTCACGTGTTATTTTTTTTTCTAATTTTTTTAACTTGAATTACTTACTTTAATCTTAAGGATTGATTTATTTCATTCGATGAAATATTACACTAAATGGTACACAAAATAGTACGCGTTTAATTATACATAACCTTCCTTCCCGTTATCGAAAACTAAATTCGGCTAATTTTAAGTATGAAATAAAAAATACATAACTTCTTAACTCGTTCTATTCTCTGGATAAATACCTTGTTAGATTTAAGTGGAATAATAATTGTATACATATATATCTCTGTTTTAATGACGTATGTACCCGTGGTCATGAATAAATATATTATTATTGCGAATTAAAATCTAGAAACTAGGTGAAACAAACCAAGTGTTTGAATTAAATGTCCAAAACTAGGACTTAAGGTTGTGATTTATTTTTGTTATCGTTTTGGGTAGTAACTAGTTCCAGCACAATTAATGTTCTGATTACGGGACAACATTGCATAATACATCAAAATATTTTTTTTTGTTCTAGTATTTTGCTCAGATCAATAATACTTGTTTTATCCTTTTTATCCCCTGAGAATATATCACTGAAAATATCTTCATCATCATCTATATTATTTTTGTCTATCACAACCTCTAAGATCTTATCATTCCCACTTTGAGGCACTTCCAAGAAATCATCTTCACTTTCTGAACCCAAAGCAACTGTTTCAATTTTGTTAGTCGCGTTTACTTGGGTTTCAGAGACTTCAACAAAATCATCATCTGATGAATTAGATTTTGAGTCACCTTTTACGTTTTCAGGTACTTCTAGAAAATCACTATCACTATCAGATGAATTTGTATTGACTATTTTTATTAGTTGTTTAGCTGTTTAGCTAATGCTGATACTTGCAGGCTTTTAATGCCACTAATTTAAAACAATTAAGATATTTAATTTTTTTGTCAAAAAATCCAGAAAATAGATATTTTTGCGTCATTTCTTCAATAACTTTTAGGCAACAAAAACGTGTTCTACGTAAAATTTAAAGGTGTCTGTAAATTCTGCATTCAATTAGCTCAACATTCATTAAAGAAAAATGTCATAACTTCTTACGTTTACCTTTTTATGCTGGAATTAGTAATATAGGTCTCTCTCACTCTAGCGAACGGCTGGAAAGAGTCTGTCTCACTCCAGTAAACCGCAACCTTAATAAAAAAAGTTCAATCTATTGCTTTACAGGATAATACCAGACACTATAGATGAAAATATAGTTTATTAATCTTGTGTGCCCACCATTTTAAAATATATTGAAACTGCAGAACCTACTTAGTTCTGCAGTTTCAATATATTTTAAAATGGTGGGCACACAAGATTTGGCATTTTCTATTATAGTTTTTTTTAAATCTGTCATTGTTTAATTCAATATCTGTCGGTCAATTAGCTCGAGAAGTAGTTCTTTCAATGAATATTTGAAGAAGTATCAACGAGACTAGATTTTTGCAGAAAGTCGATATTCATTTTAATTCGTTTTTATATTTTGTAAATATTCTGCAAACTATTGACAAATTCAATTTTTCTTTATAGTTTTTCGAATATTTCATATTAATAAACTATATTTTTATATTATTTTTATTAAGCTTGAGAAATACAGTCTATTTTACACAATTAAACATCTCAAAACCTCTTCGATATTCTTCTTTTAGTTACGTGAAGTCTTTACTAATAATTATTTTAGTAATTCCTTTCTTTACAAATTACTTTTATTATGCTACATGTACATTTCGAACACTATGTGTTTATTTTTAATAGTAATTATATTTGTCAATTTGAATACTATTGAGAATGAACAATAGTGTTCGAAATGTACATTTATTATAATAAAAGTAATCTGTGAAGAAAGGAATCACTACAAATTTTGATTATAAACTTGTTACTCTGTAATTGGTTTTTTTCTACCTGTTGGGTAATAAAAGGTACTATTAATATTATTATTAATTATTGTCAATGCTTAATTTTTTTTTGTTCGTTTTTTTTATGATTATTTCTATAAATGAGTTTCTTTTTATCGGTGACATTTCCTGGTTTCGTGGATGCATTAACATATGTCAGGGGTTAAAGGATGATAAATTGGGTCCACGGGGGTGGAAAGCGTCGGCGGCGGCTTCGGCGTCGTGACGCACGAGCCGCCACATGCAAATAACGGGACGAGAAAGGTGTGAAATTTTAAATTGTGACTGCCGCAGATAAGCCCGTGATGAATTACCTGTTGAACGGGGATTTTTAAAAAACGCATTTTTCACACTTTGTGTAAAATGTACAGGGAGTTTTTCTTTCTAGTATACATATCCCAATTATATGCTGTGAATATTCAAATATTCGTTTTTTTTTTTACTTTTAATATAAAGCGTAAAACGAGTGTTTTCCACTCCCAGATTAAGCATGAAGTAAAATTTCGAGTTTAGAAAAGCCTGAAAATTTGGTTTGGTCGCGTAGCGCGAAGCGCGGAACGGCCAAACCAAATTTTCAGGCTTTTCTAAACTCGAAATTTTACTTCATGCGCCACGCGTGTAAAACACTGATTTTAAGTGAAGTTCACTTGTAAACAATATTTTAGAGTTTTCAGTGTTTAATACGCGTGGCGCATGAAGTAAAATTTTTAGCTTAAAAAATTTGGTTTAAAATTCACTTTCATATAGCAAAAAATTTGTACGAATTTTGACAGCGCGGGATTTGCTTAGAGTTAATAAATATTTGTAAAATTGTTTAACGTTAAACTTAGGCAGTATATTTTGAACTTTACTTGAAATAAGTGCTTTATACGCGTGGCGCATGAAGTAAAATTTCGAGTTTAGAAAAGCCTGAAAATTTGGTTTGGTCGCTCCGCGCTTCGCGCTACGCGACCAAACCAAATTTTCAGGCTTTTCTAAACTCGAAATTTTACTTCATGCTTAATCTGGGAGTAGAGAACACTCGCTTAACTTCAAATTAAACTATTTTAAAAACTAAACGATTATCGAAAAAGTTACAGCTCATGCATACGTGTATGTATATTTAAAAGAAAAATTCCCAGTATGTTTACCTAATTTTACTGGTGACAAATGCCACAGTTAGGGCCGTAAGGGATAAGGGTTAAAGGGTTAACACTAAGTTGAGGTAATATTAAACAAAAACTTAGTCTATAGTTCATTTTTACTGACTAAAAACAAATTTTTAGGCCTTTCTAAACTCGATACTTTACTTCATACGTCACGCGTATAAAACACTGATTTTATGTGAAGGTTAAAGTATACTACTTTAGCATACTGCTTCAGAAGCATATTTTTAACTTAAATTGAAATCAGTGTTTAATACGCGTGGCGCATGAAGTAAAATTTCGAGTTTAGAAAAGCCTGAAAATTTGGTTTGGTCGCGTAGCGCGAAGCGCGGAGCGACCAAACCAAATTTTCAGGCTTTTCTAAACTCGAAATTTTACTTCATGCGCCTCGCGCATAAAGCACTTATTTCAAGTAAAGTTCTAAATATACTGCCTAAGTTTAACGTTAAACATATACCAAAGAATTTGTACGAATTTTGACAGCGCGGGATTTGCTTAGAGTTAATAAATATTTGTAAAATTGTTTAACGTTAAACTTAGGCAGTATATTTAGAACTTTACTTGAAATAAGTGCTTTATGCGCGTGGCGCATGAAGTAAAATTTCGAGTTTAGAAAAGCCTGAAAATTTGGTTTGGTCGCTCCGCGCTTCGCGCTACGCGACCAAACCAAATTTTCAGGCTTTTCTAAACTCGAAATTTTACTTCATGCTTAACCTGGGAGTGGAAAACACTCATTTAGCTTCAAATTAAACTATTTGAAAAAACAAACGATAATCGAAAAAATTACAACTCATGCATACATGTATCTGTATTTGAAAGAAAAATTCTTAGTATGTTTGCCTAATTTTAGTGGTGGCAAATGCCACAGTTAGGGCTGAAAGGGTCAAAGGTAAAAGGGCTAAGACTAAGTTGAGATAACATTAAAAAAAACTTAGTCTATAGTGCATTTTTACTAACTAGAATGTTATTTTAAGTTTATATTTGTTACTCTGTAATTGGGTTTTCTGCCTGTTGAGTAATAAAGGTTAGTATTATTATTGAATCCTGGAGGCTTTCACTTGTGGTACATTTTCAATTTGTTATAAAGAAAACACTTAACATTTTTATACCACTTTTATTTTACTATTGTAACTAGTTTCAATTACATGGTAATCATTGTCAAACTAAGTCACAAAAGTAAAATGATAGTGTTATAAATAAGTAAAGTTATTATTATTATTAATCGTAGACACCTGCTCTCAACTTTTTTGGTATGACTAATATTGGTAGCAATATATGGTCCATATTGAAGAGAGCCATACTTATTAAGGGGCCGAACAAGTGTAAGGTAAAGTCTTTTTAATGTTTAAGTACCAAAATCAGTCAAGACGTAATAAAAATCCGCCAGGCCTACAACTAAAGTCATAGATCCTGTATGTTGTTAAATTAAATCAAAGTTGGTAGTAAACTTTATATAATAATAACGTACCTACTATGTAAATTTATTTAAATTAAAAAACAATTGGTATTGTTTCACAAATTAAAACTTGATTCCGACTAGTTTCGGTTTGTTAGACCATTTTCAAAGGAATGAACAACAAACCGAGACTAGTCGGAATAAAGTTTTAATTTGTGAAACAATAATAATAATAATCTCTATTTAAACTACACCATTAGATGAATGAATGTACAAGTCAGTTTAAAATACTTCAATTAACATACAATATATAATTACGCAAAATAGTTATAAACAAGGCACAGTTTAAAAATAAAAAGACATTACAATGTAAGATCAGTATCCGTCAAACAATCTAGAACACTATAATAACAATTGATATTGAGAATAGTTTTGATTTGTTTTCTAAATGAATTCCCTTTTCATTCTTTGATTTGTGTCGGTAGTTTGTTAAATAATTTTGCTCCAATGTATTGAGGTGACTTCAAATTTGGCCGATCTATGTGCAGCGACTAACAAACAAGTACCGTTTCGAGTGTTGTAGTCGTGGATATCCGAATTGTTAGTGATGTTTTTAAATTATTTTTATTCAATTTTGTTAATTTAAATCGACATTATTAACTCCATAACAACCGAAATAAACAAGGTTTTATTCACTAGTGAACTAAATTTTTTTTAGGTCACTAGTGAGTTAAAAAATTTGATATATAAACAATTACAACAACTAAACTTTACAACAATTAAAATATCTTAGAAACCTGCGCGTTTATCACAACGAATCTAGTTCAAAAGTTAAAATCAAAGCAATCTTTTGTCTAACCCCATAGTAAACGTTTACTTTCTTAGAAAGTTAAAAAAAATAATCTTATAATAACATTACAGAACGCAATATTTAATAACTTAAAAAAATATATATTACAAAAATGAAAACAGAAACAAACATATCATCACACACATTAAGCAATAATATTTATACTTGATGCCAAACGTATGTAATATTCATATAAGTAAATTAATCTTTACTTATATGAATGCTACAGTTATTTAGGTTATTAAAGTTTATGTGTAAAGGTCCATCGTTAGGCAAATGTATATCTTCTTGTTTTTTTTATTTCCATTTTCGATGAACTCTGGATCGATTCATTCCTACCAAGAACGGCTGATGATTGTTCAATAATTCTCTTGGAAATGTCAATTTTGTTATTCAGAGAATCTTCTATATATCCTTCCACAACACTATTTGAACGCCATCCACCATGTCTTTTTACTCCTCCTCCAGAACTTCAGACGGTACAAATACTTCATTATCTGGTTTTTCTTTAAATACTCCAGTGAGTTCAGACATTTTTGTGACACGAGATAGAAGTTTTACAAATTTTGAAAATTATAAATAATACGTCGTCATGAAAATGGATTTCACAGTCTACATAGTTTTTCAACATTTATTTAAAAATAAATGTAAGGTACATTTTCTTTACAATTTCGTCAAAATTGAATAAAAACATATATACGCCACGTGAATTAAACACCTTTATTCACTCAAAGAAATGATTTCACTCGCGCCGAGGCGCTCGTGAAATCAAAAATCTTTTCATGAATAAAATCGTGTTTAATTCACTTGATGTATAATATTTATTATTCAATTTTGTTAATTAAAATCGACATTATTAACTCCATAACAACCGTAAGAAACAAGGTTTTATTCACTAGTGAACTAACATTTTTTTATGTCACTAGTGAGTTAAAAAATGTATATAAAAATAAATGTTAAGTACATTTTCTTTACAATTTCGTCAAAATTGAATAAAAACATATATACGCCACGTGAATTAAACACCTTTATTCACTCAAAGAAATGATTTCACTCGCGCCGAGGCGCTCGTGAAATCAAAAATCTTTTCATGAATAAAATCGTGTTTAATTCACTTGATGTATAATATTTATTATTCAATTTTGTTAATTAAAATCGACATTATTAACTCCATAACAACCGTAAGAAACAAGGTTTTATTCACTAGTGAACTAACATTTTTTTATGTCACTAGTGAGTTAAAAAATGTATATAAAAATAAATGTTAAGTACATTTTCTTTACAATTTCGTCAAAATTGAATAAAAACATATATACGCCACGTGAATTAAACACCTTTATTCACTCAAAGAAATGATTTCACTCGCGCCGAGGCGCTCGTGAAATCAAAAATCTTTTCGTGAATAAAATCGTGTTTAATTCACTTGATGTATAATATTTATTCATTACCAAGTGTTTTTTTTTAATTTAAATAACTTTATATATTCTAATATGTTTTACCAAGTGCCAGATGAGATATTAGTTCAAGAAATTACGTACCTACTAATTTATTATCGCCTCTTAGAAATGTATATGTCGATACAAATATTTCAAGCATTAAATCCTTGATAATGACCTAAGGTCGAAACTAATTGGAGTAAACATATAAATTATTTAGTAAATCAAACCAAGCGTTTTAATCAAAGCTCTACTATCAATTAAATTACTGAAACTTGTTTATAAAATACATAAAACAGGAACTGAAATTGAAATAGTTTTAGACGTATCAATCTGCGCACGATGTATAAGAGTAGTCGGCAAATATTTCACCCTATTCAGAAAATCGAATTTTCTATATCTCTCACCTGAACGTAGTTTTCCGGAAGAACCGTGTGTACAAGGAAATTGAATATAAACATACGCTTAAGTTTTTTTTTAATCCAGCGTATATACAAATCGGATTATATGAAGATTGAAAAGAGAAAATATTCTGCTGTAAATTTAACACCTTATATTTCAAACACATATCAAATATTAAATGCCCGATTTAGAACAATAACAGTGTAATTCCAATTATATATTTAGATATAGTAAGGGACAATATAGGAAAAGAGTTTTGTTTGTGTTCAAAGAACTTCAAGACCACGGGACAACTATACCATATTGATAATGAATTTTTACTATTTCTATACGGTTTTGGGGCGTATATCTTTCCATTTTCTCAAATCGTACACTATTTACTTAACAAATGTCAAAAAATCAAGGCCCTCTATTAAACAGTTTAAAAATGGCAGGGAATTTAAAATAGTACCTCTTAATGGAAAACCCTATATATGGTTTTCCATTAAGAGGTACTATTTTAAATTCCCTGCCATTTTTAAACTGTTTATTAGAGGGCCTTGATTTTTTGACATTTGTTAAGTAAATAGTGTACGATTTGAGAAAATTCAAAGATATACGCCCCAAAACCGTATAGAAATAGTAAAAATTAATTATCAATATGGTGCCAATTTTGCCCAGACAGAACATTTGTCAATAGTATTACTATTGAAAATGAACACATAGTGCTCGAAGTGTACATATAGTAAATAAAACTAATCAGCGAAGAAGGGAATTACAACAATAATTAATAGAAAACACTTCACGTAACTAAAAGAAGAATATTCAGAACAGTATGAATCACTTTTTCGCTGTGTCATTGTAAAACTTATGATTAAATTTTAGCAAAATGGACAAACTACTGATGTAAAGTTACCAATTCGTACTCGTATCGCTAGGTCACCTGAGAACATTACCGCTGTTGCTGAAAGTGTTGCTGAAAACCCGGGTTTGTCTATGCCAAAACATTCACAGCTATTGGGCATTTTCAAGACAAGCCTTCCTCGCATTTTAATTATTTTTTTTTAAATTTTACCCTGCATGCTTATAAGGTAAAGACTTTTTTTTTTGGGGCTGTTAAAGAAAAAGTCTACGCTAGTGGCCCACAAACAATTAAGCGCTCAAAGAATTTATTCGAGCCGTTATTAGTCAAATAGAGCCAGAGTTGTGCGAAAATGTGATGTAAAACTTTCTCAAAAAAATAGGTATTTGCAGAAGAAGCCGAGGTGGCCATTTACAAGATATTATTTTCCACAACTTATCCTGGAGTTTGTTCTTTGCAAACAAATATATTGGCACTATTTCATAAAAAAAAATTGTTTTTAAATAATTAAAATACGACCTCTTAATAAAAAAGTCTTTATATATGCGTTTCAGACTATTAGTCCTCATTAGTGAAGTTTATTCTTAGTGCTATGGTCGGGGTACTGAACACGAAATTTTACTAAGAACAATAACAAAAAGTATTAAAATATCGATATTTTTCGAGTTGGTAATTGGAGGATATCTATTTAAACTTATTCGGGCTATAATTAATCAAATAAAATGGACAATACGAATAATGTTCAAAGAAAATTTGGCAAACCACTGGTTCAATATTACCAGTGACCAGAACAGGGTTTAGAGAAAATCAAGGCTAAAATGTTTTTTTTTTCTACTGCTTTCAAATAAGTTAACTCTACAAAATTTGGTCAAACTGTCAGTTAACAATGTGAAGACTATAAAACAATATTTCCCCTTCCTTTTATTTAGATGTATTATAATTAAATTTTATTTAAGGTGCAACTTTGATAATGAACATTTTTATATAAACAATTTTTAATGCTACATAGAACTTTGACTTTCTAAAGTTATAAGGGTAGGAACATTTTTAAAAAACCAACAATAAGGCACAAAACTGCTCTTTATTATATAGAGAAAAAGTTTATAATAATATGCATTATTTAATTAATATAAAATGATTGTTAAACATTTTTTAAAAAATTACAAATTTAAAGTTCTAAAACTAAACCTGCAGTACGAGCCTAGTCGCATATAAAATTGAATTGTACCAAAGCAAACTATGAGGAGAAGTTACTTTTCCAATACCAATTAAATTATTATAAAATAACTTTTATAACTGAATTGAATTTGTGTTCAGTATTCCGGCACCAGATACCCACAGACGCGTATCGGACTTCAAGGTCCTCTTCAGTGTGGTCCCGACCCAGTGCTGAGGAATACTGAACATTTCTGACTATTTCAAGCCAATATGTAAAAACTATTAATGGATATCGGTAGCTAACGCCATCTAATGCTTCATAGTGGCATCGTCAGTGACACGAACGCACAAAGTGCATATACAGATCACTGTTTCGTCCACGAACGAGCAGGACCTTGAAGTCCGAAACGCGTCTGTGGGTATCTGGTGCCGGAATACTGAACACAAATTCAATTTTGATATTTATTTTCTGGTTTCACAAACAGAATTCTGCTCGTTCGTGGACGAAACAGTGACCTGTATATGCACTTTGTGCATTCGTGTCACTGACGATGCCACTATGAAGCATTAGATGGCGTTAGCTATCGATATCCATTAATTGTTTTATAACTGAAACTAAATATATTCCTAATTGTCCATATGTGAACAATTAATTAACATATATTATGAAAAAATAAATAGTTGAAATTAGGATAATTCAATTAATAACTAAAAGTGAACCTGACGCGGGGAAATTGGACCAATATAAATATGAGATAATTCAGCTGAAACTGAATTTATCAAGTCACCATTGGAAAGAACAGCAACGTATAAATAAACAATAATGGATTTGACGTACATTAGTGAAGTTAATTGTTATTTAGCTGTCAATATGGTGCGTGGAAAGGCATTGTCAGAAGATATTAGAAATTCTATTATCGCTGTTTATAAGAAAAACATATCTGGGCATACAATTGAGAATTTAGAATTTTATTTCAAAAACAATTACATATAAAATTACATGTTTTTTTTTTTTTTATAGTATGCATGTAGGTATATAATTTGTAATTGTAGTTGATGAGGTTCCTTCCTTTTTTCCTCGCCTCGTGATTCCAGGATGAGAGATCCGATCTCGGGCTAGCGGTATTAAAGGATGTCTGTGTGTTAATGTATTTGTGTATTCTGTTTAGTTGATATCGTTGTTTAGTAGTTTGTTTTTTATTTTTAACTTATATGGGATGTATTTTAGACATTTTATGTATTGTGGTATATTGTTGTATGTTTCTATTATCTTTGTCATCAGGTGTTGCGTGTATTTTTTGTATTATATTTTACTGTTCGTAGGTCCGATCTTCTTCTTGTTGTATAGTTGTGTGTCTTCTTGTTGGGTTGTATTTTGATGCGTGTTTTTATTAGATTGTTTTGTATCTTGTATAAGAATAATAAATTGTTATATGTAATAATTTTTTGTATATCTAGTTCTTTGGTGATTGTATACAGTTCTTTAGAATGTGTTCTTCTATTTATCTTATATAATATCTTCAATACTTTATTTTGTTGTCTTTGTAATTTTCCAATATTCTTTTTGTTTGTGTCTCCCCAAATTGGCGTTAGATAATTTATATTTGACGTGAATAGTGCATGATATACCGTTCGTTTTTTTGATATGGGTATATATTTGCTTATTTTCCATAATGCACCTATAATTTTTGAGTTTTTCATTATTAGTTTCTGTATGTGGTCGTCCCACTTTAGGGTGTTTTTTATTTTTAATCCTAGGTATTCTGTTTCTTTCACTTCTTTTATGAGTGTTCCATGGATTTTGATGTTCAAGTTAATTGGTCGTTTCTGTCTGTTGAATATCATGTAGGTAGTTTTTTGTTCATTTATTGTTAACAGATTGTTGTAAAACCACTTTTCTAATTGTAGTATATCTGCTTTTATTTTATGTTCTATTTCTCGTTGGTCTGTTCCCGTGTATACCAGGCATGTATCGTCAGCATATATGAAGGGGGTTCCTTTCAAATTTAGTTCTATTATATCGTTGATATAGGTTATATATAATATTGGTGGAAGATTGCCTCCTTGGGGTATTCCATATTCTGCATAGCATGGTAGGCTTTTAGTATCTTTTATTTTCGTTATTTGTGGTCTCTCTCTTAGGTATGTCTGTATCAGTTTCAGCTCTGTGTCTTTTATTCCTATGGCTTTTAGTTTGTCGACTAGCATTGATTTTGATACCGTATCAAATGCCTTTTTCATGTCAACAAATATGGATACTACTAATTTCTTTTTGTCTAGGTTTGTTTTTATGGTGTCGATTAGTTCGTACGCTGCTGATAGAGTTCCGGAGTTCTGTTGGAATGCGTATTGTTGTTGATGGATTATTTTATGTTTGTTTAGATGGTCACATAGTTGGGTTTGAATCACCTTTTCTAATATTTTATTTAATGAAGATAAGAGAGATATGGGTCTGTAATTTTCGGGTTTTCTTTTGTCGCCTTTCTTATATATCGGTATTATTATAGTATTCTTCATATATTCTGGGTATGTTCCTTTATTCAACACGTTGTTTGTTAATTTGGTTAGAATCGGTGTTAAGGTTTCTTTATTTTGTTTTAGTATGTCGTTCGTAATATTATCGAACCCGGGGGCTTTTCGGTCTTTCAAATTATTTATTATTTGGTTTATTTCACAATTTGTTGTTGGTTTGAACTTCATATGCTGAATGTTTGGTAATGTTGTAGTTGTTGAATTTGGTTTTATTATAGCGTTATTAATTTGAGTCTCTGCCAGTATTTTTCCTATATTTGCAAAATATGTGTTTATTTCGTTAGCAATTTCGTTTTTGTTTTCTGTATAAGTGCCATTTTCTGTGAGTATTTCTTTTATAGTATTTTGTTGTTTTTGCTTTTTATTTATTTGTTCGTTTATGTTTTTCCACAATTGCAAAAAATGTGAGTATTCCCCAAGGAACAGACTTGGTGTGCTCAGGTTTTTACCTTGCGGTGTATACATTTCGAGCGTCCAAGGACTGGTGGATCACCGCCATATTTGCCAACCACTGCCCGCCGGAGACCAACCCACGTGTGGACCGGAGGGGCGAGTAGGCACCCCTGGGCTTTTCAAGGCACACCCCCGACTCCTTATTTAGCGACGACAAGCACCAGGGTTGAGTCAACCCCGCCGTGTGTAAGTTAGCCCTATCCAAGATAGGGACACAGAGACTACCTCAAGAAGGTCTACAGCTCCGACTTGGACAATTGCCTCCTTCAAACATCCATCGTCCGAAGACTCAGGTCAGCCCCAGACGCCTCCTATTTACGTGCTATGCTGGACCTCCATTCTCCAAGGAACAGTAAGAAATATTATTCTACAGTATAAAAAGTCTGGAAATGTTGAGAAGAAAATAGACCTGGCTAATAATCTACAATTACTGAAAGAGAGCAACTTGCTCTTAGAGCACTAACTAAGAAGAATCGAACAATTTCTTTGGAAGAATTGGCCACTCAATAGTCAGACAGTATTGGAAGATCGGTATCTAAAGATACGTGCCTAAGAAATATTAAAAAAATGGGATACCGTTTTTATAAAGTAAGTTTGAGCGCACAACTTTTTTTAAAATTACAAATTTTTATTACTGCAGAAAAAAGAAAAACCCCTATTGACACAAAAGCAAAAAAGAGCAAGGCATTCATGGGCAAATGAAAGGAAAAAGTGGACCCAACAACAATTGGATTTCATAACTCGGAGCGATGAACCTAAATTTGAAGTGTGTGTTGGTGATTTAAGGAGTAGAGTCTTGCGATTGCAAGGGGAAGCGTATGACCGGGATTGTCTTAAAAGGAAAGTTAAGTTTCCGACCTTTGTAATGGTGTGCGGGTGCATGTCATCACAAGGAGTTGGATAACTTTGTTTTATTGATGGAACGGTTAATGCTGCAAAATATAAAACAATTCTTCAAGAAGAATTATTACCCTCAACTGTGAATCTGCAATCACCAAAAGGAGAACACTAGTAATTGGATTCGATAGCTAATGCCATCTAATGCTCCATAGTGGCATTGTCAATGACACGAACGCACAAAGTGCATATACAGGTCACTGATTCGTACACGGAGCTATACTCTGTTTGTGAAACTACAAAACAAATATCAGCCCTGGGTCGGGACCACACTGAAGAGAACCTTGAAGTCTGAAACACGTATCTAGTGCCAGAATACTGAACTCATATTCAATTTTGATATTTTTTTTTCTGGTTTTACAAACAGAGTATAGCTCCGTGGATGAAACAGTGGCCTGTATATGCACTTTGTGCATTCGTGTCATTGACGATGCCACTATGGAGCATTAGATAGCGTTAGCTATCGAATCCATTTGATAATGTGCACATATTGGCTTGATATAGTTAGAAATATTCAGTATTTCTCAGCACTGGGTCGGGACCACACTGAAGAGAACCTCGAAATCCGAAACGTGTCTGTGGGTATCTAGTGCCAGAATACTGAACTCAAAATCAATTTTGACCAAATGGGGTATTTATATTTCAGCAAGATGGTTCAGCTTGGCACACTGCTAAAACTTCAACACTTTGGTTACAAGAAATAAATATCTCTGTTATTCAGTGGCCTTCTAGTAGTCCAGACTTATCGCCAATCGAAACTCTTTTTTGGCATAAATTGAAAAAAACTCTTCGAACTTCGCCTGTACAGACAATCCCAGAATTAAGAATAAAAATTCAAGAAATCTCGAATTATTTTCAGCCTTGTTACTGTAAGTCTTACGGAGACACTATGCCTCGGCGCATTAGTGCTGTTTTGAAACAAAAATGTGACTGTACTCAATGGTAGTAGATTGCAATTGATAAAACAATATAGTCCACTTTATCTGCGCCAAACTTATTTTTAGTTATTAATTTTGTTATCCTACAATTAACAAGTTAACAATTTCAAGTAAGGTTCAAATATACATAAATTTCACAATATTTTAGTGTATTATATGCGTGGCGCATGAAGTAAAATTTCGAGTTTAGAAAAGCCCAGAAAATTTGTCTCGGGTCGCTGCGCGACCCTCGACAAATTTTCACGGGGCTTTTCTAAACTCGAAATTTTACTTCATGCTTAGTCTGGGAGTGGAAAACACTCATTTAAAGCTTTAAATTGAACTCTTTTAATAAACTACGAATACTAGAAAACTAGTAGATTTAAATTTATAAGTTAATTTGATATTAAAATAATAATTTCTTCTGGCTGTCTGTTCTGGTCCAATTCATGTGCGACTGGGCTCGTATACTCTAAAAATAATGTTGATCAATTTGTGGCCTCCATTTATACATGGATTTGATTGCCTCAACTTTATTTTTTGGTAAGGGATTTTTCTTCCTTAATTGTTTAAGTTGTGGCAATAACGGATCTGCCATAACAACGTTTCTTTTGCCTTTGATGGGTCTAGACAAAATTATATCTCATCTGCTATTACCGTGATTACTCTAAATTTAATTGCTAAGATCTATGACCTGTGTAAAACATGTAAATGTTATTAGCACCAATAAACATTATTATTATTAATGAAAAAAAAATGTTCTGAATAGATATACTTACAGATTCGGCGTGGAAAATTTTAAACATTATTTAATATTTTGTTTTGGTAAATTTCAATTAAGTGGCTTACAAGGGGCCGTTCTCGCAAGCTACTTCATTAAAATTTAATTGGAGTATAAAAGAACACATGAACACTCCTGAAAGTTTTTGAAATCGCCTTTTTGTGTTTGAATAATCGTGTATCTCTTATTCCCGTTTACTTTTAGAAGAAATCTTATTAAAGAAACTAAAGAATTAAAGTTGTATAAATCACAGCGAGATGACATTGACACTGCAGTTGAATTCAGCATCAGAGTGCTATGTGGTACATCCAACTTTGGTGCTGAACTCTAAAGCCTTCTCTTTTGAAATTAGCACGGAAACACAAACAAATATTATCACAAACCCTGCAACCAAAAAACATAATTTCCGTAAAGCTGACTTTCCCTTACTCTACAACGAACTATCTCAATGTAATTGGAAAAATGTTACAAGTAGCACTGAGGTAAATAAATCATGTACTGAGCTGTATAATACTCTTCACAGTTTATTTAAAAAGTATGTGCCGCTGAAATCTCGTCATTCGAGAACTAACAAATACCCTATATGGTTCCAACCCGGCACCATTCGCATCATTAGGATCAAGGATCATTATCGCAGGCTATACAAGAAGCACAAACTCCAAACTTATAAAACTAGAATCATCAGAATTAAAAGGGATATAAGGGTACGTACCAAAGCAGACCAGGATGCTTATATAGAAATGGCAGAACAATCTATAACGAGCGACCCCAAACAAATTTGGAATTATGTAGCCACAAAAATATCTCAATCTCGGATTCCCGGAGACATGAGGTATCAAAATAAATCAATAAATAATCCACAAGACATAGTTAATAGCTTTAGTGAGTACTTCTCTTCGGTGTATTCATATAAAAATTCTGATGTACGGGAACAAACTGCCGACTTAGATTATAATGTTACTATTAGAATAGGAAGTATTTCAAATACCGACATACTGATGGCGGCAAAAAACCTCAGCAACAACTTTACGTCAGGAAGCGACAACATTCCATCATTCATTATTCGCGACTGCATTCAAGCTCTAAGCACGCCGCTGAGTCATATTTTTAATTTAATAGTAAAGTCATCGCAATTTCCATCAGAATGGAAAAAAACGCGCATCACACCAGTCTTAAAAACAGGCAACAAATATGAGGTTACCAACTACTGCCCTATTTCGATCTTAAACAATCTAAAATTTTTGAAACAATCATTGCCGGCAAAGTATATTCTCATGTGGATGCGTATATGTCACCCATGCAACATGGTTTTATGAAAAAAAGGTCTACCATAACTAATCTTTTGAATTTCACGGAGTATGTCGCACTTCACCTTGATCAGAGATTCCAAGTGGATGTCATTCACACGGATTTCCGTAAGGCCTTTGATTCAATAAGTCACACTCTTCTCTTGAGTAAGCTCGGGGCATGGGGCTTTACGGATGGCCTTGTGGAATTAGTAAAATCCTATTTATCTAATAGAACTAATTATGTTGAATACCTGAACCATGAATCCAATGTATTTTATCCATCCAGCGGTGTCGCCCAAGGATCCAATCTTGGACCTTTGCTATTTTTACTATTCATTAACGATATCACGGTTAATGTCAAATCTCCTATTTTGATATTTGCGGACGACGTAAAAATTTTCAGGGTCATAAAAAACGTTGCCGATTGCGGTGTTCTGCAAAATGACTTGACCAAAATACAGCATTGGAGCGACTCAAATAAATTAGAACTTAACGTCTCTAAATGTAAATGTATGTCATTTTACAGAACAACGCATAGGGTGGACTATGAATATCAATTGAATAACATTAAGTTGGATCGAGTCATGCTAGTCAAGGACCTCGGTGTATTGTTTGATCAGGAGCTGTCATTTATTCCACACTATAATAAGATACAAAGTGAATCAATGAAGATGTTGGGTTTTGTGCGCAGAATGTCCTAACATTTCAAAAACCCGCGTACAGTGATGACGTTATACACAACGTATGTGTGATCAAAGCTAGAGTACTGTGCGGTAGTCTGGTCGCCATTTTACAATACTCATATATAGCAGCTCGAACGCACGCAGAAAATATTTGTCAAGTTTCTTTATTATAAACTCAACCATACTTATCCTGATGACTCAGTTAGCTACAATGATATGCTTTTGTTGTTTAACTTAAAATCACTCGAAGAGAGGCGCACGATGGGTTCCATTGGCGTACTGTACAAAATATTACAGGGAAGGATTGATGACCAGAATCTATTGGCCTTAATAAATATATTCGTGCCTAGAGTTACCAATCGCGGGCCCCTATTGTTTCAGTGTAGTCGCAGTAAGACAAACCTATATTATAACTCGCCCATCAATCCTATGATGCGATTATATAACAACTATATCCAATCCGGCTTTGATCTGGATATTTTTACCAGCAGCCTGCGTGAACTTCTATTGTGTATCTCCGCTTAGTCGCAAATATAAATAAATAAATAAATAACTCCATACATATATTATGCTCTCATTTATTATTATTATTATTTTTTTCTCTATCAGTTATAATGATTTTTGGTTATATTGTTTAATTATATCTGTATATCTTTGTTTTTTTAGTTTTTTAGTCTGTATATATTTTCTGCAATCATCAATCTTTTAAATATATGTTTTTTTTAGTTAGTTTATATTTTTTGTAATCTTCTTTTTGTAACTTTTGAATGTTTAACGTTAG
This sequence comes from Philonthus cognatus, assembly GCA_932526585.2. Taxonomy (NCBI): domain Eukaryota; kingdom Metazoa; phylum Arthropoda; class Insecta; order Coleoptera; family Staphylinidae; genus Philonthus; species Philonthus cognatus. The sequence goes on from OW052244.1 coordinate 100,731,430, forward strand.
TTTGTAAAAATACCTAATCTATTTTTTATGTAATTTTTCCCTGTAATTGGAGTTATCTGTTGGGAATAAAGGTTATTATTATTATTATTATTACTATTATTATAACATACAACTATGTATTCCAAGGGGAGCTAATGCTTATGGAAGAACTGGAAATCGGGTAGAATAAGAGAGACTATGGTCAGGATGTGGGATACGAGTAAGGCAGACAACTATATATACCAATCACCAGTCTCGCTTCTGGATGCAGCATCCAAACGCTGTTACCAAATTTTATACGGAGACTGGCTAACTTTATATATATGAACTGTGGTATTACTTATGTTTAAAGCCACCAAGCTTGTTCTAGCATCTATTAGTTAATAGTAATAGTTTTAGATATGCACATAAAACCGTGGAACATCACAAACTAAAAATCAAAAAAGTGGTCACAAAGAACCTTGTAATATTAAGCCAGCGAAACACAAATAAAGAAAAGAAAGCAGATATTTGCCAAATCGAATACGAAAATTACAAAATCATTTGCAAAGTTCGTGCTAATAATTTCAAATTCTCTTTTACTCTAAGTTTTAAGCAGATATTCTACGACCTTTTTCTTTAGAAAGTAGTTTGCAGAGAGTTTTTCTTTTAAATATACACACCCTAATTATTATATAAATCTTCCCATATTCGTTTTTCTTTTTTAGTTTAATTTGAAGCTTAAACGAGTGTTTTCCACTCCCAGATTAAGCATGAAGTAAAATTTCGAGTTTAGAAAAGCCTGAAAATTTGGTTTGGTCGCGTAGCGCGAAGCGCGGAGCGACCAAACCAAATTTTCAGGCTTTTCTAAACTCGAAATTTTACTTCATGCGCCACGCGTATAAAGCACTCAAATCTTATTAAGTTCTCAACGTGCTACCAATACAGTATTCAACAGACGTATATTTAAAGCTTTACTTAAGACCAGTGTTTTATACGCGTGGCGCATAAAATAAAATTTCGAGTTTAGATAAGCCTCAAAATTTGGTTTGGTCGGTCCGCGCTTTGCGCTACGCGACCAAACCAAATTTCCAGGCTTTTCTAAACTCGAAATTTTACTTCATGCTTAATCTAGGAGTGGAAAACACTCGTTTAAAGCTTCAAATTGAACTAAAAAAAATTCAACGTATGTGGGAAAATTTACAGCTTATTCATATTTATAATTAAAATGAAAATTCGCTGTATATACTTAAAAGAAAATTTCCTTGTATATTTTAATTAATTACGTCGTTAGAAAATACATTTTTGTGTTATAACATTTTTTGTGCATTGTAAAGATTCCTTGTATCAAATTTGTAATATCTTTATGGGAATGATACGTTTTAAAGAGGCAAAAAGAATGACATTTTGAAAAATGATAATAAAATACTTACACCTATCTGGTTATCAGGGGATACATAATATATATCATAACTAGATTTAAAAGAGGTAATTTATTTGAAATGCAATTAGTTTGAATGAAAAATTAGTTTGGTTAAAAAAAACGAAATAACATTTAATAAATTGATAATTGTTGCAAAATTAAATTGTCTCTATTAAGTTAACATTTTGCATTTAGACTTAATTCTCTATTATAAATTACTTTTTTCAATAACATTTTCCTCTAACGATATGATTAGAGGCACTTCTTTCTTATCATATATTTTGTTTTTATTAATTTTTGAGCGCCTCCAGTAGTCCAATTAGGATTTAATGAAATAAAACACTTTAACTTTGTTTGTATAACACACTATTTTTATTTTCGTGACTGCAGTTTCGGCAATTCAACTTGCCATTATCAAACAAACTCTGTTTGATAATGGCAAGTTGAATTGCCGAAACTGCAGTCACGAAAATAAAAATAGTGTGTTATACAAACAAAGTTGAAGTGTTTTATTTCATTGAATTAACATGTATAACGAAGTAGAAGCCTCCACAGTCCATAATTTAAATTAGGATTTGTTCATTATCAACTAAAAAGTAACAATAAGGAATTCTTTAGAAGAAGTTTAAGTTGAATTAAAAAGAATATATTATATATATAATGTTGGATGTATGTAATATAATGTTGTTTTTAATTCGTTTAAAACTTCTAAAAAAATACTTTTTGTCGAAAAATGGTTAATAAATAGTTTCTCCTATCCGGGCAGTAATTCGGGTACACACGGTATATAAAAATATTTCATGTAATTATATACACATTTCGTCACCTCATTATGTATTATGAGAATTCTATTGATTAAATATTTACGTGCTAAACAACAAACTACAAATAACTTATACTAAACGCCGTTTTATTCATATTTATTCATGAGCACTAAACCGCTATCAAGAGCAAATCTGTTCGGCTTTAATCTGATATTAAAAGAAAGAAACGCAAAGAAAATAAAAAAACGGAGAGTACAAGATCAAAAAATGCAGCACACGTAAAAGAGAGGAGCGCGCCCCGTTTGAAAAATCGTTACTTTTTAATTTCGAACCTTGGTCCTCCTGCGACAGATGGCGTAATTACAGCTTTGTATCTCTGCGTATGAAAAAAGGGATATATATATAAATGCGGATTCGAGTTTGCTTTGGTGGTGAAGAGTGTGCCCTTTTGGATTATTAGATCCGCGTAGGGATGTTTTGCCCCGTCCGAGCCTCGGGGGTGGCAGCCCTAATGGGGGAGGGAGGCGGGCATGCGCGCTGTTTGCACGGAATGGCCGACTGATGTTGTGTTGCCGCCGCGAAGACACATGCTTCGGGTCCTTTTAGTGGTGGGACGGAAGGGCTTTAGGTTATTTTTTTGCAAAATACAAAACACTCGAGGAATTTGAGTGAGTGGGATAAAAGTGCGCGCGCTAGTTTTAATTTAGATAAATCAACAAGAAAAAAGGGGGATGGAATAACAAGTGCCTGACATTTGATTTGTAGATTCGAATGAGAAAGTTGTTGTTGTCACACCTGAACTGAATCCGGCCTATTGATTAATAATAAAATACCGAGAGGGTTGTTTTAATGAAAATGTGTTTGTTTTGTTTGTGTGAGTACTGAGAGGTTTTTAAAAGTGTGTGTTTCAAGTTGTAAATAGTGGTGTTGAATGGTTACGCATGTGCTAAAGTGTGTTGCAGTCTGAGGACAATGCGTGCGTTTCGCGAAAGGAAGACTGGCGAGGAGACTCCCGAACCAGACGTAGTGTCAGGTCCCTGGAAGCGGCGATCAATAGCATTAGCACTGTTGCTTGCCCTAATAACACACTGAACTCTAAAACTTTCTTTTTTATAATAATGCGTAATTAATTAAATGCAAAAACCGCCTTAAGATATGAGGCATGAATGTTAACCGGAAGCGGTGGAGTTATGGTGGTCTTTCCGTAGGGGAGGAGGTCGAACAATGTTGACTCTGTTGTTCTGGCTATGGTCCCTGATCCGCGGTCTGCGCCACACTCCCGTTACCCCCAAGCCGCCTCCGACTTCCGAAGACGACATCTCCATCATCCAACAAATCACCCAATCCCCAGACCTCGATCTAGACTTAGAGCACCCAAGCGAGTTGTCGTCAATCACACGATTCTCGAGCGAGAGCCGGAACTCGATAGCCGGCTCCAGATACTCAGGCCTATCGCGCGACTCCTCCATCGAAATAGGCAACGAAAGCCGCTACTCAGTCACCTCGATATCCTCCTTCTCCACTTCCAGCCGCCGCTACGAAATCATCGGCCAGAGATCTATGGACTCCCGCGCCTCGGTCACCAGCCTCTGGTCATCCGATCTCTCCAGAAGAGACTCAGAAGCCATCCCCGAACACGAAGTCGATTCCTCCGACTCGCGCGCCTCTTTCGCCTCAGCGGGCTCGATTATATCCTCGGAAGGCTCGAGAAGATACTCGGAGATCCTCGCGAAGAGAAGGAGATCTTCTGCGAGATCGTCGCAGGTCAGAAGGCACACGAGGAGGTTTCCTATTTCTTACGATAGAAGACGGACTACGGGAAGGTAAATTTATCGGCGACGAAGTAAATCGGCCGGGGGCAAATAACAATCGGGCGCCCCCGATTCCCCTCAATGGGGATCCAATAAAGGAGAGTGCTATCGATTCCTGTATTAAAGACATAGGCCCTTTTGAAAGCGTCAAGTGAATTGGGGCCAAAGTGGTCGTAAAATGGTACTGTAAATGGATACATTGTTGTTTTGTAATTTTATAATGGAATAACATAAAAAAATACAAATATTGAATTTTAGCAGCAACAAATAACATTTAAAAATTTTAATTAAAACACTTAACTTTGTTTTACTATAAAAGTGGTAAAACAAAGTTAAGTGTTTTAATTAAATTGTTATGAAGATGTACCAAAGAGTGAACGACGACCAAATTAATAGTTATTTATGTAATAAGTGTGTAAAATTGAGCTTTATGGCATGAGTTCAGATGATGTTTCGTGACGAGCCGAAGGCGAGTCACGAAACATCTGAACGAATGCCATAAAGCTTATTTTACACACGCATTACACACATAACTTTTTGCACTTCATACCGTAATCAAGTACAATATAGTATTTAAAAATAAGGTTTATTAGGACTTTAAATTTCAATGGGGATTATTTGTTATTATTAACAGTTAAGTTTATAGTAAAATGGCAGCAATTTTGTATAGTGACTCCTGAAGCTGTAAGTGCTGGTAACATAACATTTTGGGAATCGGCATTTGCTTCTGATATATTATTTGCAATATTCACATCTTCACGGTTTTGGCATTCCTTAATAGAACTACTATGTGCGATTATAGTGCTTTCTTTTGCCTTATTGGGTTCTATATATTCTATATTATCATTTCTAGTCAAATTTTCTATTCTGAGTTCTACATAATTACCTGAACTTGGACCTGCTACAGATGGATTTTTCATAATTGCGACCGCTGTTTTGATTTTATTATTAAGGGAATTATCAATGTAGCCTTCGGCTACAGCGGACGATTTCCATCCACCATGTTTCTTAATTTGTACTAAGTTAGCTCCAGTATTGGCCAATAATGTTGCGGATGAGCGTCAAAAACAATGACCCGTGAAAAGATGTGGATTTTCTAAATGTAAATATTTCGCAATAATAGAAGGAAAGCTTCCAAACGTGTTAATGCCAACTACTTGATTGGTGCATCGTGCGTTTGAATATTTTACAAAGACTTTTCTATATGCCGCACTTTTATTGGTCCGCAATCTTGAATACTTTTGGTAAAAAGAGATATAATCTATATCAGATTCATTATCGTTGACAATAGTAAAGGTTCTTGGATTGTGAGTTTTCGTATCAGGAATGCTAATAATTAACATATTGTCAATTTCTTTTATTACCTCTTTCTTGATATTGTACAATTCGTGTCTGCGGCATGCCCCAAAAATCCCAAATATTAATGCCACCTGAAATGCCTATTTCAATATATTGTTAAAATGGTTTAATTAAAAATAACCAACCTTAATCATAAGAAAACTGTCATCTGGGGCTTCCTTCAAAAATGCCAATATTTCGGATTTCGAGAGAGTTTTAGATTTTTTTGCCTTAAATCCTACGCCATTCTGTTTGATGAAAGCTATTAATTTGCTATATTTTCCAATTTGCACATTATGTTCTGTAGCGAGGGTGCATTTTAACATTGAAAATATAGACCAAATGCTAGAGAGCTTATATTTTCTGCAAAGATCGGCAAAATATGCTAATAAAGTATTCTCTGAATACCTTCTAATGGTTCTAGATTCACACCACTTGATAAATTCCTGGTAGCGTTTTTCATATATTACCCTTGAATTGTTCGGTAGTAGTTCTAAACTCGCTATCTCTGCTTCCTCTACTACATCTGGTGGTGTGCAGCTTTCCGCGTCGTCCATGATGAACTACTATCGATGTACTCGTGTCGCGAAAATTTGATTGATTGTTCTGACAGCAGGTATTTCGATGACAGCGTATCATGAAATTCCTTTATGCATTCGATACCACTTTTATGGTTGGATACAAATAAACAATGTAACATTTGCTAAATGCCACCTTTTGACATTGATTAGAGTTTGTAAAGTGTCAACTTTTAAGATGAAAGTGCAGAAAGATTAAAATAACATTTACTATGACAAGATAGGGGGGATTTGAGTTAGTACTTTATTTTTTTAAAGTTATACAAAAACAAGTACAAAAAATGCTGATGTTTCCATCATAACACTTCCCCGTCATTTCAACAATTGAGTCACCTATTTCCAAAAACCCCTAAATCCATTTGAAAACTATAGATTTAGGGGTTTTTGAAAATAGGCGGCTCAATTGCTAATTGACATACTAAACTTATTTCAATTGTTAATCGGTTAAAGACTATTTCAAATTAAATCAGCCTTTAATACGCGTGGCGCATGAAGTAAAATTTCGAGTTTAGAAAAGCCTAATTTGGCTCGGTCGCTTCGCTTCGCTACGCGCCCGAGCCAAATTTTCAGGCTTTTCTAAACTCGAAATTTTACTTCATGCTTAACCTGGGATTGGAAACACTCTATCAATCATAACCTCATTTTGCATTTTTTTTTTTATTATTATAAAATTTATAACTAAAATAAATATAGTTGATTTTTTGGTCACTTTTGGCGTATACGATTTTCCTTCCAGTTTGACCAATTTTCAATTTGATAATGTTGAAAGAATAGTAATAGCAGTTTTTGTGAACTTCATGCAAGTAAATCTGAAGTTCAGTTTTTATTAGAACTAGGAATTTGACTTTGACGAATAATAGCACTAATAACCTTTCTTCACACGTGCAAAGAAAGGTTATTAGTGCCTTTATTCGTCAAATTAATTTGATCTTCAAGAAACTCAATCAATCAACTTGGGAATTTTACTTTTAAATAATGTAAATTTTCACTATTCTGACTATGACTATAAGTCGCTATATTGATTGACATAAGTCTATCATGTCAACTCGACTTAAGACGACGATAGTCGGCATTTAGTCCATTGAAGATGCTAGGTTTTGTTAGGCGTGCGACTGAATCATTCACTTCTGTATGGGCTATTCGCAAATTATTTCTATCTTATGTGAGATCGAAATTAGAGTATTGCGCCGCTGTATGGTCTCCTACGTTCAGCACGCATATAAATAAAATTGAAAGAATACAAACAATTTTTGTAAAGTACCTTTATTTCAAGCAGTCCTCAGTATATCCAGATAGTAATGTCAGAATACAACATGCTTTTAGAAATGTTAATTTGCAACATCTGTCAATCAGAAGAAACATAATACTACTTAAAACTATTTACAACTTATTACATAACGAGATTAATGATCCGAATCTGCTTGAATTAATAAATATTTATGTTCCGCGGTATAATAATAGAAATGCGTTAACGTTCTTTTGTAATCGCAGTCGAACGAATTTATATTTTAATTCACCACTAAATAAAATGATGCGATTATACAACATTGTTCGCAACTCAGCCGATATTTTTGATCACAGTATTGTAAAATTTATAAGAGATATTATGCCTCCCTTATAATCCTCGTATGTATTGTCTACTTTTGTTAATTTTACAAAACTAGTAAATTTAAACTTTAGTTAAGTGTCATGTGTTGTACATGGAAATGTTCCCTGTAATTGGATGTACTTCTGTTGGGAAATAAAAGAGTTATTATTATTATTATTGTGTCAACTTGACATGAGTCAACGTCAGCCGACATTAGCCTATTCTGTCAACTTGAAATGACATTTAGTCCAATGTATCAAACTTGACACAAAGCGACGTCAACTGACGTTAGGACTATTGTCAATTTGAGATAACTATTATTTGAAATATATAATAAACTGAATTTGATCTACTTTTATTGTTATCACATTTACAAAATATTTACAAAATTAATATTTTTTGCGTTTTCACGCTATATCTTAGTAAATATCATATGTTCAATAAAATTATACCTCTAGAGTGCTATGATTTTATCTTTTTTTTTAATTTATGTTGGCTACACGCTTTAGGAATTGTCATATAAAACGTCAGACATAATAATTATAGTGCATAATTTCAGAGTTGCAAACTTACAATAAATTCCATAGCACTCTACAGGTTTTATTTTATTGAACATACGATATCTTTCACATTTCAGCAGTGTACAGTTTCAATTTTGTTTCAAATCAGTGGTTTATATGCGTGGCGCATGAAGTAAAATTTCGAGTTTAGAAAAGCCCCGTGAAAATTTGTCGGGGGTCGCGCACTTGTGACACACATTGAAATAGATATTGAAAATAAACAGGTGTCTTCCACTCCCAGACAAGCATGAAGTAAAATTTCGAGTTTAGAAAAGCCCCGCGTAGAAAATTTGTCGAGGGTCGCGCAGCGACCCGAGACAAATTTTCACGGGGCTTTTCTAAACTCGAAATTTTACTTCATGCGCCACGCGTATAAACCGCTGATTTAAAGTAAAGTTGATATTATACACTGCTGAAATGTGACAGATATTTACTAAGATATAGCGCAAAAATGCAAAAAAAAAAATATTTTGGGAATATTTTGTAAATGTGATAATAATAATAAATGTAGAACAAATTTTGTTTGACACACTTTTTCATATTCTTAATATTTAAATCATTATATTTATAACGAGGACAGTGCCATGATGCACACATCAAAATTTTTTTTATTTTTATATAAACAGACATAATAATTACAATGCATAATTTCAGAGTTACAAACTTACAATAAATTCCATAGCACTCTACAGGTTTTATTTTATTGAACATACGATATCTTTCACATTTCAGCAGTGTACAGTTTCAATTTTGTTTCAAATCGGTGGTTTATACGCGTGGCGCATGAAGTAAAATTTCGAGTTTAGAAAAACCCCGTGAAAATTTGTCTCGGGTCGCTGCGCGACCCTCGACAAATTTTCTACGCGGGGCTTTTCTAAACTCGAAATTTTACTTCATGCTTAGTCTGGGAGTGGAAGACACCTGTTAGTTTTCAATATCTATTTCAATGTGTGTCACAAGTGTCGTAAAGAAAAACAATAACATTAGATGGTCATTAGACTGTGCCATCGATAATTTTTATTTTGCTCTTGCTCAAGTATACTGTTTCCTATTGAAATTCATTAGGATTCCCTAAATTTCAATCAAATCGAACAATATTTAGAGGTCCATCAAATCCAAAACGTCGTTTTAGATACTTTCTCCCAATTTTTCACTTGTTTCATAACACCAATCTGCATTAACGATGGATCTGAATACGGGGATAATTATTCCATTAAAAACCAAAATATTGTGTATGTTTCATTAGCCACATCCGTTCTTTGAAGTTCATATTGATAAATAAAGCCATTTTTTTTGAGGCCTAAAAACCGTGATTTGCATTTTCCACTTCAATAACTTAATTTTTTTAGTGTCGCGATGTGTCTTAAGAAGTTTTAGCTTTGAATAATATTACATAGCTTTATTTAAAATGATAATTTAAATGCTAATCACCTGCCATTCAAGATTACACAAGTTATTTTTATAACGTGTTTAGAAACTAACCGATTTCTAAACTTCTTTTGTTTGAAAAGTCTATATATCCACGTTGTAACATCAAAACGTCAGCCAGAACATTATCAAAATAAACTTCAAAGAACGGATGTGGCTAATGAAATGCACACAATATTTTGGTTTTTAATAAAATATTTATCCTCATATTCAGATCCGTCATTAATGCAGATTGGTGTTATGAAACATGTAAAAAAAGTGGGAAAAGGTATCTAAAACCACGTTTTGGACTTGATGGACCTCTGAATACTGTTCGATTTGATTGAAATTTAGGAAATCCTAATGAATTTGAATAGGGAACAATATACTCGATGAAGAGCAAAATAAAAAAAATATTTATTTTTTTGGCACAGTCTAATGGTCATGTTATTGTTTTTCTTTATGAAACTTGCGACATACATTGAGATAGATATTTTAAACTAACGAGTGTCTTCCACTCCCAGACTAAGCTTGAAGTAAAATTTCGAGTTTAGAAAAGCCCCGCGTAGAAAATTTGTCGAGGGTCGCGCAGCGACCCGAGACAAATTTTCACGGGGCTTTTCTAAACTCGAAATTTTACTTCATGCGCCACGCGTATAAACCGCTGATTTAAAGTTCAGTTGATATTATACACTGCTGAAATGTGACAGATATTTACTAAGATATAGCGCAAAAATGCAAAAAAAATATTTTGGGAATATTTTGTAAATGTGATAATAATACTAAATGTAGAACAAATTTTGTTTGAGACACTTTTTCATATTCTTAATATTTAAATCATTACACATCAAATTTTTTTATTTTTATATAAACAGACATAATAATTATAATGCATAATTTCAGAGTTGCAAACTTACAATAAATTCTATAGCACTCTACAGGTTTTATTTTATTGAACATACGATATCTTTCACATTTCAGCAGTGTACAGTTTCAATTTTGCTTCAAATCAGTGGTTTATACGCGTGGCGCATGAAGTAAAATTTCGAGTTTAGAAAAGCCCCGTGAAAATTTGTCTCGGGTCGCTGCGGGACCCTCGACAAATTTTCTACGCGGGGCTTTTCTAAACTCGAAATTTTACTTCATGCTTAGTCTGGGAGTGGAAAACACCTGTTAGTATTTAATATCTATTTCAATGTGTGTCACAAGTGTCGTAAAGAAAAATAATAACATTAGATGGTCATTAAACTGTGCCATCGATAATTTTTATTTTGCTCTTCATCGAGTATACTATTTCCTATTGAAATTCATTAGGATTCCCTAAATTTCAATCAAATCGAACAATATTTAGAGGTCCATCAAATCCAAAACGTCGTTTTAAATACTTTTTACCAATTTTTCACTTGTTTCATAACACCAATCTGCATTAACGATGGATCTGAATACGGGGATAATTATTCCATTAAAAACCAAAATATTGTGTATGTTTCATTAGCCACATCCGTTCTTTGAAGTTTATATTGATAAATAAAGCCATTTTTTGGAGACCTAAAAACCGTGATTTCCACGTTCCACTTCAATAACTTAATTTTTTTAGTGTCGCGATGTGTCTTAAGAAATTTTAGCTTTGAGTAACATTACATAGCTTTATTTAAAATGATAACTTAAATATTAAAAGTGCGATTCTTTTCGCAATCTACAACAAGTTAGTCTTACAAAGACTATATCAAACACTCATTGAAACAACTACTTCCCGGGCTAATACCCCGACGGACATTGAATTATACAACAAGTGTTTGCTGTTACATACAGTAACCTACTGCAAATGTAACAATTTGGGTCAAATTATTCAGGCCATCTATAGACGCGTTTCGAGATTTATCTCTCATCAGTATAGCTTTGCCATTCCCTCTAAACAATTTGACACCTTAGACTGGCGGTTACGTTACCGTTCAAACATAAGTATAAATGAAATTGCCAATTCTTGGTTGCAGAATACTTCAAACATTAATAGTGCGATTCTTTTCGCAATCTACAACAAGTTAGTCTTACAAAGACTATATCAAACACTCATTGAATCAACTACTTCCCGGGCTAATACCCAGACGGACATTGAATTATACAACAAGTGTTTGCTGTTACAACTTGTTGTAGATTGCGAAAAGAATCGCACTTTTAATGTTTGAAGTATTCTGCAACCAAGAATTGGCAATTTCATTTATACTGATAATTTAAATGCTAATCACCTGCCATTCAAGATTACACAAGGAACAAGTTATTTTTATAACGTGTTTAGAAACTAACCGATTTCTAAACTTCTTTAGTTTGAAAAGTCTATATATCCACGTTGTAACATCAAAACGTCAGCCAGAACATTATCAAAATAAACTTCAAAGAACGGATGTGGCTAATGAAACGCACACAATATCTTGAAACTGTTCACTGTGGAGGCTTCTACTTCGTTATACATCATTTTTTACACAAATAAGACAATTAACTTTGTTTGTATAACTGAGGATTTTATTGTGACTATAGTTTCGACAACTTTAACTTGTCATTATCAAACATTATCAAACTTTATGTTTGATATATAATAGTTTGTAAATTAAATTCACTTGGTTTTGTTTCACCTATATGTATTTAATTTCTACTAGTTTCGGCTTAATGCCATTATCAAGAATGATGTACAAATGGATTTGTTTGGGAATATATACAGTTTCGAGTTTTAGGTTTTATTGGTAATAAGGGCATTTAATATCGGGGAATTCCAAAGGTCTTCGTTGTCGTTGACCACATTTTGACTTGCCTTTATGGCTTTTGAAATATCTAAACCCTCCCGGTAGTTAAGAGTTAATCCCTTATTACCTGTATGCAAAATTTTTAAATCGTTTGAAGAAAAATGGTGATTAGATGTGATACAGTGCTTAGAAAAACCGGTGGTTTGTTTTTTATTTTCTATGCCTTTTTTATGCTCTTTTAACCTGATATCAAAAGACCTGCCGGTTTGTCCTATATACACTGCATCACAATCATCACATTTTAATTCATAAATACCACTTTTCTTCAATTTACAAGTTTTAGTTTTGATTTTAAATTGTAAATTTAACGTGTTTGGGATTTTTGCAATCGTACAAAATAGACCGAGTACAGTTCATTAGATACCAACATACATTACAATCAAATCCAAACATCCCACTGCGCAAAAAAATCAAACAAATACAATCCCACTGAGCAAAGACATGTAAATCATGTTTCATCAACATCACTCGTGATAATGCTGTAAAACGCGAAACTAGTCGAGTAAATAGTAAAGAGAAAAATTGTGAAACAAATCAAGTGTAATTTAATTTAAACCTTCATCAATATTAAAACAACGTTTAATATTTCTTGAATAATTTTCTCACTTATCACTTGGTGAAACATTTTTAAATATTGATAATGCAGGTTTAAATTAAACGTTTAATGTTGCTACAATGTTAATATAACTTCAACATTGTAGCAACATTAAACGTTGTTTTAATCTTGATGAACATTATTTACATGTCTTTGCTTAGTGGGATGTTATATGTTGAACATTTTGATGAACGGGCCCATTGATTCTTGCTTGAATCCCAAAATGGTATTTCAAATAAAATCAGTCAATTTTTTTTATTTACCTACATGTACAGATAGATAAAAGCATAAGCCGATATGAAACCGCCAACATATTTTCCCAATTTTATCACATTCACGCCCAACATAACATTTCCTTATAAATTAAATAATCTTTTCATATTTTGGAAACGTTCCATCACACCTCACCAGTTTTGTAATCATCTTATCGTCGACAACGCCGCTTTCGCTCGAATATTTTTATTGCTCGTCGGCGTGGTAATAATATAAACACTGTGCTGCTGATAATCATTATCAGTACGCTGATAATGCATAATCGGTATTAGATCGCCGGGCCAGATCGCGACGTTTCCTCTCCGCTCGTGGCGCTCTCCTTCTTTTTAAATTAACCGAATTTAAACCGTGTTTATTGACCAATAAATTTAAGAAAACAGTGTTTGATTTTTTTTTAGTTGTGATACAATTATTTTAAAGTTTACTTAGTGAAATGGCCATACAGTTGAATTTCAAAGTTAGGAGAGGTATTATATCTAGGAGATTTTCTGATTTTACACCTTTGAAACGTGGGATATTGTGAGTTAATTTTTGTTATAATATACAAATTTAATATACAGAATCGTAGATTTAATTTGTTATAGAAATTACAATATAATACAGCGAATCGTAGTTGTATTAATACATCTTTAATATTGTTCAGTGGCTCTCCACACGTGGCTATTTATCGCACTTATTTTTTTTAAGTAGAATGAAACAAATAGTTAATCAGGATGGCCACAAACCGAAAAAATAAGTCGTTACCCTTAATTGAATATCTGTAAACTCGACTATTTTTATTACGTAACCAAATAAATGAAGCGCAACAACTTTTCCGTGCGCCCTCTATTCCTAAGAGAATATCGAAACCGGAACTTTATTTTTATCTATAAATGTCAAATAACTCCGAAACACTACGACTTAGACCGAATGTTTAAAATAACAGGACGCCCAATTTTCATAAGGAATTAAAAATCCAATTAATATACGAGGTAATCTATCTAAAATAAGTAAGTTTTAAGTACCTTTGCCAACCATTCTTTAGATTGTAAACATAAATTCGATGAAATAAAACATGTTAAATTTCTTCACAATTGTACTAAAGGCACAAAACTAAACCTATTAGACATTTTCAAAAATTCAAAAAACCCCAACATTAATCACCTAAACCCTGGGTCTCCAAACTATCTTCTTCGCGGGCCACAAATACAATTCTACATAATAAAGTCGGCCGAGATCCGATTAATTTTATAAAATTATGAAAAATTTAAGGAACAATTGTTACAATATTTCAAACTATGACATTTAAAAAAAAATGCAAACAATCGCGGGCCGGATTCATGCAAAAAAAATAATCTAAATTTACACCGGACACTCTTATTGGGAGACAATATCTAACCAGAGAATGGATGTTAAGTGCAATTTCTAGTTATGTGTACCATAAGTTTTTTTCTGTTCGTTTCTGTCTGATTTAAGCTTAGATCAGTGGTTCTTAACCCTTTCAGAATCACGGAACACTACAAAAAAATTTACAAAATAATTGCGAAACAAAGTCCAATATATTTGCTTAAAATTCCCATAAGTCAATTAAGACTGACTTAAGATTGTGTCATGAAACTATTAATTTGAGCATATTATTTCAATGTTAGCATTCAGAAAATGTTTGGTAGAGAATTGAAAACCGGAACTAATTGTTAAGAGCAACAGTAATACCAGTAAACCGTTTACAGAGTTACCAGTAAATTGCAAGAAATGCTCTTAAAAATGTACCAGTAATGCACAGTTTTTTACCGGTATCTTCGTAAATCAGTAAAGCTGATCGTAAACGGTTTTTATCTATATAATCAATTGCTTAAAAAATACAAACAATCGCGGGCCGGATTTATGCAAGTCGCGGGCCGGATTTGGCCCGCGGGCCGTAGTTTGGAGACCACTGACCTAAACGAACAAACAGATATTTTGTTTTCGCCGTTCTGTCATACCCTTAATCCATAATCCGGTAGCCATAATTAGTGTCTCCGAAAATTAAGCTACCTACGTGTGCTACCCCGTTAGTCTGTAATTCTCAAACACGGTATATATTGATCTGCATGTCCGAAAATTGTTATACTTGGCACCCACTCCACTCTGTCGAAACTTAAGTTAAATATTTATATGTAACACCTGTATACATACCGGGTGTTGACTTGGCGGACGCAACATAGGAAATCCCATTTAAATTTTGAAATCTTCAGATTTTGGCTTCCCTATTTATTTTAGAAACAAAATGTATTTACCTTTTTTGCAGAGAAAAAAATTCTAAATTCATTCGTGTTAACGTTTATCACTTTGCGTTTCTCAAGGTTAAAATGATTAAGAAAAAGTAATGTGATTTTATAAAAATAATGACATGCCATGGAATTGAAACAACAATTGCGGATGTCAAAATGGCAAAAGATATCGCAGCCACTTGATTAAAGTAAATTTTTTTGAAACTATACAAGAAGAATGACATTATTTTTATAAAATCGCATTACTTTTTCTTAATTATTTTAGATGTAAATTTTCTGACGTTTGTTGATTTTTAAAAGAGTTCAATTTGAAGCTTTAAACAAGGGTTTTCCACTCCCAGACTAAGCATGAAGTAAAATTTCTAGTTTAGAAAAGCCCCGTGAAAATTTGTCGAGGGTCGCGCAGCGACCCGAGACAAATTTTCTGGGCTTTTCTAAACTAGAAATTTTACTTCATGCGCCACGCGTATAAAACACAGATTTTAAGTGAAGTTCAAATATACATAAATTTGAAAATATTATAGTGTTTTATACGCGTGGCGAATGAAGTAAAATTTCGAGTTTAGAAAAGCCCAGAAAATTTGTCTCGGGTCGCTGCGCGACCCTCGACAAATTTTCACGGGGCTTTTCTAAACTCGAAATTTTACTTCATGCTTAGTCTGGGAGTGGAAAACACTTGTTTAAAGCTTTTAATTGAACTTAAAAAAACAGGGAATATCCGCAGTTGTTGTATCAATTCCATGGTGTGTCATTATTTTTATAAAATTACATTACTTTTTCTTAATTATTTTAGCTGTAAAATTTCAGACATTCGCTGATTTTGAAAAGAGTTAAATTTGAAGCTTTAAACGAGTGTTTTCCACTCCCAGACTAAGCATGAAGTAAAATTTCGAGTTTAGAAAAGCCCCGTGAAAATTTGTCGAGGGTCGCGCAGCGACCCGAGACAAATTTTCTGGGCTTTTCTAAACTCGAAATTTTACTTCATGCGCCACGCGTATAAAACACAGATTTTAAGTGAAGTTCAAATATACATAAATTTGGAAATATTATAGTGTTTTATACGCGTGGCGCATGAAGTAAAATTTCGAGTTTAGAAAAGCCCAGAAAATTTGTCTCGGGTCGCTGCGCGACCCTCGACAAATTTTCACGGGGCTTTTCTAAACTCGAAATTTTACTTCATGCTTAGTCTGGGAGTGGAAAACACTTGTTTAAAGCTATAAATTGAACTTAAAAAAACAGGGAATATCCGCAGTTGTTGTATCAATTCCATGGTGTGTCATTATTTTTATAAAATTACATTACTTTTTCTTAATTATTTTAGCTGTAAAATTTCAGACATTCGCTGATTTTGAAAAGAGTTAAATTTGAAGCTTTAAACGAGTGTTTTCCACTCCCAGACTAAGCATGAAGTAAAATTTCGAGTTTAGAAAAGCCCCGTGAAAATTTGTCGAGGGTCGCGCAGCGACCCGAGACAAATTTTCTGGGCTTTTCTAAACTCGAAATTTTACTTCATGCGCCACGCGTATAAAACACAGATTTTAAGTGAAGTTCAAATATACATAAATTTGGAAATATTATAGTGTTTTATACGCGTGGCGCATGAAGTAAAATTTCGAGTTTAGAAAAGCCCAGAAAATTTGTCTCGGGTCGCTGCGCGACCCTCGACAAATTTTCACGGGGCTTTTCTAAACTCGAAATTTTACTTCATGCTTAGTCTGGGAGTGGAAAACACTTGTTTAAAGCTATAAATTGAACTTAAAAAAACAGGGATTATCCGCAGTTGTTGTATCAATTCCATGGTGTGTCATTATTTTTATAAAATTACATTACTTTTTCTTAATTATTTTAGCTGTAAAATTTCAGACATTCGCTGATTTTGAAAAGAGTTAAATTTGAAGCTTTAAACGAGTGTTTTCCACTCCCAGACTAAGCATGAAGTAAAATTTCGAGTTTAGAAAAGCCCTGTGAAAATTTGTCGAGGGTCGCGCAGCGACCCGAGACAAATTTTCTGGGCTTTTCTAAACTCGAAATTTTACTTCATGCGTCACGCATATAAAACACAGATTTTAAGTGAAGTTCAAATATACATAAATTTGAAAATATTATAGTGTTTTATAGGCGTGGCGCATGAAGTAAAATTTCGAGTTTAGAAAAGCCCAGAAAATTTGCGCGACCCTCGACAAATTTTCATGGAGCTTTTCTAAACTCGAAATTTTACTTCATGCTTAGCCTGGGAGTGTAAAACACTTGTTTAAAGTTGTAAATTGAACTTTGAAAATAAAAAAGGGAATATCCGCAATTGTATCAATTCCATGGTATGTCATTATTTTTATAAAATTACATTACTTTTCCTTAATTATTTGAACTTAGAGAAACGTAAAGTGTTAAGTGTGAACATTAATAAATTTAGAATTTTTCCCTCTACAAAAAAGTGAAATACATTTTGTCTCTAAAATAAATAGGAAAGCTAATATTTGAACACTTTAAAATTAACATGGGATTTCCTATGTTGCCCACCAGGTCAACACCCGGTATATATATATATATATATATATATATATATATTTATTTTTAAGTTTTCGCAAGCAAAATATAACTGGTTGGAGTTTTTTGGGCTGCTTTCTCGCGTTGATTGATTAATTTGCGCTCTACATTTCGGCAGCATCACTTCTGCCATCCTCAGGAGCTGAGTGATAGATGTCAAGTTCACTGTCAGTACATTTGTTTTGTAAACTAGGAACTTGTAGTCTAGATCTGCTGCGTGTTATTGGTCCACTCGATGTAGAAGGTGCTAAAATTTCTTGATTTGTGTCCGATGTATCTGCATTGTTGAAATTACTTGAATTTGTCTGAATATTCCGAAAATTGTTAAATATTGGAGGCAAGTCATGCCAGCACAAGAAGTAACGGTCGTACTACGTTAGAGGCAGAGTTCGGAAAATTTTCTAACAGGGCATTCGACCAATAATACGGCAGGAGAGATGTGTGCAATCTACTTTATTGTAATACCAAGCTTTCGGGACTCATTTTGTCCCTTCCTCAGGGTTAACACTAAAAAAAATGAGCAAAACAAACAATTACTGATCTGAATTAAACTATTAGTTAATGACGAATTCTTAAAAAAATAAATTAGCGAATAAATTTTGAGCTTACATTTGTGATTATTTGAACAAACTATTGTTAAACTGACGCTGCACTAGATATTAAGTCTTATAATCACATGTTAACTTTTTTCCTCTTTTTATTTATGACATTATTTTAGTCATTAATGAAAGAAAATGTGTTGAAAATCATTATTATAGTTCAGTTGGTTTTGTTGTTATTTTTTTTGTTTTTAGACATCAAAACTTTATTTTTAAATTAAAAAAAATTTATGTGATGCGTTAATTTCTTTCGCCAGTGTGTATATATATATTAATAAAAGTGATAAAAAATATAGTAATGGTTTCATTTAATTTTGATATAGATTATCACGTAGTAACGGTCAAAACCAAGGTGATGTTAAGTAAGTTGCATTCGCTATTGTCTTTTGGCATATTCTGTACACAAGAAAATATTTGTAGGTTATGCAGCTCTTAAAGTCGAGCAACTTTGGCGCAAAAACATTGTTTCTATCTTCAACAAGAGCTGAAATATCTTTCGATATCGCACTGTATATATACAGAGACACCCTGTATATATACAGAGAGTTTTATATAACACCGAACATGCTACAGGGTGGGGCGTGAACACTTCCTCTTTTGAAAATGGTGCAGTGAGGACTCAATAATTAGACCTGGATGGGAAATTTGTGTCCCTAATCATTTTAGTCTCACAATTGCCTTGGTCGAGAAAGCAGTGCGCTTTTACCGCATATGCCTATTTTTCAAGGTAAACGTAAATTCAGAATTTTGTTGGAAAATTATTCACTCTCTTACTAAAAAAAACAGGCAAAAAAAACTTTGCCTGTTTTTTTTTAGTAAGAGAGTGCGGCCCTTCAATTTATTTGTTTAAAGAAGTCTTCTCCGTGCGGCTGATCTTCCTGAGAGAGGCACGCTCGCCTAATTTAATCCCTTGTGATTATTTCCTGTGAAATAATCTCAAATTTCGAAATTATAACAATTCTCCACCCTGGAAGAGCTACAAAAAACTCCTAGCAGAAATTGTCAATAAAATAATCGGGGAGCTTAAAAGAGTGGACCGAAGCTTCAGAATTCGAATGAATCAGTGTATTGACAATTGAAGGCGACATTTGCAAGATATTTTTTTTATAAACGGTATAAAACTAAATGCACCGTGTTGTGTGACCAGAAAAAATAACAATAGTAGTTTAGAAATGTGCAAAGTGTTTTTATTTCATTTTCAAAAAAGGAAGTTTCCAAGCCCCACCATGTAGAATGTACTCGGTGTTAATTTTCCTATGTTCGATTTGTACTGAGCATTGTTTGTACAATGAGAGCCAAAATGATTTGTTCATTTTTAACACACAGCTAGGACTTCAATTTATTTGTTTAAAGAAGTCTTCTCCGTGCGGCTGATCTTCCTGAGAGAGGCACGCTCGCCTAATTTAATCCCTTGTGATTATTTCCTGTGAAATAATCTCAAATTTCGAAATTATAACAATTCTCCACCCTGGAAGAGCTACAAAAAACTCCTAGCAGAAATTGTCAATAAAATAATCGGGGAGCTTAAAAGAGTGGACCGAAGCTTCAGAATTCGAATGAATCAGTGTATTGACAATTGAAGGCGACATTTGCAAGATATTTTTTTTATAAACGGTATAAAACTAAATACACCGTGTTGTGTGACCAGAAAAAAATAACAATAGTAGTTTAGAAATGTGCAAAGTGTTTTTATTTCATTTTCAAAAAGGGAAGTTTCCAAGCCCCACCATGTAGAATGTACTCAGTGTTAATTTTCCTATGTTCGATTTGTACTGAGCATTGTTTGTACAATGAGAGCCAAAATGATTTGTTCATTTTTAATAGGAAATAACACATGAATTATTTTAAATGCAGAAATAATATAAGAAATATAAAAAGTAATAATGGGAGTTTTACTTTTTGAATATAGTGTGTGTTAAATGTCCGCCACCCTTCTCCACACTCTTCTAAACGACGGACGAAATCTGCCATAACTCGTTGAAGCATATCCTGTGGAATAGCTTCAATTTCTTGTCGGATATTTCTTTTGAGCTCCTCTATATTTCTATTTCTTGAACACTCTACTCTTTAAATATCCCCAAAGAAAAAAGTCTGGAACAGTAATATCGGGAGATCTCGGGGGCCAATTAAAATCACCGTTTCGAGAAATTAGTCTATTCGGAAATGTCTGTCGCAGGATCTCCATACTTATTCTTGCAGTATGACAGGTCGCACCGTCTTGTTGAAAAACGTGATTTCTTTCTTCTTCTTCAATTTGCGGTATAAAAAATGTCTGGAGCATATGTGCATACCGTTGAGAATTGACTGTGACTGTTTCGCCGTTTTCTTCAAAAAAATATGGACCGATGATTTTTGACGATGATACAGCACACCAAACAGTCACTTTTGGGGAATGTAAGGGTCTTTCATAGATTTCACACGGGTTTTCGGTAGCCCAGTATCGATTCGTATTCTGTTTATTTACCAAGCCATGTAAAGTAAAGTGTGCTTCGTCGCTCATGAAAAGATGTTGTGCGATATCGGGTTCCTCATTGCTTAACTCCAAAAAACGTTGACAAAACTCAACACGGCTTTGTTTATCACGATCAGTTAACTTCTGCACCACTGCTATTTTGTATGGATGAAACTTCATTTTGTGCAGCATTCTTCGGGTACTTGTTGCAGATAAATTTAACGCTGCCGCATGCCGCCGAACTGATCGATTTGGGCTACGCAGAATTGATTGTCTCACCCGTTCCTCATTTTCAGGATTGCATGCAGAGCGAATCCTCCCGGCTGATTTTCTTCTCTCAACTGACCCATGATTTCGCCACTTCCTTACCCAATACGAAATAACAGTTCGAGCCGGAACATCACGAACATTAAAATGTAGACGAAATAAACGTTGAGTTTGAATAATTGAACTTAATTTAAGAAATTTTTCAACACAAAATATGCGTTGCTGTATGTTCCAACGCACCATTTTGACAACTGTCAAAATATCTCCAAAGTCTCCTCTTTCAAATTGTTATCAGTAATATAGCGATTAATAAATAGTTATATTTGTTATTGCCTATTAAAAATGAACAAATCATTTTGGCTCTCACTGTACAAAGCATTGAGTGCGATGTGATTTGCTACGATTTCTAATCGTAATATAGTCAACTCAATTTACAATTATTATGTCAACCACGATATATTATGGATATTTTAGTTCATTTAGCTGCGCCCCTGATTATTATTATTATAATATTTATTTATATTGTATATCCTTGTGCTACGCTAAAAGCACACGTATCTAAAATCAACTTCATAAAAAGTATTTAAAACTAACTGAAACCCATTTGCACCCCTACTGATTAACTTTAATCTAGTGGATCATTGATTAAACTTTTGATTAAGTCAAAATTCTAGAATATAAGAATGTTATAAATTTGTAAGATATCTTAAGCATGTCTCTTTAATCAATATGCAACTATGTAAAGAATTTGTAAATACGGTTGTTGTGTTTTTAAGAAGTACTAATCACTGATTAAGTTAATTGACTTGGGTGCAAATGGACATGACAGTTTATTATAATAGAATAAATAACACCAAAAATAGAAAACAGAAATCATCAAAAATACATGACTTTCGTCGATTTATATAAATTAATATTACTCGTACAATTCGTTGATTGTAGAGGCATTTAAGTGTTGAAAATCCATATTACCTTACTTATTTAAAAAAAAACTCGTTGATTTTTAAAAATTGGAAAGTTTAATCACTACAAGTGTTTCGCAAATTCATTGCTTCTTTAAGTGAAGAGAGTTACAATATGTACAGATTTCCCATGACTTTTTATTTATAAACAAACTACTTTGGTGTGAGGAACATTTTCAGTAGTAGAAGTCCGGAATTATGGTGTTTAATTATTTCCAAATCTAATAATGAATCATCAAATTTAACGAAAACGGAAAAAACTCAATATTGTCAATACATTCTGAAAATTAATAAAAATCAGACGTTGACCATTTATTTAATTATTTATTTAATCGTCAAAATCAATAAATGTTTACCCAGTTAAAAAATTTTTAAACATTTAAAATTTTAACAAAAAAGTGCAAATTGTTCAATTTAAAGCTTCTAACGAGTGTATTAATTTTCAGGCTAACCTAAACTAAATATTTTAATTTATTTGGCGCATTAATTAAAGCGTTTAGTTAATATTCAAAATATACTGTTTAAGTTTGATCTCACGTCAACAAATTTTACAAATATTTATTCGGTGTAACCAAACCTTGGCCTTTTAAACCTCGAGTAACTGGTTTTTTATTTATTTATTTATTTATATATTGTTGGTGTTACATATTATATTAATATAATTTTCACAAGTCAATGTACATGGAGTAATAATATATAATACAGCCTAGGTGGTAAATTAAAAATATACAATATATGCGTAATCACATATATATGTCAGGTTTTTGTAAATTAGTCAGTTTATAATATATATGTATATGTACGTTAAGATTAAGCACTGACGTTTATAATGTGTATAAGCCAAACCCTTACATATAAGACGAACATACATACTAATAGTTTAAAATATTTCCATTCAATTTGTTTCGGAGTGAAGGTACTCATTTATACAATAGTACGGATTTTCAATGAAGAAATGTTTTAGTGCGATTTTATATGACTTTGTATTGTTTAAAGATTTTATATTTTCCGGTAATTTATTGTATGCTTTCACTCCCAAATAAATTGGCCCTTTTTGGTATAGCGCTGTTCTGTGAGGGGGAATACTTAGTGCATTGCTCTGCCTTGTTTGCATACTAGTGTTTATGTCTGAGTTCTTACAAAATTTAGTCATATTCTCTTTTACAAAAATACATAAATTATATAATAGCAGCGAGTAAACTGTCATTATTTTCAGTTGGATAAATACAGGTTTTGCGTGTTCATCTCTTCTTTTATTTGCTATTAGGCGTATTATTTTTTTCTGAAGGATTAATATACGGGGCCCGTATGTGCCGAATTTGCCCAAATAATATTGTCATACTTTAAATGTGAACGTACGTCTGCGTTGTAATATGCAATAAGTACCTTTGTTCCCACTAGGTTTTTTAAGACGAGCAGAGCATAATGAGCTGAATTTAATTTTTTTATTACATGGTATACATGATCCTCCCACGATAGGTGATTATCTATTAGCACCCCAAGGAATTTTGTGACACGATCTACTTTGATAGTCTTTTCGCAACTTTTTACTAAAATACTACAGGTGTCTATATTTTTGTTTTTGTTTGAGAACTGTATAATTTGTGATTTTTTTGGATTCAATATAAGTTTTTGTTGTGTACACCAATTCTCCATTCTTGTGACCACTGTCTGTGAGTTAATTGAGGCATTTACAATGGTGTCACTTTTAATTAATATGGTCGTGTCATCTGCATATTGAAAAATTTTATATTTATCTTCATTCTTTTGTTCTGCCATTAAATTTGACAACTCATTGGAGTACAGTAAAAACAACAATGGAGACAAAATTCCACCTTGTGGAAGACCTGTTTTGATTTGTTGACACTCAGACTGGAACCTTGTATTTATTTCTACTATTGTTTCTTCTCTTATTTCCACGTATTGTTTTCTATTGCTTAGATATGACTTGATCAATTTATTTACTAGACCTCTAAT
This sequence comes from Philonthus cognatus, assembly GCA_932526585.2. Taxonomy (NCBI): domain Eukaryota; kingdom Metazoa; phylum Arthropoda; class Insecta; order Coleoptera; family Staphylinidae; genus Philonthus; species Philonthus cognatus. Next base: position 100,755,573 of record OW052244.1, read on the forward strand.
ACCGAACCTTTCCAATTTTCCAAGCAGTGACTCATGATTCACTGAGTCAAATGCTTGACTTAAATCAAAGAAGACTCCTGTTGGGATTTTTCTTTTGTCTAATATATTGACAATTTCTGTAACCGCTTCATATAAAGCCTCTGTTGTGTTTCTGCCCTTTCTAAAGCCGTAGTGTGTTGGCGATAGTAGTTTAAATTTCTCCAAGTACTCTGTTATTCGTATATATAAAGCTTGATCAATTATTTTAGCAAATATAGATAAATTAGAGACAGGTCTATAATTCTCTATATTTGTTTTTTCCTCTTTTTTAAAAATCGGAGTGACTCTCGCAGTTTTAAGTTTAGTGGGATAGACCCCAGATGAAAATGAACAGTTGATTATATCGGTCAGCGGCGCAGATAGAATATTGGAAATTTTCTTTATGATAAAATATGGAATTTTGTCCGGTCCCTCGGATTTTTTATTTGCAACAGTTTGAATAATTTTTTGTATTTCTGTGCAATCAACCTCTCTTAGAACCATACTACTGGGTTGATTAAATGAGGGGATTTGCAGTAAAACCTCTTTGGTTGGTTCGTGTCGTTCAGTAAAATATTTATTAAACTCATTAGCTATTTCATTGGTATTTTTCACACTGTTGTTATTAATATTTAGAGTTATTTTATCCTTTATTTTATTATTGTTTATATTATTCTTAATAACTTCCCATGAGGTTTTTGTGATATTGTTTGAATTGAGTATCTTTTCTTCATTCCATTTTTGCTTTGCTGCTTTTAATACAGTTTTATATTTCTTTTTTAATTCGTTATGTCTGGATTTCGTATTTAAACAATTTGTTGATTTATAAATCCAGTGGAGATCTTTTAATTTTTTTGACATATCTATTAACTCACTTGTAATCCATTGATTTTGCTTTGAGTTATTTTTGGTTTGTTTAGAGATGACCGGAAAAGAATTTTCGAAATGATGCAGAAAAGTGTTAAAAAAATGATTATATTTATCATCTACTGTGCTGCTGTTATAAACTGCCTCCCAGTTTTCTACCATTAATGAGTTATAGAATGAGTGTTGATTGCATTCAGAATACAATCTGTAAGAAATTTTTTTATTCACGCAATTTTGTGTGTTTTTTAGTGGAATGTTTAATAATATAGAATCATGATCGGAAAATTCCGTGTAAATCAGTTTAGCGTGACATTCACCCTGATAGTTTGTAAAGATATTGTCTAGCAAAGATTTTTAGTTTTAGATTTATTTCAAATACATTGCATTACTATCTAGATTGTCTACATTGTGTATTTTAAATTTAGTATAGTTTATACATGATATATTTAAGCATTAACTTGTTTTTGTAAAAGGGGTTTCCCGTTGAATATGAATAAATAAATAAATAAATAAATAAAGAGGAATAACGAGTCGGTTCTGACACACTATAGTGTATACCAAAACTATTCATTATACCTATAAATTCACGTCCAGTCTGGGTGTCATCCAACAAATTTATATTAAAATCACCGCCTATAAATACATATTTGTATTTTCTTGATAGAATGTTAAGCAGTATGTTCAGTTTATTGAAGAACATAACGATCTAACGATTCTAGATATGTAAGTATAATTAAATGAAATAATCTTAAATAAAATAGCATCAGGTGCTTGAATTTCGGAAGATTGGGTTACACGAAATAAGCATTTGTAATATTTATTAACATGAGATCAAACTTAAGCCGCCGTATATTTTGAACTTCACTTTACATCAGTGTTTTATACACGTTGCGCATGAAGTAAAATTTTGTGTTTAGTAAAGTCTGAAAATATGGATTAATCGCTCCACGTCATTACTCAACATAAATGAATAACCAGGTTTTTATTTTGCTTAATCAAGGAGTGAAAATTCCATTTATTTACTTTTTAATTGGAAATGTTTGTAATTTATAATTCATTGCTTTTTTCCTATTACTATTAATAGAATATCATGGTTAAAGCGCATTAAATTAGTGCCAGTAAATAATTCAATAAAATCAATAGGGATGATAGCTGTAATGATTGCGTTAGCCGACATGCACGAACTATTAGAATTACTTTCTCCCTTCGGGGATTGGCCTTAATAGCCTGAATCCAGATTTCAGACCCCAGGGCATTAAAACGAATCGCATGTCATCACAAATCCCTTGTAAATAACGCAACATTCATTATAATCTAATAATCCCACATTGTTAAAAATATAATTAAATGCATTTGAATCTATTCATATTAATTAATGTTGTATTAAACAATAAAACACTTTCAACTTGGTTTGTATAACACTTTTTTTATTTTACGTGACTGCAGTTTCGGCAACTTCAGCTTGCCATTATTTTGTAATCCATTTAACTGCTTTTTGTATATACAGAGAGTTTTATGTAACACCGAACATGTTCATAACGAGAATTCTTCTTTTAATTATACATAAACTAATGTTATACATTTGCCGAAGCTCGGTTTATTAAAAGAATTTAATTTGAAGCTTTAAACGAGCGTTTTCCACTCCCAGGCTAAGCATGAAGTAAAATTTCGAGTTTAGAAAAGCCTGAAAATTTGGTTTGGTCGCGTAGCGCGAAGCGCGGAGCGGCCAAACCAAATTTTCAGGCTTTTCTAAACTCGAAATTTTACTTCATGCGCCACCGGTACAAAACACTGATGCAATGTAAAGTTTAGCGGTCTGCTTTAAACTTCGTAATATGTCAGTGTTTTGTAACGGTGGCGCATGAAGTAAAATTTCGAGTTTAGAAAAGCCTGAAAATTTGGTTTGGCCGCTCCGCGCTTCGCGCTACGCGACCAAACCAAATTTTCAGGCTTTTCTAAACTCGAAATTTTACTTCATGCTTAGCCTGGGAGTGGAAAACACTCGTTTAAAGCTTCAAATTAAATTCTTTCAATTTTCCAACGTTCGGTTTATTGAAAGAGCTTAATTTGAAGGTTTAAACAAGTGTTTTCCACTCCCAGGCTAAGCATGAAGTAGAATTTCGAGTTTAGAAAAGCCTGAAAATTTGGTTTGGTCGCGTAGCGCGAAGCGCGGAGCGGCCAAACCAAATTTTCAGGCTTTTCTAAACTCGAAATTTTACTTCATGCGCCACCGGTACAAAACAGTGATTCAATGTAAAGTTTAGCGGTGTGTTTTAAACTTCGTAATATGTCAGTGTTTTGTGCCGGTGGCGCATGAAGTAAAATTTCGAGTTTAGAAAAGCCTGAAAATTTGGTTTGGCCGCTCCGCGCTTCGCGCTACGCGACCAAACCAAATTTTCAGGCTTTTCTAAACTCGAAATTTTACTTCATGCTTAGCCTGGGAGTGGAACACACTCATTTCAAGTTTCAAATTGAACTCATCTAAAAAAAACAACAACGGTTATCTAAAGATTTACGGCATATACGCTGTAATTGGAACATGTATACTTGAAAGAAAATCTCCCTGTATGTACAAGTGGAGGCATTAATTGCGATTGATTGGCTACATTTTGTAATGGTCATATTGGCAATCCAGTTTACACATAACTTAAAAATTAAAGGTGTCTAATTGTATTGGATGAAAATGTTCGGTGTTACATAAAACTCTCTGTATACCTGTTTTAAATCAGAGCGACCAAACCAAATTTTCAAGCCTTTCTAAACTCGAAATTTTACTTCAAGCTTAATCTGGGAGTGGAAAACACTCCTGTAAAACTTCAATTTGAACTCTTTTTAAATACGACGCTTATCTGAAAATGTACGGTATATTAGGGTATGTATACTTAAAAGAAGTAGTCTCTGTATGTATACAGATAAAAAAAAAACTCCCTGTAAATGAATATTGTAAGCGCAAGATTTTGATAGACAAAATAAATATTTGTGAAATTTATTATCCTGAGATTAACATAATGATATCTTCGTCTATTAAGTATGAGGCCAACAAATTTGTATACATTTGTTCGTTAGTTGCATAAGCACCACGTCCATGTGGAACAGGCTTTGGGCGCAAAATTACTTGCGCAATTTATTCTATTGCAAACCTTTCTACTAACCTAGCCTAACCAAACCTAGAAGTATGTAAAATCGTTAGCGTGTGCAAAGACACTTAAGCATTGTATTAAATTTGAAACCTTCCACATCAAGCCTTTGTGCTTTATTAGCAGGCCTCATACTTAAGAGACCAAGACATCATTACTTTTTTCGAAACACACTAATATCGTTCAAACTAATTAAATAAAAGTTATTTCACGACCTTACGGGACTTCTACCTTTTCGCTTCGACCTAATGGGATTCGATCTTATGGTATTCGACCTTATGCGAAAGTACCTGAAAATTTACAGCGTGTGGCAGAAAGACCTCGGCTCGATAGCCTATGAAAGGATAACTCCAACAATTTTATATTATATTTTATTGTGCAATACTATAATTAATGTAATGTAAAAGTCCCTTGAATAAAGATATTTGTATATATATTTACAGCGTGTATATCGGGATGTGTATACTTAGAAGAAAAATTCTCTGTATATTAATAATTGCTAAATAATAAGCCTTATGAAGTAAAAGAGGCATTATCTTATACTTACTAAATAAATTTGAATACAAAATTCATAATTTCCAAGTGTTGAGCTGGAAAAATAATAAAAAGCATTACCTTATATTTACAAAATGTGACTAAAATAATAAGTAAAGCTGTTGGTTGTAGGCTTGATCTTGTATTTGCTTCATAATTATGAACTTGACCTTTACTTTTAATATCTTCAATTTGATTCTTATTAATCACTTGATGAAACATGTTTCCAATATTGATAATTAAATAAAAGTCACTTGGTTTGTTTCACCACTATTTTTTTATTCTCTCCGACTAGTTTCGACTTATCGTCATTCTCAATGAGTAATACAGAAAAATATTTTACAAGTTATATATACCTATTTTTTTTAAGGTCAGGTTTACTTTTAATCAAATAAAGTAAGCATCCGTTGCAATTTTTCTGCATCTTGTTCATTCAATCCTTGTAAGTTTCTTGATTATTCTTCGATCCAAAAAAATAAATTCTAATTGACGTTAGTTGTCAGAAATGTTTGAAAGGTATGGATCGTTTGCGTCAATATTTGAAAGTGTCAGCGCTAAAAAGTGCATACATTCGGACTTTCGAAATTTTTTTATTGATCCATTACTACTATGTTAAATTCCAAGTGGAGAAATACTCAAGAGGAGAGAACATGAATTTTTTTGTCCAACTACCGGCGTATGTCTCACGAAAAATATACTCTGTACCCAGGTAAAAAAATTATACTTACAAATAACACACTTATATTGTTTTGAACAACAAATTTGTTAAAGCATATGATTTTTAGTGATGAAACTTGTACTGCATGTAAAATATGTAAATTATCTGTAGCTTAATAATAAATACAATAAATTTGTGCTTCTTAAATTTCTTTCCACGATTTGTGTGGTTCAGAATAATAATAGTGTAACTCTAATCATGCATTAATAAAAAGTAAGGGCTTTAAGTGAACACTAGATTAGATTAGATATTCGTAGGGGTGGCCTCATTGGCCTGTACCACCGCGACCTTTTTAGATCTATTGTGGATTCTAAGTAAGGGAACACTATGAAGACGAACTAAATAAACTACAGCCATAATGTTTAATTATACAGCACATGGGCGCCCGCAGAATCTTTTTCAAGGGGCAAGCAGAATTAGGTTAGGTTCTAATGGCAGCAGTTACACCGCTCACTTAGGGCCCCTTGTGATACCATAAGGATAAAATGGAGTCAGGTCTCCCCTCCTTCCCCACCTATACAAACCAATCCGAGCACCTAATGAACCCGATCAGATTTCTCACATCTAGGGGTGTGAAGTCCGTTAGTCCATTTGCATAATGATCCTTTTCCCGTCGAAAGCAGGGCATTGTCCCAGATAGTGGAGTACCGTCTCTTCCTCCTCCACATCCAGGCATCCTCTGCAAAAGTCGTTGTGCTCAAGACCCATCTTTTGTGCATGTCTGCCTAGGAGGCAGTGGCCCGTGAGGATGCCTGCTAGGAGCAATTAATCTGTTACTGTTTATAGTATCCCATATAGACCATAGTTGCCTTGTTATGAGACACGTATCTTCTTCTCTCCACCTATGGTTGACCGATGCTATCATCTGCTCCCTAAATGGTCTATTGTAAAATTTCAATATTCCTTGACATTTTATCACTTTTTGACATTGTTTCAACATTTTCTCAAATTTAAACATTTCATCGTATTTCGAGAATTTTCGATTTTTTTTTAATTCCGGGAAATTTCAACATTTTTACCTTGACTTTTTATCAGTTTCCCATAGTTTCACTGACAGAGCATAACATTTTAGATAAGGACAATAAACTCTATTATTATCTTTAATTAATTTCTCACTTAACCCGTGGTGAAACATTTTTGAATATAATTCTGGATATTTAATTAAAACACTTGGTTTTGTTTCACTAATTTATATTTTCTCCGACTAGTTTCGACCATTGGTCATCTTCGGGGAGGAATTCCTCCCCGAAGATGACCAATGGTCGAAACTAGTCGGAGAAAATATAAATTAGTGAAACAAAACCAAGTGTTTTAATTAAATATCCAGAACTCTATTATTATTATTATATTTTGCCCCCCCTCTCACCCCCTGTAAAACATTCTGCAGGCGCTCCTGTCTGTACTGTAAAGATCGTGATGTTAATACAAAATGTTTCAATCGTGTAATTTAATAAATTTCATATAAAACGTGACAAAAAATATTCGATATACGTCCAATTAAGTATTAGCGAAGATAAAAATCGCATGACATAATCGATAAAGTTAATCCTCAAATATTTCGTTAACGTCGTTCACTCTGATGATGATTGGTTGCGGATATGGTGAAGGGAGGGAGAGTCGACGATCCCGGACGATAGATAGGTTTAGCGTTAATCCCATCTTGAACACGATAAATTGGAAAATCCACGTCCACCCGTCGTTCTCATTTCGTTATTTCGAACAGAAATGTGCACGCAATTTAAGTTTTCGCAAAATAGGACGAACGAGACCGGGAGCGAAAAAGGGGGATGAATACGAGTTATTTTTATTGCTTCGTTTTAATTACGGAAGTTGGTGCTTAACAAAAATTAATTAATTAATATCAACTTTTGCACTTTTCATACACATCACTTAGCATACAGTAATTATATCAAAATTTAGAATGTTGAACCAATTGCCTTCAATTTTTGTAAAAAATATTTGTGTTTATTTTCTTCTAACTTTCGAATAGTGGAGTAATTGTATACAATACTGGACAGAAATAATTTAGAAGCTAATGTGAAATAATGTTGAATACTTTATTAGAATTAAGAATTTAATGTACCATAGGTGGACATAAAATGTTGGGACAAATCGAAAATTGGGTAATGTCAAATATAACCAACTTTATTATACCGGTTAAATTAGGTTTTCAAAAAATAGGCTATAATATAGAGTAACAATCAAAATATTTAAAAGAGGACTATTCCTCTTTTAAATATTTTGATTGTCACTCTATATTATAGCCTTTTTTTAAAAAACCTAATTTAACCGGTATAATAAAGTTGGTTATATTTGACATTACCCAATTTTCGATTTGTCCCAACATTTTATGTCCAAAGTTTAACACACACTATACAAATTCTACGTGTCCTAACATTTTCTTTTCACCAATGGTACATGTATTTTATTTAGTGTTTTCTAACTTCTTCTGATTTCTTATTAAATGAGTCAGGTTTTGTTATAAATATTTTTTGTTCTGCATTATTAAATGAATTTTACCTACGCCCTATCTATAGTCTGTTTAAAAACTAGAAGGAGTAAGTGCCAAAGCCTAGTTTACACTATAAAAAGTTACCAGAAATATCACTAGATACATTTGGCGGCAATTTCAAATAATTTCATAATTATTCTTTTAATAAAATCAAATATCCATTTTGTACTTCTAAATTGTGGTTAAGTATTTTCTTTTCTATCGTACGATATGGTCAGTTCAATTAAAATCCTTATACGGCATCTCGCCATATATCTGTGAAATAAAATATATTTATATTACTTTGATTAAAAACACTTAGAACCTTTCTTCAATACTTTATTTTGTAACCAAATGTACATTTCGGACACGAAGTGTCCATTATCAATGGTTTGATTCTAATTAGTACCATTAGTATCAAACCATTGATAATGGACACTTCGTGTCCGAAATGTACATTTGGTTACAAAATAAAGTATTGAAGAAAGGTTCTAAGTGTTTTTAATCAAAGTATAATTATCTTCAAGTAACTCAATCAATCCAAATATTTATATTATGTTCATAATATAATATGCAATTTATATAATAACGTGTCTCTATCAGAGCTGGGACGAATCCTCGTAAAAAGTATTCGAATCACGAATCCGAATCACCTAATATGATTCGAATCACGAATACTCGAATAAAGGAATCGTAAGAGATAAATATGATTCGAATCGAAGATTCGAATCCTGTTTTTTCGAATCACGAATACAAATCCTTTAAGAATAAATTGATTTTAATATTTTTTTGCAACCATTAATATATTAATATCGTTGCCAGTTATTTTAACAAAAATATTCAAAACCTAATTATATATTATTACCACTGAACATCGTTAATAACAGACTAAATATCTGACTCCCTGTTACTCTGGTTAAAGATGTATTTGTGTGTTTCTGAACTCCACTTCAAATCAGTGTTTTGTACGCGTGGCGCATGAAGTAAAATTTCGAGTTTAGAAAAGCCCGAAAATTTGTCGAGGGTCGCTGCGCGACCCTCGACAAATTTTCACGGGGCTTTTCTAAACTCGAAATTTTACTTCATGCTTAGCCTGGGAGTGGAAACACTCGTTCAAAACTTCAAATTGAACTCTATTATAAAATCGACAAATGCTTGAAATTTACGTAAATAAAAAATTCATTGAATATCATTAAAACCGGTAAAGTCAGAGAAAAGTCATAGAATTATATTCAAATTGACCAAAACACTAACAAAAAAGCCATGATATGATTAAATTTGTCAAAATCAGCAGGCAAATTACAAAACACGTAAAAATTTATAAAATTAACTTGTTTATTGGCAAAAACAATGAAAACTATTAAACAGAAGAAAGTTATATTAAAAGGCCAGGGAAAAAATCTTTAGTCAGGGAAATGTCGGAAAAATTTTACATTTCAGATTGTGGCTACCATGTCAGTTTTACTTCAAACAATATTAAACAAAATTTTGAAAACTAGATTATAATCTTTAAAAACATTTTCAATCATTTAATATTCTTTTTAAAGCATTCACTTTGAAGTTTCGAACAAGCGTTTCCACTCCCAGACTAAGCATGAAGTAAAATTTCGAGTTTAGAAAAGCCCCGTGAAAATTTTTCGAGGGTCGCGCAGCGACCCGAGACAAATTTTCTGGGCTTTTCTAAACTCGAAATTTTACGTCATGCGCCACGCGCATAAAACAGTGATATAACGTGAAATTTAAAAACACACAAATAAACATTTCTCATATTATTCCTCACAATTATTTTTGACGATGCAAATCCTTTTGTAAGTATTCGAATCCTTTTACAAGGATTCGAATCATATGATAAGGATTCGAATCACCCACATTAAGACTCGAATACTAATCCTCTTAAAAAAATCCGAATCACGAATCCAGTTGAACTAAAGTATTCGATTGCCTCTTTTGAACCCTCTAAAAGGATTCGAATCCTGAATGATTCGAATCCTGCACAGCTCTGTTCTCTATCTTACTTAAAATTGATTTGTTTCATAAAACTATACAAGGTAGAACGACTCATCTTCGGCATGCCTGCATGATCGTTTACTTCTTTTAAAACTTTATTCAAAGTTGGCAGTTCATTTTTATAGAAGAAACTATGCACGGATCTCTTCACTATCAAAACTTGTAATTATGTCCTCCAAGCTGCTACAAGCTGCTAACAATCTCTGAGGATTTCTCATATTCGCTTATGGTACGATAGACAGTGGAATTTACAACTCCTAAAAATTCAACATTTTATTATTTGATACATATTCTTATGCTATTTGATATCTTACCTACTGCACCAGCAATGTCTGATACAACAGCAGTCATTTTCATATGAGGATCATCTGTTATCATCTGCTTATACATATTTATTATGAACTGTTTTTCAGACATATAAATGACCCAAATCCAACTTCTTATTTGAAGGTGATATTATCACCGAGCTTGTACTGGGTCCATAATCCATAACAACAATATAAACAAAACTAACTTTTAACTATGCTAAAGAAACACCGCACAAAAAGTTATTAGCTTTGTGCATATGTTTACCTAAACGAAAAATTCCCTGTATATTGATCAAGTAGTAATTTAGTAATTGTTTATTTTGTTAGGGTGTACGTAAAGTGTCGTACGTTTCTCGAGTGGTATGGCAATTACATCCTCGGGAAATACTGCACTCGCCGCTGTGCGGCTCGTGCGCTACATATCCGCTCATACAGAGAGTTTTATGTAACTCCGAACATTTTCATAACGAGAATTTTTCTTTGAAGTATCCATATGCCATATGCTCGGTTTATTAAACGAATCCAATTTGAAGGTTTAAGCGAGTGCTTTCCACTCCCAGGCTAAGCATGAAGTAAAATTTCGAGTTTAGAAAAGTCTGAAAATTTGGTTTGGTCGCGTAGCGCGAAGCGCGGAGCGGCCAAACCAAATTTTCAGGCTTTTCTAAACTCGAAATTTTACTTCATGCGCCACCGGTACAAAACACTGATTTAATGTAAAGTTTAGCGGTGTGTTTTAAACTTCGTAATATGTCAGTGTTTTGTACCGGTGGCGCATGAAGTAAAATTTCGAGTTTAGAAAAGCCTGAAAATTTGGTTTGGCCGCTCCGCGCTTCGCGCTACGCGACCAAACCAAATTTTCAGGCTTTTCTAAACTCGAAATTTTACTTCATGCTTAGCCTGGGAGTGGAAAACACTCGGTTAGAGCTTCAAATTAAATTCTATTAATAAACCAAGCATCGAAAAATGTGCAACGTATGCATATGGATACACCAAAGAAAAATTCTCGTTATGAAAATGTTCGGTGTTACATAAAACTCTCTGTATGTAATATGCTGCATACCACTCTCTTACGTAATATATTATTATATTTATATTGATATGTTACATTTGTGCATTATTTAATATAATGCATTTATGTTCTATTCTTTATCTACCTGTTAAAAATGCTAGCAAAAAATATTGTTCTAGTCACATAATTTAGTTTGTGCAGAATTACTTTAAGTGTAATTCGACATCCGTCTTTTAGATTTTTAAATAACATCTATTCTCGAAGAGTTTAAAGTTTAGGTGAATACATGAATTATAACCCGATCTCATCCGGTACATAAACAAAATCTTCTTTATTTCGTAAAATATAGTATCAAAAATATATTATTTCAGGCCTTCCGAACTCTTCTTGTATACGTATTATTTTATTAAAATAAATAATCTTCTTGCGTGTAAATAATGTTTTTTATAACTGGGAATATTTTAATTTTAATTAGGAAACACAAATAATTTTTTTAAGTAGTCATATTCTATATACAGAGAGTTTCATATAACACCGAACATTTTCATAAAATACGATTTGACACCTTTCATTTTTAGGTTATGTGTAAAATGGGTTGTCTATATGACCATTACAAATTGTAGCTAATCAATTGCAATTAATTATTATTATTATTATTATTATTCTTTATTTACGGAATTCACCTTTTTTACAATTGAAATTAACAACATTAAAGCAATAAATAACATGTAGGAATAAAATATTGAATTAAAAGATAAATATAAATAATTATGATCACTGGTCATTGTATGAAATTTGTCAACTTAATGCGCTTTAATCGGTTTTTAAACTGCGGCAGTGAAGATGTGAATAATAAAAAGTCGTTACTACGCGACAGTAGGTTTGCGTAACGCATCATACGATCCATGGGATTAAACATCCCATAGTTCGTTGAGTGAAATGCCAATCTAAACAAGGGTTTATGTCTAGACTGAGCATTTCTTGGTATATTGAAATTTAACATCTCCAACAGTTCGCCGCAATTCAAAATCCCATTAACTAATTTAAATTAAAACAAAATGTCAAGAAACTTTCTCCTCTCCGCCAACGATTGAATATTTAATATTTAATGCCTCAATTTCTACATACAGGGAGATTTTCATTCAATATAGATGTCCCAATTACAGCGTATATGCCGTAAATCTTTAAATAAACGTTGTTTTTTTAAAAGGAGTTCAATTTGAAGCTTAAAATGAGTGTGTTCCACTCCTAGAGTAACATGAAGTAAAATTTCGAGTTTAGAAAAGCCTGAAAATTTGGTTTGGTCGCGTAGCGCGAAGCGCGGAGCGGCCAAACCAAATTTTCAGGCTTTTCTAAACTCGAAATTTTACTTCATGCGCCACCGGTACAAACACTGACATATGACGAAGTTTAAAACACACCGCTAAACTTGACATTCAATCAGTCTTTTGTACCGGTGGCGCATGAAGTAAAATTTCGAGTTTAGAAAAGCCTGAAAATTTGGTTTGGCCGCTACGCGACCAAACCAAATTTTCAGGCTTTTCTAAACTCGAAATTTTACTTCATGCTTAGCCTGGGAGTGGAAAACACTTATTTAAAGCTTCAAAGTGTATTCTTTTAATAAACCGAGCGGGGTAAAATGTACAACGTCTGCATATACATATATACTTGAAAGAAAAATTCTAGTTATGAAAATGTTCGGTGTTACATAAAACTCTCTGTATGTATTCGTGAGTTATTTGAAGATTGTTATAATAGTCATAAAAAGCGGTTAAATTCCATTCTTCACTGTTTTTATTTGAGTACTATATGTACATTTTCGACACTTAGTGTCCATTCTTTATAATTAACTAACCTTAGTATTAACTATTGATAATAGACACTTAGTCTCCGAAAATGTACATAGTACTTAAATAACAACACCGAAGGAAGGAATTTTATCGCTTTTTATTACTATTAGTCATATTCTGATAATTACAGCGTTTGGCAAATTTGCAAAATTTTTGTTTCTATAAAATCAGTCATTTTAAAGCTTCGAAGGATTAAGCATGAAGTTAAATTTCGAGGAAATTTCTCCCTGTATATTAACCAAATTTGAATGTTTGTAGTTGTATTTCTAGTTGAAACCAAATTTATTCATTTCTTAACATATTATAAAATTAATGAAAATCTACTGTTGTTTTCATTATATTTTTCGTGATTTCATGAATGGAAAACCTAGTTTCTCTAATATTGCATACTTGGTTAATCATCTTTAAACGCTTCTGTTCAGTTAATTACTTAATTAAACATAGTTATATTCCTTTCTTCACTTTTATTTTTCTTGCTAGATGTACATTTCGGGTACTAATTAAGCATTATTCTTTGGCCCGCTACGATTGTCTGGTTATTACAAATGGCCCGTCTTAAAAATAGTTTCCCCACCACTGAATTATCAATAGCTAACTAGCTAGCTATTGATAATGGGCACTTAGTACCCGAAATGTACATCTAGCAAGAAAAATAAAAGTGAAGAAAGGAATATAACTATGTTTAATTAAGTGACTTAACACCTTGTAACTCATACAACTACATTAGCTCCTGTTCAGATTTTAATAAAAGTTTAATGATTCCAAATGCCAATTCCTTGCTGAGCCACAACAACAAAAAATATATATAAAAACGAAGGCAAATAATATCTCAAATCAAGTTCTCACTTAACCCATAGTGAAACATTTTGAACTATAAACTATTAACTAAAACACTTGGTATTGTATAATGTACAATGAAATACTCAAAACTAGTCGGAAAGTTAAATAAAATCAGTGAAACAATACAATAGGCAAAATTCAATTAATGTGTGTCAGATTAAAACATGTTGAATACACTGAAATACTATAGCGATTATAAATATTTTTGTCTACAACATAATTTAAAAATTGAATATGAAGTAAGTTCATATACAGGGAATTTTTTATTTAAGTATACATATGCATACACTTTTTTTAATCAGTTTAATTTAAAACTTTAAACGAGTGTTTTCCACTCCTATATTAAGCATGAAGTAAAATTTCGAGTTTAGAAAAGCCTGAAAATTTGGTTTGGTCGCTTCGCTTCGCTACGCGACTAAACCATAAACCATAAACCAATTCATAAATCAATTCTTCCAGAAAACATAATATGCTTAAATGCATTTACGTTTTTAACTAAATTATTAAATACATGTTTACCTTCATGTCAAACAAATATCTATAGATGTGATATATGTTCGCAAATAAAAATAAAGAATGAACATTTTATTTCTGTAGAATTTTCAAATTACAACATTCATAACTTAGAAAACATTTTACAGCATAATTTAAGCACGGAATTTAAACAAAATTGCAGTTTGTGTAATAATAAATTATTATTTGAAACACAGTTAAACAATTTTATATTCATAGAACCCGTTAACACGGACAGTAAAACATTGAACTTAGTAACTAATTTAGAAAATATTCCGTTTAAACTAAATGTACAGAACACTGTTTATTTTACGTGGTGTTGTGGGTTTTATACCGGGTCATTTTATAGCATTTTGCAGAAGACATAATGGCTTATGGAGGAATACAATGACTTGCTTCCAAGCAAAAATCATTGTTCAAGATCAAAAGAAGTAGAGGTTAATATGTTACTATATACAATGTAGGGTGACCGACGGGAACCATCTGTTTTGGGAATGATCACTGACGCCACTGGGAAAACAGCGCAACTTTTCTTATTAGCATAAATGCATTTCCTATGCATTGTTAAAGTAATATCACTTAGAAAATTCAAAATTTTCCGTTTGGTTTTGAAAATATTTAATTTAATTCAATAATAATAAATTTATTGTGACGCCACTGGGAAAACAGCGCAACTTTTCTCATTATAATAAATGCAATTCCTATGCATTGTTAAAGTAATATCACTTAGAAAATTTAAAGTTTCCCGTTTGGTTTTGAAAATATTTAATTTAATTCAATAATAATAAATTAATTGTGACGCCACTGGGAAAACAGCGCAACTTTTCTCATTAGCATAAATGCATTTCCTATGCATTGTTAAAGTAATATCACTTAGAAAATTCCAAATTTTCTGTCTGGTTTTGAAAATATTTAATTTAATTCAATAATAATAAATTAATTGTGACGCCACTGGGAAAACAGCGCAACTTTTCTCATTAGCATAAATGCATTTCCTATTCATTGTTAAAGTAATATCACTTAGAAAATTCAAAGTTTCCCGTTTGGTTTTGAAAATATTTAATTTAATTCAATAATAATAAATTAATTGTGACGCCACTGGGAAAACAGCGCAACTTTTCTCCTTAGCATAAATGCATTTCCTATTCATTGTTAAAGTAATATCACTTAGAAAATTCAAAGTTTCCCGTTTGGTTTTGAAAATATTTAATTTAATTCAATAATAATAAATTAATTGTGACGCCACTGGGAAAACAGCGCAACTTTTCTCATTAGCATAAATGCATTTCCTATGCATTGTTAAAGTAATATCACTTAGAAAATTCAAAATTTTCTGTCTGGTTTTGAAAATATTTAATTTAATTCAATAATAATAAATTAATTGTGACGCCACTGGGAAAACAGCGCAACTTTTCTCATTAGCATAAATGCATTTCCTATTCATTGTTAAAGTAATATCACTTAGAAAATTCAAAGTTTCCCGTTTGGTTTTGAAAATATTTAATTTAATTCAATAATAATAAATTAATTGTGACGCCACTGGGAAAACAGCGCAACTTTTCTCATTAGCATAAATGCATTTCCTATGCATTGTTAAAGTAATATCACTTAGAAAATTCAAAATTTTCTGTCTGGTTTTGAAAATATTTAATTTAATTCAATAATAATAAATTAATTGTGACGCCACTGGGAAAACAGCGCAACTTTTCTCCTTAGCATAAATGCATTTCCTATTCATTGTTAAAGTAATATCACTTAGAAAATTCAAAGTTTCCCGTTTGGTTTTGAAAATATTTAATTTAATTCAATAATAATAAATTAATTGTGACGCCACTGGGAAAACAGCGCAACTTTTCTCATTAGCATAAATGCATTTACTATGCATTGTTAAAGTAATATCACTTAGAAAATTCAAAATTTTCTGTCTGGTTTTGAAAATATTTAATTTAATTCAATAATAATAAATTAATTGTGACGCCACTGGGAAAACAGCGCAACTTTTCTCATTAGCATAAATGCATTTCCTATTCATTGTTAAAGTAATATCACTTAGAAAATTCAAAGTTTCCCGTTTGGTTTTGAAAATATTTAATTTAATTCAATAATAATAAATTAATTGTGACGCCACTGGGAAAACAGCGCAACTTTTTTCATTATAATAAATGCAATTCCTATGCATTGTTAAAGTAATATCACTTAGAAAATTCAAAGTTTCCCGTTTGGTTTTGAAAATATTTAATTTAATTCAATAATAATAAATTAATTGTGACGCCACTGGGAAAACAGCGCAACTTTTCTCATTAGCATAAATGCATTTCCTATGCATTGTTAAAGTAATATCACTTAGAAAATTCAAAATTTTCTGTCTGGTTTTGAAAATATTTAATTTAATTCAATAATAATAAATTAATTGTGACGCCACTGGGAAAACAGCGCAACTTTTCTCATTAGCATAAATGCATTTCCTATTCATTGTTAAAGTAATATCACTTAGAAAATTCAAAGTTTCCCGTTTGGTTTTGAAAATATTTAATTTAATTCAATAATAATAAATTAATTGTGACGCCACTGGGAAAACAGCGCAACTTTTCTCATTAGCATAAATGCATTTCCTATGCATTATTAAAGTAATATCACTTAGAAAATTCAAAATTTTCCGTTTGGTTTTGATAATATTTAATTTAATTCAATAATAATAAATTAATTGCGACGCCACTGGGAAAACAGCGCAACTTTTCTCATTAGCATAAATGCATTTCCTATGCATTGTTAAAGTAATATCACTTAGAAAATTCAAAATTTTCCGTTTGGTTTGAAAAATATTTAATTTAATTAAATAATAATAAATTAATTGTGACGCCACTGGGAAAACAGCGCAACTTTTTTCATTGGCATAGATGCATTTCTTGTGCATTGTTTAAGTAAAATCACTTAAAAAATTTAAATTTTCACGTTTGGTTTTGAAAATATTTAATTAAATTAAATAATAAATTATTTGTAACGCTACTGGGAAAACAGCGCAACTTTTCTAATCAGCAGAAATGCATTTTAAATACATTGTTAAAGTTATATTTATTAATTGAATCGAATTATTGTTATTTGTTTTGGAAATAAAATTATTTAAGTAATAATAAAAATATATATTTCCACCATGATACGGCACTGGAATAAATATGCAAATATTATAGAAAATTACTGTTTTGGTTGTATAATGTATGCTTTTCGACGAAGAAGGACAGTGGTTGTGAGTTAAGTATGTTTATTGTATTACTCTTCTGTAGTTGCATGGAGATTATGGGAAAAACACTCGTTTATAGTTTCAAATTGAAATTTAAAAAAAACGAGTATCTAAAAATGTACAGGACACAATTGGCATATGTATACTTTAAAGAAAAACTCTCTGTATTACTTCATTCCCTTTTAAGAACGTAGTGTTTTCATTAAAAGATTTACTATTTTTAATTAGTGTTTTCACTCCATGATTAACGTGAAGTAAATATTTGCTTCATGCAACAAGCGTAAATCACTGATTTGGTGTGAAGTTTTAAAAATAAACAATAACACAATAATAATAATTACGCATGACAACATTTTAAAAATATATATTTATTTTGTTCATGTTATTAAAGAAACTTGAATTGTAAAAATTGTAGAAACGAGTTCAAAAATATCAATTTGGAGAAACTTATTAAAGCAAGAATATCATAAAATATTTTGATATTCCATGATATTCACGATTTTGCTACATTTCGTGTTAAAACAATGGACGTTTCTTAAGTTTATGTTTTGTCGCGTGTGCCTTGCTGGTAGAAATCCTGGCAACTCTCTTGGTTCTTTGTAGTATTTTTTCCAATTCAGGCTTAAATCGTTTATCAGTCACAAAATAATCGTTCCAAAAACAGAATATTGTCGATTTTGCATTTTCCACGTACTTAATGACTTTTACACCGAGGCAAATATATTGTAATTTACTGGCAAGTTACCGCTAAACGGTAGTTAAAAAAGTAGACCAATTGTATTACAATCTCTTGATCTGAAAAGCGTTTGCTAAAAATTAGGGCTTACATTTCTATTGTTTATAAAAGTATTCATAGTCCAGTCATCAGAGACGACAATACCACCCTACCTCTAAAAATCGCCCAAATTACCTAAACATTTGTGTGCGTTTCAAGTACTGGACTTCTAATAAAATGAAAAAATGTTTACCACTCTTACCCCCCACCTGACTCTTGAAAAACACCCCCGTAAGGGGTAAAACAAAACGGAAATCATCAGTTTCCTACAAATCTGCACATGAAATAAAAAATGTTTCTAACAAAAAATGTAGATGAGGGAATTTGGAACAAAAAAGTTCCCTAGCACTTTTTTGTGAAATGACCGTTCTCTCAGAAATAACGATTCAAGTAACCGGTCATTTTAAATTTCAGTTCCGCGTACAAAGTGACACATTTAAGCAAACGTATAACAGGTCGACGGTATAACTTTTGATCGCAGTGTCCAACTGGAACAAAATATAATGTATTTTAAAGGGGAAGAGATTATGGTACTTTTTATCTACATAGAAGCTATTATTTGAATATATGCATTGGAATAATCCCTTTTATGTAGATAAAAAGAAGGCACCATTTCGATTAAATGATGACTACAATAACTATTATATCTGTGGCGGAGAGGAAAAACCATCTAAGTCCACTGAAAGTTATTTCGAGTAAATTGCGTTCAAAGTTTCGATCCCTACTTTCCGTATTTCCGTTCAGAGTAGCTTGTTTTGAGTTAGAAACGACTTTGTATATTACATAAATCACAAAAATTTATGTAGCCACACCACACGGATGTGTCATGTCGTAGAAATCAATTAAATGGACTTAGATGGTTTTTCCCCTCTCATGTCACTTAAATGGTTTTTCCCCTCACATACATAAAATCATATCTATTATGAAACGAGTAGAAGAATCGACATGTTTAGTCATGTTTGAACATCATGTTTTGAAGTAAGTTCAATATATTCAATATATATTGATTTAAATTGATAAATTGCAATAAATTCGGTATATTTCGACGTACTTGGACGACGTATATTCGTCAGAAAAACTAGCTACTTTTTACTTTTTTTCGAGTAGCTAGATTTCACTGGCAATTATAAAGTTCAATAAAAATAAATCAATTAAATGAAATCATTGATTTAATTAATTGATTGATTAACTTGCTATTTTTTATAGGGAGTGACAATTTCATTATATGAATGCAGATTTGATGAAATTCCCTTTCTTGTTGGAGAGATTATCGCCCAGAATTCTATGAAAATTATTATCAAATGTATTTAAAATTTATTTATTTATTACAAATTTATTAAAACTTATTGAAATGATATTCAGACCCACGGGGAATCAAATTCACTTGCCTGCTGACTGGTATGATTTTGTTGCCACTTGCAAAGCTTCGAACCCAATGGAAGTTACTGTGATGACTCAAGGCAGTTTTTACGATTTCCAGAAATTGTATAATACTGACTTAGTTGCCCGTCAAAAAAATGTTCCAGACGAACGCTTCCTTTGGCAAGAGGTAAAGTGGCTTCGATATCAGAAAGAGCAAGGAATCATTCTGTACAAAAAGAGTCTTACGGAAAATGAAACATTTTCTGTATTAGATTTAAGAAGAATGTACACGTGAGCGAAGTCACACTACTGTACAACGAACCGGTAGAGATAAGCGTTGAAAAGAAGAGAGATCTACTGTCTGTACTTAGTCTCATAAGACCAGAGGCTCGCGATTTTTATAATCAGTTGCCTGTAAGCGTAGGCGGGGAAGAGAGGAATATCGATCCAGATTTAGATCTGATTAATGATGGAGGCGAGCAAACTAGTCAGAGTAGCAACTCGAAACGAAAGGACACCACTAAACGGAAATCGAAGTCCAAAGTACCTGAAACGGATGCGGCACCCAAAAATGTACAGAACGTTCGTCGGTCGAACCGTCTTAGTCACCTGAAAAGTGTCAATTACAGCTATTCTTAAATTATTGTAACTATAGAGTAATAATTAAACATTGTCAATATTTTAGTGGATTAGTGATAAAAACTATAATATTCACGTATTTCGATTAATCACTTATACCTTAAATAGTACCATAAGCTGTCCCGTTAAAGTTTTTTTTATAGAATATACACTTAAAAGTATATCTAGAAGGACTGGCAACAAATATCAAACATCCTCTCAATTTTACATGGACTTAGATGGTTTTTCCCCTTCTACGAGGACTTAGATGGTTTTTCCCCTCCCATTGCACTTAAATGGTTAGCCACATTAGAATAACTTGAAAACTAAGCTGCATAATGCTTCGATAGCTATTTTATATAAAAGATAGAACAAAAATCTACCCCTCTCCATCAATAACTCAATTTCGAAAAAAAGTGGACTTAGATGGTTTTTCCTCTCCTCCACAGATATAGGTTTCTCATTGAAATTCACTTGGTTTGTTTTACTAATAAATTTAATTTTTGACTAGTTTCGGCTTGATGCCATTTTCATTCATTCTTAAAATGGCATCAAGCCGAAACTAGTCGAAAATTAAATTTATTGGTAAAACAAACCAAGTGAATTTCAATAAAAAACCTATATATTAGTAGAAATTTTTTACCAAGTGATCAATGAGGAACAAGTTAACGATACAATAACTATCAATCAATCAATCAATACTCTTTTACCATAAGGTGTCGGGTTTACAATAACTATAATAGATCAAAAATATTCGATTATAATCTATTATGACTATCCCTATCTAAACCTACTCTTGATTAAATGTGAATCTGTTTGATACGAAGTTAGTATTAGATTTACTTTGTGCCTCTTTATTAACTGTGATGACAGTGTGTAAACCTTCTGTGTTAAGAACAAAAATTAATTACTACTCATACTCGCATGATATATCATGAACTAGGTCAGTGATGGGGAAACTACGGCCCGCGGGCCAAGTCCGGCCCGCGGAAAGGTTTAATCCGGCCCGTTTAAGAGTGCTGTCGTGAGAATGTTTGAACGCGTTCTTACTTCGTAATGTGACGACCCGCATAAAAACTTCCTACCTACGATTAAGCATTATTCTTTGGCCCGCTACGATTGTCTGGTTATTACAAATGGCCCGTCTTAAAAAAAGTTTCCCCACCACTGAACTAGGTTAATTACAGACCTAGGTTAAATTGTTTATAGATTAGATTAAGTAAGAATTTTTAAAAGTTGGCGATATTTAATGATTCTGTCTGCTCAAAAACATTGTTTTTTATTTCATGATATTTACTTATTGTTTTTTGTTCGTTGCAGTTTTGATGTTGAAAACGGTGCAAGCCCGGGCAGGAGCCCCTTGGACGGGGCGGCCTCCCCCTCGGCGGGTCTGGTGCTCCAGAATCTGCCTCAGAGGAGGGAGAGCTTTCTCTATCGGTCGGACAGCGATTTCGAAATGTCGCCGAAATCCATGTCTAGAAATTCTTCCATCGCCAGTGAAAGGTAGGTACCCTTAAATTATTAAACAACTAATCAAATCAAAGGTAATAAAAAAGTATGCACTGAATTAGATTTACAAAATATAATACCCACTAACTCAATAACAATTACACTAAAAAGTAATCAATAATAGAGTTTAAAGGATAAAATTAATATAAAGAATTATAAAAAATTATATTTACCTCGCGTTCTACAAAAAGTATTTTCTATCGTTAAGACATTCAATAAATTATAATAATTTTAATACAACATAACAAAATGCTATTATCTCGCTTTCTACAAATATATACTGTCCTTTTAGGACATTCGTATAGTACTCAAAAGAAACTGTATTTTTGTAGAAAGTGAGATAATAGCATTTTTTATGTTATATTAAAATTAATATAATTCAAATGATAACTAGATACAAAGTTGCACTATGTTATGAACACTCATTACAAGATACTTTTATTCAAATATTAAGGTCTCTATCTTCACTCGATTTTTTGCACGTATTTTTATTTGTATCTCTTAAAAATGTATTCATTAAATAACTGTATTTAAACAAAATCATGTTTTTTTAATTGTGCCACTATCAAAGAAAAGCAGCAACATATACAGAGAGTTTTATGTAACACCGAATATTATCATATCGAGAATTTTTCTTTTAAGTATCCATATGCATTTGTTGCACATTTTTCGATGCTCGGTTTATTAAAAGAATATCATTTGAAGCTTTAAGCGGGTGTTTTCCACTCCCAGGCTAAGCATGAAGTAAAATTTCGAGTTTAGAAAAGCCTGAAAATTTGGTTTGGTCGCGTAGCGCGAAGCGCGGAGCGGCCAAACCAAATTTTCAGGCTTTTCTAAACTCGAAATTTTACTTCATGCGCCACCGGTACAAAACACTGACATATTACGAAGTTTAAAACACACCGCTAAACTTTATATTGAATCAGTGTTTTGAACCGGTGGCGCATGAAGTAAAATTTCGAGTTTAGAAAAGCCTGAAAATTTGGTTTGGCCGCTCCGCGCTTCGCGCTACGCGACCAAACCAAATTTTCAGGCTTTTCTAAACTCGAAATTTTCCTTCATGCTTAGCCTGGGAGTGGAAAACACTCGCTTAAAGCTTCAAATTAAATTATTTTAATAAACTGACCATCGGAAAATGTGCAACGTATGCATATGGATACTTCAAAGAAAAATTCTCGTTATGAAAATGTTCGGTGTTACATAAAACTCTCTGTATGTTTCAAGTAACTTATTCACTGCGTGCGTTCGAGATTTAAACAGCGATTTAATTGAAATATTTTTTAAATCATAAAATATTTCTTTAATTGTATACAACAAAAATATCTGTTCAGTTGTATACAACTAAAATATTTGTTCAGTTGTATACAACTAAACAAATATTTTATGATTTAGAAAATGTACTTCCTAATATTTTAATTAAATCGCTTGGGCAGGTGGTGGCCGAGCGGTAACGTCGCCGGGCTGTATCGCTCGGCGAGCCACAAATTCGGGTTCGATTCCCGTGCACGGGGAGACTTTATTTCAAAAATAATATCTCGTCGTGACCCTGGGTGTAGTATGAATGTGTGTGATTGTCCGAATGAATAGTTAAATACTACAAATTGTAAATTGTAATAAATTAATGTAGTTGTAAGAGTTACGTGAAGGTGTTAAGTCACTTAATTAAACACAGTTATATTCCTTTCTTCACTTTTATATTTTTTTATAAAAGTGAAGAAAGGAATATAACTGTGTTTAATTAAGTGTAATAAATTAATTGATACAAAAATATATAGATTGATGATGTCTAATGGGCAAGTTCCCAAGGCCAGGCAACAGCCAAAAAAAAAAAATTAAATCGCTATTTGAATCTCGAACGCACGCAGTGAATAAGTTACTTAAATTGTCAGAAAAATAATATCGCAAAGATCAAATCAAAAATATATATATTATACGTGCAATTTGTTGTTCTTTCTTTTCCAAAAGAAAGTGTTACTGCTCAATACAAATCAAATTTTGTACTGTCTAATATTTTTTGTTTAAACAGTCCGTATTTATTTAATATTAATGGGCAAGTTTTTCAATTTGGTGCGCGAAGTATTTGTTTCAATGCACATATAATTTGCGTAGTTGAATACTACCCAATTTTGAACTGAGGTCGTATCTAAACTGTAGCTCAAAATAACATCAGAACAAATGAGAATGTTATTTTAAACTGCAATTCAGAGATTAATTTAGTTCAAAGTGTTTATGCAACTGACCCTTGATGTTAAAAAATATTTGAATATTTGTATTCCTTCCCTAAATTATGCATAATAATATTATGCATATTTATTATTAATGTAATATGCGTGTTAATAACTAATGATTGAAATTGAATCGAAATTTTATTCTAAAATTTGTTTTTCAATCGGTTTTTCATTTGAATTTATGAAGTCTGATTTAGTTACATAAATCAAACAATCAATCGCTCACTCAATCAGTCAGTGAGTCGGTCAGAGTCGGCCGCCCAAGGTCATTGTACGGTGATCCGATTTTCCGGCACAGGCTCGGAAAATCCTTATTGATTTTTTCCGCAAGCACGGACGCACACCGAAACCTCCGTCTAGTTAGGCTTTCCACCGCCAGAGCGGAAAATCCAATCAACCTACTCGCTACAGAAATCTGTAAATTGAATCTCCAATATTTACAGATGGTATGATGGTTAGTTTGTTACAAGTTTTATTTATACGATCATTTCTTGAAGTCCCTTATAGAAAAATAATAATACAATAGAATTAATAGTTACAAATACCTAACAAATCCAAAATTTTAATATTGGTAATAACTAGATTTTTCTGTGACATAATTAATTATTAATTTTTTTACGGTATACAAAATTACACATAGTGTAGATTACAGAAACAAATAAAATGTACAATATAAGATAAATAAAAATATCCAGAAATATTAACAATTCTATCTATATCGGTAACTTCTTCCTCATTAATCGCTTGGTAAAAAATGTCTACTAATTTATAGGTTTTTAATTGAAATTCACTTGGTTTTGTTTCACTAATAAGTACAATTAAATAATAA
Organism: Philonthus cognatus; assembly: GCA_932526585.2. NCBI lineage: Eukaryota > Metazoa > Arthropoda > Insecta > Coleoptera > Staphylinidae > Philonthus > Philonthus cognatus. Next base: position 100,780,424 of record OW052244.1, read on the forward strand.
TATTCAGTAATATTACAATTTACCTTAAGAGGAAGTCGACCGCTCTCTAAACGTCTTAATTACATCCTTGTTTACGGATGAAATATTTTGAAAAAATAGGCAAACTTTATGGAAAGTGGAACCTTAATGCCTGTCTTGATAAAATATTTTCCACTTTGACCGTTCTTTTATAAAAAAATATCAAACATTGTTAAACTAGCGTAATCGCATCTTAAATATAATTTTTTTCTGCAACATTTATAAAAAATATTGGGAAACTAAATCAGTCACATTGTAGAAGAATTCTTTTCGAAGAATTTTAATTTTTTCCAATTATTTCTATCGTACAATAAATTCACTGGGATGTCGCGCGATATTGAAGTTTCAGAAAATTTGAAAAACTGTTTTACGCGCGACATCCTAGTGACTATATTCAACCGAATAAATTAATGAAAAAACCACATATCTTTGCAAAGGAATTATCTACAACTGATTCAGTATTTCAATATTTTTTATAGATACTGCAGACAAAATTAAAATTAGGAACGCGATTTCGCTAGTTTACCAATGTTTGATATTATTTTATGAAATAACGGTAAAAGTATAAAATATTTTATTGAGACGGGCTTAAAGATTGTACTTTCCTTGAAGAATACCTATTTTTTCAAAATATTTCATCCCTAAACAAGGATGTAATTAAGACGGCATTATGCTTAGTTTTATACTTAAACTTAATTAACTAACTAAACATCTTTATTTAGGAATTATGTACATAATATAGTTATAATTAAATATTGAAAACAAATATTAGAATATATTTAAAAAACAATTAACAAAATTCACAAAATGGCTATCGACCAGGGGTCTTTCAGCCTGTCTTTGTCAGGTACATGTCGGTTTTTCAAAGGTCATGATCGTTAACGTCGTTGTCTAAGTCCGGATGATTAGATGAGATGAATTGGTAAAGCGTTGATGCTGGGAACTTGAATTTGGGTTGAATGTTGGGGTTACGGGGTATACAGAGGTGTTTAATAATGTTGGGTATGTAAGGATTAGTTGCAAATTTTAAAGATAGGAGTTCGATGCGTTCTGTAATTGGCGGGATGTTACACATTTCATACAAAAGTACATTTGAAGGGTTATATAAGGGATCATTAGGGTGTCTGATTTTGGTTAGGACTCGAAGAGCAGAGCGTTCTGCAACTTCGATGTTGTTCAGGACAGCGGTACGGGGATTGTGGTACAGGATAGCAGCATATTCGAGCAGGGGACGGCATATCATGGCGTATATATGGACAGCAGTTTTTGTGGAAATACCCTCATTTTTGTATGTCAATGCCCTGAAATGCCGAGCCCTACCCTTTATGCTAGCTTTTAGGTTTCGGGTATGTGTTTTAAAGGTAAATTTAGGATCAAATGTTATACCTAAGTATTTACAATAGGGAGATGGTGAGATAGGGTGGTTATTAATTAAAATATGGTATGGAGAATTTGAGAGGCGGTGGAAGATAAGCGTTTATTTTGGATTATGGATAAAACATAATTATTTTTACATAATTTTAATACTAACATATTGAAAATTATGTAATGCATATTATTTATTATTAGTTGTAACTTAAATTAATTAGGCCCTTATTGAAAATAGTTTTTTTTTATAAAGATAAATCTGCCATCTAATACTTAAAACATTTGATCTTGTTTTAATTAAAGTGTACACAGATTAATAATTAATAAGAGTGTTTTCATTGCGGTGTCGTTTTTTAATTGTAATCTTATCGTTGTCTTAGATTAGATCTCCAGTATTTAAACATTAAAAAAATCACACAAAGTAGCCATGTACACACACACAGGGAGTTTTTTTTTTAAGATACATATCTCAATATACTATAAACGTTGTAAATCTTCAGATATTCGTTGTTTTTTTTAAGATTTATTTAAAGATTTAAACGACTGTTTTCCACTCCCAGACTAAGCATGAAGTAAAATTTCGAGTTTAGAAAAGCCCCGTGAAAATTTGTCGAGGGTCGCGCAGCGACCCTCGACAAATTTTCTGGGCTTTTCTAAACTCGAAATTTTACTTCATGCGCCACGCGTTTAAAACACTAAAACATTGTGAAATTTATGTATATTCGAACTTCACTTGAAATCTGTGTTTTATACATGAAGTAAAATTTCGAGTTTAGAAAAGCCCAGAAAATTTGTCTTGGGTCGCTGCGCGACCCTCGACAAATTTTCACAGGGCTTTTCTAAACTCGAAATTTTACTTCATGCTTAGTCTGGGAGTGGAAAGCACTTGTTTAAAGCTTCAAATTATTCCTAAGGCCGTAGCCACAGGTAAGGGATATGAGGGTTAATAGAAATCATACCTATTAATTCTAAAATATAATAAAACTAGCATTCTGGTATCAGAAAGTATGTTTACTGCATGCATATGCCAAAAATAAAATAACACACACAATTATCTTATCTATATAAGGCATCATTATATTATTATTAAAATTGATTTTATTTTCTGAAACATTAATTGGATTTTTCACTTGTTTTAATTCGTGCAATTAACTTTCCTGATTTTCATTTATTTTAATACACGTACAGCCATCTATCGATCTTATGCGGAAACACTTTAGGATCTCTACTGACGTAGTTGCGTTTACTACGCGGAATATCCGCTAGATGGCGATGTCTGTATCGTTTTTGATTATAATTTATAAACGCACTGTATTCAAATCATATCCCAGCGGATAGTCTTCTCGTGAAGAACTAGTCTCATTAAAACTGTCAATAATTGAACCTTATGCTGAACCCTATTCTGGCTTCGGCCTTGTCCGAAAATAAATCAGATAGAGAGTTACGGTTTTCACCATTCTTTTGAAAATAGAGGAAGCTATCGGCTGCATTATACAAGGTGTCCTATTTTAAAGTAACACCTGGAATATCTTAAGAACCATGCACAGAAGGAAAAAATGTTTCAAATAAAAGTTTAATGATTTGAAGTGCACATGCAATTCTGTCAGAAAATTCAACCCTCCACCCCCAGGAGAGGCTGAGGAGGGGTTAGCTTTGAAATCTCAAATGGGAACCCCTATTTTTTATTACAGATTTGAATAGAGAAAGTAAGTTTTATCTAAAAATATTTGTTGTTACTTTGATAGACGGCGCTGCAATTAACAATAGTGTTTTTATTATGTAAATTTCTCAAAACCAATGAAAGCGGTGTGCGCGCGTGCGTTTTGTACAACTAAAAATAAATAAAACTAAGAGAGCCTACACAGAAATGAATAAAATTTGATGGGTTGTAATTGAAATTTAAATATCGTCACGGGATATTTCAAAGTATCAACTAAAAGTTAAATTTTGATTTGAAATATTTATGAGTATTTTTTTATTAAATTAAATTTTATTAATTTTAAATTATTTCTAATTATTTTGAACTTTTGCAATTATTTATTAAGCTTTATTTTATATAATTTAAGCTATTCCAATTTGTTCGTCGAAGTTTAGTAACACACAAATAGTGCACAGAAATTTGTTTTCGTTCTAAATTTTAAGTAAGCAATAACATTAACTTTATTTACTTTACATCATAAATTTGACAATAAAGGATATTCCAAACTAAGTTCCTGATTGATCGGCTAACGAGGGTTTCCACTCCCAGATTAAGCATGAAGTAAAATTTCGAGTTTAGAAAAGCCTGAAAATTTGGATTTGCTGGGGCGCGCGAGCGAAGCGAGTCGCGCCCCAGCAAATCCAAATTTTCAGGCTTTTCTAAACTCGAAATTTTACTTCATGCGCCACCCGTATAAATCACTAACTTCGAGTATAATCTTCAGCTAATTGGTTAGAGTAAAATAAATTAAGTATGTGGTCATTGACATACTAAATTTCTTTTACTCAAACCAATTAGTTATAGTATTTAACATTATTAGCATTGTTAAAACGGTTTTTACTGGCGGACACAAGGATATGACTGGCGAGTCGCTAGATGAGCCAGTCACCTTCTGGAGCCAGTAAATCCCGTTAACTTGCGTATATTGTTATATATTCTATTTGTCAATCATTTGTAATTAATTAAAATACAATTATTTGGTAAATTTAATCAAATTGGAATTACAAAAAAATGTGTAGTAAGTTATGAAACATTTCCGTGGATACTTATGTTGTTTATTTGATTAAATTAATTATTATTTTAAGAATAATAGTATTTATTGTATTTTTCTTTAATAAATTCAATTCACAAAAAACTATAAATTACTATTCCAGTACTAACTTGTTAAATTTTAACAAGTTAGTATACTGACTTGTTAAAATTTTACAAGTCAGTAGCTTGAAAACATAACCTTATTTGTTTAATACTGTCTATTGATAAATTGACGTTTACAAATGGAGACAAATAAAAGATTTTACTTGAAGTTAGTGATTTAAATGCGTGGCGCATGAAGTGAAATTTCGAGTTGTTCAATTTTGTTGATTGTATCGCTATCTATCAAAGTAACAAAACATGCTTTTAGACATAACGTACTTACCTTTTCACTCTCTATCCAAATCTGTAATAAAAAATAGGGGTTTGCATTTATGATTTCAAAGCTACCCTCCCCATGGGGTCGAGGGTTGAATTTTCTTACAGAATCAAATCATTAAACTTTTACTCGAAAATTTTGTTTTATTCGGTTCATGGTTCTGAAGATGTTCCAGGTGGTACTTTAAAATGGGGTACCTGTAAAGTTGTACTTAAGTTATTTGGCTACCAAAAAATAGTCGAATTTATAATCTTCCAATCAAGAGTAAATTGATTTATTAAATAGAACTATATATTTTTTCAACACCAATCATTTTAAGATAATTATATTCAATTCTCTTTCGATTAGGTTTATCATTTTAATATAATTACATCTACAGATACAAAATGATTAACAAATTCGAAAAAGAATTTCATTTTGAGTCGATTGATGTAAATAAATATAGTTCCAATTAAAAATAATTAGTTACCATTGATTAAGCATTTATAAATGTAACTATTTTTATTTCATAGCCAAATAACTTAAGGGCAACCAGTTCATAGTGCAGCCAATAGCGTCCTTCGTTTCTAAGAAAATGGAGAAAACTGCAACAGTTTTTCTTATTTACTTTCAGAGATATTTAAGGTTTACGTATCCACTGCAAATAGCATTTTAGTCTATAAATGTTGAATATTTATGGACTAAAATGTTATTTGCAGTGAATACGTAAATCTTAAATATTTCTGGAAGTAAATAAGAAAAACTGTTGCAGTTTTCTCAATTTTCTTGAGAACAAAGGGCGCTATAAAATGTTATTTGCAGTGGAAACGTAAACCTGAAATATCTCTGAAAGTAAACAAGAAAAACTGTTGCAGTTTTCTCCATTTTCTTGAGAACGAAGGGCGCTCCGAATCGGTACGACCGAATGTTTTCACTAAAATGGCACGCAATTTTCACAAGAAATCTAAAACCAAATAATATACAGGATGATTTATTTAAAATTAGCTAGTTTAGTTGTATCGTATGTTCAATAAAATAAAACCTCCAGAGTGCTAGGGAAACTATTGCTGGCAACTCTGAAGTTATATATTATAATTATCATGTCTGGCCTTTTATATGTCAATTCCTAAAGCGTGTAGCCAATCTAAATTAAAAAGAAAATTAAATCATGGCACTCTAGAGGTTTTTTTTTTTTTATTGAACATACAATATTTATGGCGCACCTTCTCTTCTTTTCTCTAAGTGCCCTCTCCGCTGCGAAGTTTGGCAATCATCAATGCTATTCTTATCTTTGAAATAGCTGTTCTGAATAATTCGGTAGATGTGCAATGGAACCATTCTCTCAGATTTCGGAACCAAGATGTACGTCGGCGTCCAATACTTCTCCCTCCTTGGATCTTTCCTTGCATGATCAGCTGCAGCAGTTGGTATTTCGATCCTTTCATTACGTGGCCCAAGTATTCAAGCTTTCGTCTTTTGATGGTTATTAGAATTTCTCGTTGTTTATCCATTCTTCTGAGAATCTCGACATTGGTAACTTTGTTGGTCCATGACACCCCAAGTATCCTGCGATAAACCCACATCTCGAAGGCTTCTAGTTTATTGGCGTCTTTCTTATTTAGTGTCCATGACTCCATACCATAGAGCAATATGGAGAAAACGTAGCATCTAACTAATCGCATTTTAAGGTTTAAATTGATGTCATGGGTACAGAATACACGTTTCATGCTCACGAACGCTGCGTGAGCTTTTTCGATCCTTATTCTTATTTCTTGCGTTAAGTCGTTGTTGTTACTAACATTAGTTCCTAAGTAGTACACGATCTATGGGGTGGCCGTGGATGTAGATGTTCCCGTGATCTCTATGTGTCTTTGAAATAATCATGAATTGCATTTTCTTCTCATTCAGTGATAGACCTTTCTTCTCACTACCTGCTACTACTTTGTTTATAATGTGTTGTAGTTCTTCCAGGGTTTCTATTAGGACCGTGTCGTCTGCGTATCTGATGTTGTTGATAGCTTTTCCGTTGATCTTTATGCCTTTTTTCATGATCTCTTCAGAGTAAATGTTAAACAGTAACAGTGACAATACACATCCTTGCCTGACTCCTCTTTTTATTTTGATTTCATTGGTCTTATCGCTCCCCACTTGAACTACTGCTTTCTGCCCGTAATAAAGATTCGATATTATTCTTATACCGCGCGTGTCTAGTTGCTTTGCTTTTAATATCTCAACAAGTTGCTCGTGTCTGACCTTATCAAATGCTTTGTTGTAGTCAACAAAGCAGGCAAAAACTTCTTGATTTACATCTAGGCATCTTTGGGATAGTATATTAAGCGCAAACAATGCTTCCCGTGTACCATACCCATTTCGGAATCCAAATTGAGTTTCACCTATGCCTTCTTCTAGTTTTCCGTAAATTCTATTTTGAATGATTTTGAGGAGGATTTTAAGCGCGTGACTCATTAGGCTGATCGTACGATAGTCACCACACTGCTTAGCGTGTGTCTTTTTTGGGATGGTGACAAATGTTGACAATAACCATTCTTGCGGTATTCTGCCGGTCATGTAGATCTTGTTGAACAATCTCACTAGTACATGCATCTGGTCTTCTTGTATCAGCTTGAGTAGTTCTGCCGGTATTTCGTCTGATCCTGGTGCCTTTCTGTTCTTTGACGATTTTATAGCATGTGTCACTTCCTCTTCTGTTATAGTTGGACCTGTTTCTTCTTGCAATTCATTATTAGGGGTTGATTTCTGTCATCTTCAAAGAGATCTTCCACGTATTCCTGCCATGCTTTTAGTTTGTCTTTTATGTCTACGATGATATTGCCGTGTCTGTCGGTGAGTATGGATGACTGTTTTCTATTCTTGTCACTGAGTTCCTTTACTTTCTTCTGCATGTTGAATGCATCATACTTGGTTCCAAGATCTTCAATTTCGTTACATTTTTCCTCGAGCCATACTTTTTTTGCATAACGTATTTTGTTTCTAATCTCTGTATTAGGTTTTTTGTATTGCTCAACGTTCTTGTTTTTTAATGTTCTTCTTTTGTTCATAAGTGACATAATTTCGTTAGTCATCCAGTCTCTCTCCTCTTGCGATTTTTCCTTTTCCAGGTATTTCTTTGCCGGTTCCAATAATGCTTCTTTAATTTTTGCCCAGTGTGTGTTCACATCAGGTTCCGTTTCGATTTCCTTGGTCTCTTTTAAGTTTTATTTGGATCTCCTTTTCTGTTTTATTCTTTATGCTTTGGTTTTTTAGGCGGCTACCGTCTATTCGTTTCTTTTGATTTGCCTTCTGAATTCTTTTAAGTCTCATTCGGAATTTGGCCACTAGTGGGTTGTGATCTGATCCAATATCCGCTCCTGGGTAGGTTTTTACTGATGTAATTGTATTTTTGTACCGGTTGTTTATAGTTATGAAGTCTATTTGGTTTCGAATTACTTTTGTTTTTGAGTCTCCCGGTGCTTTCCATGTATATAGTCGTCGTTTTGGAAGTTTATAGAACGTATTCTTAATGACTAGTTTGTTTTCCTGACAGAACTGAAGCAGTCGATCTCCTCTTTCATTTCTCATTTCTAGACCATATTCACCTACCCATTCGCCACATTTGCCTTTGCCAATCTTAGCGTTCCAGTCTCCTATGACCATCGTAACATCCCTTGATTTTGTGATTTTAAGGGCTTGCTCTGTTGTTTTGTAGAATTCTTCGACATCTTCATCACTGCTTTCAGAAGTCGGTGCATATATTTGGATCACATTCAGAATTCCATGGATAGTTAGCAGTTGCAAAACCATTACTCTGTCTGATATGGGGTAGGAGTTTATTACTGAATTATTTATCTTACTGTCCACCATAATTGCCACCCCGCTCCTGTGAAGGTTATCGCTTTTTCCAGAATAGTACATTGTACCATTTGGGGTTGGGCGTTGCCCTGTACTGGGCCACCTGACTTCACTTAGTCCTAAGATGTTTATTCGGAGTCTGTCCATTTCCTGACATGCATTGTGCATCTTCCCGTCTTCCCATTGTGTTCTCACATTCCATGTAGCCACTTGAATTGGCATATTTACGATTTTGTTCCTTGTCTGATGTTTGTTCAAAGCTGTATCATAACGAGTGTCTATAAACTGTCGGCATCTCGGTTGCTTTAAGAAACAAATTACATATATTAGATTAAGTCATACGAATTGGTGAATCTCGGAAACGTCAAATAAATGTAATTATATGTCATGGGGTAGTGTTACAGCACGACGTATGTTTCTGAAGTAGAACCTGTTGAAAGTCCCAATTTGAAATTCCTTATTTCCAATTTGAGTATACGCTGTAAATTTTACGACATTCGTTGTTATTTTTTTAAAGAGTTCAATTTGTTGTATCTTTAAACGAATGTTTTCCACTCCCAGACTAAGCATGAAGTAAAATTTCGAGTTTAGAAAAGCCCCGTGAAAATTTGTCGAGGGTCGCGCAGCGACCCGAGACAAATTTTCTGGGCTTTTCTAAACTCGAAATTTTACTTCATGCGCCACGCGTATAAAACACTGATTTCAAGTAAAGTTCTAATATACATAAATTTCGCAATATTTTAGTGTTTTAAAAGTCCCAATTTGAAATTCCTTATTTCCAATTTGAGTATACGCTGTAAATTTTACGACATTCGTTGTTTTTTTTAAAAGAGTTCAATTTGTATCTTTATACGAATGTTTTCCACTCCCAGACTAAGCATGAAGTAAAATTTCGAGTTAAGAAAAGCCCCGTGAAAATTTGACGAGGGTCGCGCAGCAACCCGAGACAAATTTTCTGGGCTTTTCTAAACTCGAAATTTTACTTTATGCGCCACGCGTGTAAAACACTGATTTCAAGTAAAGTTCGAATATACATAAATTTCGCAATATTTTAGTGTTTTATACGCGTGGCGCATGAAGTAAAATTTCGAGTTTAGAAAAGCCCCGAAAATTTGTCTCGGGTCGCTGCGCGACCCTCGACAAATTTTCACGGGGCTTTTCTAAACTCGAAATTTTACTTCATGCTTAGTCTGGGAGTGGAAAACAATCGTTTAAGGCTTCAAATTGAACTTTAAAAATTACATATCTTAGATTAAGTCATACAAGTTGGTGAATCTCACCTTACATACATACAAATATTATAACGAGTGTCTATAAACTGTCGGCATCTCGGTTGCTTTAAAAAAGAAATTACAAATCTTAGATTAAGTCATACGAATTGGTGAATCTCTGAAACGTCAAATAAATGTAATTATATGTCATTGGGTAGTGTTACAGCACGACGTATGTTTCTGAAGTAGAACCTGTTTAAAGTCCCAATTTGAAATTCTTTATTTCCAATTTGAGTATACGCTGTAAATTTTACGACATTTTTTGTTTTTTTTTAAACAATTTGTATCTTTAAACGAATGTTTTCCACTCCCAGACTAAGCATGAAGTAAAATTTCGAGTTTAGAAAAGCCCGGTGAAAATTTGTCGAGGGTCGCGCAGCGACCCGAGACAAATTTTCTGGGCTTTTCTAAACTCGAAATTTTACTTCATGCGTCACGCGTATAAAACACTGATTTCAAGTAAAGTTCGAATATACATAAATTTCGCAATATTTTAGTGTTTTATATGCGTGGCGCATGAAGTAAAATTTCGAGTTTAGAAAAGCCCCGAAAATTTGTCTCGGGTCGCTGCGCGACCCTCGACAAATTTTCACGGGGCTTTTCTAAACTCGAAATTTTACTTCATGCTTAGTCTGGGAGTGGAAAACAATCGTTTAAGGCTTCAAATTGAACTTTAAAAATTACATATCTTAGATTAAGTCATACGAGTTGGTGAATCTCGGAAACGTCAAATAAATTTAATTATATGTCATTGGGTAGTGTTACAGCACGACGGATGTTTCTGAAGTAGAACCTGCTGGGATACTGACAGTTTATAGACACTCGTTATACAGTGTAGAAATTAAGTACCGGATAAATTCGGTAACTCCGTTAATGTGTATGACAGAGAAAAAATCTAAAAGACGTATAGCGAATAAAATCACTACGCATGTGAAAAATATTGTTTTAGATTTTTCAAAAAAAATTTGTAAACGCTGTGACGTTATCAATATTTTTTTCAAATGACAACCTATATTTTTTATTTTTTATTTCGGTACAGTTTTTCAATAGGTTTTCAACCATATAAAATTTTGTATAGCTTACATAAGAAAAAATACAAGAAAAGCGGTCTTAAAGTTAAAAAGTAAAGATGAATTAAATTAACAATCTAATCCTAGTTATCGGGGTTTAAAACAAACAAAACATATTAGGGCTTGGACAATTATATTATAAGTTCAAACTGATGACCATGCACCATCTGATAATACCCAAGACGGTAATAAAATGCATTCACCACGTTTTGAAGCATTTGAGGCTTTATTAAACTACACTCATGCAGAATTCTTTCTTTAAAGTCCTCTAAATGATTAGGTAGATTTTTGTATACCATGTTTTTTAAGTGCCCCCATAAAAAAAAGTCCAATGGCGTTAGATCAGCCGGCCATTCAATTGGACCTCTTCTTCCAATCCATCTTCCTGGGAACACTTCGTCTAAATAACGTCGCACATCCAATGCATAGTGTGGCGGAGCACCATCCTGTTGCAGCCAAATATTATTGTTTGGTATTTCAGGGTCGTGTTCATTCGGAAATAATATCGCTAATGCAGGTACTAATTCAAACTGTAAAAAGTCTAGGTATCGATCCCCAGTCAAATTAGCGTCGAAAAAGAATGGCTCTAAAATCCTGTCACCGATTATTCCTGCCCATACGTTGAGCTTTTGGGGATATTGTGTATGAGCTTCATGCATCCAGTGTGGATTTTGTCTAGCCCAATATCGACAATTCTGCCTGTTGACAGTTCCATGTAAGGAAAAACTTGCTTCATCCGAAAATATTATACGCCGCGAGAACATTGGATCACGATTGCATATTTCCATCATTTGTTCACAGAATTCTTGCCTAAAATCAAAGTCTGTGTCTGATAACTCATGGACCAAGTTTACGTTATAAGGATGAAATTTCTGCTTTTTAGAAGTTTCAGTACCGAAGTATGGCTCAGATTGTGGTTTAACGCGATATTTCGACTAGTTGAATGCGGATTATCTTCATATTCCAGTAATATATTAAGCTGCATATCTTCAGTTAAGTTAATTTTAATTGTAACTACTCATAATTAAAACCTGTACTCTTCTTATATTATTTTGTGCTTATATTTATTTATTATTGTTATATGCCTTATTTTATCTTACTACTTATATATGTATTCTTGACCTGTGTAAACTGATTTAATAGCACCAATAAAGTAAAGTAAAGTAAAGTAATGTTGCCAAAGGGCAGCCAGTTTTTTGAAGATCCTGGACAGTACCATGTTCTCTAAATTTATTTTCAATTCTACTGACTGTGGATTGGGTTAATTGGTGATCAGGATATTTGTCTCTGAAAATTCGACATACTTCTTGATGGGTTCTAACTCGATCACCATACCCAATCATCATTAAAACTTCAATTCTTTGCTTCTCTGTCAGCGATGGCATTTTGGTTAAACAAGATACTTACTACGTATTAAATACTCGTACTATCCACGGGGAATGAAACACGCACTAAACACTTTGCTTGTACACAAGCACGTGACACATGTCAAAGTGAACACACTGTTTTGTTTGTTTTAAACCACGATAACCCCTTTATTTTGCATTTGTGCGTAGTAAGCTGGAGTATGCTTCAAGTGTTTGGGATCCACACTACTCTAAGTACTCCTCGATGATTGAAGCTATACAAAAGAGGTTTGTTAAGTATACGGGGCTTATCCTGATTTTAATTACGATTATGCTGCGTTGTTAGATGAATTTGAAATGCACTCCTTAGGATGTCGCCGTAAGGCGAATTTAGTGACAACGCTGTTTAAGGTACTCAATGGTCAAATTGATTGCCCTGAATTGTTGGAGCAGCTGAATATATTGGTGCCCTGTAGTGTAAGAACTAAACTTCTATTTCAGCTACCAATACCCAAAACGAACGTACTGGTCAGATCGCCGATGTATTCTATGTGCGCTACGTACAACAAACTCATTAATACAAATATAGATGTGGATATATTCAACTTTAAATCAGCGAAAGAATTCTTCAATGTGATCATTGAGTATCTTTCATAGTTTATTTTCTTAGTTTATTTTCTTAGTTTTTTTTACTTTTAGTTTATTTCTTGTTATTAGCTTAGTAACCTGAAAATTTCGTTTATTTACAATGTTAATTTTCTTTAATTAAAATTATTGTGTTTTTTCTTTATTTGTATTAACTTCAATCTGTAATTGGACCTTGTTCCGTTGATTGAATAAATAAATAAATAAATAAATAAAAATAAATAAATAACTAGGATTAGTCTGTTAATTTAATTCATCTTTACTTTTTTAACTTTAAGACCGCTTTTATTGTATTTTTTCTTATGTAAGCTATACAAAATTTCATATGGTTGAAAACCTATTAAGAAACTCTACCGAAATAAAAAATAAAAAATATAGGTTGTCATTTGAAAAAAATATTGATGACGTCACAGCGTTTACAATTTTTTTTTGAAAAATCTAAAAAAGTATTTTTCACATTCGCAGTGATTTTAATCGCTATACGTCTTTTAGATTCTTTCTCTGTCATACACATTAACGGAGTTACCGAATTTATCCGCTACTTAATTTCCACACTGTATAAATAATAACTGCAATCAACTAAATACAATTTTTATTTTTTATATAAACTATTTTCGTAACACTTTTTTAAAAAGATTGACGTCAAACGCAATAAAAAGTTATTAATTATTTTTTTACTGCAAGTACCTTAATTAATTAGCCATGTGTACACTGACGTACACTAAACAACCAAGTTTTGACTCAAACAACTATATATGTATATATATATATATATATATATATATATATATAGTTTAATTAGCTTCAATTAATTAACATACATGCACGCTCGCACGTGAAATTAATACAAACACATACGCAAATCTATCGCGGAGAAATTCTCACGCGGCGTTTCCAATGTTGAGTGTCGATAAATCCGCAGCGATTTTCATTTCATACCTGTCCCGAACTGTCGGTGGGAAAAAAAACTACGATTTTCGTGCGTTCCCTTTTCCGCAGATGGCTTCGTTTCGCTCATGCCCTTTTGGGCTTTTCCATTTTCCAACGTTTCCCCAACACATCGAGGCCCGGACAAATCGATCAACTCTCTCCTCTTCGTCTGCCCACCTAACGACCCAACAAAACCCTCCGCCGCCCCCCCCTTTTCGCCCTCCTCTATCAAATTGCGCCCTTAACCGGCACTGAATTCCCGGAATGTAAATATGTGTGTGTGTGTGTGTGAGCAAGCGGTATTTATTATTGACTGCCAGATATATAAGTTATATGTTTATTAATTACCGGTTGAAAGGATTTACGTATTGGCAATAAATAAATATTTACGAAATTAATGTAAGAGTTTTTTTTAAATTTTAATTTGGCGCAATTGTGTAACAATTTCAAAATTAAATCAATTTGTTTTAAATATCGCCTTAAAATCAATTCCAGAATTACGGATATTTAATGGCCTCGCGACCAATCCAAATTTTTAAGCTTTTCTAAGATCAAAATATATACATGTACACTTATGTGCAATAAAATTAAGCACACAAAATATGTTATAGTTTAAAACGGATGTGATGAATTTCCTAGTTACAAAAATATGTAAATATTTCAATTGCCTTAATGTCAAAATGCTACATCATTTAGACAACAATTCGAATTCTAACTACAATAGAAGATGGTTTTTCTATTTCGGCTTTGCTGTATTTATTACGAGAATTTTTATTCAAAAGGTCATACTTTTGGTTTTTTAATAAAGGTGTTATTTTCAAGTTATGGTGTTTTATCATTTATTGAAACTGCTGCTAGGCAATTAACACAGACCCGAATTATACAACTATAATATTGTGAAAAATAGTTATAAGACTAGTGCTTAATATTATTGCACAGAAGTGTACTTCATGAATAATCAAGGATTTAAACAATAGTTGTGAAAACTTTAAATTGAGACTAATCAATATCAAATTAAGAATAAACAATTTCAAATTGAACTTGCTTGCTTCGCTTTTAAAGCTATCAAAGGAGAGATGTCTGTTTAGATACCCCAAATTGTAGGCGATAAAGGCAGATCCAATATTTTGCAAACCTAGTTTAGATTTAGTCGACCTGGAACCAATTATTACAAAAAAATGTACGATAAGCATTAAACATTGTAAAACATATGTCGCCCACATTCAAAAATACATTCCTAATACTCTTAATTTAAAATATATAAGTATTTAACTTGTTAAAACAATATTGCTAAATTACACATATCCGCTCATATGTAATATGCTGCTACCACTTTCGTGGCGTAATATATTATTACAATACAACTCAAAATGTTTGGGCAAAGCCCTCTAGGAATATTATCTCAAAACAAAAATGTACATATTTACACACCAAACTCTTGATTTACATTTATCTCTTAATAAAATTAGACTTTTTAGATTAGATAATCTTCGTTGATTTCTTTACTCAATCTCTTTTTCGCTATTTTATTTATTCGTAGATATTATTGTTTTCGATGTGCGCTTCTACTCTTGTGTAAATACTTTTGTAAAGGATTTTTTTAATTTCTTGTGATACTGTATGTGCAATATATTTTCCAGATTCAAGGAGACAGAAAGCGTTTTGGAGCGATCGTATGTACTCTGTTTATTTGGATTTTTACATATCTAGTTCTTTTTTCGCTGTTTATATATTTTGGTTTTTAAAGCACATTTTATTTACTCTGAAATCGCAAATCGCATTTTAGTACATTTAGTTTTAAATAATGTATACAGGTATATTTGTTTATGTTTTTGTTTAGATTTGTGCTTTGTTTTGCTAACGTGATGCATGTTTCTAAATCAGTTTTAACAAATTGTTATGTTAATAATTTTTTGTTTCTCTTTGCATGGATTAGAGTAGCGTGTTTGTTTTTTTACTATTTTTCTAAGCTGTGTTTCAGGCTTATGTGTACTTCAAGAATTTAAACAATAAATAAATGTTTAGTATTCAACGGTAATTAAAATAAACTAAAACTAAAATTCATTGATTTAAAACGATTCATCTTTTATAGTTTAAAATTTTAAAAAACTGTATACTGGGATTATACAATCATTAACATTTCCTCTTAAAATATTAATATTATACTTTCTTTTATACAATGTATCCTTTGTATGCCCCCAAACAAAGTAATCTTGAACAATAAAAAAGCATACTTGCTATATTTAAGTAGAAATTTAATAAATTTTAAAATAAATGCAGATATAGCCTCCATATATAATAATTTATTGAAAAGAGAAAAAAATAACCAATTTACTGAGATAAAAGCCGTGGCGAGCTAGTTTCGCGCCTGGTGCCAACATTTTAAATAGAGCCTTTTTATTATTTTTTTTTATTTTCCCCATACGCAATACAAAAATAGAGTATTGTTTTCGTAAAAAAATAAATGCAAATAGAAAATTGTAGTCGAAATGATTGTCAGCTGGCGTCAGTGACGGCTGACACCGACTTATATCCGAATGTCTCGATAAACGTCAAAAGTGACACGCTAAACGTAAAAAATGACACGTAAATTGTCAAAACTTACGCCAAAAATACGATAATTGTGTTTAAATGTCATTAGTGACAAGTTGTGTTAAAAAGGTGAAAGCATTTTATGCAAAAGAACTTTTAGAAATGTCAAAACTCTAAAATGGAAAAATGCGAAGTGTTGAAAATCGTCGAAACACTTTTATTTATTAATTGCCATTTGTTATTTTTCGATATTTAGACTCATTTGTAGTAAAATTGCCTTCTTGATTATCTCTTGTCATTATGGAATCAAGATACTCTAGTCGAGTGTCTGACTTTAAAGCACTCGACCATTTTCTTAAATTTTTGTCAGAAGTCAAATATCCTCCTTTTTTTTAAATGAGATGTCACATAATTTGTAAATAATTTAGGGTAAACTATAAATATGAGGCATAATCTTATTTTTTTTTAATAATAGGCCCATATGATACAATATATCTATATTGACTGGCAAAAGTGTATAGTTCCCGGAGCGACCAAACCAAATTTTCTGTCTTTTCTAAACTCGAAATATTTACTTCATGCTTAATCAGGGAGTGGAAGACACTTGTTAGAATTATACCGATTAACATTTTAATATCTCGCTTGGTTTTTCCATAATTTTTAGACAAAAAAATTTAGTTTTGTAAAATCACTAGATAAATATAATTATAATATTTTCTTAAAAATGTAAAAATTCAATACGCGTTTGAATCACTTTAAAATTCAAAGATTTTAGACAATACTTGTTTTCAAAAAGATATAAAACATTAAATGCGCATTTGAATTGCTTCATTAGTTACGAATTTTGTTATAATAGTTATTGTTATTGAAATTGAACGCAATTTAATAATTTTTAAAAAAATATTACTCTTGAGTAATCTCACTTATTTAATTCAAATTTTATAGATTTGAAAAATTGAAAGTGTCATTAAATTACAATTTTTCCTGAGATCTTTATGAAATTTTGGGAGCAGGTTAAGAAAACATTACGTTTTCAGAATAGAGTTATTTTCATTTAAATGGTAAAAAGTGCGGTTACAGATTAAATTTTGTGTATTATAAAAATTAAAAAAACATACCTCTAAAATTGTGTACAAGATCTTTATGAATTTTTATGTGTATGTTAGGAAAATATTGCTCTTTTAGTATATGTGAAAATCTCAAAATACCCCATTCATACTTTTCGAGTTATTTTCATCCGAATATCAAAAAGTGCAGCTATAAATCAAATTTTATGTACTATGAACATTTAAAAAATCATAACTTTAAAATTGTATACAAGATATTTATTAATTTTCATGAGTATGTTAAGAAAACATTGCTCTTCTAGTATATATGAAATATGAAAAATATTCCATCGATAGTTTCGAGTCATTTCTATGTACACTCCTGTGCAATAAAATTAAACACAAGCCTTATAACAATTTTTCACAATATTTTAGTTGTATAATTCGGTTCTATGTTAATTGCCTAGCAGCAGTTTCAATGAATGACGAAACACTATTGAAACTAACTCCTTAATTAAAAAACCAAAACTATGATCTTTTAAAAAAAAACCTTTGTAATAAATAAAACAAAGCCGAAATAGAAAAACTATCTTCTGTTTTAGTTAGAATTCGAATTTTTGAATTGTTGTCTACATGACGCAGCATTTTGACATCAAGGAAATTGACATATTTACATATTTTTGTAACCAGGAAACACATCACGTCCGTTTTAAACTATATCATATTTTGTGTGCTTAATTTTATTGCACAGAAGTGTACATACATTCAAAAGGACCGGTTATAAATCACATTTTGTGGATTATAAAAATTTTAAAAATCCTTAGTTTGAAATTTTGCGTGAGATCTTTATAAAGTTTTGTGAGTATGTTGAGAAAATATTGCTCTTTCTGAATATGTAAAAATTGAAAAATACCCAATGGGTAGTTTTCGAGTTGTGTCCGTTTAAATGTCAAAAAGTGCGGCTATGAATCATGTTTTATGAATTATAAAATTAAAAAAATCCTAACTTTAAAATTGCGTCTCAGATCTTTATGAAATTTTGTGAGTATCTTAAGAAAATATTGCTCTTTCTAAATATGTAAAATTGAAAAATGTCCCATTGATACTTTTCGAGTTATTTCAATCTGAATGTCGAAAACTGCAATTATAAATCAAATTTTCAGGATTATAATAATAAATGAATATATGGTGATACTTTATAGTATGTTACATGAAATTATGTTAGAACCGAGTTACGCTCCTCAACTGTCTTTATTTATTACATCACGCCAATTTTAACAATCGCAGTCGACCCCTTAGTGAATTTTAACCTAATTTTACGAAAGTGCTTTAATCACGAAAACTGCCTTTATTTATTACGTCACGTCAGTTTTGACAATCGCAATCCATTCCCTAGTAAATTCTAGCTTAATTTCACGTATTTCACTCGTCACTTGTTTTACCTGTCAAAAAAATCCGACTTCTTCATTTTTTCTACTCCTCTACTAAAGCCGAATTTGCCAATAATTTATTTGATGTTGACAGTTTTCGAACATCGGCAAAAAAAAACAATAGACTGTCATTTCATCATGTATATTGACTATTTTGACCATCATTTAGTAAGTATTGTGACATATGTCAAAAAAGTTATAAAAAAATTATACCGTACCGGTCGCACCCCCTTTGCCACGGCGCTGATCAAAGCCAACTATTACTTCTATTTATATAAAAAAACTTTGTATTGTATCTTGGTTATTAATGAAGA
Organism: Philonthus cognatus; assembly: GCA_932526585.2. Taxonomy (NCBI): domain Eukaryota; kingdom Metazoa; phylum Arthropoda; class Insecta; order Coleoptera; family Staphylinidae; genus Philonthus; species Philonthus cognatus. Next base: position 100,799,332 of record OW052244.1, read on the forward strand.
TATAAAAAATCTGTTTACCTCCTTTAATTCTTCTTAAAAAAGTGCCCCAAGAACATACAACTCTTATTTTAATAAAATAATAAATAACTGAGATATTACTAAAAATCTAAAATGGAAAATTATGATTTTTTGGCTATAAATCAAAAACAAATGGTGATAGTCAACTTTTGTTTTTATCGTTAAGTTCGTCTTTAAAAAAAGAGATCAAGGATGCGCTATCCGTTCTTTTTCTCTGTTTTCTACTAACCGAGATTCTCTATAGTAACAAAATGTGACTACCCTGTACATATAGAGGAATTATTTATTTTATGCACACCTTAAAATTTACTAACGTGACATCAAACTAAAGTAGAAAATATTGAACTTTACTAGAAATTAGTGTTGCATGCATGTTGCATAATTTAAGCTTAATCAAGGAGTGAAAACACATGTTAGAAGCTTCAAATTTAACCCTTTTGTAAAAAACCGAATACCTCGAAATTTACAGCGCGTACATCGAGATATAATAATAGTCTTTATTCACAAGTTAAATTTTTTCTATATACAGTTACGGTATTCTAGTCATATAACAAGTGAACCATTAGGCGGGATTCAGCTAGGCTTTTGCCCACCTGTTCTTCTATCCATACCTGACATATATAAATAATATGAAACAAAAAATAATACTTATATCTCTACAAACATAAGCTATAATAAACAATTGAAATACAAACATAAGCTATAACTGAACAATTGAAATAAACAATCAACCATGAGACAGACAATCTTTATTTTTAATTAGTGAATCTTGTACATTAGTTTTAAATTTATTGATTGGCTAAGTTTTAAATCGTTGGGGTACTATGTTGTATAATTTGTAAATATTGTAAGAAAATGAGCGTTGGAATATTACAGTGCGGTGCGGGAGGTGATAATTGTCCTATAAACCTGATGTTTAAGTTATAACCGTCTTCTCTAAAGGAAATTCTATTGTAATGATATGACGGTTGTTTATTAATAATCATTTTGTGGTATAGACTCTTGCATACTTAAAAAACAAATCCGTATATGATAATAATAGTATACATATTGAAGAATAGGTTTCAGTGTAGAAGGTTTAATTATCCTTATTAAAAACGCAAACCGATAATTCTGTCAAAAAACATATTAGAAAATGTGTATTTTTGCGTAATTATTATGAATTAACAATTTTTCTAATAAACTGTGACTCAAATTCCCAAATTATTCATTCATTCATTCGTTTTGCGTGAAACATGAAAACGAAAAACTGAAAAGAATAGACCGTGTCTAGCACGTGTGTTATCGATCGCAAAACACGCAATACGTTTTTTCCTGAAAATGGGGGGCGAAATGTTTGTGCCGGGATTAACTTAATATTGGCGAGATACTATTGATCGATCGCCTCGGGACTCTTAACATCGATAACGCTGATAAACCCTCAAAGGATCGGTTTATCTTCCGTAGTATAGTACAGGATTACCGATGGGAACTAGACGTTTTTAAAATAGGTTTGTACTCACTTGTTTTCTAATGAATATTTCACTCAAAGTATTAAGAACCAATAACAAAATATCTTTATTGGCATACTACATTATACATGTTAATACTTTGTTCACTGCACTCCTGATGAAACGAAATTATAATATTAGGTAATTTCAAATTAAAACACTTGTTTAGTTCCATGTTGTTGTATTCAGTTTCCGGACAAGTGTTTCGGTTAATGACGTTATTTAATTAGTTATTTTTGTAATTCCTTTGAGAACGGTCGTCATTGACCGAAACACGTGTCAGGAAACTGAATACAACAACATGAAACTAAACAAGTGTTTTAATTTAAAATTACCTAATAATATTCCATCTCCTCATACACTCTCCTCACCCACTCCACCATCCCCTCAATCACCCCTCTCCTTCTCAAACATTCTATCAAGCTTCCCCTCGGCACCGAGTCATATGCTGCCTTCAGGTCCATAAACACCGCATACATACATCCTTTCTCTTCCATCACTCTCTCCACCATTCGCGCCAGGGTAAAGACCTGCTCCCTTGTCCCCCTCCCCCTTCTAAACTCCCCCTGCGTCTCTGGCAGTATCCCCTTCTCCTCCACCTCCACCTCCATCCGATTCCTCACTATCATCATTGCCAGCTTATACCCAATACTTGTGATCGTTACACCCCTATAACTACTGGCCACCTTCTCATACCCTCCCTTATACACTGGACACATCATCCCAACTCTCCATTTTTCCGGGAAGCTCACCTCCCCCCTCCACATCTGATTCAACAGTTCCCTAAATTTCGTCTTCCCCTTTTCCATAATCTCCTTCCACATCTCTGCCTTGAGACCATCCCTCCCTGCCGCCCACTCTTCACTTCCTTGAACGCCCGCTCCACCTCCTCCTCCGTGAACTCTTCCCCTCTGTTTCCACCTCTGCTTTCTCCAATCTCCCCTGGTACTCCGGTTCCTTCTCTGCATTTCCTTGTCCATTCCCTCAGCGAAACCCCTACCTGCCTCCTTCTCTTCCCTCTCCTCAAAATTCTCCACATTTCCGCCTCGTTCTTACATTCCCTCAAATCCTCACTCGCTTTTTCCACCACCTTTAGCTTCTTCTTCTCACATATGCCCTCATATCTTTTGCTTGCCGCCACCACTTTCCCCTCTTCTCCCCCATATCTTACGCATTCTCCCACAGCTTTCCTCAACTCCCTCTTTGCCTGCCTACACTCCTCATCGAACCACGCATTCCCCCCTCTTCTCTCTCCCTTCTTTTTTCTTCCGCATCCCACTATCGTCTTTTCCATCTCCTCCATTGTAGTGACCTCTTCCCATTGAATCCTTGATAGCCTCTTCCTCATATCTTTTATCGCCTTCACCCCACACTAAAGGTATTCGTTTTCTTGCCATCTTTCCTCTTCTCTTCCCTTCTTTATCCACATCTCCACCGTTACCGGTAGGTGATCCGATCCTAGCACTTCTTCTACCTCCATGCCTCTTATATCTCTTATTTCTATCCCCTTGACCACCACATAATCAATTACTGATACCCCTCTTGGTCCGATGTACGTTTTTCTCCCCTCCCAATCGCCCTCCGTACATCCGTCTAAAATCTCCCATCTTTCCTCCATTACCCACTCCTTCATCCTCCTGCCCTCCCCATTTATACATTCATTCTGCGAACTCCTCTTTTATGTTTTGATAAATGAGAAAACTACGTGATTCGCGAGGCGTCTAACGGGTTTTTCCATTTATGTAAACTTCATGGTCCGCACGTGTAGACTGTGAAAGTTTTAATAAATAGAAAAACTCCTTTCACAATTGATCATAGTAACTCAACACACAAACCTCAAATTAAAACGTCAAAGGCTGACAGCGTTCATTTTACAAATAAAATAAGTGTTATCCACTCCCAGACTAAGCATGAAATAAAATTTCGAGTTTAAATTTTAGATTATTTGATGCTTTAAACAAGTTTTTTCCACTCCCAGGCTAAGCATGAAGTAAAATTTCGAGTTTAGAAAAGCCTGAAAGTTTGGTTTGGTCGCGTAGCGCGAAGCGCGGAGCGACCAAACCAAACTTTCAGGCTTTTCTAAACTTGAAATTTTACTTCATGCGCCACGCGTGTTAAACACTGGTTTAATGTGAAGTTCAGAATAGACGTGTTTAGCATACTGCTTTAGTAGCATGTTTTGAACTTCACTTAAAATCAGAGTTTTATACGCGTGGCGCATGAAGTAAAATTTCGAGTTTAGAAAAGCCTGAAAGTTTGGTTTGGCCGCTCCGCGCTTCGCGCTACGCGACCAAACCAAACTTTCAGGCTTTTCTAAACTCGAAATTTTACTTCATGCTTAGCCTGGGAGTGGAAAACACTTGTTTAAAGCATCAAATTGAACTTTTATAAAAAAACAACAAATATCTGAAGATTTACAATAAATACGCTGTAAATTAAGACATGTATACTTTAAAGATATACTCCCTGTATAAAGAATAAATAAGATATAAATATCAGGAATATTGGAAGTATATATCGATATTTATTAGATATGAATCAACTTTTTGATAATTATTCATGTTCATAAATATTAATATTTTAATATTAATTATACATATCCACGCGGAGTAAATTTTCTGACATTCGTTGTTCCATTTTTAAAGTTCAATTTAAAGCTTTAAACGAGTGTTGCCCATTCCCAGACTAAGCATGAAGTAAAATTTCGAGTTTGGAAGAGCCTGAAAATTTGGTTTGGTCGCGTAGCGCGAAGCGCGGAGCGATCAAACCAAATTTTCAGGCTTTTCTAAACTCGAAATTTTACTTCATGCGCCACGCGTATTAAACACTGGTTTAATGTGATGCTCAGAATAGACGTGTTTAGCATACTGATTTAGTAACATATTTTGAACTTCACTTGAAATCAGAGTTTTATACGCGTGGCGCATGAAGTAAAATTTCGAGTTTAGAAAAGCCTGAAAGTTTGGTTTGGCCGCGACCAAACCAAACTTTCAGGCTTTTCTAAACTCGAAATTTTACTTCATGCTTAGCCTAGGAGTGGAAAACACTTGTTGAAAGCATCAAATTGAACTTTTATAAAAAAACAACAAATATCTGAAGATTTACAATAAATACGCTGTAAATTGAGACATGTATACTTAGAAGATAAACTTCCTGTAATAAATAAGATATAAATATTAGAAATATTGGAAGTATATATCGATATTTATCCGATATGGATTAACTTTTTGGTAATTATTCTTGTTCATAAATATTAAAATTTTAATATTAATTATACATATTCACACGGACTAAATTTTCTGACATTCGTTGTTCCTTTTTTTAGGTTCATTTTGAAGCTTTGAACGAGTGTTGTCCACTCCCAGACTAAGCATGAAGTAAAATTTCGAGTTTAGAAAAGCCTGAAAATTTGGTTTGGTAGCGTAGCGCGAAGCGCGGAGCGACCAAACCAAATTTTCAGGCTTTTCTAAACTCGAAATTTTACTTCATGCGCCACGCGTATTAATCACTGGTTTAATGTGATGTTGAGAATAGACGTGTTTAGCATACTGATTTAGTAGCATATTTTAAACTTAAAATTGGAGGCTTATACGCGTGGCGCGTGAAGTAAAATTTCGTGTTTAGAAAAGCCTGAAAGTTTGGTTTGGCCGCTCCGCTTCGCGGAGCGACCAAATCAAACTTTCAGGCTCTTCTGAACTCGAAATTTTACTTCATGCTTAGCCTGGGAGTGGAAAACACTTGTTTAAAGCATCAAATGAAACTCTTATAAAAAAAAAAACAACAAATATCTGAAGATTCACAACAAATACTCTGTAAATTGGGACACGTATACTTAAAAAAACTCCCTGTATAAAGAATACATAATATTTCTTGAATAATTTTCTCACTTATCACTTGGTGAAACATTTTTAAATATTGATAATGAAGGTTTAAATTAAATGACACTTGGTTTGTTTTACAATTTTTTACTTTACTATTTACTCGACTAGTTTCGCGTTTTACAGCATTATCAGGAGTGATAATGCTGTAAAACGCGAAACTAGTCGAGTAAATAGTAAAGTAAAAAATTGTGAAACAAACCAAGTGTAATTTAATTTAAACCTTCATTATCAGAATACATAAGATAAATATTAATATTTTTAAACAAGAATAATTACACTAGCCGACATCAATTTTCTATCATAAAAGCTATCATGATATACATATACATATGGGTCATTTATTTATAAATATAAGCTTAACAAGTCCACTACACATCATAATTTTAAAATATAAACAGTATTTGTTTTAACAGATTTTTCAGCATTTCACCCAATATTATGACTATAAATGTCTATAAAAACGGATTCGCTGGCTGGAATATTGCATTGCCCAATTTTATGCAACTTAGTATTCTAAAGAGTCACAGTCTGCTGTGAAACTTTTGTTTCATTTTGTTTATTAGCAGTATTTAACGTTTCTTCTTGTGCTTCACAATAAATTAGAGGTTAGAGGTTTTATTGTAAAGATTAATTTTTGTAGTTGTATTAACGCGCCTGACAATTTTTGTTACATATACAGACAATTTTACTATCTCAGCAAAAAACTATCACAAATAATATACATCTACCGTACTATAAATATTTTGGTTATAAAGTGGTTTCTCTACCATGTATCTAATTATTTATATCCAAAATTTAGATAATATTTTCTTTGATCTTAAATTATTTATATTTATAATTAAACGTTTTTATTTTTTGTTAATTATTTTAACGATACATTGGAATTATCGTCTATTTGTATATTTTCGTTTCATTTATTTTACATTGCCGTACAATATAACAAAAAAACTGTGGATGAGAGAAAAAATTTGCGACTATATTAGGGCATTTCTAGCTGTCCTTGTTCATAAATAGCAATGTTTATCCATGTTAGAGGAAAAAAGTTAAAATTTGTCGGCTAGTATTATCAAAAAGTTGATATATATGGGATAAATATCGATATAAATCCGATATTTTGATATTTATATCAATATCATGATATTTTCTTACCCTGCTGCAAACCCACTTGAAAGAACTTACATCGGCCGTTTTTCGCGAACTTTACGAGTGTTTTTAGCATGCTTCCAGGCATCTGTTCGAAAAACTGAAATCTACGTTTTGTAGTGCACGATGTCAACTTTTCAAAACTTTTTTGGAAATTATTATCGGACTTACGGTAACGAATACAGGCCTGCTGGAAAAAAACGCACTGCAAACTTTGAACCGAGATTTCGCGAAAACTAATAATCTGACAGCACCTACATTTGGCACATATAAAGAACATTATAATCCCTACTTTATCTCAAAACATGACGGAGCTATAAATTTTGGAAAAAACGCTTAATTTTCCGGTTTTTCCTAAACTTTTCAGTACCTAATTATCCGATTGAGACGTTCGACCTCTCATTTTGTAGATATTTTAATTCTCTACAAATCATTTCATTGGGGCATTCCGATTGCTCTATTAGTTTCAAAGTTACAGGCAAAAAGGACAAAAATTTTTGCAATAAATTGTTAATAACTAACAAATGCCAATACCTATTCATCTGCTTATTATCTTTTATATCATCGCACAATCGGTTTGCTACTAGTGTTTATGTCAAGCAAAAATGCTCTACAGCTTGGCCTAAGTATCTTTTTATAAAATTCATATCGACAACTTTTTTTTATGTCATGCAATGCCTTTTGTAATAAATAACTTTTTGTCAAAAAATAAACAATATAAAAATTCTTCCTATGCGGGAAATAATCCTGAGATACACTGTATATGTAAGTATTTCTCTTGATTGTATTTTTTCTTCAGTATTGTTTTTATCTTCCTCTTTATCTCTATACTTTGTATCAATTTCTCATGATTTTACGATCTAAAAGTGCGGCTCTTTCATTTATTTATTTTAAGGGTTGTTAAAACATTTTACGGTCTGGCTTTCAAGTGTCGACCTGGCGTGTGTGTTTTGATTTTCCAGCGAATTTTATGCGGCAGCTTTGTATGTGTGTGTGCACGTTTCGGACAACTACAAAGCTCTGTTCGCCTACTGTTTATCGATCGACTTTTCCAAATTGTAAAACATTGTGCAATAAAGTTTTGAGACGATTATATTTGGTTGCTTTGATGGTCTACGCCAATATTATTATTGAAAAAAAAAATGATTTTAAATTAATTTTATTGATATTAATCGAGTTTAATTTAGGTAGAAAGCAGAGCTAGGACGAATCCTTGTAAAAACAATTCGAATCACGAATCCGAATCACCTAATATGATTCGAATCACGAATACTCGAATAAAGGATTTGTAAAAGATAAATATGATTCGAATCAAAGATTCGAATCCTGTTTTTCCGAATCACGAATACAAATCCTTTAAGAATAAATTTGATTTTATTATTTTTTTTCAACCATTAATATATAAATATCGTTACCAGTTGTTTTAACAAAAATATTCAAAGCCTAATTATTTATTATTAACACTGAACATCGTCGATAACAGACTAAATATCTGATTCCCTGTTACTCTGATTAAAGATGTGTTTGTATGTTTCTGAACTTCACTTCAAATCAGTGTTTTTTACGCGTGGCGCATGAAGTAAAATTTCGAGTTTAGAAAAGCCCGAAAATTTGTCTCGGGCCGCTGCGCGACCCTCGACAAATTTTCACGGGGCTTTTCTAAACTCGAAATTTTACTTAATGCTTAATCTGGGAGTGGAAACACCCGTTCAAAACTTCAAATTGAACTATATTATAAAATCGACGAATGCCTGAAAATTACGTAAATTAAAAATTCACTGACTATCATTAAAACCGGGAAAGTCAGAGAAAAGTCATGGAATTATATTCAAATTGACCAAAACACTAACAAAAAAGCCATATGATATTATTAAATTTGTTAAAATCCGCAGGCAAATTACAAAACACGTACAAATTTATAAAGTTAACTCAAATATTGACAAAAACAATAAAAACAATTTAACAAAATGGGGGTTTCCCACAGAAGAAAGTTATATTAAAAGGTCAGGGAAAAAAATCTTGAATCAGAAATATGCCTGAAAAATTAAACATTTTAGATTGTGGCTACCATGTCAGTTTTACTTCAAATAATAATAAACAAAATTTGGGAAACTAGATTATTATCTTTAAAAACATTTTCAGTCATTTAATGTTCTTATCAAAGCATTCAGTTTGAAGTTTCGAACGAGCGTTTCCACTCCCAGACTAAGCATGAAGTAAAATTTCGAGTTTAGAAAAGCCCCGTGAAAATTTGTCGAGGGTCGCGCAGCGACCCGAGACAAATTTTCGGGCTTTTCTAAACTCGAAATTTTACTTCATGCGCCACGCGTATAAAACAGTGATTTAACGAGAAATTTAAAAACACACAAAAGAACATTTTCAAGTTAATCCTCACAATTAATTCTAATTGTTTTTGACGATTCAAAACCTTTTGTAAGTATTCGAATCCTTTTATAAATATTCGAATCCTTTTATAAAAATTCGAATCACCCACATTTGGATTCGAATACGAATCCTCTTAAAAAAATGTAACGAATCCGGATCAAGAATCCAATTGAATTAAAGTATTCGAATGCCTCTTTTGAATCCTCTAAATGGATTCGAATCCAGGATTCGAGTCCTGAATGATTCAAATCCTGCCCAGCTCTGCTGCTGCCCTACACATAACCAAACAATTTTTGACAGATATTTATCTAAAATGATAGTTTATATATTTTTTTAAAATTAAATTTAAAATAAAATCACTTGGTGTGTTTCACTAAATTAGTAAAACATACCAAGTGATTTTATTTTAAATTTAATTTTTTTTAAATATTTAATCATGTTTCATCAATGAGAATCAAATTGAAAATCTATTAAATTTTGTTCTAATAAATCATGACTACTACGTTTTTTCAGTTTGAAATACACCTAGACAAAGAGAGAACTTCATTAGAATTCTTCTCTACTCGCTATGCGTATTTATATATTTTTCATGCGCATTTCGCAATTTATTAAATTCGCTCCTTGAATAGAAGAACAGCCGCCCGCACCCCCGTATCTCAGTATATATTAATATTCCTTTCGGAATAGAAAAGCAGCCGTTCCGGTTGACATTTTTTAAGCGGAGATTTTCAATAGGGGAAATGGAAAACATCGGTTTTCTCACAAATTGTAATTTCCTCCGCGGTCGGTCAGACTCGGCGTAATTAATTTCACCTTTTGCGGCGACCCCTGAATCGAAGAAGAATTCAATGTGTAATTTTAATTGAACTCGCCAAGCGACATCTCAAGTTTTCAATAACGGAAATTGTGAAAGCAACCGTGAGTTGGTTTTTGTCTCCCACTGTTTCGTTTCGCTTGACTACGAGAGAAATTAATGTTATGAAGGGGTTAATAATAATAATACTTTATTAATGGTAAACACAATTGTGGTACACAGGTCAATGGAAACTACGCTAATACAAAAATATAAAAGTTCAATAAATATAAATATATGTAAGAAAAAGTCGTTTAAACATTAAAAACACATTAAAATGAGGTAGTTATGTTCTGGAAAACAAAAAACTTCATCAGATATTAGATAGCTTTTAGAATTGAGCTTAAATTGGATTCATTCAGAAAATCATCAAAGCTAAAATAGGCTTTTTCCAATAAAAATCGTTTTATACAAACTTTAAATGTTTTTATTGGCAATTCTTTAATTACGTCGGTAATATTATTGAAAAATTTAGGTCCCTAATATCTAGCTCCAGTGTGAGATTTAGTTAAGCGCATCATGCCTATATGGATATTGTTTTCTTGTCTAGTTTGATGGTTATGAAGAACATTTATTTGGCGACATTCACTAATATTTTTCTTTATATGAATTAAACATTGATATACGTACAGGGATGAGGGATGGAAGGGTTAGAATGTTCATGTTTACGAATAGAGGTTTTGTGTCTGCTCTGTAAGCCGCATGAGCAAGGATGCGGACCGCCCGTCTCTGCAGTTTAAAGATACGCTGCCGCCCCGGTGAATGACCCCATATAGTCAGACAACAACTAATCCGAGATTGAAAATGCGCAAAATAAGTTGTTTTAAGAACATCTAGGGAAACTGAATGAGACAGATTACGTAAATGGTCGATGCTGCAGCACAGCTTTTTAGCAAGTTGATTGATATTTTCAACCCTGGTCAACTCCTTATCAACCCACATTCCTAAATATTTGACGTGCGGTGAATAAGTGTTAGTAATTTTATTTAATGTGAACAATACATTTACACTTTTATTTGGATTTAGATGAAGACGGTTGCCTGCAAACCATTCAAAGGCCACTGCCGAAGCACTGACATTCAAAATAGAAACTGTGGTAAGGTCTTTATCAACACTTACCAAAGTTATATCATCAACCCACATTCCTAAAAATTTGACGTGCGGTGAATAAGTGTTAGTAATTTTATTTAATGTGAACAATACATTTACACTTTTATTCGGATTTAGATGAAGACGGTTGCCTGCAAACCATTCAAAGGCCACTGCCGAAACACTGACATTCAAATTAGAAACTGTGGAAAGGTCTTTATCAACACTTACCAAAGTTGTATCATCAGCATATTGGATAACGTTTACTTTAGGAATGTATACTGGCAGTTCATTGACATAGATCAGGAACAGAAGTGGCCCTAGGATTGATCCTTGCGGTACCCCAAATTTAATCATTATTGGTTTAGATGTTTTACCATTTATCCGAGTCATTTGTGCTCTGCCAGTGAGATAAGAATTTATAAGTCATACACTAGATGAACTGAAGTTATAACATTCAAGTTTATTTAAGAGAATATCATGTGACACACAGTCGAATGCTTTCGACAGGTCCAAGAAAGTGGCCATTGCAAAGCCTCCGTCTTCAAATGAATCTAAAATAGTGTTTACCAGATATAAAAGTGCATCACACGTGCTGACGATCTCACGAACATCGAATTGGTTACAATTAAGCAGTGCATGTTCCTCCATGTATTGCACGATCTGGTTGTATAGTATTTTTTTTTTAAAAATTGAGAAAGTAGGCAGACACGAAATGGGTAGTATAGTATTTTTTCAAAAAAAATTGAGAAAGTAGGCAGACACGAAATGGGTCGGTAGTCATTCACGTTTTTTTTTATTGGGTTGATTTGGTTAAGATGTTATCAAGAAGAAAAACATCGATACATTTCTACTACTTTTGAGCCAATGTCAAAATAATATTAGAGAGATTTTTCAATATTAACTTCATTGTCAAAAAATGTCTATAGATAATACACCAAAACTAATAAGCACAGCGTACTGTCAACTATAAATTAGTTGTGTGAAAACTGAAATTAGACATTTGCTTTAACAGTTTATATTGATTCTTCCATAAGCGTTTAGATACTCACAGTCCACTTAATTCCGAAGTTCTAAGAAGCAGTTAAGAGCTTCTGAATTAAGAGGACTGTGAGTATCTAAACCAGTGGTGGGGAAACTTTTTTTAAGACGGGCCATTTGTAATAACCAGACAATCGTAGCGGGCCAAAGAATAATGCTTAATCGTAGGTAGGTAGTTTTTATGCGGGTCGTCACATTACGAAGTAAGAACGCGTTCAAACATTCTCACGACGGCACTCTTAAACGGGCCGGATTAAACCTTTCCGCGGGCCGGACTTGGCCCGCGGGCCGTAGTTTCCCCATCACTGATCTAAACGCTAATAGAAGATTCAATATAAACTGTTAAAGCAAATTACAGTAAAAACTGGTCTAACAATAATCTGAAAACAATATGTAAAGTTATTTAAATTAAAAACACTTGGTATTATTTCACAAATTAAAACTTTATTCCGACTAGTTTCGGTTTGTAAGACCATTTTCAAAGGATTCCTTTGAAAAAAATTTGAGAAAGTAGGCAGACACGAAATGGGTCGGTAGTCATTCACGTTTTTTTTATTGGGTTGATTTGGTTAAGATGTTATCAAGAAGAAAAACATCGATACATTTTTACTACTTTTGAGCCAAAACCCAAAACTAGTCGGAATAGAGTTTTAATTTGTGAAACAATACCAAGTGTTTTTAATTTAAATAACTTTACATATTCTAATATGTTTCACCAAGTGCCAGATGAGAAATTAATTCAAGAAATTGTCTGAAAACAATTTTGAAATATCTCTTTTTTCAAGATATCAACCAGAAACTTTTTTTTAAAATCGTTTTAATTTTTTTATTCAAAAACTACTGAATCTGGATATTTAGAAAAAAGTAATTTTTCCTTTTTCACTACATCTCAATAAATACTGATCACCATCACATTAAGGCGTTGTATATTTTTAACTTTACTGTAAATCAGTGGTTTGTATGCGTGGCGCATGACGTAAAATTTCGAGTTTAGAAAAGCCCCGTGAAAATTTGTCTCGGGTCGCTGCGCGACCCTTGACAAATTTTCTACGCGGGGCTTTTCTAAACTCGAAATTTTACTTCATGCTTCGTCTGGGAATGGAAGACACTCGTTACTTTAAAATACATCACAACTGATGATGTATTTTAACAATTATGGGTCCTAGGAGTTGTCAAATGAGTGAGTTGGTCAACTGTTTCCAAGGCACTCTTTACAAAAAACAAAATATTTAAATTTTACATAAAAAATGTACAGCAAACTATAAGTATAGTACATCATTGAATTCAGAAAAAAATATTTTTCCAAAGAATATGAAAACCCAAAATGGCGCCCATAAGAAAAACAAAAGTTGGCTATGGTCCCTGGGTAAAAGTTATAGTTATCTTAAAATAAAATATGTTACTAGATTTCTCGTTAAAAAAGTACCTTTAATAATAATAATAATAATAAATTGTCTTTATTCAAAAATTCAGGAATATTACAAAAAAGTAGTGCAGGCGAAGTTCAACCAGTCTGTGTGACTTTAGTTGCTCTTCCACTTAACCTGCTTCGGTAAGAAAGATAATCCATAAAGGAGTACATAATTATAATAATAAGTCTTAAAAATTAAATGAACGAACAAAAGATACAACTTTAATTAACTGAGAAAATAAACAAAAAAAACTGCAATCAAATCAGATACCTGCAATTTTAGATCTAATTTGTCGGGACATGGCTTTTTTAAAAGTAAAGGGTGACAGTTGTTTGAGGTTAAAGGGAATTTTATTAAAAATGTTGTATATATTGTATTTAAAACATCTCTTAAAAAAGGTGGTTTTGAATTTAGGAGGTGAGATGGTTCCTCTAAACCTCAAATTGATATTGTGGACATCAGACCAATAAACAATCTTGTTGTAGAGGTAGGGGGGTGTGCGGGTCTCAATAATTTTCTTATACATCACAGAGCAATGTAACAATCTGCGCTCCGCCATATCTAGCCAGTTCAGCTCTTCAAGTTTACCTGAGATGTGGTCAAATTTGCGTATGCCAAAAATAAGTCTAATACAGGCATTCTGGACCTTTTGTATGCGTTTCGTTGTTACAGAGTCTAGGCAGGCATTGTATACGGCATCCGCAAAGTTGAAGTGGCTAAGTACCAAAGTGTCGCATAGCAGTCGCTTAGTTTTTAGGGTCAACACATTACGGTTAGAGTAAATCATTTTTAAATTAATATATGCACGAGATATGCATTTATTGATGTGTAATTTGAACCGTAGCTTATCTACTAGACCTAGGTTTCGTACAGAGTCAACAAAAGGGAGTATTGCATTGCCTATTTTGATTTTTAATTTTGATTTTGCTATTTGAATTATTTTTTTTGGACCGAAAAGCATAGCTGATGATTTAGATGGATTTATTATAAGTGAATGACTGTGCGATGTATCGACTAGCTTACTGATGTCAGATTTAATGTTGAGGTTAGCGGTGGATATATCATTAATATTGAATGCGTATGATAGTTGTGTGTCATCAGCGTATACATTTCCGGAGCAATGGTTTAATACTGACGGTAGAGAGGAAGTATAAACACAAAATAAAACTGGTCCTAAGATGGATCCCTGAGGAACACCCGCCTCCACACTACATGTATTTGAGATTGCGTCGTCTATCTGTACAAACTGGGTACGACCTTTTAGAAAAGAACTAATCAAGTTTATTGATGAATTAGTAAGTCCTAGATAGTGAAGTTTAGCTATAAGGATATCGTGATTGATAGTGTCAAAAGCCTTACTATAATCCAGCAGTACGATTGATGTGAGTAAGCCATTATCCGTTGAGGAAATGATGTCGTCTGTAACATTAAGTAAGGCAGTTGTACAGCTATAATTTGGCCTAAAACCGGATTGAGCTGAAGGAAGGAGTTGGTGCTTCTCAAGAAAATCCAGAAGTTGATTTTTTATTATGCGTTCTAAAATCTTTGATAAGGTCGGTAGAATGCAGAATGGTCTGAGATCTTTGAAACTGTTAGGAGAGGTTGTTTTAGGATTTTACCGTCCTTATAATGTCAAAGTTGTAAATGTCTGGATTAAATGGTTTTTGAAGTAAAAAATAAAAACCAAATTTCAAAAAATCCGACAATATCTCAAAAAACGAAAGAAGATATTTCAAATTTGTTTTTACATTATTATTGGGCCCTAAAATACGCAACTTTGTCCCAACTCAACCGACTCTTTATCTCTTCAAACAACTAAGATCCCCATACATTCTGTTGAAATACGGCTCCCTGTATACACTACTCAAAAGAAATAAGTTGTTACTTTTTCAAAATGGCATAAATTTGATGCGAGTTTAGGAATCTTGTTGAAACTTGATAAGTACGGGGAATTTTTGTTTTAAGTATACATATCCCATTTATATGCTGTAAATTATTATACAAGCCTTGTTTTTTTTTTTAAGTTTAATTGGAAGCGTTAAACGAGTGTTATTCACTCCCAGATTAAGCATGAAGTAAAATTTCGAGTTTAGAAAAGCCTGAAAATTTGGTTTGGTCGCGTAGCGCGAAGCGCGGAGCGGCCAAACCAAATTTTTAGGCTTTTCTAAACTCGAAATTTTACTTCATGCGCCACGCGTATAAAACACTGATTTTAAGTGAAGTTTACTTGTTAACAATATTTCAGTGTTTTCAGTGTTTAATACGCGTGGCGCATGAAGTAAAATTTCGAGTTTAGAAAAGCCCAGAAAATTTGTCTCGGATCGCTGCGCGACCCTCGACAAAATTTTACGGGGCTTTTCTAAACTCGAAATTTTACTTCATGCTTAGTCTGGGAGTGGAAAATACTCGTTTAAATCTACAAGTTGAACTCTTTGAAAAACAGAACGAATATCTAAAGATTTATAGAAAATGGGCTGAATTCAAATTTGAATTTGAATCGTTTTGAAACCAACAAAATTTGTTTCAAATTGAATGCAGTTTAGTAATTAGTAGAGCTCGGTTTTCTTTCAATATTTAGATATTCGTTGTGTTTTTCAAAGAGTTCAATTTGAAGCTTTGAACGAGTGTTTTCCACTCCCAGACTAAGCATGAAGAAAATTTCGAGTTTAGAAAAGCCCCGTGAAAATTTGTCGAGGGTCGCGCAGCGATCCGAGATAAATTTTCTGGGCTTTTCTAAACTCGAAATTTTTTTTCATGCGCCACGCGTATAAAACACTGATTTCAAGTGAAGTTCACTTGTTAACAATATTTCAGTGTTTTCAGTGTTTAATACGCGTGGCGCATGAAGTAAAATTTCGAGTTTAGAAAAGCCCAGAAAATTTGTCTCGGGTCGCTGCGCGACCCTCGACAAATTTTCACGGGGCTTTTCTAAACTCGAAATTTTACTTCATGCTTAGTCTGGGAGTGGAAAATACTCGTTTGAATCTACAAGTTGAACTCTTTGAAAAACAGAATATCTAAAGATTTATAGAAAATAGGCTGAATTTAAATTTGAATTTGAATCGTTTTGAAACCAACAAAATTTGTTTCAAATTGAATGCAGTTTAGTAATTAGTAGAGCTCGGTTTTCTTTCAATATTTAGATATTCGTTGTGTTTTTCAAAGAGTTCAATTTGAAGCTTTGAACGAGTGTTTTCCACTCCCAGACTAAGCATGAAGAAAATTTCGAGTTTAGAAAAGCCCCGTGAAAATTTGTCGAGGGTCGCGCAGCGACCCGAGACAAATTTTCTGGGCTTTTCTAAACTCGAAATTTTTCTTCATGCGCCACGCGTATAAAACACTGATTTCAAGTGAAGTTCACTTGGTAACAATATTTCAGTGTTTTCAGTGTTTAATACGCGTGGCGCATGAAGTAAAATTTCGAGTTTAGAAAAGCCCAGAAAATCTTCACGGGGCTTTTCTAAACTCGAAATTTTACTTCATGCTTGGTCTGGGAGTGGACAACCCTCGTGTAAAGTTTCAAATTGAATTCTTTAAAAAAAAGGGTATGTATATATTTTGCTGTTAATTTATGTTAGTTTGATTAAGTTAAGTATCGCATAGTCCGATATTATTTGTTAAATTACCCTGTAATTGGATGTAAATCTGTTCGGATAATAATAAATAAATAAATAAATGAATAAATAAATATGACATAAGCATACATGATATTTGGATTGATTGGTGACAAAATAAAGTACTGAAGAAAAAAAAGGGTATGTATATATGTATACTTAAAAGAAAAATTCCCTGTATGTAAATACATTTATATAAATATTGCTACATCTTTTTGAAAAAAAAAAAAATTTGTAATCTATGTATAGATTTGTGTTTAGTAGTGACAAAAACTAAAGTTATCTAGGATATTTCCGATACCTGTATGTATGTGGTTTATTTTTATAGGAATAAAGAGATTTATTATTATTCTTATCAAAAATATTTAAGCATTAACTTGTTTTTGTAAAAGGGGTTTCCCGTTGAATATGAATAAATAAATAAATAAAAAAATAAAAACGTCGTATATTCAGTCAGTTTTACTTAGTGATTGTGAACAGCTTTTAGTAACTAATTGTTTGATTTGAGTTATGTGGAGTATTTAATCACAATGAAAAAACTGTTTTTATTCCTTACTTCACTTTTATTTTTATGTGTTAGATGTACATTTCGAGTGCTAAGCACTCATTATCAATAACTAATGTTAGTTATTATTAGTTATTGATAATGAGTACTTAGCACTCGAAATGTACATCTAACACATAAAAATAAAAGTGAAGTAAGGAATAAAAACAGTTTTTTCATTGTGAGCTTTTAGTAAAATTTGTAATCTTTTTATAGATTAGAGCTTAGCAGTAACAAAAACTAAAGTAACCTGGGAAATTAACGATAACAAATCGTCTTATCTTAAGTCAGTTTTACTTAATAATTGGGAATTTCAAATCAAGAAAACGATCTTTATCTACAGTAGATTTCATTTGTGAAAACTTTCAATTGTGGTGCATCTTGAAATGTTCTCCCAAAATGTTGAGAAGTAGTTTTATCAATGCATGTAATAACAGTGATAACCACACTTTGTTTTTTGTTATAGAATTCATCTAACTTAATACACCTTCTTATGACACGTACATAAAACTTTTCGAACGAGTTCAAAAGACTTTCGTAAAATTCTTATATTTTAATCAATTTCATCATTACCCCGACGACTCAATCAGCTATACAAATTTATTAACTATATAAATTCAAATTCAAAACTATTTGAATTCGAGAAAATAAACTTACGCTTCTTATAGTTTGCATACTTTAAACATAATATATAAAATTACGAAAAAACTATTCGTGAAAATGCAAACAGTGTCTTAATTGATAAGACAATTTAAGACGATACTTTAATAGAGCGTTGTAACAAATCAAATTAAATAAGATTTTAAATATTTCATTGTATAATTCAATATCCGGAGGTGTATTTGCACGGGAAGTAGTTGTTTCAATGGATATTTATCGTCTTAAATTGTCTTATTAATTAAGACACTGTTTGCATTTTCACGAATAGTTTTTTCGTAATTTTATATATTATTATTAACTATGTTCAATTTGAAATCACTTGAAGCTAGACGTAATATTATATATTTGAAAACACTCCATCATATACTGCATAACAATTTAAATGATATGAATTTATTAGCGCAGATTAATATATATGTTCCTAGATATTCCAATAGAAATGCGCTAACAATTCTCTCTAATCGAAGTAGGACAAATCTATATTTCAATTCTCCGCTCAATAAGATGATGCGACTTTAGAATGGCGTACGAAATTCGACAGATATTTTTTATCTCAATTATAGTTCGTTTGTTAAGTCAATTTTAACTCTATTTGAAATAAAACAACACAGTTGGGAGGGTTTCACTTTTATTGTTGAACACTGCAACATGTTTCACCACACAGTGGCTTCATCAGGCAGATGAAATAATGATTTTACAAAGTACAGGTAAAAGCTTATATACTAATGCAATTAAGTTAATAGAAGGGGGGGGGGGTAATGAGGTAATTAGGCTGAAACTAATACAAACAATTTTGAGCGACTAAATATTGATTAGGGGTGAATTGTTTACTTCTATTTGGTCATTTAATAGAATACCTTTTTTGTTATATTTATTAATTTCTAATTCTTCTAATAAGTTTAATTTACGACTTTTGCTACATTCGCTACGTCCAGTTTGTCCAACGTATACCTTAGGGCAATCTCCACACTCTGGCGTGTATTTGCTCTGGCGTGTATTTGCTAGAGTGTGGAGATTGCCCTAAGGTATACGTTGGACAAACTGGACGTAGCTTCCCAGATCGCATTTCAGAACATCAAAAATGCTTTCAATTTAAGAAAACCTCCTCAACCTACTCCAATCATTTAATCGAATACCAACATAACTTTAACCCTAAATTCAAAATTTTGCACGAATGTAGCAAAAGTCGTAAATTAAACTTATTAGAAGAATTAGAAATTAATAAATATAACAAAAAAGGTATTCTATTAAATGACCAAATAGAAGTAAACAATTCACCCCTAATCAATATTTAGTCGCTCAAAATTGTTTGTATTAGTTTCAGCCTAATTACCTCATTACCCCCCCCCCCCTTCTATTAACTTAATTGCATTAGTATATAAGCTTTTACCTGTACTTTGTAAAATCATTATTTCATCTGCCTGATGAAGCCACTGTGTGGTGAAACATGTTGCAGTGTTCAACAATAAAAGTGAAACCCTCCCAACTGTGTTGTTTTATTTCAAATAGTATTATGGAGTTTCATCATGTATCCGCCTCATCAATTAAATACAATTTTAACTCTATTGTAAACGTATACTATTTATGGTTTCCATTTTCGATTCTTAAACGTTACCACTATTTTGTTTTTTTTTAGGATAACATTATGTTTAATTTTGCTGTTTATTTATGTTAGTTGGATTAAGTTAAGTATCGCATAGTCTAAAATTATTTGTTAAATTACCCTGTAATTGGATGTAAATCTGTTGGGATAATAATAAATAAACAAATAAATAAATTTGACATAAGCATACATGATATTTGGATTGATTGGTGACAAAATAAAGTACTGAAAAAAGGCTTTAAGTATTTTATTCAAAGATACATGATAGTATTTTATAATATGTGGAAATATTTTTGCTTTTGTGACGTATGTGCCTGTGGTCATAAATAAATATTATTATTATTATAAATTATTAAAGATAAAGGACAAGTGTACATATTTATCAAGTTTCAACAAAATTCATAAACTTATCCACTGAGCAAAATATTTAATCAACCTTTTAACAACGTTTTATGTTATTATAACGTTGATACAACGTTATTTATTTGTGTTTTTACTCAGTGGGTACATTATATTTACGCCACTCTGAAAAAGTGACTACCTTTTTTCTATTGAGTAGTGTATTTTTCGCGGGGGTTGTTGGCTCTTCTCGGCGAGTTACCAATTGCCATTAAGGGCTCTGAATGCAAATTGGGCAATAATTTCATCAACGAAGTTTCAACGAGAGTTACGTAGAAAGTTTGCCGGATAGCACCCAGAGAATTTGGTCCATAGTTATGTGTCGCTTGGCAACTTTGATATCGCTTCATTTGTACAACAACTTGATAATGAAATCTATTTAATCATCGTAATATGGTATGTTATAGCTACATAATTAGATTATTAAATTCCTCAGTTTTATCTTTTTTTAATCTGCTCTTTTAGTAAATAAATTGGTGAAATTCCATATCAACACTTTTAGCAAATAACACACTTGGCTAAGATTTTACTGTTTATTAGTTGACGCCGCAACAATTGAGTCGCCTATTTCCAAAAACCCCCAAATCCATTGTTTTCAAATGGATTTAGGGGTTTTTGGAAATACGTGACTTAATTGTTTAACACACAGTGGCTTCATCATCTGTAAACGTATGTTTTTAAATTTACGTGAAGTGATTATTACACATAAAGAAGAAGGCTATTGCTTACTTTACTTTTTATTTGTATCGTTATTCCACACACAACACTTTTTCCAAGTAAGTTTGTTTTAATTTTATTCCCAATTTTTTAAACGTCATAAGCAAAGCTATACTTATATTTAAAAAAAAACTGTATTTTTCTCTGTAAATAGAATTTATTCTGCTGAGAAATAAATGATTATTATACTGAAGAGAGATAAATCTCGAAACGCGTCTATAGATGGCCTAAGACATTAGTTTTAATCCAAGTCCTTTCACCTCTAATTTGTTGCTATCTCTCCTTTCATTTTAAATTTGTATTGTTAGTTGGTTTGAAGAGAATTTGACCTAAACGTTACATATACTTTAATAGAGCGTTGTAACAAATCAAATTAAATAAGATTTTAAATATTTCATTGTATAATTCAATATCCGGAGGTGTATTTGCACGGGAAGTAGTTGTTTCAATAGATATTTATCGTCTTAAGTTGTCTTATTAATTAAGACATTGTTCGCATTTTCACGAATAGTTTTTTCGTAATTTTATATATTATGTATCGTTAGGTGCACATTTCCAGACACCAGTTGTTTATTGATAATGAACACCTTGTGTCTTGAAATGTACAGGGTGGTCTAATTTCGATGTTGCTTATGGGCATCTCGGTAAATATAAGAGTTAGAAAAAAACCGATGGCGCAATCGCGATCTCTTTTTTGAGACTAAGATAATGCCGAAAACAAAAATGCAACATCTTGTTCTTTTCAGAAGTTATGGGGCAAAATCGGGTTTTCTTGATTTTTAACCTTAATTAATATCTTGCGTAATTTGTAGGATAAACAAAAACTATAAATATCTTCTTAAGGCACTTTTTTAAGTAGAATCCAGTGGCGTAGGCATTTTTTTATTTCATGCACACATTTTCGAATTATAACCAAATTATTATTTTTTTATATGTAAATCATAGTTGGCTTTGACACAGTTGAAAAGAGTGTTTTTCACTGATTTCAAAAATATATACTTTTGTGAATTTATCTTAAAAACAATCTTACTATAGAATAGAAACCAGCTTTTAATCTGCTAAATAATACAATAGCCATTTTTAATCATTTGTATGCTCAATTTTAATTAATTATTCCACTGCAACAGCAAAGAATTCTGTTTTTCCAACAAGATTGGAAAATGAAATTATGTTCTGTCTAATAATATATTTATTACTCAAAAGAGAATTATTATTATTTATAATGTTTATCATAATTAAAACTGAGCATGCAAATGATCAAAAATGGCTATTTTCTTCCATATTATATTATTTGACAGATTTTAAGCTAGTTTCTATATTTTTAAAATGAGTGAAAAACACTCTTATCAACTATATTAAAGCCAACTATGATTTACATTTAAAAAAAAAATATTTTGTCATAACTCGAAAATGTGTGCATAAAATAAAAAAATACCTACGCCACTGGATCCTACTAAAAAAAGTGCCTTAAGAAGGTATTTATATTTTTTGTCTACCTTACAAATTACGCAAGATATTAATTAAAGTTAAAAATCAAGAAAACCCGATTTTACCCTATAACTTCTGAAAGAAACAAGATGGTGCATTTTTGTTTTCGGCATTATGCTAGTTTATAAAAAAGAGATCGCGACTGCGCCATTGGATTTTTGTAACTCTTATATTTACCGAGATGCCCATAAGCAACATCGAAATTAGACCACCCTGTACATCTAACGATACAAATAAAAAGTGAAGTAAGGAATATTATTTATCTGCCTGATGAAGCCACAGTGTGGCTAAAAAATTGTTGCAGTGGTAACTAATAAATAGTGAAATTGAATTTGATTTGAGTCCCTTAAATAATTCGCCTTTAAATTTGTTACCGCCATAAACGTAACTTAATAAAATTCAAATGTGAACCCACCCTAGGTCTTCCCTTAATCCTGGTTTTTCCCTTTAATCCACTGTAAGTCTAAAGAAGCCGGACAGCAGTTGTTAGAATTTGTTGTTATTGATAATGAGTGCTTAGCACTTGAAATATATACCTAACTATTAGAAAGTAAAGTGTGAAGAAAGGATACAACAGTGTTAATTATTTAGTGAAATCTTAATCAAGCGTGTTTTTTACTAAAAGTGTTGATATGGAATTTCAAGTAACAGACTCAGCTATTAATTTATTTTTAAATATTAAAACGAATTAAAATTAATGTCGACTTTCTGCAAAATTTAGTCTTATTGAGATAAGTCTTTAAATATTCACTGAAACAACTATTTCTCGAGTTAATACCCCGACAGATATTGAATTAAACAATAAATATTTGAGGTACATGACAGATTTACTGTTCTCTGCATAATTTATATGCAAAATACAACATCAGTTTACATGCAAAATGCAACATCAGGTCAAATTAATCTCTCACCAAACTAAATGAACTAATTTTTTTTTTAATCTAATATTTGTGGTTTATTATAAATTAAAATAGATTTACACGTTATTAAATTCGGTGGTAAATATTTTCGCTTGACTAAATGGAATTTTATAATAATATGAATGCAACATTTTCCGAGAGGATTTATATTTTCCGCGGAAAACAAATGCTTTCTAGTTAATTAAACCGCTTGTTTATTCAAACCACTGGAGTTTACAGTATTATTACACGTAGTTTTCATCACTATCAGATATTGGTTTCTATTACTAAATTGGAATTAAACTACAATCAGTTGACATTTTGAAATTAATAATGGAATATTTGAAATCTCTGCAAATTATTAAATGCTCAAAGCTACTTATGGCAATATAATCGAAATTGTATTATTGGCTGCAAAACAACTGTGCAAGAGAATAGCGCGCACAGTTTTTAAATATCATTAAAAAACAACTGTGATGCCCGTTTGCACCCCGTACGGTTTAAATCACTAATTCATTTAATCAAACTGCTTTATTTGCAACAATATTCACTTAATAAATCGGTGACCATGGTAAATTTAAATTGTATAAGGACAAAAAAGAGAAACTAGAATTACTGCTGCTGGAGACAATGGAACAGTTTACACTTCAAACATTAAAAGTGCGATTCTTTTCGCAATCTACAATTAATTAGTCTTACAAAGACTATAATCAAATCAATAAGATTTTAAATAAGTCACTCATTCAAAAACTACTTCCCGAGCTAAAACCCCCGTCGCGAACCCAGAGGGAGGTGGCTTGTGGGTTGGAACTTCCCTGAAAACTTACTAAATTGTATTATTATGACGTATATACCTAGTTTCATAAAAAAAAACACTTGGTTAAATTTCACTAATATAATAATATATTAGTAAAATGTAACCAAGTGTTTTCTTTATTAAATCATAGTTAAATATGTTTCACCACGTGAAAGATGAGAAACTTGTTCAAGGTATATATATAGGTTTAAATGCGTGGGTCCTCCCACAAGTAATCCCGAATTAATTAGTTTTGTAATTTCAGAGCTGAATTTTTGAATACTCCTCACAATTGCCATAATAAGTTACCCTTTATTGAAAATTTATTAATTAAATTGTTTTTATTTCAAAGCCACGTAACTCTATCGCGGCAACTTTATAGCGTTGGCGAAAGCGCGTTCTATGCTCAAGAGAATGACGAAAACTGTAAATCTCTATCTCATTTAATTTTAGGCATATTTTAGGTTTATGAAACAACTACAATCTAATAATAATAATAATAAAATAATAATAATCTTGAGAACTTTCCATCCTCGCTGAAACACCCTGTATAATATAGTAATAATAATAATCTAATAATAACAATTTAATAATAATAATATAATAATATTCTTGAGAACTTTCCATCCTCGCTGAAACACCCTGTATAATATAGTAATAATAATAATCTAATAATAACAATTTAATAATAATAATATAATAATATTCTTGAGAACTTTCTATCCTCGCTGAAACACCCTGTATAATATAGTAATAATAATAATCTAATAATAACAATTTAATAATAATATAATAATATTCTTGAAATATTCTTGACGCTTTTTCAACATCAAGATTTTGAAAAATAACGGGAATCTTGGATATTCACGAAAAACATTAACAAACGCGAAAACCGTCAAGAATTTGGAAGATAACGGAAATGTATATAATTTACGAAAAATATTAATATTTTGATAATTAACGAATGTTTTGGAAATTCACGAATAAACGTCATTATTTTTAAAATTGCGAAAATTTAAAATAAAATTTGAAAGGCGGCAAAATAATGAGAATTAACGACAATCTTGGAAATTCCCGAAAAACGTCAATATTTTTAAAATTAAGGAAAATCTTGAATAAAATCACGATTGGCTTCTAATATTTGAAAATTCAATTTCACGAAAACTGTCAAGATTCGTAAAATGAACGAATATTCTTTATTATTAATATTTATATAGCATTAAGTTTATTTTTTGTAACATTATTACTATATGCTTTTGTAAAAAGGTGATATCCGTTTAAAATAAAATAAATAAAAAATAAATTAAAAAAAATAACAAGGAATTTCAGGAAAAGTTCTGAAAATTGATGAACGTTTTAAAAATTCAAGAAATATTATCACGATTTTTAAAATTAACTAAAATTGTGAAAAATGCATGAAAACTGTCGACATTTTTAAATCTAACAAAAATCTAGGAAATTTACAAAAACTATTAAGATTTAAAAAAAGATGATAAAAAGTAAAAAAAATTAAAATTGACGAGAATCTTGAAAATTCATGAAAAGTATCAAAATGTTTAAATTTAACAAAAATTAAAAGGATTTACGAAAACTGCCAAGATTTAAGAAAACCAACGAAAATTAATTTCAAACTTATCGAAAATATAGAAATTTTAGGAAAACCGTTAAATTGTTGAAAATTAACGGAAGTCTCGAAATTTTATGAAAAAAACAAAAAAATTTTAGTTTAAGAATATTTAGTAAATTCATGAATATTACCAAGAATTTAAAATTGAAGAAAATTTTAAAAACTTAAGAAAAGTATCAAAATTTTCGAAAACTCAGGAAAATTAATTAATTTAATTTCGAGACTTTACCAGCCTTGTTTAAAAACTTTTTTTTTATTTATGGTTAAAAAAATGTTGTATGCGTAAACTAGATTTAATTATAAGGCCTTTGTCGTATCGATTTTTTGTTTGCACTTTTAGTTTTTGTGTAACAAATTATTATTTTAGAAATTTTAAACCCAATAAAAATTCGATACGACAAATTGTTTGTATTAAATTCACAAGTACAGATCAGTTCAAATAACTAAAATATTTTGATAAATAAAAAAGGAATAGCAATTTTAAAAACGTGCATATTTTATTTACCAACGATGGCGCGTTCTTTGTCTAATTTTGTCTACCCCATGTCAAAAGAGGTATATTAGTCACCTCTATTGACATAGGGTAGACAAAATTAGACAAAGAACGCGCCATCGTTGGTAAATAAAATATGCACGTTTTTAAAATTGCTATTCCTTCTTTATTTGTCAAAATATTTTACGTTACACCTTTTTTTCGCGAATCACAATTATTAATTGTCTTGTATGAAACAAAAACGTTTTGAACACTTACAAGCAGTTTTTTTTTTGTTTTGGCTTTTGCCTGGCCTTGGGAACTTGCCCATTAGCCATCATCAATGTTTATTTTTGTATCAATTAATTTATTACAATTTGCATTATTTAACTATTCATTCGGACAATCACACACATTCATACCACACCCAGGGTCACGACGAGATATTATTTTTCAAATAAAGTCTCCCCGTGCACGGGAATCGAACCCGAACTTGTGGCTCGCCGAGCGCTACAGCCCGGCGACGTTACCGCTCGGCCACCACCTGCCCCCTTACAAGCAGTAAAACTCCCTCAGACGAAATTTTAGAAATTTACGAAAAGCGTTTAAAATTGACTAAAATATTAGAAATTCGTTAAAAGTTGTAAAAACTTTAATAATTAAATAAACTCTTGAAAATTCATAAAAATTTTCTAAAAACTAAACTTCCACTCCCAGTCTAAGCATGAAGTAAAATTTCGAGTTGATAAAAGCCCTAAGAATTTGGATTTGGACGCGCAGCGTCCAAATCCAAATTCGGGCTTTTCTCAACTCGAAATTTTACTTCATGCGCCACGCGTACAAAACACTGATTTGAAGTGAAGATATTGGCATTTCAAACTGAGAAATATCACGAATGCCAACTGTCATAATAATCTAAATGTGACATTATAAGATAAATCTAAAATTATAATTTACATTTGTTTGTTCCATTTGTATATTGCTTGTAATTTTATATTTGAACTTATTTATTACTTTTTTTGTTAGTATTAAGCAGTATGTACTTTAAATAACATTTCCGTAAATAGAAATTAAACATTAAAAACATATAAATCAAATGTGACATTATAGACTTAATGTCCTAAATGACCTATCTTTAAAGGTGGAAATAGGGAAAATATTGCAAATTACAAAGCAATATCCATTTATTCTGTTATACCAAAAATGTTTGACAAATTGATAGCTGATCAATTATCATTTTATTGCAAACATGTTATTTGTGAAGAGCAACATAGATTTTTTTATAGGAGATCCACAATATCAAATTAATCTTAAATGCTTTTAAATGTAATTGCCAAGTTGATGAGGTGTACACCGATTTCTCCAAAGCCTTTGACCGCGTTTCGCAGGATATTTTAATGCAGCGAATGGGCTTTGGAGTAAACATCACTAATGGATACAAAGCTTTTTGTTAAACAAGTTACTGTATGTGAAATTCAATAATTTTATTTTAAAAGAAATTAATATCAAATCGGGTGTACCGCAGGGGTCGCATTGTGGACCAATACTGTTTTTGCTTTTGATTAATGATCTGAAGGTTTATGTCAAGCATTGTAAATTTCTTCTTTTTACAGACGATCTTAAAATTTTCCGTAAAATCAAAAACACTAACTACATCACAGTCTTGCAACAAGATTTGAATAACATTTGTCAATGGTGCTTGAATAACTGTCTCTATTTTAATAATGACAAGTGCGTATCTATTTCTTTTGGTCTTGGTCATGTCATTAAATCAAATTATGAAATCAATGGATACCAGCTATCCACAGTTCCACATCTTAAAGACCTAGGAGTAATATTTGACTGTACCTTGTCATTTACGAAGCACATTGACAGCATGTGCTGCAAAGCATTGCAAGTGCTTAGCTTTGTAAAATTGGTAAGAATTCCTTAATAATCACGTGCAAGTATTTATTTCTTTCTCTGGTAAGAACTTAACTAGAGTATGCTTCCTCTGTTTAGTCACTATTTTATAATAATAAAATTGATCAAATAGAGAGGGTACAAAACACATTTTTGTTGTGAATATCTTTTAGATTGGGAATTTCCAGAATTAATATAATCACATTTTTACGCTAACTTTTTTAATAATGAGGAATTCTTAAAATTTGTCGAGGGTCGCGCAGCGACCCGAGACAAATTTTCGCGGGGCTTTTCTAAACTCGAAATTTTACTTCATGCGCCACGCGTATAAAACATTAAAATATTGTGAAATGTATGTATATTCTAATTTCACTTGAAATCTGTGTTTTATACGCGTGGCGCATGAAGTAAAATTTCGAGTTTAGAAAAGCCCAGAAAATTTGCCTCGGGTCGCTGCGCGACCCTCGACAAATTTTCACGGGGCTTTTCTGAACTCGAAATTTTACTTCATGCTTAGTCTGGGAGTGTAAAAAACTCGTTAAAAGATTCAAGTAGAACTTATTTAAATAACAACGAATGTCGGAAAATGTACAGCTTAGGCGTATATACGTTTACCTGAAAGAAATTATTTTATAATTTTCTTTAAATCTTTAGATGTTTGTTATTTTCTTTAAGAGTTCTATTTGAAGCTTTAAACGAGTGTTTTCCACTCCCAGACTAAGCATGAAGTAACATTTCGAGTTTAGAAAAGCCTCGTGAAAATTTGTCGAGGGTCGCGCAGCGACCCGAGACAAATTTTCTGGGCTTTTCTAAACTTGAAATTTTACTTCATGCGCCACGTGTATTAAACACTAAAATATTGTGAACTTTATGCATATTTGAACCTCACTTGAAATCAGTATTTTACACGCGTGGCGCATGAAGTAAAATTTCGAGTTTAGAAAAGCCCAGAAAATTTGCCTCGGGTCGCTGCGCGACCCTCGACAAATTTTCACGGGGCTTTTCTAAACTCGAAATTTTACTTCATGCTTAGTCTGGGAGTGGAAAACACTCGTTAGAAGATTCAAGTAGAACTTATTTAAATAACAACGAATGTCGGAAAATGTACAGCTTAGCCGTATATACGTTTACCTAAAAGAAATTAGTTTATAATTTTC
This sequence comes from Philonthus cognatus, assembly GCA_932526585.2. Taxonomy (NCBI): domain Eukaryota; kingdom Metazoa; phylum Arthropoda; class Insecta; order Coleoptera; family Staphylinidae; genus Philonthus; species Philonthus cognatus. Next base: position 100,828,522 of record OW052244.1, read on the forward strand.
TTTAAATTTTTAGATATTCGTTATTTTTTTTTAAAGTTCTATTTGAAGCTTTAAACGAGTGTTTTCCACTCCCAGATTAAGCATGAAGTAAAATTTTGAGTTTAGAAAAGCCCCGTGAAAAGTTGTCGAAAATTTGACAAATTTTCTGGGCTTTTCTAAACTCGAAATTTTACTTTATGCGCCACGCGTATATAACACCAAAATATTGTGAGCTTTATGTATATTTGAACATTACTTGAAATCAGTGTTTTACACGCGTGGCGCATGAAGTAAAATTTCGAGTTTAGAAAAGCCCAGAAAATTTGCCTCGGGTCGCTGCGCGACCCTCAAAAAATTTTCACGGGGCTTTTCTAAACTCGAAATTTTACTTCATGCTTAGTCTGGGAGTGGAAAACACTCATTTAAGGATTCAAGTGGAACTAATTTCAATAACAACGAATGTCGGAAAATGTACAGCTTAGGCGTATATACGTTTACCTAAAAGAAATTATTTTATAATTTTCTTTAAATCTTTAGACATTCGTCATTTTGTTTAAGAGTTCTATTTGAAGCTCTAAACGAGTGTTTTTCGCTTCCAGACTAAGCATGAAGTAAAATTTCGAGTTTAGAAAAGCCCCGTGAAAATTTGTCGAGGGTCGCGCAGCGACCCGAGACAAATTTTCTGGGCTTTTCTAAACTCGAAATTTTACTTCATGCGCCACGCGTGTAAAATACTGATTTCAAGTTAGGTTCAAATATACATAAAGTTCACAATATTTTAGTGCCCACTAAAATATTGTGAACTTTATGTATATTTGAAAATTACGTGAAATCAGTGTTTCAATGGATATTAAATTAATTTCAAACTAGACCCTTAAAAATATATATGATGTTTCTTTAGAGAAAATTAAATAATAAAAACGACAAATAAATTCTATCTCATCTGTAAAGCAATTTCAGTATCATTTCAGTAACGACCATCTAACTGCCTTGAAATCATCCATAACACTCAAGAAATTGCATACCGCTACCATTTCGGAATCTACTTATTACACTGAGGACCCAACGTAACGACAACTAATTACTATCAAGATTTCAGTTTGCTATAACTAATTCCAAAGTACTGAAGCCGACATCAATAATACGGAAATTGTACGTGCGGCTAATTGGGCAGCGGCACCCTTAAAGACAAAGTCAAGAAGAGATCGCGACACTTCAGATCTCTTACATATAAAAACCAAGGAATCTCGACCAACACCGCGGTCCATATTTATAAAATGATTTGTCGCCCTCTTCTTGATTATGCAGCCATCCTTTTGATCAATCCATGCCCATCTGTGCTAAAACACATTCAGGTTGGTGAACGTTCAGCCCTACGTTCATTGACTAAGATGAGACATCCCAACAATCCCTTACACAACCCTTCGAATACTCTCCTCTACGAAAAAACAAAAATAATTCCCATTGAACAACGCCTAATTTACCTAGCCGAAAAATTCGCAACCAACGCATATAATATAGAGACCTTACTCCATATGTGCCTGCCACGTAATCCTGACATCCTTCCTAAATTCAAAAACCCAGCCACCACCATATTTCAATTCATCTCATCATTTCATCAGGACACTAACTGACGTACCTACTGAAAATTTCATGACAATTGACAATTTTGGCGGAAAGACCACGGGTCGATAGCCGATTGGCAACAGGATCAGCACTCATACAAAATAAAATAAAATAATTAATTATACATGTTATGTAATACCTACTGTTGTCAATAAAGATTGTTTGTTGTTGTTGGGCAGCGGCATCACGTTCTTTCTGGAAACACTTTTATCGAAACCAACCCCGGCACTAGTAAATTCTCTCCGGAATCCTGAACGGAATATTCCAAAATCCTGAGCTTCAACTTATCTCCAAACAGTATAGTTACTGTTTGGAGATAAGTTGAAGCTCAGGATTTCGGAATATTGAGAAAAATCTGCGGGTTCTAAATAAATTAAATTTATTTCAAACCGTTGGGACAATTATTTAGGGATCTGTTACAATTAAAGCTTTAAAAAATACATGTTAATCGTATTATTCCTTCTAATTGTTCAAATAATTCTCACTTAACACATGGCAAAACATATTTAAACAATTTAGTAGAAATTTAAACACCGTTAGCATACAAATTGTTATTTTTTATTATGTGAAGCAAACCAGGATATTGATAATTAAATAAAAGTCATTTGGTTTGTTTCACTACTATTTTTTATTCTCTTCGGAGAGGAGACAATAAAAAATAGTAGTGAAACATAACTAGTGACTTTTATTTAATTATCAATATTGTAAACATGTTTCATCAAGTGATTAATGAGAACCAAATTGAAGATAAAACAGGATAATTTAATTATTTTTTGCCTAATTGTAATACCTTGTAATTCAGGTTGAGTAGTTAAAAAATATTTCTAACAAGTACCTCGATCAATACATTTACCTACGCTCTATCTAGTAACCGCATCATACCACACTGTCATCTTGACAAGTATGGTTGACATTACGTACACATGCACGTAATAGCTATGACAAGTACATTACGTGCTGACAGCTGAACAGTTGATTGATTACCGTACAACCATACAACGAAATGACATTTCTTTGGTGTACAGGGAGATTTTTTTATTACTCCTAGGTCTTTGAGATGTAGAACTGTGGATAGCTGGTATCCATTGATTTCATAATTTGATTTAATGACATGACTAAGACCAAAAGAAATAGATACGCACTTGTCATTATTAAAATAGAGACAGTTATTCAAGCATCATTGAAAAATGTTATTTAAATAGTAAACGGCCCAATGTACTGCAATAAATTACTGACTGATTTAAAGTTTCTAATTCCATCTAATACACGTTCACAATTAATTTTTTTTAAAGAAAGTTCATCGTAACAACTACATCAGCAATAATGCACTTTGTCGTATGATAAAATTATGTTGTTTGGTTTGTATATCACCACATTTTGAGCTGTACGGTATATCGTTCGAAGCATTTATGAAACGATTAAAGCTTTCACTGTAAATTTTGGAGACTTTTACATTTATTATTATTATTATTGAATTTCGGCACACTTCCTCAGCACTGGTGCTGGGAAAAATTCACCTTCCGCTCGCGGGGTCATGGGCGGGGAAGGCTCTGTGGAGACTGGGTTCTTCTTGCTCCATAGTTGAGCTGCTGTACTCTAGGAAGTGGTATTTTGTTCTACATATATAGATGTTCGATTTGCACATTGAACGAACTTCAGCGTCAAGTTCTTCTGTGCATTAGTCAATGTTAAGGAACCGTCTAGCGATGTGACACGTATCGAGTATGACTGATTTTTGGATTTTCGGTATCAAGTTTTTAATTTTCAGTATATCCATTTGTGTTATTAGTGACTTTGGGACAATTCCCGTGGCTGATACTACTAGAGGTCTAATGGTTACATTTTTGAGCTTCCACATTTGTTTGATCTCATATGCTAGTTCCGTGTATTTATTTATTTTTATGGCCTGTGTTGTTTGTATGTTCTTGTTGAGCGGAACAGCAATGTCGATTATTTCGACTGTTTTGGATAGTTTATCATAAACTAGAAGATCAGGTCGGTTGGCTTTTATTTTAATGTCTGTTCTGATTTCCCGGTCCCAGTACATTTTAAATCGGTCGTTTTCTAATACGGCTTGAGGTTCGTATTTATAATATGCTTCTGAAGTCGTTAGAAGATCTAATAATTTTGCCAGTTCTTGATGGATTATTTTGGCAACGTCATTGTGTCGTTTGGTATAAACCATGTGTGCGAGTGTTGTGCACCCGTTTATGATGTGGTCGATTGTTTCTGCGCTTACGTTGCATCTTCTGCACTTATCGATAATATTTTCTTTGAGGATATATTTTCGATAGTTTCTTGTTGCTATGACACGGTCTTGTATTGCCATCATAAAGCCTTTTGTCTCCCCAAATAGGCATCCTTTCTTCAGCCAGATGTTTGATGCTTCTCTGTCGATGTGATCTTCATTTAGATAGTTTGGGTGTGTTCTGTGAAGCTGTTTCTGCTTCCAAGTTATCATTTCTGCTTCCATATTTGGGTCATCAATAGGGTCGTTGGTATCGTCATGCTGCAGATCGCTCAGGTTTAATGGTGTTATGTTGTCATCATATTTGCATAATGTTTTATTATTATTATTATTATTATTATTTAAATACCTAAATGAGGGGGCGGTGAATTTGGACTACGGCTGAAACCACGCTACGCCACTGCATGTCAGGAAACCTCAAACCGTAAACACCAACATTTGATAGTCGTTTTTTTGGCATGATTACAATACGTTCCTTACACAGTAAAAATGTGTAAACTACCCTCATTATCGCGACGTGGAAAAAGCCTAGAGTTGCAGAATTAAACGTATTTACCGTTGCTTCACCCTTGTCTCTCTCCCTCTTTAAATACCCGCCGAATCACAATCACCCCTCGGGGAGCGTTTAAGCCCGCGCCAACATACCGTAATTTACCTGTGACTTTCTTTGTGTTCGTACAGCGGATATCAAAATCCCGACGACGATCACAGGGGTGGATCAGACGATGTGCGTTGGGTGGTGTGTAAGGGGGTGGTAGGTATGTAAATAGCTTGACTGAGCGAGGGGGTTGGAAAGCTCATCCCCCCTATTCTCTCCCCCGCATCGAGTGAAAAAGACCTAGGGCGCGCGTATACAAGCAAGAGAGGGACGGACCTAGCGTGTGCCGCCGCGCACTCCGGAGGCAGTGATCGCACGTCCGCGGTTCGATTCGGTCGCGAAGCTCGAAGTGCCAAAATGTTGACAGGTTTTTTGATATTTCATGAAAGAGAAGCGTAAATAATAGAGAGAAAAAATTGACGTGAAGGAGAGTGTGGACTTTTTAATTAGGTAGATGTTTGTGATTGGGGGATTAGCGGCGGCGGCGGATTAAAAGCGGGGATAAGCTTTCACTTTATGCATGCACGGAGGGAGAGTGGATGTGTTAATCCGGAAAAAAGTAATTAAACGCGGTCTTTTTTTTGGTTCTGTTTCCTGCGCCAATTGATTTTTGCGGGGGTTTCTATTTTAAATTAATTAAACCCCTTCAGCACTGGATTTTTTCTAGTGCCAAAAAAAATGTTTTGTACACTGCATATTATTTATTACTACCTCAGATATTTAGAGAGTTTTGCTTTTAAGTATACATATCTCAATATACTGTATACGCTGTAAATTTTCAGGCCTTCCTAAACTCGAAATTTTACTTCATGCTTAAGAGGAAGTCGACCGCTCTCTAAACGTATAAAACTAATCATACTGCCGTCTTAATTACATCCTTGTTTACGGATGAAATATTTTGAAAAAATAGGCATACCTTAAGGAAAGTGGAATCTTAATGCCTGTTTTAATAAAATATTTCCCACTTTGACCGTTCTTTTATAAAAAAAATATCAAACATTGTTAAATGAGCGTAATCGCATCTTCAATATAATTTTTTTCTGCAACATTTATAAAAAATATTGGAAAACTAAATCAGTCACATTGTAGAGGAATTCTTTTCGAAGAATTTTATTTTTTTCCAATTATTTCTATCGTTCAATAAATTCACTGGGATGTCGCGCGATATTGAAGTTTCAGAAAATTTGAAAAACTGTTTTACGCGCGACATCCTAGTGACTATATTTAACCAAATAAATAAATGAAAAAAATCACATATCTTTGCGAAGGAATTATCTACAATGTGACTGATTTAGTTTTTCAGTATTTTTTATAGATACTGCAGGCAAAAATAAAATTAGAACGCGATTTCGCTAGTTTACCAATGTTTGATATTATTTTATGAAATAACGGTAAAAGTATAAAATATTTTATTGAGACGGGCTTAAAGATTATACTTTCCTTAAAGTATACATATTTTTTCAAAATATTTCATCCCTAAACAAGGATGGAATTAAGACGGCATTCTGCTTAGTTTTATACGTTTAGAGAGCGGTCAACTTCCTCCTAACTAAGGAATGGAAACACTCGTTAAAAACTTAAAATTAAACACTTCTATAAAAACAACGAATGCCTAAAAATTTACAAAGTACGCGTCGGGATATGTATACTTTTTTTATAGAAACTGCAGACAAACATAAAATTAAGAACGCGATTTCACTAGTTTACCAATGTTTGATATTATTTTATGAAATAACGGTGAAAGTATAAAATATTTCACTGAGACGGGCTTAAAGATTGTACTTTCCTTGAAGTATACCTATTTTTTTCAAAATATTTCATCCCTAAACAAGGATGCATTTAAGACGGCATTATGCTTAGTTTTATACGTTTAGAGAGCGGTCGACTTCCTCTTAACTAAGGAATGGAAACACTCGTTAAAAACTTCAAATTAAACACTTTTATAAAAACAACGAATGCCTGAAAATTTACAGAGTACGCGTCGGGACATGTATACTTTTTTTATAGAAACTGCAGACAAACATAAAATTAAGTACGCGATTTCGCTAGTTTACCAATGTTTGATATTATTTTATGAAATAACGGTAAAAGTATAAAATATTTTATTGAGACGGGCTTAAAGATTGTACTTTCTTTGAAGTATAACTATTTTTTCAAAATATTTCATCCCTAAACAAGGATGTAATCAGGACGGCATTATGCTTAGTTTTATACGTTTAGAGAGCGGTCGACTTCCTCTTAACTAGGGAATGGAAACACTCGTTAAAAACTTAAAATTAAACACTTCTATAAAAACAACGAATGCCTGAAAATTTACAGAGTACGCGTCGGCACATGTATACTTTTTTTATAGAAACTGCAGACAAACATAAAATTAAGAACGCGATTTCGCTAGTTTACCAATGTTTGATATTATTTTATGAAATAACGGTAAAAGTATAAAATATTTTATTAAGACGGGCTTAAAGATTGTACTTTCCTAGAAGTATACCTATTTTTTCAAAATATTTCATCCCTAAACAAGGATGCAATTAAGACGGCATTATGCTTAGTTTTGTACGTTTAGAGAGCGGTCGACTTCCTCTTAACTAGGGAATGGAAACACTCATTAAAAACTTAAAATTAAACACTTCTATAAAAACAACGAATGCCTGAAAATTTACAGAGTACGCGTCGGCACATGTATACTTTTTTTATAGAAACTGCAGACAAACATAAAATTAAGAACGCGATTTCGCTAGTTTACCAATGTTTGATATTATTTTATGAAATAACGGTAAAAGTATAAAATATTTTATTGAGACAGGCTTAAAGATTGTACTTTCCTTGAAGTATACCTATTTTTTTCAAAATATTTCATCCCTAAACAAGGATGTAATTAAGACGGCATTATGCTTAGTTTTATACGTTTAGAGAGCGGTCGACTTCCTCTTAACTAAGGAATGGAAACACTCGTTAAAAACTTCAAATTAAACACTTTTATAAAAACAACGAATGCCTGAAAGTTTACAGAGTACACGTCGGGACATGTATACTTAAAACAAAAACTCCCTGTATGTGAATGCATTTTTAGGTGTTGTATTATTTTCATCATCGTCTATTTATAGTTGGAACACGTGTAATTATTGTTATTTGTTAAACAACAAATTTAAACATTTTATGATTCCACGCACTTTGTACGCATTTTATGAATATATTTAATAACATTAACGACAAAGCACTTTTGAAACGTGAATTATTTTATTAAAAAATATATGACTCACAAATTTTATAAACCGGGTGTTCGATAACAAAATGCCCAATGCCATAAATCTTGTATTTATTGACCGATTTTATTGAAGTTTAAACCTAAGACAATGGCCGTTCGATAAAAAATACCCAACGCCATAACTCTTGTATTTATTGACCGATTTTATTGAACTAAAAACCTAAGTCAATGGCCGTTTACTCAAAAATGACTTGAATATTGATTTTTTTCAATAATAACTTTATTCCCAAATAATAGCCAGCTTTAGATTTACTAGCCAATAATATCCAAATTGAAATTTTTAAATGGCTGCCTATAATTTTTTAATTTTATTAGATTAGACCTTATTTTTCTAAAGCCAATAACGCTCAATTTCTTGTTTTTACTTTCCCCCGTATGTAATACAAAGGGAAAGTATTGTTTTCGTGAACATTTTCGAATCAAAAATTTTAGCGGAAATATCCGTTTTGAGGTCCCCTGAGTGAGTTCCGATTGTAACAAAAAGCTTAAGTTTCAAGTTTCATCTCGATATCTTTAGCAGTTTTTGCGGTACAGGCACACAGAGACACACAGACAGACAGACAGACATTTTTCAAAAATGGTCTTATTTTTGAAAAATGTCTGTCTGTCTGTCTGTGTGTCTCTGTGTGCGCTGTACCGCAAAAACTGCTATAGATATCGAGATGAAACTTGAAACTTAAGCTTTTTGTTACTATCGGAAGAACTGAAAAGCTTTTGGTGAAAATCGGAAAGCCGAAAGTGGTACTTTACTCTTAGCGTCTTTCAGTTTTTTCAGATTTTTTCAATAAATGTTCATCAAACAAAAAATTCTTTCAAATAAAAGTTGTAGATAATAACAAAATGAAGATGTATTGTTCACTTACTTTTTGTCATAGCACTCTTAGTTTTTGAGATATTTCAAAAGTTGTGTGTTTTATCTGGTTATTGAGGACCACTTCGTAATATGTTATAAAAAGAAGAACGTTTTTCGGGAACTTTCACACACAATTTTCTACAGGGTGATTCATTAGCCTCTTTACAAACTTTAAAAAGTGATTTAATACGCAATTTACGGGGGAAAGTACAATGATGGACACATCACCATTTTTGTTTAATGTTTTGGTCAATTTTTTTTAAATCTTGTATATTTTAAAAATAATAATTAGTGTGCCTTGTAAAAAAAAGTGACAAATGTCATTTATTGTGAGGTTATGCCATTAATAATAACGAAACAACAAATAGGTACTTAATGTTACAACTTAATGTACAATAAAAGTGAAGGAAATATGTATATATTTTGTTTTTCATTATTTCGATTATGGCTCATTTTTTTAAGTGTGTTTATAACTTCACAACATTTCAGTGTTTTATACGCGTGGCGCATGAAGTAAAATTTCGAGTTTAGAAAAGCCCCGTGAAAATTTGTCGAGGGTCGCGCAGCGACCCTCGACAAATTTTCACGGGGCTCTTCTAAACTCGAAATTTTACTTCATGCTCAGTCTGGGAGTGGACGACACTCGTTTAGTTTTCAACATATAATTTTTTAATTTTATTACATTAGACATTATTTTTCTAAATCCAATATCGCTTAAGTTCTTGTTTTTGTTCAATGTTTTGGTCGATTTTTTAAAAATCTTCAATTTAAAATTATATTTTTTTAAAATTATAATTAGTATGCCTTGTAAAAAAAGTGACAAATGTCATTTATTGTGAGGTTATGCCATTAATAATAACGAAACAACAAATAAGTACCTACGTTACAACTTAATGTAGAATAAAAGTAACGGAAAAATGTAAATATTTTGGTAATTCATTATTTCGATTATGACTGATTTTTTTAAGTATATTTATAACTTTACAACATTTCAGTGTTTTATACGGGTGGCGCATGAAGTAAAATTTCGAGTTTAGAAAAGCCCCGTGAAAATTTGTCGAGGGTCGCTGCGCGACCCTCGACAAATTTTCTACGCGGGGCTTTTCTAAACACATTTCTAAATATGAAATTGTTGTGATTACAGGCTGGGACTGCCTGTAATCACAACAATTTCATGTTTAGAAATGTCTGAACGTTTGGTATGATTCTTCGAACTCGAAGGACCAATGAGGGCTTTTGAAGATGGAAGGAGCCAACATGAGGCGATTTTTCCTTCAAAATTTACAAATTCGGATGTACGCGATGTGATTGTTCAGGCGTTCATTCTCTTTCAAAGCCTTTTCAAGCTATAAACGAGTGTTTTCCACTCCCAGGCTAAGCATGAAGTAAAATTTCGAGTTTAGAAAAGCCCCGCGTAGAAAATTTGTCGCGGGTCGCGCAGCGACCCGAGACAAATTTTCACGGGGCTTTTCTAAACTCGAAATTTTACTTCATGCGCCACCCGTATAAAACACTGAAATGTTGTAAAGTTATAAATATACTTAAAATAATCAGTCATAATCGAAATAATGAATTACCAAAATTTTTACATTTTTCCTTTACATTTATTCTACATTAAGTTGTAACGTAGGTACTTATTTGTTGTTTCGTTATTATTAATGCCTTTAATTGCCCACAATCGGTCTTGCGCATGGGTTTTTTATCTTTACGATAATTCAGCGTTTTATGCGCGTGGCGCATAAAGTAAAATTTCGAGTTTAGAAAAGCCCCGTGAAAATTCTGGAGAATTTTAAATAATCAGTGATGTCGTTAATTAAAATAAGAAATAGAATTGGGCCACAGTGGCTACCCTGCGGCACACCAGACGTTACCTGTATGTCTTCAGACATGAAACTTCCAGCTTTGACATTTTGTATACGAGTTGTAAGGTAGGACCGAAACCAATTTTAAACACTTAAAAGTTCGAAGAATCATACAAAACGTTCAGACTTCTCTAAACATGAAATTGTTGTGATTACAGGCAGTCCCAAGACTTTTAAAAAAAACTGCCATAACTTCGAGCCAAATCATTGGATCGACATGATTTTTCGCTTATTTCAAAGGAAAATGATGGAATTTTGTTGCGCTTTTTTTGAAGTAGAGCTACGATTTTTTTTTGAGCACAGTATAACTTCTCAACTTTTATCATTTTTAACATTCTTAACATTTTATGTTGGTAGGACTTTTAAATGCAGCTTTAGATTTATAAGTGGCTGCCTATATTAGCCAATAATAGCCAAATTGAAATTTTTAAATGGCTGCCTATAATTTTTTTTAATTTTATTAGATTAGACCTTATTTTTCTAAAGCCGATAACGCTCAATTTCTTGTTTTTACTTTCCCCCGTATGTAATACAAAGAGAAAGTATTGTTTTCGTGAAAATTTTCGAATCAAAAATTTTAGCGGAAATATCCGTTTTGAGGTCCCCTGAGTCGAATAATAAATGCAGAAATGCTTAAATTTCGTTATATCCACTTATGTGTCCTTAAAGAGAAAACTTTAGCGTTCTAAAAACTCAAAAATTCATCAAATTTTATTCACATCAACCGAAGTTATGGCTGTTTGAATATTCACGAAAAAACGTGAATTTTCAAGTAGCGCGTTTTTTTTTGCGGTCGAGTGTATTACGACTGAGAATACAACTCATAGCCTACTAGAACGAATTTTCAACCAATGAGATGCATATTGTACTAGTATTTTAGTATCACCGCGATGATAAAAAACAAAAGAAGCGGTGGGTGATAAGTTGTCCTGTCATTCGAAACGTCAAAATAGGTAAAGTTTCTTGCAGTAATATTAATAGAATAGTGAAAAGTGCGACGTCAAAAAACACCGTCATGAACATAGAATCACAGTGGCGCCAGTTTACAAACTTTTGTGCGGTTAAAAAATTCTCAATCAATAGGGAAACAACAATATCTCAGCTGTCGATAATGTTAAGGGTCTCGCATTATTTTATTCGTTATATTCTCTCACTAAACGTAACTCGTGATATGATTAATTATCGATGATATTTTGTTGTTGAAACCGAAGCAGCACATTCAACTCGTGCTGCGCACTCGTTGAATCTGCAGCTTGGTTTCAACTCTAAAATATTATTATAATATATAATAATCATACCACTCGTTATATTACGGCTGAAAATATCATCATTAAACACCAAGTGTTTTAATTAAATATCCAGAATTATCTTGAATAAGTTCCTTATCTGACCCGGGGAGAAACTTATTTAACTTAGGTTCATTTTTTCAGAAGAAAAAAACCTAGGTTAAATAAGTTTCACCCCGGGAAAAATAAGGAACTTATTCAAGATATTTTCAAAATTCATATTGTACTAGTATTTTAGTTGGTGAAAAGAATACATTACATTCAGAACGCGAGGAATACGGAATGCGAAATATGTATGTCGGATATCAAGGCTGGCTACAATAAAATTATAAATAACCGCGATGAAAAATTACTTTCTGCGTTACAAAGCATAGAGAGAGATACGTTTATTGTTGTTAAATTGCGAATGGCTTTTGATGGATTAACAAAATAATAAACGCGCACACAAACTTTCATTAATCTGTTTGCTACATACAGCGCAAACAATAATTTATGTGTTATTTTTCCGTTTGAAAGTTAAAAGGATAATTATTAGCAGAGCATGGGTACTTTGATTGTATCAGCAAAAAATCTGCTATCGCCAACACAGGTACTGACCGCAAACTGAAATGTTGTAGAATTAGTATATCGATTATTCTTATCACGTATTATCAATGTTTACAAAAATACATCAATAAAATTAAATTAAATAAGTTGACATTTTTTTAAAATAACTTTAGAACAGATCCGAAAACCTATAGCGCCATAGAATCTGTAACTTCTGTACTTATAGATTTACGAAAAATGCAATTCTGGGCGCGCGTCTGTAAACTACGCTCGTACAGACGGTAATTTGAACTATTCTTATAGAACAAGCTAACTTTACTTCTGTTATTTGCGTCGCAACCGTCACCTGGTCATAACATTTTAGGTTAGGTTACAACATAAATAAATATAGTATATTCAAGAATCCAGGCAATCCAGACGTTTTCGGGCGGGTTTTTAGGTTATGTTGAATGTTTACATGTACTCTTGCGAAAAATGCGGGGACTTTAAACCATATGTTAATGGTTTAAAGTCCCCGCATTTTTCGCAAGAGTACATATAAACATTCAACATAACCTAAAAACCCGTCCGAAAACGTTAGGTTCTAGATGCCTAACGTTGAGTTATGAATGGTTAAAAAGTGGTGAATTATGGTTAAGCTGTAGTGACGCAGCAAGGAGAGGGCCCAGATTCACACCAAATAACATAAAACTGCCATTTATCAATATGAATTTGAATGTGCATTGAAATGTTCTAACAAATCCACTTTTCCTCGGACTCGGAGTTTTCGCCTGGATTTATTACGAGTAGTGAAGCGGCAACGCTGTGGGGTATTACCAACAAAACGTCATATATTTAACGCTTGCTTTAACCTTGTGTTTAGGGAGTTTAGAGATGTCGCAATGGCAATGAAAACAACTAGATATTGCTTGCATTCTCGGACAAACTATAATACTTATTCATTCCTTAAGTTGGTTAACTAACAAGCATTACATTTTTAGAATATTTTCCCTTTCTATTTATGTAATCAAACGAAGAGTGATTTTCATCAATAACTATATGAGCCATGTGTCCCACGGAGTGTTGGGTGCAATCACCCAAGACTCCGTTAAATCCATATTTTATATAAAAAATAGTAAGGAAAATATTTTAAAACATTAATTAGATGTATTTGCAACTATAACATACCAATGCTTTACCTTATTCTTGCCTTCAGCTGTGGTTGAAAATTTCTCCCAAATATGGAAAAGATGTTGAGTAGTTACAGCACAAATTTCTTTCATTGCTCGACTTATACTGCTTTGGTTCATGGAAAGCTACAAAATCCAACCGAATTTAACGAAAACCCTACAACCAAGAAGTGCAATGTAACAAGAACCAAGAAATACTACCCTTTTTTACATTTTTTATTTTCATGTGAGGTTCCAAGTGATTTTTTAAATTAATTACACTCTGTTGATCAAGTCTAAATAGTTGTATGAATTATCTTACTGGCATCTCAAATGGATTTAGTTCGTCCCTTAATGATTTCCTGGTCACTTTCATAAAATTTCTATTTTATGATCTTATTAGTGTATTACGTACTTGTTAATAAACCAAACTTACCTATCACGCTTCTCTTCAAGTAAAACTCCAACAAATAAATCAATTTGTTGATTCTTCATTGTAATATCACGATAAATATCAGGGATAACATTAAAATATTATTATAACTTCAAAATGCGTAAACTGTAAGCTTACGTGCACTGTCAATCCACCCGTAAATATTTACAAACCTGTAACGGTATTTACAGGAATCTGTAAGCTACAGTACTTTCCAGAACTGCAAATTACTTACAGACTCGTAAAGTCTTACAGGTATTACTTACAGGTCTTACAGATTAACGCAGAATTGACACATTAGTGAGCTACAACAAAAAGTATAGATATATTTATTTTCTATAACTTTTATTTAAAAGATTTTTCAATTATGTTGATAATTATTAACATAGTTATAATTTACGAGGCACTGCAAAGAGTAAACATGCACTTCAAGTTTCCTTATTTCACCCAAAAGTTGTTTATTTCGAGAATAAAATAAAAAATTTAATAAAAATCGTATATTTCCGTACAAAAATGGGGGTCAGTTATTGACCGATCTCAATACTTCTTTTATATAAGGTATTTTTTGTTTTAAGTATACATATCCCAATTATATGCGGTAATTTTCTTTTGTTGCAAGAGTTCTATTTGAAGTTTTCAACGAGTGTTTTCCATTCCCAGGTTAAGGTAAAATTTCGAGTTTATAAAAGGCCAAACTAAATTTTCAGGCTTTTCTAAACTCGAAATTTTATTTCGGGTTTAGATAAGCTTGAACATTTACTTTATGCTTAACCTAGTAGTGGAAAACACTTGTTTTAAGCTTCAAAATGAACTATTTAAAAAAGCGTATGCATCGGTACACCTACGAATTAAATCTTTCGGGCATTAATTGAAGTATCTTCGATGCTTTTTGTGATAATTTAAAATGTATTTCAAAGGTAATATTTTTAAATATTTGAGATACAGGGTGTCTACCCTAAACCGTTCGTTAAAAGTTTATGGGGTTGCCTTTGCGCTAAAAATTTGAAAAAAATCCTCGTCATACAGTTGAATCAGTTCTCCTCATGTGAAATATTTTCAACTTTATATCACTTCCGGTTCCACCGAAAGTAGTACCAAGTTTGTTATTTTAAATAGAACACCCTATATATTAGTAATTTTTTAGATTCCTCGTTTAAATTGCAACATATTTTATTCGAACATATGTACACTTATCTCTTATAGTTTTCAAGCAAAAAAAATATTTCTAAAATTTTGACCTCTAAAAGGCATCTTGAAATCTATCTGTAACTTCTCTTAAGTGTAAGATAAAAATATGATTTATATCTCTACTTATACCTAGAGGATGCCTCTATGAGTGTATTAATTGGATACTGTCGATTTTGACAATAAGTCTTCTTAAAATGTCAATATCGAAGTGCCCTCTTCAATATCTCGTAATTCAATTTTTTTAAATAGAATGGCCCATTTTTTATCACGTGATACGATTGGGGGGAAGATTTCCTACAAAAAAGTATTAACAACTATACTCCTAAAGCAAGTGGTTTTCGAATTATTTTGAAGATTCGTTTTTCGTCGCATTTATGCAGGGCATAATGCGCACATAAGTCGCAACTGAATTTTATTAGGCAAGTAGTAATGCTTCTGTTTTGTCGCTTATGTAATGCGAAATGTCAAATAATAAAAACAATTAGAACAAAGTTATCCAGAAATCAACAAAATAATTAAATACACACATTAACAAATTATCAATTTATTCTTTATACATGGCAACTGCGATAGAATTGGTACTCGAACATGTAGGATATTTAATGAAACTTATCCACATTTGCCAAAAAACAAGATTTAGAAGATTGGAATCAAATTTTGTTCAATTGGCGCTTGCCATGTATAAAGAATAAATTGATAATTTGTTCATTTGTATAATTATTCATTTTGTTGATTTCTGTAAAACTTTGTACTAATTCTTTTTAGTATTTGACATTTCGCAATACAATCGCGACAAAACAAAAGCATACTACTGGCCTACTAAAATACAATTGCGACTTATGCGCGCATTATTCCCTGCATAATTGAGACGAAAAACGAATTTTCGAAATAAATTGAAAACTACTTGCTTTAGCAGTATAGTTTTAATACTTTTTAGTAGGAAAATTTCCCCCAAATCGTACCATATGATAAAAATTGTGTCATTCCATTTAATAAAAATCAATTACTAGATATTGAAGAGGGCACTTGGATAGTGACATTTTAAGAACACTTATTGTGAACATTGAAAGTTTCCAATTAATTCGCTCATAGAGGCATCCTCTAGGTACAAGTAGAGATATAAATCATATTTTTATCTTATTCTTGAGAAAAGTTACAGACAGATTTCAGGATCCCTTTTAGAGGTCAGAATTTTAGAAAAAATTTTTTACTTGAAAACTATAAGAGATAAGTGTACATATGTTCAAATGAAATATGTTGCAATTCAAACGAGGAACCCAAAAAATTACTAATATATAGGGTGTTCTATTTAAAATAACAAACTTGGTGCTACTTCCGGTGGAACCGGAAGTGATATAAAGTTAAAAATATTTCACATGAGGAGAACTGATTCGACCATATGACAAGGATTTTTTTCAAATCTTTAGTGCAACGGCAACCTCATAAACTTTTAACGAACGGTTTAGCGTAGACACCCTGTATAGAGTGATTCACCATAAATGTCCACCCCTTCTAACTTTATTAATTCTGAACCAATTTGAAAAGTTTAAAAAACATTTGAAATAGTTTTTTAGCGAGATTTCATACACCATATTCAAATAGGGATATGGTGTATAAAATCAGGGTGTCCAAAATAAAATCAGGGAGTCCAGTATAAAATTCATTTTATAATCGGTTAATTGGGAATACAAAGATACCGGGTTTGATGAGGTTATGTCAAACGACTAAGGAGATATAGCCGATTTTCTAATAGTTATGCACAATGAGTCTCACGAAGAGGGTGAATTGATTGAAGTTGAATTTTTAAATGGAACACCCTGTATTTCATTCGAATATTGCATAGACTATAATCTTGATGATTATACGAGGTTATTTGTAGTTATAAACAAAGGGAAAAAATAGACCTTGAGAACGATAAGACGTCATACTAGTCTCAATATCGAATTAGACTGCGTAGATTTTGTTGCTCAAACTCTTATAACCGGTAGGGTTTTTAGCGTCACGCATTAGCCATATTTATCGGTTGGGAAATGCTGCCACGGGGGATACGGTAGAGACTTTATGAACTGCTTGATGAATGTCATTCCCATCGGCACTGCTCACGGCAGCCGCCGCGCTGCAGCGATATCTTGTCAAGGACGTTTAATATAAATATTCACACATTCATGTAAAAAAAATGCGTGACGCAATTTTTAGCTGGGCTTACCCCTCTGAAAATTACGTACTCAGTGGAATTACTTTATCTCTAGATAATGATGGTTCTCACATGGGATAATTGGTACCATTTTTTTGTTATTCTTGATTAAATCGTTAGTTTTTGTTTTGAATAATGTAAAATAATTTAAATTGCGTTGCATAATGTATCATCATTTTTTAAGGCTACTTTAAATTTTCATTATATCTGTGCATTACACTCATTTCGTTATATTTGTGCATTAAACATATGTATCAGAAAATCGGCTATATTTCCTTAGGCTTTTGGCACCCATCAAACCCGTTATCTTTATATTTCTAATTAAAATCTCTAACCTATTGTAACATGAAATACAGGGTGTTTCATTAAAAAAAAATCAACTCCTACCCAATAGTTAATTTATTGTAGACAGCCTATATATTCAGGTATGGTGTATAAAATTACGCTAAAAAACTATTTAAAATGTTTTTTTAAAGTTTTCAAATTTCACATTTATGGTGAATCACTCTGTATGATTTCTTTAAACATTTTTTTTTTAATTAAAATTATTTTTCAACATGTTTATTTTAATACGTTTTAAATTCCAAGTAAGTTTACAGGCAATTCTCAGTATGAGGACTTTGTCCCCGTGTGAATTTCCCTACCGTCTGCCATCTGCATCTCTCCACTCATTGAATTAATTCCACTAATGATTTTCTTCCCTAATACTCGACCTAACTCAAACTCAAATTCACAAGCACTGCATCTGAATAACAATCACCAGTCTGTTTAAACATTAAATCTTGCGTTTGCTTCTTGAAACTTAATTTATCTAGTAGCAAAAATATCTATCTTTACTTGAATTTTACAATTAGATAATTATAGCTAACAGTAAGTATAAAGTATAAGTAATAAGTATGATGAAGTATAAAAAAAACATTTTGCAGAAAGTCGATGTTAATTTTAATTCGTTTTTATATTTTGTAAATATTTTGCCTAAGGGGCAACAAGGGATAGCAGAAGAAGAAGAAGAAGAAGTAAATATTTTGCAAACTATTGACAAACTCAATTTTTCTTTATGCTAAATTGTCTTTATGTTTATGTTAAAGTAAGTATAAGTTAGTAAGTATAAGTTATAACGTGAGATTGAACTTTATTTAAACTATACGTTCAATAATTAAAGCAAGAAACGAGAGTAATTATACAGGGTGTCCCGTTAATGTGGGGAAATAGCTTAACCATAGATTCCTGGGATCAAAATATGATGATTTAACATAACTTATCTATATCCAAAAGTTTACGGTTAAGCTGGAATTAGTCTTCAAAGTTCAAAACAATTTTATTAATTTTATTTATAACAATTGAACGCTATATTCGATCCGACTAAAATTAATTATGGCTGATTCAGTTATTATGGTCATCATTGATTGACAAGAAGTATAAAAAACAATAGTACTAAATTATTCAATCTAAAATATGTTTTAATTGGCGCAACTTACAAAAATTTCAAAAATACATCTTGAAAAATTAGTTTATTTCAAAGCTTTTTATCTCTTAATATTGTTTGATATCTTGTACGGTTTTGCTACAAAGTGCGAATAAATTATTTTTTATTATTTAGTTTTATTTTTTATTATATCCACATTAGATCTGCAAAGGTCACGGTGGTACAGGCCAATGAGGCTACCCCTACGAATATCTATCTATCTACATTTAGTTTACAAAAACATATAAATTTAATAAAATTCACTTTGTTATTCACAACTCTATTATTTCCCCATCGAGTTTCCATTAGGCTAAAGTTCTATAAATAATTCGATTGAAACAAAAATTCGAGAAAAAGATAGATACATTTACCTAGGCAGATGGAAATACGACAAAAAGTGATGAGAATATAACTGAAGAGTGGAGATTTACGTGGAAATAGAGCTGCTTTTCCAGATTACACATACTCTGGGTTCCATGCATGCATTATGTAGTTCATATCCATTAGCGAAAATTCATTCAGGTTCGTAACATCCCCGACAAAAATATAAAATAAAACCACAAAAACGGGTCAGAATTAATGTTGAACACAACTTTCATCTAAATAAGTGGTTATTAGAAATAAGTCGACAGTAAAGGGAAAACGTTGTTGTTTGAAGTAAATTAGAAAACATACAAATGCATACAAGATGGAAATGTGCGGAATGGATATTAATTTTCGCATTCAAAGGAAATGTGTCCTTTATTCCGTAGAAAAATTAGCTTTGGTGAGACCCGAAATTAGTTTTTTAAAAAAGGCCATTAAAAGATGTAAACGACAAATTTTCTAGGCTTTTCTAAACTTGAAAGTTTACTTCATGCGCCACGCGTATAAAACAATTAAATATTGTGAAATCTATTTATATTTGAACTTCACCTGAAATCAGTGTTTTATACGCGTGGCGCATGAAGTAAAATTTCGAGTTTAGAAGAACCCAGAAAATTTGTCTCGGGTCGCTGCACGACCCGAGACAAATTTTCACGGGGCTTTTCTAAACTCGAAATTTTACTTCATGCTTAGTCTGGAGTGGAAATCACTTGTTTAAAGCTTTAAAATGATTCAAAGGAAATGTGTCCTTTATTCCGTAGAAAAATTAGCTTTGGTGAGACCCGAAATTAGTTTTTTAAAAAAGGCCATTCAAAGATGTAAACGACAAATTTTCTAGGCTTTTCTAAACTCGAAAGTTTACTTCATGCGCCACGCGTATAATACAATTAAATATTGTGAAATCTATTTATATTTGAACTTCACCTGAAATCAGTGTTTTATACGCATGGCGCATGAAGTAAAATTTCGAGTTTAGAAAAGCCCAGAAAATTTGTCTCGGGTCGCTAAGCGACCCTCGACAAATTTTCACGGGACTTTTCTAAACTCGAAATTTTACTTCATGCTTAGTCTGGGAGTGGAAATCACTTGTTTAAAGCTTTAAAATGAACTTAAAAAAAAAACAGGGAATATCTCAAGGTTTACAGAAAATAGGCTAAATTTGGAATACGTATATTTTCTAGAAAAACTTTCTGTATAATGTAAATACATATTTAAGGGTCTTTTCCACTTTTTGACCTTGACTAAATTAAGTCAGCTCTCCCTGGCGGATTATTTTGTGCATTATTTCGACTGAATTTCACATTTTAATTTCAACATCACGTGTTAAGTGTCGACCAACCGGTTTCAGTGAAATATATGAAACTGGTTGGTCGACACTTAACACTAACACAAAGTCTTATTTTAATAACATTTATTTTTAACACAAAATATTAAAAATCTATCTAGGAAAGTATAGCGAAACTGATAAGAGAGGTTATGATAGACTCAAAAACGTAACCAAATCAACGTCATTGTTGTCTGTCGCACGAACTACGGCCTGCGGGGAAAGGGGTAGGGGAAAACATGGAAAGATACAATTCTGTCATACCTTGTAACACATATGTGTTTATATGTTACGCCTATCGACGTACCTTGGTCCTAACCTAAAACACACATGCAGGTTGTGTGTTTTAGGTTAGGACCAAGGTACGTCGATAGGCGTAACACATATAAACATATATATATATACACATATACACATATAAACATATATATATATATATATATATATATATATATATATATATATATATATATATATATAAACATATATGTGTTACAAGATATGACAGAATTGTATTGTATCACACCACTAAATTCTTGAAATGTCAAATTTAATTGGTCATATTAAAAATAACAGATTATACCTATATTTTCTTATTATAAAATATTTACAGCATAAAAAAACGATTATTTTTAAACAAAAGCTTCTCACGTATAATTAATACCAAAAGTATGAAGCTAACTAAAGCTAGTTTTGTTTACATCACCTCATCTCTGGTTACACTAAAGTTCCTTATCATAATACTCCACAACTAGGAAGTATTACGATACTCTTTCCTTCCTTTATTTTATTAATTAAAACGCAAGAGACGCATAGAGAAAAAAGATACGTTTGCACAAAGCACTTGCTGCAGGTTTACGTTGTTTTTTTTTTTCTTTCTTTTTTTTGTATATCGAACAAAGGACGCGTACTCCACTCGACCCCTTATGTTGATAACAAACAGGGTGGAAAAAATCGTCATCCCCCGGTCACCCTAATTAGATTCGCAGGCCCTTTACGACGAAACCCATTGTCTCGTCTCGTACAGAAGGAAAAAAGTCAAATATAGGAACGGGTCGCGTAACAAGATGAATAAGAAAGAAAGGAAAGTGGGCAAAAAATGAAACTCCTCAGTTTTGGATAATCGTTTTCTTTCTTAGCTGTACAAGGCATTTTTCTTTTAAGTATTGGTACATACAGAGATTTTTTTTTTCAGTTTACATATCTCGATGTATATCTAGCAGAGCTGGGACGAATCCTCGTAAAAATAAATCGAATTACAAATCCGAATCAGATAATATAATACGAATCACGTACACTCGAATAAAGGATTCGTAAAAGATAAATATGATTCGAATCCTGTTTTTACGATTCACGAACACAAATCCTTTAAGAATGAATTTGATTTTATAATTTTTTTGAAACCAATAATATATAAATATCGTTACCAGTTGTTTTAACAAAAATATTCAAAACCTAATTATTTATTATAAACACTGAAGATCGTTGATAACAGACTAAATATCTGATTCCCCGTTTCTCTGATTAAAGATGTATTTGTGTATTTTTGAACTTCACTTAAAATCAGTGTTTTGAACAGGTGGCGCATGAAGTATAATTTCGAGTTTAGAATAGCCCGCAAATTTGTCTCGGGTTGCTGCGCGACCCTCGACAAATTTTCACGGGGCTTTTCTAAACTCGAAATTTTACTTCATGCTTAGCCTGGGAGTGGAAACACCCGTTTAAAACTTTAAATAGAACTCTACTATAAAATCGACGAATGCCTGAAAATTACGTAAATCAAAAATTCACTGAATGTCATTAAAACCTGGAAAGTCAGAGAAAAGTCAAGGAATTATGTTCAAATTGACAAAAACACTAACAATAAAGTAATATGATATTATTAAAATTTTCAAAATCAGCAGGCAAATTACACAACACGTGAAAATTTAAAAAAATTAACTAAAATATTGACAAAAACAATTTAACAAAATGGGGGTTTCCCACAGAAGATAGTTGTATTAAAATGTCAGTAAAAAAAATCTTGATTCAGGGAAATGCCAGAAAATTTTAACATTTCAGATTGTGGCTACCATGTCAGTTTAAATAATATTAAACAACATTTTGAATTGATTGAGTGAGTTACGTGAAGATGGAATTTAATTGATAAATAATTTATCAATTAACATTTTGAAAACTAGATTATTATCTTTAAAAACATTTTCAGTCATTTAATGTTCTTATCAAAGCATTCAGTTTGAAGTTTCGAACGAACGTTTCCACTCCTAGACTAAGCATGAAGTAAAATTTCGAGTTTAGAAAAGCCCCGTGAAAATTTGTCGAGGGTCGCGTAGCGACCCGAGACAAATTTTCTGGGCTTTTCTAAACTCGAAATTTTACTTCATGCGCCACGCGTATAAAACAGTGATTTAACGAGAAATTTAATAACACAAAAGAAATTTTTCAAGTTAATCCTCACAATTAATTCGAATTATTTCTGACCATTCAAAACCTTTTGTAAGTATTCGAATCCTTTTATAAACAATCGAATCCTTTTATAAGGATTCGAATCACCCACACTTGGATTCGAATACGAAATCTTCTTTAAAAAATGTAACGAATCCGGATCACGAATCCAGTTGAACTAAAGTATTCGAATGCCTCTTTTAAATCCTCTAAAAGGATTCGAATCCTGAATGATTCGAATCCTGCCCAGCTCTCATATCTAGTATACATCAAGATACGTAAACTGAAAAATAATTCTCTGTGTGTACCTTGTACCTATTCTTAAAAGAAAATTGCTTTGTACAGCGAAGAAAGAAAGCGATTATGCAAAACTGAGGAGTTTCAGCTAAGAAAGAAAGAGATTATTCGAAACTGGGAAGTTCGAGATTTTCATGTGATTCGAATCAATCGAATCATTCCTTAAAAATGGTTCGTTATTTATGAATCGTTCGTAAACGAATCACTTATAATAATAATAATAATTTTCAAAGAGAAGGAAAACCGGACGAAATACCAATCAAGCTGCTGATCTTACCGTATCAAATTGGTTGTTGAACCACATTTAATTGATATTATCCCCAAACACAATTCACATTTTGCCTTTTCAGTCGTAAGTTTCGTAAAGCTGTTCTAAATAAAACTTCTGTGGCTTGAATTCTTCTTGCAAATATTCTTTGATTTGTCTTGTAAATAGAGAACAAACATTGGCTGATAAAAGAAGGCTGCCTAATTTACAGTGAACAGAGAAATTCACACTAAATTTTGACCTAAAAAAATATTACTATTTTTTTGTTCGTTTGTTTGTTTGGCATAGGTTTTGTACCATTCAGCCACTAACAATGATTATTCGATCGATATATATTTGGACGTCATGACACATTCTCCGTTATTAATAAACATTTTGTCTTTAACATTAAGTCACGGTAAAAAAGATACAGAAAATTTCTTTCTTTATCTTGATTTTTTTTCGAAAAATTTGCTACACACAATTTTAGACGCGAATTTGCCCATCTTAAAGCTTCTTAAAAGTGTAATATTTTCAGTGTATTTCTAACTTCACAATATTTTAGTGTTTTGTACGCGTGGCGCATGAAGTAAAATTTCGAGTTTAGAAAAGCCCCGTGAAAATTTGTCTCGGGTCGCTGCGCGACCCTCGACAAATTTTCTACGGGGGGCTTTTCTAAACTCGAAATTTTACTTCATGCTTAGTCTGGGAGTGGAAATACTGGTTCTAAACTTTATATCGCACGTTTTTATACAAAATCGACGAATGCGTTACATTTACAGCGTATAAATTATGTATATTTAAAAGAATAATTCACAGTATGTGATACAATAAGTCATTTATAGAAATCATAAAAATAAGTGTAGAATTTTACCTAAAATAAACTTTTAGAGTTAACTCTATAATTAAATCTTTGATTTGGTTGGCGTTCACTTTGTGGTACATCTTTACAAAATAATATTAAAACACTTAACTTTGTTTTACCACTTTAATTAACTTTTTACAGTGACTATAGTTTCGACTACAAGCTAGTCATTATCAAACTGAGTACCTAAAATACATTGTACATTGTACATGTACAATGTATTTTAGGTACTCAGTTTGATAATGATTAGCTTGTAGTCGAAACTATAGTCACTGTAAAAAGTTAATTAAATTGGTAAAACAAAGTTAACTCTATAATTGTTCGGCCGTTAATGGGTTAAAACACATAAATATTATTTTATACAAGTATAAAATATATGCCTAATAAATATGCAACATTATTTACAAAATAAAATAAAACACAATTAATAATCACAGAAAAATTACATACAATTATTAAAATTAAATCACTTACACAATAAAATTATGCGATAAATACTCATCTAAAGAATAAAACGCATTCTTAGGTAATATTTTCTTAGTGCTTATTTTGAGCGATTTACCTTTGAGAAGTGTTATTTCTTGTGGCAACTTGATAGATAATTTTGGTGCATACTAGCGTGTTCCGTTTTGGGCTAAAGTTTACCGGATTCTCGTCGGTCGTATTTCATTATTTTGCCTAGGTCCACTAATCTTGAACCTCTGATTAAGTAAAATTTCTAAAACACAAGAATGTTATAAATTTGTAAGATATCCTAAACATATCTCTTTTATCAATATACAATTGTGTAAACAATTTGTAAATACAATTGTTGTGTTTTTAAAGAGTACTAATTACTAATTAAGTTAATCGACTTGGGTGCAAACGGGCACTAGTGTCGTAATTGTGATATTGATTATTTTCCAAAGAGTTTTCATTGTGTCTAATGTGGCGTGACCCCCGGTTGAGAAACCCTGTTCTACATATTTGAATTATTTCTTATAGTATAGTTTCACTACTGCAAATACTGACTATATTGACTGCCATTTGACTAAATAGATCACATTCTGACTGTTATTTGATAACCTTAACTATATTGACATCTTCACTATATTGACCATTTTCGACATTTTTGTTATTGGATGCAGTTAAACATTCCCTTTTTTCTAAGGTAAAGTATTTTGTGTTTAGTTAACAATATTGACTTAAACTATATCTATTTAGGAATAAAATTGACCTTTAACCCAGAGTAAACATTACAATATATGAAAACTATTAATGAATTCGATAGCTAACGCCATCTAACGCATTGAAAATGCCACTATGGAGCGTTAGATGGCATTCTAACTCTCCATAGTGGCATCTTCAATGCGTTAGATGGCGTTAGCTATCGAATCCATTAATAGTTTTCACATATTGGCTTGTAATAGTCAGAAATGTTCAGTATTCCCTAGCACTGGGTTTTAGGAGATATGATTTTTTTAATATTTGGAATGAAAGGTGACATACGCGGGACAGCAATATATTGTTTAAATAAAGAACAATTAAGAGTTACAACATTCTGGTTATTTATACTCGCTCTATGTATATTGTTTAATCAATTATTGAAGAAATTTTGAAAATAAAATATGTGGTTTGGGAGTTATGAAGTTTTGAAATTCTGGGGAATCTGTTTCATAATTCGTGTGATAGTGGAGGCGCCAAAATCCGTGGCTGGAAAATCCGTGGCTATCTTCACATCGGTGGTCGGGGCCATACTGAAGAGGACCTTGAAGTCCGAAACGCGTCTGTGGGTATCTGGTGCTGGAATACTGAACTCAAATTCAATTTTGATTACAATATATATATTGACAAGGCAAAGTTAAAATACCCAGCTCCACAAATATATTCCTGCAGTCTTTCCTGTAAACCGTATTAGCTATTATTCGAACACCCCAAGGTGTAAAGCAATAATTTAATAAAAATAGTAAAAAGTAATCAAAATCAATTGGAATACATTTTCTGAAAATTATCGAAAAATGTTTTTAAGGAAATTGTAAAAAGCAACAAAGAAAAATTTACCAATTAAAAAATTCGTAAATGTTGACAATTTTAACAAAAATTACAATGTAATATGAATTTTTTTGATATCTGTAATTTTTTGTACAAATTGATCAAATTAAATTTGTTTATTTATAATCTAGATCCGTTTTACAATATAAAATGCTACAATTTTATTAAAAATGTGTGTTACAATTTAAAAAATTCCTTAAAAATATTAATACAAGTACTATAAGAATGTTAAAATTAATTAAATGAAAAGATTAATACAGCGAATTTTTGCTTTAGGTACACATATCACGATTTTTCGGTGTAAATTTTCAGACATTCGTTGTTTTACTAAAAACTATTAATTTGAAGCCTCAAGCGAGTGTTTCCAATCCCAGATTAAGCATGAAGTAAAATTTCGAGTTTAGAAAAGCCTGAAAATTTGGCTCGGGCGCGTAGCGAAGCGGAGCGACCGAGCCAAATTAGGCTTTTCTAAACTCGAAATTTTACTTCATGCGCCACGCGTATAATACACTGATTTAAAGTGAAGTTAAAAATATATTTCGACTTAGTTTTGATCACATGTTCATTCATTTTACTAATTATTATATGAAATATGTGAAAGTAGCCCATTATGTGCCATTGATGCATATACGCAATTTAGTAAATTACTAAATAAGTTAATTTGATATATTATATTATTTGACTTGACTTGAAAATGTATGAAGAAAAACGTAAATATTTTGTTATTTAAGTATCTTGATTATTACTCATTTAAATAAAATGTTTTCCGTGTATTTCTAACTTCACAATATTTTAGTGTTTTCTACGCGTGGCGCATGAAGTAAAATTTCGAGTTTAGAAAAGCCCCGTGAAAATTTGTCTCGGGTCGCTGCGCGACCCTCGACAAATTTTCTACGCGGGGCTTTTCTAAACTCGAAATTTTACTTCATGCTTAGTCTGGGAGTGGAAATACACGCTCTAAACTTTATATTGCACGATTTTATAGAAAACCGACGAATGCCTTACATTTACTGCGTGTACATTATTTATATTTAAAATAAAAATGCATTGAATGTAATACAATAAGTCATTCGTAAAACTTATATAAAAAAGTGTAGAATTTTTACATAAAATCCACTTTTAAAGTTAACTCTGTAACTACTTGGCCGTTAACGAGTTAAAAGAAAAACTTCGCGTATATCAATATTAAACTAAAATTACAAATTTCAAATAATTATTACTATTTTGAATAAAATCGTCAAAACCAACACACATCATAAAATTTTACGAAAGCTGTGAAAATTAGAACAAATTGAAAAAAATGTAAAAATGTACAAAATCAAGAAAAATGTAAAATTCCAAAGGAATAATTGATTAGTGAAATTTAACCTAAATTAAAATAAAATCGAGGTGTAATGAGTCCAGTACTATTTATTATAATTATGGATGATATCCTACAAGAAAAAAAAAAAGCATGTGAAAACAGTACATATAGGATTTAATAAACTAAAACCAGTTGGAACATCTGAATGCGCGTTTGCTGATGACGTGATGATATGCGCACCCAGAGAAGAAGACCTGAAGGCAAGTCTAATGATATGGGGAAAAGAACTTCGAAAAAGAAACCTAAACGTCAACATCAGTAAAACAAAGGTAATGGTTATAGGACAGGGTAACAGACGAATAAATTTAGCCATAAACAACCAAGAACTAGAGCAAGTCGACCAATTCAAGTACCTCGGAGTGACAATAGAAATAAACGGAAACATGGAACAAGAAATAGACGATAGAATCAGCTCCGCCACTAGAATTTTCTTTGCGTTAAGCAACTCATTCATCGGCAATAAAAACATCAGTAGGAAAACAAAAATGACAGTATACAAAACAGTATTCAGACCAATGCTAACCTATGGGCGAATCATGGGTTCTCACAA
The DNA here is from genome assembly GCA_932526585.2 of Philonthus cognatus. Taxonomy (NCBI): domain Eukaryota; kingdom Metazoa; phylum Arthropoda; class Insecta; order Coleoptera; family Staphylinidae; genus Philonthus; species Philonthus cognatus. The sequence goes on from OW052244.1 coordinate 100,856,704, forward strand.
ACAGACAGAAGAGTAAGATACAGGCCATTGATATGAACTTCCTGAGAAGAGTAAAAGGTATAACCAGGAGAGACAGAATTAGAAATGGTGCAGTCCGAGAAGAATTAAGGGTACCATCTATAGCAGATAACATAGAATTGAACCAACTCAAATGGTTTGGACATTTATGCAGGATGAGTGATGGAAGACAGGTGAAAAACATCTGGCAGGCGAAGGCGGGAATAAAGAAAAAGAGAGGAAGACCAACAAAACCTTGGAACGACCAAACGACAGCAATCCTGAAGAAAGGAAATGTAAAATGGAATGAAGCGGAGAAGATGGCAAGAAATAAAGGAGGGTGGTCCAAATTTGTGTACGCAGGAGATAAATAGAAAAGAGACTTTTAAAATAGAAGCCTTACACCTAAGGGTAGACAAGGCAATAGTATAAATATATATATATATATATATATATATATATATATATATATATATATATATAAAAAAAAATCGTCTCTGAAAAGTAATTCATTGATAAACTCTGTCATCATAAGTATATGAATACATATAAGAAAAATTCTCTATATGCGTGTCAGATGTATCAATTTTCTAGAATCACTTTCTTTATTTGTTGTGTATGAGATAGAGTGATAAAATGTGGAATTTAGTAGATTGTGCAATTCTCTGTATGCGTGTCAGATAGATCAATTTTATAGAATCACTTGCTTTATTTGTTGTGTATGAGATAGAGTGATAAAAAGTGAAATTGTGTAGATTGTGCTTACATTTAAAATGAGTGGAAGGGTGGCATTTTTTTTCTGTTTGTTGTGAAGCCGTTGAAACAAAGCAAAAACACCACGTTTCAGTCTGTTTTAAATCGTGTTCAAGGCGTTATGACTCGGTGTAAATCGATGAGTGTTCTTACCATGTACAAATATGTCGAGCTTTTGAAATTATTGATATTCACTTTCACGGAAAATCCGATAAATCCGGGGACCGTTTATGCTGGAATCGAGTGGTCGTAGAAAATTCCGTTAGCCCGCCGCTTTCAGCGAGTCGGAATTAACGGGATTACTACTGAAATAACACGGTGACTGGAATTAACGGTGATGATCATCGAATTGAAACATCTATTGATGTGGATTTTATCCTGATAAACACGAGTAATTGGGAATTAAATATTATGTCTAATGAAATTTGAATATATTTCGAAACAGATTATAAGATTTATATAATATAAACGTTTCATACAAAATCCTATGATCTATCATATTATAGATTCATCATTCAATTTAGACCATTAAGCGCCATTGATGCATACACGCAACATTATAATTTTTTTTTAATTAAATTACTAAATAAGTTAATTTGATATATTATATTATTTTACCTGACTTAAAAATATATGAAGAAAAATGTAAATATTTTGTTATTTAAATATTTCGATTATTACTCATTTTTAAAAAATATATATGTTAGTGAATTTCTAACTTTATATTATATTACTCATTTAAAATTAAAAAAATAATGTTAGTTCATTTCTAACTTCACAATATATCAGTGTTTTATACGCGTGGCGCATGAAGTAAAATTTCGAGTTTAGAAAAGCCTGAAAATTTGGTTTGGCCGCTCCGCTTCGCGGAACGACCAAACCAAATTTTCAGGCTTTTCTAAACTCGAAATTTTACTTCATGCTTAGTCTGGGAGTGGAAACACTCGTTCTAAACTTCATATTGCACGTTTTTATATACGATCCACTGATGCTTTAAAATTTAAAGCGTATACATTATATATATTTCTAAGAAAACTTTACAGTATGTAATACGATAAGTCGTTTATAGAAATCATAAACAAAAGTGCAGAATTTTATCTAAACTCAACTTTTAGAGTTAACTCTACAATTGCTTGGCCATTAATGGGTTAATGTTCAAATTGAAATTATTAGTGGTGAAACTTTAATGCCTTTCTTCATAAAAACATCGTTTCTGAACTCTCACAATTTTCTACACCGACGTATGTTCCTTGCAAGTTTCAGAAAATGTACAATTTTTTTAACAGCAAACAATCCAGGGCCCGTATTCACAGTAGATATGGGTCATTTATAAAATGATTCGTTTAAAAAAAAGATTCTGTTCGTTAAAAATACAGAATCAGTTCATTGATTCTGTATTTGAAGAATAATTGATTCTTTAACCCATTAACGGCCGAAAAATATAGAGTTAACTCTACAAGTTGATTTTAGGTAAAATTCTGCACGTTTTTAGATTTCTTTAAATGACTTATTGTATTACACACTGTAAATGTTTCTTTTAAATATACGTAATTTATACGCAGTAAATTTTCAGCCATTCGTCAATTTTATATAAAAACGTGCAATATGAAGTTTAGAACGAGTGTCTCCACTTCCAGACGAAGCATTAAGTAAAATTTCGAGTTTAGAAAAGCCTGAAAATTTGGTTTGGTCGCTTCGCGAAGCGGAGCGGCCAAACCAAATTTTCAGGCTTTTCTAAACTCGAAATTTTACTTCATGCGCCACGCGTATAAAACACTGACATATTGTGAAGTTAGAAATAAACTAACATTATTTTTTTTATTTGAAATGAGTAATAATCAAAATATTTAAATACCAAAACATTTACATTTTTCTTCATGCATTTTCAAGTTAAGTCAAATAATATAATATATCATAAAATGACAATTGCCAATCGTAATAAAATCATGAATCATCAACGGAATGGAAAAAGCAACTGTCTCCAGTAAATAATAAATTCAATATCGAGAAAAATATGTATTTTAAAGAAGTATAAATATATTATTAATACACTTATTTATTAATTAATCAATTAACTGCCGCACAATATAGAGTTAACTCTACAAGTTGATTTTAGGTAAAATTCTGCACTTTTTTAATGATTTCTATAAACGATTTATTTCATTACATACTGTCAATTTTTCCTTTAAATATATGTAATGTATTCCCTGAAAATGTTCAGCCATTCGTCGATTTGATATAAAAACGTGCAATATGAAGTTTAGAACGAGTGTTTCCACTCCCAGACTAAGCATGAAGTAAAATTTCGAGTTTAGAAAAGCCCCGCGTAGAAAATTTGTCGAGGGTCGCGCAGCGACCCGAGACAAATTTTCACGGGGCTTTTCTAAACTCGAAATTTTACTTCATGCGCCACGCGTATAAAACACTGAAATATTGTGAAGTTAGAAATACACTAACATTATGTTTTTTATTTTAATTGAGTAATAATCGAAATATTCAAATAACAAAATATTTACATTTTTCTTCATACATTTTCAAGTCAGGTCAAATAATATAATATATCAAATTAACTTATCTAGTAATTTAATTAACAAATAATGATTATTGTTGCGTGTATGCATCAATGGCGCTTAATGGGTTAATGATTCATTTACTCGGAACGCGCGACTGAATGATTTTGGCCGAGCGGAATCGTATTCCCGATCGGATTTATACAAGCAGTCTGAATCCGCCTGAATCGGATGACTAATTCGTTTGCTCGAATCTGCGCACAACTTCAACTCCGCTTTGTACATGCGGTTTGAATCTGAATCCGCCCGAATCGGATGACTATTTCGTTCGCTCGAATCCGCGCACAACTTCAACTCATTCGATGGAATCATGCAGTCTGAATCCGCCTGAATCGGATGACTAATTCGTTCGCTCGAATCCGCGCAGAACTTCAATTCCGCTTTGTACATGCGGTTTGAATCTGAATCCGCCCGAATCGGATGACTTTTTCGTTCGCTCGAATCCACGCACAACTTCAACTCATTCGATGGAATCATGCAGTCTGAATCCGCCTGAATCGGATGACTAATTCGTTCGCTCGAATTCGCACAGAACATCAACTCCGCTTTGTACATGCGGTTTGAATCTGAATCCGCCTGAATCGGATGACTATTTCGTTCGCTCGGATCCGCGCACAACTTCAACTCATTCGATGGAATCTTGTTCGCCTGAAACTCGTTTCGGTTTAAACGATTCCTCACGACTTGCGGAAACGAATCCGCTGCGCCAGCCTTCATTTGTATTTTGTACGATTCGACCGCCGGGCGTCTTATATATCGCTTGAATTCGTGAGGCTCAAACGAATTGAATCAAGTTGTTATGTAATAGTTATGGTCTTAATTTAGTGTACATTTGTCTGTTCACTGCAAATAAGTTAGCGTAATTCGTAATTTTATCAGCTGATGTTTGTTCTCTACTTATGAGACAAATCGCATAATATTTGCAAGATAATTTGAAGGCACCGAAGTTTTATTTGGAACAGCTTTACGACACATGACTAAAAAGGCAAAATGTGAATTGTGTTTTATTATTATTATTATTATTCTTATCTTGAACAAGTTTCTCATCTTTCACGTGGTGAAACATATTTAACTATGATTTAATAAAGAAAACACTTGGTTAAATTTCACTATTATTTTGTTTTTTTATTCCAACTAGTTTCGACTTTGAGCCTTCGGTTGACTCGAATCACATAAAAGATTCGAACTTCCCATATCTAATTTACAGTACCCATGAAATTTGTCGTCGGTGAGAACTTGCACCAAAATGACGTCATTTTACTTCATAAGGTTTAGTAAATTCTTCCCAAAATGACGTTATTTCAGTGCGACTTTTACCGATGACAAATTGCATTCACTTCAGTGTATTTATAACTTCACAATATTTCAGTATTTTATACGCGTGGCGCATGAAGTAAAATTTCGAGTTTAGAAAAGCCCCGTGAAAATTTGTCTCGGGTCGCTGCGCGACCCTCGACAAATTTTCTACGCGGGGCTTTTCTAAACTCGAAATTTTACTTCATGCTTAGTCTGGGAGTGGAAATGCACGTTCTAAACTTCATATTGCATGTGTTTATACAAAATCGACGAATGCCTTACATTTACAGCGTATACATTATTTATATTTAAAAGAAAAATTCACAGAATGTAATACAAAAGGTCATTCAGAGAAATCATATGAAAAAGTGTATTTTAGCTAAAATCCACTATTAGAGTAACTAACTAAAATCCACTATTAGAGTAACTCTATAAATGATCGCCCGTTAATGCTATTTATGCTGCCCACGCAATTAAATAATGCACATATTATAAGATTGTCGTAAATAAAAATAAATAACCTATGAAACATACAGAGTTCTGACATTTTAATGTTTCCCTTGTAAAATTCTACAATGGGACTCATTTATTGTTTTTCCTCAACCCTTCAAATTGTGAGCCCCCAGGTTGAACGTAGTATGCATTTTACCAACTTTTATAAATTCCTGTGTAAGTTGAATAAAATGTTTGCACGAGTTATCGGCTCGTCGATTTTTCATGAAATTGAAATTGAAATCAAGGTTAGCTAATAACGTACTATGAAAACATTTAATTTTAATGAATAGAAAACTTTTGCAGCGGTGTCGAAATACGAGCGGGGTTTCGGGGCTGGTGTATATATACATGTATAATATAATGCGAAATAATTGAATAATCCCGGGCGATGAAATTTCCACGTTCTAAATTCAAAGCGAATTTTGCCTGAAACGGTAATAATTTCCATTATCTGAGTCGATTGTTCGATGGCGGCGCTTTTTGTCACGCATATAAATTGAATTATGTAATATTTAACAATTGAAAACTGATAAACATGCGTAGATGGTAAATTAAATAAATACAAATATTCAGCGTGCAATAATATTGTCTACTACTATCAAATTAAAATTTTAGACTTTTATATTACCACATATAAAAGTCTAAAATTTTAATTTGAAAAACCTGAAAAATCCAGTGATGGATAGTAGAATTGTATATACAGAGAGTTTTATGTAACACCGAACATTTTCATCCAATACAATTTGACACCTTTAATTTTTAAGTAATGTGTAAATTGGATTGCCTATATGACTATTACAAATTGTAGCCAATCAATCGCAATTAATGCCTCAACTTGTACATACAGGTAGCTTTTCTTTCAAGTATACATGTCCCAATTACAGCGTAAATGCCGTACATTTTTAGACAATCGTTGTTAAAAGAGTTTAATTTGAAACTTAAAACGAGTGTGTTCCACTCCCAGACTAAGCATGAAGTAAAATTTCGAGTTTAGAAAAGCCTGAATACCGAGTTTAGAAAAGCCGATACTAGGTTTATTAATAGAATTCAATTTAAAGCTTTAAACGAGTGTTTTCCACTCCCAGGCTAAGCATGAAGTAAAATTTCGAGTTTAGAAAAGCCTGAAAATTTGGTTTGGTCGCGTAGCGCGAAGCGCGGAGCGGCCAAACCAAATTTTCAGGATTTTCTAAACTCGAAATTTTACTTCATGCGCCACCGGTATAAAACACCGACGTATTACGAAGTTTAAAACACACCGCTAAACTTTACATTGAATCAGTGTTTTGTATCAGTGGCGCATGACGTAAAATTTCGAGTTTAGAAAAGCCTGAAAATTTGGTTTGGCCGCTCCGCGCTTCGCGCTACGCGACCAAAACAAATTTATAGGCTTTTCTAAACTCGAAATTTTACTTCATGCGCCACCAATACAAAACACCGACATATTACGAAGTTTTAAACACACCGCTAAACTTTACATTGAATCAGTGTTTTGTATCAGTGGCGCATGAAGTAAAATTTCGAGTTTAGAAAAGCCTGAAAATTTGGTTTGGCCGCTCCGCGCTTCGCGCTACGCGACCAAACCAAATTTTCAGGCTTTTCTAAACTCGAAATTTTACTTCATGCTTAGCCTGGGAGTGGAAAACACTCGTTCAAAGCTTCAAATTGAATTCTATTAATAAACCTAGTATCGGAAAATGTTCAACATTGTATACTTGAATGAATAATTCTCGTTATGAAAATGTTCGGTGTTACATAAAACTCTCTGTATATGTACGAATGGAGTTGCAAATACTTAGTTGTAGAATACTTAAAAACATTAAAACGTCTTTAAAATTAAACTAAATCTATCACTTAGTGAAACAACTACTTTCTGTAAAATAAAACACTTTAACTTTGTTTGTATAACACAATATTTTTTAAATAAATATAACTCCCAGACTATTGACAAATTAATTAATATGCACAAATTCAAAATTAAACTTCATAATACGACCTCTCTTTCACCGATTAACCCCAACACTGATACATAATTCTTTCGATTAATTTATTCCCCCAAATCAGAAAACCACTTCAACAAATTATACAAAAAATTCAACCTAACCCCCGCGTTTTATGTTAATTCTAAACTACGGCAACTTTTGGGGAACACATTCAACAAACCAGATGAACTAGACCAATCTGGTATTTATTCAATCGATTGTTGTAATTGTGATAAAGTTTATATTGGTCAAACACAGCGTAATCTAAATACCAGATTCAAAGAACACTTAGCACACGCCAAATATCTTAATTATGAAAAATCTGCAGTGGCTAACCATTTACTAGAAACCGGACACAAAATCACAATAAAGAACATAAAATTATTAAAACAATCATCAACTTATCGATTAAACATGTTAGAAGCCATTGAAATGAAAAAAACAGGAAAATAAATTATTGAATTTTGATTTAAGTCCACTTCACAATACATTATTAGATTTAATTGCACCACCTTAATCTGTGTTTTTTCCCCTAATCCACTTTACCTGGTTGTACCGCCACCCTCATTCCCTCGGCTCACCTCTTAATTTACGTTTTTTTCCTTTTTTGCACTCCCACCGCCTTTGTATTATAATCTGCTTGTCTATATATAGTTTAAAATTTCGGTTTTGTATTTAGTGTTAATCCAGTCACTTTGTGTCCGAAATGTACATTTGGTAATTCAAATAAAAGTGCGAAGAAAGGTTATTAGTGCTTTATTCGTTAAACAATATTTTTTTATTTTTGTGACTGCAGTTTCGGCAACTCAACCTGCCATTATCAAACGGAGTGAAAGTGTTTTATTTTATTGAATTAACATGTATAACGAAGTAGAAGCCTCCGCCGTTCATAATTTAACTACTTTCTGATTTAACACCCCAACGGACTTTAGATTATATAACAAGTGTTTGCTGTTACGTACAGTAACCTACAGCAAATGTAAGCATTCGAGTCAAATTATTCAGGCTATCTATAGACGCGTAGAAAATGGTCTATTCCAGACAAAAGAAGCGTAAAGTTTATAACTTTGCCCTTGCGAGCCATTTTTTATTAGAGAATTGTGCAAGGGTTGCTCCTCTTATGCGTCCCCTATTCGTGGTGCCTTAGGCCCGGGCCTAGTGGGCCTAATCTGAAATCCACCTCTTTCAGTGATAGATTCGTTACAGTTTATTTATTTAAAAACCAACAATCTCGTTACAAATTGAAAATTGACATAACATTCAAAATATTAATTTTTCCTATTAAATTTAGGCAAAAACACAAATGTTGAATGAAAGCTGGAATAATTATTAGCAAAATAGTTTAACCTATTAATATATATATATATATATATATATATATATATATATATATATGTATATATATATATATATGTATATATATATATTTGTAATTAAATTACTAAATAAGTTACTTTGATATATTATATTATTTGATCTGGCTTTAAAATGTATGAAGAAAAATCTATATATTTTGTTATTTAAATATTTCGATCATTACTCATTTAAAAAAAAATGTCAGTGTATTTCTAACTTCACAGTATTTCAGTGTTGTATACGCGTGGCGCATGAAGTAAAATTTCGAGTTTAGAAAAGCCCCGTGAAAATTTGTCTCGGGTCGCTGCGCGACCCTCGACAAATTTTCTACGCGGGGCTTTTCTAAACTCGAAATTTTACTTCATGCTTAGTCTGGGAGTGGAAACACTCGTTCTAAACTTCATATTGCACGGTCACGATAATATACCCAGATTGATCCTTAAATCCCTTCCCGGTCACATTCATGAATACATACTCCTTATATTTAATTCCATCTACCGATCCCAAGCTATCCCAGACGAATGGAAGAAGGGCATTATCACTTGCATACATAAGCCCGGAAACGACGCAACTTTAGTATCAAGTTACCGCCCAATTACCCTGCTTCCTGTCCTTGGTAAGTTGTTTGAATCCTTAATCCAAAAAAAAGTCACCACCCACATTTTAGATCTGATCCCTCCTTATCAATTTGGTTTTATTGAACATCGCTCAACTTCCCTTCCCTTAACAATCCCTACCTTGAATTGCCAGACAGCACACTTCGAAGGTAAAAAATCCGCAGTACTATTTCTCGACATACAAAAAGCGTATGATTCGGTCTGGCATCGTGGTGTGCTGTTCAAGTGCAATTCGTTAGGCATCCCTCCACACTTAATTAAAATCATAGACAGTTTCCTATCCAACAGATCCTTAAACGTCAGAATCCGTAATTCCTATTCCCATTCATTCATCCCACTACAAGGTCTACCTCAAGGTTCCCCACTGTCCCCATGTTATATAACATCTTTGTCCATGACCTTTACAATCCAGATCTTCTCTATTCAAATCCTTCCGCATACCCTCTACTATACGCGGATGATACCGCCCTTATAACCCACGCTCCCACTATTCCTAAAGCCTTAAGCACTCTTCAAGGGCTGATAGATAGCATCCAAACCTGGTTCGCGAAATTTAATCCAAATGAGATTCTCCATTTCGCGAACCAGGTTTGGATGCTATCTATCAGCCCTTGAAGAGTGCTTAAGGCTTTAGGAATAGTGGGAGCGTGGGTTATAAGGGCGGTATCATCCGCCTATAGTAGTGGGTATGCGGAAGGATTTGAATAGAGAGGATCTGGATTGTAAAGGTCATGGACAAAGATGTTATATAACATGGGGGTTTTATTTAATCCAAATAAAACCCAACTTCTCATCCCCTTCCACCGCCATCTAAACTCCCCATACCTTATTTTAATTAATAATCATCCTATCTCACCGTCACCTAACTGCAGATACTTAGGCATTAGCCTCGATCCCAAACTAACCTTTATTAACCACACTAGAAGCCTAAAAACAAAAATAAAATGCAGGGCGCGCCATTTTAGATCGCTGACATTCCGAAAAGAAGGAATAACTGTAAAGACCGCAGTTCATATATACAGAACTATATGTCGCCCCCTGCTAGAGTATTCCCCTATCCTATTTCACAATCTTCGTCCCAACGTATTGAAAAATATAGAGGTCGCCGAACGATCAGCGCTAAGAGTGCTTACGAAAATCAGACACCCTAAGAACCCCTTACACAACCCCTCCAATACTCTCCTATTTAAAATATGCAATATTCCCCCTATTAATCAACGCCTAGAACACCTCTCCTTAAAGTTCGCCACAAATCCTAACATCACTACTATCCTAAATCATATGTGTATACCCCGCAACCCTAATACCTACCGTACATTCAAATATCCCACATCTACCATTTATCAATTCATCTCATTACATCAACCGAACGTTAGCGATCACGACTTTTAAAAAACAGACATAGACAGGACAAAGACAGGCTAAAAGACCGCTGGTCGATAGCCAGTTTCCGAGTTGGAAAAAAACAAAATCAAAATGTATTGTATTTTATGTATTATATCTGTATTGTAGTCAACTCAGAAATAAAGATGTTTATTATTATTGTATAGCGTATACATTATGTTTATTTAAAAGAAAAATTCACAAAAGGTAATACAATAAGTCATTCATAGAAATCATAAAAAATCGTGTAGAATTTTACCTAAAATTAACTTATAGAGTTAACTCTATAATTGTTCGGTCGTTAATGGGTTAATGAGAGAAGTAAACAATTAGCGGTGTTGATCAATCGGGATAGCGGATAGTCCCTGACATACGGAGAACAATGACTTTTTGCCCAAGATAAAATCTTGTAGTATTTTCCTAACAGATCGGGATAATAATATATATTCGTTTGATAGTTTATACAAAAAAAACTGAATAACTATTTTTGAATAATATTCTGGTTGCCGTGTGTGCAAATCAAAGCGATTGAACCGTTTGTGGTCCCCCCGGAATCGCCGCCGCCGCCGCCGTTTTCAAACACGAAAATACCCCAGCATCGCATTAACATAAAACGTGAACGTCCTCAGTAACGCCGCCCGACCAAGATGTGAGACCCTTGAGCCCCTTTGCGGATTCACCCCTCTCATTCAAACTCGCGCCTCACAAGGGACACGAGATACTTTGTGGTGCTCGGCACACCTTTGTGCATCTGCGCGTGTTAATAATAATGTGCGAAGTGTGGATATAATCTTCGCAAATCTGGCATCGTCGGAGGAGACCGGTCCAACGCCCCCCCTCGACCCCGACTCCCCGTCCAGTTCCCCGGCCAGCCCCGACGACGAGAGCCCACCCTCGTCGAGGGTGGTCTCGCACCGCGGGTCGCTGTCGAGGGCGGCCGTCGGGAACTGCTCCAGCCCCTCGCTGCTGATGGCGTCGCCGCCGCCCCAGCCGGAGCACCCACCCTCCCTGCCGCGCACCCTCTCCACCTCGGTGCTCAGGATCAAGGGGAGGACGTCGTTTTGGGATAAATTTTGGAACGAGAGGAGCAAGAAAGATTTGTAAGTAATTAAAACACAAAGTCCGGGGTTCATTTCACAATTAACATCTTTTTACGATGAAATATATAATTAAAAGTCGCACTGAAACAAGATCATCTATAGACGCAAAATTCCTTTTACCAATAGAAATTTGTTTAAACATTCACTTTATTATGACTATTAATAATAATATGTTACTTGCAAATAAAACACTTTTAAATATTTAATTGATGAGGCGGATACATGATGAAACTCCATAATACTATTTGAAATAAAACAACACAGTTGGGAGGGTTTCACTTTAATTGTTGAACACTGCAACATGTTTCACCACACAGTGGCTTCATCAGGCAGATGAAATAATGATTTTACAAAGTACAGGTAAGAGCTTATATACTAATGCAATTAAGTTAATAGAAGGGGTGGGGGGGTTAATAAGGTAATTAAGCTGAAACTAATACAAACAATTTTGAGCGACTAAATATTGATTAGGGGTGAGTTGTTTACTTCTATTTGGTCATTTAATAGAATACCTTTTTTATTATATTTATTAATTTCTAATTCTTCTAATAAGTTTAATTTATGACTTTTGTTACATTCGTGCAAAATTTTGAATTTAGGGTTAAAGTTATGTTGGTATTCGATTAAATGATTGGCGTAGGTTGAAGAGGTTTTCTTAAATTGAAAGCAGAAAGAAAACCTCTTCAACCTACGCCAATCATTTAATCGAATACCAACATAACTTTAACCCTAAATTCAAAATTTTGCACGAATGTAACAAAAGTCGTAAATTAAACTTATTAGAAGAATTAGAAATTAATAAATATAATAAAAAAAGGTATTCTATTAAATGACCAAATAGAAGTAAACAACTCACCCCTAATCAATATTTAGTCGCTCAAAATTGTTTGTATTAGTTTCAGCTTAATTACCTTATTAACCCCCCCCCCCTTCTATTAACTTAATTGCATTAGTATATAAGCTCTTACCTGTACTTTGTAAAATCATTATTTCATCTGCCTGATGAAGCCACTGTGTGGTGAAACATGTTGCAGTGTTCAACAATTAAAGTGAAACCCTCCCAACTGTGTTGTTTTATTTCAAATAAAACACTTTTAACTTTATATAATTAAATTATTGTTGAGTTACGTGAAGGTGAACGAAGTTATTAAATAAAAGAATTGAGTCTCCTTTCTTCACAGGATTTATTTAAAAATCGCAAATGTACATTTCGGTCACGATGTGACCATTATCAATGCTTAACTATTTACAAAAACAAACAGAAAATTTATACCATGGATACAGATTCGGGTTATAATTACAATGTTTCGGGTGTAAATCCTTTTCTAGAATTGATCCCAGCGCTCTAATCCCAGTCACCCGAAACATTGTAATTATAACCCGAATCTGTATCCATGGTATAAATTTTCTGTTTGTCTTTGTAAACAGTTAAGCATTGATAATGGTCATATCGTGACCGAAATGTACATTTGCGATTTTTAAATAAATCCTGTAAAGAAAGGAGACTCAATTCTTTTATTTAATAATTTTTAACTTTGTTTAACCACTGTATACAGTGGTTAAACAAAGTTAAAAGTGTTTTATTTACAAGTTTATTTAAGATGTACCACAAAGTGAACGCCTACAATACAAAACAGTCAATAATATGTTAGTCAACTTATTCGTATCCATGGGCGCCCGCATATATGGGGTGGCACTTTCCCCCCACTAGAATTCAGATTTTTCAATTATTTATGCTATGATTTGTAAATGTACGTACATAACAGCGGCGGCTAGCAGCCTAACTTCAGGGTAGGTCAGAGACCCAAGGTAATATGTATCCATTATTGAAAGGTGACTTTGTTGTGCAATTCCTTGTATTTATAAAGCGCGATTCCAACCTCAAATTTTGTTTGCCTTGACGCTGTGGTCTACCCTGAAATTAGGCTGCGAGCCGTCGCTGATACATAATCAATATATTTTGAGCTTTAGAATATTTATTCTAAAGCTCAAAATATATTGATTATGTATCAGCGACGGCTCGCAGCCTAACTTCAGGGTAGACCACAGCGTCAAGGCAAACAAAATTGAGGTTTTATATGCGTGGCATATAAAGTAAAATTTCGAGTTTAGAAAAGCCTAATTTGGCTCGGTCGCTTCGCTTCGCTACGCGCCCGAGCCAAATTTTTAGGCTTTTCTAAACTCGAAATTTTACTTCATGCGCCAGGCGTATAAAACACTGGCGTATTGTGATGTTTAAAATACACTTTTAAATCAGTATGCTGCTAAAAAAGTGTATTTTAAACTTCAGATTATTTCAGTGTTTTACACGCGTGGCGTATGAAGTAAAATTTCGAGTTTAGAAAAGCCTGAAAATTTGGTTATTTTTGAATTACTTAAATTCATCAAAATTGTCTCTCGATTGGCGATTAACTGAAAATAACTCAAAAACTATTAATAGGGTATATTTTTATTTGTACATATTTCGAAAGAGCAATATTTAATTAATAATCACACACAATTTTATAAAGATATCTCAAATAATTTTCAAATTGTGATCACTTGAAATTTGTCCCTTCGCGCTACGCGACCAAACCAAATTTTCAGGCTTTTCTAAACTCGAAATTTCCATACCATTCAAATTTATTAAAATTGATGTTTAAATTTATGCGCTATAAAATTGCAGCTATTCATTGCTTTTTTATAATCGGTCAATTTAAAGCGTCTAACGAGTGTTTTCACTCCTTGGTTAAGCATGAAGTAAAATTTATAGTTTAGAAAAGCCTGAAAATTTAGTTTGGTCGCGTAGTGCGAAGCGCGCAGCGATCAAACCTAATTTTCTGGTTTTTCTAAACTCTGGTTTTTCTAAACTCGAAATAAAGAAAATAAAGAAAAGAAGTTATCAACATTTATTATTAATTTTCAATAATTAATTTTCAATATTAATTACATATATTTCGAAAGCGTAAACGCCATCTAATGCCCAATAGGAGAATGAATGAGTACTGAACACAAATTCATTTTATCGATTAATTATTTTAGACGTTTTATTAATCGTTAATTAACGATTTGTAAACTATTTAAATAAATGCCTCTTATTTTTGTCAAACAATTCCTTTGAAATTTGCGAACCCGAAAATTAACCAAATTCTTGAACATTTATGAACACCGGCATTTTTTTTTAAATTAACGAACATTTAGGAAACACATGAGAGGCGTCATAGTTTTAAAAAGTAACGAAAGGAGTCAAGAATTTGAAAATCAGCAATTTTCTTGAAAAATGCATGATTTTTGACAACATTTTAAAAATTATTATAAATCTTTGAAATTAAAAACAAAAAGTTCTAAAATTAACGAACGTATTGAAAAATTCACGAGTTGCGAAAATTTATAAAATTATTTAAAATCTTGGAAATTCTCGAGATCTGACAGGATTTTAAAAATTTAACAAAAACTCGTAAACCCTCAAGATTTTGTAAATTAATGAAAATATTGTAAATAGCCAGTGATTATTTTTTTACGAATCTTTTCCACTCCCAGGCTAAGCATGAAGTAAAATTTCGAGTTGAGAAAAGCCTAAAGAATTTGGATTTGGACGCGCAGCGTCCAAATCCAAATTCTTGCTTTTCTCAACTCGAAATTTTACTTCATGCGCCACCCGTATAAAACACTGATTTAGAGTAAAGTTCAAAATATACCGTTCATTGCGTATTTAAATTTTCATTTTTAAAACCTTGGCAGCTTTCGTAAATTTATTAGATTATTGATGAAATATTCATGCGATTTTTAATATTTTGAGATTTTCGTCAATTTATAAAGTTTTCATGAGATTTTATAATATTAATCCATTTATTGTCTAACGAGAAATAGTTCCCATTTACAAGACAGAAACAAAACAAAACGAAATGAGCCAAGAATTTTTTATTTTTTTTATTTTGGGTTTTACGTCATCTATTTCCGCTGCTATGGCCAATCATGACGCCGGAGATTAGGTTTACAGCTCTCCGGGAATTTTGCCGAACCCGATGGGAGTTCCAACCCACCGGTAGGGATCTTTAACGTGCACGCAACATCCAGGCAGTACACGGGTCCTACATGCATTTAACGTCATATCCGAGAAGACGGAGTGTTAGCCAAGAATTTAAAAATCTTGAAAAATGTATGATTTTTGTCAACATTTGAAAATTGTTATAAATCTTGGAAATTAAAAATAAGTTTGAAAATTAACAAAAGTATTGAAAAATTCATGAGTCGTCAAAATTTGGAAAATTAATTAAAATCTTTGAAAGTCACAAGAATTGAAAATTAAGCAAAAACTTAAAAACCCTCAATATTTTGTAAATTGATGGAAATATTGTAAAATGCCAGTGACTATTTTTTAACGAATGTCTTTCACTTCCAGACTAAGCATGAAGTAAAATTTCGAGTTGAGAAAAGCCAAAAGAATTTGGATTTGGACGCGCAGTCCAAATCCAAATTCTGGCTTTTCTCAACTCGAAATTTTACTTTATGCGCCACGCAAACCTTTTTTTATACAGATTATTACTTTTCGAAATACTTTGAAATGTTGTCAAATTTCAATGTTTCTTGACATTTCGTTACTTTTTAACATTGTTTCGTTTTTCAATTTAAAAACATCATGGTTTTTCGACAATTTTCGATTTTTTAAAAATTCTCGCTTCAACATTTTTACCTTGACATTTAATCACTTTTCCATGGTTTGCGTACCACTGACAGAACATAAAATTCTAGATAAAGACAATAAACTCTATTAGTATTATTATTATACTTGCCCCCTCCCCCCTTGTAAAAGATTAATTAAAATCATGTATGTGGTTATTTTAAATTGTATCGTATGTTTAATAAAAAAAACCTCTACAGTGCAATGATATATAAATTAAGTTGGCTACACGCTTTCCGAATTGACATATAAAACGTCAGACATAATAATTATAATATATAAAATTACGAAAAAACTATTCGTGAAAATGCAAACAGTGTCTTAATTAATAAGACAATTTAAGACGATAAATATCCATTGAAACAACTACTTCCCGTGCAAATACACCTCCGGATATTGAATTACCTAATGAAATATTTGAAATCTTATTTAATTTGATTTGTTACAACGCTCTATTAAAGTATATGTAACGTTTAGGTCAAATTCTCTTCAAACCAACTAACAATACAATTTAAAATAAAAGGAGAGATAGCAACAAATTAGACGTGAAAGGATTTGGATTAAAACTTAATAATTATAATTGAAAACTTCAGAGTTGCCAACCTATAAAATTTTCCATGGCACTCTAGAGGTTTTTTTTGTAATTCAACATACGATACAATAAACTAAACTTTTCCACGATTTACAAATTAGTATTGTACTTTTTCTTGATGTAACCTAATACTATTCGTAACTTACATAGACCAAAGGATTTTTCCAGAGATACGATTCAATTGAAATTAAATTGCGCTCAAGTTACCCTTCACAGAATGCATGTTATTCCTAAAAGTTCTGGGGAAATGAGATATTTTAAATAGTGAATCCCGTTGCAGGCATCCCACACACGAAATAAAATACAGTCTGACAATGTAAAGTTCTAAAAGCTGCCAGAGTATAAATAATTACGGTATTTTGAAAGCGCATACATTATTTTTGTTTGATCATTTTATACAGAGCATGATTCTTTTAAGTATGCATATTAAAATAATTACAACGATTTATACATTTTTTAGGAATCGGTTGCTTTTTATAAAAGTGGTCAATTTAAAGCGAGAGTTCCACTTGATTAAACAGAAAGTATAATTTCGAGTTTATACCCTTTTAGCTCATCTTATATCTACATCACAAGAAATCGAACAGATTTGGCTATGCTTTACATTAAATCACACAAAATATGCTTTTGGTGTTATATACCGGGTGTTCGATAAAAGCGCCCAACGTCATAACTCTGTTATTTATTGACCGATTTGATTGACTTGTTTTTTTAGTTCAATCAAATCGGTCAATAAATAACAGAGTTATGACGTTGGGCGCTTTTATCGAACACACGGTATATAACACCAAAAGCATGTTTTGTGTGATTTAATGTAAAGCATAGCCAAATCTGTTCGATTTCTTCAATCACCATAAATTGACAGTAATTATATTATTTTTTAAATTAACTTCATTGCCAAATAATAGTCAACTTTAAATTTTTAAATGGATGCATATACTTTTCTTTTTTTTTATATTTATATTTTTTATATAAATCTTATAAAAGAGAAGAACATAATTAGGAAAAAAAGTAAATCGAACTTAAATCTAAAAGTGGAATTTAAAAAAATCCGTTCCTTAATAAAAGCTAAAATCAAGTCAGCTTATCGTGATTACATAACTACAGTTGAAAATCAGCTCGTCGGTAATCCCAAACAATTCTGGTCCTTTGTAAATTCTAAAAAATCAAGTAAATCGAGACTTCCTTCTTCAGTACTTCACGAAAATGTTCTTCTTGAGGAACCTAGCCTTATTGCTAACACTTTTCGCGATTACTTTGCTTCAGTCCATAACCCTTCATCAAATAGTTTGACAGATATTCATATAACCTTCAATCCCAATTTTCTATTTTGTACCATATCAGCCCAGAATATCCTGACACATCTCAAAAGACTGCCTAACATTTATTCAACTGGTCCGGATAACTTACCAGCGTTCCTTTTAAAAGACTGTGCAACTTTACTAAGTGACCCGCTTGCATCTTTATTTAATTTATCAATTCGTACTGCAGTCTTTCCTCATCGATTAAAAATTGCATCAATTTGCCCAATACCAAAATCACCAGTAAAACCACAAATTTCCGCCCTATGGCACTTTTACCACACATTGCCAAAATTTTTGAGAGAATATTATTCGATCAAATATATCAACATATTAAACCATACCTATCAACTGTGCAGCATGGTTTTATTCCGCGACGGTCGACGGTTACAAATCTTTGTTTAATGACACATAACATCGCGGAAGTTATAGATTCTAAAGGGCAACTTGATGTCATTTACACCGATCTGTCAAAGGCTTTTGACAAAGTTCCTCATAACATCCTTCTGGCCAAATTAAGCAGATTCGGGTTCTGCGAGTCATCAATATCACTAATGAACTCTTATCTCACTGAACGTAGAGCGGTAATTAGATATAACACATTTGAATCAACTGCATATACACCTTCGTCAGGGGTACCCCAAGGTTCGATCTTAGGACTATTATTATTTAACATGTTCATAAATGATCTCTCAGAATTGTTAACTTGTCGTCATCTACTTTACGCAGATGATTTAAAATTATATACTTCGATCAAAGACATAAACGATTGTCTAATGCTCCAAAATGAGTTAAAATTGATTGCTTCATGGTGTGTGAATAATGGACTTACTTTAAACATTAACAAGTGCAAATATATGTCGTTCACTAAAAAATCTAGCCCCATCACGTATAATTATTCAATTAATGACATGTATTTAGAGAAAGTCACGGTATTTAAAGATCTGGGTGTCTATTTTGACAGTAATTTGACATTTGGTCGTCACATTGAGGCAATCGTTAATAATTCATTGAACTCATTGGGTTTTATTCATCGCAACTCGTCTAGTCTTAAGAACATCAATGCATTAAAAACCCTGTACAACTCGTATGTACGCTCAAAGCTGGAATATGCAGCCTTAGTTTGGTTTCCTCAAACTCAGAACCAAATAAAGATGATTGAAAGCGTACAACGCAGGTTTTTAAAATTTTTATTTCATAAAACTGAAGGATACTATCCAGTAAGAGGATTTGATCATGACATACTACTCAATAAATTTAGTTTAGACTCTCTTGGATGTCGTAGGCATAAGGCAAGATAGATGCCTTATGCATAAATTATTACACAATGAAATAGATTCACCAGAATTATTAAATCAGATTGGGCTGCATATTCCAGTTTTTTGCAGCAGGCAAAAACCTATGTTTAGCATCCCAAACCATAGGACTAACGTGAGATTAAAATCTCCTATTGTTATCATGTCATGCATGTGTAATAAATTACCACCCTGTTGTGATATTCTGCACGACTCTGTTAAATCGTTGATGAACAATCTGTCAAATAGCTGTCACACTCACGAGTGTCTTCATATTGTTTAGATTTAAATTTATTTGTGTACATACATACATTGTTTATTGTATTATCATTGTCTTGTAATTGGGAAATTTCCTGTTGGGCAATAAATACTTATTATTATTATTGGAAATATATTATTATAATGGAAATTGTTTTTATAAATTTATAAAACTGATTGAATAATCCGAATTTATAAAATTGATTGAATAAAATTGATTAAATAAAATTGATTGAATAACCTGAATTTATAAAATTGATTAAATAAAATTGATTGAATAATCAATTTTATAAATTTAGATTTTATTTTGAACCAATGTTTTATACACGTGGCGCATGAAGTAAAATTTCGAGTTTAGAAAAGCCCCGTGAAAATTTGTCTCGGGTCGCTGCGCGACCCTCGACAAATTTTCTACGCGGGACTTTTCTAAACTCGAAATTTTACTTCATGCTTAGTCTGGAAGTGGAAGACACTCGTTAGTTTGAAATACATCACATTGTAGTGAAAAGTATCGATATTCAAAATATCGATGATTTTCGATACCAGATATTTTAGAATTAAATATTTACAATTGTTTTATGCTGTGAATTAATTTTTAAAGGCTTTCACCTGATTGATAACACTGCCAAAAATAGTTTAATGTCGGTTATTAAATTATAACTATTCACTTTTTAGAAAATAATAATAATAATAATATTTCAATGTTGTATATGCGTGGCGCATGAAGTAAAATTTCGAGTTAAGAAAAGCCCCGTGAAAATTTGTCTCGGGTCGCTGCGCGACCCTCGACAAATTTTCTACGCGGGGCTTTTCTAAACTCGAAATTTTACTTCATGCTTAGTCTGGGAGTGGAGAACACTCATTTTATTATTAGACATTAGAACTTACATATATTTTTTCCAAGGCACACTAATTTTATTTTTTAAAAATTTAATTTGAAATGGAAAATTTATTTTAATTTATTTTCGACGACAAACTTTTTGAAAAACAACATGTTGGACATAACTGAACTCAGAAAAATAAGGTCTAATGTAATAGAAATAAATAATTACAGGCGATTTACAAATTTTAAGTTAGCAATTATTTAGCAATGAAGTTATTATTGAAAAAAGTAATATTAATGACATTTCTTATAATTTATACAGGCATTGACTTTGGTTTTTAGTTCAATAAAATCGGTCAATAAATAAAATTGATTGAATAATCCAAATTTATAAAATTGATTGAATGAAATTGATTAAATAAAATTTATTGAATAACCTGAATTTATAAAATTGATTAAATAAAATTGATTGAATAATCAATTTTATAAATTCAGATTTTATTTTGAACCAATGTTTTATACACGTGGCGCATGAAGTAAAATTTCGAGTTTAGAAAAGCCCCGTGAAAATTTGTCTCGGGTCGCTGCGCGACCCTCGACAAATTTTCTACGCGGGGCTTTTCTAAACTCGAAATTTTACTTCATGCTTAGTCTGGAAGTGGAAGACACTCGTTAGTTTGAAATACATCACATCGTAGTGAAAAGTATCGATATTCAAAATATCGATGATTTTCGATTCCAGATATTTTGGAATTAAATATTTACAATTATTTTATGCTGTGAATTATTTTTTAAAGGCTTTCACCTGATTGATAACACTGCCAAAAATAGTTTAATGTCGGTTATTAAATTATAACTGTTCACTTTTTAGAAAATAATGATAATAATAATATTTCAATGTTGTATATGCGTGGCGCATGAAGTAAAATTTCGAGTTTAGAAAAGCCCCGTGAAAATTTGTCTCGGGTCGCTGCGCGACCCTCGACAAATTTTCTAAGCGGGGCTTTTCTAAACTCGAAATTTTACTTCATGCTTAGTCTGGGAGTGGAAAACACTCATTTCATTATTAGACATTAGACTTTGGTTTTTAGTTCAATAAAATCGGTCAATAAATAAAATTGATTGAATAATCCAAATTTATAAAATTGATTGAATAACCTGAATTTATAAAATTGATTAAATAAAATTGATTGAATAATCAATTTTAGAAATTCAGATTTTATTTTGAACAAATGTTTTATACACGTGGCGCATGGAGTAAAATTTCGAGTTTAGAAAAGCCCCGTGAAAATTTGTCTCCAGTCGCTGCGCGACCCTCGACAAATTTTCTACGCGGGGCTTTTCTAAACTCGAAATTTTACTTCATGCTTAGTCTGGAAGTGGAAGACACTCGTTAGTTTGAAATACATCACATCGTAGTGAAAAGTATCGATATTCAAAATATCGATGATTTTCGATACCAGATATTTTAGAATTAAATATTTACAATTGTTTTATGCTGTGAATTAATTTTTAAAGGCTTTCACCTGATTGATAACACTGCCAAAAATAGTTTAATGTCGGTTATTAAATTATAACTATTCACTTTATAGAAAATAATAATAATAATAATATTTCAATGTTGTATATGCGTGGCGCATGAAGTAAAATTTCGAGTTTAGAAAAGCCCCGTGAAAATTTGTCTCGGGTCGCTGCGCGACCCTCGACAAATTTTCTACGCGGGACTTTTCTAAACTCGAAATTTTACTTCATGCTTAGCCTGGAAGTGGAAAACACTCGTTTTATCATTAAACATTAGAGCTTACATATATTTTTTCCAAGGAACACTAATTTTATTTTTCAAAAATTTAATTTGTAATAGAAAATTTATTTTAATTTATTTTCGGCGACAAACTTTTTGAAAAACAACATATTGGGCATTACTGAACTTAGAAAAATATGGTCTAATGTAATAAAAATAGAAAATAAAAAATTACAGGCGATTTACAAATTTTAAGTTTAGCAATGAAGTTATTATTCAAAAAAATTATATTAATGACACTTCTTATAATTTAAACAGCCATTGACTTCTGTTCAATAAAATCGGTTAATAAATAAAGGAGTTATCGCGTTTTGCGTTTTTTATCGAACACGATGATTCTACGGAAATAATTTGTGTTGAATACTTTAGTATATATCTGCTACAATATAGCAAATTGTGTTTTGAACTTTTAAGTACATTAAATGTATTTGAATTAAAACAATGCGTAGAAACTCTAACTCGTATTACAGCGACTGTTTCTTCTTTATTAGACCTAGTAATTATTTCAAAACTACTCCTTCTTAATAAAATATATGCTATTAGTATACTGGATACTTCTGATTACGAACTATTATACTGTTATTAAAATGTGAGGCCAAATAAAAATAACTCGCATGTCATTAAAACATATAGGGATTATATAGAATCCAACCTGGATTACAATCAGTTTAATGCTGATTTACAGTCTAAACCAGTGGTGGGGAAACTTTTTTTTAAGACGGGCCATTTGTAATAACCAGACAATCGTAGCGGGCCAAAGAATAATGCTTAATCGTAGGTAGGTAGTTTTTATGCGGGTCGTCACATTACGAAGTAAGAACGCGTTCAAACATTCTCACGACGGCACTCTTAAACGGGCCGGATTAAACCTTTCCGCGGGCCGGACTTGGCCCGCGGGCCGTAGTTTCCCCATCACTGGTCTACACTTTGGAACATTATTTTTTATTTAAATGACATTAATAGAAAAGTACATCCTAACTAAAATCCGACACCCTAACAATCCCTTACACAATCCTCCAAACGCATTCCTCTATGACATTTGCAACATTCCTCACATTAGCCAATGCCTTGAAATTCTATCCTTAAAATTTGCCACTAATCCTAACATTCCCAATATTATTCCACACCTCTGTATTCCTCGCAACCCCAACATCGAACCAAAATATAAATTCCCAGTAACGACAATTCACCAATTTATCTCATCTAATCACCCGGACTTGGACAACGACGTTAGTGATCATGACTTTTAAAAAACCGACATGTACTTGACAAAGACAGGCTGAAAGACCCCTGGTCGATAGCCTATTTATGAGTTTTGTGTAATATTTTATTATGTATTATGTTATGTTCAAAATTCATAAATAAAGATATATGTATATATAAAAAAGTACAATTTTTAAATCAAAATTTAAAAATCCCTTATGATTTGCATCTACCATTAATCTCGCCGTTTCACTGAAAACTTTTAACCCATGGATTACAGAAAATATAAAACGTTTTATAAATGAACGCAACGCCGCACTGAAGACATTTCAGAGAACAAAATCTTCAGCACACTAGGAATTTTACATAACATTCGCTACACAGAAAAATTAGAATCTCGTAATTGATTGATTGATTTATCTGGATGCCGTTCATTTGTGTTGATTTTATAAAAGCGCTCAATTTACAGCTTCTAACAAGTGTTTACCAAACTTGTAATTTATATTCTAAATGTGATTTCTTTTCGTGCTTATCATAGTTGTAGATTAGGTACGAAAAGAAGTCACATTTAGAATATAAATTACGTGTTTAGAAAACACTTGTTAGAAGCTTTAAATTGAGCGCTTTTATAAAATCAACGTAAATGGACGGCATCCGGATAAATCAATCAATTAATTTCGAGATTCTAATTTTGTTTCTAGTGTTGAGTTTGATTTTTCTCAACGATAAAATAAAGATTAAATTATTATCATAGTTGTAGATTAGGCACGAAAAGAAGTCACATTTAGAATATAAATTACGTGCTTAGAAAACACTCGTTAGAAGCTTTAAATTGAGCGCTTTTATAAAATCAACGTAAATGGACGGCATCCGGATAAATCAATCAATCAATTTCGAGATTCTAATTTTGTTTCTAGTGTTGTGTTCGATTTTTCTCAACGATAAAATAAAGATTAGTTAATTATCATAGTTGTAGATTAGGCACGAAAAGAAGTCACATTTAGAATATAAATTACGTGTTTAGAAAACACTTGTTAGAAGCTTTAAATTGAGCGCTTTTATAAAATCAACGTAAATGGACGGCATCCGGATAAATCAATCAATCAATTTCGAGATTCTAATTTTGTTTCTAGTGTTGTGTTTGATTTTTCTCAACGATAAAATAAAGATTAATTAATTATCATAGTTGTAGATTAGGCACGAAAAGAAGTCACATTTAGAATATAAATTACGTGCTTAGAAAACACTCGTTAGAAGCTTTAAATTGAGCGCTTTTATAAAATCAACGTAAATGGACCGCATCCGGATAAATCAATCAATCAAATTCGAGATTCTAATTTTGTTTCTAATGTTGTGTTTGATTTTTCTCAACGATACAATAAAGATTAATTAATTATCATAGTTGTAGATTAGGCACGAAAAGAAGTCACATTTAGAATATAAATTACGTGCTTAGAAAACACTCGTTAGAAGCTTTAAATTGAGCGCTTTTATAAAATCAACGTAAATGAACGGCATCCGGATAAATCAATCAATTAATTTCGAGATTCAAATTTTGTTTCTAGGGTTGAGTTTGATTTTTATCAACGATAAAATAAAGATTAATCGTTCCTTAACAAATCCTGTGAGTTTTATTACAAAAAAAAGTATCTATTGAATGATTTATGGGTATTTCAAAAAAACTTATATTTTTCCGTCTTCATAAAAGAAAAAATCGATCTATTTTAAGACTGTGTTGTTGTAGAGTGTCTTTTTCTTCGCTATTTTAAAGACTAAGCAAAATCCTGTGAATTTTGTACATACCTTTTTTTTATATTGAATAATATCCATGTTTCTAGAGCATTGCATTTGATTTTTGTTTCCTTACTTAATCGAAGATACATCAAAATGAATATTTCAAATTCAAAACTATTTTGAATTCGAACAAATAAGCTTACGCTTCTTTAAGTTTACAGCACTTTAAACATAAAATATAATATTACGATAATCTTCATATAAACTGCAAATAATAAGTCTTAATTAACAAGACTACTAGGACAATAAATGTCTATTAAAACAACTACTTCCCGTGCAAATATACCGCCGGATATTGCATTATACAGTGGAACATTTAAAATCGTATTTGTTATGTTACAACGCTAGTTCTAGTATATGTAACCATCTTCTAAATGCTCCTCGCTGGCTGTGCGGAACTGCAAGGAAGCCCTCTGCCAAATGGCACAGGTAAACGGGGTCAGTCTGATGTGGGTGCCAAGCCACTCTGGCGTGAAGGGAAACGAATTAGCCGATTCCCTAGCCAGAGAGGGGGCGCGTACAGCCTACATCGGACCAGAACCCGCTCTGGGGATACCCAGATCAACAGCTAGAGACCGTAAATCAACAGCTAGAGACCGTAACAACGGATGGATGAGACACGAGGCACAGGATTTCTGGCAAAACCGCCCTGGGATGAGACATTTCAGAGCGGTAACAAGTGGACCATCTGCGGCCTGGACGGCCTCATGGTTGAAGCTGAGCAGATCAGATGTTCACACATTAACTGCTCTCTTCACTGGACACAGCCGTCTAAGGCATCACCATAATAAACTAGGACTAAGCGACACCACTGAGTGCCGCCTATGCCTAGAGGATGATGAAACAGAAGAGCACGTCATATGTGCCTGTCCAGCTGGCGACCAGATCAGGACCACGGTGTTTGGCACACCGAAGCTAAACCTGAAGGACCTGGAAAAAACTTCACCTGACAAGATCCTTGACTTCATCAAGAAGATGGACTTGGAAGGTGAGCTGTAAGGTCGGATGTTCGACCTTAATTGTGAGCCACAATAGATCCTTGCGGTCGCAGTGGAGGGTAGCATAACTACCCACTCACTTTCAATAGAATAGAATAGAATATGTAACCTTAGGTTAAATTATATTAAAATCAACTAATGAAAAGGAATAATTACAACAAATAGTTATTCGTCGATTAAAATCTAGGAATAGTTACATATATGTGAAAACCTCCACATTAGGTATTTTGAACTTCAACTAAAATCAGTGTTTTACACGCGTGGCGCATGAAGTAAAATTTCGTAACATTACACATACAGGGAGTTTTTCTTTTAAATATACGTATTCCAAATTCAGCCTATTTGCTGTAAATCATTAGATATTTCTTGTTTTTTTTTTAAGTTTAATCTATTTATTCAATAGAATAGAATAGAATATGTAACCTTAGGTTAAATTATATTAAAATCAACTAATGAAAAGGAATAATTACTCGAAAAAGAAAAATGAAAGAAATATAGACTAAAACCAATGTCGTAGGCCATCGACGCGTTTCGAGATATTAGGACTTATTATTTGCAATTTATATAAACATTATCGTAATTTTATATTTTATGTTCAAAGTTTTGTAAACTAAAATAAGCGTAAGCTTATTTGTTCGAATTCAAGATAGTTTTGAACTTGAAATATTCATTTTGATCTATCTTCGCTTAAGTAAAGAAACAAAAATCAAAATCAGTGCACAACAGGTTTGCCAAGCAAACACATTTTGATTAACACTCCTGTGCAATAAAATTAAGCACAGAAAATATGTTATAGTTTAAAACGGGCATGATGAGTTTCCTAGTTACGAAAATATGTAAATGTGTCAATTTTCTTAATGTCAAAATGCTGAGTCATTTAAAGAACAAATCAAAAATTTGAATTAGAAGATGGTTTTTCTATTTCGGCTTTGTTGTATTTATTACTAGCGTTTTTTTCCAAAAGGTCTTAGTTTCGGTTTTTAATAAAGGTGTTATTTTCAAGTTATAGTTCTATCAAGTATTGAATCTGCTGCTGGGCAATTAACACAGACTTAAATTATACAACTAGAATATTGTGAAAAATAATGCTTAATTTTATTGCACAGAAGTGTAAGTGCGATGTATTTTGATATTGTAAGAGATTACAATAAATATATTAAGTGAGCACAGTTTCTTTGTCCCCCTTTCGGCGCGTTACCAGAGTTGATTGCTGCATTTATTGGAGTGGATTGTTGGATTAGATTAGGAGACAAAGGACTTCTCTTGTTGCTGGTTTAATTCCGTTAACGGTTATGCGTCGTGCACCCGTTTAACACACACAGAGTCACACATACTCCAACGCTTTCTGGCATTAATCTACTTCTAATATTAAGCTCACCAGCAATTCCTGAACTCTACACTAGAAATGAAGCGTACGGTAAATTGCGATTGGATGAATCCAACTGGAAATTTGCCTAAGGAAGAAACATGTATAATTTACAAAACATATTTAAAGGAAAAGCCGCGACTTTATGCGACACACGTTAAAGTTAAGTTCAAAATATGATGCTTAAACCTTTGATTTGGTTGGCGTTCACTTTGTGGTACATTTTTATAAAATAATATTAAAACACTTAACTTTGTTTTACCACTTTAATTAACTTTTTACAGTGACTATAGTTTCGACTACAAGCTATTCATTATCAAACTGAGTCAATTTGGCTCGGGACTCAGTTTGATAATGACTAGATTGTAGTCTAAACTATAGTCACTGTAAAAAGTTAATTAAAGTGGTAAAACAAAGTTAAGTGTTTTAATATTAATTTATGATGTTTAAGTTCAATCGCATATTAATAAATTTGATAAATATGTATTTTGTATAACCAAATCTTGCGCTTTTAAAATGCAATAAATGTTCTTTGAGATGTGTTGGTAAGAACAAACTTTAGCAGTAATTTAATGTGAAGTTCAAAATATTATGCCTAATTTTAACCCTTTAAGCGCCATTGATGCATACACGCAACATTATTATTTTTTTTTTTAATTAAATTAGTAAATAAGTCACTTTGATAGATTAATTTATTTGAGCTAACTTGAAAATGTATGAACAAAATGTAAATATTTTGTTATTTAAATATTTCGATCATTACTTTTAAAAAAAAAAATGTTAGTGTATTTCTAGCTTCACAATATTTCAGTGTTTTATACGCGTGGCGCATGAAGTAAAATTTCGAGTTTAGAAAAGCCCCGTGAAAATTTGTCTCGGGTCGCTGCGCGACCCTCGACAAA
This sequence comes from Philonthus cognatus, assembly GCA_932526585.2. NCBI lineage: Eukaryota > Metazoa > Arthropoda > Insecta > Coleoptera > Staphylinidae > Philonthus > Philonthus cognatus. The sequence goes on from OW052244.1 coordinate 100,885,243, forward strand.
TTTTCTACGCGGGGCTTTTCTAAACTCGAAATTTTACTTCATGCTTAGTCTGGGAGTGGAAGACACTTGCTAGTTTAAAATATGTCACAACTATCAAAATGCGTGCGCAAGTGTCATAAAGAAAAACAATAACTTGATCATCTAATAATATATTTCAAATAACAATTGTTTCAACTTGACAATAGTCCTAACGTATTTGTTATATTTTTCGCTACACCATAGTAAATATCGGTGCCATCTCAACAATATATATATTTTCAACTTTACTTTAAATCAGTGGTTTATACGCGTGGCGCATGAAGTAAAATTTCGAGTTTAGAAAAGCCCCGTGAAAATTTGTCTCGGGTCGCTGCGCGACCCTCGACAAATTTTCTACGCGGGGCTTTTCTAAACTCAAAATTTTACTTCATGCTTAGTCTGGGAGTGGAAACACTCGTTCTAAACTTCATATTGCACGTTTTTATATAAAATTGACGATTGCCTGAAAATGTACAGCGTATACATTATGTTTATTTAATAGAGAAAATCACAGTAGGTTATACAATAAGTCATTCACAGAAGTCATAAATAGAAGGACAGAAGTACCTAAAATCAACTTTAGGAGTTGACTCTATAATTGCTCGGCCGTTATTGGGTTAATCTCACATTAATAAATTTGACAAATATTTATTTGGTCTAAGCAAATCTTGTGTTTTCAAATTTCAAACATTTTCTATGGGATATGTAGGTAAGAATAAACTATAGCAGTGATTTAAAGTGATGTTTAAAATATGATGCTTAAGTTTGATGTCACGTTAATAAATTTGACAAATTTTAATTTCGTCTAGACAAACATTGCGCTTTTAAAATTCGAGAAAATATTCTTTAGGATATGTTAGTAAGATCAAACTTTAGCAGTATATTTCGAACTTTGCTTTAAATCAGAGCTTTATACATGTGGCGTATAAAGTAAAATTTCCAGTTTAGAAAAGCCCCGTGAAAATTTGTCGAGGGTCGCGCAGCGACCCGAGACAAATTTTCTAGGCTTTTCTAAACTCGAAATTTTACTTCATGCGCCACGCGTAAAAACAGTGATTTCAAGTGAGGTTCAAATATACATAAAGTTAACAATGTTTTAGTGTTTTATACGCGTGGCGCATGAAGTAAAATTTCGAGTTTAGAAAAGCCCCGTGAAAATTTGTCTCGGGTCGCTGCGCGACCCTCGACAAATTTTCTACGCGGGGCTTTTCTAAACTCGAAATTTTACTTCATGCTTAGTCTGGGAGTGGAAACACTCGTTCTAAACCTCATATTGCACGTTTTTATATAAAATCGACGATTGCCTGAAAATGTACAGCGTATACATTATGTTTATTTAAAAGAAAAAATCACAGTAGGTTATACAATAAGCCATCCATTGAAATCATAAAAAGAAGGGCAGAAGTACCCAAAATCAACTTTAGGAGCTGACTCTATAATTGCTCGGCCGTTAATGGGTTAATCTCACATTAATAAATTTGACAAATATTTATTTGGTCTGCGCAAATCTTGTGTTTTCAAATTTCAAACATTTTCTATGGGATATGTAGGTAAGAATAAACTATAGCAGTGATTTGAAGTGATGTTTAAAATATGATGCTTAAATTTGATGTCAAATTAATTAATTTGACAAATTTTAATTTCGTCTAGACAAATAATGCGCTTTTAAAATTCGAGAGAAAATGTTCTTTAGAATATGTTGGTAAGATCAAACTTTAGCGGTATACTTCGAACTTCGCTTTAAATCCGATTTTTATACATGTGGCGTATAAAGTAAAATTTCGCTTCGAATTCCTGCAAGTTTACCAAACGCTGTAGTTATCGGGATATGTATACAGTTCAATTTGAAGCCTCTTACGAGTGTTTCCAATCACAGACAAAGCATGAAGTAAAATTTCGAGTTTAGAAAAGCCTGAAAATTTGGCTCGGGCGCGTAGCGAAGCGAAGCGACCGAGCCAAATTAAGCTTTTCTAAACTCGAAATTTTACTTCATGCGCCACGCGTATAAAACACTGAAACATTGTGAAGTCCAAAATATACTGCAAAAGCTGTATACCAAACCATGAGCCATAAAAAACATTTTAAAGTAAACATATCGTTCTCTCTTACACTTTACCGGTCAATCAATCAGGTATACATAAGGAATTAACATGTAAAACTACATTAACACATTTTCCTGCTTCCTGGGCTATTTTAGAGGAAAAGTACAAGAGCAAATAAATATCAAGAAAACAAATTAGGTATTTCACGTTAATAAATTTGACAAATATTTATTTGGTCTAAGCAAATCTTGTGCTTTCAAATTTTTAAACATTTTCTATGGGATATGTAGGTAAAAAGTAACTATAGCAGTGATTTAAAGTGAAGTTTAAAATATGATGCTTAAGTTTGATGTCACGTTAATAAATTTGACAAATTTTAATTTCGTCTAGACACATCTTGCGCTTTTAAAATTCGAGAAAATGTTCTTTGGGATATGTTGCTAAGATTAAACTTTAGCAGTATATTTTGAACTTCGCTTTAAATCAAAGTGGCGCATAAAGTAAAATTTCGCTTCGAATTCCTGCAAATTTACCAAACGCTGTAGTTATCGGGATATGTATACAATTCCATTTGAAGCCTCTTATGAGTGTTTCCAATCCCAGACAAAGCATGAAGTAAAATTTCGAGTTTAGAAAAGCCGGAAATTCGGAATTCGAATTCGAATATATTTTGGACTTCACAATGTTTCAGTGTTTTATGCGCGTGGCGCATGAAGTAAAAAAAAGCCTAATTTGACTCAGTCGCTTCGCTTCGCTACGCGCCCGAGCCAAATTAGGCTTTTCTAAACTCGAAATTTTACTTCATGCGCCACGCGCATAAAACACTGAAACATTGTGAAGTCCAAAATATACTGCAAAAGCTGTATGCCAAACCATGAGCCATAAAAAAACACTTTAAAGTAAACATATCCGAATTCCTATAAATTTACCAAACGCTGTAGTTATCGGGATATGTATATAATTCAATTTGAAGTCTCTTACGAGTGTTTCCAATCCCAGACAAAGCATGAAGTAAAATTTCGAGTTTAGAAAAGCCTGAAAATTTGGCTCGGGCGCGTAGCGAAGCGAAGCGACCGAGCCAAATTAGGCTTTTCTAAACTCGAAATTTTACTTCATGCGCCACGCGTATAAAACACTGAAACATTGTGAAGTCCAAAATATACTGCAAAAGCTGTATGCCAAACCATGAGCCATAAAAAAACACTTTAAAGTAAACATATCCGAATTCCTATAAATTTACCAAACGCTGTAGTTATCGGGATATGTATATAATTCAATTTGAAGCCTCTTACGAGTGTTTCCAATCCCAGACAAAGCATGAAGTAAAATTTCGAGTTTAGAAAAGCCTGAAAATTTGGCTCGTGCGCGTAGCGAAGCGAAGCGACCGAGCCACCTTGTATTTATTTGCTCTTGTACTTTTCCTCTTATATGACCCAGAAAGCAGGAAAATGTGTAAATGTAGTTTTACATATTAAAGAAAATAACCTAGGTATTTAGATCGTTATAAATAAATATTAAAAAATTGCCTCAAGCAGGGTAGCAGAATACAAGATAGGCGTTTTCAGCAGGTAATAACGGCCATTCAGAGGTGTAATACTCGACTTTAATACCTAAAATAATCTACGCTGCGCCCGTAGCTTTTATTTAAGGCCCCTCGACGATTCTACCGCATTTGGGTTAAAAATTATGATTGAAGACAGGTGTTACTGAGGCCAATTATTTGCAAATTTTATATTTTTCAAAACTCGATACAAATGGTAAACGATGTCCAATTTTAACTGTTTTTTTCTTAATTTTTGTATACTCCTCTACTTTTTCTCTAAAATCATTCTTTGAGCAGGAAAATGGATAAATGTGGTTTTACATGTTAAATCCCTATGCATACCTAATAGCTGATAGCCGAAACTAGTCGGAATAAAGACGTAAAATTAGTGATACATACCAAGTGATTTTATTTTATGTTTAATTTTTTTTTAATATTTAATCATGTTTCATCAAGTGATCAATGAGAAACAAGTTGAAAATACATACCTAATCGCATCAACACCCGGTATGAATGCAAAAATGCCATTTATGATCATTAATACAACACACTGAGTCCTCTTCAGTAAAGGCCGAAACGCATCTGTGGGTATCTGGTGCCGGAATACTGAACACAAATTTAATTTTGAATAATACAACACTTACAAAATCTAGATTAAGTTAAATATAATGTAATAATATTAGTTCGACGCCGAAAGGTAAAAGAACGTATAGATTAAATAAATAATAATACCAACACTTAAGAGAGCAAACTTCGCAAAAAATACATGTAGATATTGTATTCTTCTACAAAGTTTTCTTATCTGGTAAGGTTACTGTTTTTCTTGGAAAAATATTAATTTCACCGAAAAAATGCTTCCTTCCTCTTCCACCTATTTTAAAGTTTTGTAATTTAAACCCACTCTTTGCCGCTTAAATTACACCCTCCAGGCCTGGATACCTGCAGCGCAGCGATAATTGCTCCTGACTGTTCAATATCGGATATCCGGGTCCCGATTTGCGATTCCCCAAACGCCACTGTATCCCCCTACCTTTACGAACTCGTGGATAATAATGTACGGTGAAAATCGACGAAAATTCCCCCCTTCACTGTCGAAATTCGTTACAGATAACGAATGCGTGATGTCTGCATCGATTTCGATGCTGTTAACGGCCCCAGCAATTGGAACATTTTTGTGTAGGGGAACAGAAGAGGGTGGGTTTATTTATAGGACGGGCTTGAATAATGCACGGGAAAATGTGATTATTAAATAATAAACAAGGGAAAGAAAAAAGGGAATGAGTACATTCGTTTTTTTTTTATTAGCCAACCAGATTTGGGATTGATTTTTTTAGGTTCTTTGATTATTTGGGTATCCCTATTGTTTGTCATTTAATTACATTAATGTATGAATGCCAAGCTGCAATTGATTAATTATTTGACAGATAAGTGGTAATAAAATGGCGAAAGTAATGTTCCGCCACTTATGCCAGGTTTCACTTACGTCAATTAAATCGACAAATAGTTATTCGTCGATTAAAATCTAGGAATAGTTACATACATGTGAAAACCTCCACATTAGGTATTTTGAACTTCAACTAAAATCAGTGTTTTACACGCGTGGCGCATGAAGTAAAATTTCGTAACATTACACATACAGGGAGATTTTTTTTTAAATATACGTATTCCAAATTCAGCCTATTTTCTGTAAATCTTTAGATATTTCTTGTTTTTTTTTTTAAGTTCAATTTGAAGCTTTAAACGAGTGTTTCCACTCCCAGACTAAGCATGAAGTAAAATTTCGAGTTTAGAAAAGCCCTGTGAAAATTTGTCGAGGGTCGCGCAGCGACCCGAGACAAATTTTCTGGGCTTTTCTAAACTCGAAATTTTACTTCATGCGCCACGCGTATAAAACACTGATTTCAAGTGAAGCTGAAATATACATAAATTCACAATATATTTGTTTTGTACATGTGGCGCATGAAGTAAAATTTCGAGTTTAGAAAAGCCCAGAAAATTTGTCGAGGGTCGCTGCGCGACCCTCGACAAATTTTCACGGGGCTTTTCTAAACTCGAAATTTTACTTCATGCTTAGTCTGGGAGTGGAAAATCCTTGTTTAAAGCTTGAAATTGAACGATTTTATAAAATAAAAACGAAACAACATACAGAGCTTATACATCAGGATTTGTATATTTAATAAAAACAAAATCCCTGTATGTACATACATATCGCTGCGTTGCTTTAATAATAGCACAAGTGATATTTATTAATTTTTCAGGACTTGGCCTGGAAGAGATTACAGGACACTTTTATTCAAATATTAAAGTCTATCTTCATTCGCTGTAACTTATTTTTTGCACGTATTATTATTTGTGTCTCTTGAAGCTGTATTCATTAATTGAGTCGCCTATTTCCAAAAACCCCAATCCAAATTTTCTGGGCTTTTCTAAACTCGAAATTTTACATCATGCGTCACGCGTGTAAAACACTGATTTCAAGTGAAGTTGAAATATACATAAATTCACAATATATTTGTTTTGTACGTGTGGCGCATGAAGTAAAATTTCGAGTTTAGAAAAGCCCAGAAAATTTGTCTCGGGTCGCTGCGCGACCCTCGACAAATTTTCACGGGGCTTTTCTAAACTCGAAATTTTACTACATGCTTAGTCTGGGAGTGGAAAACCCTTGTTTAAAGCTTCAAATTGAACGATTTTATAAAAAAAAACGAAACAACATACAGAGCTTATACATCAGGATTTGTATATTTAATAAAATCAAAATCCCTGTATGTACATACATATCGCTGCTTTGCTTTAATAATGATAATAATAATAATAATAATAATAATAATAATAATAATAATAATAATAATAATCTCCTCCCCGCAAGGGGAGGTAAATTCCACCTCACGTGCGTGGCGAACACGCGCACCCTTAGCCAACCTTGTGCTGGGCCAACCACCCACATGAGTGATAAAAGGTTCCTGTTACAAGAAGCCAAGCCTCGGACGAGCGTCGCCATGATCAGGGGCGTCGTGGGAATAGATTGCCTGATCAAAGTACAATAGACCAAGCTACAAACCCGGACCCTGTCCCACCTGTTTTGCTGGAACAAGCAGCAACCACAAAGGCAGGTAAACCCAGGCAACGCATGTCGTGGACAACGGAAATGAACATCGCCGTCATGCGCTGCTACTACAAAGCAACACAATTAGAAACCAACACCGCAGGATACAGGCATGATCTGTACATACTGTTTATGAGTACATACCCACAACTAAGAGAACAAGTTACCGAGCAGAGACTAGCGGATCAGAAAAGAATAATAATTAACAATAAAAAGCTAACAAACCAGCAGTTGCAAAAAATTAAACAAGAAGTTGCGGAAGAACTGAACATCATAGAACCTGAGGACAACATAACTCAACTAGAAAGTAACCGCATTGAACATGACAATACAAGCCCAGACATATTAATCAACGACCCAACAGCTAACACACAACATCTACAGACAGAAATAGAAGAACTAGGTGAACAAAATATAATATATGAAATAGAAGCACACCTTATCAGCTGGAAAGGAGTTAATCCCTTAAACAGACCTCGCCTACCTAGATTAAACATAAATAACGCAATAATAGCCACCATAAATGCAATAAATAATAAAATAATAAAGAAATTAATTAATGACGATTCAGACATCGAACATATACACCTTATAATATACGCATGTGCATGCGCAGTTATCACAATTAATAAACAAAAAATAATAGAAAACAATAATCATAAACCAAAATCTAATACTAAACCAAAATGGCAGACAAGATTAGAATCAAAAATTGAACAACTAAGGAAAGACATAGGTCGAGTTACCCAGTTTTCAAATGGTAACCGGGGGAATAAACTAATGAAGAACATAAAACATATCGTAGCGAACATAAATACTAACATAAACGAAACAATCGATACACTAAAGCAAAAACTCGCAGTCTATGCAGCGAGATTAAAACGTTATAAAGAATCAAACGACAGAAAATATCAAAACAACATCTATAAAGCCCGAGAAAAAATATTCTATCGCCAAATCGACCAAACCGAAACTACCACAAATTTCACACCACCCACCAAAGAACAAATAGCGGAATTCTGGGAAAACATTTGGTCCAACCCAGCCGAACACAACACCAATGCAGACTGGATTAAACAAGAGGAACAGAAACATCAAAACATACCTCAGCAACAAGATTTTATTATAACGCCAGACGAACTTAGAGATACCATAAAGAAAACTCATAGCTGGAAATGCCCTGGGCCTGATAATGTACACAATTACTGGTATAAACAACTGACATCTACACATATATAACTCACAAAACAAATCAATAAAATAATAAAATACCCACATCTGACACCTGCATTTATCACAGAGGGAAGAACGTTCATCAAACCAAAAAATCCAGAAACCCAGAACCCCGCGAACTACAGACCCATCACCTGCCTCCCAACCATATATAAAATAATTACAGCCACAATCTGTAATAAAATAGACACACACTTAAACACACACAATCTACTCACTGAACAACAAAAGGGGTGCCGTAAAAAGTGCCAAGGGTGTAAAGAACAGCTAATAATAGACACTGTTATAATGAAGCAAGCAGAAGTAGAGCAACGGAATCTCCACATGACATACATAGATTACAAAAAAGCGTTTGATATGATCCCACACTCCTGGTTATCCAAAACCCTAGATATCTACAAAGTCCATCCGATAATACAAAATTTCTTAACGACGATAATGAAAACATGGAAAACAAAAATTCAATTGATCACAACCAACAACATAATAGAAACAGACCACATCAATATCAGACGGGGTATATTCCAAGGTGATGCACTAAGCGCCCTGTGGTTCTGTATATGTTTGAATCCCCTATCAAACATACTGAATGATACGAAACAAGGCTACAACATCAAACACCGCAGAGTAACCACGCACACGATTAACCACCTTATGTATATGGATGACATAAAGATCTACGCTTCATCACAGTCCCAATTAAAGAACTTCCTACAAACCATTGAAATTATATCACAAGACATCAGGATGGAATTCGGATTAAATAAATGTAAAACCGTTCACATGGAACGAGGAAAACTAACAGGGCAATCAATACGACAAACACTTGACAAAGAAACATTGGAACATTTAAACAAAGACGATCTATACAAATACCTCGGATTTAACCAAAATTCGAAACTAAACCACACCCAAATAAAAAAACAACTACAAAATGGATATGCGGAGAGATTAGATAAACTGCTTAAAACCCACCTAAACTCAAAAAACCTTTTTAAAGCAATAAACACATATGCAGTTCCTGTCTTAACCTACTCCTTCGGCGTCATAAAATGGACAACCACTGATGTAGAAAACATAAATATTCTAACAAGAACACGTTTAACACAACACAGAAAACTACATCCTAACTCGTGTAAGGAACGCATCAACATCAAAAGATCGGAAGGGGGAAGAGGACTGGTTGACCTGCATGTATTACTCTTGAAACAAATAACAACACTACACACATACTTCACCTCTAAAGATAATCCACTCCACAAGGCATTAGTTCAAACAGACTTAAATTATACACCACTAAACCTATCCACACATATTCCCGCCGAAGTGCAAGGCAAAACACTGGAAGACAAGAAACGCATCTGGGCGTCCAAGGAACTACACGGTCGGCATTACAATATGGTCAACAACAGTGCATATATCGACAAAAAACTGTCTTATACATTCCTGGAGAAGGGGCAGCTATTCCCAGAAACTGAAGGCTTCATCATAGCAATACAAGACCAAGTTATAGCAACAAAAAATTTCAGAAAGCATATATTGAAGGACACAACCGTCACTGATGATAAATGCAGAAAATGTCATCAATATGCGGAGACCCTGGACCACATCACATCTGGATGCAAGCTACTGGCCGGTACAGACTACACCACCAGACACAACACAGCTGCCAAAATCCTTCACCAAGCACTTGCACTCCATTACAACCTACTCACAGAAAGCCAGCCATACTACAAATATACTCCACAATCAATACTTGAGAATAAATACTACAAATTATATTGGGACATCACGATCCACACAGACAAAACTATCATGCACAACAGACCCGACATCACAATTCAAGACAAAACCAAACATGCAACATATATAATAGACATAGCAGTACCGGCCGACCATAATGTCCAAAATAAGTACACAGAGAAGAAGAACAAATACCAACCGCTAGCAATAGAAATCCAAAGAATATGGAAACAGAAAACAGTTAAAATAATTCCATTCATAACCTCGGTAACAGGCATAACACCACACACGTTCACTCAACACCTAGATTAATTACATTTACCCAAAAACATTCACACACAAGTACAGAAAGCAATCATACTACATACATGCACCATAACACGAAATTTCCTCAACCAAAAATAGACTATGTCTGGACTTGGCCAGCGCCCGTCCAAGCATAATATAACCGACAACAGAGTCGAGTTGAAAATTAAAATAATAATAATAATAATAATAATAATCATTTATTTCGCAGCAGAATAAATTCTATTTACAGAGAAAAATACAGTTTTTTTAAAATATACTAATTAAAAATAAATATTAATACTAAAAATAATAATAATAGCACAAGTGAAATTTGTTAATTTCTCAGGACTTGGCCTGGAAGAGATTACAGGACACTTTTATTCAAATATTAAAGTCTATCTTCATTCGCTGTAACTTATTTTTTGCACGTATTATTATTTATGTCTCTTAAAGCTGTATTCATTAATTGAGTCGCCTATTTCCAAAAACCCCTAAATCCATTTGAAAACAATGGATTTAGGGGTTTTTGGAAATAGGCGACTCAAATAACTATATTGAAACTGGAATCACTTTTTTTTTGAGTTGTGCAACTATCAAAGCATAGCAGCGATATGATGATTATCATTTCGTGCCTTTCTTTCTGTGATCCAATCGAAATTCGATTTACATCCCTGATACACTCGCGAACATGCAGATTGGTAAAGTTTCCAATGGACGAGGCTACGCTTTTGTTCACCGTCACATCCCACCGACGGCAATCCCTCTCTGCAACAAATGGGAACACATGTTCCCGAGAGACATATAACCCTGTAAATGGGAGGAAAAAACACGTACACGTAGGATTCATTCAAAATTAAAAAGTTACGTAAATCGAGTTTGTTTTTTTTTTAATTGGAAACATTCATCATATGTACACGTACACGTACAGGAAATATTTTTTTGTACACATACCTCGATATATGCGTTGTAAATTTTCAGGCTTTCGTTGTTTTTGAATAGCGTTTAATTTATAATATATATAGTCTTTATTCAAAAATGGATACATGCTTCATTTAAAATCACAATCACAAAAAATTACACATTAAAAGAAGTACTGCTGCCAATTGAATGCGTCAATAAACATAAGTGATGCATAGATACACATAAAGAATATACAAGTACAAATAGTATAATAATATTGATATAATAAAGACGTTTTTAAATGAATACGTTATAATGCGCTATTTAAATAATCTAAAATTGTGTAGTGTTCTTGTTCAATTAAATATTGTTTTAATTTAGTTTTAAATGTGTTTTTAGAGTTAATATTTTTTAAATGCACGGGTAATTTATTAAACATCCTCAACGCGGCATATATAGCCGACGACTCAAATAATGAGAGTTTATGAGGGGGGAATGCAAATGTTTTTAAATTCCGTGTATCATATGAGTGATTTGCATTATACATGCAAAATTTTTCTTTATATTTAAAATTGAAAACTAAAAGTTCATATAGGTATAGGTCAGAGAAAGTGAATAAACTATTACTTCTGAATCTTCCTCTACATTTTGATTAAAAAACACTTAGAACCTTTCTTCAATACTTTATTTTGTAACCAAATGTACATTTCGGACACGAAGTGTCCATTATCAATGGTTTGATACTTCCTCTACATGTTTCATTATAGCCCAAATTACAAATTATTCTTATTGCTCATTTCTGCGTGATAAATAAAGCTTTTGCAGCACTAGAACCACCATAATGTATTATTCCATACCGTAATAAACTTTCAAAATTTGCTCTGTATATGAGAAGTAACGTTTCTACATCTATTATCTGACGTAACATTCTTAGGGTATAACATACCATATTCAATTTATTTTGCAATTTCGCACAATAGGAGTGCCAATTTAAGTGTCTATCAATTACTAATCCTAACACTTTGGCTTCATCTTTTACATCATATAACTGATTATTTAATAATATATTTATCAGAGAATTTTGATTACGTTTGGCTTGGAACAATACCAGATTAGTTTTTGCATTATTCATCAATAATTTATTTTGTATCATCCAGTGTTGCGCTATTTTCAAGGTATTATTTGCATTTAGTATAAGTTCTGTTTGACTAAGACCGCGGGTAAGAAGATTCGTGTCGTCGGCATATGACGTTACAAAGCTATCATTCTTTATCACATTAGGCAAGTCGTTGACATAAATAATAAAAAGAATCGGGCCTAGAACACTTCCCTGAGGAATTCCGATGTTAGTAGTCAAAGTTTCACAAGAAAGTTGATTTATTTTCGTTCTGTATCTTCTGTTTTCCAAGTATGACATTATTAAGTTTTTTCCAACTCCTCTGACACCGTAATGGTCCAGTTTTTCCAATAGGATTGCGTGGCTTACGGTGTCAAAGGCTTTGCTTAGATCAAGGAATATCCCTAAGGGCATACTTTGATTAAAAAACACTTAGAACCTTTCTTCAATACTTTATTTTGTAACCAAATGTACATTTCGGACACGAAGTGTCCATTATCAATGGTTTGATACTAAGGGCATGTTAGCATCTTCAAGCGCTTTCATAATTTCAGTTAGGAAATCAAAAATGGCCGTGTTTGTCGATTTATTTTTCATGAAACCATGTTGTGCATTTACTAGTAAGTTATGCTTTTGAAAATAGTCTACAATTCGATCAGCTATACACATTTCAATTATTTTGGAAAATTCTGATAATAGTGTTACTGGTCTGTAATTATCGAAATTAGCTGGATCGCCCTTTTTATAAATAGGCGAAATAACGCCTTCTTTTAGGCAATCTGGAAACATTCCACTCTCAAAGCTGATGTTTATCAAATGAGTTAAGGGACCCATTAGAACACATGCACTACTTTTAATCAATTTCGCCGTGATTTCATCATAGCCGGATGAGTTTTTATTTTTTAACGAATTTATTTTATTATATACTTCATATTCCGTTACCGGTTTAATGAACAACGTACTACTTTCGTAGTTTATTTTACATTCAAAGGGGTTATTTGGAATTTTCTTGGCTTCGGTTGTAGCTATTCTATTAAAGTAGCTGTTTAATTCACTTTCTCTTCCCTGCAAATGAATAAGTTTGTCGTTATTTTTATTGCCATTTCCTGTCATTTTATTAATTATTTTCCAAATCGTTTTAGTTTTATTGTCACTGTATATTATTTCAGTTTTGATATAATTTTTCTTTTGTTGTACTAATAATGCGTTATATTGTTTTTTTACTTTAGTGTATAAGTTCTTGGCATCATCATTGAAGTGCCTGACTGTTCCCCAATAATCTAACAATTGTTTATTGTATATGATGTCGGGATTGTTTCTATTATTTTTATTGTGTTTATTTTTATTATTATTATTAACAGAAACCAACGGACAGGTAGCGTTCAATGTCGCATTAATAATGTCAAAAAAACTAGCCCAAGCTATATCAACATCATTGACTAGATAAATTCTATTCTAGTCTATTTGAACACTTAATAAATTTACAAACTTATGTATGTTACACGCAGATAATTTACGGATTTTTTTAATTATATTTTTGTTATTATTTGCATTTTGAGACCACTCAATTTTTTGGGCTAGATGATCTGAAACATGCGTATCGAAAATAGAAGTTTCATAATCATCATCGACCATATTGGTAATGATGTTATCTAAAGCGGTTTGTGTAGAATTTGTTAATCGTGTTGCGCTCTTGATTGTAAATGTTGCATTAAATGAATTAATCAGGTTTTTAAATTTACCAGATGCTGTTGTGTCTTGACTTATATCAATATTAAAGTCTCCTGCGATGTAACCACTTGCAACTCGACTGTTCTCAATTACTTAACAGCGACTGTAGAGAGTCCAGTGCTTGTAAAAGTTTATTAACTGGTGGATAGTTTTAAACAGAGTGTCCAACACTTACAGGGCAGTTTCAAGACTGTTATTCATCACTTGATAGATTCTTAATATCGCCCGACACTTGTAGAACAGTTTAAAGATTTGAGAGGTCGATAGATGAGTCTAAGCGGAATGTTACAATCGCTAATAGAGTCTCAAGTGTCTAATCTTTAAGGTAGTTAATTTAGAAGGGTCTTAGTAGTAGGACAGTGTTGTAGAGTCTTAAAACTGTCTTATAAGTATTGTAAGTGTCTTAGAACTGTCTTATAAGTGTTGTAAGTGTCTTAAAACTGTCCTAAAAGTGTTGTAGGAGTCTTAAAACTGTCTTATAAATGTTGTAGGAGTCTTAAAACTGTCTTGTAAGTGTTGTAGGAGTCTTAAAATTGTCTAATAAGTATTGTAGAGTTTTTAAAATGTCCATGAGTGTTGTAGGAGTCTTAAAACTGTATTATATGTGTTGTAGGAGTCTTAAAACTGTCCTACAAGTGTTATAGGGATATTAAAACTGTTCTATAAGTGTTACAAGAGTCTTAAGAGTGTCCTACAAGTGTTGTGGGGATCTTAAAACTGTTCTATAAGTGTTGCAGGAATCTTAAAACTGTCCTACAAGTGGTAACCTGTTCGGAAAGCAGTTTAACTAATAATTGTTCAAGCTTAATTAAAAAATTATCTATTGTATTTGATCCAGGCGCACGGTACACTACAACACAAACATAGGTTTTACGTTGAGATGTCCATTCGGCCGCTGCACATTCGAAACTTTCCAACGTAGACAACTTCTGTATATCCATCCGTTGTTGACATTGAAAGCCATTACGAGTGAACAAAGCTGCCCCTCCATATGATGTCATAGATTTTTTAAGGGATGGTCTTGAATACGAGGCTATTAAATTAAAGTCCTCAAGATGTATACGTTTTATGTTATCGGCAGTTTGCCAATGCTCTGTAATACACAAGGGTGCACATTCGCTATGTTTTAATAGCATATTTTCAATATTAAGTATTTCATTATTTATTGATCTGACATTAAAATGAATCAGCGATATTTTGTCTTTTCTTGTAATAGAGGTGTGATCAATTGCTATGGCCCCTGTCGTGATTGTCGGTATACTTGAAAATTTGCCGTTTTTTGTTTAAAAAAGAAACGATTTATAAATGTATTTCTAGGCCAAAAATTTTCATTAATGACAGTTGTTTCGCATTTTATTGGCACTCCGATTTTAAAAGATGAATAAGATTCATGTTTTGTCGTTAATTTTTCAACTGTAAATGAGTGATCTCATCTTGAAGCTTTTAACGAGTGTTTTGCACTCCCAGATTAAGCATTAAGTAAAATTTCGAGTTTAGAAAAGCCTGAAACTTTGGTTTGGAAATACAGTTATTTAGCTATAAACTATACAACAAGAAGCATTCACTTATATATATATATATATATATATATATATATATATATATATATAACTTGCTTGAGTTTTTTGGGCTGCTTTCTCGCGTTGGTTGCTTTATTTGCGCTCTACGTTTCGGCAGCATCACTTCTGCCATCCTCAGGAGCTTTTTTGTATATTGAGTGATGGATGTCACGTTCACTGTCAGTACATTTGTTTTGTACACTAGGGACTTGTAGTCTAGATCTGCTGCGTGTTATTGGTCCACTCGATGTAGAAGGTGCTAAAATTTCTTGATTTGTGTCCGATGTATCTGCATTATTGAAATTACTTGAATTTGTCTGAATATTTCGAAAATTGTTGGATATTGAAGGCAAGTCATTTTTTTGTTGTTTTATTATATTTATCAAAGGTTTCCATGTGGTTTGTAATCTTGTGCCATCATCTCGTTTATTGAGGCACAAAGGATGTTTTTCTATTTCTATGGCTTCACGTACGATTCTTTCTTCAAATTTTGGGATAGAACTAATTACCGAAGTATTTTCAAAATCTATGTTATGGTCTGTATCAAATTTATGTTGGAATAATGAGGAATTTTGGTCGTGATTTTTTATGGCTAATTTATGTTCTTCTCGTCTGACGCTAATTCTTCTGTTGGTTTGGCCGATATATGATTTGTGGCAGTCTTTACAGGGAATTTTGTATATTCCTTGTTTTTCAAGGAAAATTTTGTCTTTAGGGCTACGTAAAAGTTGTTTTATCGTAAGATATGGTTTGAACGATGTGTGTATGTTAAATTTTCTGAAAATATTCGAAATTTTGTCTGTAACTCCTTTTATGTAAGGAAGAGTTATTGTGTTCGTGTAATCTGTCTTTATAGTGTTTATAGGTTTTGGTGTATTGGCCCTCTCAATTAGTTTGTTTATTGTGTTTTTTTGGAATTTATTTGATTTCAAAATGAATTTGAGTGTATTTTATTTCACAAATCAAGAAATTTTAGCACCTTCTACATCGAGTGGACCAATAACACGCAGCAGATCTAGACTACAAGTCCCTAGTGTACAAAACAAATGTACTGACAGTGAACGTGACATCCATCACTCAATATACAAAAAAGCTCCTGAGGATGGCAGAAGTGATGCTGCCGAAACGTAGAGCGCAAATAAAGCAACCAACGCGAGAAAGCAGCCCAAAAAACTCAAGCAAGTTATATTTTGCTCGCGAAAACCTAAAAATAAATATATATATATATATATATATATATATATATATATATATATATATATATATATATATATATATATATATGTATCACTGTTTCTTCGGGTTTGGTCCCGCGTATTTTCTTGGCTCTGGTCCATTATATTGTTAAATCGACGTTTCGATGACGTCGCAGTCATCATCGTCAGGAATAACTATCAAAATTCCATTGCTCTAGCAACCACTTGTTTGACTTTTACGTACTACTTGATGCGTGAATTTCTTGTTTGGCTTCGTGTTACTCTTCTGTTTTGTTCTTCTAATGATGTAGTAGTGACAATTTTTTTTTCATTAGAAGAACAAAACAGAAGAGTAACACGAAGCCAAACAAGAAATTCACGCATCAAGTAGTACGTAAAAGTCAAACAAGTGGTTGCTAGAGCAATGGAATTTTGATAGTTATTCCTGACGATGATGACTGCGACGTCATCGAAACGTCGATTTAACAATATAATGGACCAGAGCCAAGAAAATACGCGGGACCAAACCCGAAGAAACAGTGATACATGTTACGCCCGCGAAAATCTACGTTTTAACATATATATATATACATATAATACCAGATTAAAAATAAGAAGACTCTTTCCCACAATTAAAGGGCCTGAAGTTTACAATAAACTCCCCTATGATTTCAGAAGTTCCACAAATATAAATATTTTCAAAAAAAGACTAAAAACTCTGCTGATTGATAAATGTTATTATTCAATTGATGAATATTTGAATGATACTATCATGTAGTAGAAAATAATCTATCATTATTAAATATGTAGCGTATGTATACTGTTAAATTGTTAAGTGTCAGAGGAATTATTATTATTGCTATTATCAATTATTTAATTGACGTATTCCATATCATAGCTGTATTAATTTGTATTTTATATTATGGTTTTATGATCAGTGAATAAAAATGTTTATTATTATGATTATATACAGGAAATTCATCTTTCAAATATACATATACTGATGCATACTCTTTAAATGGTTAGATATTCGTTGCTTAAAATTGTTCAATTTGAAACTTTTAACAAGTGTTTTCATCCCCAGTAAGAAGTAAATTTCCATTTGGCACACAAAACACGATATAACTTTGAAATTTTAACATAATCGACGAAAATCACTAAAATTAGCAAATACATAAAAAGAATAGTAGAAAAATCAAATTTGTTAAAAATGTTTAGAAAATTGTACAAATTATTGAAATCTTGAACTTTACACACGTCGACAAACAAATACAAAAGAAATAAACAATAAACAAATTAGACTAATTATATTATCAATAAGATTTAGAGCACATATGTAATTCCCTAACTTAATTATTAAAAGCAACAATCAATTTGTTCAGAGCAACATTCACTCGGCCTAAATACTCCTTTAAAGTATATCACTATATTGTGTGAATTCGTTGATGCAGTAAGGCGCCATTTTAATTAAAAATTCCTTAATGTATTTTTTAAATGAATTTATTTCTAGATGTCTAGTTTTCTCGGACAATTTATTGAAAAAAATGACTCCATAGTAATTGGGGCCGTTTCTCGTTTTTTCCAACCGGTGGTGTTTATACGCCAGGTTAGATTTAGTTCTTGTCGTATAGGTATGCTGTAATGTGGAATATTCATGTATGTGGGATCTCACATATACCAGGCATTCAAAAATATATAGTGCCGGAAAAGTTAGAATATTTTCACATATAAATGTGTCTTTACAGTCACCAGTATATGGAATATCGGCAATTATACGCATTACCTGGCGCTGCAGGCCAAATATTCGATGCCTGGAGTATGAGTGACCCCATATTATTATACCGTACCTAATTCTGGACTCAAATAGCGAATGGTATGCAGTTATTAACTGGGTGTGACCGACCCTCTTTGACATCCCTCGAATACAGTATATATTTTTTGATAATGTTTTTGCCAAAGTTTCACTATGTTCATCATAAAGTAATTTTGAGTCTAACTGCACGCCAAGAAATCGTGTGGTTTTGTTGCATGTGACATTATGTGGTTTCAAAGTGAATATAATTGTGTTTGTTTTGGTGTCGTTCAATAAAAGGGAATTTTCCTCACACCACCTTGATGATAATTGATATACTAAACTTATTTTACTTATCAATTGGTTAAATACCATTTCACATTAAATCAGTGTTGTGTACCCGTGGCGCATGAAGTAAAATTTCGAGTTTAGAAAAGCCTAATTTGGCTCGGTCGCTCCGCTTCGCTACGCGCCCGAGCCAAATTTTCAGGCTTTTCTAAACTCGAAATTTTACTTCATGCTTAGTCTGGGAGTGGAAAACACTCGTTTCACATTAAAACAATTAATAATTGATTATTGATGTTTTCTTATCAAAGTTTAAAGAAAACAAGAGAAAACTTATACAAAAAAATTTGGAGTTCTATCAAAGAAAGAAAACGCGCATTTGCTAAACAATGAAGCGATGACTACTTCATTGTTTAGCAACTGCGCGTTTTCTTTCTTTGATAGAACTCCAAATTTTTTTGTATAAGTTTTCTCTTGTTTTCTTTAAACTTTGATAATAAAACATCAATAATCAATTATTAATTGTTTTAATGTGAAACGAGTGTTTTCCACTCCCAGGCTAAGCATGAAGTAAAATTTCGAGTTTAGAAAAGCCTGAAAATTTGGCTCGGGCGCGTAGCGAAGCGGAGCGACCGAGCCAAATTAGGCTTTTCTAAACTCGAAATTTTACTTCATGCGCCACGCGTACACAACACTGATTTAATGTGAAATGGTATTTAACCAATTGATAAGTAAAATAAGTTTAGTATATCAATTATCATCAATTGTTTAAATTACGGGGCTATGCTATGATAAGCACATTGTGATGAGTCCATCATAGCACTTTCCCGTCATTTAAACAATTGATGATAATTGACTTATATATTATATACATAATATCTTTATTTATAGAAATTCATAGTACATAAAATAATAAATAACAAATTAATATTCAGTTCTTAATTTAAACAAACATTCTACATAAAGGCTATCGACCATAGGTCTTTCAGCCTTAATTGACTTATTAATATTGACTTATTAACTTTACAACGAAAATTATATTTATAATATATAAACTTGTCGGTTTCTTTTGTAATTCACTTCTGATATTGCTGTAATCGCGAAACTAGTCAAGTAAATAAATAGTAAAGAGAAAATTGTGAAACAAACCAAGTGTAATTTAATTCACACCTTCATCAATATTCAGAATTTGATTAAAAAATGTTTCAACACGGGTTAAGTGAGAAATTAATTGATGATAATTGACTTATATATATATATATATATATACATAATATCTTTATTTATAGAAATTCATAGTACATAAAATAATAAATAACAAATTAATATTCAGTTCTTAATTTAAACAAAAATTCTACATAAAGGGTATCGACCATAGGTCTTTCAGCTTTAATTGACTTCTTAATATCGACTTATTGACTTTACAACGAAAATTATATTTATAGATTTTTTAATACGAAAATAATAAATCTTTAGATTTATTAAACTTGTATAAAAATACAAGTTTTATCTGCTTTAGCAATAATAAAACTGAAGGTCTCGAAACATACTCTATGTTTTTAAACTGTATAATACATTCGGTGTTTTACACAATTGCACATGAAGTAAATATTTTGAGTTTAGAAAACACAGAAAATTTGTGTTTGCCGGGCGTTGGCTCCAACTCAAGAAGTTGAAATATCTCTTAAAAAAATATTAAATGCTTTGATGAGAACATCCAATGACTGTAAAATAGTAGAACAACTTATTTAAGTTAAATATTATTGTCCTGATACCCCGTTTAAATTAAATCGATTTTAGTGCATGCGCCGGGCGAATAAGAAACATGGGAGGAGTTTGGTGAAAAACTAGAACAAGATAGTAAAAGAAACCATAAACTGTTCTACAAAGCGATGAAAACAGTTAGGGGAAACAAGAAACAAGAGATAAACAATATTTAGAACAAAAATGGGGCGATTAGAAATGAATAGGGAATAGTGAAGAGATGGAAAAAATAGTCCAGGGACTGTTGCATGGAGAGAGTGATGAAGAAGAAGATTAAAGAAAAAAGAGATTAATGGAGACCATAGGAAAACTTAATAACGGAACAGCTCCAGGGCACGATCAAATAACAGGAGAAATGATCAAAAATATAGGCAAAAAGGGAACAGAAATACCGCTGAAAATCTATAATAAAATATGAGAATTTAAGCAGATATCCAAGGAAAAAGAAAAAGAAAAATCATTTGCCACAAACAACACTTGTGTATTTGCATATTAGCATTTGTTGTAAACAAACATTATTTAACATATTTATTTAAGACAGGACTGGTTTTTAGAGATTACACAAGTTTTTAAGTCGAAATACTGCGGCAACCGTTTCCTTAGACAATTCCTCCAGCATTTCAAATAATAAATGCTATGAAATATACACAAAATAGTTTTTTATGTTCTAAAAGTTTATATTGAATGAAATTTCATAAACTTGAAGCTTCATCAATTTACTGCTCACTGATTACATTATATCCCGGCGCATCCACCAAAAAGAAACAAGTATATAACTTCTCCACGATGAACTAATTAGTCATTTAATGGATTGGATGTTGAAAAAATACACGCGAGACAATGTTTGTTTATATTGAACTATACGATACATAAATACATACAAGGAATTTTTCTTTAAAGTATACATATCCTGATTAATCGAGGTGGCTGATAGTTGTTGAAAGTTCATATTTATTACTTTAAGTAAAACACTTTGTTTATAACTTTCAAAAATTGTTTATTTTGTATTCATAACAAATGTTTCGCCACACTGTGGCTTCTTCAGGTGAAGAACAAGTGAAGAACTTGTTCTTTACCTGAAGAAGCCACAGTGTGGAGAAACATTTGTTGTGAATACAAAATAAACAATTTTTGAAAGTTATAAACAAAGTGTTTTACTTAAAGTAATACATATCCTGATAATTACAACGTTTACTAAATTTGCTTCCATGTTTGATTAACGCGGTTAATATAAAACTTCTAAAAAATATTACCACTCTTCAATTAGGCATGAAGTAAAATGTCACATTCATCCCTAAAGATGACTAATGGTCGAAACTAGTCGAAGAAAATATAAATCAGTGAAACAAACCAAGTGTTTCAATTAAACTTTTTTCGGGCTATATTAATTCTTCTTTTCTTGTCTCCAAAATATACTTAGTAGTCCCAATAACTGACAGAAGAACGAGGCAACACTGTACATTTAAGGTCCAAAGTGGCACATGCAATTATAGCTTAAATAACCCGTTAACAAGATTATTCCGATTTGGTAATATTTTACTAGATATTAATTCCTTGTACCTCTTTCAAAAATCGGAAAATCTATTCAAAACCAAAATTAAGTTTATCAATTTCGAGCTTTTTACTTAATCCATATTAATTCGGTTGCATATATTAATTATTCTTTCCCTTAATAGAAGATGCTATTGTTTTATTAGTTTTATACTATAAGCTCGTGTAAAGTTTACTTTAGTAGTGATGTAATTAGTTTTGTATACTTAGAGTGTATATATATTTTTTTTATGTTAATGTTAAAATGGTTTTTACCGTAAATAAATAAATAAATAAAAATATTTACAATTTATTCAGTGAATGTGATGCATTATACATAGGCCAAACGGGAAGAACTTTTGAGACAAGACTAGCAGAGCATAAAAAATGAATCATAAATAACAAACACTGTACAGGGATTTCAAAACATTGTATAAATAACAACCATTTTATAGATGTAAATAATTTTAAAATTTTGTATTCAGGTAATAAGGGACGTTATTTAAACCTCAAAGAAGGCCTAGAAATAAATAGGGCAATAAAAAACGAAAAGCACTTCGTCAACGACAACGAGGAGATTTGGAATTCCCCAATCTTAAAATCCCTTATTACCTGACAATATATAAGCTTGTCGGTTTCTTTTGTAATTCACTTTTGATATTGCTGTAGAACGCGAAACTAGTCAAGTAAATAGTAAAGAGAAAATTGTGAAACAAACCAAGTGTAATTTAATTCAAACCTTCATCTATATTCAGAATTTGATTAAAAAATGTTTCAACACGGGTTAAGTGAGAAATTAATTAAACATATAAAATGTCAAGTTTAGAACCTGAAAATTTGATAATATGGTCTAAATCGACTTACGGATGTTTCCGCTAAAAAAATGATTTGGAAAATTTTATGAAATCAATATTTTCGCTTTGTAATACAAAGCGAAAATATTGATTTCATAAAAATTTCGGGAAAGTAAAAAAAAATTGCTAGAAAATGTACAGCGAGTATATCCGAAGGTTATTGTTCAGGAGTAAATAGCTTTTACCTGCAACCACATAAGAAAACAGTGTTTTTTTAACCACCTTACTGATCTAGAAAACACTGTCATAATCACGCGTTTATTGTAACAAAAAAATGACAAACGTCAGTTTTGAAAAGTCATCGTACAAGTGCGACACGTTATTCAGGTAATGTCTGATTCAAGCGACTGTGAATTAACGCCTCCGGATGTGGCCGCACGTGCCAAAGCGATTAATGATATGCACTTACCCGAAAAATCGCGGGCGCGGTACATAAAATGTTATACCAAATTTATGGAATGGCTCAGCTCGAGAAAGATTAAATCCTTTACTGAAAATGTGCTTGTGGTATATTTTGATGATCTCAGCAAAACACTAGGACCAGCATCACTTTGGAGTTGTTACTCAATGCTAAAAACCACGATTAACAACAAACATCAAGTGGACATATCAAAATATTTGAATTTAAAAGCATTTTTGAAAAGAAAAATGCATAATCACAAACGAAAAACATCAACTGTTTTAGAACCAGAATACAATAGAAATGTCATTGCTAATACGCCGGATAGTAAATTTTTGTTAACAAAAGTAAGTATTTAGACCAATCTAGAAACTTTGAATAATTAGCTTAAAATTGTAGGTGCTACTAATTATGGGTAATAGCGGCGCTTGCCGAAAAATTGAATTGAGGAATTTATTCCCTAAAGACGTAGAAGATACTGGAAACCACTTGATATTAAAATTGTTAGACACAAAAACAAAAATTGATCGGACTTTTGTAGTGACCGGCAACCAATACTGTATAATTAAAAAGTATATGAGTCTTCGTCCTCCCCACGCAAATTTGAAAAATTTGCCATTTTTTATCAATTACCAAAATGAAAAGTGTACCCTGCAACCCGTTGGAATCAATAAAATCGGGCTTGTACCTAGCTTAGTAGCGACATATCTAAATTACCCAGATGCTAAGTCGTTCACAGGACACAGTTACAGACGCTCGTCAGCAACTATTTTTGCGAACGCCGGTGGTGACTTACTCCAACTAAAACAACACGGCGGATGGCAGTCCTCAAAGGTAGCTGAGTCTTACGTACATGAATCTATAAGCAGTAAAATTGCAATTTCAAATAAAATTAGTGCAGCTATTGATCCCATTCTGCTTAGTGACGATCAACCTTCCACTTCACATGGCCCTAGAAGAACAGCTGCACAAACTCCTGAAATTGCAACCAACAGAGAATACTATGAAAACGACACATGGAAACAGCTATTGAGCCTGCGGTAATTTGTGATAACCAACCTTACATTTCACAAGCACCTGAAGTCAGAAGCAATGCAGAAAGCAATGAAAACCAACATATTGCAGTTAATACACAAAACTCAATGCGAAATGGTAGCTTTTCTTTTAATAACTGTTCTGTAGTTATAAATAATCATTATCATTATAATAACTAATTTGCACAAAATAATATGAAAATAGATAAAAATAATACTTTTTGCCAGTTGCTACTTAAATCTACATTACTATATTTGGTGTTCGCATGAAAACTATATAGGTGGTTGCAGGTAAAACTATGTACAATACGCGTGTGGTAGGCATATTACGTGCTCGTGGAGTTACACTCGCCGCTGCGCGGCTCGTGTTTAACTCTACACTCGCACGTAATATGCTGTTTACCACACTTGTAATGTAATATACTATTACTTCATTTGTATTTTTTTTTATGCGCTCGAAAGGCACTTGTTTGCGCCAAATACCTCACCCCACTTAAATATAGTTTATAGGTTTTGATTTTGTATAATTTCGACACTTACATTTTTGTCATCATACAAGAAACATATAAAGTATGAATGTTACAGACGCGTAACATTCATATACCTAAATTATTATTGAGTTACGTGAAGGTGAACTAAGTAAGTTATTAAATGAAAGAATTGAGTCTCCATTCTTCACAAGATTTACTTAAAAATCGCAAATGTACATTTCGGTCACGATGTGACCATTATCAATGCTTAACTATTTACAAAAACAAACAGAAAATTTATACCATGGATACAGATTCGGGTTATAATTACAATGTTTCGGGTGACTGGGATTAGAGCGCTGGGATCAATTCTAGAAAAGGATTTACACCCGAAACATTGTAATTATAACCCGAATCTGTATCCATGGTATAAATTTTCTGTTTGTTTTTGTAAATAGTTAAGCATTGATAATGGTCACATCGTGACCGAAATGTACATTTGCGATTTTTAAATAAATCTTGTGAAGAAAGAAAACTCAATTCTTTTAATTAATAACGTAACATTCATACTTTTTATACTTATTCTTTGAAATTGTAATACATTATTATCTTTGCGGTGTTTAAATACAACGCTCTTTCAAAACTAATATTTTATTTAAACGCCATTTCCAAAACTACCGGTCGTGTCTTAAAACTAGGAGACAGCATACAATCGTACAAAACAATTATGTAAAGTTATTTAAATTAAAAACACTTGGTATTGTTTCACAAATTAAAATTTTTATTCCGACTAGTTTCGGTTTGTTAGACCATTTTCAAAGGAACAAAGTAACATTTCTTTGAAAATGGTCTAACAAACCGAAACTAGTCGGAATAAACATTTTAATTTGTGAAACAATACCAAGTGTTTTTAATTTAAATAACTTTACATATTCTAATATTTTTCACCAAGTGCTAGATGAGAAATTAATTCAAGAAAAAAAAATGGTGATGTGTCCATCATAGTACTTTCCCCCGTGAATTGCGTATTAAATCACTTTTAAAATATTTGTAGCATTATTATTTTCAAAATGTCTTCAACTTTTTGATAACTACAACTTTTATTTGAAACATTTTTCAATTGGATCAACACATACTGACACAAACCAATGACTAGATAAAAAAACAGTATTTATTGAATATCTCAAAAACTAAGAGTGCTATGACAAAAAGTGAATCTACAAACAATCTTTAGTTTTTCATTTCCTACAACTTTTATTTGAAACATTTTTCAATTGTATCGACACATACACTGTCACCCACCAATAACTAGATAAAACACACAACTTTTGAAATATCTCAAAAACTAAGAGTGCTATGACAAAAAGTAAGTGAACAATACATCTTCATTTTGTTATTATCTACAACTTTTATTTGAAAGAATTTTTTGTTTGATGAACATTTATTGAAAAAATCTTAAAAAACTGAAAAACGCAAAGAGTAAAGTACCACTTCCGGTTTTCCGATTTTCACCAAAAGCTTTTCAGTTCTTCCGATTGTAACAAAAAGCTTAAGTTTCAAGTTTCATCTCGATATCTTTAGCGGTTTTTGCGGTACAGCGCACACAGACACACACACAGATACACAGGCAGACAGACAGACAGATATTTTTCAAAAATGGTCTTATTCGACTCAGGGGACCTCAAAACGGATATTTCCGCTAACATTTTTGATTCGAAAATTTTCACGAAAACAATACTTTCCCTTTGTATTACATACGGGGGAAAGTAAAAAACAGTTATGTATACTTATAAGAAACATTCACCGTATAATTTATTTAACTATTATCTACCATTTATTTAGTGGATAAATAAAATTATTAGTCTGACGTTCGTTAATTAATCATTTTTAGGAAACATTCTCAAATAATCAATAGTACGAAAAAGGGAGGGTCTCAATATTGATTAATTAAGAATATTTCATTAAATAATCTTCGCTCGGAGGCCAGTTCACTCAAGTTTAGAGCAAATAACGGCGCAACTTAGTTGAAGACGGACGGTATTTTATTGCAGTGTGTAATTTAAAATTTACGGCCATCGCTCGCATTTAATTTCACCTTAAGCTCGGCAAAAGGAAACTTACGAGCGAAACGCGTTTACGTTGTATTAACTTTATTATGACGTTTACGTAATATTCTCAAATCGTTGTTAATCATGCAATATTAATTCGTTATTTTCCATTATTATTGCGAGACACAAAAAGATAGTTACATGCGCAATTTTGTAAAATTCACATCTATATTCAAGGCCTACCGAAACTAAACGGATGTAATCATAAATGTTTTAAATATCTAGGATATATTTTCGGAACTATCAATTTTTACTTTCCCCCGTATGTAATACAAAGGGAAAGTATTGTTTTCGTGAAAATTTTCGAATCAAAAATTTTAGCGGAAATATCCGTTTTGAGGTCCCCTGAGTCGAATAAGACCATTTTTGAAAAATGTCTGTCTGGCTGTGTGTCTGTGTGTGTCTGTGTGTCTGTGTGCGCTGTACGGCAAAAACCGCTAAAGATATCGAGATGAAACTTAAGCTTTTTGTTACAATCGGAAGAACCGGAAGTGGTACTTTACTCATAGCGTTTTTCAGTTTTTTCAGATGTTTTCAATAAATGTTCATCAAACAAAAAAATCTTTCCAATAAAAGTTGTAGATAATAACAAAATGAAGATGTATTGTTCACTTACTTTTTGTCATAGCACTCTTAGTTTTTGAGATATTTCAAAAGTTGTGTGTTTTATCTAGTTATTGATGTGTGACAGTGTATGTGTCGATACAATTGAAAAATGTTTCAAATAAAAGTTGTAGGAAATAAAAAAACTAAAGATTTTTTGTGGACTCACTTTTTGTCATAGCACTCTAAGTTTTTGAGATATTTAATAAATAGTGTTTCTTATCTACTCATTGATTTGTGTCAGTGTGTGTGTTGATACAATTGGAAAATGTTTCAAATAAAAGTTGTAGGTAGTAGGATATTAAAGATTTTTTTTATCTTCACTTTTTGTCATAGCACTCTTAGTTTTTGAGATATTCAATAAATAGTGTTTTTTATCTAGTCATTGGTTTGTGTCAGTATGTGTTGATCCAATTGAAAAATGTTTCAAATAAAACTTGTAGTTATCAAAAAGTTTAAGACATTTTGAAAATAATAATGCTACAAATATTTTAAAAGTGATTTAATACGCAATTTACGGGGGAAAGTACTATGATGGACACATCACCATTTTTTATTTAGTTTAACGAATATATTGGGTAAAAGACAATTATTTAGCTTTAAACTATATACAGGGAATTGATCTTTTAAGTATACATATGCCGATGCATACTCTTTAAATTTTCAGGTATTCATTTCTTAAAAGTGTTTAATTTGAAACCTCTAACGATTAAGTATGAACAGAGCTGGGACGAATCCTTGTAAAAAGAATTCGAATCACAAATCCGAATCACCTAATATGATTCGAATCACGAATACTCGAATAAAGGATTTGTAAGAGATAAATATGATTCGAATCAAAGATTCGAATCCTGTGTTTTCGAATCACGAATACAAATCCTTCAAGAATAAATTTGATTTTATTATTTTTTTGCAATCATTAACATTTTAATATTGGTAGCAGTTGTTTTAAAAAAAATATTCAAAACCTAATTATTTATTATTAACACTGATCATTGTTGATAACAGACTAACTATCTTATTGAAGAAGTTATTGTGTGTTTTTGAACTTTAAATCAATGTTTTGTACGCGTGGCGCATGAAGTAAAATTTCGAGTTTAGAAAAGCCCCGTGAAAATTTGTCTCGGGTCGCTGCGCGACCCTCAACAAATTTTCTACGCGGGGCTTTTCTAAACTCGAAATTTTACTTCATGCTTAGTCTGGGAGTGGAAGACACTCGTTACTTTAAAATATGTCACAAGTGTTAAAATGTGTATCGTAACTGTCAGAATGAAAAAAAAAATTGATGTCTATCATAGTACTTTTTCCCATGGTAAATAATACTAGAGCTTTTTTAACAAATGTTTCTTATTCCTGTTAAACTTTGTTCATGCCTAACCTGGGAGTGGAATCACTCGTTCAAAACTTCAAATTGAACTCTTTTATAAAATCGACGAATGCCTCAAAATTATGTTTAGACAAATTTTCACGGGGCTTTTCTAAACTCGAAATTTTACATCATACGCCACGCTTATAACACACTGATTTAAAGTGAAGTTAAAAGCACTGAAAACAACCCAATCCAACCCAACTCGATTTTTTTTAAATTGGATTTTTTATTTCGTATTCACGCTGTGAACCTTCAGATATTCGTTGTTTTTTTGTAAAAAAAACTTCAATTCTCTGTAGTCCTTCAGTCTCCGAAGACTACAATTGGTCTTTCGAGCTGTAACCTTTGTAAAACGGTTCTTTGAGTAATAAACTTGGTAATCTAGAGTGATCCTTTTATTTGAAACTTCTAAGAGCGAGTGTTGTCCACTCCCAGACTAAGCATGAAGTAAAATTTCGAGTTTAGAAAAGCCCCGCGTAGAAAATTTGTCGAGGGTCGCGGCAGCGACCCGAGACAAATTTTCACGGGGCTTTTCTAAACTCGAAATTTTACTTCACGCGCCACGCGTATAAAACACTGATTTAGCGAGAAATTTAAAAACATACAAAACAAATTATTCATGTTAATCCTCACAATTAATTCGAATTATTTTTTACGATTCGAATCCTTTGGTACGTATTCGAATCATTTTATAAATATTCGAATCTTTTCATAAGGATTCGAATCCTTTTATATAGATTCGAAGCACCCACATTTGGATTCGAATACGAATCCTCTTAAAAAAATGTAACGAATCCGGATCACAAATCCAGTTTAACTAAAGTATTCGAATGCCTCTATTGAATCCTCTTAATGGATTCGAATCCTGAATGATTCGAATCCTACCCAGCTCTAAGTATGAAGTAAATTTTTAGGCTTTTTTCAACTCGAAATTTTACTTCATGCACCACGCTCTATAAACACTGAATTATAATGAAGTTAAATAACAAACACAAACACATCATCCTTAATTTGAATAAAACTGGATCAAGTATTTAGTCCGTAATCAACTATTTCCAGTGCTAATAACCAATAGTTAGGTTTTCAATATTTTTTTATAAAAACTAGTAACTGTTGGACTTAAAGATTTTTATTTTTTTAGAATAAACGTGATTAGATTTAAAAAAATTAAGGACACTAACAAAAACTTAACAATATTTCAGTGTTCTATACGCGTGGCGCATGAAGTAAAATTTCGAGTTTAGAAAAGCCTAAAAATTTGGATTTGCCGTCACTCGCTTCGCTCGTGCCGGCAAATCCAAATTTTTAGGCTTTTCTAAACTCGAAATTTTACTTCATGCTTAGTCTGGGAGTGAAAAACCCTTGTTTAAGCTTCAAATTGAACTCTTTTAAAAAAACGTATTCTATGTATACTTAAAATAAAAATCACTTGTCTATGAAACTATATTTCGTTTTTTTTTTTATTGGCCAACCAGATCTGGTGATTTTTTTTATAATGTTGGATATTTGGTTGGATACTCTAGTTGTAAGTGTTTAATTTGAAACTTCTAACGATTTCCCACTCCCAGATTAAGCATGAATTAAAATTTCGAGTTTAGACAAGCCTGAAAATTCGGTTTGGTCGCGTAGCGAGATCGCGGAGCAACCAAACCAAATGTTCAGGCTAATCTAAACTCGAAATTTTACTTTATGCGCCACACATTATAAAACACTGAATTATAATGAAGTTAAATAACAATTTCACTCCTAAAACGCGAAACTAGTCGAGTAAATAGTAAAGTAAAAAATTGTGAAACAAACCAAGTGTAATTTAATTTAAACCTTCATTATCAATATTAAATAACAAACACACACACAACATCCTTAATTTGAATAATACTGGATCAAATATTTGGTCCGTAATCAAGTATTTCCAGTGCTAATAACAAATAATTAGGTTTTTAATATTTTTTGATAAAAACTAGTAAATGTTGGACTTGAAGATTTTTATTTTTTTTAGAATAATCATGTTTAGATTTTAAAGATTAAAGAACACTAACAAAAACTATATTTCAGTGTTCTATACGCGTGGCGCATGAAGTAAAATTTCGAGTTTAGAAAAACCTAAAAATTTGGATTTGCCGTCACTCGCTTCGCTCGTGCCGGCAAATCCAAATTTTTAGGCTTTTCTAAACTCGAAATTTTACTTCATGCTTAATCTGGGAGTTTAAAACTCTCGTTTAAGCTTCAAAAGGAACTCTTTTTAAAAAAAAGCGTATGCATATGTATACTTAAAAGAAAAATTCCTTGTATATAAAACTATATTCCGTTTTTTTTTTTTTTATTGGCTAACCAGATCTGGCGATTTTTTTATAATAATAATAATAATAATAATAATTCTTTATTAACGGACAAGCCTTTTTTTATAATAATAATAATAATAATAATAATAATTCTTTATTAACGGACAAGCCATTTACAATGTAGAGCCAAAAACATATAACTAAAATGTAAGACACAAAACATGAATCACAAATATGCACAAAGACACATAATGTTGGATATTTAGTTGGATACTGTAGTTGTAAGTGTTTAATTTAAAACTTCTAACGATTTTCCACTCCTAGATTAAGCATGAATTAAAATTTCGAGTTTAGAAAAGCCTGAAAATTCGGTTTGGTCGCGTAATGCGAATCGCGGAGCGACCAAACCAAATGTTCAGGCTTATCTAATAACTGTATTGTTTCGAGTTTACGTGAAGTGATTAATCACAAATAGAAAGACTGTTATTCCTTACTTCACTTTTTATTTTTATGTTAGATGTACATTTCGAGACACAAGGTGCTCATTATCAATAACAAACTAAATTCTTAAAACTATGTGCGCGGTATATATAGTTGACGGGATATCGGAAAAACCAAAAAGTAATTAAACCTATTGTTAGCGGCTAAAGGTTCTAGATGGGTGTCGGTGTCATTACATTATCTGCGGGATGGGACGGCGCGGGCGGCTTATGGATCGGGAAGTTGGTCGGTAGGATTACATTCACTGAAGGATTATTTTTGGGTAACAAATCTAATAATGGATTAACTAAGGGACTAAGATCGAAATTCAGCAAAACATTTTTATTTTTATACATTTCAATGGATTCAAGCATATTTAATCTACGATGACTTGATTGCTTTAAAAGTTTAATATTGTTTACCGAGAATGTGTGTCCTGTTTCAATTGAATGGTGTGCAACTGCTGATTTGTCCGGGTTTTGAATTTTAAAATAATACTGGTGTTCTTTATCTAAACTCGAAATTTTACTTCATGCGCCACGCTTATAAAACATTGATTTCAAGCGAAGTTCAAATTATACTGCTTTAAAACACTGCTTAAAAAGTATGTGTTCAATTGCATCATATTTTTGTAGTTTATACGCGTGGCACATCAAGTAAAATTTTACAAATGCAGAAAAATGTATCATGATTTCCAAGAAGTAGAAAACACTGACTACTTCTTGGAAATCATGATTAATTTTTGGTATTAGTATCAAACCATTGATAATGGACACTTCGTGTCCGAAATGTACATTTGGTTACAAAATAAAGTATTGAAGAAAGGTTCTAAGTGTTTTTTAATCAAATTTTTGAGCATTTGTTAAATTTTCAATATGATTTGATTACTTTAGTAAATTAAGTTAGCTAAATATTACTCATTAATCCATTTGTGATCAGATTGTAATTATAGTAAAATACAATTAAGTGTTTTGCAAATAATAATAATTAAAAAAAAATTGATTTGATTATTATATAATTTATTGGATTTCGTTGATAAAGTAAAGTTTTAAAGTTTTTGTTTAATATTATAAAATGTCGATGATTTTCACAAATGTCATTTTTTTAAGTATTCTTTATTTTACAATATAAATTAAGTTTACACATTATATTGTAAAATGTATTCATTTGTTCCTCCCTTTTTCTTCACCACGGGATTGGCGGGCGTTGATTCCCATCTCGGGCTAACGGTATTGAGGGATATATGTTTCAATTCCTTATGCTCCTATTTTGTATTATTTTATATAATTTTGAAATCAATTCAGAAATTAGCTTGGTTCAAAACAGTTCAACAACTGTTGTGTTTCTCTATTTCTTTTTTTACGTTAAAAATGACCATCAACGTGTACATAACATTCAGATTTTATTTATACCAAGCAATAAAGGCGTTGGGCCGTATCAAGTGGTAATTACACCGTTCACAGCAGGAGGCTATAAATACGCTGCAGCAGGTCTACTGCTGCCCGCAACATCTGCAGTTATGACGACGCCCACGCTTAGCCACATCAACACTCTAGGTGTAGGCGAATGATGTACGTACACTTAATAATATTAGGTTGCATATATTACATGTCTACACACTGTAATTGTATACTGAAAATAAAGAAAATTATTATAGCTTCAAGTTAATTATTTCTAAATTTAACACACTGTAATTTTATATACAAGGAATTTAATATTAAATGAAACAAGTAATCCTTTTTTTTCCACTGGTTTATTTTAATCACTGGATGTCAGAGCTGGGCAGGATTCGAATCATTCAGGATTGGATTTCCGGATTCGAATCCTTTTAGAGGATTCAAAAGAGGTATTCGAATACTTTAGTGAAAACGGATTCGTGATCCGGATTCGTTACATTTTTTAGAAGGATTCGTATTTGAATCCAGACGTAGATGATTCGAATCCTTATAAAAGGATTCGAATTCTTATAAAAGGATTTTATTCCGCATAAAAGGATTCGAATCCTTATAAAAGGATTCGAATCCTTTTATAAGGATTCAAATCTTCCCAAATAATTCGAATCGTCGCTTTTAAGGCTGGGATTCGAATTCGATTAATTCAAATAGGTAAATATTCTAATATGAATATTTATTAAATCAATATATTTTATAATATATAAAATTACGAAAAAACTATTCGTGAAAATGCAAACAGTGTCTTATTTAATAAGACAATTTAAGACGATAAATATCCATTGAAACAACTACTTCCCGTGCAAATACACCTCCGGATATTGAATTATATGTTTAAAGTGTGCAAACTATAAGAAGCGTTAGCTTATTTTCTCGAATTCAAATAGTTTTGAATTTGAATTTATCAATATATTATTCATATTTGAATATAAATATTTAAATTTTCGAATAATTCAAATATTTGTGAATGCATATTTGATTACTTAACCATGAAAGATGTCCAACCTTAATAGTATATTTTTAACTTCACTTGAAATCAGTGTTTTATACGCGTGGCGCATGAAGTAAAATTTCGAGTTTAGAAAAGCCCCGTGAAAATTTGTCTCGGGTCGCTGCGCGACCCTCGACAAATTTTCTACGCGGGGCTTTTCTAAACTCGAAATTTTACTTCATGCTTAGTCTGGGAGTGGACAACACTGGTTCTTAGAAGTTTCAAATTGAAGGATCACTCTAGATTACTAAGTTTATTACCATTTTACAAAGGCTACAGCTCGAAGGACCAATCATGGTCTTCGGAGACCGAAGGACTACAGGGAATCAAAGTTTTTTTTACAAGAACACAACGAATATCTGAAGGTTTACAGCATGGATAGGAAATAAAACATCCAATTTTGAAATAATATCGAAGTTGGGTTGGTTTTCAGTGCATTTTTACCTTCACTTTAAATCAGTGTTTTATACGCGTGGCGCATGAAGTAAAATTTCGAGTTTAGAAAAGCCCCGTGAAAATTTGTCTCGGGTCGCTGCGCGACCCTCGACAAATTTTCTACGCGGGGCTTTTCTAAACTCGAAATTTTACTTCATGCTTAGTCTGGGAGTGGACAACACTCGTTTGAACTTTAAAATTAACTCTTCTATAAAATCGACGTAATATAATAAATCATTCATTGAAATCATAGAAAAATATGCAAAATTTGACCTAAAATTAACTTTTAGAGTTAACTTTATAATTTGCTCGACTCTTAATGGGTGAATATTGTATTCATAAGAAAAAACGTTTTTATTTAATATTGAAGTTGCATTTAATATAATAACAAACTGTGAATAAATCGACAAAAATCTAGATATATCGAAAATCTCGACATGTAGAAAATCTTGACGGTCCACTCCCAGACTAAGCATGAAGTAAAATTTCGAGTTTAGAAAAGCCCCGCGTAGAAAATTTGTCGAGGGTCGCGCAGCGACCCGAGACAAATTTTCACGGGGCTTTTCTAAACTCGAAATTTTACTTCATGCGCCACGCGTATAAAACACTGATTTAAAATGAAGTTCAATAACACATATATCATCATTAAAAAAAATCATTATTTAATCAGATATTTAGTCGGTAAATGAACATTTTTGTTAATAGAAACTGATACAATAAAATGTAACTGTTTGCAAATAATAGATTCAAATTTATTTTTAAAGGATTTGTATTCACGTAATTTTTGATTCAAATCATATTTTTCACTTACGAATCCTTTATTCCAGTATTCGTGATTCGAATCATATTAGGTGATTCGGATTCGTGTTTCGAATCCTGTTTTTGAGGATTCATGCCAGCTCTGCTAGATGTA
Source organism: Philonthus cognatus (assembly GCA_932526585.2). Classification (NCBI taxonomy): domain Eukaryota; kingdom Metazoa; phylum Arthropoda; class Insecta; order Coleoptera; family Staphylinidae; genus Philonthus; species Philonthus cognatus. The sequence continues at coordinate 100,920,480 of OW052244.1, forward strand.
CATTTCGTCCACCAAATGAATATTTTTAATAGTTGTACCAAACTTTACTACAACTATTGAAAATATTCACTTGGTGAACAAAATGTACATCTAGTGATTAAAATAAACTAGTGGAGAAAAGGGACTACTTGTTTCATTTAATATTAAATTCATCTTCACGTAACTCATACCGAAACACACAGGGAATTTTGTTTTTTAAGTATACACAATCCGATAATTACAACGTTTGGTAAATTTTTAGGAATTCGTTGAATTTATAAATTTAATTGTACAAAAACTTTAATTTCAATCAACCTTTTGATTGAAATTAAAGTTTTTGTACAATTAAATTTTTTTCTTGAAAATTCAAGCAATTTTCTTTAGGATATGTAAGTTAATTGCTTGAGGCGATCAAGAATTTTTGATGATTTGGTTACACGGACTAAACATTTGCAATATGTAAATATGTCAATGTAATTCTTTATATGATTTTTATGTTTTTTGTTATTTTTGTCATATATTACAATATGTATATGTACACTTATGTAATAAAATGGAGATTCCGTTAATAAATAAATAAATAAATAAATAAAAAATAAATAAATAAATAAATAACTATTTATTAACGTGCCATAAAGCTCAAACAATATATTTTGACATAAAGACAATATAACATAAAGAAAAATTGAGTTTGTCGATAGTTTGCAGAATAGTTGCAAAATATAAAAACGAATTAAAATGAATATTGACTTTCTGCAAAATTTTTGTCTCATTGTGACAAGTCTCCAAAATTTTCAATTTATTTCAATTTTCTGTTGTCTCATTTAATTTGGTAAAAGAATAATTTGACCTGATGTTGCATTTTGCATATAAATTATGCATAGAACAGTAAATCTGTCGTCTAACTCGAATATTCATTGTATAATTCAATATCTGTCGGGGTATTAGCTCGAGAAGTAGTTGTTTCCATGAATATTTGGAGACTTGTCTCAATGAGACAATAATTTTGCAGAAAGTCAATATTAATTTTAATTCGTTTTTATATTTAGTATATTTTTAACTTCACTTTAAATCAGTGTTTTATACGCGTGGTACTTTGTATAAACATTTGGAGTTTAGAGAAGTCTGAAAATGTAGATTGGTCGCTCCGTTTCGCTAAGCGCGCAAGCTCCGTTTCGCAATGGGACCAAGCCAAGTTTTCAGGCTTCTCCAAACTTGAAATTTTACTTCAATTTTACCTAAGGAGTTAGAAGCTCTAAATTGACAGCTTTTATAAGAACAAAGAGTTCCTGAAAATTAACAAACGCTGTATTTATCGGGATATGTGGTAAAATTATTTTGTAATTATCAATTGTAATATTAGTTGTAAAATGATTTGTAAACCTCTTCTTGATTTGACTTAGTGAAAATAAATAAATCACTCGATTATATTTAGACCAACTCATATTTATGTAAGTTGCGTAATTGCAAACCAATATAATACATACAAATTACTCCAATTAGCTCGTCCGGACATTTGTAAATTGAGCCGAGATTGTTTGATTAATTATTGATCAAGCTGACAATGGATATTAAATTGCACATTGTTAATATTGTATTATTACTCTATAGAAAGCCGAATTCAATTATATACAGGGTGTCCGAATTTCGCCGGAATGCACGAGAATCTCGGTTAATTAATATTTGGATTCATTGTGTTTACGCCTATTGACGGTTTGGGTTTAAAATTACTTAAACACGTAAAATTAAAATAAAGATTTATTATTAACTACGTGCATCAAAGACGAACAAACAAATATATACAAACAAAATAACAAGGTAATTGAAAAAGAATATTGAATGAAGATGAGAGTGTAAAGAGTTAAAATATATGAGAAAATGAACAAAGTTAAATATATCAGAAAATGAACAAAGTAAATAAATGAAGTCTTAAAAAATATTACAAATTGCAAAAATCACAAGTATGAAAAACAAGATATAACTTACTCGTACGCTTGGTCGATTGGAAGTGAAGTCTTGTGGAGAAGAGACTCAGGGTGAATTTTAGAGGAATGATTTGATTGGTTGAAAGGATGTGGTGGGGTAGTCAGGGTAGGTAAAGGAAAGAAAGAAAATTGTACAAGAAAGAGTAGGATAGCGTACGAATATTCTGGAAATTTTAGATTTTCAGGAACTGCATTTTACAAGTTTTAGGCTGTAAAACTCCGAAGTTTGACAATCTTTATTGCCAGCGCTGAGGCACGTCTTCGCGAGACACAATGGTTTGGAAGAAAAATTGTATACAAAGAGTTTTACAGTCTGTTTATTGGGGTTGGTGATGGTCGCCCCTTGTAAATGCAGCCCTGGTCTCCAGTAACAAAGAAATAGATATAACAATGAAGAATAGAAATACAAATGAAAGAAATATTGAAATTGAAAGTAAATAAAACATTGTTTATCACTTTGTTTGTATAACAATTGGTTTATTTGGTGACTATAGTTTCGATACTACACGTATCATTATCAAACCGTTAGTTTGATACTGATACGCGTAGTATCGAAACTATAGTCACCAAATAAACCAATTGTTATACAAATAAAGTGATAAACAGTGTTTTATTTATGTTCAACAATGTATAACGAAGTAGAAGCCTCTATAATCAGTGAAATTGAAAGTATTGAAATTAAAAAATGCGCGGGTCCGTCGCGAACATATTGAGTTACTTGAAGATAATTATACTTTGATTAAAAACACTTAGAACCTTTCTTCAATACTTTATTTTGTAACCAAATGTACATTTCGGACACGAAGTGTCCATTATCAATGGTTTGATACTAATACGAAAAATATACATTTTACACTGATATATATATACACTAAAAAATGAGGGAATTAGAGGGTGTCGGTAGGGGGTGTGGTTATGGTGGTAATAAACTAATATTAGCCGAAAAAAGGTTATCTGTGGGTAAGTAGGTACGTGTTAGATGGGGGTTTCCAAGGGATTAGGAAAACTCCCGAGTTTCAGGTGGACACACTAAATCTAATAAAACATTTTCGAGCAGACTTAAATCGAAATTTAACAGTAGGTTTTCTTGTTTTTTCATTTGAATTGCCTCCAACATATTTAAATGATAGTGTGTTAAACGTTTCAATAATTTTACGTTTTCTAAAATGAACTTATGGCCCGTTTCAATTGCATGATTAACGACCGCAGATTTATCCGGATTCAGGTGTTTAATGCGTGAGACATGTTCCTTGAATCTAGTTTGAATGTTCCTTTGTGTTTGTCCTATGTATATTTTGTCACAATTCGAACATTTAATGGAATAAATTCCAGATTTTTCTAAGAAATGTATTTCGTTAAAAGTGTTCCCTAGTAAATTGTGTAATTTTGCATTTACATAGTAGCTGGGGTTAAATTGAATTTCTTCTACAATTTTTTGAAATTATTTCCGATTGTGGGGGAATAACTAAGTCTGACATATTTTGTTTCTTTTTTGGTTTCTATATCTGTAAGTGAAGTTATATTTCGGCCTAAGACATTAGTTTTAATCCAAGTCCTTTCACTTCAATTTTTTGTTATCTCTCCTTTCATTTTAAATTTGTATTTGTTAGTTGGTTTGAAGAAAATTTGACCTAAACGTTATATATACTTTAATAGAGCGTTGTAACAAATCAAATTAAATAAGATTTTAAATATTTCATTGTATAATTCAATATCCGGAGGTGTATTCGCACGGGTAGTAGTTGTTTCAATGGATATTTATCGTCTTAAATTGTCTTATTAATTAAGACATTGTTTGCATATTCACGAATAATTTTTTCGTAATTTTATATATTATATTTCGGAGTTTATATTTACGTGAATGTCTATTAATTAGTGTCTGTATTGTATTTCTGTTGTATTTGAGGTGTGCTGCTATTGTGTGAATGAATTTTAGTTCCTTTTTTCTAATTTCGGGTGATAATGGTATATTGAAGGCTCTATTAATCATACTATTAAAGGCAGATAATTTATTTTCATTGGTGCAAATGCGTTGGCATGGATATAATTGAAAGTATGAGTATGTTTCCTGAATATATCAAATTCTAATTTATTGTTTTCTCTTTTTAAGAGAGAGAGGGCAGTGAGTTTTCGTCCTCAAACTCGTATGAAAAATTAATACTATTGTAAATATTATTAATGGATGAGATGAAGTTGGTAATATCGAAATTTGTTTCAACCACAGCAAATATGTCATCGCCATATCTAAACCAAATATTAAACATTAAAAGTGCGATTCTTTTCGCAATCTACAACAAGTTAGTCTTACAAAGACTATATCAAACACTCATTGAAACAACTACTTCCCGGGCTAATACCCCGACGGACATTGAATTATACAACAAGTGTTTGCTGTTACATACAGTAACCTACTGCAAATGTAACAATTTGGGTCAAATTAATTAGGCCATCTATAGACGCGTTCCGAGATTTATCTCTCATCAGTATAGCTTTGCCATTCCCTCTAAACAATTTGACACATTAGACTGGCGGTCACGTTGAATTGGCAATTTCATTTATACTTCTAAACCAAATATTCGGAAACTAGGTTATTGACTTTTTGGCAATATTTTCAAAATTATTTAGAAAAATGTGAGCAAGAAAAGGTGATAACGGGTTACCCATGGCAGTGCCAAAAGTTTGCTTATAGTACGAATTATTGAACTCAAACATGTTACAATCCATCACTAGTTCGGTAAGCTGTAAGTATTCTTTGATTTGTTCGTTTGGAATATTATTTTTTATTAAAGTATGTTAACCTTCTTTATTAATTCAAGTATGTTAACCCTTTTGACCCTGACGGTGGCATTTGCCACTAGTAAAATTTGGTAAACATACTGGGAACATTTCTTTTAAATATACATACATGTGTACATGAGCTGTAACTTTTCCGATAATCGTTTGTTTTTTAAAACGGTTTGATTTGAAGTCTTAAACGAGTATTTTCCACTCCCAGACTAAGCATGAAGTAAAATTTCGAGTTTAGAAAAGCCCCGCGTAGAAAATTTGTCGAGGGTCGCGCAGCGACCCGAGACAAATTTTCACGGGGCTTTTCTAAACTCGAAATTTTACTTCATGCGCCACGCGTGTAAAACACTGAAATATTCTCAAGTTAGAAATACACTGAAATTTTTTATTTTAAATGAGTAATCATCGAGATATTTAAATAACAAAATATTTACGTTTTTCTTCATACATTTTCAAGTAAAATCAAATAATATAATATATCAAATGAACTTATTTAGTAATTTAATTAACATAAAATTAATAATGTTGCGTATATGCACCAATGGCGCCTAATGGGTTAACAAGCAAACATTCCGAAATTGTCACACAACAACCCATAATATATACGCTGTAAATGTAAGGCATTCGTTGATTTTGTATTAAAACGTGCAATATGAAGTTTATAACAAGTATTTCCACTCCCAGACTAAGCATGAAGTAAAATTTCGAGTTTAGAAAAGCCCCGCGTAGAAAATTTGTCGAGGGTCGCGCAGCGACCCTAGACAAATTTTCACGGGGCTTTTCTAAACTCGAAATTTTACTTCATGCGCCACGCGTGTAAAATACTGAAATATTCCCAAGTTAGAAATACACTGAATTTTTTTTATTTTAAATGAGTAATCATTGAGATATTTAAATAACAAAATATTTACGTTTTTCTTCGTACATTTTCAAGTAAAATCAAATAATATAAGATATCAAATGAACTTATTTAGTAATTTAATTAACATAAAATTAATAATGTTGCGTATATGCACCAATGGCGCCTAATGGGTTAACAAGCAAACATTCCGAAATTGTCACACAACAACCCATAATATATACGCTGTAAATGTAAGGCATTCGTTGATTTTGTATTAAAACGTGCAATATGAAGTTCATAACAAGTATTTCCACTCCCAGACTAAGCATGAAGTGAAATTTCGAGTTTAGAAAAGCCCCGCGTAGAAAATTTGTCGAGGGTCGCGCAGCGACCCGAGACAAATTTTCACGGGGCTTTTCTAAACTCGAAATTTTACTTCATGCGCCACGCGTATAAACAGTGATTTTAGGTGAAGTTCAAAATATTCTATTAAAGCAGTATGCTAAAAACGTGTATTCTGCACATCACAAATCCAGAGTTACTCAGGCTGACTTGTTTTGAAACTAAGACCGTCTCTTTCGGAAACAAGTAAACTGATTTCTATTATTTTTTGTTTGTTAGATAGCAATTTGTATGCTCTTTAAGATGAGGTATCGCACGATGGGGGGAGGGGAGGGTCCATTTAAAAGTTTGGGTGGCTAGGGGTGAGGGAGTGAAAGTTAAAATTTAAAAAGTTTCCCCCTTGAAAACAAAATTGTCGTACTTTTTTCTTAAAACCCTATCTACGTTAGATCGAGAGTTATTCAGGGTGGCTCCTTTTAAAATGAAGACCATGTATAATAAATATGAATAAAATTGCCAATACTTGGTTGTAGATTACTTCAAAACATTTGTTATTAAACTTGGTTTAATGGGTTCGTGAATAAAATCCACAGGCTTTGTTTCAGCCGTTTATTAATTTTTGTTTGTACAAAATTTGCCGGGTAGTTCACAGGGCTTCACAAGTTATTTTTTCACAAATAGAAAGACTGTTATTCCTTACTTCACTTTTTATTGTTTTTTATTGTTAATAAAAAGTGAAGTAAGGAATAACAGTCTTTCTATTTGTGATTAATCACTTCACGTAAACTCGAAACAATACAGTTAAGTTATTTTTTGATGCGAAATCTTCGTCGGTTGTCTCGAGAGTGTGAGCGCTCGTACCCTTGCAGGTACACCCCTGGTTGTGGGAGGGATGAAACTTACCCCCCATCAACAGAGGCAACGGAGCACCGCCCATAATATTAATAAATAGAATTGTGTAACAAATATGAAGTAACAACATTAAAAGTGCGATTTTCCGCATTCTACAACAAAATTGTCTTACAAAGACTTTGTAAAAGAAATTTGTTATAGATTATAAAAGAATCGCACTTTTAATGTCTATAATAAATTTATTATATATATATATATACATATATATATATATATATATATATATATATATATATATATATATATAAATCTTTATTGGCAGATTGTACAATAAATAATTAACATAAAAATAATTCTGATGGCTAAAATAACAAATAAATTCTTCTGCCAATTGGCTATCGACCATTGGTCTTTCCGCCTGAATTTTAATTGTTTTTCCTTGTCCGTTCTTGTGTAAAGAACCTCTTGTTTGTTAGTGTCGTCCAATGTCTGTCAGATGATTACTGTTCACAAATCGTCATGATCACTAATGTCACGGAATGATGCAATGAAATCATGAATGGTGATGGTGAAACGTTTACGCTTGGGAGTGATGTTTTGGTTTCGAGGGATACATAAAGGGTGAAGGAGATTGTAGAGGATAGGATTTGAGGCGAATTTTTCAGCTAAGTGTGATAGTCGGGTTTCGATGGGAGTGACTGCTGTTAGTTCATAAAGTAGGGTATTGGATGGGTTATGTAAGGGGTTTTGGGGGTGTCGGATTTTGGTCAACACTCTAAGGACCGATCTTTCGGCGACTTGCAAATTCTTTAGGGTGGTAGGATGGGGGTTGTGATAAAGGATTGAGGCATAGTCAAGTAAAGGGCGACAGATCATTTTATATATATGTACGGCTGTGTTTGTACTGATGCCTTGTTGTTTGAAGGTCAGACTTCTAAAGTGGGCCGCCCGATTCTTGACTTTTGTTTTAAGGATTGCGGAGTGGGTTTTGAATGTGAATTTGGGATCAATGTGAATACCTAGGTACTTGCAGGTGGCGGAGGGGAAGATGACTTGGTCGTTTATGGTAATTGAGAAGGTGGAGTTGTTTTGTCGATGGAAAGGAATCAGGAGCTGGGATTTGTTTGGGTTTATGGAAATTCGCCACTTCGCGAACCACGTTTGAATAGTGTCGATTAGGTCCTGAAGGGTGCTGAGAGCTTTAGGGAGAGTGGGGGCATGTGCGATTAACGCAGTATCATAGAGGATAGGCAGATTTATTTATGTGATTAGAATCAGGATTGTAAATGTCATGTACTAGGAGATTATAAAGGAGTGGTGATAAAGGGGAGCCTTGAGGTAAACCTTGATCAGGTGTGAAGGAACAGGAAAAGGATTGGCGTATTTTAGCTTGGAGGGATCTATTGTGAAGGAAGCTGTCTAGGAGATTAATCAGGTGTGGGGGTATATTGAGGGTATTGCATTTAAACAGCAAGCCCCGGTGCCAGACATAATCAAATGCTTTTTTGACGTCTAAGAATAATACAGCAGATTTGCGGCCTTCGAGGCTCACTGTTTGGCAGTTTGATGTTAGAATGGTTAGAGGTAGTGCTGTGGAACGATGTTCAAGGAATCCAAATTGGTAAATTTATTATTATTATGAGATGTTTAATAATACGATAATGAATTAAATAATTCAGCGTAATTTATTTAAAGTTGCTGCTCTCTCGCTAGCGCTCTGGTTTCAGTAAATGTATTTTTTCTTTCAATTAAATTTCCCTCCGGCGAATACCGAAGCAATTTAACTTTAATGTCGAGTTTTCCAATTAATAAACGGTAACTCTGGCGCTGCCCTATTTGCACTGCGTAATTGCAAATTTTCGAGTTTCCACAGATAAGCCGACACTGCGAAGATAGAAGAAGAGAAGTATATATTGTAGGGGGAGAATATTTTCGTAATAAACACATTTTATAATAATATGAGCATTGTTAAAGCATTCAAATCGTAATACATCTTGAACTTAGTTTGGGTTTAAAACAAATAAAGTTACTCCGAAAGTATAATACATTTCTACAGTCTGAGATGCAAGTTTTATAGTTGCACAATTTATAAACAGCAACATGGGCTAACAAGCAATAGTTGAAAGTGACTCAAATTCATGTTTAAATTGACATTTTATTTGATTGATGGATATTATTTTAGAGTATAGAGTTTATTGCGAGAATTACATGCTTTAGTTCATATATACACGCTGTAAATAATCTAACATTCTTTTGAATTGTGGAGGCTTCTACTTCGTTATACATGTTAATTTAACACAATAAAACACTTTTAACTTGGTTTGTATAACACAATTTATTTTTATGTGACTGCAGTTTCGGCAAATTCAGCTTGCCATTATCAAACATGAAGTGTTTGATAATGGCAAGCTGAATTTGCCGAAACTGCAGTCACATAAAAATAAATTGTGTTATACAAACAAAGTTAAAAGTGTTTTATTGTGTTATTCTAACATTCGTTGTTTTTTTAAAAGAGTTCAATTTAAAGCTTTAAACGAGTGTTTCCCACTCCCAGATTAAACATGAAGTAACATTTCGAGTTTAGATAAGCCTTAAAATATGGTGGAAGGGACCAAACCAAAATTCCAGGATTTTCTAATCTCGAAATTTTACTTGATGTGACACGCGTATAAAACATTGTTTTTAAGTGGTGTTCAAAATATACGATTTTATCATGCTCTTTGAGTAGCATATTGTGAACTTCATAATGTTTTAGTGTTTTATACGCGTGGCGCATGAAGTAATATTTCGAGTTTAGAAAAGCCCATAAAATTTGTCTCGGGTCTGCTGCATTAAGTTCATAACAATTATTTAGGAAAATATCTTGATTATTACTCATTTAAAAAAATGTTTTCAGTGTATTTCTAACTTCGCAATATTTCAGCGTTTTATACGCGTGGCGCATGAAGTAAAATTTCGAGTTTAGAAAAGCCCAGAAAATTTGTCTCGGGTCGCTGCGCGACCCTCGACAAATTTTCACGGGGCTTTTCTAAACTCGAAATTTTACTTCATGCTTAATTTGGGAGTGGAAAACAGTTGTTTAAGCTTCAAATTGAACTCATTTGAAAAAAAACTACGAATATCTTAAGATTTACAGTATATACAAATTTTTCTTGAACTCCTGATAATGCTGTAAAACGCGAAACTAGTCGAGTAAATAGTAAAGTAAAAAATTGTGAAACAAACCAAGTGTAATTTAATTTAAACCTTCATTATCAGTATATACGAATACTTAAAAGAAAAACTCCTTGTAAACTAATGTCATTATATTGTTTTGGGTATATAATAATTAAATAAAATAACTCAATATCCAATCTACACTCCCTTCAATGAGTGATTGTTTGTTGAATTTCTTGAAGTAAACAAATACATATTGTGCGAATACATTAATCCTACACTAATAACTAACATTACATTTACTAAACGAAGCTATCAATCATTCGGTGTGTTAAGTTTTTCCATTACACAACAATTAAACCGCACGTTTTCCATTAGTTCCCACACACACGCACGGCGCAGACAAACCGTTTAATTAGTGTATTGTTCAGATTAAGAGATTTTAATTAATTGTTTACAGTGAAATTGAGTTCGTCGGTGTTTGCACGTTGCATAATTGGGCATTTCGCTTTATGAAATCCACGTCTATTTTTAGACAAGTAACCAATTATCTAATCATTTAATATTAACAGGTAATTGAATTCCACTCGATTCTTTTTGTTTAAACTAGATTGTCAATATCGTCATACTTATTTTATTTTCACCAATAATTACGTTAAACTACGAACTATTGTGAAGTTTAAAATCACATGCTTTTTTTACGTTACTCAAACAACTGCGTTTTAAAGATTTACCCATAAAAATATACTAAGTGTAATGAAAATCTAACCCGACACTTTTTTCTCATTAACCCATTAACGGCCGAGCAATTACAGAGTTAATTCTAAAAGTTGATTTTAAGTAAAATTCTAAACTTCTTTTCTGATTTCTACGAATGACTTATTGAATTACATACTGTGAATTTTTCTTTAAAATATACATCATGTATGCGCTGTAAATGTAAGGCATTCATCGATTTTGTATAAAAACGTGCAATATGAAGTTTAGAACAAGTATTTCCACTCCCAGACTAAGCATGAAGTAAAATTTCGAGTTTAGAAAAGCCCCGCGTAGAAAATTTGTTGAGGGTCGCGCAGCGACCCGAGACAAATTTTCACGGGGCTTTTCTAAACTCGAAATTTTACTTCATGCGCCACGCGTATAAAACGCTGAAATATTGCAAAGTTAGAAATACACTGAAAACATTTTTTTTTAAATAAGTAATAATCAAGATATGTTTCTGAATAATTGGTATCAACTTAATGCAGCAGATTACAAAATTTATTATGACGATATTACAAAATTACAAACAGTTTATCTTTATGACTAAAAGATGGGCTAATCAATGCGGTTCATTTGTTTATAGTTTCATAGAACCTATTATTAGTAATATCAAATAAAATCGAAGAGTTTGGCCAACAGAGAGAGAGACAGCAAAAATAGCCTAAAATTACATTACCATGGCTGTCCCACTTGCACATTTTCAGATGTGTACCATAATTCATCTTTAAAGTAAAAATTAAAAATTATATTTCTGGATAATAAATAGACCAATTATTCGAGAACAGTTGTAAATAATAATAGAATACTATTACAACAATTACAATTACAAAGTTAACTATAAAAGTTTATTTTAAGTAAAATTCTACACTTCTTTTTATAATTTCTACGAATGATTTATTGTATTACATACAGTGAATTTTTCTTTTAAATATACATCATGTATACGCTGTAAATGTAAGACATTCGTCGATTTTGTATAAAAACGTGCAACAGAAGTTAAGAACAAGTATTTCCACACCCAGACTAAGCATGAAATAAAATTTCGAGTTTAGAAAAGCCCCGCGTAGAAAATTTGTCGAGGGTCGCGCAGCGACCCGAGACAAATTTTCACGGGGCTTTTCTAAACTCGAAATGTTACTTCATGCGCCATGCGTATAAAACACTGGAATATTTTGCAGTTAGAAATACAGTGAAAACATTTTTTTTAATAAGTTTTAATCGAGATATTTAACTAACCAAATATTTACTTTTTTCTTTATACATTGTCAAGTCAAATAATATAATTCTATTCTAATTCTAATTCTTTATTACGGAAGACCATTAAATACAACTATAAATACACAATAATCCCAAACCACAAAAAAATATACGCAAATCAACACAATCAGAAACAGAAATTACATCTAATAAAGGAGAAATAAATAAATAATTACAATAAAGGACTTTAACAGGAGTTAATGGAACTTAAACAAAGTCTTTTAAAACAGTTCAATGAGATACCAAAAAAATGTATATCAAAATTATACATCAAATTAGCTTATTTAATAATTTAATTAACATAAAATTAAAAATTTTGCGTATGTGCATTAATGGCAACTAATGGGTTAATCAGTGTTAAATATTTTCAAAAATATATCGGTCTATAAATTAAATTCAATTTTGGCCTGTACCTTTAATATCGGACCGCCCTTGTATTTATATGTTAGTTCCCTAAATTAATTAAATAAATATGTATACTTTTTTCAGACGGATGTAGTTAAATATTATCATTATTAGATTTTAAATTCACGTCGTTTTGTTTCACTTACATGTATTTTATTTTCTACTAGTTTCGTCTCAATGCCATTATCAAGAACAAACTATCCACTCAACTTCACCGACGAATTGACAGAAGACAATTACTTTCAATTATTACATACCGGAAAAAACACCGCACCAGGACACGACAACTTACGACGAAATATCCTAAAATCCCTCCCATTTGAAATCCATCAATACATCCTTGAAATACTAAACTTCTGCTACCGATCCCAGGACTTCCTCCCTGACTGGAAAACGGGTGTGATTATTTGCATTCCCAAAAAAGATCAAGACCTATCCCTCGTATCCAGTTATCGACCAATCACCCTTCTCCCTGTCATTGGCAAACTTTATGAATCCCTAGTCAAAGAAAAAATAATGTCCCATATATCTCACCTCAACCCAAACTATCAATTTGGATTTCTTCCCCACAGATCCACCACTCTCCTACTCTCTATCCTTACTTCGAACATCCAAACTGCACACCTCGAAGGACGTTCATCCGCCGCTGTCTTTTTAGATATCCAAAAAGCTTTTGACTCAGTATGGCACCGAGGTTTGCTGTACAAATGTCACTCCCTTAACATACCTAAACACCTAATTCTTATCCTAAATAACTTCCTATGCCACAGATCACTGAAAGTAAAAATCCAAAGCACCACATCCCAAACCTTCACTCCCGAGCAAGGTGTTCCGCAAGGATCACCTCTCTCTCCACTCCTATATAACATTTTCTGTATTGATTTATATAACCCCAACCCCACATATTTTAATCCCGCTTCCTATGTCCTACAATACGCCGATGACACAGCCCTAATCTCCCATGAAAAGAACCTACCCAAAGCATTACAAACACTACAGCAGCTCATAGATTCCCTCGAGCTGTGGTTTGCTAAATGGAGGATTAAAATAAACCCCAATAAATCCCAACTCCCCATTCCTTACCGCCGCAATAACACTCCCATCATTGTACGAGGGGGGTCCGATATTAAAGGTACAGGCCAAAATTTACTAACATGTATTTTTGAAGAAAATATTTAATACATTCTACAAAAAACCATATACTTTTGATTACTTCTCGGCATATTCTCCATAAAAATTGAAGCATTTATCTCAGCGTGACAGTAACTTAAAGATCCCGTCATTGTAGTGTTACCTGTCAAGTCGATTAAAGTAGTCCACAACTGTGTCTTGCAATTCCTGTTGATTGGCAAAGCGTTTTACCGCCAATTTTTCGTTTTGGCAAAATGGCAAATTGTTGGCAAACGCTTTGCAAATCAACAGGAATTTCAAGACACAGTTGAGGACTACTTTAATCGACTTGACAGGCAAAACTATCATGAAGGAATGTTCACGCTGGGATAAATGTCTCAATCTTCATGAAGAACACGTCAAGAAATAAACTAAAGTATATAATTTTTTGTAGAATGTATTGAATATGTCGAGAAATAAACAAAAGTATATAGTTTTGTGTAGAATGTATTGAATATTTTCTTTAAAAATATATGTTATTAAATGTTGGCCTGTACCTTTAATATCGGAGCCCGCTCGTATAATACTTCTTCAATTAATTTATTTAATGCCCCTCTCTACGTTCATTCACTGATCCACTTGTACACTTTGCTCGCATGCTTGCCTTATATTTACAATCCTCTTACACAGACGATGACTTTGTTCTACTCGCAATTGTTCCCGAAGAAATTGTGGTGAATGTACAGTAAACGTGTTTACATTTCGCTCGCGATTAAAGTGAAAAATTAATTACAGTGAGAAAGTCGCGTAGTTAATAGAAATCAAGAGATTAAAAGATAATCTCGAGTCGTCGGGTTGAATAATCCGTTTTGTCTGGGATTCTGTTGATTGTGTTTGAACACTCGTATACAATGTAACTAACAATGATGTTATGCAAGATATTATACGAACTTATTTACTGTATTTAACCGTCTAATTATAATGAGACCCTAGTAGAAATTAATATTGAATTTACGTTATAGCAATATTGTATCTATATTTATATTAATAAAAAACGGTTGAACTTTGTATAACACAATTTATTTTTATGTGACTGCAGTTTCGGCAAATTTAGCTTGCCATTATCAAACATATAGTGTGTTATAATAATAATAATAATAATAATAATAATTTTTATTTCCAGTGTAAAAATACAGTGTATACACATATACAAATACATATAGGTATATACAAGACAACATGGAAATACGTCAAAACAGAAAAAATGACAAAAAATATCAATATACTAAATTAGAACTAATTGCTATCATTTAAAAACTCATCTATACTGTAAGGTTCCAACATACATAAATAATCATAAATCATACCTTTCAATTTATAGACATTTTGTTCATTTTTTATGGTTAAAGGAAGATAATTATAAAGTTTTATACAATTGTACAATGGGCCTCGTTCGAACAATGTTAGGCGATGTAATGGATATACATAGGTAGTACCATGCCTCGTATTATGTGTGCTGCTTAGGATGTATTTGGAAAAGAGCCTTCTGTTTTTAATTAAAAATTTGATACATTCATAAATGTAAATGGATGGAGTTGTCAAAATACCCATTCTTTTAAACATTCCCCTACAACTATCATTTATTTTCATACTGAAAATTATACGAACAGCACGCTTTTGTGCTTTAAAAACTATATTATTATGAATACTACTCCCCCAAAACATAATCCCATATTTTAGATGGGAGTAGAAATTTGCATAATAGAATGTCTTTGCGATGTCAAGATTCGTGTTTTTTGTTAATATTTTTAAGCCGTAGCAAGATTTACTAAGCTTTACTGATAAATTAGCAATGTGGTGCTTATAACTTAATGTAGAGTCAAGTGTGATTCCTAATAATTTAGCGTTGGCTGTGAATTCAAATAAGTGGCTATTTAATGTGATGTTCGTAGGAGTTATTGCGGAAGGAGATGATTTAAATAACATAATATTAGTCTTATCTGTGTTAAGAATGAGTCTATTCTTAACAAACCATTCGTCTATATTTGCCATCACAGTATCACCTGTGCCAATTATGTGGCCGAAAGTTTTACCAAGTAAGAGTAAATTTGTGTCGTCTGCGTAACACACTAGTCGAGTGTCATTATTTATAATACTTGATATATCATTTAAGTATATATTGAATAGCAGTGGGCCAAGTATGCTCCCCTGCGGAACTCCCACTGTAATGTCAAGTATATCGGATATGGTTTCATGGCAATCCCTCTTTATTTTCACCGATTGTAGACGGTTGCTTAGATACGACTTAAACCACTCATTGCAAATTCCTCTTACGCCGTAATTATCTAATTTAGAAATCAGTATGTGGTGATTAATATGTTATATATGTTTGATAATGGCAAGCTAAATTTGCCGAAACTGCAGTCACATAAAAATAAATTGTGTTATACAAACAAAGTTAAACCGTTTTTTATTAATAAATTAACATGTATAACGAAGTAGAAGCCTCCACAATACAAAATTTATATCCTTAAATTGTTAATCAATGTACACACAATATTTTCACAATGTAGTTTGCGTTTATTAACAATATTGTATCTAATATATAAAATTACGAAAAATTATTCGTGAAAATGCAAACAATGTCTTAAATAATAAGACAACTCAAGACGATAAATATCCATTGAAACGACTACTTCCCGTGAAAATACACCTCCGGATATTGAATTATACAATGAAATATTTAAAATCTTATTTAATTTGATTTGTTACAACGCTCCATTAAAGTATATGTAACGTTTAGGTCAAATTCTCTTCAAACCAACTAACATTACAAATTTAAAATATATTATGTTTAAAGTGTGTAAACTATAAGAAGCGTAAGCTGATTTTCTCGAATTCAAATAGTTTTAAATTTGAATTTATCATATTGTATCTATATTTATATCTTGAAATTGTTAATCAATGTACACACAATATTGTCACAATGTAGTGTGCGTTTATTGATAGTATATTAATATTTATTATAGATACAATATTGTGTAAATCCAGTATAAAAGTAATTTAGTTCTTGAAATTGTAACTACAATGAAAATCAATCAGTAATAGATTGTTTATTAACAATATTGTATCTATATTTATATCTTGAAATTAGTAATCAATGTAGACACAATATTGTCATAATGTAGTTTGCGTTTATTGATAGTATATTAATATTTAATATAGATACAATATTGTGTAAATCCAGTATAAAAGTAATTCAGTTTTAAAAATTATAACTACAATGAAAATCAATCAATGATAGATTGTTTATTAACAATATTGTATCTATATTTATATCTTTAAATTGTTAATCAATGTACACACAATATTGTCACAATGTAGTTTGCGTTTATTGATAGTATATTAATATTTAATATGGATACAATATTGTGTAAATCCAGTATAAAAGTAATTCAGTTTTTAAAATTAAAACTACAATGAAAATCAATCAATGATAGATTATTTATTAACAATATTGTATCTATATTTATATCTTTAAATTGTTAATCAATGTACACACAATATTGTCACAATATAGTTTGCGTTTATTGATAGTATATTAATATTTAATATAGATACAATATTGTGTAAATCCAGTATAAAAGTAATTCAGTTTTTAAAATTATAACTACAATAAAAATCAATCAATGATAGATTGTTTATTAACAATATTGTATCTATATTTATATCTTTAAATTGTTAATCAATGTACACACAATATTGTCACAATGTAGTTTGCGTTTATTGATAGTATATTCACATTTATTATAGATACTATATTGTGTAAATCCAGTATAAAAGTTATTCAGTTTTCAATATTGTAACTACAATGATAATCAATGATAGATATTCAATTTCTGTACAATATTGTGTCAATAATAAAAATAATTGAACACTCAATAATAGATATTAATAATAATAATAATTATTATTTTTTTTTAAATATTTAATTGATGAGGCGGATACATGATGAAACTCCATAATACTATTTGAAATAAAACAACGCAGTTGGGAGGGTTTCACTTTTATTGTTGAACACTGCAACATGTTTCACCACACAGTGGCTTCATCAGGCAGATGAAATAATGATTTTACAAAGTGCAGGTAAAAGCTTATATACTAATGCAATTAGATTAATTATTAATTTAATTGCATTAGTATATAAGCTTTTACCTGCACTTTGTAAAATCATTATTTCATCTGCCTGATGAAGCCACTGTGTGGTGAAACATGTTGCAGTGTTCAACAATAAAAGTGAAACCCTCCCAACTGCGTTGTTTTATTTCAAATATAATAATAATTACTATTAATCCTTCAATATAAATATTTAATGCATGTACAATATTGTATCAATATTGAATACCATTGATCTTTCAATATTGATATTTAATCTATGTACAATATTGTATCAATGATTAATAAAATATAATTATTCAATTATTATTACAAGATTGTAAAGTTTTTTTTCAATATTTATACAGGAAATAATTTATACTAGGGGATTTTAAAATTCAGTTCGAAATATTCCAAGTAAGTAAATCCGCTTATTGAATTCACTTTTTGTTCTGTAGGTTAATTTTGTTTTTGATCTTAACTGTTGACCAACAAATTCCTGAAACTATATTAAACACTGTTATCATCGGGATATTTATTTATTTATTTATTTGCAAATAAAACATAAAACATACATCAATATAAAGACTTTTATAAATAATAAAATAATGTGTTAAATTAATGCTTATCTGCAAAAGGACTAAGAGCAACTTAAGTTGATCTATGTCTTAGCCCTTCATAATACAGGTTAATAATATAAATAATATAATATGTATACTCAAAAGACAAATAATGTATATTTGTTTTGGCATTGATGCATTTCGGCCATTCCATAAATAAGTGCACACTTTTTGGGGGTACATCAGGGATTTTAGCGAATTTCACTTATATTAAAAAGTGTGCACTTATTTATGGAATGGCCGATTTAATTGAATCGGTCAGTTGCGGTCTGATTTATTTGTATTATATATTATTCGTGCCAATTCATTAAGAAATTGTACAAATATTATTAATAGCAAGTATGTGAAGTATGCGTTTGTGCAATCCAACTAATTTATCCCACAATAAGATAATGTTAACCCATTAAAGGCCGAGCAATTATAGAGTTAACTCTAAAAGTTGATTTTAAGTAAAATTCTGGTTTTGTTTTTATGAATTCTATGAATGGCTTATTATATTCAGGGAGTTTTTCTTTAAAGTATACGTATTAGAGATGGGTCGTTCATGAATGATTCGTTCGAAAAGAACGATTCTGTGCGGTGATATGAATGAACTGATTCCGTATTTCAAGAAGAATTGACTCGATAATGATTCATTCACTCTAGACGGCCGTCCTAACGATTTAAGCTGAATATTTGCAAAACTACTTCAAGGCACCGAAGTTTTATTTAGAACAGCCTTACGAAACTTATGACTAAAAAGGCAAAATGTGAATTGTGCTTAGCGACAATATCAATTAAATGTGGTTCAACAACTAATTTTATAATGTCATGTGATTCGAATCAACCGAATCATTTCTTAAAAGTGATTCGTTCTTTATTAATCGTTTGTAAAGGAATCACTTATAATAATATTAATAATTTTGAAAGAGAAGGAATAGCGGACAAAATACCTACCAACCTGGTGATTGGTAGGTATTTTGTCCGCTATTCCTTCTCTTTCAAAATTATTAATATTATTATAAGTGATTCGTTTACAAACGATTCATAAAGAACGAATCACTTTTTAGGAATGATTCGGTTGATTCGAATCACATGAAAGACTCGAAATTCCCATATCTAATAAGTATTTCAAATTCAGCTTATTTTCTTTGAACCTTTAGATATTTGTTGTTTTCATAAAAAAAAACAATTTGGAGCTTTTAACGAGGGTTTTCCACTCCCAGACTAAGCATGAAGTAAAATTTCGAGTTTAGAAAAGCCCCGTGAAAATTTGTCGAGGGTCGCGCAGCGACCCGAGACAAATTTTCTGGGCTTTTCTAAACTCGAAATTTTACTTCATGCGCCACGCGTATAAAACACTAAAATATTGTGAAATTTATGTATATTAATTCAATGTAATTCTTTATATGATTTTTATTTTTATGTTTTTTGTTATTTTTATCATATATTACAATATGTATATGTACTTATGTAATAAAATGGAGATTCCGTTAATAAATAAATAAATAAATAAATAAATAAATATTTGAACCTCATTTGAAATTAGTGTTTTATACGCGTGGCGCATGAAGTAAAATTTCGAGTTTAGAAAAGCCCAGAAAATTTGTCTCGGGTCGCTGCGCGACCCTCGACAAATTTTCACGGGGCTTTTCTAAACTCGAAATTTTACTTCATGCTTAGTCTGGGAGTGGAAAACACTCGTTTAAAGCTTAAATTTGAACTTAAAAAACAAATATGTGACAATTTAGCTGTAATTAGGATATGTATACTTAAACGAAAAACTCCCTGTATATTATATTATATACCGGGATTTTTTTTTAAACAAGCATAATGTATACACTGTAACTTTTCAGACATTCGTCGATTTTATAAAAGCGTTTAATTTAAAGTCTCGAACGAGTGTTTCCAGTCCCAGACTAAGCATGAAGTAAAATTTCGAGTTTAGAAAAGCCTGAAAATTTAGTTTGGTCGCGTAGCGCGAAGCGCGGAGCGGCCAAATCAAATTTTCAGGCTTTTCTAAACTCGAAATTTTACTTCATGCGCCACACGTATAAAACTCTGAAATATTGTGAAGTTATAAATGCACTTAAAAATAATTTTTTAAAATGAGTGCTACTCAAAAAATTAAAATAACAAAATATATATAATTTTCCCTACACATTTTCAAGTCAGGTCAAATAACACAATTTATCTACTGTGTAATTTAATTAGCTAAAAGTTAATAATGTTGCGTTATTCCATCAACGGCGCTTAATGGGTTAAATAAAAAGACTATGTTTCAGCAATTGCTAGACAGTGTAATTTCTTATATAATTCAAAAGAATTATAATATTATTGTACTCAAATGGACATCCGTTAATAAATAAATAAATAAATAAATAACAGTAGATGACCACTTGTTGAGAATCACAACTTTGTATTCAGTGCGTATTGTTATAAAAACCTTGAATTGGAGTTTATCTCTGAAATGCAGATTAACTTCAATATCTTTTAAATTCAGAAGAATGATTTATACATTTCCCTTCTTCTGAATTTACAACATATTATTGTTAGGCCCAGTTGCATCAAAAACGTTGAACTCCAGTTTAAGCCTGACTTGAGTTCAAGATGACAGTTCCTATTGTTCTAATGTCACTTTGAACTCGAATTCAGAGTTGAACCAGTTTAACGTATTTAGTGCAACTGCCCCTTTTAATCTACATTTTAGAGATAAACAATTTACAAGATATTTAAGTTAGGCCTAGCTGCACCAAACACGTTGAATTTCAGTTCAAGCTTAACTTGAGTTCAAGATGACAGTTCCTATTGTTCTAATGTCACTTTGAACATGAATTTAGAGTTGAACCAGTTTGAAGCTTTAAGCGAGTGTTTTCCACTCCCAGACTAAGCATGAAGTAAAATTTCGAGTTTAGAAAAGCCCCGCATAAAAAATTTGTCGAGGGTCGCGCAGCGACCCGAGACAAATTTTCAGGGCTTTTCTAAACTCGAAATTTTACTTCATGCGCCACGCGTATAAAACACTAAAATATTGTTAAATGTATGCATATTTGAACCTCACTTAAAATCTGTGTTTTATACGCGTGGCGCATGAAGTAAAATTTCGAGTTTAGAAAAGCCCAGAAAATTTGTCTCGTATTTGGTGCAACTGCCCCTTTTAATCTGCATTTCAGAGATAAACAATTTACAAGATATAAAACGTCAAAAACGTTGAACTCTAGCTCAAGCTTAACTTGAGTTCAAGATGACAGTTCCTATTGTTCTAATGTCACTTTGAACTTGAGTTCAGAGTTGAACCAGTTTACCGTGTTTGGTGCAACTGCCCCTTTTAATCTGCATTTCAGAAATAAACTTTAATTTAAAAACCGTTTTGACTGAGTTTGAATTTGTTGGGTAATAAAGAATTTATTTCATATTAAATTATAAAACATAAAATTCTAACTATCTTGACGTAATATTCAATAAATATTCCGCATGTGACCAATTATCGCAAGAAAGAAAACGTAAACGTAGTATAAAAATACAAACACTCGCTTTTTCCTTTTCGCCTTTAATGTCATATCTCTCGTTTGATTAAAAATGATAAATCTAAATTACGCCTCGCTCTCGAAAATAATTGTCTTTGAGCCTTTTGAAAGAGAGTGAAGAGGTGGAAGGAGGAATAGGTCGTTTGCATCTAATTATTGAATCGTGAAAGAGGCGAGGGCAATTTTCCTATGTATTTTTTTTTGTTCCACTTCTTCTCTTTTTTTATATATATATATATATATTTATAAGAGTTTCCTTTCTTGCAAGACGCGCGCGCGTGTGTGGGCGCCCTTTTAAAAGAGTAAATTGATGTCGACCATAAATTGTTTTTTCCCTCATAAAATTCGATTTTACACGTTAATAACGCTCTCTTCTCCTCTTTTCCTCTTTGCGCCTGGCTTAAATAATGTTGTGGGTGTTTGAAGTTTATAAGGGGACGTTTTTTATACAGATTAATCGGCTAAGATACATTATATTTAAAATAAAGAGCAGTTATATTCCTTTCTTCACTTTTATTTTTTGATGCTAGATGTACATTTCAGGTACTATGTACCCATTATAGTAAGCTATTGATAATGGGTACATAGTACCCATTATCCTTAGCTATTGATAATGGGTATATTGTACCCGAAATCTTCTGTGCAATAAAATTAAGCACAAGTTTTATAACTAATTTTCCCAATATTCTAGTTGTATAATTTGGGTCTGTGTTAATTGCCTAGCAGCAGTTTCAATAAATGACAATACACTATAACTTGAAAATAATACCTTTATTAAAAAACTGAAACCATGACCTTTTAAAAAACGCTCGTAATAAATACAACAAAGCCGAAATAGAAAAACCATCTTCTATTTTAGTTAGAATTCGAATTTATTGAATTGTTGTCTAAATGATGCAGCATTTTGACATTAATTAAAATGACATATTTGCATATTTTTGTAACTAGGAAACTCATCACGTCCGTTTTAAACTATAATATATTTTGTGTGCTTAATTTCTGCACTTTCTGTGCAATAAAATTAAGCACTGGTGGTGTAGTGGTTAGAGTGTTGTACTGCTACGCCACGGACCGGGGTTCAAATACCGGCCTAACAAGTTGTCTGCATTTATATAGGTTAGGATAAAAATGCCAAACACTCCGTCTTCTTCGGATATGACGTTAAATGCATGTAGAACCCGTGTACTGCCTGGATGTTGCGTGCACGTTAAAGATCCCTACCGGTGGGTTGGAACTCCCACCGGGCTCGGCAAAATTCCCGGATAGCTGTAGACCTAATCTCCGGCGTCATGATTGGCCTTAGCAGCGGAAATAGATGACGTAAAACCCAAAATTAAAAAAAAAGAAAATAAAAAAAAATTAAGCACAAGTCTTATAACTATTTTTCCACAATATCCTAGTTGTATAATTTGGTTCTGTATTAATTGCCGAGCAGCAGTTTCAATAAATGATAAAACACCATAACTTAAAAATAACACCTTTATTAAAAAGCCTAGCAGCAGTTTCAATAAATGACAATACACTATAACTTGAAAATAATACCTTTATTAAAAAACCAAAACCATGACCTTTTAAAAAACGCTTGTAATAAATACAACAAAGCCGAAATTGAAAAACCATCTTCTATTTTAGTTAGAATTCGAATTTTTAAATGGTTGTCTGAATAAGGCAGCATTTTGACACTAAGAAAATTGACATATTTACATATTTTCGTAACTATTAAACTCATCATGTCCGTTTTAAACTATTACATATTTTGTGTTCTTAATTTTATTGCATAGAAGTGTACATCTAGCATCGAAAAATAAAAGTGAAGAAAGGAATATAACAGCGTTTAAATTAAGTGACTTAAAATATTCACGTAACTCAAATAACTAAATTAATAAAATAAAGAGCCTTGATGAGTGTTTTAACCACAAATCGTTTTTGTAACGTAATGATTCAATTCAAGTTAACTATTTTTGTTTTTCATTCACTTGATGATTTGTCATTCGCTTGTCATGTTTAATAATAATAATACACCCCGAAATGACAGCTTTGAATACTTGATTAATTGAATGAAATAGGTGCATTTATATAATTGGCCCGTAATTGCAATCAATTTTCCTGTGATTGATTGGTTAACTGTCTGTAATGATTATAAAAAATCCAGATATGTGTGTAGTCCACCTATTTATGCCATTGTTATGTGGGTATATTTGTATTTGCTAAATTAGAACTTATCACAAGATAATAAAAATAACTGACATCGTTCAAGGTTGTTGATGTTTGAAAACTTTGAGCCTCTTGATGTACATGGTGCGGTAAAAGTTCCCGCACACCTTTACACTTTTTGTACCGAAACCATTCGTTACATGCACTAAGTTGAACTGAACTGTATTCGTTTGCGTCAGTTCATTTGCACAGAATCTGCACTTATTGTCCCTGGTCCAGAGTAGGTGTAACTAGTGCAGGTTAGAACAAGGAGAGGGTGGGAGATATACAATTTTCACAGATGGATACGGGACATGTCTATGGTTGTGCAATGTTTGAATTAACGAGCAAACATTCTGTAATCGTCATCCAACAACCCTACATTTTTTTACTAAATTATGAAACACAGATTTCTTTCATTTATCCTAGTTTTATTTGTTTATGAAATACAGTACCAACATTTTATTATTAGTGTTTCCTTAAATTGTTTTGTAGTGTATTGCAGAAATTATATTTTTTTCTTTATATTTTACACCAAAAGCGTTCGTTTGTTTTCAGTTCAGTTCATGTACACTGACATGAACTGACCTGTACTGGTGACGTCACAAACTTGAACTTAGTTCAACTTAGTGCAAACGAACAAACCTATTATTTTAATAATAACCTTTTTATCGGCAAATAAAACACAACAACAAATTACATCAAAAGAAAGCCAAGTAAATTCTGTACAAAATTATTTAATCATAATTAGAACATTTCCTTTAGCCGCCACACAGGCCTCGAGATGCTCCCGAAAATATATGACGATGGTAGTTAGTTAATAGTTTGAAATGTTGGCCCATTCTCGATGTGTCGACGCTTTCGTGGATTTTATTGACTTGACGTTTATTGACTTGTCTTTGGTAGAGGCTTTTTTCTCCAGGTGGACTAAATGGAAAAATACATCGGGTTTAGGTTAGGCGAATTCGAAAGCTACAAACTTGATTTGAAAAAAAATCTAATGATCGCGATTTTCCTCAGAGCTCATAATTTCAAAGAGTAATAACGATTTGACACATCAAACAAACAAATAATCATAATGTTTAGAGAATTTTAAGGGCTTACAGATAGGCTACATGATAACAATACAAAATGCTAAAAATGGTACGTAAATTTCGATTTAAAGAATGTGTGTGGGAACTTTTGCCGCACCCTGGCTTCAGTCGATTGCATTTTCGATGGTTTCTTTAAGTAAAGAACCATTAATATTATTGATAGACTAAATCTAATACCCTTTTTAGAGCTTATTTCTTGTACCTAATGAAAATTGTTTACGAGCTATACACCAAAACTCAAAATTTGGTGATTTAAAATATTTAAATAACTTCTTTCTTTATAAAGATATTGTCATGCAGTAAAAACTCTCTTATGGCACTTTTTAAGTAGAATATTCTGACTATATCAGATTTTATTTTGAGTTTAACTTAAATGAGATATGACATAAAGTTCTGTTATTTTAAATATAAATCATAGTTTACCTTGCATCAGTCGATTGTATTTTTTGTAAGCTCTACAATAATATCCTCAGCGTATTCTACTTAAAAAAAGTGCATAAGAAAGTGTTTACAGCATATCAATATATCTTTTAAAATAAAGACGTTGTTTTGTGCATAGAAATGGCACTTTACTTGAAAATACCATAGAAAATGCTGCACCCTGTACATCAGGAAGCTCAAAGTTTTCAATCATTACAACTTTGAACATTGTCAGTTATTTTAATTTTCTTGATAAGTAAGGGTTGGGCGTGGGAACTGCCTTTTTTGAAAATGAGATGAAATCAATTAATACATTCCAAAACTCTTTATTGTAATTTCACCTGTCACACAACACCGAAAATTTGATTTTATGTCGTTCAAAAAATATCTTGTAAATGTCGCCCTTCATTGTCAATCTGATTCAGTTGAATTCGGAAGTTTCGGGCTACTTTTTCAACCATGCTGATCGGTATATTGACAATTTCGGCTCAAACGTTGTTCTGTATGTCTTCCAGGATCTGTGATCGAGTGTTTTCCACTCCCAGGTTAAGTATGAAGTAAAATTTTGAGTTTAGAAAAGCCTGAAAATTTCGTTTGGTCGCGTAGCAACCAAACCATATTTTCAGGCTTTTCTAAACTCGAAATTTTACTTCATGCGCTAGCCGTATAAGACAAATGTTCTGTATGTCTTCCAGGATCTGTGAATGATTGTTGTAAACTCGGGATTTGAAATTACTCTGCAGGCTTTTTCAACAAATGCATTGAAGTCCTAGCTGTGTGGGCTGACCCCAGCTTGCTGAGTCCACACATACACTGTCCAGTTCTTTGAGAGCAGGCAAAAAAGCTCCTGGATCATTTTCGAATAACAATCTGAATTCACAGTTACCTTTGTCCAGTAATTTCTTGTGCATTTTTTTCTTTTAAGTATACATATCCCAATTACGTGTTATAGATTTTTCAATATTCGTTGTTTTCTTAAAAGAAGTCAATTTGAAGTTTAAACGGGTGTTTTCCACTCCCAGGCTAAGCATGAAGTAAAATTTGGAGTTTAGAGAAGCCTGAAAATTTGGTTTGGTCGCGTAGCGCGAAGCGCGGAGCGACTAAACCAAATTTTCAGGCTTTTCTAAACTCGAAATTTTACTTCATGCGCCACGCGTATAAGACACTGATTTCAAGCGAAGTTCACTCGTTCACAATATTTCAGTGCTTTCAGTGTTTAATACACACCAGGCGCATGAAGTAAAATTTTTAGTTTAGAGAAGCCTGACATTTTGTTTTTGAGAGCAGACAAAAAAGATCCTGATTTTTTTTATACATTTACTGGATAATGGTCCCAGACCATTCCACCATTTCACCTTTATATTTTTGTATTTAACTATATTCAGACGCCACAAACACATTCACACACATCTATGGACCCAGGTGGAATCATTTTGTACTTTAAAATGATCCCACCCGGTGGGACTCGAACCCGCGACCCCAAAAGCTCCTAATCATTTTTCACGGTTACCCTGAAAATAGGCCTGAGAAATAGTCTTCTATATTAAAACCCCGCTTCTCCTTCGATTAAAGCATTTTTGCGACACAAAATTTGCATCCAATCCCTTCCATTAAGTCCTCCTTTTGTTACACTCACTAAATTCACTACGCTTATTTCAAAAAAAGAAAGTTCCCACGCCCCATTCTGTAAAAAATTGTTTTACCTTTTATTGTGTAATAACCTTTAAGTTTCACTGTACAAGCAGCATGAATAAAAACACAGTTAAAATAAAATACTTTTAAACTATAGTTGGCATTATTGTCGGTGTTAAATGTACAGTTTTGTGTGATTTACACAAATCTTTAATTTTTAAATTCCGCTTATCTGCATAATAAAACTTTTTAAATACTTAATATCTTGTCGCTAATTACATCTTAAAACAATGACTCTTATTAATTATAAAAATTAAACAAGTCACATCATCTCCCTTTCGCGGTATTGTGTCGACTTTAATCAACTTAAGTCATACCAGGATTTAAAGAGCTCAGCAATTAAGAACACTCCAGCGAATCTGGCGTTCACTGGAAACTGTAATCATCTTATTTCGGATAATTTATCATTGGCTAGCCTTTAGCCAGGGATTACAAAAAAAGAATACACATTGTGTAACCAGATTTTTCTGGATCGAGATTTTTTTTTTCAAAAAAGATAATTACAATAATCCATCTTAATAATAAAAGATTACCTCAGTCATTGTTTTAAGATGTAATTAGCAACAAGTTATTAAGTATTTAAAAGGTTTAATTGTGTAGATAAGCTGAATTATTAAAGATTTGTGTGAATCAAACAAAACTGTACATTTAATACCAACAATAATGCCAACTAGAGGTAATTTATTTATTTAACGGTTTCACCTTTTACAATAGTGTATACATATATATAGAACTTTAACGCAACAATAATGTTCCACAAAAATATAACAAGTGGGGTGTGAATATACATAATATAAATCAAACACAAGTTTAATCTGGATCATTTTGTACAACCAAAGTTTAAAAGTATTTTTTTCAAAAAAGATAATTGCAATAATCCATCTTAATAATAAAAGTTTACCTACACAAATTAAGTAAATTTTGTACTAAAAAAATATAGCAGATATTCTATTTAAAAAGTGGGTTTTTATAATACGAGTAGAAGGATCTTAATTGGTTATTTATTAGGGCTAAAAAAAATCAAATTTAAGTATTCGAATATTCATTCAAAAATATATTCCAATTATTAAAATATTTCGATATTCATGTAGTCGAATATTCAAATATTTAAATATTCGAACATTCAAATATTTGAATATTCAAATATTCAAATATGTCCAAACATATCACAATGGCCCAAAAAAACCTCAGTAATACAATACTGTCAAAAATACCAATATACCATATTTTTCGAACATGAGATTTACAGTCAGAGAATCACATTATTAACATAAATCGTTACATTTATGACAACATATGAATGAGCAAATTACTTTTCTTTCTTTGTTAAAAATTTAGAATTTTTACCAACTTTAGTAATACAAATATATTGATTGATAATTGATACATTAAACTTGTTTCACTTGTCACTTGGTTAAATTTAAGACGATTTCACAATAAATTAGCGTTTTATATGCGTGGCGCATGAAGTAAAATTTCGAGTTTAGAAAAGCCTAATTTGGCTCGGTTGCTTCGCTTCGTTACGCGCCCGAGCCAAATTTTCAGGCTTTTCTAAACTCGAAATTTTACTTCATGCTTAGTCTGGGAGTGGAAGACACTCGTTTGTTTTGTCATTGAAACAATTGAAAATTGACGTAATACGTTTACTGTCGTTCTATTGACGAAAAAAGTTCTGTATTGTTAAAACGAAACTTCGATTTGGATACAAGTTGAAAAGGATTTAAACGATAATGGTTAAGTTACAGTCAATTAAATAATGAAATACTATCAAAATGCTATAATAGTGAAACTACCTTTAAAATGTTGACAATAGTCATTTAATGATGAAATACTATCACAGTCACAAGCCTAAAGGCCGGTTTCATAATAATTGAGTTAAAGTGACTTTAACAAAAGTCGACTTTAAGAGGAGGTCGACCGCTCTCTAAACGTATAAAACTAAGCATACTACCGTCTTAATTACATCCTTATTTAGGGATGAAATATTTTGAAAAAATAGGCATACTTTAAGGAAAGTGGAATCTTAATGCCTGTCTTAATAACATATTTCTGCCTTTGACCGTTCTTTTATAAAAATATATCAAACCTTGTTAAACTAGCGTAATCGCATCTTCAATATAATTTTTTTCTGCAACATTTATAAAAAATTAAAAGTGCGATTCTTTTCGCAATCTACAACAAGTTAGTCTTACAAAGACTATATCAAACACTCATTGAAACAACTACTTCCCGGGCTAATACCCCGACGGACATTGAATTATACAACAAGTGTTTGCTGTTACTGATGAGAGATAAATCTCGAAACGCGTCTATAGATGGCCTGAATAATTTGACCCAAATTGTTACATTTGCAGTAGGTTACTGTATGTAACAGCAAACACTTGTTGTATAATTCAATGTCCGTCGGGGTATTAGCCCGGGAAGTAGTTGTTTCAATGAGTGTTTGATATAGTCTTTGTAAGACTAACTTGTTGTAGATTGCGAAAAGAATCGCACTTTTAATGTTTGAAGTATTCTGCAACCAAGAATTGGCAATTTCATTTATACTTATTTATAAAATATATTGGGAAACTAAATCAGTCACATTGTAGAAGAATTTTAATTTTTTCCAATTATTTCTATCGTACAATAAATTCCCTGGGATGTCGCGCGATATTGAAGTTTCCGAAAATTTGAAAAACTGTTTTACGCGCGACATCCTAGTGACTATATTTAACCAAATAAATAAATGAAAAAAATCACAAATATTTGAAAAGGAATTATCTACAATGTGACTCATTTAGTTATTCAATATATTTTATAGATACTGCAGACAAAAATAAAATTAGGAACGCGATTTCGCTAGTTTACTAATGTTTAATGTTATTTTATGAAAAAACAGTAAAAGTATAAAATATTTTATTGAGACGGGCTTAAAGATTGTACTTTCCTTGAAGTATACCTATTTTTTCAAAATATTTCATCCCTAAACAAGGATGTAATCAAGACGGCATTATGCTTAGTTTTATACGTTTAGAGAGCGGTCGACTTCCTCTTAAGGTAAAAAAAAAATAATTAACCTATGAAACCTGCAAAGTTTTGACATTTCATTTTGATCCCTTGTAAAATTAAAAAAATGGGACTCATTTGGTTTTGCCCCTTAACCCCTCAATTGGACAGATAACGTTTATTCCAGTTTGAAATTAATGCTGTGCGTTTCGGGAATCGGGAATTCTCTGTTAATTAGAAATGATTTATGATTTTGTGGGGTGCGGAATGAACCTGGGATTATGCGGTAAGAGGGATTGATCACGTTCCCATTAACGGCGGCTGACTATTTAATGCGAAGGGTCGAAGGGCAGACGAAAATTCATCTCATGCAATATAAAGGAGACAGGTCCTTTCTATTAAGGCCGAAACCATTTCCTTCGGAACGGACGTCTATCTATATGTATCCCACGGAATTGCGAGGGCCGGAAATGGCACCTCTAGGGCATCGCAGAGGGGTAAAAACAATGAAATGCTGTGGTATTGTGTATAAATTGAAAATTGACATTGAGAATATTTCTTCCAGCTCATTTGTGGATCGAAATAAGTTATAGATTTATTGTCGATCGCACATTAGTTTGGAAGGGAAGTGAAAAATGTATACTTTTGTGAAGTAAAATTAAGCAAATTTTTCACAGGGGGAATCAAATTTTATTGCACAGAAGTGAACATTTATTTGTTTTACGTTTATTAACGATTACAAATAGAAAGACTGTTATTCCTTACTTCACTTTTTATTATTATAAAAAGTGAAGTAAGGAATAACAATCTTTCTATTTGTGATTAATCACTTCACGTAAACTCAAAACAATACAGTTATTATTAACGATTGTTTGTCTTGTCATTCAACAGTGAAGTTGAGCAACAATAAATTTATAATTTTAAGGATTTATTGAACCATTTTGGGACGTGAAGTAACATGTTTAAATTTAACGCACCAATTATGTTATGTTTTTACTATTAATTAATATTACTATTCTTTGTAAATGAAAATATAGATTGTAAAAAGGAGATTCCGTAAATAAATTAAATTAAATTTAATTAAAATATACGTTTTGGGAATCCGAATCAAATGTTATCTCGATGTCAATCTATAAAAACAGTACTGTTTAATTAAATTATCATTTCATTCTTCACGCGATTTTTATGCAATGAATTTCAACGTGTATGGGCATAGCCCGGACATACAAAATATTTCAGATTTAGTGAAATGACAAAAATGTCGTAAAATTACGAATATGTGGAAATTGATGTAAATAACATTAAAAATACATTTCTATATTTTATGAATTTTTTAAATTATTGTCAATGTTTACGATTTTCATTATGTTTCTCTTGCAAAAAACAGACACTAAAATTGTTTTAAAGAATTGACACAATATACAGTGCGTTTTTCTTTTAGGTAAACATATGTATAAACTGTAAATTTTCCCAAATTCGTTGTTTTAAAAAAAAAATCAATTTGATGCTTTAAACGAGTGTTTTCCACTCCCAGACTAAGCATGAAGTAAAATTTCGAGTTTAGAAAAGCCCTGTAAAAATTTGTCGAGGGTCGCGCAGCGACCCGAGACAAATTTTTTGGGCTTTTCTAAACTCGAAATTTTACTTCATGCGCCACGCGTACAAAACAAAAATATTG
Source organism: Philonthus cognatus (assembly GCA_932526585.2). NCBI lineage: Eukaryota > Metazoa > Arthropoda > Insecta > Coleoptera > Staphylinidae > Philonthus > Philonthus cognatus. The sequence continues at coordinate 100,952,302 of OW052244.1, forward strand.
TGAATTTATGTATATATGATCCTCGCTTAAAATCAATGTTTTATACGCGTGGCGCATGAAGTAAAATTTCGAGTTTAGAAAAGCCCAGAAAATTTGTCTCGGGTCGCTGCGCGACCCTCGAAAAATTTTCACGGGGCTTTTCTAAACTCGAAATTTTACTTCATGCCTAGTCTGGGAGTGGAAACACTCGTTAAAAGCTTCAAATTGAACTTAAAAAAAAACAAGAAATATCTAAAGATTTACAGAAAATAGGCTGAATTTGGAATACGTATATTTTAAAGAAAAACTCCCTGTTTGTGTAATGTTACGTACAAATGGACGGCTTTCCACTCCCAGACTAAGCATGAAGTAAAATTTCGATTTTAAAAAAGCCCTGTGAAAATTTGTCGAGGATCGCGCAGCGACCCAAGACAAATTTTCTGGGCTTTTCTAAACTCGAAATTTTACTTCATGCGCCACGCGTACAAAACAAAATTATTGTGAATTTAAGTATATATGAACCTCGCTTGAAATCAGTGTTTTATACGCGTGGCGCATGAACTAAAATTTCGAGTTTAGAAAAGCCCTGTGAAACTTCATGCTTAGTTTGGGAGAGGAAACACTCGTTTAAAGCTTCAAATTGAACTTAAAAAAAACAAGAAATATTTAAAGATTTACTGAAAATAGGCTGAATTTGGAATACGTATACTTAAAAGAAAAACTCCCTGTATGTATAATGTTACGTACAAATGGACGGCTTTTTGCAGAAAGGAACTAAATGTTCCTTTCTGCAAAAAGCCGTTCATTTGTACATAACATTACACATACAGGGATTTTTTTTAAGTATACGTATTCCAAATTCTGCATATGAACTGGTTACTTTCTGCAGAAAGCCGTCTATTTTTACTTCATATTTGTAAAGATGTATTATTCTACAAGCACCAATAAAAAAAACTTGATATAGTTAATTAATTAATAATCCTTAAATCTTGGAGGTGTTCACTTCATGGAACATTTTCAATTTGATATATTTAATATACAGAGAGTTTTATATAACAACAAACATTTTTATCCTATACAATTTGACTCCTTTAATTTTTAAGTTACGTGTAAATTGGTAGGCCTATATGACCATTAAAAATTGTTGCCAATCAATCGCAATTAATGCCTTAACTTGTAAGTTTTTCTTTAAAGTATGTCCCAATTACAGCGTATATGCCGTAAATCTTTAGATACTCATTGTTTTTTTTTTTTTGAGAGTTCAATTTGAACCTTGAAATGAGTGTGTTCCACTCCCAGACTAAGCATGAAGTAAAATTTCGAGTTTAGAAAAGCCTGAAAATTTGGTTTGGTCGCGTAGCGCGAAGCGCGGAGCGGCCAAACCAAATTTTCAGGCTTTTCTAAACTCGAAATTTTACTTCATGCGCCACCGGTACAAAACACTGACATATAACGAAGATTAAAACACACCGGTAAACTTTACATTGCATTAGTGTTTTGTACCGGTGGCGCATGAAGTAAAATTTCGAGTTTAGAAAAGCCTGAAAATTTGGTTTGGCCGCTCCGCGCTTCGCGCTACGCGACCAAACCAAATTTTCAGGCTTTTCTAAACTCGAAATTTTACTTCATGCTTAGCCTGGGAGTGGAAAACACTCGTTTAAAGCTTAAAATTAAATTCTTTTAATAAACCGGGCATCGGCAAATGTACATGCGTATGTATACTTAAAAGATAAATTCTCGTTATGAAAATGTTCAGTTTTACATAAAACTCTTTGTATGTACCTGTGTAACTCGTATTTTAAGTACTTAGTTTAACAATGATTACCGTGTAATTGAAACTAGTCACAAAAGTAAAATAAAAGTGGTATAAAACAGTAAAGTTAAGTTTACTTGGAAACTTTTATCCTTATTCTAGACGCTGTTAATTAATTCAATCTGAGATTACTAATTTCCAAATAAAATTATCATCCTGTTAATAATTACTCATGTAACGATGTTGACAGTTAATTTATTTCTTGAAACTGTGTATGATGCATCTCAAATTTTTATTACTAAAAAGAATTGGCATACGTGCTTTAATTCTCGTATATTTTAGGATGTTTCCATTTTTCCCATTGTTATCTCTTTGTCCCAGATGAGATCTGAATGAAGTCGTACGTGACGGAAAGCACGTGTGCGCTTGTTTGTATCTGCACCTTGACCATAGAAAATAAAATCAACATCAACTAGATGAATTGCATAATCGTTCCGAATGGATTATTATCCAATCGAATCTGGAGATGTTTTCGTCCGTGGCCCGTATTTTTAAATTCGCGAGCCCTTACAGTTTGTACACTTCTGTGCAATAAAATTAAGTACACAAAATATGTTATAGTTTAAAGCGGACATGATGAGTTTCCTAGTTACGTGAATATGTCAATTTTCTTAATGTCAAAATTGCACGTCATTTAGACAACAATTCAAAAATTTGAATTCTAACTAAAATAGATGTCTGTTAGACAAATTATTCAATTGGTAAACATCAGTTAAGATGTGTTTTCAGAGTTAAAAAACGTTGGGAGCAGAAAATAAGTGTTATGGTGTTCAATTATTTATTAAAACTGCTGCTAGGCAATTAAAAAAGACCCGAATTATACAATAGAATATTGTGAAAAACAGTTATAAGATGTGTACTAAATTTTATTGCACAGAAGTGTACATACAAGAAAAAATCTAGAATTTGATTGCCTTGATTATTTAATGCAAATCTGAATAACGGATTTTGATTGATTGTGTTTCCAAATTCGTCTTATCGATTTTTTATCGCGTATGTAAATCTATTATCTGTCATGTTTAATCATTCATTTTATAATGAATCGCTTTGGAAGTAACACAGATTTAGAAATTAATGAATTATTAAAGAAAACAATTTCAACAAACAGGGTTATAAACCATCAATTCGTTTGGAAACAATTCATATCATTTTGTAACGTCCACAACTACGAATTGACAGCAAAAACATTACAAGCAGATCTGGCAAGTATTTTAAATTTATGGGCATATAACATGGGAAAACAAGACGATTCAGAATAAAAATTTAGATGTCATCACATGAATATTTTAAATGCAATCTTCTGGTTCAAGTGAGACAAAAGTTGTAGATTCTTCCTCGAATATTTCCGAGAAACAAAATTGTTTATATTAGTATTACATTAACCCATTAACCCATTAACCGAGCAACTATAGAGTTAACTCTGATAATTGATTTTAGGTAAAGTTCTGCCTTATTCTTATGATTTCTATAAATAATTTATTGTATTACATAGTGTGAATTTTTCTTTTAAATATACATAATGTATACGCTGTACATTTTCAGGCAATCGTCGATATTATACAAAAACGTCCAATATAAAGTTTAGAACAAGTGTTTCCACTCTCAGACTAAGCATGAAGTAAAATTTCGAGTTTAGAAAAGCCTGAAAATTTGGTTTGGTCGCTCCGCGAAGCGGAGCGGCCAAACCAAATTTTCAGGCTTTTCTAAACTCGAAATTTTACTTCATGCGCCACGCATATACAATACTGAAATATTATGAAGTTAGAAATACACTAATATTTTTTTATCCAAATGCGTGATAATCAAAAAACTTAAATAACAAAATATCTACATTTTTCTTCATACACTTTCAGGTCAGGTCAAATAGTATAATATATCAAATAATAATAAATAAAATAATAATGTTGCGTGTATGCATACACGCAACATAATTATTTTATTTATTATTATTTGATATACTATATTATTTGACCTGACCTAAAAATGTATGAAGAAAAATGTAGACATTTTAGACATTTTGTGTCATTAAACTGCACTTATTTTAATTGCTCTAATATAACGTTGTCAATAAAATATTTTTTGTTATTATATTTCATGAAATAATCCTTCGAATACCACTCATTTGAAATTTTCGTTGAGAAAGACTTTGTTTTTATACGCTCAAGCTTAGTTGCCTTTCTGACTCGATGAAACTGTCAGAAAAATCACACTCTCCGAGGTCGTGCCTTTTTCAGAGACAGTCTCATTTCATTGCTAGGCAACTGAGCTTTCGTTAGAAAACAGTCTTTCCGAAAATTTCAAACAACTAGAGGTATTACATGTGAAAATGTTACAGAGAATTATTCTGGCAATTTTGACTAGGCAGTATTTAACTAACTGCAAACCAAATATTTCAGGCTTTCATAACTCGAAATTTTACTTCATGCGCCACGCGTATAAGACACTGATTTAAAATGAAGTTTACTAGTTCACAATATTTCAGTACTTTTAGTGTCTAATACGCGTGGCGCATGAAGTAAAATTTCGAGTTTGGAAAAGCCTGAAAATTTGGTTTGGTCGCTCCGCGCTTCGCGCTACGCGACCAAACCAAATTTTCAGGCTTTTCCAAACTCGAAATTTTACTTCATGCTTAGCCTGGGAGTGGAAAACACTCGTTTAAAGCTTCAAATTGAAGTAATTCAAAAAAGGCGTATGCATATGTACACATAAAAGAAAAAATCCCCGGTTATGTCAAAGGGTTGCTTCTGATTTGAAAAACTCTAAGTCTTCGACGCCTTAGAATTTCTTGTAGTTCAAATTAATCACTGTCAGAGAAGATACTATAGATGAACTTACATCTGACACAGATGATATGGTACACATGATAACCTTAATGAAATTAATAAATTCAAGTAGTAGAATCTGAAGTAATTACAATAATATACTACACTTTTGACTTTTAACTGTTAAAATATTTAAAAAATACAATTTACCTGGCAGAAAAACAAGAAAATAATTTACTAAGGAGATTTATTAGCCAAATAAAGTTATTTAGGGGTTATAATACCGAAATGTTTGGAATAAATTAATTTATTCCTAAACTAAATTTTATTTGGGGAATAAAACGTTTTATATTACCGGGCATAAATATGCAGGAAATTTATCTTTTAACTATACAAATCCCGATGCAAACACTGTACATTTTCTGGCATTTGTTCTTCAATTTAATTTAAAGCTTCTAACGAATGTTTTCCACGCCTTGATTAGGCATAAAGTAAAATTTCGAGTTAAGAATAGTCTGAAAATTTAGCTCGGTTGCGCAACGAAGCGAAGCGAAAAAATAAATGTTCAGGCTTTTTAAAACTCGAAATTTTACTTTATGTTCCGGGGCACCTATTCACCGCACTAATACAATTTATCATCGGTGAGAATCGCACTAAAATGACGTAATTTTAGGAAGAATTTACCAAACCGTATGGAGTAAAATAACGTCACTTCTCACCGAAGACAAATTGCATCGGTACTGTAAATACGGGCCCATTCGTATAAAACACTGAATTATCATCAAGTTAAAAATATATTGCTTCTGCAATATATTCTGAGCTTAACAATATATTAGTGTTTTATACACATAAAGTAAAATTTTGAGTTAAGGAAAGCTAGAAAATTTGGTTTGATCTCGGAATTTTACTTCATGCTTAACCAAGGAGTGGAAACATTAGAAGTTTTAAATTGAACGCTTTTATAAAATCAACAAATAAGTAAAAATTTACAGCGTACACGTCAGTACATGTATATTTAAATAAAAAATATATTCCATCGCGTTTAGAGCTGAATTGATTCGCTCAAGCATAAGAGTTTCTTACCTCCGGATTTTCCCGGTACCTAACTTTTCAGAGGATTTGCTCACTCCGCTTCTCAAACTTTTGTATATTTTCTTTATTTTTTATATATAACCTGTTTTTTCGTTTGTTGCAGCCATGGAGAGGATCTGATAGTTACGCCGTTCGCACAAATCCTTGCCAGTCTGCGCAGTGTCCGTAACAACTTTCTGAATCTCACCAATGTGCCCACCAATAAGTAAGTCTAAAAAAGTATCTAGTAGTAGATTTTGAAAATTATAGCAGGAATAAATTAAATACAAGTGTAGTTTGTTAAAAATTTTAAATTAGAAAGACATTTATGATAATTAGCTAGTTTGCATCAATAGAAAATATTATACAACTTTACATATACAGTGATAATATTTAGGCCCGTTTGCACCCAAGTCGATTAACTTAATCAATGATGACTTCTTCTTAAAAACACAACAATTCTATTTATTGACAAAAAACATGTTTAGGTCAACCTACAAATTTATACCATTTTTATATTCTAGAATTTTGACCATATCAGAGGTTTAATCAATGATTAGTGAATGAATAAAATTAATCATCCGGGGTGCAAATAGGCCGTAATTGATTAAATAATTAAATAATCAGATGAGTGCAGAAACATAAGTAAACCCATAGAGAAATTAATTTATAAGAGGGCTAGATCCCATACTAATCCATGGAAACGCCTACTAGCGCTCCTGGTGGCCAGCTGGATGAACTAATAGCACGGAACACAACCGCTAAAACTTCAAAATAAGGTTTGAATCCACGCTAACGGCGGGAGTTTGAAATCCTTATCGGCATTATTATTATTACCAATTAGTAATAATAATAAAGAAATTATAAATTAAATCATATTTTCAAAATTATACACACTGTTTATTATATTGTAAATAATAAATTGTTTAATAATTAAATAATCATATCGGACACTTTTTTCTCATTATACCCTTGGTAAAATATTTTAAAATATAATGGTTTGTAAGTTAAACTTTTTTTAATCATAGGTTTACTCATGATTTTTCGATCATCTGATTATTTAATATAATGGTTTGTAAATTAAATTCACTTGGTTTTGTTTCACTATATAAGTGAAACAAATCCAATTGAATTTAATTTACAAACCATTATATTAAATAATCAGATGAACGAAAAATCATGAGTAAACCTATGATTAAAAAAAGTTAAAACTTGTCAAATATTTTAACATTTATCTTTAATCAATATACAGTTCTATAAATAGTTTCTAACTAAAAGTAATCTGCTTTATTAATAGTCATAGAAACGAGTTTTTTTGTTGTTTAACGGACTTAGCGATAATTAATTTAAAATGTATCTTATAAACAACACAACCTTGTGTAACACTTATGTCACTCATAATACAGTAAATACACGAATTGTATTTATTTATTTATCAAAGACGCGAAGGTTTTTGCACTTTGAGTCTATTGAAACGTTGAAGGCTCAGCGGAAATTTCTGCGAATTCGCATTATAAGCGTTGTTTCCAGAAAAATAAACGCCGAAGAAGAAATAGATTTATTTATATTTCATCGACTCTGCTTGAATTTATTTTATTGATTTTAAAATCGAATAGTTTTTATTTCAAACGACTCCATTGATCCCACTTGATTTCGAAAACAAATAATTTTCTTTTATAGCTGTGATGAGAACCTTTGCCAGCATGATGGAATCCAAATTAAAAAGAATTTGTTTTAATAATATTTAAACTGGCTGGAATGTTAAATAAATACTTAACTTATGTATTGGATTTAAAGGTTGTTGGTTTTCTCGGAATTTAGACGGAAAATAAGTCGTCAGAAAATCTTAAATAAATACTGTATACAACGAAACCCAAATATCCACCTATCACCATTTATCAATTCATTAGTTCGTATCATCTTGACAGTTAAATTGAAATTTTCAACTTTTTCAATATTTAACAACAGGGCAGAAAGACCGAAGGTCGATAGCCCAGACAAGGACGTACTAACAAACTCATTTATTTATTATATTATTTTAAACAAGAATAATTCAGATTCAAAACTATTTGAATTCGAGAAAATAAGCTTACGTTTCTTATAGTTTGCACACTTTAAACATAATATATAAAATTACGAATATGTTATTCGTGAAAATGCAAACAATGTCTTAAGTTGTCTTATAAATTAAGACATTTTTTGCATTTTCACGACTAACATATTCGTAATTTTATATATTATATATTTTATATATTTGGTTTGAATTACGTAAAGAGTTGAATATAATAAACTTAATAAAAGACTAACACTTTCTTCACTAAAAACATTTATTTACGCTAAATGTACATTTCGAACACTACGTGTTCATTAATAATAATAATATATTTATTCGTGCAAATACCAATACATAGTTTACACATGTCAAGAAGGATATATATAATATATAGAGATAATGTAAACATAAAAATAAATTCAACATAATAAACAGGTAATGTATACACTTAATACATTAGGTGGTAAAATGACAAAAAATTGACAAAACAAACGAGTTAAAATAAGTGTATAAATAAAAGCAAACTAACAATACATTATGTAATAAATAATAAAAATTGTAAAATGTTATATGTATAAAAGAACGATAACTCACAAAAAAAATCTATTCGGACACACAAATAGGATCCACATAAGGAGTAATATAATGAATTCATCACGCATTAAAATCAAACGTTAAAAAATCCTCAAAACTATAAAATGCGTTAACAGTTAACATCTTCTTCATTTCTTGTTTGCACTTTTTTAGATCAAGTTGTCGCAAAATCGGTGGTAATTTGTTGAAAAATTTTACCCCATAATAACTAGTTCCAGTTTGACTGCGCGATAATCTGAGTTTAGGCTGGTACATATTTTCCTTGTTCCTTGTGTTGTGAGTATGGATGTCATCGTGTAACCTGTAATTATGTATGTTCCGTTTCACATACAATAAACATTCAAGAATATACATACAGGGTAATGTCAATATCCCTAGCATAGCAAAATGTTGCTTACAATCATCCTGGTAATTAATACCTGCAACAATCCTAATAGCTCTTCTTTGCAAAGAAAATAACCTATGGCGACATGAAGAATGACCCCATATAATTATACCATAGGCTAAGTGAGTGTGAACTAAGGAGAAGTAAGCTGTGCGAACCATCGATGGAGATAGGTTACTATGCAAGTTACGAAGTAAAAAGACCACAATAGGCCTTGGTCTAGATACATTCCTAAGAATTTCACTGCTTCATGTCCCTGAATTGACTTACTCAAGGAGAAAGTTCTTGTGACCGTCTTTTTCTCATTCAGATTTAACCTATTGCTCGTAAACCATGTTTCAGCTTGAGCTAGAGTAGCTGTATTTATTGAGCTTGCAGTATTAACATCTCGGCCGGTTGCAATTAAGGTGGTGTCATCTGCAAATTGGATCACTCTGCAACCATCTACGTACATAGGAAAATCATTTATATAAATAAGAAAAAGTAACGGTCCGAGAATCGAGCCCTGAGGCACACCGTAATTTATGGGCAATGGTTCTGAAAGGGTGCCACTGCAAAATACCGCCTGTTTTCTATTTGTCAAATAACTTTTTAATAGTTTTTGGCTGGTCCTGTGAAAATTATAGAAACGAAATTTTTCAATTATAATCTCATGCGGAACACAGTCAAACGCTTTACTTAGATCTAAAAATGAAGCGATTGTCGTTTCGCCTGTTTCAAAGGATTTGACAATTTGATGAGTAAGATCTAATACTGCACTAACTGTCGATAGCCCTTGACGGAAACCGTATTGATTTTCGTTAAACAGGCTGTTACTTACAAAATAGTCAATAATTTGCAGTGACATCACCTTTTCTATGATCTTTGCAAAGATAGGAAGCAATGATATGGGTCTGTAATTATTCATATCGTCTTTATCACTCTTTTTATGAATGGTAATAACTTTTCCTATTTTTAGTTGATCAGGAAATTCACTAGATGTTATAACATAATTAATTAATTTTGTTAGTGGTTCCAGGATAACCTCAGGAACATTTTTTATTACTTTAATATTAAGGCGAAATATATCACAGCTATTATTTGTTTTTATATTTTTTATAACACTACAAACAAGATCACACGAGACATTACTAAAACAGAAACTAGACTGACAGTTTATCACAGATGATGCTATCACAAGGGGATCTATATCACAGTTTATTATTTGACTAGCAATATCGCTTCCAATTGAAGTAAAGAATAGCTTACTGAGTAAATAACAATAAAGGGCGGGATACTTATACCTAATGGGATTATGGGAAACACCGTGGGTGAGGTTAACACTTGTGTCTGTCGCAGCTATTTGTGGGAATTACCTCTAATAAGGGATTATTCAGGGGACTTAAATCGAAATTCAGCAAATCATTTTAGTATTTCTTCATCTGAATAGCTTCCAACATATTTAATTTTTTATTTGAAGAATGTTTTAATAATTCTATATTTTGTTTTCCAAAAACCTATGACCGGTAGTTATAGTGTGATGTGCAACTGCTGATTTTTCAGGGTTAAGGTTCTTTATGTGATAATTATGTTCTTTAAATCTAATAGCTAATGATCTTACCAGATTTTTATTGTACCAGATTTTTGTAAATTATCTTTTTTTTGGGTTTTGGCTTTTGCCTGGCCTTGGGAACTTGCCCATTAGCCAACATCATTTATTTATATTTGTATTAATTCTTAAGATTACAATTTGTAGTATGCTGTTATTACATACGGACAAACACTCACATTCATACCACACCCAGGGTCACGACGAGAAATTATTTTTAAATAAAGTCTCGCCGTGCACGGGAATCGAACCCGAATTGTGGCTCGCCGAGCGGTACAGCCCGGCGACGTTACCGCTCGGCCACCACCTGCCCTGTAAATTATCTATTTTTGTAAATGTGTTTCCTAATAATGTTTTTAGTTGTGTACTTGTATAAACAGCTGGACGTAGATTGAATTTTCTAAAAAGTGTAATACATACATTTAGCGTAAATAAATGTTTTTAGTGAAGAAAGTGTTAGTATTTTATTAAGTTTATTATATTATATATTATTTTATTTGTACAAAAAAAATGTTATGTCTGAATAAAAAATATTTATATATAAGTTACGTCACAGATTGTTTAAATTAAATTATTGTGTAGTAAATCTATAATAATAATGATTTTGGATGTTTAATGGAAATGAAAGTAGCAGTAGAGATTAGGAGACATTTGTTAAAGTTGTAAATAAATATACCCGGATTAATGCTCGGATAGGAAAAACTATTTTTTGTCCATTTTTCGACAAAAATTCATTCTTTACAACAAGTTTTGAATCATTTGAAAACACTATTATTACTTAATTAAATTATTGTTGAGTTACGTGAAGGTGAACGAAGTTATTAAATAAATGAATTGAGTATCCTTTCTTCACTGGATTTATTTAAAAATCGCAAATGTACATTTCGGTCACGATGTGACCATTATCAATGCTTAACTATTTACAAAAACAAACGGAAAATTTATACCATGGATACAGATTCGGATTATAATTACAATGTTTCGGGTGATAAATCAGCGTTAGCTCACCACACCATCGAATCAGGTCACAAATTTTCAATAGATAAAATAAAATTATTAAAATTCTTCAGTAATTACCGGCTTAATACCTTGGAGGCAATAGAAATGAAAATAGTGGAAAACAGGCTATTAAACTTTGATTTAAGCCCATTAGTAAATCCTTTTCTAGAATTGATCCCAGCGCTCTAATCCCAGTCACCCGAAACATTGTAATTATAATCCGAATCTGTATCCATGGTATAAATTTTCCGTTTGTTTTTGTAAATAGTTAAGCATTGATAATGGTCACATCGTGACCGAAATGTACATTTGCGATTTTTAAATAATCCTGTGAAGAAACTAGACTCAATTCTTTTATTTAATAACTATTATTACTGTCAAATCTTAAATTTACTCTAGAGGGCGCCCTAAAATTAAGAAAAAATAAAATGTTTATAAGAAAAAAGTACCTTTAATTACAATTTTAGAGAAATATTATTTAAAAATGATATTTGTAATCAAGAATTATGTTTACATAGAAAGTATGAACTTAATGAAAAAAAAAAATATTTTTATTAAATTTATTTTTTTATTTAGTATTATGTATCGTGTAATTTTGAGATGTATTCATTCTAAATTATTGTATTTCTAATAAATTATTAATTTTTTTCAAATTTAGTGATATTTAGCCAATAAAAATTAACAAATCATAAAACTTAAATGTTTTGTAAATATCTTAGATAAACTTGAGTTACTCATATTAAAATAAAATTATACAGATAGTTTTCCTTTTAAGTAAAAAAAAAACCTTTTATGGCATTAAAACTAAAAACTTATTCCAATAAATACAATACCACGTAAATTTATGTATACTACCCCATTTCTTAAATCAATCTCCTCCTCTCCCTCTCCCAGTCTAATCTTATCACAATTTTTAAGTCCTCTTAGGTATACATATACCAATTATTTCATTTATCAATTGGTGAAACATTCTGAACTGATAATTCAAACCAAATTTTCAGGCTTTTCTAAACTCGAAATTTTACTTCATGCTTAGTCTGGGAGTGGAAAACACTCGATTTAAGCTTCAAATTGAACTCATTATAAAAAGCCTATGCATATATAAACCTAATAATAAATTCCCTGCTTCTATACTTAAAGAATTAATCATAAACAGCACTTGGTTCATTTTACTATTTGCTTCTATTTTCTCGTACATAAAGGCAAACCAAGTGTTATTTTTTATTTATCTTTTATTATTATTAATCTCAATGATACTGTAAATCTTAACATATTCGGTGTTTTTCTTTTAAGAGTTCAATTTGAAGCTTTAAGAGCCAGACACGTTGAACGTTCAACTCTGAACTCAAGTTCAAAGTGCCATTAGAACAATAGGAACTGTCATATTAAACTCAATTTCAGCTTGAACTTTGGTTCAAAATTTTTGGTGCAACTGGGCCTTAACGAGTGTTTTCCACTCCCAGACTAAGCATGAAGTAAAATTTCGAGTTTAGAAAAGCCTGAAAATTTGGTTTGGTCGCGTAGCGCGAAGCGCGGAGCGACAAAACCAAATTTTCAGGCTTTCCTAAACTCGAAATTTTACTTCATGCTCCACGCGTACAAGATACTGATTATAAGCGAAGTTTTCTTGTTCACAAAATTTCAGTACTTACAGTTTTAATACGCGTGGCGCATGAAGTAAAATTTCGAGTTTAGAAAAGCCTGAAAATTTGGTTTGGCCGCTCCGCGCTTCGCGCTACGCGACCAAACCAAATTTTCAGGCTTTTCTAAACTCGAAATTTTACTTCATGCTTAGTCTGGGAGTGGAAAACACTCGATTTAAGCTTTAAATTGAACTCATTAAAAAAAGCGTATGCATATATAAACCTAATAATAAATTCCCTGCATGTATACTTAAAAAAAAATCCCTGTATTAACAGATTAATCCGATGACTATTTGCCAAATCTCTTTTAAATATTTGTTGTTTTCTTAAAAGTGGTCCATTATAAGTTTAAACGAATGTTTTCCACTCCCAGGTTAAGCATGAAGTAAAATTTCGAGTTTAGAAAAGCCTGAAAATTTGGTTTGGTCGCGTAGCGCGAAGCGCGGAGCGACCAAACCAAATTTTCAGGCTTTTCTAAACTCGAAATTTTACTTCTTGCGCCACGCGTATAAAACGCTTAAATATTGTGAAGTTAGCAATATGCTATTTGAAGCAGAATTCTACAGATGTATATTTTAAACTTCACTTCAGATCAGTGTTTTATACGCGTGGCGCATGAAGTAAAATTTTGAGTTTAGAAAAGCCTGAAAATTTGGTTTGGTCGCGTAGCGCGAAGCGCGGAGCGGCCAAACTAAATTTTCAGGCTTTTCTAAACTCGAAATTTTACTTCATGCGCCACGCGTATTAAAACTGTAAGTACTGAAATTTTGTGAACAAGAAAACTTCGCTTAAAATCAGTATTTTGTACGCGTGGCGCATGAAGTAAAATTTATCTAAACTCGAAATTTTATTTCATGCGCCACGCGTATAAAACACTGAAAGCACTGAAATATTGTGAACAAGTGAACTTCACTTGAAATCAGCGTCTTATACACGTAGCGCAGGAAGTAAAATTTCGAGTTTAGAAAAGCCTGAAAATTTGGTTTGGTCGCTCCGCGCTTCGCGCTACGCGACCAAACCAAATTTTCAGGCTTTTCTAAACTCGAAATTTTACTTCATGCTTAGTCTGGGAGTGGAAAACACTCGGTAAAAGCTTCAAATTAAACTTAAAAAAAACCAACGAATATCCCAAAATTTACGGCCTTTTCAGAGTTCGAGAATTTCCTTTGGCATATGAATGTACATGTATATAAAAGAAACACAAATATGACTATTATTTGCCCACATTATTTTGTTTTTGACTTAAAAACAAAGTTTATTCGTTTCTTAGCAATCTTTGTGAATTGAGAGAAACTTGGGCGAGAAATTAAAGACAAAAAACAGGATACAAATGTACGCTTCTACTAGAAATACTGCATTTATTAGTTATTTTAATTATTGCATTTATTAGTTATTTTAATTATTGCATTTATTAGTTATTTTATTCATTGCCTTTTTTAAATTATGAACGGTGGAGGCTTCTACTTCGTTATACATGTTAATTCAATAAAATAAAACACTTTAACTTTGGTTGTATAACACAATATTTATATTTTTGTGACTGCAGTTTCGGCAACTCAATTTGCCATTATCAAACTTCGTTTGATAATAGCAAGTTGAGTTGCCGAAACTGCAGTCACAAAAATATAAATATTGTGTTATTCAAACAAAGTTAAAGTGTTTTATTTCTTTGCATTTATTAGTTATTTTTAACCCGATTCAATGTTAAGTAAATTCGCGTTTAATGAGAGTAATAATTAGCTTCTTTTATGAATATTCATAAAATTAAGATGTTATCTAAAGTAATAATAACACTTTCAGTCAATGTTAAGTAAATGCACGAAAATTAATTCAATGTTATGCAAATACATAAAAGTAAAATGTTCTCTTTTTGCAAAAATAACACACTTAAAGTTAGTTTGTATAACATATGTATATATACATATATATATAAATTTGTTTCTTTTTTGTGTTAAATATATTAATGGGGCTACGTGAAAAATCGCACGCGAAAAATATTTTGTCCTCGCGCACAAAAATAGTGCGTGGTCTTTCGAAATATTACTGCAAGGATGATTTAAAAATATTTTTGTTTGTGTAGATTGTGTTAAATTATTTATCCGTTATGAAGGTCTAGTGTATAGTTGTGAGATGAAACTCGGTTACAAAAAATAGGATAAAACACATATATTTTTAAAATATTTGAGTTAATTATCAACACTTTTAATTTTTAAAAGCGATAACTTTCAAATGAATATACTTATTATTAAAAAAAATCACAGTAATGTAGGGATTTTTAGGTATTCATATCCCAATATATCTTTGTAGATTTTCAGGCATTCATTCATTTAAATTTTCAGGCTTCTCTAAACTCGAAATTTTACTTCATGTGCCACGCGACTAAAACACTGGTCTTAAGTGAAGTTGAAAATATGCTTCTGTAGAATATTGCTTTAGTAGCATATTGCGAACGTCATAATATTAAAGTGTTTTATACGCGTGGCGCATGAAGTAAAATTTCGAGTTTAGAAAAGCCTGAAAATTTGGTTTGGTCGCTCCGCGCTTCGCGCTACGCAACCAAACCAAATTTTCAGGCTTTTCTAAACTCGAAATTTTACTTCATGCTCAATCTGGGAGTGGAAAACAGTCATTAAGGCCCAGTTGTATCAAAAATGTTAAACCAAAGTTCAAGCTGAACTTGAGTTTAATAAAACAGTTCCTATTGTTCTAATCTCACTTTAAACTTGAGTTCAGAGTTGAGCCAAATTTTCAGGCTTTTCTAAACTCGAAATTTTATTTCATGCGCCACGCGTATAAAACTCTGAAAGCACTGAAATATTGTGAACAAGTGAATTTCACTTGAAATCAGCGTCTGATACGCGTGGCGCATGAAGTAAAATTTCGAGTTTAGAAAAGCCTGAAAATTTGGTTTGGTCGCGTAGCGCTACGCGCTACGCGACCAAACCAAATTTTCAGGCTTTTCTAAACTCGAAATTTTACTTCATGCTTAATCTGGGATTGGAAAACACTCGATTGAAGCATCAAATTATACTCCAAAAAAAAAAAACAACGAATATGTGAAGATTTACAGAGTAATTGGGATATGTATACTTAAAAAAACATTTCAGTTTGATATACGTAACTTAAGTTTATCTAAGATATTTACAAAACATTCAATATTTATGATATGTTAATTTTTATTGGCTTAATATCACTAAATTTGATGAAATAGCAATATTTTATTAAAAATATAATTGTTTACAGTTTGGTGTTGTAGGCGTTCACTTTGTGGTACATCTAAATACACTTGTAAATAAGACACTTTGACTTTGTTTAACCACTGAGTCTTACATTTAATTGTGTGACTAGTTTCGACTATCTAGTAGTCCTTTTCAAACTAAAGTGAAAACTTTAGTTTAAGAATGACTACTAGATAGTCGAAACTAGTCACACAATTAAATGTAAGATTCAGTGGTTAAACAAAGTAAAAAGTGTTTTATTTACAAGTGTAATTGTTTACACGTCAAAAATGATGATACATAATTGTAATAATATATAAACTTAATAAAAATAAAATAGTTTCTATTACGTTCATAGTTTGTGTGTAAACATACTTCTCGAATACAAAAAACTTTTTTAAGTATTATCATTCTCTAAAATTATAATTAGAGGTAGTATTTTTTATAACAATTTTAGTTTAACTTAACTCTTGAACGCCCTCTATAGTAAATTTAAGATGACAATGAAAATCGTGTTTTTCTACTCCTATTCTGGAATGTATCGTATGTTCAATAAAATAAAACCTATAGAGTGCCATGATTTAATCTTTTTTAAAATTTAGGTTGGCTACACGCTTTAAGAATTGACATATAAAACGTCAGACATTATAATTTTAATGCATAATCTAGAATATTTTCCATAGCACTCTAGAGATTTTTTTTTTATTAAACATACTATATTACTTATGGGTCCATCTACTAAGTAAATGTAATGCGATTTTTTATTATGTGGTCGCTGCCATAGAAACCATTGTAGTTCTAGAGTTACAATAGGTGTATTGTAACTCTAAAACTGTAATGGTTTCTATGGCAACGACCACATAATAAACAAAATATAACTGAGTGCGACGTGAAATACGTGAATCTGACAAACCGTCAGAAATTCCAAATTTTACACGCTCGGCTTGCGTTACTGAGACCGATACCGGCCCCCAGATAAGTCTATTCCGACGTAAATTAGTGCCTCTAACACGTGAAGACCACTCACGACGCCAAAAGTGCCGAATAAAAAAGTTAAGTATTAATTGGTAATTAACACACTTTAAAGCATTATACGCTCGCCTTGTATTACAAAAACCGTATAGGGCCTCCAGAGGCGGGTCAATTCCGGGCTACTAGCAACGCTCAAAAGTGCCGAATAATAAAGTTAAGTGTAAATCATAATTGAAACTTTCACCCTTTTAAGGTTTACCGTTGTGCGGTTCAGTATGAGAACAGATTAATAGTGGGTACACATTAGGCTATACATTAAAGAAAACCTAAAGAAATTTTATGCAGAATTCTGCCTTTAAAAGTTTAAGTTTAAATAGGAAAAAGTAGTGCTAGTTTTATAATACATTAAAAAAAATCGAAGGAATTCTATGCTGAATTCTGCCTTTAAAAGTTTAAATTTAAATAGGGAAACGTAGTGCTAGTTTTATAATAAATAAAACTGATTTTTTAAAAGTATATGCGTACAGTCATAGAAAAAGTATAGTGTACATTTCGCATGAAATGACCATTTCCCACTCGTATGAATTGCTGCACTCGCCTGCGGCTCGTGCAGCAAGTTTCATACTCCTGGGAAATTTTATCATTCCATACTCATTGTACAATATACTATTTCAAATCGTCCAAAACTTTTTTCCAAGAATGATTTTTTGTCGAAAAATGGACAATTAAAAAGTGTTTCCTATCCGCGTAGTAATCCAGGAACACACGGTATATTAATGAGGTAGTTAATATTGAGTTATTTTACATACAAAAAAAAATAGTTTAAGTTATTAATCATCTTTGAAGTGTATACAATAATGAAAATTTCGTTATGGCTATTACGAGGCGGACGTGTTGTGCACATATCCAATTAAAACTGTCCAATACGGCTTAATTGGATTTCACGTATTTAGCGCAAAATGCATATTAAATAAACACAAATTTACACTACAAACACCAACGTGTGTTTTTTTGTTCGTTATTGTCGACGAAATCCGGTAGCAACTATTAAAATTCCCATTAACACTGTAATTCATTTCAATACGACGAATTATTGTGTGTTTTTATACAGAAAATCTGCGAATGTTTATAAAGAGAATCGGAATAATTAAATTAAATCAATTATAACAGTTTTTCCTATCCGGACAGTAATCTACCGATTGGGGTTCATTTTTCCCCTAAATTTTTTCCCCGGCAAATTTTCCCCTTATATTTCTCCCCGAATTAATATTCCCCCAAATTAATATTCCCTTAATCTAATTTTCCCCCAAATGAATAATAACGCAACAATCAAATTAATTAAGTTATATTACAAAATTTATAAAGTTATATTACAACCAATATTTCGCAAATAATCTAAAAGTTTGTAAACCTTTAGTAAATTAAGTTAGCTAAATATTACTCATTGATCCATTTGTGATCAGATTGTAATTATAGTAAAATACAACTAAGTGTTTTGCAAATAATAAAAAAAAAATTATAACAGAATCATTTCTTCGCCTGAATAAGCCACAGTGTGGCGAAACAGTTGTAGAGTTATGCAATACATATTTGAAAGTGTTTAAATTGTTTTATTTATATAAAAGATGAACTTTCAACATTTATCAGCCTTATCAATCAATTTTTTATAACAGAATACTTGTTTTATGGCCTGTAATACGTTACATCATTATACTTAAAATTACTATTAACTGGATAGTGTTGATTAGATCTGAAAACATTATTTTTTATAATAAGTTTGATGATTTGCGATCCCCGAGACAATAAATATTAGTTAAATTCTTTAGGTTCAGAACTCCTTCGATGTGAAAATCATGTCTGATTATTCATTATAATAAATAGAGAGGCACTTGAATCAATTTTATCAGAGATTTTCAATTTCCTGTGTGTTTGAAAAGTGTTAATTTCCTCATTTTCGCTTCCAGGTCTCGTCGTTCTTCGGGGACAGCCTCCACCGCCACCCCTCAGCCCAGAAATCTGGTTCCCGGAGGTGAGTCTCAATTTCCTGCTAGAATATATTTTTCCTATATTACAACATTTATATAAAAAATATTTGCGTATTTTTTAAATGTACAAGAATATTGCTTTTATATACTAAGTGACAAAGGAAAGTAAACACCAAGAAATAATTATTTAATTTCAATAATTTTTGGTATACATATTCAGCTTGGCTTTAGCCCGGCCCGGGCCGGTTCCGGTTCCGGGCCGTTCCGGACCGGGCTTCTAATATAATATATGAGACCGGGCCGGGCCAGGTCGGGCCTGACTGATTTTTTTAAAGTTTGTTTTTACTTTTAATTGAAAACTATATCTATAAACAAATAAATACATACAAGGTGCGGCAGGGAAACTTGTTGATTTGAATTGGGCGCCAATGAGCGAGACGTGGTCAGAAAGGGGTAGGGAGGGTCTCATTCGATCTTGAAGTTTTGTTACCGCTGAAGCCAGTTGTATGCCAAAAAAAATTCTCGAATTCTGAAAGCGGTGTAAGAAGAACAAGTATGACTTTTATTTGCCCACATTACTTTTTTTTTCCTTAAGATCAAAGTTTATTCATTTCTTAGCAATCTCTGTGAATTGAGAAAAAAACTTAAGCGAGAAATTAAAGACAAAAAACAAGATAGGAATGAACGCTTCGACTAGAAATACTGAATTAATTAATTATTTTTATAATTGCATTTATTACTTTTTTTAATTATTGCATTTATTAGTTATTTTAATTATTTCATTTATTAGTTATTTTTAACTTGATTCATTTTGAGCGAGACGTGGTCAGAAAGGGGTAGGGAGGGTCTCATTCGATCTTGAAGTTTTGTTACCGCTCAAGCCAGTTGTCGGCATGCGTTGGACGGCCATTGGAAAAGTAGGCCTCGACAGCGAACGCACGATCGAGGCCTACTTTTCCAATGGCCGTTCGGTGGTTGCCACCCAACGTGCCTTCCGAACTCGGTTCAATATTCATCTCACGGGTCCCGTTCCTGGCCGGCAACCAATCGTTTCGTGGGTGGACGCATTTAGGGAAAGTGGCAGTGTGGCAAAAAAGGGCCTGGAGGTCAACGGACTTCCAGAACACCAGAAAACGTTGAGAGGGTAAGGCTCTCGTTTTTGCGCCCCTCTGGCATTTTTTCTTCCAAAACTTGAAGAAATGGAACTTGGGGACGCAAGACGGAGCTACGGCACACACAGCGAGAACTTTAATGGAACTTTTAAGGAAACACTTCCACGACCGCCTAATCTCCTTAAAGGGTGACGTACTGTGGCCGGCGCGCTCCCCCTGTAACTGCTTTTTATGAGGATATCTCAAATCCATTGTTTACAATGACAAACCACGGACCCTGCAACACCTGAAGGACAACATTCGCCAAGCCATAGCCAACATTCCCGTCGATATGCTCGAAAGAGTGGAGCGAAACTTCAAGAAGCGGGTGGATCAATGTATCGCTAATGAAGGCCGCCATTTGTACGATGTCATTTTTAAAACCACCTGAAACAAAAATTCAGGATGTGTACAATACGATAAAAAAAGAATTAAATCGGTATGTGAAATACTTTTTCTTTTATTGACCTTTCAAATCAGCAAGCTTTCCTGCCGCACCCTGTATTTACAATTGTAATAAATCGTTATAAGCTAGTGTTTTAAAACTCATGCTTGCCATTTTGTCACCCCCTCGGCGATGAGACCCGGGGCTACCCGCACTCCTCTTGCTACGCCTCTGAGGTTAAACTATTTGCCATAACTAGCTTTTTTACCCGACCTAGACTTATAATCTGGCTCCGGCCTTAGACGATAACAGTTATCTGTGCTTAAAGTCTTTAATTTAACTAATCAAACCAAATGCATTTATTTACAACCAATATCGATTCTTTGCTGTGGCATGTACAAGTACAAATTAATTACATCACTGCAGATAGATCTAAGCGAATAACGTTTTGATTGAATCTCGCAACTGATTAATTATTCGGCATTACTGAATTTAATTTTCCCCAGTCGACGTATCGGGAGAATTAGGTAAATCGGATTGGGATTCAATTAAATAGATGACATTGGTTGCTGCTTTTTTTCCCCTTCGTTGCTCCTCATTTTGCATTTGCAATTGGAAAAGCTCCAATGTGCCGGAGAGATGACGGCTCGCGGAAAATCTCAATTTATTTCGATTCTCAAGATGAAACCCCGCAAAAAATGCACAAAACAAAGTGGAGGTTATTAATAAAATTTATATTAGTATTTTTCCTTTGTCGTTACTTTATGGAATTTATTTTATGAATGCTTTAAATATTCAAAGCCTCTAATTAGTAAACAATGCATGGAAGAGACTTGGATTTGCTGAAATGTTTACAACAAACCTAATAATTTTTTTTTGAAAGGAGAAGAATAAACGATAGTCCAAACATGAGTTTTTTCTACCACCGTCATAAAAAGGTGACATTGACACACCGTTTTTTTAATTGCAAACTGTGCTATTTGTCATCGTGAAAAAATGAAATAATTTAGCGTGGATAAATCTCTTTTTTTCACGCTAAATTCCAATATGGCGGCAATTAATGCAAAATATAAATTAACAATTTTTATTTAATGCGATACCTAGTAATTATTTGTTAATAGGTGCTCATAATGTAGGTAGTTTTCAATCTTTCAATCTTTTCTCAATAGGCAAAAGTACGTACATGGAAATATTTACTATGTTTTTTTTTGTACACCAATCACAAAATTGGCAATTTGTTTTTTCGTATTTTTGATTTCTTCGTCAATTGCTGCATCCTTGATCTCCGTGAAAGTATCACTACCACTGGAATTGTCGTAATTCATCAATATCTGTATGAACAATCTGTAGAAATGTTGACAAATTTGTTCAGTGATTAATGTTTTTGTTAACGAACTCGTATCTATAGTTACATTAACTTAGGCAATTAAGTATAATAAGATCTTTTAAATAAATTATTTAATTATTAAAACTTATTAATGTTAAAATTTCTTCCATTGTGGTTTTAGAATAAATGTTGTTTGTATTTTGTTCGTAAAATCAGTATGTTTTTTGACGCATTCGAATTCATTTTTTGTTTTGACCTGCGGTCTTGACTACAAATGCATTCTCGATGCGTCAAAAAAAGCACTGATTTTGCGCACATAATACAATAATAATATTTTTGTACAAGATAAATGGGATAATGGTGCTGCTATATTATTATTTTATACCGTGCGATTGTTAAAAACATTATTTGTCTCCGGTTTAACCAACTTTAATTAAATCTTAAAAGAATCGCACTTTTAATGTTTGAAGTATTCTGCAACCAAGAATTGGCAATTTCATTTATACTAATGTTTGACCGCGAGTCTAAGGTGTCGAATTGTTTAGAGGGAATGGCAAAGCTATACTGAGGAGAGATAAATCTCGAAACGCGTCTATAGATGGCCTGAATAATTTGACCCAAATTGTTACATTTGCAGTAGGTTACTGTATGTAACAGCAAACACTTGTTGTATAATTCAATGTCCGTCGGGGTATTAGCCCGGGAAGTAGTTGTTTCAATGAGTGTTTGATATAGTCTTTGTAAGACTAACTTGTAGATTGCGAAAAGAATCGCACTTTTAATGTTTACATCTTATTTGTTCTTTAAATTTATTTGTCGATTGGAATACACATTTTCTATGTCATAAACATCAATGCTAGTAAATTGATTGTTTTTTTTGACATATATGTAACCATTACTAGATTTTAATCGATAATTAATGATCGATTTAATTGACGTTGGTGAAACCCGACACAAGAGTAGGCTTTGAGTTTTAAATTAAATTGACACTACTGTTAACACATTGTTTAGCATAACCTTATATTTATTCCACCATTTATTTAGCATTCTGGGCAACCGAGCAAAACAAAATGCAGCCTACTCTAAATCATAATTTAAACGATCGCACGGTATTAGTAGAAGTACTTGACGTTACCCGGATAATTTTTTAGGGATTTCTGTCTGCCCGGCGCATGCACCAATTTTACAGCTAGAGGGAATCTAACTGGCAACCCCGCCTTTTAATATGTTTAGAGGTCATAAGTAGTATGTGTGCCAAATTTAGTTGAAATTTCTCAAGAAATGTAAGAGTCTATAGAGAATATACAACATGTACAAACATACATACTAGTACATACGCACAGTGGGCGAATTGCGTAAATTAAACTGCAATAATTAAAAACCAAGTTTCTGATTCTCGTCAAAATATTTTTATTTGAAAAGAAACATCATTTCAGATGCCTTTTCTTTAAAAATACAACATTGACGTTCAACTTTTTGTTTATAAATAAAAAATTAAGAGCTGTATATTTACGGCTCTTCAGTTAACCTATAAATACAACCACAATAAATTTTAATAAATATTGTTTTTTATAATTCTTGAATAATTTTCTCACTTATCACTTGGTGAAACATTTTTAAATATTGATAATGACGGTTTAAATTAAATTACACTTGGTTTGTTTCACAATTTTTTTACTTTACTTTGTTTTTTATAATTATAATAAGTTTTTAATTTCAGAATTTTTGGAATATTGACTTACCTTATTCTTATAATGAGTGTCTATAAACTGGTTGCTTTAACAGACATGAATTTAACAGTATTTTCCTTCTTTTCCCACACAATTTTATTTAGAAGAAAAGTACTAATTATTATTATTATCAAATCAATCATTACCGAATTATTAATTATATAATTTGTTAAATCGTAAAAATTATTTTATTAATTTGTACTCAGATATAATCGTTTAATTTAACACTGCGGGTTTTAATGAGGCTAATTAATCAATTTATCTAATCACAACTATAATAATTTCTCCGGCGCCAATTAATTCAATAGAAAAAAGTTGGCTTTGACGTAAAGGTTGCGTATTTAAAAAAAAATGGTTTCGCAGGTGTTTAGATTGTCTGTAAACATAATTAAAATAGCGTGTATTTTTTCAATATTTTATTTATTAAATTAAATACTCTTTTAATTATTTATACAGGGTATTTTTCTTTTAAGTATGCCTATCCCGATGTATATACTGTACATTTTCAGTCATTCGTTGATCTCATGAAAGCGTTTAATTTAAAACTTTTAACGGGTGTTTCCACTCCTTGAATAAGCATAAAGTCAAATTTCGAGTTTTGAAGTAAAATTTCGAGTTTAGAAGAGCCTGAAAATTTGGATTCGCCAGGCGACCAAGCTAAATTTCCAAGCTCTTCTAAACTCGAAATTTTACTTCATGCGCCACGTGTATAAAACACTGATTTAAAGTGAAGTTCAAAATATACTGCTCAAATTTGATCTTATGTTAAAAATTATGTCTAAAGATGAAACGAGTGTTTTCCACTCCCAGACTAAGCATGAAGTAAAATTTCGAGTTTAGAAAAGCCCCGCGTAGAAAATTTGTCGAGGGTCGCGCCAGCGACCCGAGACAAATTTTCACGGGGCTTTTCTAAACTCGAAATTTTACTTCATGCGCCACGGGCATAAAACATTGGCTCAAAGAGAAATCCGAACTTTTAAAATTGATGTATTAGAATATTTTTTGAAAGGCACACTAATTTTATTTTTTAAAAATATCATTTTAAATAAATGATTTATTTCAATTTATTTTCGACGACAATATTTAAAAAAAAATTAAAAGTGGTAAAAGACATAGTAGTAGTTTCATTTAATTTTGCAATTTAAAGCTTACATTTAATTTTACTTTAATAAATATTACAAATGCTTATTTCGTGTAGCCAAATTTTTTTAAATTCAAATGCGTGCAGCAATTTGTTATCGAATTTTTTATTTTAATTATACTTACGTCTGGTTAGACGAAATAAATATTTGTAAACCTAATATTTATTTCGTCTAACCAGACGTAAGTATAATTAAAATAAAAAATTCGATAACAAATTGCTGCACGCATTTGAATTTTAAAAAATTTGGCTACACGAAATAAGCATTTGTAATATTTATTAAAGTGAAATTAAATGTAAGCTTTAAATTGCAAAATTAAATGAAATTACTACTATGTCTTTTACCACTTTAAATTTTTTTTAAAATATTGTCGTCGAAAATAAATTGAAATAAATCATTTATTTAAAATGATATTTTTAAAAAATAAAATTAGTGTGCCTTTCAAAAAATATTTTAATACATCAATTTTAAAAGTTCGGATTTCTCTTTGAGCCAATGTTTTATGCCCGTGGCGCATGAAGTAAAATTTCGAGTTTAGAAAAGCCCCGTGAAAATTTGTCTCGGGTCGCTACGCGACCCTCGACAAATTTTCTACGCGGGGCTTTTCTAAACTCGAAATTTTACTTCATGCTTAGTCTGGGAGTGGAAAACACTCGTTTCATCTTTAGACATAATTTTTCTGAACTCTATAATGCGCAATATGTTGTTTTTCAAAAATTTGGTTGTCGAAACAAAATTAAAACTAACCTATTTCAAATTATATTTTCCAAAAATTATAATTAGTGTGCCTTGGAAAAAAGTGACAAATGTCATTTATTATGAGGTTATATCTAACTATTTTAGAGCTTACAGAGTTAAAATCTCAAGGGTTTAAATGAAATTTGGAGATTAAGTGTGTAAAATCCTGTTTATTTCTTGATATCTTTGAGGTTACATATTATATATTCATCAAATTTGTAGGTTATATTAGTTAAATTTGGTTTGTTTACATCAAATTTGTAGGTTATGCTGGTTAAATCCTGTTTGCTTACATCAACGATGTAAATTGATGTGTTATGTCAAACCTGAATAGTTAGGCATTTGTTGAATTCAGTTTAATTACATCAAATTCGGAGTTTAGGATTGGTAAATCTTGTTTGTTAACATCAGATTAGGTTAGATTATAAAATAATATTAAAACACTTAACTCTGTTTTACCACTTTAATTAACTTTTTACAGTGACTATAGTTTCGACTACAAGCTAGTCATTATCAAACTGAGTACCTAAAATACATTGTACATTGTTTTTATATTACAGCATCAAAGAGGGGAGTATACATTATGTCGGTCTGGTCGTAATAAGGGGAATTTCCAGATTAGCTTTCAACTTGTGAATTTCCAGCGCTTCCAGTAAATCCATTTTTCGGCCTTTGTCCGACAAATGGATTACGGAAAGCATGCTGTCTTCTGTGCAGGTGTGGTTGTTTTCTATTAAATGAGTTGCAAAAGTAGACTTGTTATTCTTTAAACGGACTGAATTTAAATGCTCTTTTAATCTTATTTCAAAATTTCTACCAGACTGACCAATGTATGCTCCTTTACATGTTTCGCAAGTTAATTTGTAAATACCTGATTTTTTGTTTCTATTTATAATTGTTTTTGGATTATGAATAATATTTGCTATTTTAGAAAATGGTTTAAAAACTACGTTGACGTTACATTTTTCAAGGGTTCTTTTAATTTGGTTGCTAATGTTTCCGAAATATGTTATTGGATAAAATTTATTTTTATTTATTTTATTTGTTGCATAAATCAAGTTTTGAATTTGTTTTAATTCTTGTTTCGCTATAAGGTTGTTTATTAGAGCTGGATTGTAGCCATTGTTTGTAGCGATTTGTTTTATAATTGAAAATTCTTTGAGGCGGGACTCATCGGAAAGGGGTAATTTTATTGCTCTGTTAATAAATGAGTTAAATGCAGCAATTTTTTGATTGTAGGGGTGACGGGAGGTATTTGGAATTATGGAGTCGGTGTATGTGGGTTTCCGAAAAATATCAAAAGTTAGTATGCT
Organism: Philonthus cognatus; assembly: GCA_932526585.2. Taxonomy (NCBI): domain Eukaryota; kingdom Metazoa; phylum Arthropoda; class Insecta; order Coleoptera; family Staphylinidae; genus Philonthus; species Philonthus cognatus. The sequence goes on from OW052244.1 coordinate 100,979,150, forward strand.
GTTGGTTTTAGTGATAGTTAGATCTAGAAAGTTCAGTCTGTTGTTATTTTCAAATTCAACTGTAAATTTAATTGAGGGATGAATTGTATTAATATAATTTAGGAATTGGTTGACTTGTCTATCTGTACCTTTGAAACATGCAATGATATCGTCTACATATCTATACCACCAGTTGATATGCTTTTTGCCCAAGGGGGAGATAAGAATTTGGTTTGTGAGGCTTTCCATAAATATTTCTGCTAATAAGGGACTAAGGGGAGAACCCATTGCTAAACCGTCTTTTTGCAAGTAGAATTTGTTATTAAATGAGAAGTAATTATGGTTAAGGATAAGGTTAAGTAAGGTTAGGAATTCGAATTTTACTACCGGATTGACGTTGTTTCTATCAAGGTGATTAGTAATTAATTGAATACAATCTTGTGGGGGGATTTTTGCAAACATGCTTGTTACGTCAAAAGAAACCAATCTACAATTATTATCTATTTTTATATTCTTTAATTTGTTAGTTAATTCTATGGGGTTTTTAATTGAGGTATTGTCTGTAAAGTTAGTAATAGATTTAAAAATAGAAACTAATTCGTGTGAAATTTGCTTTGCTGGTGATTGTATGTAAGATACTACTGGGCGTATTGGGTTATTTATTTTATGGATTTTAATAAAACCATATAATCTAGGGGGCCTAGGATTCATAGGGGTAAGGAAATTTGTGTTCTTATATGGAAAAAAGGCATTGCAGTTTTTAATTATGTTTTTTAATTCGTTTTGTAAATAAGTGGTTGGATCTTTTTTAATTTCTGATATGTCGGGGGAGTTAAGAAAGTCGGATATTTTCTGTTCATAGTCTGATTTGTATAAAATTACAGTTGAGTTGCCTTTATCTGCTTTTGTGATTGTTAGATTATTCTCTTTAATTTTCTTTTTTAACGTTCTAATTGATATGTGATCGCTATTGGAAATTGAGTTGCAGTTTTTTATTAATTTACTGATGTTTTGTTTATCAAAATTTGTTGCAGTTGAATTTTTTAAAGCTATTTCTGCCTCTACAATTAGGGTTTCCTTGAAAAGTGGGACGTCAATGTGAGGGGAATATTTTGGGCCTGCATTTAAGATATTTAATTCACTCTTAGTAAAATCGATGTGTGTATTATTGATTGTTCTTGGGTGGAAGTTGATTACCGGTTTACTTTTCTGGGTTGTTGGTTCTTGTTTTCGCAGCTTCTCGATTTTCTTGTGTTGTATTATTCTCTTCTCGTGGCGGATTCTGCTGACTTTTGTTCTCACGTAGTCTTCAAAGAGGTCGAATTCCACTGGGTGGAGATGGTGAGCTAATTCTATATGGAGAACTTTGATGTATGTTGCGAGGATGTCTCTTCTTCTGAACCAAAATTTGGCTTCTTCTTTTAACCTCGATGTTCACACCTGCACAGAAGACAGCATGCTTTCCGTAATCCATTTGTCGGACAAAGGCCGAAAAATGGATTTACTGGAAGCGCTGGAAATTCACAAGTTGAAAGCTAATCTGGAAATTCCCCTCATCAACGACCAGACCGACATAATGTATACTCCCCTCTTTTATGCTGTAATATAAAAACAATGTACAATGTATTTTAGGTACTCAGTTTGATAATGACTAGCTTGTAGTCGAAACTATAGTCACTGTAAAAAGTTAATTAAAGTGGTAAAACAAAGTTAAGTGTTTTAATATTATTTTATAAAGATGTACCACAAAGTGAACGCCAACCAAATCAAAGATTAGGTTAGATTAGTTAAATCTTGTTTGTTTACATCAAATTTGTAGGTTACGTTAGTTAAATTCTATTTACTTACATCAACGATGTAAATTGATGTGTTATGTCAAACCTGAATAGTTAGAAATAAATGACATTTGTTACTTTTTCCAAGGCATACTAATTATAATTTTTTAAAAATATAATTTCAAATATAAGGTTTGTTTTCCACTCCCAGACTAAGCATGAAGTAAAATTTCGAGTTTAGAAAAGCCCCGCGTAGAAAATTTGTCGAGGGTCGCGCAGCGACCCGAGACAAATTTTCACGGGGCTTTTCTAAACTCGAAATTTTACTTCATGCGCCATGGGCATAAAACAATGGTTTCAAGAAAAGTCTGATCTTCTAAAACTGATGTATTCGAATATTTTTCCAAGGCGCACTAATTTTATTTTTAAAAAATATAATTATAAATAAAACATTTATTTCAATTTATTTTCGACTACAATATTTTTGAAAAACAATATATTGGCCATTATTTGATTCACAAAAATAATGTCTAATGTAATAAAAATAAAAAAATTACAGGCAGCTGTTTAAAAATGTTAAGTTAGCTATTATTTGGCAATAAAGGTAATATTGAAAAAATCGATATTAATGCCATTTCTTAGTATTTAAAAAGTCATTGCTTTTGGCTTTTTGTTCGATAAAAAACTAGTTTAATATAGAAATTACAGGCATGCGTTAGAAAATTTAAAGTGGGCTAGTTTTTGGCAACGAAGTTATTATATTTCTTGAATAATTTTCTCACTTATCACTTGTTAAAACATTTTTAAATATTGATTAAGGTTTGAACTAAATTACACTTGGTTTGTTTCACAATTTTCTCTTTATAGATCTTCCAGCGCTATATGAAAAAAATGACTTTAAATTTGCAATAAATTTTTATACTTTTATAACACCATAAACCATAATCCTCAATAAAAGTATCCCTCAGCAAACAGCTTATTGCATGCTCGGCAGTGAGTCGGCTGCATAATTTCAGGTCCGTATTAGAACATTTCATTCCAATGACTGACGTAGATATGTAAAAATGCACATTAGGTGGTATTCTCTATCGAAAACGTTAAATTTAACGTTTGACGGCAGAGTTAAATCTAGTCTAAAATAAAGGAAAATTGATTAAATTCCCTATCATTTTAATAGTTTTTGTTGAACTTATAATTTAATTTACACCAGTTGTCACCATTTATTTTAACGCGGATATCAATAATTAAATTTTAACGTTTTCGAGATAGAAAGTCCAATAAATGTATACCAAGGAAAACACTTTAATTTGCAGCTCTTACGATACAAACGTCAGTTATCTGATTGAAAGAGTTAAATGACGGTTGCAACTTGTTTTCTAGTCGATAAATTGTTTCATACTCTTATTAGCATGAAGTTCTGTTTCTTAACACTTCTCTATCAATTTACATCTTATTAATTGATACACAATCTACATCCAAAATATGTCACCCCTTTATGATTGAATTTTTGTTAATCGCATGTTATTTTTGTTATCGGATTTCTTCAATAATAATAAAAAAAAACACTCAGGATTACAGAAACGTGCTAGGATATTTTTTAAGATTTTTTGTTTTGAAAATACAGCACTTCAAAGTGAGGCGCCTCACTTTTTGAAATGGATGTAGGTATTTTCACATGTTTGATGGTTTGATAAATCACACAATTTAATATTAGTTAATGTTAAAAGAGCATAAATGTTTTGAACTTTTCATTCTTACACTTAAATGAACTCGGTTAAACAATCAACATTTTTAATCTCAACATCTCTGAACATTTTTTCTTCCGCTGTTTGCCTCGCGCCCCGGGGACAACACACCTTGTAGCGGCCCTGTTCATTTCGGTCATGAATTTTCTATGCAAATCATCTGGCCAGCGCAGGTTAGTTTTATTGCGGTTATGGTCATAAACCCCCAATTATCATTTACAAGTTAACTGCAAACTGAAGTCATTTTTTTCATATAGCGCTGGAACTACTATACTATTTACTTGACTAGTTTGGCGGTTTATAGCATTATCAGGAGTGAATCACAAAAGAAACCGACAAGCTTATATATTGTCAGGTAATAAGGGATTTTAAGATTGGGGAATTCCAAATCTCCTCGTTGTCAGTTGTATTTTAATGTGTACTTTAATGTATTGTACGTTAAATATATTTTTCTCTGTAATTGGACCTGGTCTGTTGAGAAATAAATTATTATTATTATTATTATTATTATTATTATTATTATTATTATTATTATTATTATTATTATTATTGACGAGGTGTTTTCCGTCTTTTATTGCTCTATTTATTTCTAGGCCTTCTCTGAGGTTCAAATTACGCCCCTTATTACCTGAATACAAAATTTTAAAATTATTTACATCTATAAAATGATTGTTATTTATACAATGTTTTGAAATCCCTGTACAGTGTTTGTTACTTATGATTGATTTTTTATGCTCTGCTAGTCTTGTCTGAAAAGTTCATCCTGTTTGGCCTATGTATAATGCATCACATTCACTGCACTTTAATTCGTACACTCCACACTTTTTAAATTTGTCTATGGGGGATTTATTATTTATTAGTAGTTTTCCTAAATTTGTCTAGTTGGTATATATGATGCAAAATTCATAACCCTTTATATTGTTTATTTATGTTAAGGATTTCTCAAATAAAATAATGGTTTTTAGTTAAATAAAATTGGTCAATAAATAACAGAGTTATCGCGTTGGGCGTTTTTTATCGAACACACGGTATAACAGAAAATTAGAACCTAAATATGTTAATATTCAATGGTGTACAAAACATTATTTATCTTTCATACGATATGAGAATATTTTTAATATTTTCACATATCTCACTAAGCAAACACATTTAAGTAACGTTTTATCAACATTAAAGCAACGTTTAATGTTATAAAATGTTGATAAAACGTTATTTGTTTGTTTTTTGCTCAATAGGATGAAATACTAACAAAAATGTAACTTTAAAAAAAAATTTTTTTGACTGCATCAATAAAATTATTCATTTAATTAAACACAGTTATATTCCTTTCTTCACTTTTATATAAATAAAACAATTTAAACACTTTCAAATATATATTGTATTAACGCTACAATTGTTTCGCCACACTGTGGCTTCTTCGCCTGAAGAAGCCACAGTGTGGCGAAACAATTGTAGCGTTAATACAATATATATTTGAAAGTGTTTAAATTGTTTTATTTATATAAAAGTGAATATGAACTTTCAACATTTATCAGCCTTATCAATCAATTTTTTTTTCCTTTCTTCACTTTTATTTTTCTTGCTAGTTGTACATTTCGGGTACTAAGTACCCATTATCAATAGCTAACAGTTAGCTATTGATAATGGGTACTTAGTACCCGAAATGTACATCTAGCAAGAAAAATAAAAGTGAAGAAAGGAATATAACTGTGTTTAATTAAGTGACTTAACACCTTCACGTAACTCATACAACTACATTAAAAATTATTCATCATTAAAACAAGTTATGCTTTCACGTATTTTATTCATGTATTAAATTAAATTATTAAATAATTCAGTATGTGTTCTGAATGTGGATAAATTGAATGAATTGGTATTAGAAATTTGTGTAATTGGTCGTGAAGCGATTTAGCAGCAGCAGCAGCAGCGATCGCTTTCGTGCCTCCTCAAAGAAATTAATTAGCGTGCCGAATTGAATCGCATTAAAAGCGAGAAAGTTAATCATTTCATATTTTATTTATCATAATAATCACAATTTCTCTCCGCTATCGCAAGAATTTCACCGATTTGAAAGTGACTCACTTAATTTCAGATCCATCATCAAATATTGAAAGCATTCAAAACGAATGCCACGACATTCAATATAATTTATCCACTACTCTACTTTATTTCTACCATTTTGTATTAATGTTTATTTTTAGTATTAATGTTTATTTTAAGTTAGTATATTTTAAAAAAAAACTGTATTTTTCTCTGTAAATAGAATTTATTCTGCTGAGAAATAAATGATTATTATTATTATTATTATTATTATTATTATTATTATTATTATTCAAACAGAACAGATTGACATAAAGTGAATTAGTAAATAAAATAAGTAAAACGGCCCTTCCATAAATAAGTGCACACTTTTTGGGGGTACATCAGGAATTTTAGCGAATTTCCCATATATTATAAAATCTATCAAGACATGGTGTTTGGTTGTTACTAGATGTTAAACAAATTATTGTGTCAAAAGTTGTAACAATATAAACTTTTAGTACACTTTTATTTTGAACTCAAAAATATCGTAAACCGTTACCTATACAAAAAAAGTTATTCTGTAATTTTTTGTGCTTAAATGTTCAAACTTTAAAATACATTTTTTTCCAAAACGAAAAAACTTTATTTATATAGATTTTTTTTAATAAATAAAACATATCTCAAACAATAATCAAATACTCATGTTTTAATTTTCTTAAGAAAAATATATGTTGTACCCTGATCCTTCCTAAGAGTTTTTCCGTTTTTTAAAGTATGGGTACTTTAAAACTTTTTGAGATATGATTTTTCTACACGAGCGCTACATTGACATGAGGCGCTCCCGCCAATGGTGTACTGGCCGGGATCGCGGTGAGTGCCTCGCGTCAATGCTGCGCTCGGGTAAAAAAATCATATCTCAAAAAGTTTTAAAGTGCCTATCTTTTTAAAACGGAAATATTCTTAGGACGGATTGGGGTATAATATACTTAAGTCCATAGAAATCGGCCAACCCATTTTTTTAAAATTTTTTATAATAAAATCACTGTCGAAATACTACGAACAAAACTTTCGGTATTTTACGATAAAATAGACTATCAAATAGACACTCTGGTGATTGTGCGACGCAACTTCCACTCCATTTCTTCCACTGACCGTTACTTCCACTAGTTCTTATTTCCACTAACCATCACTTCCACTAGTTCTTTTTTCCACTCCATTTCTTCCACTCCATTTCTTCCACTCCAGTTCTTCCACTTACCAATACTTCCACTACACCTTTACTTCCACTAACCACCAATTCCACCATACCTTTTTTCCAATTCAAAATAATTGTACAATTTATTCAAATTACATTATATTATTCCACATTTTATACAGTATAAGAATCACAGAGAGATATTATGGCCTACAGCTTGTAGGTACTCCAGAATCCTATTTTCTTCAACTGTACAAGACTAACTTGAGACTTCGATCCAATTTTCGAATTTCGAATTATGGAAGAACTAGTGAAAAAAAGAACAACCGATTCTCCGTGGTGGTGGGGCGCAATCATCTCAGCATGTATGCATTCCTTTTGGAAGTATTGGTAAGTGGAAGAACTGGAGTGGAAGAAATGGAGTGGAAAAAAGAACTAGTGGAAGTGATGGTTAGTGGAAATAAGAACTAGTGGAAGTAACGGTCAGTGGAAGAAATGGAGTGGAAGTAAAGGTGTAGTGGAAGTATTGGTAAGTGGAAGAAATGGAGTGGAAGAAATGGAGTGGAAGAAATGGAGTGGAAGAACTGTCCCCCTACGCACTCTGGCCTCGCCAATCTTCCAAAAAATGCTACAGCTTTTGCACAATCTACAGCACTTGAAACCATGATGAACACAGCAACCTTTAGTGAGTTAATTCTCCCTCATCCACTGAAGATCAAAATATCTTGATACTTTATACATAATGTCGAATGGACAAGCTGTAGCATTTTTTGGGAGATTGGCGAAGCCAATGGTATAGGCCTGAGTGTCTATTTGATAGTCTATTTTATCGTAAAATACCAAAACATGCTGTCCATTCGACATTATGCATAACTATACTCTGATAGTCTATTTTAGCCTAATACCAAAAGTTTTATTCGCAGTATTGTAAGAGTAAAACTATTATAAAAAAATAAAAAATAAATAATGGATCGGCCGTTTTCTTTGCACGTAAGTGTATATATTTTTTTCAGAAAAATTAAAACATGAGTATTTGATTATTTTGTGAGATTTGTTTTATTAATTAAAAAATATTTATCTAAATAAAGTTTTTTCGTTTTGGAAAAAAATTATTTTCAACTTTGAACATTTAAGCATAAAAAAGTCAGGTATAACTTTTTTTGTATCAGTAACGGTTTACGATATTTTTGAGTTCAAAATAAAAGTGTACTAAAAGTTTATATTGTTATAATTTTTGAAACAATCATTTGTTTAACCTCTAGTAACAACCAAAAACCATGTCTTGATAGCCTTTATAATTTATGTGAAATTCGCTAAAATCCCTGCTGTGTGCACTTATTTATGGAATGGCCGAAATATATTGATGGAAATTTGCACGCCGCGACCGAGCCAGGCCCCTCTAATCACGAGGCCCCGGGGCTAGGACCTTGTTAGCCCTCTCCGCTTGGGGAGGCCATGCATGTGGCGCATGGAGTAAAATTTCGAGTTAAGAAAAGCCTGTTAATCTTGCTTCATGCTCAATCACGAAGTGAAAACACTTGTTATATGTAAATTTCAATTAACCCTTTCGGCCCTGACAGAGGCATTTGCTACCACTAAAATTTGGTAAATATACTGGAAATTTTTCATTTAAATATACATACATGTAACTTTTCCGATAATCGTTTGTTTTTCAAAATAGTTTAATTTAGTTTTAAACGAGTGTTTTCCACTCCCAGATTGAGCATGAAGTAAATTTTCGAGTTTAGAAAAGCCTGAAAATTTGGTTTGGTCGCGTAGCGCGAAGCGCGAAGCGACCAACCCAAATTTTCAGGCTTTTCTAAACTCGAAATTTTACTTCATGCGCCACGCGTACTAAACACTCATGTGATGTGATGTTCAGAATACACTTTTTTAGCATACTGCTTTAGTATAATATTTTGAGCTTCATATAAAATCAGTGTTTTGTAGGCGTGGCGCATGAAGTAAAATTTCGAGTTTAGAAAAGCCTGAAAATTTGGTTTGGTCGCTCCGCGCTTCGCGCTACGCAACCAAACCAAATTTTCAGGCTTTTCTAAACTCGAAATTTTACTTCATGCTCAATCTGGGAGTGGAAAACACTCGTTTAAAACTAAATTAAACTATTTTGAAAAACAAACGATTATCGGAAAAGTTACAGCTCATGCGTACATGTATGTATATTTAAATGAAAAATTCCCAGTATATTTACCAAATTTTAGTGGTAGCAAATGCCACTTATTCTTAAATATACATACATGTACGTATGAGCTGTAACTTTTTGATAATCGTTTGTTTTTTAAAATAGTTTAATTTAAAGTCTTAAACGAGTGTTTTCCACTCCCAGATTAAGCATGAAGTAAAATTTCGAGTTTAGAAAAGCCTGAAAATTTGGTTTGGTCGCGTAGCGCGTAGCGCTACGCGACCAAACCAAATTTTCAGGCTTTTCTAAACTCGAAATTTTACTTCATGCGCCACGCGTACAAAACACTGATTTTATATAAAGTTCAAAATATTTTACTAAAGCAGTATGCTAAAAAGGTGTATTCTGAACATCACATCACATCAGTGTTTAGTACGCGTGGCGCATGAAGTAAAATTTCGAGTTTAGAAAAGCCTCAAAATTTGGTTTGGTCGCTCCGCGCTTCGCGCTACGCGACCAAACCAAATTTTCAGGCTTTTCTAAACTCGAAATTTTACTTCATGCTGACTCTGGGAGTGGAAAACACTCGTTTAAAAGTTCAATTTGAAATATTTGTAAAAATAAAGGAATATCTGAAGATTTACAACGTATACAGTATATTGAGATATATTAATAGACTGTTATTCCTTGCTTCACTTTTTTATTTTTATCGTTAGGTATACAGTTTGAGACACAAAGTGCTCATTTTCAATAACAAACTCTAACGATAAAAATAAAAAGTGAAGTAAGGAATAACAGTCTTTATTAGTGTAATAATCACTTCACGTAAACTTAAAAACATACAGTTATATTGAAATATGTATACTTAAAAGAAAAGCTCTCTGTATACCTGAGAAAGTAATAAATAACTTGCAGTGTTCAAAACATTTTTTTAGATACCAGAAAAAATGCCAAGGCTGAAAGGGTTGAATAAATCAGCAGATAAAATACATTTAGTTGCAATTTTTCCCAATGTAAATTTTCAAATACTTATCACACTTCCTTTTGCGTCTTTTCGTTTGTTTATATGCGTATACATATAACAATTATAATGAATTCTAATTTATGATGTAACTGACTAGTGTTTATTGTGAACTGTTGTATTTTATTGTAAACACTTTAATTTGGGCCATCCTTGAGCGAATTCGCACTAAAATAGGCGAACGTGGAAATTTTTGCGGTTGTCTATATGCAAATTTTCACTCAAAAAATTCCACTTTGGACGCCATTTAAGCACTATCAGCTAGGTGAATATTTATGAGACACGAATTGACGAAAAAAAAAAATGCGTTGTTTACTCAGTTAATGGAATAATAGTAAACATAGTACAATGTTATTTGAATAGATTTGTCTTTTTTTTACTTATGCAACATTGTTTATTTTTGTCGCACACAGACTTCTGAATTTCCAAACAACAAACCAATAGAGTTGATATCTGCTGAAGAATCTATTTCCTGTTGATTATTTTTACAATATTTTAAAATGTAAAAAAGTTCTATCTTAAGAAAATTGTTTTATTATAATACTAGAAAATTTAATAATAAAAGAATAAAATTGTTTTATTGCGCCTGACGCATGAAGTAAATATTTCGCTTTATACATATGTTCGATAGCGTAAACGTCATCTAATGCCCATTTGCTTACGTAGCATCGTTAATAGCTGGCAAACTGAACGTGTATATGCAGCAATTGTTCGTCCACAACACGGCTTTGTTTTATAGAATACAAATATCAAGAAAATGAATTTGTGCTCATTCACCGGATAACACCGTTTCAGGCTTTAACGCCATCATCAGTATAGTCCAAATCCAGTGCTTAAAGAATACTAAACATCATTGACCATTTATTATGGCCTGTGCAATTTACATATGTTCGAAAGCGTAAACGCCATCTAATGCCCATTTGCTTAAGTAGTATCGTCAATAGCTAGCAAACTGAACGTTATTATGTATGTATGTATGATATTTGTATTCTATAAAATAAAGACCTGTTGTGGACGAACAATTACTGCATACAAACGTTCAGTTTACCAGCTATTGACGATGCTACTTAAGCAAATAGGCATTAGATGGCGTTTACGCTTTCGAACATATGTAAATTGCACAGGTCATAATAAATGGTGAAAGATGTTCAGTATTCTTCAAGCACTGGTTTGGGACTATACTGATGATGGCGTTGAAGCCTGAAACGCGTATATAGTTATCCGGCGAATGAATGAGTACTGAACACAAATTCATATTCTTCATATTTCGCTTTATGTTTAATAATGACAAGCTAAATTTGTCGAAACTGTTATCACATTCAATAAAAAGTGTTATACAAACAAAGTAAAAATTGTTTTATTGTGAAATTAATATGTATGACAAAGTAAAAGCGTCCACAATACAGAATTTAAATATTTCGAGTTTAGAAAATAGACATTTTGGAAATTGTGGGCGCTTCTGTTCCTTCAGCAAATAATATTGAACTAACAATCATAACAATTTGTTTTTAAAATCTGCAGATTAACCGTTTAAAAAAGTAAATGTACTTTTTAAAACTGGTAATCTGCAGATTTCAATAACAAATTGTTATCATTGTTAGTTCAATATTGTGCAATGAAAATGATTGTTAATTAACAGAATCTATTAATAGTTACTTAGAAATATAAATCATTCAACAATTACTTGCAATACTATTTATTATTACATATTTTTCAATAAATTCACATAATTAAAATCAATTTTCATTGTACAATTACACGATTCCAGATTGCAATTTCATTTCAAAATAGCTTTATTATACATTCGCGTATTTTCCGGAATGATTGTATCGTTCGATTTCAATTTCCCAGTTATTAATTCTGAATACCTAGTGAGTCATTCTATATACTTTTTTGTTAAATTAAGTAAATTTTGCTGAATGATTCATCGGTGATGATAATAATTAAGGCAATTATGAAAGTGTTAACATTAGCTGACGCACTTGGGTATATATTACGCCAGTTTTTGTTAAATTCTTTTGTTTTTAGATTTATTGTTATTTGTGATATGTCGTACAATAAAAATATTTCAGCATTATATTTTGAAATTTGAGTAAGAGAGAATTACTGAAAATAAATTCAGATGTTCCAGCGTTATCTTTTGAAGTTTAAATAGAGATGTACTATTAACCATCACTTTGTTTTATAAACAAAGTGACAAATTAAAAAATATCAAGAAGAAGTTAATTCAAGTAGCAATTAGAGATGAACTAGAAAACATTACTTTGTTTTATAAACAAAGCGACAAATCAAATACTTAGAAGTTAATTCATGTAGCAATTAGAGATGCACTAGAAAACATCACTTTCTTTTATAAACAAAGTGACAAATTATTTGCATTGAAATTATTTACATTGAAACAAAAAGTACTGGACAACATAATTTTTTCATTACCAAAGTAACTAATTATTTATAAGGAATATATACTGCCTTTCAAAAAAATCAGAACACCAAGTATTTATTGCACGATTTTAATAAAATTTACACAATTTGATCATGTAAACGAACTGTATCGATGATCAAAAAATAAACTTGAAAAACAAAAAAACAAATGAATAAAAATTAATAATGTGTTGGGTCTCCACGATTTCCCAAACACTCATTAACACGTCGAGGCATGCTAGAAATCAGGCTGTCAATATCGACTTGGGGTATTTCATTCCAAACTTCGATAATTTGACCTCTAAGTTCCATTACAGTGTTAGCGGGGCGCTGTAAGTTACTTATTCTAACACCTATCATATCCCAAACATGTTCTATTGGCGATAGATCTGAAGAACGAGATGGCCAAGGTAACAAATTGATTTCGGCACTATCAAAAAACTGTCTTGTAATGGCCGCTGTGTGAGGTGGAGCATTATCTTGCTGAAAAATGGGGTTCTGCAAGCCATTTACATAGGGCACTAACACTGGCCGTAAAATGTTGTCAATATACCGAATCGCGTTAAGACTTGCTTCTAAAAAAACTAGAGGAGACCGACTACCATATGCTATCGCCCCCCAAACCATAACACCCTGTGTAAGAGCCGTATGTCTTTCAACAGCAAATTGTAAAATTCTGCGTTCACCGCGTCGACGTCTCACTCTTCTGCGACCATCATGAGCCCATAAACAGAACCGAGACTCATCGCTGAAGATAATGTTATTCCATTCATGGGTCCAATGTTGTCTTTCCCTGTACCAATCAAGTCTTGCTCTGCGATGCTGCGGAGTAAGAGGTAGACACAATTGTAGACGGTAGGATCTTATACCAAACCTGCGGATTCTTCTGTAAACAGTAGCCATGGATACTCTTTGGCCATTTAGAGCCAACCAGTCATTTCCCAATGCCCGCGACGTTGTAAATCTGTCCCTTAAAGTTGTAAGACGAAGAGCTCGATCTTCACGCTCAGTGGTGCTTCTTGGACGTCCTGATCCAAGTCTACGTCGATTCTCCCCAGCTTCGGACCATCTAGACCAGCAGCGTACGATCACCGATACACTACGGCCTACCCTTTCAGCAATAGCACGAACCGAAACACCCGCTTCTCGCATTCCAATAATGCGACCCCTTTCAAATTCACTTAGATGATGATATTGTGCACGCCGACGAACACGGGGCATCTTTTTATGTTTTACAAACTGAAACGTCAAACTACTCAGAGGCTACTTGGATATTAGAAGCAATTACATTCAAAAATCACCAGCTCTTCATAATGGTGAAATCAAGGAAAAATACCATTAAATAGTAACCAAAACAATTGATTTTTTGCAGTTCATTTACATGATCAAATTCTGTAAATTTCATTAAAATCGTCCAATAAATACTTTGTGTTCTGATTTTTTTGAAAGGCAGTATATTTTGAACTTCACTTTAAATCAGTGTTTTATACGCGTGGCGCATGAAGTAAAATTTCGAGTTTAGAAAAGCCTGACTATTTGGATTTGCCGGGGCGCGACTCGCTTCGCTCGCGCGCCCCGGCAAATCCAAATTTTCAGTCTTTTCTAAACTCGAAATTTTACTTCATGCTTAGTCTGGGAGTGGAAATACTCATTAGAAGTTTCAAATTGAACGCTTTTATAATTAACCTTGTGTGACAATTCTTCTTTTTATAATTGAAAGTAATTCATTATTAATTAATCCAGTTTGGTTTGATATTATTTGAAGTAAAACTTATGCTAATAATTATTTACTTTTTAAATGATGTATTCTTATTTTAATTTAAAATTAAAAAAGTATCTTAATTAAGATACAATTAATTAATTTGGTCGAAAAAATGTTATTAAAATCAAGTCGTTTCATTTCAATTAAAACAAAATATACTCACTACTGCCGAAAAATATTACAATTTCCAAATATTACAAAATGATAGCTATCAATATCATTGTGTAATATTTGATAACTGTAATATTTTTCGACAGTCGTGAGGATATTTTGTTTGGCGCTCTATCACTTATGACATGACATAGTTTTTCACTAATTTGTATATTTGTTGACAATTTCTAAAAATATTATTATATGTCATAAAGTGACATAACGTTCACTTTTGAAAGTGGTATAAAACGGCGAATGTGTCAAAAGTTAGGTTAATTTAGGTAGACGATGTAACATCTAACCTAATCTAACTTTTGACGCATTCGAAGTGGTCACTATGTCAAGTTTAGTTCTATGTCACTTTGCCAAGTTTAGTTGTATCTCACATCGTCAAGGTTTTTGAGGTTAGGTGTCACTCTGGTAAGTTAGGTTAGGTATAATTAGGTTAGGTGTCACATACATTTATGTAAACGATGTAATATCTAACTTAACCTAACTTTTGACACATATGAAGTGGTCACCGTGTCAAGTTTGGTTGTATCTCACATCGTCAGGGTTTTTGAGGTTATGGGTCACTAAAGTTAGGTTAGGTATAATGTCATTTTGTCGACTAAATGTCGGCTGACGCTGACTTACATCAACTGCAATCATAGTTCAGATATCAACTTACGTCAACTGTCTTTATGGATTAACGTAAAATAAACATAGTAATTAACATGCAAATTCAAAATTAACATAATAAGTCCAATAAAAATGTTATAAGTGATAAAGTGACAAACAAAACATGTTCACGACTGCCTAAAAATATTACAACTTTCACAATTTAAAAAAATTATAACTCTTATTGAATGTATTTTTTATCATTGGTCACCTGGTAAAAAATTATTATTATTTTTTTATAATAAATTTAAATATAAAATGAATTGCTTTTATTTAAATATAAACACTTTTTTTAATTAAAAATTAAAATATTACTACTTAATTTAAAAAGTAAATAATTATAAGCATTAGTTTTTGATAATAATAATAATCTTTATTTAGCATCTTTTGCTATACAATAACATAGAAATACATATAATTAATCACTCCCAATTATGAATAGTGGATTTTTTATGCAAGGTTTATTATAAAAACGTAGAATTTTGAACTTTTAACAAGTATTTCCACTCCCAGGTTAAGCATGAAGTAAAATTTCGAGTTTAGAAAAGCGTGAAAATTTGGATTTGCCGGAGCGCTAAACTCGAAATTTTACTTCATGCGCCACGCGTATAAATCACTAATTTTAAGTGAAGTTGAAAATATCTTCCTAATAAATAATTTGTTACTTTAGGTTTATAAAAAAAAATATGTTTTTAGTACTTATTTTCCAATGTAAAATCTTGCAACGGGGGGCAGAAAGCCTGCGAGCCACCCCCTAGGTGAGCGCCAGTACTAAAGAAACATTGATGTTTAAAATATAGATAGGAAATATTGAAATACCACACTACTACTAGTTTTCGAGTAGTTTCATTTTTTCAGAAAAATAGATAATCGTATCTATTTCGTGTCTTTAAAATCATCTCAAAGGATTTTAAAGACACGAAATAGATACAATTATCCATGTTTCTGAAAAATTGACAAAAACTTGAAAACTAGTAGTAGTGTGGTATTTTAATATTTTCTATCCGAAGCATATTTTATATAAATATTGATCACTTTTAAAGTATGGTAAAATCTAAAAATATCTCTAATGACGAGTTTTTTAATTATTTTCAATTGAATGTTTACATTATTATGAAAATAATTGAGTCGCCTATTTCCAAAAACCTCTAAACCCATTAAAAGTGCGATTCTTTTCGCAATCCACAACAAGTTAGTCTTGCAAAGACTATATCAAACACTAATTGAAACAACTACTTCCCGGGCTAATACCCCGCGTCTATAGATAGCCTCAATAATTTGACCCAAATTGTTACATTTGCAGTAGGTTACTGTATGTAACAGCAAACACTTGTTGTATAATTCAATGTCCGTCGGGGTATTAGCCCGGGAAGTAGTTGTTTCAATGAGTGTTTGATATAGTCTTTGTAAGACTAACTTGTTGTGGATTGCGAAAAGAATCGCACTTTTAATGTTTGAAGTATTCTGCAACCAAGAATTGGCAATTTCATTTATTCTCTAAACCCATTGTTTACCAATGGATTAAAGGGTTTTTAGAAATAGGCGACTCAATTGAATCATAATATTTTTGTAATAATTTTCTTTTGGCTTCAAGAAGTATTTATTATTAAATGGTGAAATGTTTTCAGAGTCTCCCAAAGAGTTGTGTGGTAAGTCTTGGGTTTAAAGCGGTTGGATTTGCTATTCTAGATTCAGCTATTTGGCAAATTAATAGAGAATAAAAAACCTGAATACTTCTGCTTATTGATTATTGGTAATACAATTTCGTTTGTGGGTGGATATTAACTAATAGATTTTTTTGCAATTAACATACCAAGATTGCTTTTGAACAATTTCTTTAATATATGCATTGAATTTATTATTTCAGAAAACAACGTTTTCAATTTAGTTACATAAACGTTACACTACATGTTTCTTCCAGTCGCGTAACTTTAATCTATTTCCCAACATTAATATAATTATCCTGTTTGTATTCCTTTTGTATCTAATTATTATAATTAAATAAATAATTAAAACTTTAAGGCCTATTTGTACCACGACTGAATAACTTTAATCATCCACTAATCATTGATTAAACCTCTGATTAAGGAACCATTTCTGAATATACGGATGTTATAAACTTGTAAGATATCCTAAACCTGTCTCTTTCATCAATATGCAATAGTGTCAAGAATTTGTAAATACAATTATGATGTTTTTAAGAAGTACTACTCACTGATTAAGTTAATAGACTTTTGCTCGTTTACACCCAAATCGATTAATTTAATCAGTGATTAGTACTTCTGTATTTGTATTTACAAATTGCTTACACAATCGCATATTGATGAAAGAGACACGTTTAAGATATCTTACAAATGTATAACATTTTTATATTCTAAAATTTTTACTCAATCAGAGGTTTAATCAATGATTAGTGGATGATTAAAGTTAATCAGTCGTGGTACAAATGGGCGTTAAAGTTTTAATTATTTATTTAATTATAATAATTAGAAACAAAATCAATACAATCAGGACAGGATTAGTGGATGATTTAAGTTAATCAGTTGGAGTGCCAATGAGCCTTGGATGCAAACGCGCATAAATGTCTATAAATCGGCAGTTCATATTATAACAAGAAATAATATTAATAAAATACAAATTACTCTCAATAAACCGAAACTGATAATTGACAAAGTTAACTCTCAATACAGTGTTTTATTGGCAATAATAATTTATAATATTTAATGACTAAGAAAGAAAAGTCTACGCAACTTTGGTTTTAAAATTCTCGAGTTCATTGATACAAACAAATAGCATTATCGTTAACAGCTGGTCTTTGATCAAACGAATTAACTAAAAAATGTGTCGCTTTTTGCAGACGAAGCTTACATGAAAATGGCCCTAGAGACAATGGAAGAACTGGATTGGTGTTTGGACCAATTGGAGACCATCCAAACGCATCGCTCCGTCTCCGATATGGCATCGCTTAAGGTAAGTCGACTCATCAACATTTTAACTGAAATAACACAAAAAATTAATAATTATTACAATAATTATTAAAGAAAATCACAACTTTAAGAATAAAAACAAAATTAAAATCCATTGCAAATTGTTTACACTTACAATTAGTCGTATTATTTTATACACGTCATTTATAGTAATAATTCTTCTAACATACTCCTAACACACAATTACATTCTTTCCAGTTTGTTCTTTGTAATACTACATCGTTTGAACTTCTTTTTTTTTATACAATATTAAAACTTTTTTACGTTAGCGGGGGATTTCGCCAATTAGTCCCTTTTTTTCCAGTTCGAACGTTACGGCCCTCTTGAGACTAATGTTCACGTCTGCTTTTTTTACAACTCTATAAAGCTGATTTTATAGGCTGGCATTAAGTAAAGAGGGGTGTACGTACAGGTGCTAACTTTTCATTTATTACCAGTTCTCTTCTTAAAATTTTATGTAAGAGAAAGGATATAAATTGTAGATAAAAAAACACTGTTTTAAAGAAACGAATAATCCACAAAAAAAACGAGTTTTATATTTTTCTAAAACAATAATTTAAATCTGTGCAATCAGTATTATCTCTGTGTTTCTTGAATAATTTTCTCACTTATCACTTGGTGAAACATTTTTAAATATTGATAATGAAGGTTTAAATTAAATTACACTTGGTTTGTTTCACAATTTTTTACTTTACTATTTACTCGACTAGTTTCGCGTTCAGGAGTCCTGATAATGCTGTAAAACGCGAAACTAGTCGAGTAAATAGTAAAGTAAAAAATTGTGAAACAAACCAAGTGTAATTTAATTTAAACCTTCATTATCAATATTATCTCTGTGTCTAATTTTTGAAATTCACCTGTTTTCACTTTAACCTATTTATATACAATGATGTATAAGAGACGTCAATTATTTTAATATGTGAAAATTGACTATGTTGTGTCTGGTTTTTCAAAATAGAAAAAATAATTTACATTTTTAATTATAAATACATTTTTTGATACAGGAATATTTCTTTTCGGAATACATATCTCCACTTTTTGCTGTAAATTTTCACACATTTATTGTTTTTATAATAGCTTTTAATTTAAAACTTCTAACGAGTGTTCCCAATACTTGATTAAGCATGAAGTAAAATTTTAAAAACATTTGGATTCGTCGCGTAGCAAAGCGGAGCGACCAATCCAAATTTTCGGGCTTTACTAAACTCGAAATTTTACTTCATGCGCCAGGCGTATAAAATCAACATTTGATCTCATGTTAAATAATTTTAAAAATATCTGTTTTGATTAATTTCGCTAAGCGACCAAGCCTCATTTTTAGGCTTTTCTAAACACGAAATTTTACTTCATGCATAATCAAGGAGTGGACATACTCGTTAGAAGCTTAATTAAACGCGATAAATTCAAATTCAAAACTATTTGAATTCGAGAAAATAAGCTTACGCTTCTTATAGTTTGCACACTTTAAACGTATTATTTTATACACGTCGTATTATACTGAAGCTATACTGAAGAGAGTTAAATCTCGAAACGCGTCTATAGATGGCCTAAGACATTAGTTTTAATCCAAGTCCTTTCACTTCTAATTTGTTGCTATCTCTCCTTTCATTTTAAATTGTATTGTTAGTTGGTTTGAAGAGAATTTGACCTAAACGTTACATATACTTTAATAGAGCGTTGTAACAAATCAAAATAAATAAGATTTTAAATATTTCATTGTATAATTCAACATCCGGAGGTGTATTTGCACGGGAAGTAGTTGTTTCAATGGATATTTATCGTCTTAAATTGTCTTATTAATTAAGACACTGTTTGCAATTTCACGAATAGTTTTTTCGTAATTTTATATATTATTAATTAAACGCTTTTATAGAATTTATGATTCAGGTATTCGTACAGCAAATGCGTATAAAATCTAAATTTGATTTTTTTGATAATTTTAAAAATGTTATTTTTGATTAATTTCAGCAATTTGTTTAGGATTATATAAAAGTATACTTAAAAGCAAAAATATCTGTATGTTTCTTAAATTAAATTTTATATGGTGAATTATTTAAATACTAAATTATTGAAATCTTTAAAGAAGTAATTATTTTTACTGTGATTTAACGCATCACTTAAAGTATAAATAATTGCTCCTTCAAAGTTTTCAATAATTTTGCATAAATATTAAAATCAAACATTGTTCATTCACTCAATACTACCGGTCAATCATTTAAAACATGATTTAGAGTAGGCTTTGAATTTTAAATCAGATTGGCACTACTGACCGTTAACATAATTTACCATAACCTTAAATTAGTTCCTTCATTCAATTAGTATTATGGGCAACATAAACATAACGACTTACATCTAAAATAACAATATTGTGATTTACAGGCAAGTTATCGGCAAATCGAGTTTGATTCACAAATTTACCGAATTATGGAAAATTAAGAGATAGTAAATTTACTATCCCCACTTTTAAAAAGTAAGCGACTTTTCAACTCTGCGAACTAAAGTATGAAAATAAAATACCAAAGTCAACATTTATTTCGCATTAATTTTTGGCACCGAGATTAAAAAAAAAACTCGACTTACCTCATGTTTCTAACAACGCATAAATACAACCATATTTCATAGTACACCGAAATGAAAAACATCCGCAATTTAACCAAAGTGCGTTGAATTTCCATCACTTTAACAGAATGATTACATCCTCTATCTTTTTAGAACAAAATAGACCCATTATTTATTTCGCAGCGCGCGTAAGCTTCCCGGCAAAATTTCTCCAATTTCGCAATGAAGTAAAATCAAAAAAATCCACGACACGTGTAATTGTACATAAAAATAAACCAGCAATTTTTTTTGTAGTAGCCGAAAACAATAGGCTGTTATTATATGTATACTGTATACATAAGTGAAATGTTATGTGTGCGCAATTGACGTCAGAACTTTCACGCTGAATTTATTTTTGGCAGGGCGTAGAAAAACAATGGATTTTGTTTGGTGTTGGTGAGATTTTCAACCAAAATTTACGACTTGCTGTCTTGAAAATTCACATGTGTGAGTTTCTATGAATTGAATGCACGTCAGTGAAAATAATAATATAAAGCGTCACGTTTACTACTTTCATTTACGAAATAGATGAAATGTTTCTGAATTTTATTTTCAAGAAAAAATCTGTAAGTGCGATTATTTAAATGATGATTTAGAGTAGGCGGCATTTTTTTGTGCGGTTGCCCAGACTGCTTATTGAATGATCGAATAAATTTCAGGTTATGCTAAACTATTCAGTACTGCTAATCTAATTTATAACTGAAAGCCTACTCTAAATCATTTTTTAATCGATGGCATGGTACTTTAAAGAAAAATTCCCTGTACAAAAACGTTTTATAAATATGAATCGCTTGTGATTAGTATAAAAGTATACACAGTGATACACATTATAAATAAGAAAACCTCCACAACATAACAAGATAAATTCAAATTCAAAACTATTTGAATTCGAGAAAATAAGCTTACGCTTCTTATAGTTTGCACACTTTAAACATAATATATAAAATTACGAAAAAACTATTCGTGAAAATGCAAACAATGTCTTAATTAATAAAAGAACTTAAGACGATAAATATCCATTGAAACAACTACTTCCCGTGCAAATACACCTCCGGATATTAGGTGGTGTATTTGCACGGGAAGTAGTTGTTTCAATGGATATTTATCGTCTTAAGTTGTTTTATTAATTAAGACATTGTTTGCATTTTCACGAATAGTTTTTTTCGTAACTCCACAACATAAATTGAGTGACAAACAAAATGCTAAATAATTGCAAAATGAACTACAAGGAAAAATATTTGTTTTGTTTATAATAATAATAATAATAAATGATTTATTAACCGATAATATACATATTATAAGGTATATAGGTAGACAATAATACATTCTAATGTCGTCAAATGGACCTAAATCAGTGCCATTAATTCCAATTTCTTGGTGATTAATAGCACTGTTCTGCCTTTAGGCCAATGCAAGACTAAATTTAAGTACAACATGACACATATACACACATACAACCGTTACAATGAATACTGTGGCGGTTGGGCAAGAAAAATAGTAATCAAAAATAGGCAAGTATATATTAACCTGGGGTGTCAGTAATTGGTGATAGATTCACGAAGATGCTTAGCAAACAATTTGCGGAAAACCATAACACTACTTTCCTTATACACAGGAGGTAGTTTATTATACACTTTAGAGACCTGGACCGAAAATGCTCTTTCTGCAAAGGTTGATTTGTATTGAGGCGGTGTTAGCAAGCCTCTAAAGCGTAAATTTAGAGTATGCACATCAGAACGAAACTTGATTTTTTCGTACAGGTAAGGAGGAGTTTTACAAAGAATTAATTTATGACAAAACACCGCGAAGTGCAACAGACGCCGATCACTCATATTAAGCCATTCAATTTCTTTTAGTTTGTGACTTATATGTTGGTACTTTCGAATGCCGAAGATCAATCTTAAACAAGAGTTTTGTACTAGTTGAATTTTATGGATTGTCTTTTTGTCTAAACAGAAACTGAATACAACATCGCAGTAATTGAAGTGCGATAACACTAGTGAATCACACAATATAGTCTTTAGCCTCTGAGATAATCAGTGACGATTTAAAAATATGAGTCTAAGATTAGCATATGCTATATTAATGCACTTGGATATATGGTTGTAGAATCTAAGATCGGAATCTATTTGAAGCCCTGGGCTTTTTACACATGCTTTTATCACAACATTATCGTTCTTCATCGTTATTGATATTATACACCTCAAATCTCTTACCGAATTTAATTATTGACTCATTTAAATAATTTTTTTGAAAACTATCTATTTTTTTATTAAAGTTAATCCAAAATGGACCATAAAAACTGGTCCATGAGTTTTGTCCCGCTAGATTTTTTATACTGTACGCCGCTTCGCTAAGCGACCAAGCCTCATTTTCAGGCTTTTCTAAACACGAAATTTTACTTCATGTATAATCAAGGAGTGGACATACTCGTTAGAAGCTAAATTAAACGCTCTTATAAAATTTATGATTCGGGTATTCGTACAGCAAATGTGTATACATATACTGAAAAGACGAATTCTCTGTATAACCAAGCAAAATTGTTTGTATTGTTATACCCTTTTATAATAGGGCAAAATTGGGTACTCATTATCTTATAATTTTATATTTATAAAATTATAAAACAAAACTAATATTTTCTACACATAACACACTTTATTTTAAATATATTATACTATACTGTGTTCGCTAACTGATAGATGCGTTATGATTATTGGTTATAGGGAAAAATGTACCCTTTGAATCCAAGTTCAATAAAATATATTTTCGGGGCATAAAGACCTGGGGTCGATAGCTTATTATAGAACAATTTTAAATACAATATCGTATTATATTATCGAATAATGTACTTAAATCCCTTGAATAAAGATATTTGTATATACATATATTTCCGGAATGATGTGAGAAATCAAGGAAAATGCGACCATAAACTTTGCAAGAAAATCGCAAATTGCATAATCCATTTGTTTGTTCCAGTTTCCACAACTTTAGATTGATAATTAATTCCAACGACCTTAGATTTTAATACATTCCAATAAAAAAAAACTGCTTTAACAAATATATGAATAAAATAAAACTTAATGTAGACAAGGAAAAATACTAATTGTTTGCTCTTAGATCTACGCACTTACTATCCGTTTTTGCACTGGATTTCCTTTTCCAAGTAATCGTTAAGATTGTGCAATTAATTTAGAAATCCAAATTACACGTACGTATAAATGATATGTTAATAAAGTGTATGATGAAACAATGAAACGTCAGAACTGAAGGAATTATTGATTGATTGTCTACTGATTTAAGTAATTCATATTAGACAGATTACTTAAGAGTTATCTGCAGTATTCAGAGAATTATTGTTGTCAGATAATATGGTAATTGGGATTATTGCATTACAAATTTATTTTTAATTGCAATCACGTTGATAATTAGCAAATTGTACGACCAGAAACTACTTGAAAATAATTATACATTTGAAGCTATTGCATCTATTTAGTTTACACATTTTTGTTGTATTATTGCAAACATACAAAGATTTTTTAACTGTATGTTTACGAGGGTAGATTGAAAAGTTTCCGGAATGGGCAAGAGATGGCGCGCGTATCGTGAAATTGTTATGATGGTTGTCAAGGCTAACCTATTCTAGATAAGCTGTCAAATTTTCAGACACGTGCGTCGTTCCGTTTTTGTTTACTAGGATATCTTGTGAAGCAAGTCAGGCACCTCTGGAAAAATGGATAAAAACGAATTTCGTGCGATCATCAAACATTTCTGGACCGATGGGAAAAAGGCGACGGAGATACGAGATATTTTGCAGGAAGTTCATGGCACATCCACACCTTCATTTTCGACTATTAGTTTCTGGGTGAGCGAGTTCAAACGTGGCCGTACGAGCACCAAGGATGAACCACGCAGTGGACGTCCAAAAACGGCCACAAATGAAGAAATGGTGGACAAAGTCCATGATCTCGTGTTAGCCGATCGACGAGTGAAGTTGCGCGAAATAGCAGAGGCCACGGGCATATCATGAGAACGTGTGCAAAATATCGTGCACGAACATTTGGGCATGAGGAAGCTGTCGGCGCGATGGGTGCCGCGTTTGCTGACTATGGACAACAAGCGAAATCGTGTGACCACTTCGAAAGAGTGTTTGGCCTTGTTAAAGCGTAATCCAACGGATTTTTTTCGCCGATTCGTGACCGAGGACGAAACATGGATCTACCACTACACACCAGAAACCAAGCAGCAGTCAAAACAGTGGATTTCTCCAGGCGAATCTGCTCCGAAGAAGGCAAAGACTGTCCCATCAGCGGGAAAGGCCATGACTTTTTGCAGAAGAGAAGAACTATCACGGGACAATACTACAGCGATTTATTGGATCAATTCAACGGCATATTAAAGGAGAAACGGCCTCATTTGCAGCGGAAAAAAGTGCTCTTCCACCACGACAACGCGCCGGCCCATTCATCCCGAGTCGCCAATGCTAGATTGGTTGAATTGGGCTACGAGGTGGTGCCGCATCCCCCGTACTCTCCAGACCTGGCCCCGTGCGACTTCTTTTTGTTCACAAACATGAAGACTTGGCTCGGAGGCAAGTGCTTTACGTCAAATGAGGGGGTCATCGCCGCCACTAAAGCTTATTTTGCAGAGTTTCCGAAATCATATTTTTCTGAAGGCTTAAAAAAGTTGGAGCACCGCTGGGAAAAGTGTATCGCCGTGCAAGGGTACTATGTTGAAAAATAAAAAATAAAACCTGTTCAATTACTGCGTTTTCTTGCCCATTTCGGAAACTTTTCAATCTACCCTCGTACTAATGATTTACCAAACGCTGTAATCATCGAGATATGTGTACTTAAAAGAAAAACTCGTTGTGTCAAGTCTGGCAAATATATAGGATTTTCGCATATTTTATCCAGATTTTCAGGCATTTCTAAACTCGAAACAATAACTTCATGCTGGAAAAGACATGATGAATAAAAATCTCCATCAATGTTAACCAAATCAACATAATCTCAATCAAAACCAACGTCAGCTTTAAAATTGTTACCGTGATGTAAAGGGTGTTTCAATAAGGACGCCAGATTTTTAAATTTAAATAAAACAAGTTGTGTGTGATATATCCCCTCAATATTTTAGTGATTT
The DNA here is from genome assembly GCA_932526585.2 of Philonthus cognatus. Lineage (NCBI taxonomy): Eukaryota > Metazoa > Arthropoda > Insecta > Coleoptera > Staphylinidae > Philonthus > Philonthus cognatus. The sequence goes on from OW052244.1 coordinate 101,004,744, forward strand.
ATATGCGTGGCGCATGAAGTAAAATTTCGAGTTTAGAAAAGCCCCGTGAAAATTTGTCGAGGGTCGCTGCGCGACCCTCGACAAATTTTCTACGCGGGGCTTTTCTAAACTCGAAATTTTACTTCATGCTTAGTCTGGGAGTGGACGACACTCATTTAAAGCTTCAAACTGAACCCTTAAAAAAAAGCGAATATCCGAAGATTTAGAGAATATATTCTTCATGCTTAATCTGGGAGTAGAAACACTCGTTTAAAGCTTTAAGTTGAACTGTTTCAAAAAGACAACGAATGTCGAGGATGTTACTTAAAATAAAAATTTGTAGTAATTCCTTTCTTCACTTATTACTAAAAGCCAATAGTAATTAAATTGACAAATTCTATATTTGTCAATTTTATTACTATTGAAAATAAACACCTAGTGTTCGAAATGTACATCTAGTATAATAAAAGTAATAAGTGAAGAAGGGAATTACTACAATATAATCTTTTTTTTTTCTTTATTTAAAAGTAAAAGTATTTTATGGCAATAAGTAAGGAATATAACGTCGGCGTGGCTTGCTTGGTAGCACGTATTCGGGAGGTCCAATTTTCGATGACTTTGTCGCATAAATCTGGCTGAATTTGCTAGATGTCGTTCGTGACTTTGAGGGCATCAATATTTTGCAGTCATTCGCATATACCTGTCATTTAAGATAGCGCCAAAAAAAGAAGTCTAAAGGCTTTCAATCACACGACCTCGGTGGCCGGTTTACTTCACCACTGCGCGAGGTAGCCATGCCATGAAACCGCTCGTGCAGAATGTCCATCGTGGCATGCTCTGTGCGGCACGTAGCGCCGTCCTGTTGTAACCACTGTAACGTTCAGATTTACCTCCGATAATAACTGAAACAATAATTTTATTAAGATGTAGTCTTTCATCATAGACAACCATATATACATATTACTTAATAATTATTTTTGGAATTAATTTCGCAAGTGTTGTTTTTGTTATCTCTTTCTCGTCATAATTTCTATAATTTTATTTAGCACGAAACAAACTCTAATTATTATCCAGTCATTTTTAAATAAATTTTAATATTCATTCAATTAATTGATTAATTAAATAAATATGGGCAACGGCGTTCATTTAAAAAAAAAAAACGTCACAAAGGTGAACTTGAGGAAATCTGATTATCTTCCGAGCTGGGTGCTCGACGTGATCTGTGTGATCGCTCGTGAAATAAGTGAAATAAAAATAATCTTGGTGCTTCTGTGTGATCACCGTGTTAATTAAATTAGCCAAGTGCTTATCTCGTCAGGCCGCTCAAAATCTTCAGGACTGCCGCCTATCTGCCCGTTCGTATATTTTGAGGATTCGACCGGGAGAGGTTTAACGGGCTGTATTTTCTCATCACGATTTTCGATTTGGTGGACGGATTTTCTCCTCTTCCGTTTTCTCGTGAAACCACCCGGATTTTGGTGTTCGCTGAGTGCTGCCGGAATTGAAGGGGGGCCACCGGAAGATCTGGATTGGAAATCCGGAGGAAGCGCCGAAAACGATAAGTTTTTGAACCAAGTTTTTTGTGCAGTGTTATATTCTCATAATTTGAGTTAAATCCACAAACAATAGAATTTATGAAAGTGTTTTTTTGTTAATATTTAATGAATTGAGTACTCATTAAAATATTAATTAAGTGTGTTAAAGTTTCTAAAATTGAGTTAAAAACTAACCAGTCGTATAAAGTTAATTTGAATACAATCAATTTCATTTCATTTAATTGCTTTACTGTTGATGTGCGTTTTTTTCTTTTAATAAGAAAGAGAAGAATTACTTAAACTTATTTTTTGAATCATTAGAACTAATTTTTGTATTATTTAAACTAATCTTTTCGAAATATGTAAAATAGCTAAAGCATTGAAATTCTTGAATTTTAGCAAACTTATTTTAATCGAGTTATTTTCTAGTAATGAGAAACGAGTGATATTATTTTGATTATTGTTACGATGATGTGAGGGAAAGGTGACGTCATTTTTTTCAACGAATAACTGTAAATAATAATTTAATTCAACTAATGCTATTGCTATTACCGCTACTATTATAGTATTTCAGATGAAGTGCTACCAAGTTGTTTTACCGTTAGTTTTTTTTATTTTTGATATTATTAAAATATTATTTAGTTAAAAGTATTACTTATTCTTTCTATTTTCCTTCAATATTAGTCTTCTTAAATTCTTGGTTTGTTAGGAAGGTTAATTTTATTTAAACCAAGTGGCGCCCATAATAATTTTCATTTTTTTGTTTAATAATTTTCTTATTTCAAACCACGACCTGCCTCCAGACAAAAAGCTGCCGTACGCGAGTTATACCACATGTCGTTGGTATCCTTATCATCCAGTTTAGCGCTCGCCGTTGACGGTAATGGCAATGGCAGTTTCATTTTGGAAGGAGTACGGATGGGTCGATGATTAAGCCAGACTAAAATCTGCACCAAACATTATTTACTGAACCGGTTGACTCAAATTTGGCCACCAAGGATCGAATAGTCAACTTGGCAAGATGGTTGTGGCAAGGATAAAAATCACGTAATGCGCGGAACGTTTCTCCACTACTTTGAAAAAAAAAATGATGATTTGCACTCGTTGTTCAACGCTATAACCTTCCATGATAATTTGCCATACACTACTGAACAATTTAGAACAAATGTTACAGATGCTGCTTTAACAAGATATAATCTCACAAAGTTCGAGCGTCGATATTGAAAGACCCTTTATAATTCAATATCCGTAAGGAATTAGTTGTTTCAATGAATATTTGGAAATGTTTTTTACATTATTGCAGAAAGTCTACATTAAGTCGTTTTTATATTTTATAAATATTCTGCAAGCAATTGGCAAATTTAATTTTACTTTATTTATAATTTAAAGTAAAGTTTAAATTGATGCATTGACTTATTATTGTTTTGTATGGCAAATTATCATGGAAAGTTATAGCGTTAAACAACGAGTGCAAATCATCATTCAAAAACTACTGAACAATTTAAACAAATTTGACAGATGTAGCTTCAACAACATTGAAAATATAATCTAACAAAGTTCGAGCTTCGATATTTTATTTTTGTTTGTTTGTTTGGCATAGGTTCTAGCCATTCAGCCACTAACGATGATTGTATTAATTAATTTAACATATATTTGGACGTCACGACACATTCACACCACACCCAGGGACACGACGAGAAATTATTTTTAAATAAAGTCTCCCCGTGCACGGGAATCGAACCCGAGTTTGTGGCTCGCCGAGCGATACAGCCCGACGACGTTACCGCTCGGCCACCACCTGCCCAAGCTTCGATATTGAAAGATCTTTTACAAGACATGTATCATTATCTCCAACATTATCATCTAAATTATTATATATATAATTATCGTTATTAAAGATCAGTACATAATAATTGTTTACAATATGGAATGAAATGTATACATCCTAAAATTTGATCTTGATCTTTGAAGGGCTATCCACCAGAGGTTTTTCAGCCCGTAGTCTGCTGACATTGATGTTTTAGTTTATGTTATTGATGAGATGAGATGTACTGATAGATGGTATTTGCTGGATGCTTGAATTTAGGATTTTGATTGGGATTGCGGGAAAGGAATAGGTGATTTAGGGTGTCTACGATGTGTGGGTTGGTGGCGAATTTTGTACTTAGATATGTGATGCGTTCTTCAATTGGTATTAACTGGGTACGTTGATATAGGAGGGCATTAGAAGTGTTATGGAGTGGATTATCTGGACGCCTAATTTTTGTTAGTATTCTAAGAGCTGATCGTTCACCTACTTGTATATTTTTTAAGGATGTAGGATTGGGTTCATGGAATAGGATAGCTGCATAATCAAGCAGAGGCCGGCAAATCATTTTATAAATGTGTACTGCTGTGTTGGTTGAAATTCCTTCATCCTTGTACGTTAAGGATCTGAAGTGCCGAGCCCTATTCTTGATTTTCAGCTTAAGGGATTTGGTGTGGGCTTTAAAGGTAAACTTGGTGTCAAAGGATATTCCAAGAAATTTGCATATTGGGAGTGGAAATAATTGGTGGTGATTAATGGCGACGGAATTTGGATAATTTGTAATTCGGTGGTATGGGATGAATAATTGGGATTTGTTACAGTTGATTGTTAATCTCCATTTACAAAACCATTGTTGTAGTGTGTCGATCAGCTCTTGAAGTGTGCCTAGTGCCTTCTGTAGTGTTGAAGCATGACTTATTAATGCAGTATCGTCTGCAAAAAGTAGGCAATAGGAGGAAGGGTTAAAATAAGTAGGATCGGGGTGATAGATGTCGTGGACAAAAATGTTATATAGTAGAGGGGAGTAAATTATTATTATCTCACTCTTCGCTATAATAAAGTGTCCTTTTTATAATCTTTATTATTCTGTACTTACATTAATTAAACTACAAAGTTAATTTCTAATATCTTTCTGCGTCATATTGCATGCACGATTGTTTAAACAAATCCCTCACTAGATATATTTACAATCAGACTTACTTAGAACGCATTCTTTCTGCTGCCGGCTGTGAAATTTATAACCCTTCAGCGCATAAATATTTAAGATCGTGCAAAAATGTTTCGAAACGGGCAAATATTTGCGCTTAATCTCCGTGCAAACACGCCGACTCAACAATACCGCCATAAATCCTCTTGTGGAACAACTCACCGAATAAAGCCCGATGTGCAATAGAGTCTAATTCCGCGAATAAAACGGATATTTATTTATATAAAAAAAAAATCACCGATGTGAGTAATTTGTCTCTATGTAACCAACTATGATACATTAAACAGCAGTTGCATAAATATTTGAACTGCATGTAGTGCATCTAATGGCGCAGCAAGGATTTCGTCTTAGCTGGAGGGCCAAACAAAGTCACAAATTAAACATATGATATAACATAAATTATGCTACTCTTGTAAAAATGTTAGTAAATTTTAATAATATTTGGTTAGTGATTCGGCTGTATATTTATCAATAACATATAGATTTATTCTATTATAAATACTTTTTATAATTGTACATAGCAGAATTTATCGATAGAAAATGGTCCATTTTCAAATAAATGTGTCTGGGCTTTTCTTAACACGAAATTTTACTTCATGCGCCACGCGTATAAAACACTGATTTCAAGTGATGTTCAAATATACATAAATTCACAATATATTTGTTTCGTACGCGTGGCGCATGAAGTAAAATTTCGAGTTTAGAAAAGCCCAGAAAATTTGTCTCGGGTCGCTGCGCGACCCTCGACAAATTTTCACAGGGCTTTTCTAAACTCGAAATTTTACTTCATGCTTAGCCTGGGAATGGAAAACACTGGTTTATAGCTACAAATTGAAATCTTCTAAAAAAAACAATGCGAACATATTCTTTTAGGTAAACATATGCATAAGCTGTACAGTTTTCGACATCCGTTGTTTTTCAAAATTGCTTAATTCGAACCTTTAAACGAGTGTTTTCCACTCCCAGGCTAAGCATGAAGTAAAATTTCGAGTTTAGAAAAGCCCCGTGAAAATTTGTCGAGGGTCGCGCAGCGACCCGAGACAAATTTTCTGGGCTTTTCTAAACTCGAAATTTTACTTCATGCGCCACGCGTATAAAACACCGATTTTAAGTGAGATTCAAATATACATAAATTCAAAATATTTTTGTTTTGTATGCGTGGCGCATGAAGTAAAATTTCGAGTTTAGAAAAGCCCAGAAAATTTGTCTCGGGTCGCTGCGCGACCCTCGACAAATTTTCACAGGGCTTTTCTAAACTCGAAATTTTACTTCATGCTTAGCCTGGGAGTGGAAAACACTCGTTTATAGCTACAAATTGAAATCTTCTAAAAAAAACAACGCGAACATATTCTTTTAGGTAAGCATAAGCTGTACAGTTTCCGACATCCGTTGTTTTTCAAAATTGCTTAATTCTAAACTTTAAACAAGTGTTTTCCACTCCCAGACTAAGCATGAAGTAAAATTTCGAGTTTAGAAAAGCCCCGTGAAAATTTGTCGAGGGTCGCGCAGCGACCCGAGACAAATTTTCTGGGCTTTTCTAAACTCGAAATTTTACTTCATGCGCCACGCGTATAAAACCCTGATTTCAAGTGAGGTTCAAATATACATAAATTTACAATATTTTTTTCACGGTGTTGATAATACCGGTCGTGAATGTGTTAAGAAGTGTAACTTTGATGACACATTTAAGAGATCTCTAGTTAGTGACACATTAATAAACATTTCTCTGAAACTATGATGACACATTAAAAAACTATCTACAAATGCTACTTTTTCTAAAATCTACAGGAAATAACAGGTGGGTCAGGTACGTGGATTAATTCATTCTGACTTAATTGCGCTGTTTATAGGAATTTGTTACGAATGTGCAAAACGCCCACCGAATTTCAGCGTAGAGTTGCGTTATGTAATTAGTACGTTTATTGAGAGAGAGAATATTTTAAGATTTGATCTTAATTGTATAGTTAACCCAGTTACTTTGATCCATTGTCTAAAGAAATGCGCGATGCTAATGGATGACGTATTTTTGTTTTGCAAAACACGCACGGATTTGGAGAAACAAGGTTGCTTTTCTAAAGTGAATGAACGAATTTATGATAAAATTATCTGATGTACACGCAAACGTGTGTGTGTGTGTGTGTGTATTATTTGAAAAAAAAGTGTAACGCGCATTAAATTGCGATGGTACTGCGCATTGCATTTTAATCAGCGAGGTAACAAACACGCCCACTGTTGCCTTTTTCTATATGTGTGGCGCAAAAAGTAACATTCCGAAATCAGAAAAGCCTTTATAGAAGGGTTTTCGAAACTCGAAATTGTACTTCATGCTTTATCAACGAGTTTAAATGCTCTTTTAAAGCTTTAAATTGAGCGCTTTTATATAAACAACAAATTCCTGCCTAACCCATTAAGCGCCATTGATTACCATAAATTTAAAATTAATATTGTAAAGTTAGAAATACACTGAAAACATTTTTTTAATGAGTAATAATTGAGATATTTAAATAACAAAATATTGAGGTTTTTCTTCGTACATTTTCAAGTCAAATCAAATAATATAATATATCAAATTAATTCATTTATTAATTTAATTACCATAAAATTAATTAATTTTATGGTAATTAAATTACTAAATGAATTAATTTGATATATTATATTATTTGATTTGACTTGAAAATGTACGAAGAAAAACATCAATATTTTGTTATTTAAATATCTCAATTATTACTCATTAAAAAAAATGTTTTCAGTGTATTTCTAACTTTACAATATTTAGGTGTTTTATACGCGTGGCGCATGAAGTAAAATTTCGAGTTTAGAAAAGCCCCGTGAAAATTTGTCTCAGGTCGCTGCGCGACCTTCGACAAATTTTCTACGCGGGGCTTTTCTAAACTCGAAATTTTACTTCATGCTTAGTCTGGGAGTGGAAATACTCGTTCTAAACTTTATATTGTACGTTTTTATACAAAATCGACAAATGCCTTGCATTTACAGCGTATACGTTATGTATATTTAAAATAAAAATTCACAGTATGTAATACAATAAGTCATTCGTAAAAATCAATAAAAGAAGTGTAGAATTTTACCTAAAATTAACTTTTAGAGTTAACTCTATAATTGTTCGGCCGTTAATGGGTTAATCAAGGAGTGGAAACACTGGTTAGAAACTTTATAGTGAACACTTTTATAAAATAAATCAATGGCTAAAAATTTACAGAGTTTACATCGAGATATATCTACTTAAAAGTTGATCATGTTGATTGATTATTTGTACTTATAGGTATATTTTTCCTCTCATAGTACTAGTAAAATTGTTTGGAAATCACTTATATATTTTACGTTTCCTGCGTAATTTTTTTTAAGGTGTGCAACACTGTTTTCGGGACCATTTTCCGGATTTTTGGGACTGGTTTCCGGACTGGAAATTTGATCCCTGGATCTCAAAAATAGTGTTGGTCCCGGGATTTAAAAACCCTAGTTGTTAATCTCATTGAAATACTTGAAATCCGTACACATATTACGAGTATACTGCTCTGTATCTTGAATATTATTTCGGTGCATAATCATTATAGCTTTTTTCGCAGTCTTATTTTTCTGAAAAAAATTGAGTTTTGTATATTTGTTTTGTCATCAAAATAATCTGTTCTTTTTAATTAATAAAAATGCGTATCGAAAATCATATCCATATTCGCCATATTATACTCTACCACTTCGAGAAATGTCAGAGAGCAGCACAGACATTTCGCGAAATCTACGAACTTTTTGGCAAAAAAAATAATCAGCAAAAGTCAAATTGAAAGACGGTTCAAGAACTAACAATACAAATTAAAAATGAAGTAAGAAATAACAGTATTTTTTAGTGTAATAATTACTTCACGTAAACTTAAAAACATACGGTTCAAAAAGTTTAAGTCGGGAGATACAAACCTTGCAGATAAAGAAGGAAGAGGTCGGTTAACAAATTTCGATGACCAGGCACTTTAGGTAGCGGTGGAAGAAGACGAAAGCTTGACAACCAATAAACAAACCTTTTATTTTTAACAAGGAATCCAAAATATTATTAATATATGGTGTGTCCCATTTAAAATAACAAAATTCTATGGCGTCCACGAATTATGGAACTCCCTATATATGCGAACATATTTTTATCTACTCTTAGTCTAAATTGTCTTACTTGTAGGTCCACTGATTATAACCGTGCGATCATTTAAAACATGATTTAGAGTAGGCTTTGAATTTTGAATTAGATTGGCACTACTGACTGTTAACACATAGTTTACTATTACCTCAAATTCATTCCATCATTTAATTAGCATTCTTGGCAACCGCACAAAAAAAATGCCGCCTAGTCTAAATCATAACTCAAACGATCGCACGATAAATGTACAGTGACTTAATTAAACACAGTGGCGACAACTTCCCGTCATCTACCATGATGAGGCAATATTAATCAAAAGAATAGGTTATAATACAAACATCTGGGGGTGAAGATAGATGAGTGGGTGAGGGGGAAAGGGAAGGAGGTGGAAGGGCAGGAAAGGCAAGGGTGTCTTGACAGAAGTCAGTATTATGATATGTATGGGAGGTGGCAGGTGTATGGGAGGGTGCCGAAGTATTTGATAGAGAAGGGATGGGGTAGAGAGGATAGGGTGATTGTGGCAAGGGCGAGGTGTGGATCGGAGGAGAGAGGAAGGAAAGTATGGATGCGGGAAGAATATGGAAGGTGTGTGTTGTGTGGACAGGGGAAGGATACGTGGGGACACTTGGCGGAGGAATGTGAGGGGGTGAAAGAGGAGTGGCTGGGAGCGAAAGGGAATAGAAGGGTAGTGGAGTGGATGAGGGAGGATGGGAGCGGGGTAAGGACTTTGGAAAAGCTGGGGAGGGAGAGGAAAAAGAGAAGGGAGGGTAATAGGGATACGGGAGTGTAATGAGATAATGAAATGTAAATGTATATGTAAATGTAAATGTAATGTAAAGTGTGGAGATATGCCAATAAAGGTCTTTTTCTTTTTTTACAAACATCGGATATTCAATTGTGACAGCGAGTGCTGTCATCTTTTACTTGAAGCGTCATCCATGGGCAGGAGCTATTTTCTTAGTTTTGAAATAGGAACATATAATTTCTTGTTTGGTGTTGTAGGCGTTCACTTTGTGGTACATCTTAAATACACTTGTAAATAAAACACTTTTTACTTTGTTTAACCACTGGATCTTACATTTAATTGTGTGACTAGTTTCGACTATCTAGTAGTCATTCTCAAACTAAAGTCACTTTAGTTTGAGAATGACTACTAGATAGTCGAAACTAGTCACACAATTAAATGTAAGATCCAGTGGTAAAACAAAGTAAAAAGTGTTTTATTTACAAGTGTATATAATTTCTTGAATTAATTTCTCATCTGGCACTTGGTGAAACATATTAGAATATATAAAGTTATTTAAATTAAAAATACTTGGTATTGTTCCACAAATTAAAACTTTATTCCGACTAGTTTCGGTTTGTTAGACCATTTTCAAAGGAATTCCTTTGAAAATGGTCTAACAAACCGAAACTAGTCGGAATAAAGTTTTAATTTGTAAAACAATACCAAGTTTTTTTAATTTAAATAACTTTACAGGAACATATAATGGTTAATACCTCAAATTAACGTGTTTAGGTTGATTCTATTCACCTTTGCAAATATTTGAGATACGATTTTGGGGTAAGTGAAAAAAAGCACAACCTTTAAATGGAATTGCTGTGACCAGCTTTAGACCTCATAGCTACGCCTCTGTTTGTCTGCCATTTTGGGTCAGAATTACTAACAACCAATCAAAAAGAATACCAAAGTTCTGGCCACTGTGTTAAATCAAGGGACTGTAGGTAAATCTAATGCAATTTTTTATTATGTGGTCGTTGCCATAAAAAACCAATTCATAGAGTTACGAAATACCAAATTCGACTCTAGATCGGAATTAGTTTCTCTAGCAACGTTCAAATAATATAAAAAATCTTAACTAAGTGCGACCTGGAATACGTGAATCTAACAAAACGTCAGGAATTTCAAATTTTATTCGCTCAGCGAAACCGACCATGCCCTTGGATGGGCCAATTCCGCAACGCTCAAAATTGCCAAAGAAAAAAAGGTGAGAATTAATCGGAAAATTTAGGGTCACCTCAAAACATTTTAAGCTTGTCCAAAAACCGATTTTTTGCTCCAAACGTGTCAATTCCGACGTAAATCAGTGCCCCCGACACTTGAATACTATTTACGACGCTCAAAAGTGCCGAATAAAAAGTTAAGTATAAATCGAAATTTAAACTCTTCCGCTGAGTCGAGTGCTGTTGTGCGGTTCAGTGTGTGAGAGCGGAGCAATAGTGCGAGGGGACACATCAGGCTACATATTAAAGAGAACTCGAAGAAATTCGGTGCAGAATTGTGCATTTAAAAGTTTAAATAGCGAAACGTAGTGCTAGTTTTATAATGAACTAAATTCATATTTTTAAATATATGTCTGGTGGAATCATCGGTATCACCATTTACCACTCGTAGGGAGTGCTGCACTCGCCTGCCTTCGCCTTCATACTCATGGTAAATGGTATGTTTTCACGCTCATTGTACAAGATAAATTCAAATTCAAAACTATTTGAATTCGAGAAAATAAGCTTACGCTTCTTATAGTTTGCACACTTTAAACATAATAAATAAAATTACGAAAAAACTATTCGTGAAAATGCAAACAGTGTCTTAATTAATAAGACAATTTAAGACGATAAATATCCATTGAAACAACTACTTCCCGTGCAAATACACCTCCGGATATTGAATTATACAATGAAATATTTAAAATCTTATTTAATTTGATTTGTTACAACGCTATTAAAGTATATGTAACGTTTAGGTCAAATTCTCTTCAAACCAACTAACAATACAATTTAAAATGAAAGGAGAGATAGCAACAAATTAGAAGTGAAAGGACTTGGATTAAAACTAATGTCTTAGGTCATCTATAGACGCGTTTCGAGATACTCATTGTACAATATACCGTGCGATCGTTTAAAATATGAATTAGAGTAGGCTTTTAGTTATGAATTAGTAGGCACTAGTGACTGTTAACACATAATTTAGCATAACCTAATTTTTTTCCATCATTCCATAGATATAGATACGAGGCCTCTTCAAATAAAAACCGAACACTTTGAATTACGCGCCAACTGAGATATTTAATGATATGCTGTTGGCAGCACTGCTTTGCGCATATCCTCCTTTGTAAACGAATGGTTTTGGATTGTTGATATCTCGTTTAGATTTCGTGATATTCTTATTTGAGTGCAACGTGTTTTAGGCGATTTTTGAACAAGCTTTCGGAGATGATGTTCTGAGTCGTGCGCAATACTACGTTTGGTTTTTACGATTAAAAAGTGTTCGTTAGTCAATTCAAGATGATCCTCGACCAGGAAGGCCTTCCACTTCAACTGATAACTCCCACGTTCAGAAAATCAACTATCTGATAAGTGCAAATCGCCGATTGACTGTCAGGAAACTTGCAGAAGAGGTTAGCATATTATACTGGGTCATGCCATGCAATTTTGATTGAAAAATTGAACATTCGTAGAGTTGCAGCAAAATTTGTTCCTCGTTCCTCGTAATGCGCCCGTACACCCGGCTTTGGTAATTCGTCAGTTTTGTGCCAAGAATCAAATGACTGTCCTTATTCGCCAGACCTAGCCCTATGCGATTTTTTCTTACTTCCGAAATTAAAATCAGTGCTGAAAGAACGCAGTTTTCATAGTATTGAGGGCATCAAAGCAAATTCATCACAGACCTTACAGGCCATCTCAAATGAAGCTATCTAGGACTGCTTCGCGAAATGGAAACACTGCTGCGAAAAGTATGTGAATAGGGCAGGGGAGTACTTTAAAGGGGACAAAGACCAATAATCTGTCAAATAAATAATAAAGTTTAAAACAATAAAGTTCGGTTATTATCTGAACAGACCTCGTACATCTGTGGAATGATTCAATAAATTTGAGGTTATGCTAAATTATGTATTAACACTGTTAATAATGGAACAAACTAGTAGTGCCAATCTAATGTAAAACTCAAAATCATATTTTAAACGATCGCACGGTACTATTATGTTGTGAAGTAAATGATTTTATGCAACTTGTATCTGAAACATTTTTTCGAATTTTTAATATTAAGGAAATATCGAGCTTTCCGTCCTCACTGAAACACCATGTATGACCGAGAGTTAAAATAATATGATCGACAGATTACCATTATTATTAATTTATAAACATTGTTTCGCCAGTCTGTGACGCTTTAGGCGAAGAAATAATTTCTTCATTAACTTTATTGTCATTGAGAATAATTCTGTATTGCACTAATCTACGCTGTTATTTAAATTACTTGACCATAATATGGGACTATAGAATAACTAATTTTCATTACAAATTTGCATATGCGTTTGAATTGTGACAAATTAGTAAATGACAATAGAAACAAAAGACGGTATGCAAAACAACTCTATTTGTTATTATTGCTTGTTTACCAGTCGAATGGCTATTATTGTGCTGTTTATTTAGTCGAGGTGACATCGGTGATGATGTTCCTTGTTTCTCGTTTATATTTAAAGCGTTCGGGTAGTTCAACGTATCCTGAATGGTACACAAATATATCGCCGTATTTTTTATTTAATTCAGGCAAGCGAGTTTATCGTGCCCTGGGTTTTTGAATATGTGCATAATTCATGTATGTGCATATTTAAAATAAATGATCTCATTAAATTGTTCCACAACACTTTATGGATTCGAGAAAAAAGAGCAATTAAATGAAATACTTTGAAAGTGTTAGATTAATGAGAAATTTGTTGAAATTATTAATAATATACTATTTTATTGATGTTGCAAGAAATACGTGTAATCTAAATAGGACATACCTTTGGTTTGGTTCTCATTAATCACTTGATGAAATATGATTAGAATATATGTAAATTAATTTGTAAAAATTAATAGAAAGGGAAATCACTTGGTTTGTTTCACTAATATTTATATTTATCCGACTAGTTTCGACTAACAGTCATTTTCAAGGCCTAAAAATGACTGTACAGGGATTTCAAAACATTGTAACGGGTTTTCCAATAAGAGGGATATGATTTCTTTAAAAAAGAAACACTTATTGTTAAGGAAATTCAAATGTTTTTTATTTAATGTGAAGTACAATCGATACAATTAAGTTCTAAATAAAACGTCATTCAAATGGCCTCCACGACTTCTTCTGCATGAACGAATTCGATGAACCCAATTTTCGAGCTCTTTTTCCATTAGATCAAGTCGTATGTCATGAATGGCACGTTCAATATTGACTTGCAAAGCTTGAAAAGAGTCTGGTTTATTTCGAAAGACCAATGACTTCAAATAACCCCACAAGAAATAGTCTAATGGTGTTAAATCACAACTTCTTGTAGGCCATTCAATATCACAATTTCTTGAAATAATCGAATCTCCAAACTTTTCTCGCAATAATTCAATTCTTGCATTTACTGTGTGGCACATAGCCCCGTCTTGTTGGAACCAAATGTTGTCAAGATCAACTTCTTCCAATTTCGGCCATAAAAAAAGTTGGTTATCATCGATCTATACCGCTCTCCATTGACAGTAACGGTGTTACCATCTTCATTTCGAAAGAAGTACGGACCGATGATTCCACCAGACCAAAACCCACACCAAACTGTCAATTTAGGTGAATGTAATGGTTTTTCTTGAATAATTTGTGGATTTTCTTCGCACCAGAATCGACAGTTTTGTTTATTTACCGCACCACTCAGATGAAAGTGAGCCTCATCGGAGAAGATGATTTTCTTAAAAAAATCGTTATCGTTTTCAAGTTGTTCCAAGGCAAAATCAGCAAATTCACGACGTTTACAGTGGTCCAATGGCTTCAGTTCTTGAGTGAGAACAATTTTATACGGATGCAAACCCAAATCCTTTTTCAAAATCCGCCAGGTTGTGGTTTGAGACAGTCCCAATTGTTAAGAACGTCTTGGAATCGACAAATTGCGGTCTTCAGCAACACTTGCCTGAACGGCAGCAATATTTGCATTACTTCGAGCGGTTCTTTGTCTTATTGGCACTTTAACATTATGTAAAGAAAATGTACGCTCACAATTTTCAACAATTCGACGAATAGCGAGCACACTTGGACGATTATTACGACCATAAAATGGCAAAAGCGCACGAAAAGTTGCAATTGGAGAACGATTATTTTGATAATAAAACTGAATAATTTGTAAACGTTGTTCTTGCGTATATCTCTCCATGATGAAATTGTAAACACTACTGAATACAATGAAAAATAAATGATAGATCATGACATATTACATATGGCCGAAACGTCACTTCAAAATCATATCATCCCTATTGGAAAACTTAATATAAATAACAACCATTTTATGGATGTAAATAATTTTAAAATTTTGTATACAGGTAATAAGGGACGTAATTTAAGCCTCAGAGGAGGGCTAGAAATAAATAGGGTAATAAAAAGCGGAAAACACCTCGTCAACAACAACGAGGAGATTTGGAATTCCCCAATCTTAAAAAATCTTAATCTTAATCTCAATCTTATATATTGTTACCTGACAAAAAAATTGTCAGGTAACAATATATAAGCATGTCGGTTTCTTTTGTAATTCACTCCTGATAATGCTGAAAAACGCGAAACTAGTCGAGTAAATAGTAAAGAGAAAATTGTGAAACAAACCAAGTGTAATTTAATTCAAACCTTCATCAATATTTAAAAATGTTTCACCAAGTGATAAGTGAGAAAATTAATCAAGAAAAACTAAAAATTACTGTTAGTTTTTTAAGGACTGAAAATTACTGTTAGTCTTTCAAGGACTGAAAATGACTGTCAGTCTTTCAAGGACTGAAAACGACTGTTAGTCTTTCAAGGATTGAAAATGACTGTTAGTCTTTCAAGGACTAAAAACGACTGTTAGTCTTTCAAAGACTGAAAATCAGTGTTAGTCTTTCAAGGACTGAAAATGACTGTTAGTCTTTCAAGGACTGAAAATGACTGTTAGTCTTTCAAAAACTGAAAATCAGTGTTAGTCTTTCAAGGACTGAAAATAACTGTTAGTCTTTCAAGGGCTGCAAATGACTGTTAGTCTTTCAAGGACTGAAAATGACTGTTAGTCTTTCAAGGACTGAAAATGACTGTTAGTCTTTCAAGAACTGCAAATGACTGTTAGTCTTTCAAGGACTGAAAATTACTGTTAGTCTTTCAAGGATTGAAAATAACTGTTAGTCTTTAAAGAACTGAAAATGACTGTTAGTATTTCAAAGACTGAAAATGACTGTAAGTCTTTCAAGGATAGAAAATGACTGTTAGTCTTTCAAGGACTGAAAATGACTGTCAGTCTTTCAAGGACTGAAAACGACTGTTAGTCTTTCAAGGATTGAAAATGACTGTTAGTCTTTCAAGGACTAAAAACGACTGTTAGTCTTTCAAAAACTGAAAATCAGTGTTAGTCTTTCAAGGACTGAAAATGACTGTTATTCTTTCAAGGACTGAAAATAACTGTTAGTCTTTCAAGGGCTGCAAATGACTGTTAGTCTTTCAAGGACTGAAAATGACTGTTAGTCTTTCAAGGACTGAAAATGACTGTTAGTCTTTCAAGAACTGCAAATGACTGTTAGTCTTTCAAGGACTGAAAATTACTGTTAGTCTTTCAAGGACTGAAAATAACTGTTAGTCTTTAAAGAACTGAAAATGACTGTTAGTATTTCAAAGACTGAAAATGACTGTAAGTCTTTCAAGGACAGAAAATGACTGTTAGTCTTTCAAGGACTGAAAATGACTGTCAGTCTTTCAAGGACTGAAAACGACTGTTAGTCTTTCAAGGATTGAAAATGACTGTTAGTCTTTCAAGGACTAAAAACGACTGTTAGTCTTTCAAAAACTGAAAATCAGTGTTAGTCTTTCAAGGACTGAAAATAACTGTTAGTCTTTCAAGGGCTGCAAATGACTGTTAGTCTTTCAAGGACTGAAAATGACGGTTAGTCTTTCAAGGACTGAAAATGACTGTTAGTCTTTCAAAGACTGAAAATGACTGTAAGTCTTTCAAGGACAGAAAATGACTGTTAGTCTTTCAAGGACTGAAAATGACTATCAGTCTTTCAAGGACTGAAAACGACTGTTAGTCTTTCAAGGACTGAAAACGACTGTTAGTCTTTCAAGGATTGAAAATGACTGTTAGTCTTTCAAGGACTAAATATGACTGTTAGTCTTTCAAGGAATGAAAATGACTGTTAGTCTTTCAAAGACTCAATAAGACTGTTAGTCTTTCAAGAACTGAAAATGACTGTCAGTCTTTCAAGGACTGAAAACGACTGTTAGTCTTTCAAGGACTGAAAACGACTGTTAGTCTTTCAAGGACTGAAAATGACTGTTAGTGTTTCAAGGACTAAATATGACTGTTAGTCTTTCAAGGAATGAAAATGACTTAGTCTTTCAAAGACTCAATAAGACTGTTAGTCTTTCAAGAACTGAAATTGACTGTTAGTCTTTCAAGGACTAAATATGACTGTTAGTCTTTTAAGGACTGAAATTGACTGTTAGTCTTTTAAGGACTGAAAATATCTGTTAGTCGAAACTAGTCGGAATAAATACATATTATTGGTGAAACAAGGCCAGTAAATTCCCTTTTTATTAATTTTCACAAATTAATTTACAAATAAATAGGACATGATTTTCCGTTTGGACTATTTCGAGTTGTATGCTTTACGTGAAAAGCACATTTCACGAAGAACAAACTTTGCAACGAATTAAACTTGTTCTTTGTTCAAATTCAGGATGACTTTTAATTAATGGAGAGGCTATTTCGAGAATGCAGGAGTGCCCATAGAGATAATTTTTGTTTTAAGTATACGAGTAAATACAAAGAATTTTTTTAAGTGCACATATGCATACGCTTTTTTTAAACGAGTTTCATTTGAAGCTTTAAACGGGTGTTTTCCACTCCCAGACTAAGCATGAAGTAAAATTTCGAGTTTAGAAAAGCCTGAAAATTTGGTTTGGTCGCGTAGCGCGAAGCGCGGAGCGACCAAACCAAATTTTCAGGCTTTTCTAAACTCGAAATTTTACTTCATGCGCCACGCGTATTAAACACTGAAACCACTGAAATTTTGTCAACAAGTGAACTTCACTTGAAATCAGTTTCTTATACGCGGGGCGCATGAAGTAAAATTTCTTTTAAGTATACATATTTCAATTATGCAAATTTTCAGATATTCGTTGATTGTTTAATAGTTTAATTTGAAGCTTTAAACGAGTGTTTTCCACTCCCAGGCTAAGCATGAAGTAAAATTTCGAGTTTAGAAAAGCCCCGTGAAAATTGTCGAGGGTCGCGCAGCGACCCGAGACAAATTTTCACGAGGCTTTTCTAAACTCGAAATTTTACTTCATGCGCCACGCGTATAAAACGCTAATATCAAGTAAGGTTCAAATATATATATATACATTTCGCAATTTTTTAGTGTTTCATACGCGTGGCGCATGAAGTAAAATTTCGAGTTTAGAAAAGCCCAGAAAATTTGTCTCGGGTCGCTGCGCGACCCTCGACAATTTTTCACAGGGCTTTTCTAAACTCGAAATTTTACTTCATGCTTAGCCTGGGAGTGGAAAACACTCGTTTAAAGCTTCAAATTAAACTATTAAAAAAACAACGACTATCTGAAAATTTGCATAATTAGAATATGTATTCTTAAAAGAAAAACTCCCTGTATCAAGTTAGCACAAAGCACTAATTTTTTTCTTGAATTAATTTCTCATCTGGCACTTGGTAAAACATATTAGAATATGTAAAGTTGTTTACATCTCGTGATTTTTCTAATTGAAGCACTAAAGCGAAGCGACCAAACCAAACTTTCAGGCTTTTCTAAACTCGAAATTTTACTTCATGCGTTTTCAGTGTTTAATGTGCGTGATTAAACACTGAAATATTGTCAACAAGTGAACTTCACTTGAAATCAGTGTTTTATACGCGTGGCGCATGAAGTAAAATTTCGAGTTTAGAAAAGCCCGAAAATTTGTCTCGGGTCGCTGCGCGACCCTCGACAAATTTTCACGGGGCTTTTCTAAACTCGAAATTTTACTTCATGCTTAGCCTGGGAGTGGAAAACACTCGTTTAAAGCTTTAAATTAAACTATTAAAAAAACAACGACTATCTGAAAATTTGCATAATTAGAATATGTGTTTTTAAAAGAAAAACTCCCTGTATGAAGTTAGCACAAAGCACTAATTTTTTCTTGAATTAATTTCTCATATGGCACTATTAGAATATGTAAAGTTATTTACATCTCGTGATTTTTCTAATTGAAGCGCTAAAGCGAAGCGACCAAACCAAACTTTCAGGCTTTTCTAAACTCGAAATTTTACTTCATGCGTTTTCAGTGTTTAATGTGCGTGATTAAACACCGAAATACTGTCAACAAGTGAACTTCACTTGAAATCAGTGTTTTATACGCGTGGCGCATGAAGTAAAATTTCGAGTTTATAAAAGCCCGAAAATTTGTCTCGGGTCGCTGCGTGACCCTCGACAAATTTTCACGTGGCTTTTCTAAACTCGAAATTTTACTTCATGCTTAGCCTGGGAGTGGAAAACACTCGTTGAAAGCTTCAAATTAAACTATTAAAAAAAACAACGACTATCTGAAAATTTGCATAATTAGAATATGTGTTTTTAAAAGAAAAACTCCCTGTATGAAGTTAGCACAAAGCACTAATTTTTTCTTGAATTAATTTCTCATCTGGCACTATTAGAATATGTAAAGTTATTTACATCTCGTGATTTTTCTAATTGAAGCACTAAAGCGAAGCGACCAAACCAAACTATCAGGCTTTTCTAAACTGGAAATTTTACTTCATGCGTTTTCAGTGTTTAATGTGCGTGATTAAACACCGAAATATTGTCAACAAGTGAACTTCACTTGAAATCAGTGTTTTTTACGCGTGGCGCATGAAGTAAAATTTCGAGTTTAGAAAAGCCCGAAAATTTTCGCATTTCGTAATATTTTAGTGTTTTATACGCGTGGCGCATGAAGTAAAATTTCGAGTTTAGAAAAGCCCGAAAATTTGTCTCGGGTCGCTGCGCGACCCTCGACAAATTTTCACGGGGCTTTTCTAAACTCGAAATTTTACTTCATGCTTAGCCTGGGAGTGGAAAACACTCGTTTAAAGCTTCAAATTAAACTGTTAAAAAAACAACGAATATCTGAAAATTTGCATAACTTGAGTATACTTAAAACAAAAACTGCGGAGTTAGCATAAAGCACTAGCACTTTACGTAATTTTTCTAATTGAAGCACTAAACATAAAAATACAAGAACACATAATGTAAGCATGCAACCATAATTTAAGTATTCAAACGAATCTCTAGAAACACAAATATATTTTTCCTAGTATAAGTTAAAATTAATTATGAAACAAGCATTCATTGCATCGAAAATTTTTCCTAGTATAGGTTAAAATTAATTATGACACAAGCATCCATTGCATCGAAACACTAATTCGCGAAACTGTATCACAAATTAAAAAATAAACAATTATTTATTCCAAGCCGGAAAGGACAAAACTAATTACCGTTTGAATTCTTTCATTATATTACTGTTTTGTTGTTAAATTCTTCATATCGCGGAAGGAAACTCCGTATTTAGCTTCTTTCGTGCAATTGCTTTCAATTAGCGTTGACGTGGTATTCCAGAGAAATGCTTTCTAGGAAACCAGATCGAGTAACCATCCGTTCAAATGGGCATTCGGAAAATGTTTTCCTCTTTCGTCCAAAAGCGGAAAAAACACGAAACGCGTGCGAATTTCCAGTCGTGCAATGATATTCTGCGAAAATAGCGTATTCCTAACAAAGAACACATTGTGTATTCGCCGATGTGAATTTAATAGTACGCTTATTAATAATTGCTAATTTGTACGTCAATATTATCACGTAGTAGAGTGATAAATTGGGTTTTTTGTGAGTTTCAAGGCGAGAACTTTTATACACCTGTGTACAACAACAGTTGAGTGCAATTCTACATTTTATAAATATACAATTGATCCTACATAATTTTTCAATTTAATTTAGTATTTGGCTAGGAGATAAACTCATAATTATCAAGCAATAACCTTTCAGGGTCTTTTATATAAAAAAAAAATCTAGAGTGGCCCCTACTCGACTTTCCTCCACTCTGATTGGATATATACTTTATCTTATGAACTGTGGAGGCTTCTACTTCGTTATGCATGTTAATTCAATGAAATAAAACACTTTAACTTTGTTTGTAAACCTATGCCAAAAACAAAACAAAAAAAAAAACTTTGTTTGTATAACACACTATTTTTATTTTCGTGACTGCAGTTTCGGCAATTCAACTTGCCATTATCAAACAGAGCCATATACTTTATCGTTAGAAAATAGGATGTCTATTCTCAAAATAAATGACTCGATTAATAATTAAGATACATTTTTGAAACAAACGTGACTATTTGCAGAATTACATGTACTTTATATAAATCAAATAAAATTGCTATATATACCCAACAAACTTTAACCTTTCGCGATATTTCCTCCTTTTCTCTAATGCTAATGCAGCCCTCATTTCCCATACTGCAACCCTTGAAAACGCCCAAATATCCCTCCAAAAAATCCTTGGATTCCGTACAAAAATGGTGCTCAACGTGGCGAATCAAAATAAACCCAGTAAAATCTCAACTATTTTTTCCCTATTAATGGATTTGATAGCTAACGCCATCTAATGCTCCATAGCGGCATCGTCAATGACACGAATGCCCAAAGTGCATATACAGGTCACTGTTTGCTCCACGAACGAGCTGAACTCTATGAAACCAGAAAGCAAATATCAAAATTGAATTTGTGTTCAGTATTACGACACCAGATACCTACAGACGCGTTTCGGACTTCAAGGGCCTCTTCAGTGTGGCCCCGACCTAGTGCTGAGGAATTCTGAATATTTCTGACTATATCAAGCCAATATGTAAAAACTATTAATAGATTCGATAGCTAACGCCATCTATTGCTCCATAGTGGCATCGTCAATGATTTTTTCCCTACCACAAAATTACTCCCAGATTACCACATGTATCCCGTAATAACACTCCAATTCTCCCAGTTTATTCCTGTAAATACCTTGGTACTCTTCAACAAATCTAAAATAAAGACAAGAGTGCGGCACTTCAGAGGACTAATATATAAAAATCAAATTCTATTTAAACTGTAGTCCATATATATACTTCAATTTGTCACCCCTTGTTGGATTATGGGTGCGTCCTCTTCAACCAGATCCGTCACTTCACTCTGTATTACATCCAAGTAGCCGAAAGGTCAGCACTTAGAACCATCACCAAACTAAGACATCCCAACAATCCTCTTCAAAACCCTTTAAACGAACTCCTTTACAAAACCAAAAAACTACCCCCAATAGAACAGCGTATACTTACCCTAAGTACCAAATTTACCACTAGCCCCAAAACTTTTGAAATTTTGAACAAATTCTGCATTCCCCGAAATCCTAACATCACGTTCAAATACAAATTTCCAACAGAAACACTTCACCAATTCATTAGCTCGTTTCATCCAGACAATTAAAAAACCTAGTGATTATTGATTTTTATATAACAAATTGTAGATTTAGACAAGGCAGAAAGACCGTTGGTCAGTAGCCCAGATAGACTAACAAATTATTTATATGTATATAAAAATGTTATAAAACTAATTGTAATTGTTGCCTGTGTACAGATGTACCATATTATATATATGGCTATATATATTTAGTATAAATAAAAGTTGATGTCACTTCCGGCTTAACCAGAAATGCCGTTTGGCTGAAATACACTAGCGATCTTCCGGTCAAGGTCTCAATCGTACCTTCAAAATTTGGATTGTACCCCATTTTAACCACTCCATTACTTCCACCAGTACTTTTCTTCCACCAATTCTTTTTTCCACTGTACATATTTTCCTCGGAATTCTTTTTTCCACTAATTTAGTTCCGCTATTTCTGGTTCCACTTTTTTTATTCAAACATTCAAAATTTGACGTCTATAGCCAACTTCAAAGTAAACAACCAAACAAGTCTTTGTAACTTTGATAATCGACACTTTTGAGCGTCGCGAATGATCTCGTTCACGATGGGGACAGTGCCCAAAGAGACAGAAGCAGTTTATTCTATTGCAAACCTTTCTCCTAACCTAACCTAATCTAGAAGTATGTGGCACAGGCATCGTTCGCAAAGAGACTTGCGCAATGTATTCTATAGCAAACCTTTCTCCTAACCTAACCTAACCTAAAAGTATGTGGAACAGGCATCGGGAGCAAAATGACTTGCGCAATTTATTCTATTGCAAACCTTTCTACTAACCTAACCTAACCAAACCTAGAAGTATGTAAAATCGCTAGCGTGTGCAAAGATACTTAAGCAATGTATTCAATTTGAAACCTTCCACTTGAACCACCAACTAGTAGAAATGGCTTAACCACGGTTAAGTATCTGTGGTCCAAGTGGGTATTGGATAAAAGTCATATGCTCTTACCTACACAGAACATTATATTAACTTTTACACACAACGGCACTCGGCGGCGCAGTGAAAATTTGATGGAAGAAAAGTCTTGGTGGAAGAATAGTCTTGGCGGAAGAAAAGTGCGGTGGAAGAAATAGAGCGGAAAATATGGAGTGGAAGAAATGTCCCCCTACCCAAAACGAAATTTGAGCTAGATCGCAAATTCTGAAGTTATAGTATTTACAAACGCACTCACACACGCATCGACAAGGCCGTAGCCGGGGGGGAGGGGGATATGGGTGGATTTTATTGTTTTGTTTTACTTACCGAGAAAAAGGTTATTATTGAAAGAACATGTGCGGGAACTTTCGCTGCTTTATACACGTGCTACAAGAAGTACAATTTCAAGTTTAATCCTTAACTTGAAATTTGACTTTATGCTTGATCAAGTCATTAAAACACTCTTATTATTTACTTTTGAATATTTAAGATCCTAATCAGCTGGCCATGTGTTCCTAATATTTCCTTTATTAGACTATGATGCACTTTTTAATAATTCTTAGCTCGAAATTTTACTTCATGATTGATCAAGAGATTAAAACCCTCTTATTATTTACTTTTGAATATTTAAGATCTTAATCAGCTGGTCATTTGTTCCTAATATTTCCTATATTAGACTATGATGCACTGTAAGAAATTAATAATATTTGAGAATTAATCATCTCTGATAAATCATCCATATATTTCTAAACTTAAAAATAAACTAACATAATTCTCACTTACTAATTGACGCATCAAACATTTCAAACATTAATCAATCAATTCCATTTGGCGAAAAAGTGCAGAAATCTTAGCACATTTCTCTAGGAAAGGACAAGTTCAAGGCCTCCATTGACGTAAATGCACTGCTCAATTTTAAAATCTAACAACGCGCTAATTCGCTAATAGACAATGTACACTAATTGTTTATCAGCAGAAAATTGTTTTAATGCAATTAAACCCAAAAAAGCAGACTAAATGTTTAACAAGTCGGTGCGAAATTTTTAGCAATAGCAGATAAACCCAAATATAGTAAACACTCTTAAAAGATATCAATAACTTATAACAACTTTTGATTCACAAATAGAAAGACTGTTATTCCTTACTTCACTTTTTATTTTTATGTTAGATGTACATTTCGAGACACAAGGTGCTCATTATCAATAACAAACTAAATTCTTAAAACTACATATGTGCGCGGTATATATAGTTGACGGGTTATCGGAAAAATCAAAAAGTAAATAACCTATTGTTAGCCTCTAAAGATTCGAAATGGGTGTCGGTGTCATTACAATATCTACGGGGTGGGCGGCGCGGGCGGCTTATGGATCGGGAAGTTGGTCGGTAGGATTACATTCACTGCAGGATTATTTTTGGGTAACAAATCTAATAATGGATTTACTAAGGGACTAAAATCGAAATTCAGCAAAACATTTGTATTTTTATACATTTCAATGGATTCAAGCATATTTAATCTACGATGACTTGATTGCTTTAAAAGTTTAATATTGTTTACCGAGAATGTGTGTCCTGTTTCAATTGAATGGTGTGCAACTGCTGATTTGTCCGGGTTTTGAATTTTAAAATAATACTGGTGTTCTTTAAATCTTTTTAATATGTTACGTTGTGTTTGACCTACGTATATTTTATTGCAATTGTTGCAGTTTATTGAGTAAATTCCGGATTTTTCTAGGTGGTTTGTTTTAGTAAATGTGTTGCCAAGTAAACATTTTAATTTTGTGTTGACATAAAATGCAGGAGAAAGGTTGAATTTATTCAATAAACCACCAATTTTCATACAGGTTGCTGGGTGGTACACGAATCTAGCATACTTTTTTGAGGCGGCTTCCTTTGAGTTGGTTAGTGTGGTATTTGAAGTAATTTTATGGTTCCTAATGTGTTTGTTAATTAATCTATTGATTGTGTCAATGCTGTAATTTAATGAAATGCCTATGTTCTTGATTAAACTAAATTCCTTTTCCCTATTTTCTTTGGATAATGGTATGTTTATTGCTCTAAAAATCATGCTGTTAAAAGCTGCTAATTTGTGTTTAAAAGGAGAAGACGAAGATGAGTGGATGTAATTAAATGTGTGTGTTTTTTCTGTAAATGTTGAATTCTATTTTTGTATTATTGTTTTTTATCAAAAGTAAATCTAAAAAGGGGATTTGATTGTTTTCTTCTATTTCATGAGTAAAGTTAATACTAGGGACAAGTTTATTTAAATTTAATGTTATGTCTTTTATATCTGTGTCTGTTTTAACTATTATATTGTGAAGTTACAAATACACTAAAAACTTTTGATTCGCTGCATTTGTTTCAATACACAGACAGCGTCGTTTAAGTTTGAACATCGCATATTTCACATTTTCCTACTTTAAAGGACAGCGAAAAAACTTTTTTAAGATATGTGAAGATTTGTGATTTGAGATATGTGAAACTTTATTAAAACTAAACTATACTAAATGTTCAGGCTTTTCTAAACACGAAATTTTACTTCATGCGCCACGCGTATAAAACACTGATCTGAAATGAAGTTTAAAATATACTTTGGCTTATGTAAGATCTCATGTTAATTAATTTTACAAATGTTTATTTTAATTAATTCGAACATCTATAGCAGTGGTCTCCAAACTACGGCCCGCGGGCCAAATCCGGCCCGCGATTGTTTGTATTTTTTTTTGTAAATGCCATATTTTGAAATATTGTAACAATTGTTTCTTAAATTTTTCATAATTTTATAAAATTAATCGGATCTTGGCCGATTTTATTATGTAGAATTGTATTTGTGGCCCGCGAAGAAGATAGTTTGGAGACCCAGGATCTATAGCAATGATTTTTGGAATATGTAAAAGTATACTATCCTCATGCATCAGAACGATGAATTATTGCAACCAACATAATGGCAAGGAAATATAAATCCAACGGTATGCATTATTTTGAGATATGCTATGTTGAAACTTAAACGGCGACAGTCTTTATAATGAGTTCGCAAAGAAAAAAATCAAGCAATCAAAAACCGAAATTAACCCATTAACGGCCGAGCAATTATAGAGTCAACTCTGAAAGTGGATTTTAGGTTAAATTTTACAATTCCTTATATGATTTCTACGAATGACTTATTGTATAACATTCTGTGATTTTCTTTTAAATATAAATATTGTATACGCTGTAAATGTAGCATTTGTTGATTTTGTATAAAAACGTGCAATATGAAGTTTATAACGTGTATTTCCACTCCCAGACTAAGCATGAAGTAAAATTTCGAGTTTAGAAAAGCCCCGCGTACAAAATTTATCGAGGGTCGCGCAGCGACCCGAGACAAATTTTCACGGGGCTTTTCTAAACTCGAAATTTTACGTCATGCGCCACGCGTATAAAACACTAAAATATTGTGAAGTTACAAATACACTAAAAACATGTTTTTTAAATGAGTAATAATCGAGATATTTAAATAACAAAATATTTACGTTTTTCTTCATACATTTTCAAATCAAGTCAAATAATATAATATATCAAATTAACTTATTTAGTAATTTAATTAACATAAAACTAATAAAGTTGCGTATATGCATCAATGGCACATAATGGGTTAAGGTTAGCTAATTTAAAGATTATCATAATCCGAATTAAACACCACAACAACACACAAAACCGACTCGAGAAAAAAAAATATGCAGCACACCCAATTTTGGATATCTTACGCCAATCAATCCAACCCGAGCCAACCTTGAGGAACACATTTCTCCTGCTTTAAGTGCAATCGCACCAAATGGTGAATAAAATGAAAATAAAATGGCAAAACCGTACTACGAATACGTCACAACGAGCGTGGAATGTAATCAGAGACGCTACAGTTATAATACGTGCATTAACCGAATGATGAGGAAGACTCGTTGCACTGTCATTATGTCTTTTCTTGTTATTCTTGTCTGCATCTGAGCCGCAAAGGAATACAGAAAACGAGATATAATCAGAAAAAGCTCAAAGAACGAGAAAATTATATGGGGAAAAAGCGGGTTTTGACGCACAAAATGGGAGATTTATCGATCGCGAGATTCTTCCGCATTGCCGAAACGTGCTTGGGAATATTAAAGAAAGTTTTAGAAATACATGAAAACCAGTTTGAAATTAAATAATTCAAACGTGGTAAAATTAATGGTGAATACAATGAGACAGTCTGACAATAATCCTATATATTTTTAACATACATCAAATTCATTTCTATCGGCTCACTATATTGAAAAGTTTGCAACACTAAAAGGACCGCCCTTGTTTTTACTATTTTGTTGTTTTGTTCCTCAAAATAGACAATTTTTACTTGCTACTATCCTTCTATTTTGAGACAGTTGAATCATAAAAGACTGCAATTCTTGACTTATTGATTGTTTATTAAACTTGTTTATTAAAATATCCAAAAGCGAAATATTTGAGGCTATATCAAATTTAAAACACAGCAAGAGCACAGGCCTTGATGGAATACCCACCATATTTCTTAAAAATTGTATTTACATCACAGTCCCAATATTATTATTATTATTTGAAGCATCGTTGTCGCAAAATGTCTTCCCTAACTGCTGGAAGAAGAGTTATATTATACCTTTGTTTAAATCCGGCAAAAAAGATGACAATAAAAATTACCGAGGCATCTCATTACAATCGGTTATTCCGAAACTGTTCGATAGCTTAGTCTCAACTCAATTGAATTGGATGTGTAAAAATATGTTCATAAATGAGCAACATGGATTCCGATCTGGAAAATCTACCTCAACTAACCTTTTATCTTTCAGTTCATACATTATAAATGCATTTGAAGCTAATAGCTCGGTCGACACGATTTTTACTGACTTTGCTAAAGCATTTGATCGTGTCAACCATGAAATACTAATTGGAAAGCTTACTGCCCTAGGAATCCATGCTGATGTAGTCAATTGGTTTAGAAGTTTTTTTAATTGATCGTATTCAGTGCGTAAAAATTAAAAACCATCTTTCTAAGGAAATCAAAGTGGATTCGGGTGTTCCGCAAGGATCACATTGCGGGCCGTTGCTGTTTTTAATTTTTATTAATGATATACATCGAGTCATTAAACATTCGTCTTTTTTGCTTTTTGCCGATGACTTGAAGCTGTTCAAAAGAATCGACTCACCAAATGATTGCTTATTGTTGCAAGAGGACTTATTATCAATTCACAACTGGTGTTGCAAAAACTATCTTTTATTTAATATTAATAAATGTAAAATAATGAGGTTTTCCAGGAAATTTACTCCATTGGATTTTTCTCCTTCTTACTTTATAGACAGTTTTGAATTAGATGAGCTTGATGAAATTGTGGAATAGGGTATAACGTTCGACAAAAAATTGACATTCGGTAGCCATATTAATAGAATTTGTATGAGAGCTCTAAGGATGCTTGGCTATATAAGACGATTGGCAGTCGATTTATCTTCAACAGCATTCAGTCATTTATTTTGCTTATGTTCGTTCCGTTCTTGAATATGGATCATGTGTCTGGTCACCATATCAAGTAACGTATAGCAATAAGATCGAAACAATTCAAAATAAATTTTTGAAAATAATGCTATTTAAATTAGGTTACAACAAAGATAAAAATATAAATTTAGTTCGTCAGGAGCTGACTATCGATAAATTATGTTGTAGAAGAACTTTCACGGATTTGAACTTCTTTTATAAATTAATTAGTAACCAAGTGGATTGTTTATATCTATTTAATCAAATTAATTTCTGTATTAACCCTTCGAATCGACAAATCAGACATCCAACACTGTTTTCCATTCCGTTCCATAAATCCAACTACGGTCTTAATAGCCCACTTTCTCGGTTCATGCGTACGTCAAATAAATTATCCCTAAATCCAAATTTCGATCTTTTTGTTAATTCGTATCCTAGATTTATATCTAATCTTAAGCGGCTAAATGTTTGTTGTTCTCTTTAATTTGCCAATTTGTAGACATGTTTTTGTATTTATATATATTTTGTATTATGAAATTTGAATTGTATTACTATAACATATTATGTATAATGGATTTTTCCGTAAATAAATAAATAAATAAACCGCTACAAATTAGGATTCGATCTCTAATCTGCTTTATATGTTTATACAGGCTGTCTAGCTTTGGGCAGAACAGAACGTTGTTAGCGTTATTATTATAATAAATACTGGATGATTTAAATTAAATTTAAATTAAAACACTTGGTTTGTTTCACTTATTTATATTTTCTCCGACTAGTTTCGACCATTGGTCATCTTTAAGGAGGAATCCTCCTTGAAGATGACCAATGGTCGAAACTAGTCGGAGAAAATATAAATAAGTGAAACAAACCAAGTGTTTTAATTTAAATTTAATTTAAATCATCCAGTATTAGATTCAAAAATGTTTCACCACGGGTTAAGTGAGAAATTAATTAAAGATATTATAATAAATATTCGGTTAAATAGAAAACGTTGTGCAGTTTTATGTAATTACTCAAATTTTATTGAGAAAAACATGGGAATTATGAAGCACGTCAACGTTATTGAAAAACAACTGTAAGTCGTCCATATCTTTATAATTGGTTATTTTATTGACAATCTGTAAAAACATTTACAATCTTTGAAAATGTAGTGCATTCATAATAATGTGTTGCCACATAGGTTGTGTTACTTTTTTCGTGTGTATCTAAATTTCAGACATAATCAGAAAAATAAATATTATAATCATTCCGTCAGACATTACCTGATATAAGTACGAATCCTTAAAGTCTAGGGTTTTCAGCTGTTACATAAGAAAATTGAGTCAGTAATGAAATGAATACGCACTGCTCCGCGCTTTTTGTTACGATAACAATGCCGGGATTACAGTAGACGTTTTTTTTGCGCAAAGAATCGGCAAACATGTCACTGATACGAGTTTAAAACAAACGCGATAACGTTGTTTTGACTACGCTGACAGAAAGAGAACAGACAATGAAAATAATCGAAGCTAGTATTTATATATACAGAGAGTTTTATGTAACACCGAACATTTTCAAAACGAAATTATTATTAATATTTTTGAAATCTGTGACGCGATATTTCAGCAAACAGAAAAAAACTATACAGAGAGTTTTATGTAACACCGAACATTTTCATAACGAGAATATTTCTTTTTAGTATACAAATGCATTTCGTTCTACATTTTCCGACGCTCGGTTTATTAAGAGAATTCAATTTGAACCTTTAAACAAGTGCTTTCCACTCCCAGGCTAAGCATGAAGTAAAATTTCGAGTTTAGAAAAGCCTGAAAATTTGGTTTGGTCGCGTAGCGCGAAGCGCGGAGCGGCCAAACCAAATTTTCAGGCTTTTCTAAACTCGAAATTTTACTTCATGCGCCACCGGTACGAAACACTGATTTAATGTAAAGTTTAGCGGTGTGTTTTAAGCTTCGTAATATGTCACTGTTTTGTACCGGTGGCGCATGAAGTAAAATTTCGAGTTTAGAAAAGCCTGAAAATTTGGTTTGGCCGCTCCGCGCTTCGCGCTACGCGGCCAAACCAAATTTTCAGGCTTTTCTAAACTCGAAATTTTACTTCATGCTTAGCCTGGGAGTGTAAAACACTCGTTTAAAGTTCTAATTGACTTCTCTTAATAAACCGAGCGTCGGAAAATGTACAATGAAATGCATTTGTATACTAAAAAGAAATATCCTCGTTATAAAAATGTTCGGTGTTACATAAAACTGTCTGTATAGTTTTTTTTTTCTGTTTGCTGAAATATCGCGTCATAGATTTAAAAAATGGTGATGTGTCCATCATAGTACTTTCCCCCGTAAATTGCGTATTAAATCACTTCTAAAATATTTGTAGCATTATTATTTTTAAAATGTCTTCAACTTTTTGATAACTACAACTTTTATTTGAAACATTTTTCAATTGGATCAACACATACTGACACAAACCAATGACTAGATAAATAAACACTATTTATTGAATATCTCAAAAACTAAGAGTGCTATGACAAAATGTGAATCTACAAAAAATCTTTAGTTTTTCATTTCCTACAACTTTTATTTGAAATATTTTTCAATTGTATCGACACACTGTCACACACCAATAACTAGATAAAACACACAACTTTTGAAATATCTCAAAAACTAAGAGTGCTATGACAAAAAGTAAGTGAACAATACATCTTCATTTTGTTATTATCTACAACTTTTATTTGAAAGAATTTTTTGTTTGATGAACATTTATTGAAAAAATCTGAAAAAAATGAAAAACGCTAAGAGTAAAGTACCACTTCCGGTTTTCCGATTTTCACCAAAAGCTTTTCAGTTCTTCCGATTGTAACAAAAAGCTTAAGTTTCAAGTTTCATCTCGATATCTTTAGCGATTTTTGCGGTACAGCGCACACAGACACACAGACAGACAGACAGTCAGACAGACAGACAGACAGACAGACATTTTTCAAAAATGGTCTTATTCGACTCAAGGGACCTCAAAACGGATATTTCCGCTAACATTTTTGATTCGAAAATTTTCACGAAAACAATACTTTCCCTTTGTATTACATACGGGGGAAAGTAAAAATATTAATAAATATTTTATACAATTACGCTCTAATGACGTAAGTCTTTTTTATAACCTCTATAAACTGTCGGCATCCCAGTACGCTCTGACTTCAGAAATATACGTCGTAACTAGACAAATAATTAAATTTATTTGACGTTTTCGAGATTCACCAAATTGTATGACTTAATTTGTTTTTCAAAGCAACCGAAATGCCGACAGTTTATAGACCCTCGTTACGATTTAGCAATAGCACGATCAAAATAGTCGTCTTTCTTTTCGAATACGGATTTTTAAAATGGTTGTGTGTGTATTTTTCATTTTAATGTGTTTTATTTGTTTCAGGTGAGTCCAAAAATCCATTACAAAATTACTACATTTGGTAGGTAAGTAAATTTAACAATGCAATTAAGATGCACTTAGACTTGATAATTAGCCCAAATTGACTCAAGTTACGGTCTAACTTGTGCAGAGTACGCACGCTTTGCACCAAACTCGAGTCTTGTAAAGTATAAATAAAGTAGCATAAAAGCATAGAAATATTCCTCAGTAATTAATTTAAAAGTAGTATATTTCGAACTACTTTCTGCAAATTTAGATTGGCCGGCGAGCTACACGCCCCATAATTAATAATTTAGCCATTCTAGCGGGACAAAATTCATGGACATGATTCTATGACCTATTATGGAATAAATTTTATATAAATGTAAATAGTTTTGCAAGTATTGATATAATTTTGTCAATAATTAAATTAAGTGAGCGATTTGAGATGTATTATTAAAAAAAAGGTTTTCGTGTAGTTACATTCACATACATTTAACATTATCAATGTCACTTATATTGTTGGGTTTTTCTTTTCCATAATATTACTCTATATATTTTTACACCAATCACAAACGATTGACATTTATAAAACTTATTTTTATACAAAACTCATGGAAAGTTAAGAAAATATTTTTTGAGTTATTAATAATAATAATAATAATAACTTTATTGCCCAAACTGTTGTTTTACACCAATTATAGGACAAAATTAATACATTTCTTACAGCTAGTCAACTAACATAAGATTATTGACAATACTACCGGATTATTATTGCAATATTCCTACTAAGATTGTGGTATAATCTGGCTTACATGATATATGTTCTTTCATAAATAACCAATTACTTAATAATTCATACTCTAAACCTGTCGCCTAAAAATAGATATTAAAATCGGTCTTTTATTTGGACTGCATCGATTTTATTGCACTCGTCGAGACTATAAATAACCGGAAATATCCTGCGCAATTTATTTATTGCAATGCAATTCACGAATTCTGGATGAACGCATCCCGCCCGAACGCAGAGCGATATGAATTGAACTTGAGTTGTTTGTTTATTACACAGTTATTTGCAATTGTAAACAACAACAGCAGCATGTATTTTGTCGTAAATTGCAGCAATATTGTGAAAAACAAATAGTTTTACGGACAAAACGCGAATTGTCTAAGGTTTTTTAGACAATAGCCGAATAAAATTGCATGTATCTGTCATTTCGCATATTGTCTAGACAAAATGCGTTGTGTCTAAGGGCTATTAGACAAAATGCGTTAATGAGATTTACATTTAAATAAACAGTACTAAAAAATATACTCTTTATAAATAATTTGCCACATTGTTTATAAAATAAACTGTTATTTTATAAACAATGTGGCAAATTATTTATAAAGAGTATATTTTGAACTTTACTTTAAATCAGTGTTTTAAACGCGTGGCGTATAAAGTAAAATTTCGAGTTTAGAAAAGTCTTAAAATTTGGATTGGTCGCTCCGCTTCGCTACGCGACTAATCTAAATTTTCAGGCTTTTCAAACTTGAAATTTTGCTTCATGCTTAGTTTGGGAGTGAAAACACCAGTCAGAAACTTTAAATCGAACGCTTTTATAATAAACCTTTTATAAAAAATCTACTTTTCATAATTCAAAGTCATGAACTATCAAATAACCAAGTTTCAAATTTTATTTTAATCAAGTTTGGTTTGATGTTATTTGAAGTAAAGCTAATACCTATAACTATTATTTACCAAATTAATAGAAAAAACGATATATAACAGCAAAGACGAAAAACATGTAATTTATAAATAAAAACAATTTATCCCGAATGTCAATTGTATGTACGGAATAATTTTTTTATCTTATGGTTTTTGGTACTGTTAAGATAGTTGTGAGAATTCTGATATTTTTAGAAAATTGATTATATTCATTGATTATATTTTAATTTTGATACTTTTTAAATTTTACATTAAAATGGAACTACTTGATGTTCTATTTTAATGTAAAATTTAAAAAGTATCAAAATTAAAATATAATAAAAAGTTATACAAATCAGGGTTGTTATGTTTAAAACACTTTGTTTTAAAACAGTGTTTTAAACATGTTTAAAAACAGCCGTCGTGTTTTAAACGGTTTTATTTTAAACATGTTTTATTTCTTTAATTTGTTTTAAACGTTAAATTTGTTTAAAATAATTTTTTTATTATCTTAAATTTACTTCATTAAGATTTTTTCGTTTGCGTTTTTAAATGTTAGGTAAATTGTTGAAGATATTTCATATACATTATTAAACATAACATTTTATTAAAATAAAATATCACAACTGTATTTGCATAAATCTGATTTTTAAATATGGGGTATTTATCTTCATCTTTCAGGTATACATATGCATACACTGTAAATATTACGACATTCGTTGTTTTTTTTAAAGATTTTAATTTGAATCTTTAACCGAGGGTTTTCCACTCCAGCTTAAGCATGAAGTAAAATTTCAAGTTTAGAAAAGCCTGGAAATTTGGATCGGCCGCGTAGCAAAGCGGAGCGGCCAATCCAAACTAGGCTTTTCTAAACTCGAAATTTTACTTCATGCGCCACACGTTTAGAACACTAAAATATCGTAAAGTTTAAAATATATGGCTTTATTAATCCAATATGTAGATATGACTAAACCGTGAGTCAAATTCTGCGCTAAACAAATTGTTTAAAACAGTGGTTATAGGCAACCCAATAACTCTAACGTATATTAGGTTGCCTGTAATCGTTGTTGTACGTGTGTGTTTTTTTAAACTTCACTGTAAATCAGTGTTTTTAAGCATGGCGCATTAAGTAAAATTTCGTGTTTAGAAAAGCCAATCTAAATTCTTAGACTTTTCTAAACTCGAAATTTTACTTCATGCTTAGTCAGGGAGTGGAAAACACTCGTTTAAAGCCTCAAATTAACCGCTTTGAAACAACGAATTCCAGCAAATTTGAAAAAGATAGAAACACAATTCCAATGTTCCTGAAAACAAAAAAGTTCAATTTTTTATGCATTTAATATGAGCACTATGTATTACACGTGCTTTGGATTTTTTTGGCGCTCGACGTTTTCATTTGATGTTTACAAATGCAACCATCGATGCCACTGGTAAATCTGCTTATGACGAGGCGGTTGTTTATTAAACTGACGGCGAAAGGCACGTTGAACTTTAACAGCGCCAATGCGGCGGTGGTTGGAACTTCTGCCTAAACTGCTCAAATTTTAAACTTTCGTCTGTCCAGGAACGTTGGAATTATGGTTCTACCTTTTGTAGTTTCTAAGAAATAAATGTTTGAAATCGATTGCGTTATTTTGAATAGCCCTGTACATTTATTGGTGGGTATAATTTTTTGACATTACTAAAACCACTATTTTTGAAAATTGTAATATTTTTGGAAAGTCGTGAACATGTTTTGTTGGCATTCCATCACTTTCGACATTTTTATGTCACTTATTATGTTTATTTTGAAGTGCCTGTTTTTACGTAAGTGGTGTTTAACTTTTTTGAAAATCAAGTGATTTTGTTTTAATTTTAAATTTGAAAAAATATTTAAATTAAAACAAAATTAATTGATTTCAATAATAGTTTCAAATAAATGAATGAAATAATTACCAAGTGATTAATGAGTAACCATTTACTAACAGTTATTTTTTTGACACTCTTTTTACGAATGTGATATTTTAGACAATCGTGAAAATGTTTTGTTGACTTGTCAATTCATCACTTTTTTTTTGGATTGATTGAGTTACTTGAAGATAATTATACTTTGATTAAAAAACACTTAGAACCTTTCTTCAATACTTTAAAGTATTGAAGAAAGGTTCTAAGTGTTTTTTAATCATCACTTTTTACTTTTGTATGTTTATTATTACGTTTATTTAACGTTGATATTAATCCATACAGACAGACAAAGTCGACAGAATGGCATATTACCTAACCTAACTTAACAACGTCGAATGTGTCAAAAGTTACTTAAGATGTTACATTGTCAAGTTAGGTTAGGTTCTAACCTAAATGTGGCACCTAACCTTACATAACTAATGACACATTCGAAGTTTTATACCACATTTATTTATTTGTTTATTTATTTATTTATTTTACGGAATCTCCTTTTACATAAATCTACAAAGATTAGTTACATATATAGATGTAGTAAAAATTGCAATAAATTATATAGAAATACAACAATAACAAAAAGTACCAATAACCTAACAGATAATAATACAGATATACTAACGTAATTTACACCATTTTAATTAATGCCTCAAATTCAAAACTATTTGAATTCAAGAAAACAATCTTACGCTACATATAGTTTCCAGAATTTAAACATAATGTATAATACACAGTATACGTACAGAAATATCGTTAAAAATGTACATGTATTTAAGTTAAGCATTGATGCAGCTGCCGCTTAAATAGACCGTACGGTACTCCAACAAAATCGACAGTAGAGCATATATTATTGCACTGATTGGAGATACGCGACAAGGGACTATACTGTCCATAAGTAGTTCTATGATATACGTTATGCATTAGTTGCATGTTTCTTACGATCCTTGCGGGAACATGGATATTAAGTAAACTAACCAGAATGTTTGACGAAATACAGCCATTTAAGATCTTATATAGCAAACACATGTCCATCCGCCTGCTACGTATCTCCAATGGCAATAGCCCCAAATATGTTTCAATGCTATCGCTTGGTATTAGTAACCCACTGCAATGCAACTTAAATGATGCATACTTAATGAATTTTCTCTGTACCGATTCTAATCTGTTTATATGAACCGCATAAGATGGAGACCAAATTACCCGACAGTATTCCAGCTGTGATCTAACGAGTGAATTGTAGAGAATAGTGATGGACCGTGTATTAGTTAGATTAGCCGAAAATCGTTTCATAAAATAGAGAGTTTTATTTGCCTTATTAATAACACTATCGATGTGTGGGTTAAATGACAACTTTGAATCAAATAAAACTCCAAGATCGCGGATCAAATTGACTTTAGTTAATGATTTCTCGTTGAGACAATATTGAAATTCAATTGGTTTTTTGCACCTACTATAACATATATATTGACATTTCTTCACATTCAGTGCCATGTCGTTTAATTCACACCATTTGGTTATGCTAGTTAGATCATCCTGAATGAGCAAGCAATCATGAATCGTCCGTACTTTAAAATAAATCTTCACATCATCATTCAACACTTTATGTTATGTTCGCTGTTTTTGCTAAAATTTCGCAAGAAAGCGTCAGGACAGACTGATATTACGTTTATTTTACGTTGATATTAATCCATACAGACAGACAAATCGACGGAATGGCATATTACCTAACCTAACTTAACAACGTCGAATGTGTCAAACGTTAGTTAAGATGTTACATTGTCAAGTTAGGTTAGGTTCGAACCTGAATGTGGCACCTAACCTTACATAACTAATGACACATTTGATGTTTTATACTACATTCAACACGTAATGTTATGTTAGATGTTTTTGCTGAAATCTCGCAAGAATGCGTCAGGACAGACCGATATTACGTTTAATTTACGTTGATATTAATCCATACAGACAGACAAAGTCGACAGAATGACATATTACCTAACCTTACTTAACAACGTCGAATGTGTCAACAGTTAGTTTAGATGTTACATTGTCTAGTTAGGTTAGGTTCTAACCTAAATGTGGAACCTAACCTTACATAACTAATGACACATTCGAAGTTTTATACCACATTCAACACTTAATGTTATGTTAGCTGTTTTTGCTGAAATCTCGCGTCAGCACAGACCGATATTACGTTTGTTTTACGTTGATATTAAACCATACAGACAGACAAAGTCGACAGAATAGCATATTACCTAACCTAACTTAACAACGTCGAATGTGTCAAACGTTAGTGTAGATGTTACATTGTCAAGTTAGGTTAGGTTCTAACTTAAATGTGGAACCTAACCTTACATAACTAATGAAACATTCGACGTTTTATACCACGTTCAACACTTAATGTTATGTTAGCTGTTTTTGCTGAAATCTTGCAAGAAAGCGTCAGGACAGACCGATATCACTTCATTCGGATTCCTGGGAGCCCAAATCGTATATTGATGCAAAACAAAAAAATATTCGTATCATGTGAATAAGTATTGATGTATAAAGTAAACTTCAGTTTTACTCATTTTATGAGCTTGGCACATGACGCCGGACGCTCCCCGCTTAGCCAATATTTTAGGCGTTTCTAATATTGAAATATTTACTTCATGTTTAATCAAGCAGTGAAAACACTTGTTCAAAAAAATTTAACACTTTCAATACAAGTTTAAAATAAATGCTGGGAAAGTGATTGATGACTTCTTATTAAACAAATATGTTGATATAATTACAGCTCTAAAATTTAATGATCAGAAAATTAACTTTTCATCATAATTGGCAACTATAATCAATCAAACAAAAAAAAAGGTGCAGCATCATTTGATTTCCAAAAGCATCCCAACTTTGATGAATCCGAAAATTCCGGGAGGTTGGATTGCAATGTAGCACGTTTTCTTTCTCCGGGTCCTTATCACCTCGGGTCTACGCCCCCAATGACCCCATGACGCACGCTGCCCCTTTTTCTGATCCGATAAATTGTTCACACATCCGCGGCGTGCCACTCTGCACCAAAAACAAAACAATCTGACCCTGGATCCGCTAACCATCTTATCTAATTGCATCATCAGCCATTTATTTCAGGCACGCGTATTTTTCTTTTAAATATACATATCTTGATGATTGCAGTAGCTAAGCGAAGCGCCCAATCCAAATTTGCAGGCGCTTACTTCATGCGAAATTTTAATTCATGCTTGATATGGGAGTGGAAACGTTTTTTTTTTTAATTTGCGGAAACTCGTTGTTTCAAAGCGGATAATTTAAGGGTTTTAACGAGTGTTTTCCACTCCCAGACTAAGCATGAAGTAAAATTTCGAGTTTAGAAAAGCCTAAGAATTTGGATTGGCCGCGTAGCGAAGCGGAGCGGCCAATCCAAATTAGGCTTTTCTAAACTCGAAATTTTACTTCATGCGCCACGCTTAAAAACACTGATTTACACTGAAGTTCAAAAAACATACACATACAACAACGATTATAGGCAACCTAATATACGTTATATCTATTGGGTTGCTTATAATCACTGTTTTAAACAATTTGTTCAGCGCAGAATTTGACTCACGTTTTATTCATATCTGCATATTAGATTGCTAAAGCCGTATATTGTAAACTTTACGATATTTCTGTGTTTACGCGTGTGGCGCATGAAGTAAAATTTCGAGTTTAGAAAAGCCTAATTTGGATTGGCCGCTCCGCTTCGCTACGCGGCCAATCCAAATTTTCAGGCTTTTCTAAACTCTAAATTTTACTTCATGCTTAGTCTGGGAGTGGAAAACCCTCGTTTACAGATTCAAATTGATTTTTTTTAAAAGAACTACGAATGTCGTAATATTTACATTGTATGCATGCGTATACCTGAAAGAAAAATTCCATGTATTTAAAAATCACATTAATACACACGCAGTTGTGATATTTTATTGTAATAAAATGTTATGTAATGTAATTTGAAATATCTTCAACAATATAGCTAATATTTAAAAACGTAAACAACCCCCCCGAATTTTAAAACGTTAAACTTTACTATGTAAAAGCTGCCCCGTTAGGGCAAAAACAATTTTTTTACCATTAACTGGTAACTGTTAAGTATGTATATTATTTTAAATAATAATTATATTATTTTTGAAGTTAGTAGGGGGGGAGGGGGGCTAGGCCTCCAAGCCCCCCTATAAATACGCCGCTGCCTGTGTATGTATTCATTGAATAGATATTAGAAAAAAGAAAATCTTAAAATATATTTTTTTATATCAATATTTTTTGGGATTGTAAATAATGCAACTAAACATTTACGTTTGTTTACTCTATTCGTCCGGTTTGCTGATAATTTCGCGAGGTCGGTTGGTTTTAATCGAGTGGATATCAGTGACGTTTCCATGATATATTGGACTTTAGTTATAAAATGTTATGAAATGTTTATACGTTAACGCACAATAGGTTTTATTAACATTCAGATTTGTGTAATCCAAAAATAACTGCAATATAGTTTATGTTTTCATATGAAAGTATCAAATAAATAGGAACCACGAAATGAGAATGTTTAAAAATTAAATGAAAGTTTTTTTTTAACTTATACTACAAGCGTAAAAAATTTACCAAAGCACGAAATGGGAATCTTTGAGGAATAATTGACAAATCAACTTTATTGAAATATCTTGAACAAGTTTCTCATCTTTCACGTGGTGAAACATATTTAACTATAATTTAAAAAAGAAAACACTTGGTTAAATTTCACTAATATTTTGGTTTTTTACTCCAACTAGTTTCGACTTTGAGTCATTCTCAAGGAGTCCTCCTTGAGAATGACTCAAAGTGGAAACTAGTTGGAATAAAAAACCAAAATATTAGTGAAATTTAACCAAGTGTTTTCTTTTTTAAATCTTAATTAAAATATTTTGACAATTTAATTTAATTAAGTTCTTTTTTATTAAATTAGTATCAAATTTATTGAAAGAAATAAGATAACTTAAGAATTACTGTTTTCAAAAGCGTTAGTGTGCATCTACACCAAAACTCGAAACTAGTTGGAAAGAACATAAATAAAATTAGTGAAACAATACCAAGTGAGAAATTAAGTAAAGATATCAATAAATTAATATCATATTCTACTAGTACTAGTAAATGTTCCTGTTAAAATATAAATAGATTTATATTACTTGGGATAAAATCTTCTTCTTTTAACACAATTCTTTCGCGTTCCTTGAAAATCTTCCGTTTCTATTGTCGCGTTAGCAATTCAAATTGCAAGATACTTAATTTATTCAATACACGTGGGTAGAATTTACTGTTGGCTGGCTGCGTATTTGATAGAAATGTGCATTTTTATATTATGTGGTTATGTACCGGAGACAAAAAATATAACGAAAGACGCTTTATGAATAAAATTCAATATGCATGAGAGTTACCCATATACTGGATTTTTTTAAAAATATAATTCGATTGCCACAACGCACAATATTTGTTTGTTAGTAAACAAAAAAGTTCAACTTTTCCATCATCCAACAACGTTTGCATTTGTGAATTGATTTTATTGACGTTTTCGGTGGATTCATTTCTAAATCCAGTGATGTGAAATCTATATAACCACAGAATAATATAATTTTCAAAATATAAAAAATACAGAACATACCTATTGTATGTTTCTTTTTTATACAATAAATTTATCAAATATAAGAGCCAGTCGGAATATAGTGCTAATCCACAATGTAATTATTTTCAAATATTCCGTTTCTAAATGTCTGTTAATCTACAAATCGAATTAACATTTTAGATAAAGAAAAATTTAACATAAACAAAAATTGAGTTTGTCAATAGTTTGCAGAATATTTACAAAATATAAAAACGAATTAAAATTAATATCGACTTTCTGCAAAAATGTAGTCTCATTGAGACAAGTCTCCATATATTTATTGAAACAACTACTTCGCGAGCTAATACCCCAACAGATATTGAGTTATACAATGAATATTTGAGTTACACGACAGATTTACTGTTCTATGCATAATTTATATGCAAAATGCAACATCATGTCAAATTATTCTCCCACCAAACTAAATGAACCAACAGGAAATTGAAATAAATTCATACAAAATATGGGTTAGCTCATACAAATTCTGTATTTAGTGTGTTACTAGACTAAGTGGATAAATAATTTATAATAACGTTAAATCGCACAGTCCGTCTAATTTATACAAAATATGGGTTAGCACTTTCTTCCACCTACCCCTTCATATTATGTGGTTAGTTTTTAATAATTATTACGTGGGTCGTTTGATAAGTATCGTAAATTCCTCTGAAATGGTTACACAATCCATTTGCTGCCGAGACATCTCGAAAGATCCAGTCTTCAAACCCTCTCAGACCAAATTTCAGCCAGAAGTGACATGTAGATCACGTTTGGCAATCGTTTGAAGCGAATTGGCTTAGCAATTTCTGCAAAAAATGGAAAAACCGAATTCCGTTCGGCGATAAAACAATTTTACACAAAATTACACGAGTTGGGCTATGAATTAATTCTTTAATGAAACACTTGTATTTGTCAACCATTGATAATGATCACATCGTGATCGAAATGTGCATTTGGTACTCCAAATAAATAAGTGAAGAAAAGATACAAGTGTTTCATTAATTTAAAACCATCTTCACGCAACTCAACAACAATTAAGTAATTAATTCTTTACCTACCCTATTCTTCAGATTTGGTCAAGTGCGATTTCTTCTACTTTCAAAACTTAAAAATTTGGCTCGAGCAAATTCTCGTCAATAAATACCCGAATGAAAAGTATGCACACTTTCAGATAGTCTATTTTTTCGACGATATTAAAAAATTGGAAACACGCTGGACTAAGTGTATAGCTCTTGAAGAAAACTATGTTAAAAAATAAAACAAATTTTTTATTTCAAAAAACATTCTTCTACTTGCTTGTTCATCAAACTTATCAAACGACCCACGTATTATGTTTTTGTTCATTCTTTATTATTGTTATTTAGCGTTTATTTTTTATAACATTATTATAAAATACTAAACATCTTTGACCATTTATTATGGCCTTGGCAATTTACATTTGTTCGAAAGCGTAAACGCCATCTAATGCCCATTAGCTTAAGTAGTTTGATTAAAAAACACTTAGAACCTTTCTTCAATACTTTATTTTGTAACCAAATGTACATTTCGGACACGAAGTGTCCATTATCAATGGTTTGATAATGGTATTAGGTATTAGTATCAAACCATTGATAATGGACACTTCGTGTCCGAAATGTACATTTGGTTACAAAATAAAGTATTGAAGAAAGGTTCTAAGTGTTTTTTAATCAAAGTATAATTATCTTCAAGTAACTCAATCAATCCAAAAAGCTTAAGTAGCATCGTCAATTAAGCTAATGGGCATTAGATGGCGTTTGCGCTTTCGAACATGTGTATATTATAAATTTGTTTATTATGTTAGGAACTATAGATTTATTTTTATATAAAAACCTCACATTCTTCAAATAAACTGTTCTAAAAATGTGTCTTTGCATTTTTGGGATCGTAGAATTCAAGTCCACTATAAATATTTAGGTACTTAGAAATCTTTTAAAATATAGTTTTTAGTAAACAAATAGAAGAAATCCAATTTTTAGTTGTCATATTTTTGTTTGACTTTACAATTGTTTTTCTTTTAGGTAAATATTCAGATATTCGTTGTTTTTTTAAAGGGTTCATTTTGAAGCTTTAAACGAGTGTTTTCCACTCCCAGGCTAAGCATGGAGTAAAATTTCGAGTTTAGAAAAGCCTGAAAATTTTGGTATAGTCGCGTAGCGCGAAGCGCGGAGCGACCAAACTAAAATTTCAGGCTTTTCTAAACTCGAAATT
The DNA here is from genome assembly GCA_932526585.2 of Philonthus cognatus. Lineage (NCBI taxonomy): Eukaryota > Metazoa > Arthropoda > Insecta > Coleoptera > Staphylinidae > Philonthus > Philonthus cognatus. The sequence goes on from OW052244.1 coordinate 101,048,242, forward strand.
TCACTTCATGCGCCACGCGTATAAGACACTGATTTCAAGCGTAGATCGCTGGTTCGCAATATATTATTGTGTTCAGTGTTTAATACGGGTGGCGCATGAAGTAAAATTTCGAGTTTAGAAAAGCCTGAAAATTTGGTTTGGCCGCTCCGCGCTTCGCGCTACGCGACCAAACCAAATTTTCAGGCTTTTCTAAACTCGAAATTTTACTTCATGCTTAACCTGGGAGTGGAAAACAATTGTTTAAAGCTTTAAACTGAACTATTTAAAAAAAAATCGTATGCATATGTTTACTTAGAAGAAAAATTTCCTGTATATGTAGTTTATATGAGTAGGTATAAAAAGAAGTGATTATATATTTTGAGATATACACATAAATAAATACATTTTTTCTTCATTCAGTTAAACTTGAATAACATCCAAGTTTGCAAAAAGTTGCAGGTAAGTTTTTGAAGATTTGTAGATTAAACCCCTACCTAGCAAGAAATTAAGGGCATACCACTCGCTTAAAAAATAAGAGAAAATAGTGCTTTATGTGTATACCGTTCTTACCACCAATAATAACACTGTCGTATTGAAATTTCAGGATAAGAAAGTTAAAGGATGAATCACTGTTCGTAGATTTTTGTTTTAAAAAAAACTAAATTTATTGTTTATATAAAATGCATTTAATGTGCTCAATATTTACACGAATTTGATCGTTAATTTAACCAGTTTAAACATTTTTATATTTAATTTTTTTAAAATAGGTACCTAGAATCGACTTTGGCAATAATAACGGGTTTGAATCATAAAAATTAATTTATTAGTTTGCCCCTAACTATCCAATAATTATTGGACTATTTTACATTTTCTTGCAAGAAATAAGCGAAGAACAATATTTCTATCTCTCTTTCGCCACAGATTCACGTGCGTAATCGGTTAATGACCCCATACGATGCACGACGACGTAAAGGCTATTCATACATAAAATTATAAACGTGGTTTGCTGAGAAAAAGTGATAGGCCCTTAAAGTAAGAAACCGTAGCTTTGCAGAGCTTTTTTTGCATTACCTCAGAAATAAACGAATTGTTTGAAATTTAGGTGTCTTGGTATATTGTCTTGTGAGCCCACATTAAAAAAAGTTCGCAGATGTTTTTTAACAAAAAGATACCTAAAAATATGCATAATAAAAATATAAATAACACAGTAGCTAAAAACGTACGTACAACTATAATAACATTTTGAAAATGCGTAAATAGATCTTATTAATTTCAAAATATTCGGTAGTGCGTCAAATAAAGGGGTATATTAAGCTAATAAAAAAAAAATCGAATAATCAGATTCCTGAGCGTCAATCTAGACATGACAAACAACAAATGAAGTAAAACAACTTCCTAAAATCGTCACTTTCATAATTTGGCTTTTTCCACCACACCACTGTGCACCACTATGCGTCGGTCTGTATAACGATTTCATTACCGCGAAAACGGTTAATGAAATTTTCGTCATATTTTGTATTTTATATACACACCATAATGTCGAAATTATCAACTTTTGGGTTGAATTCTAAAACCGAAAGTAAATGTTTACTCTTAGTGTTTTCTTTCGATCTCGTAAATTATTAACATAATTAAAAATCTTTTAAATAAAGGTAGTAGAAAATCAAGAAATAAACATATATTTATTGTTTCTGTTAATTTCCAACACTGTTCTAACGGTTATATAATTTTTCTTTGAACTCGTTAACACGCATATGCTGTTGAACAGTTTCTAGTAGGACACCGAAACTAAATTCTCTTGAACAGCACACATTTTGTGCATTGTATTTCCCCACCGAAAATTATCGCTTGCCGAACAGCGCATTTCACGTTTTTTGGCATTGAAGTCAGTTTTTAATCGTTTGTGAGTTCATTAAACTAAAACTTAAACGAATCTGAAAAATCTTGATTAAAAGGATTAGAATCTGATCGTATTACAATAAAATATTAATCAAGGATTTTTTTTAAGTATACATATCTTGTACTCGCACATACGAGTACAAAATATGTATACTTAAGAGAAAAAATGTTTCAGCATTCTTTGATTTGATAAAAGCGTTTTATTTAAAGCTTCTAATAAGTATTCCCACTACTTGATTAACCCATTAACGGCCGCGCAATTTATAGGTAACTCTAAAAGTTGATTCTACGTAAAATTCTGCACTTCTTTTTATAATTTCTATGAATAACTTATTGTATTATATACTGAGCAATGTGTATCATAATTATACTTTTAATTTCACCAACAGTTCCAATGTCAATCTCTTGTAAATAAAAATGCTCTTAATGCTTATTTTTGATATTCTTGTTATTTACCTTTAATAATAAATGTATTGAAAAGTAGGCATCTAGTTATCTTTGCGGGAAATATTCGAATATTTTGCTCGGGCAAATATTTGCTGTCAAAATATTCATGTAATTCGTATAGGATTGGATCATTTCTAAGTAATACGCCATTTTGATTGGTCCACTTTTTAAATGGCAGGTGAGGGCGATTGCCTTTGTAATATACATAATGAATACACTGTAAATTTTCCGGCATTCGTGGATTTTATTAAAGCGTTAAACTTGAAGTTTTAAACGAGTGTTTCCACTCCCAGATTAAGCATGAAGTAAAATTTCGAGTTTAGAAAAGCCTGAAAATTTGGTTTGGTCGCGTAGCGCGTAGCGCGTAGCGCTACGCGACCAAACCAAATTTTCAGGCTTTTCTAAACTCGAAATTTTACTTCATGCGCCACGCGTATGAAACACTGAAATATTGTAAAGTAAAAAAATATATTAATTAAAATAAAATATTTACATTTTTCTTCACACATTCTCAAGCCAGGTCAAATAATACAATGTATCAAAGTAACTTATTTAGTAAGTTAATTAACAAAAAATTAATAATGTTGCGTTATCGCATCAACGGCGCTTAATGGGTTAGGCATGAATTAAAATTTCGAGTTCAGAAAAGTCTGAGAATTTGGCTTAGTCGTGTAGCAGAGCGAAACGAAGCGAGCAATCTAAATTTTCAGGCTTTTCTAAACTCGAAATTTTACTTCATGCACCACGCGTATAAAACACTGATTTATAGTCAAGTTCAGAATATACTGCTTAAGTTTGATCTCACGTTAGTTAATATTACAAATCATCGGTTAACCTGTAAATCCTTCTAAGTATGAGAAACAAAACTTTTCAGGAGACACAAAGAAACCTGCTGCCGCCAGCCTGGTTTTGGATTATTTTTTGCAATATTACTTCAATGTTATTTCAGTTATAATGAACAAGATATTTTAGTGTTTTATATTTTTTTCGTAATTTAATATAATTATTTCCGTAAAAAAACGCAAAATTCCTGGTTTTCACTTCCTTCAATGTTATTTCAGTTATAATGAAAAAAAATACTTCAGTGTTTTATTTTTTGTAATTTAATACAATTATTGCCGCAAGAACACCAAAATAACCAAAACTTGGACTTAGAAGCGTTGCCCAATTTCTGTCTTTTATTTTAAAGTGTAAAAAAATATTCATAACATACCTAACATTATTAAACACCTCTGTATACCCCGTAACCCCAACATTCAACCCAAATTCAAGTTCCCAGCAGCAACGCTTCACCAATTCATCTCCTCTAATCATCCGGACTTAGACAACGACGTTAACGATCATGACCTTTGAAAAACCGACATGTACCTGACAAAAACAGGCTGAAAGACCCCTGGTCGATAGCCATTTTGTGAATTTTGTTAATTATTTTTTAAATATATTCTATTATTTGTTTTCAATATTTAATTATAATTATATTATGTACATAATTCATAAATAAAGATGTTTAGTTAGTTATTCATAACTTCAGAAACTTTTTCATGTGATTCGCATTTTTTCCACTGATATTTTCAGCGATTTCCATTTACTCGGATCGTAAATGTTTTCACGAGAGATTGAAAAGCTTTTTTTTGCTTTTCGGAAATTTCACCGACCTTTGGACTTTGAACAATGACGTCCTGTAATAATTAACGAATGAAACAGACGGAATGATTATTGACAGAAAACGCGAGAGTTTTCTCGGGAAAAAATTGAGCGTGGGCGGCCTCTTTCGAATTAAGCGCCCCATAAACTTCCACATAATGTAAATTCCTGCGGAGATTTCGTAAATAACAGGCAATCTTACCGAGCTATTTTATTACCCATTAAAATAAAACATGTCTTTGTAATCATAGGAATGAATTAAATTTGATTTATATCCTAAATTAATTGTGGATTAATGTACGAATTGAGTTGGACATTTTTTCAAAGAAAATATTTTAAATAGCATACAAACAAAACCTTCTTTATTCTAATGTCAGTTTGAAAGCGTTAAACTGATATTATAAATAATAATAATAATAATAGCCAATTCAACCGGGTACGCGACCAAACCAAATTTTTAGATTTTTCTAAACTCCAAATTTTACTTCATACTTAATCAGGGAGTAAAAACATCTACCTGATGTTTCAAATTCAACGCTTTTATAAATTCAATAAATTTGAAATAAAAAAAAATGGGAGGGTTTCACTTTTATTGTTGAACACTGCAACATGTTTCACCACACAGTGGCTTCATCAGGCAGATGAAATAATGATTTAACAAAGTACAGATAAAAGCTTATATACTAATGCAATTAAGTTAATAGGAGGGGAGGGGGGTAATTAGGCTGAAACTAATACAAACAATTTTGAGCGATTAAATATTGCTTAAGGGTAAATTGTTTACTTCTATTTGGTCATTTAATAGAATACCTTTTTTGTTATATTTATTAATTTCTAATTCTTCTAATAAGTTTAATTTACGACTTTAGTTACATTCGTGCAAAATTTTGAATTTAGGGTTAAAGTTATGTTGGTATTCGATTAAATGATTGGCGTAGGTTGAGGAGGTTTTCTTAAATTGAAAGCATTTTTGATGTTCTGAAATGCGATCTGGGAAGCTACGTCCAGTTTGTCCAACGTATACCTTAGGGCAATCCCCACACTCCAGCAAATACACGCCAGAGTTCGTAGTTTTATCAGATTTGTCATTAGAATTATTAATGAATTTATTAAGTGAATTGACCGTTCTAAAGGAAGGAGTTAGGTTTAAGGATTTGAGTTTTTTGCTGAAGGCAATCGAAGGGGGACCGTTAAATGTTAATGAGCAATATTTATTATTCTGATTTTGAAAATTGGTGGGATATACTAATTTCAGGGCTTGTTGTTTTTGTTTTTTAAAAAGGATATCTAAGATAAAGTTCTATATACAGGGTGTCCCATTAGTGCGGTCCCGGAAGATATCTCAGCTCTCGTTAAAGATAGAAAAAAATGTTTTCACGAAATTTGCTTGATTTTAAGAGCTGCATAACCTAAAATTATTTTCAAATATACAGGGTGTCCCATTATTCCATACTTAATACCAACTTTGTTATTTTAAATGGAACACCCTATATATTATTTTTTTATTTGATCCGCCTTTAAATAACCTACACAAAGATATATCATTATCGGCACTTTAGGTAATTCGTTACTTAAAAAAAAAATATTTTTTGAAAATTTTGGCAGTTTTAGTACTTTACTTAAAAATTCACTGCTTTCAAATCGTGTGTAAAATTACAGACTGATATCTTAAAAAATAAGGACACAGTGAATTTTTAAGTAAAGTACTAAAACTGCCAAAATTTTCAAAAAATATTTTTTTCTGAAGTAACAAATAACCTAAAGTGCCAATAATGATATATCTTTGTGTAGGTTATTTAAAGGCGGATCAAATAAAAAAATAATATATAGGGTGTTCCATTTAAAATAACAAAGTTGGTATTAAGTATGGAATAATGGGACACCCTGTATATTTGAAAATAATTTTAGGTTATGCAGCTCTTAAAATCAAGCAAATTTGGTGAAAACATTTTTTTTCTATCTTTAACGAGAGCTGAGATATCTTCCGAGACCGCACTAATGGGACACCCTGTATATGTATACACTATTGTAAAAGGTGAAACCGTTAAATAAATAAATAAATAAATAAATAAGCTTTTGACGAAAGCCGTTGTTATTAGCTATTATGAGAATTCTGTTGAGCTCATTATTATTCAATAAATGCTTGAAAATGTACAGCGTATACATCCATATATACGTATACCTACTTAAACGAAAATTCCCCGTATTAGATCTGTAACATTGTAAACGTAAAATGAAGACTGAAATAATAAACAGTAGCCAAATTTTATTATCAATCTGGGAATTCGGTAAAATTTTAACAAACAAGCGAAGCTAATTGTGAGAATTTTCTCTGAAATTGCAGATCAAAGGCTAACCATAAAAATCGTTTTTTTATTGGTAAATAAATTCACGCCAATTGGAATCAATTTTTATTTCATCAAATATTTGCATGTGTTTTTCAATCTACTGCGCGTCTTTTTTTAGTGACGCGGGAAGTTGATTAAAAATTAAAGTGTGATAATTGAGGTTTAGTGTGATAATTAACCTGACACTAATAAATAGAATTAACCGGAAATCCAGTGTCATAAGACATAATAAAACACTTGTGAATAAAACTCGTTTTACTTTGTTTAACCACTGTATTTTTGCACTTAATTTGTGACTATAGTTTCGACTATCTAGTAGTCATTATCAAACTTTAAGTTTAAGTTTAGGTTTGATAATGACTACTAGATAGTCGAAACTATGGTCACAAATAAGGTGCAAAAATACAGTGGTTAAAGAAGGTAAAAAGTCTTTTATTTACAAGTGTACAGGGTGAGTCACTAAGCGGAAATCGGTCTATAGTGGGCGTATCGTTGAAAATAGCAAAAAAAAGTTTCAAATAAAAGTTGTTCAGAATCAAGTTTTTCATAACCTAAAATTATTGCTAAATATGGCGGCCTTGCGGTTATACCGGAAGTAAACACCAACTTCCTTATTGTAAATAGAACACCCTATATATTTTTACATTTTTGGATTGCTCGTTAAAAATAAACATGAGTTTATATACACAACATTCGGTCTCAGTTGAACCGTTTTCGAGTTATTTCATTTTTTTGATAAATTTGACGGTTTTAGAGCTCGACGCCATTAACAATATCTTCAAAACAAAATAAGTCAGAGTTGTGCGGCTTACGGTTTTGGATTCGGGAAGAAATGTAGTATTTGTTTAGTTTTTTGCCATTAGTCAGATTTTCTAAATTGAACCGAGTCCGTCGACGGTATTCTTCAGTACTTCAAACATGCATAACTTCATTTTTTTAAATAGAACCATCTATCTTGAGATACTTTATCTGATGCAAAATTGAATTTCCTTTTTATTGATACCGAGTTGTTGCCATATCCTTCCAACAGTTTTTGAGAAATTTGCGATTTTGTAAAAATTTCAATACATTTCGTATTATCGCGTTAGCCCTAGATACTGATGATGTTTGGAGATTTTGTTTTGACATTTAGTTAGTCATTGAGATATTCCCTGTTTTTTTTTTTAAGTTCATATTGAAGCCTTAAACCAGTGTTTTCCACTCCCAGACTAAGCATGAAATAAAATTTCGAGTTTAGAAAAGCCCCGTGAAAATTTGTAGAGGGTCGCGCAGCGACCCGAGACAAATTTTCTGGGCTTTTCTAAACTCGAAATTTTACTTCATGCGCCACGCGTACAAAACTAAAATATTAGGAATTTATGTATATTGGAACCTCACTTGAAATCAGTGTTTTATACGCGTGGCGCATGAAGTAAAATTTCGAGTTTCGAAAAGCCCAGAAAATTTGTCTCGGGTCGCTGCGCGACCCTCGACAAATTTTCACGGGGCTTTTCTAAACTCGAAATTTTACTTCATGCTTAGTCTGGGAGTGGAAAACACTCGTCCAAAGCTTACATTTGAACTTAAAAAACGAATATGTGAAAATTACGCTGCAATTAAGATATGTATACTTAAAATAAAAACTTTTTCAAAAACACACATAAATAATGTACACCCTGTAAATTTTCAGACATTCGTGGATTTTATAAAAGGGTTTCCACTCCCAGACTAAGCATGAAGTAAAATTTCGAGTTTAGAAAAGCCCCGTGAAAATTTGTTGAGGGTCGCGCAGCGACCCGAGACAAATTTTCTGGGCTTTTCTAAACTCGAAATTTTACTTCATGCGCCACGCGTACAAAACTAAAATATTAGGAATTTATGTATATTTGAACCTCACTTGAAATCAGTGTTTTATACGCGTGGCGCATGAAGTAAAATTTCGAGTTTAGAAAAGCCCAGAAAATTTGTCTCGGGTCGCTGCGCGACCCTCGACAAATTTTCACGGGGCTTTTCTAAACTCGAAATTTTACTTCATGCTTAGTCTGGGAGTGGAAAACACTCGCCCAAAGCTTAAATTTGAACTTAAAAAACGAATATGTGAAAATTACGCTGTAATTGAGATATGTATACTTAAAAGAAAAACTTTTTCAAAAACACACATAATGTACACCCTGTAAATTTTTAGATATTCATGGATTTTATAAAAGCGTTTAATTTAAAGTTTCGAACGAGTGTTTCCACTCCCAGACTAAGCATGAAGTAAAATTTCGAGTTTAGAAAAGCCCCGTGAAAATTTGTCGAGGGTCGCGCAGCGACCCGAGACAAATTTTCTGGGCTCTTCTAAACTCGAAATTTTACTTCATGCGCCACGCGTATAAAACACTAAAATATTGTTAATTTATCTATATTTGAACTTTGCTTAAAATCAGTGTTTTATACGCGTGGCGCATGAAGTAAAATTTCGAGTTTAGAAAAGCCCAGAAAATTTGTCTCGGGTCGCTGCGCGACCCTCGACAAATTTTCACAGGGCTTTTCTAAACTCGAAATTTTACTTCATGCTTGGTCTGGGAGTGGAAAACACTCGTTTAAGACTTTAAATTAAACTTTTTTAAAAAACAAACTATTATCGGATAAGTTACAACTCATGCGTACATGTATGTATTATATTTAAAAGAAAATGTCTAGTATGTTTTACCAAATTTTAGTGGTAGCAAATGCCACCGTCAGGGCCGAAAGGGTTAAATTAAATACTATTATTTTAATCACAGTCCAACTATAGATAAAACGACATTTGCTCACTGAGATGAGAAACTTATTTATTGTATCTATCATTTTTGTATCATTATCACAGCTAATCCCAAGAAAATTATATATATTTATATATATATACAGTAGTGGAAAAAAGTAGAGCAACTTTTGAAAATCGTTTATTTCTTTAATCAGTAATGTATGACATAGCCATATTTTTTTATAATAATCCACAACTACAAAAGCAATTTATTTTGGGGGTAAAAATAAATATTTTTTGTATGAAGTATTTTTATATTTAAAGATAATTTTTGGGAGGAAAAAAATAGATCAACTTTGCTTCAAAATTGTTTTTTTTTTTAAATACAAATAGTTAAAAAAATATATTAATTAATATTTTGTAAAGAACCCGTTATTCTTAATAACATGTTGACAACGTTTTGGCATCGATTTTATCAGTTTAGAAATAATCGCAGTATCCATATTGACCCATGCTTCGTTCAAGGCTTCAAACAATTCTTGGTGATTGCGATAGAATTTTCCTCTGATTTTGGAATCCAAAATGTCCCACAGATTCTCAATTGGATTGAGATCTGGGGACTGTGAAGGCCATTCCATAACAGTGATGTTTTCCTTTCTGAACCATTCTTTTACGAACCGAGAAGTATGCTTAGGATCATTGTCCTGTTGAAATAAATGTCTTAAAGGCATAATCTCGTCGGCGTATGGGACCATTTGGTTCTCTAATATGTCCTTATATTTAAATCGGTCCATAATACCTTCTATTTTATAAAGGGGCCCCAAACCATTACCGATCCACCACCATGTTTCAAAGTTGGACACGTATACTTAGGGTTGAGTCGTTCATTGGCAGGACGTCTTACATACACAATACCATCACTTTTAAATAAAGAAAACTTAGATTCATCGCTCCAGATAACCTTTTTCCAGTCATTCTCAGTCCAGTGTTGATGCGTTTTGGCAAAACTTAAACGGGATCGTCTGTTTTTCTTAGACAACATGGGTTTTTTTGCTGGTCTTCTAGCAAATAATTTAGCTTCTAGTAGTCTGTTTCTCACTGTCCTAGAGGTCACATTTACTCCAAGTTCTTCAAATATACGGTGCTTTATCATGTTAGATCCGAGAAAAGGCTCGGTTTTGGCAATTTTTATAATTTGTTTATCCGTAAAGTGAGTGGTTTTTCTAGGTCTCCCTGATTTTTTTTTGACGGATGTATCTCCCTTTACACGATATTGCTTAATTATTCGCGACACAATAGATTTATTTAACATAAACATGTTTGCAATGGTAATCTGTTTTTGACCACTATTGTATAAATCAACAATCCGATTTTTAATATCAGCGGATAAATGTTTGCCTCTGGGCATGTTGACAAGTGAAATACGTTAAACTGATGAATTTAAACTTATACTAAACTAAATACATTGCAAATTTATCAGGTTATTGAAAAAGTTGCTTTATTTATTTCCATTCTAAAATATTCTTTTGTATATCCAATGGAACAACGAAAGAAGAATGGGGATTTTTTATCAGCAAACTATTTATAAATATCGTATGTTTTTATCTACAGACAAATTATGGCCAAAGGTAACATCAGAAATTTTATTTTAGCAATATATTAAAGTTGCTCTATATTTTTCCACTACTGTATATCTTTACAGAATACATAGTAAAATACCATAGTTTATAAAAAGTAATTACAATAAATAAATTTAAATTCTGTAAATTAGCTATCGACCCTGGGGTCTTTCAGCCTCAAGAAAATAATTTATTTATTTATTTATATATATAACATCTTTATTTACAGAATACATAGTAAAATACTATAGTTTATAAAAAGTAATTACTATAAATAAATTTAAATTCTGTAAATTTGCTATCGACCCTGGGGTCTTTCAGCCTCAAGAAAATTTATTATTTATATATAACATCTTTATTTACAGAATACATAGTAAAATACTATAGTTTATAAAAAGTAATTACAATAAATAAATTTAAATTCTGTAAATTTGCTATCGACCCTGGGGTCTTTCAGCCTCAAGAAAATTATTTATTTATATATAACATCTTTATTTACAGAATACATAGTAAAATACTATAGTTTATAAAAAGTAATTACAATAAATACATTTAAATTCTGTAAATTTCCGACCCTGGGGTCTTTCAGCCTCAAGAAAATAATTTATTTATTTATTTATATATAACATCTTTATTTACAGAATACATAGTAAAATACTATAGTTTATAAACAGTAATTACAATAAATAAATTTAAATTATGTAAATTTGCTATCGACCCTGGGGTCTTTCAGCCTCAAGAAAATTATTTTATTAATAAAAAACGGTTTAACTTTGTTTGTATAACACAATTTATTTTCATGTATTTCGAGTTTAGAAACATAAAAATAAATTGTGTTGTACAAACAAAGTTAAACCGTTTTTTATTAATAAATTAACATGTATAACGAAGTAGAACCCTCCACAATACAAAATTATTTTATTAATTTGTATTACATTTCTTGCTAATCAACCGTTTCTTGTTAAACAATATAATTCTCTAGCAATTAATGTCTTTTGTGTGTTCACAAAGTAATTTACTTATAATCAACAAAAATTACATGTTTATGACGAAGACGTCGTCAGCCGGTGACGGTTTCTCTAATTAAAATCACCCTTGTAATTAATCTCCACTGAGGAGATTAGTTTCAATTAGACGGTCCCGAAATACAGTTCCAAATTGAGGCCGCGGATTAGCGAGGACAATTTTCTTGATTGCGAATCGGCTCGGCGGAAAATTGACAGCAATTAAGATAAAAAAAGGGAAAGAAAAGCCGGTTCTTTGGAGGATCGTAATTTGAGCCTATTCAAAACACTCAATAGATAATAACAGAGCTGGGTATTATTCGAAACCGATTGGAGGATTTAAAAAAGGCATTCGAATTCTTTGGTGAAAATGGATTCGTGATTCGGATCTTAATTATTCATTTAAGAGGATTTGTATTCGAATATAAATGTAGGTGAATCGAATACACTGATTCAGTCGAATTCTGAAGTTTCGCCCACTCTTTTAGGCATTCCGATTGGTATATTGGCAATTTCGGCTCGATTTTTTTTAAGATCTTCCAAGGTTTGTGCACAATTGTTAATTCGGATCTTAATTATTCATTTAAGAGGATTTGTATTCGAATCTAAATGTAGGTGAATCGAATACACTAATTCAGTCGAATTCTGAAGTTTCGCCCACTCTTTTAGGCATTCCGATTGGTATATTGGCAATTTCGGCTCGATTTTTTTTAAGATCTTCCAAGGTTTGTGCACAATTGTTAATTCGGATCTTAATTATTCATTTAAGAGGATTTGTATTCGAATCTAAATGTAGGTGAATCGAATAAACTGATTCAGTCGAATTCTGAAGTTTCGCCCACTCTTTTAGGAATTCCGATTGGTATATTGACAATTTCGGCTTGATTTTTTTTTTTTTTGTAGGTCTTCCAAGGTTGTTGCACAATTGTTATGAACTCGGAATTTGAGATTATTCCACAGAAAATAATCACAATGGATTAAATTAGGTGAGCGTGCCCCTCTCGGGGAGATCAGCCGCACGGAGAAAACTTCTTTCAACATTGAAGTCCTAGCTGTGTGGGTTGTGGCTCCCTCTTGCTAAAACCTCACACACATAGTCCGGTTATTTGAGAGTGGGCAAAACAACTCTTGAATCATTTTTCAACAAAATTCTGAATTCACGTTTACCGTAAAAAATTGGCATTAAATTGACTAAGGACACAAATTTCCCTTCCATTGAGTCCTTCTTCACTTCTCTGTTACCCTGACGAATTCACTGGGCTCTTTTCAAAAAATTAAATTCCACGCCCCACCCTTTTGTTATAAATACTATGAATATTTCATGATAATGTTATACAGGGTGGAGCAGAGGATCTAAATGTAGTGGTGGAGCAGAGGAAACGCATGTGTTTCACAATTGGATAACTGAAACCTAATTTTATTAAAAATATAAAAACTTGCATTCAGTAATAATACTTTTATGATTATGAATGTTACCATATTTTGCAAATACCTCATAGTTTCCAAGAAAGTAGGTGACCAATTTGCATAACAGCGCGTAGGAGGATGACTTTTCTCTCGCTCTGTCTTTTCGCGAGATCTGGGCAAAAACCCACGCGTCCACGTTGCCAATTTTGGTCAACAGACACGGCAGACTCCGGTCTCCTGTCGCCGATTATTATGCAATTAGAAAAATATTAAATCGTTGATTCATTTAAGCGCACAACGCAAAAAACACTGCAATTATATAATTAACGATAATTTGCCATCATCAGGTTATGGAGTTTGTTGTGTAACGACGCGATATATCTACTGGGAGAATTTGCATTTAATCGATGGCGTGATTTTTTATTTATTTTATTGGCGAGTGATACCGAGGATGATCATGAATATTAAAAAATCATTCTTGGTTTGATTTAGCGGAGAAATTCAACTTTGACTTGATTTTCATTAATCTAGCGCAAGCTATGAATTTCACTCTATACTTGATTACTCGAGATTTATCAATTTCAAAAAGTAAAGAAGTAATTAAAGAATCCAAGTAACAGGGTTTGGACGATATATATCATCAGATATCTATCACGATATTTATCATGATATATATATATATATATATATATATATATATATATATATATATATATATATATATATATATATATATATATATATATATATATATATATATATATATATATATATATATATATATATATATATATATATATATATATATATATATATATATATATATATATATATATATATATATATATATATATATATATATATATATATATATATATATATATATATATATATATATATATATATATATATATTATGCATATATATATATATATATATATATATATATATATATTATGCATATATATATATATATATATATATATATATATATATATATATATATATATATATATATATATATATATATATATATATATATATATATATATATATATATATATATATATATATATATATATATATATATATATATATATATATATATATATATATATATATATATATATATATATATATACCCGACACCTTATGATAAAAGGGTATTGATTGATATATATATATATATATATATATATATACAGGGTGTCCCATTAGTGCGGTCTCGGAAGATATCTCAGCTCTCGTTAAAGATAGAAAAAAAATGTTTTCACGAAGTTTGCTTGATTTTAAGAGCTGCATAACCTAAAATTATTTTCAAATATACAGGGTGTCCCATTATTCCATACTTAATACCAACTTTGTTATTTTAAATGGAACACCCTATATATTATTTTTTTATTTGATCCGCCTTTAAATAACCTACACAAAGATATATCATTATCGGCACTTTAGGTAATTCGTTACTTAAAAAAAAAAATATTTTTTGAAAATTTTGGCAGTTTTAGTACTTTACTTAAAAATTCACTGTGTTCGTATTTTTTAAGATACCAGTCTGAAATTTTACACACATATGCAGTAAAGAATGCTCTATCCATTGACTATAACACATTTTAATATTACGTATAAAACCTAGTAAAAAACTACCCTCGAATATTTAATATTTAAAATGTACATTACTTCATTTTTTTAAATGGGACATCCTATATTTTTTTATTTTATCAAATCCGCAATAAAAAATGCTTTATTTTTTGTATAACATACCCTATATCTATTTTCATTAGTTTTGGAGATATTAACATTTTTCTGTCAAATATGGGAAATTAGGTCACAATCAGCATTAAATTAGTCTTTAAAGGTTGTCTAACTTTAATGGTATTTAGATATTTCAGTTTTACTTTACTTTATTTATTTATGGCATATTATAATTACATTTATAATATCAAAGTAAACAATATAAACAAATTTTGTCATTTTTTAATATATCATGAATGCAATAAAGGAGGCCATGAAAAACAATTGATAAAGTAAACAAACGTATTTATTTGACATACAGATAAATAAAGTGCTGTTAACACTATTATTAATATTATTGAATTTTTGATAACGCAATAATGAATTTTTCAAAAGAAGAATTAATAAAAATGACATACGTTTTGGGTGCAAGTGAAGAAAATTGTTTTCTTGCAAGTCGAATATATGCACAAAAGTATCCAAATGCGGAACGGCATCCTAATGCAGCAGCGTTTGTGAGATTGAAGAACCGATTTGAAAGCACAGGAAGTATCATGTACCCTCTAAAATTAAAGAGAAAGAAAAGGACAACGAAAGAAGAGAATGAACATTTGGTAATTCAGTCCATTGTTGAGAACCCTCAAATTTCTTCCCGCCAGTTAGAAAAACAACTTGATATTCCCAAATCAACAATAAACAAAATAACAAAGAGATTCAAATTTCATCCCTATCACGTTCAGTTGGTGCAGGAATTAGGTGAGAATGATTTTTTAAAAAGATTGGATTTTTGTAATTGGGCGTTACAAAAACATCAAGTTGAACCGAACTTTTTTAACAATATTTTGTTTACCGACGAAGCGATATTCCATAGAAATGGTTTCGTTAATAGACATAATTATCATTATTACGATGACCATAACCCGAACCATATTGTTTGTATAGACCATCAACATAAATGGTCTCTTAATGTTTGGGCTGGAATTATTGGGAATAGGATTATTGGTCCGTATTTCTTTAATGGAAATATTACTGGTGATACGTTTTTAAATTTTCTTCAAAATCAGTTCGAAACCTGGTTGGATGAATTGCCGTTAAGAACGTTACAAAATGCATGGTTACAATTAGATGGCGCACCACCACACTATAGTCGACAAGTTAAACAATATTTAGACCAAACTTTTCCTAACAAATGGATTGGAAGAGGAGGACCAATTCCATGGCCAGCGAGGTCACCCGATTTAACAAAACTGGACTTTTTTTATGGGGTGTTGTGAAGGAAGAAGTTTATAAAATACCTGCAACAACACAAGAGGATATGAAAAATAGAATTAGTAATGTTATGCGTGCCATTACTGTAGACAACTTAGTAAGTGTCAATCAAAGCTTCATACGGAGGCTTCAAGTGTGCCAAAACCAAAATGGAGGCCATATCGAACACTTAATATAATTATCAAATTCATTATATGCTAATCTGTTAATATTAATACGGTTTACTTGTTTCCATTGTCGTTATATTGTTTACTTTGATATTATAAATGTAATTATATTATGTCATAAATAAATGATTTGAAGTAAAACTGAAATATCTAAATACCATTAAAGTTAGACGTCCATTAGAGATTAATTAAATGCTGATTGTGGCCTAATTTCCCATATATGACAGGAAAATGTTAATATCTCAAAAACTAATAAAAATAGATATAGGGTATGTTATACAAAAAATAAAGCATTTTTCATTGCGGATCTGATAAAGTAAAGAAATATAGGGTGTCCCATTTAAGAAAATGAAGTTATGTACATTTTAAATATTAAATATTAGAAGGTAGTTTTTTATTAGGTTTTATAAGTAATATTATAATGTGTTATAGTCAATGGATAGAGCATTCTTTACTGCATATGTGTGTAAAATTACAGACTGATATCTTAAAAAATAAGGACACAGTCAATTTTTAAGTAAAGTACTAAAACTGCCAAAATTTTCAAAAAATATTTTTTTCTGAACTAACAAATAACCTAAAGTGCCAATAATTATATATCTTTGTGTAGGTTATTTAAAGGCGGATCAAATAAAAAAATAATATATAGGGTGTTCCATTTAAAATAACAAAGTTGGTATTAAGTATGGAATAATGGGACACCCTGTATATTTGAAAATAATTTTAGGTTATGTAGCTCTTAAAATCAAGCAAATTTGGTGAAAATATTTTTTTTCTATCTTTAACGAGAGCTGAGATATCTTCCGAGACCGCACTAATGGGACACCCTGTATATATATATACAGGGTGGAAACCTTAACTGGAATAAATTCGGTATTTATAAAATAAGAAGTTCCAGAAAAAAATCCTTGGACAGGTCGATTTTTGTTCTTTATTGCGCACTTATTAGCGTTTTCAAAACAAGTATGACGTCACTAGCCTTTCACGTATGACATCATAGGATTTTTTTTTAAATAGAAACATTTTTTTTTATTTCATCAAATTTGTAGCCCTTTTCATTCTCTTTACAACCATGTAAAAGTATTTTGTTTTTTTACATTTTTTTATTCAAAAAATTAAACAAAAATTCTTAAAGAAAAACTTATATATTTTACCGGAACTGTTTCAAAATGTACGAGATAGAATTTATCACCGATTGGCTATTTGCCAAGAGAGAAACGGTACTCATTTTGAACATTTGTTACATTAATAAATTTTTAAAAAAACATTTTTTGTTTTGATAAAATAAAAAAAATTAAAAAAACTAAATATTTTTACATGGTCGTAAAGATAATGAAAAGGGCTACAAATTTATTAAAATAAAAAAAAAGTTTCTATTTTAAAAACTTGCCTATGACGTCATACGTGAAAGGTTAGCGACGTCATACTTGTTTTGAAGACGCAATAACGAACAAAAATCGACCTGTCCGAGGATTTTTTTCTGAAACTTCTCATTTCATAAATACCGAATTTATTCCAGTTAAGGTTTCCACCCTGTATATATATATATATATATATATATATATATATATATATATATATATATATATATAGTATATATATATATATATATATATATATATATATATATATATATATATATATATATATATATATATATATATATATATATATATATATATATATATATATATATATAGTATATATATATATATATATATATATATATATATATATATATATATATATATATATATATGTATATATATATATGTATATATTGATATTTATAATCAACGATATATGTCAGGGATATTTATGGAGGTCACAAAACCATGCATATGAAGTACATTTCTCAACATTCGCCGTTTTTTCTAAAAGAGTTCAAATTGAAGCTATAAACGAGTGTTTTTCACTCCCAGGTTAAGCATGAAGTAAAATTTCGAGTTTAGAAAAGCCTGAAAATTTGGTTTGGTCGCGTAGCGCGAAGCGCGGAGCGACCAAACCAAATTTTCAGGCTTTTCTAAACTCGAAATTTTACTTCATGCGCCACGCGTTTAAAAAACTGGTTTTGAATGAATTTTAAAGTATACACGTCTTTAGCATAATGCTTTAGCAGCATATTTTAAACTTCACAATATTTCAGTGTTTTTAACGCGTGGCGCATGAAGTAAAATTTCGAGTTTAGAAAAGCCTGAAAATTTGGTTTGGTCGCTCCGCGCTTCGCGCTACGCGACCGAACCAAATTTTCAGGCTTTTCTAAACTCGAAATTTTACTTCATGCTTAGTCTGGGAGTGGAAAACACTCGTTCAAAACTTCAAACTGATTTGTTTTTTAAAACAACCAATATCTGAAGATTTATAATATATAAGCTGTAATGGGGACATGTATACTTAAAAGAAAAACTCTATTATTTATAAAGAATAAATATTATAAATATTAATAATTGTAACTAGAATAATTATCAAGAAGTTGATAAATATTGAATAAATTTCAATACAGTAATATATCCGATATTTTGATATTTATATAAATATCATGATATTTTTGAACCCTGCCAAGTAATAATAAATAATCTAAGTCACATTTGACTTCATTTTCTAGAATCTAGTACTTGACAATTAGAAATCACGTCAAGCTCAAAACTTGAACTAGTAAAGTAGTTAAATACATGTATCAAACCAAGTACCTAAACATGTTTCAAGTACTTGAAAGTTTGAAATAGTATGACTCATGGGCATTGCTAAGATTTGTCCAGAGAGAGGCAAAAGTCAATATACAGAGAGTTTTTCGTTTTAGTATACATATTCCAATATACAGAGAGTTTTATTTAACACTGAACATTTTCATAACGAGAATTTTTTAAGTATACACAAGCATACGTTGTGCATGCTCCGGCGTTCGGTTTATTAAAATATTTGAAGCTTTAAACGAGTGTTTTCCACTCCCAGGCTAAGCATGAAGTAAAACTTCGAGTTTAGAAAAGCCTGAAAATTTGGTTTGGTCGCGTAGCGCGAAGCGCGGAGCGGCCAAACCAAATTTTCAGGCTTTTCTAAACTCGAAATTTTACTTCATGCGCCACCAGTACAAAACACTGATGCAATGTAAAGTTTAGCGGTACGTTTTAAACTTTGTAGTATGTCAGTGTTTTGTACCGGTGGCGCATGAAGTAAAATTTCGAGTTTAGAAAAGCCTGAAAATTTGGTTTGGCCGCTCCGCGCTTCGCGCTACGCGTCCAAACCAAATTTTCAGGCTTTTCTAAACTCGAAATTTTACTTCATGCTTAGTCTGGGAGTGGAACACACTCATTTCAAGTATCAAATTGAACTCTGGTAAAAACAACGAGTATCTTAAGATTTACGGCATATACGCTGTAATTGGGACATGTATACTTGAAAGAAAAACTCCCTGTATGTACAAGTTGAGGCATTAATTGCGATTGATTGGCTAACATTTTTAATGGTCATATAGGTAATTCAATTTATTTATTTATTTATTTATACATATAGACGGTCAAGCCTTTTTGAAGATAAAATACAGATTTTTAAAAACAACTTAAAAATTAAGGGTGTCAAATTGTATTGGATGCAAATGTTCGGCGTTACATAAAACTCTCTGTATGCTGTAAATCTTCAGATATTCGTTGTTTTTTTAGAAGAAGTCAAATTAAAGCTTTAAACGAGTGTTTTCTACTAGAAAAAGCTTCAAATTATAGTTAAAACAAAAGTTCCCTATATATACTTATCTAAAGGTAAAAAAACGCGAATTCGTTTTCTATGAAACGTCAAAAGTATCGCAAAATGACGAAGACTTGGTAAAAAGGTGTACAAATCTAAAAGCACAACTGATTTAAAAATGTAAGTAAATTTAATTGACTGGGATTTTAATAGGCTTCAAATTGAAGTATCTTGTATTTTTCTAAATCAAAAATTATATTCTTGGCGAACCATAAATCGAATTAAAAAGTTATGTTAAAGATTATAAAAATACATTTGTTACAAAAAAAAGAAATAGCTGACTTTGTTTCTAACGTCATAAAGAGACTAATTTTTCAGAATTTAAAAAAAATTGATAGTTCAAATTTTTTCTCGATTTTTTACAAAATAAAAATATTAAAAACAAACCTACAAAAAATCTTTTTCAATCCTCATTCGATGACTTTTTCAATATATAATAATTAACGATAAAGATTTTATAAATCAGAGCGATTTAAATAAAGCAAGTGAATAAATCATAAAAGTGAGTATTTTAAGAAAAAAAAATAAACAATATAAAAAAATAGTACAAGAAAATAATCTCTAATCTATGAAGCAAATTTATAAAATTTGGTATTTTAAAAAAGAAACAAAAATAAAAAAAACGTACAAGAAAATTCATAACATTAGCTTATTTAGAATAAAATAATGGCTTTAAAATATGTGTTGTTTCGCATTTTTTGTTTTAACATCATAATTATGTCCGAATTTGACCGCTTATCAAAGTTGCATTTTTGTTTTGAATCGCGATTTTCAAGAACTTCTAATTTAAGTGGCAGAAATACTTATAGTCGATAGCCCAGACAGGGACTTACTAACAAATACATTTATTATATTTATTTCTAAATACAATATATCGGTTATGTCTGATTTCTGGATTTCTCATCATAACTAATATATAGGTTATGTCTGATTTCTACATTTCTCATCATAACTAATTTATATGTTCGAAAGCGTAAACGCCATCTAATGCCCATAAGCTTAAGTGTGGACGAACAATTGCTGTAAACAAACGTTTAGTTCGCCAGCTATCGACCATGCTACTTAAACTAATGGGCATTAGATGGCGTTGTCGCTTTCAAATCCGCGGGGGCAGATGGCATCTTTCCAGCCCTTTTGCAAAGGGCAGGGGAGGAGTTATTACCACGTCTCACGCAAATTTTCAGAGCTAGCTACTCTCTTGGGTATATCCCCAAGCAGTGGAGGGAGGTGGCGGTGGTGTTTATACCAAAGGCTGGTAAACGCGAAATTGACGAGCCTAAATCATATCGCCCCATAAGCCTCACCTCCTTTCTAAAATCAATGGAGAAAATCATTGATAGAAATATCAGAGGGAAAGCTCTTCAGTCGTTTCCCCTTCACAAACACCAATTTGCCTATCAAGCAGGCAAATCAACAACAAATGCCCTTCACACACTAACAAGTGTAATAGAGAAGAGCATCGCAAGCAAAGAAGTGGCTCTATGCGCATTCTTGGACATCGAAGGTGCATTTGACAACACCTCCTATGAATCCATAGACACGGCCACCAAATCAAGAGGAATTGATGCCTCCACATCCAAATGGATCCATGCTATGCTCAAAGGTCGTAGGATCACACTGTCCATTGGCGATGAGTCGGCAACTGTGTTCGCAGTAAAGGGGTGCCCACAAGGCGGGGTTCTATCGCCCCTGCTGTGGTCACTAGTTGTCGATGAGCTAATATCGGTGTTATCCAACGACGGTTTTGACGTACAAGGCTATGCTGACGACATCGTCATCATAGTTAGGGGAAAGCATGACGATACGGTGTCCAACCGCATGCAGTCAGCCCTTCGGAAAGTAAGTACATGGTGCGTGCAGAAGGGGCTCACTATCAATCCCAACAAGACTGTAATTGTCCCATTTACAGGTCGTAGAAAATTAAATCTTAAGGCACTAACCATGAATGGGACACTCATTGGGCTTTCTAACACAGTTAAATATCTCGACCTCACCTTTGACCAGAGGCTAAACTGGAAAACCCATGTAGATAACATCACTGCCAAAGCACTAAGGGCAATATGGGCTTGCCGCAGGCTATTTGGCAAACGATGGGGTTTACACCCCAAGATGATATACTGGCTTTTCATTACGGTGATAAGACCAATAATCACCTATGGTTCCGTTGTCTGGTGGACGAAGACAACGGAGATCACAACCCCCGCAAGGCTCAGCAAGGTTCAACGGCTGGCATGTTTGGGCATCACAGGGGCTATGAACACCTGCCCCACTGGAGCAATGGAGGCTATGCTAAATCTCACACCTCTGCATCTGCACGTGAAAAGGGAAGCAGCACTAGACGCATTAAGAATAATCCAGACAGACACACCAAAATATGGATACCTTAACGGGCACCTAAAAATCCTCAACACTGTGTGTGAAAGAGCGATATACATGCCCAAAGACTACATGTCAACTGACTACGACTTCGACACAACGATTGAAGTGGCCATCCATGGCCGCCATGATGTTGGAGCGAGGGTCAAGCAGTTACAAGGCTCCTCGATAGTTTGGTTCACTGACGGATCCAAAACTGAAAACGGAGTCGGAATCGGTATCACTGGCCCTCGATGCGAGTTATCAAGGGCCTTGGGACGATCCCCATCGATATTTCAGGCAGAAATCGAGGCCCTGAACACATGCGCCCACATATGTTTAGACAGGGGATACAACAAACAGAGGGTTTGCATCTGCGCAGACAGTCAAGCTGCATTAAAGGCAATAAAATCGCCTACATGCAAGTCTAAATCTGTCTGGGAGTGCAAGCTATCCCTAAAGCAGCTGGCTAGGAACAACAGAGTCAAACTGGTCTGGGTTCCGGGACACGCAGGGATCAAAGGCAATGAAATTGCCGACAACCTTGCCAAGGAAGGGTCCAAGACTCCATTTGTCGGACCAGAACCTTACAGTGGAATAACTAAAGTCCGCATCAAGGGGATGATCCGGGAATGGGAAGATGCTGCCAAAAGTGCTCACCTGAGAGACACACCTGGTCTGCGGCAGGCGAAAAGGTTCATCGCCTTCTCTGCCGTAAGAGCCGGACAGTTTCTCAGGTTAAGCAAGGGCAACCTAAGGCTCATAACCGGCCTTCTAACTGGACACTGTCCTCTGAAGTACCACCTCACCAAGATGGGTCAGACAACTGAGGCCAACTGCAGGTTCTGCAACGAGGCACAAGAAACAGCAGAGCGCCTACTTTGTGAATGCCCTGCCTTGTCCCTTCAAAGAGGGAACTACCTGTCATCGGCCACTTTAAACACCGAGGAACTGGTACACATTAACCCTCAAGTTATAGTAGACTTCATAAGAAGTCTAGACATTGAGGGACTCAAATAGGTCAGGGATAGTTACAAAAGATCTTTTAGGTCGAGGTAACTTCGAAAGGCCCAGAGGCCACACGACCCACCGACCCATACCATACCATACCAATTTATGACTTCCCTTGTCTACACCCTAGTCTTAGAGACATTTTCTGATATACGTTTCTATAATCTTGGTAAGGAAAAAAAGTAGGAGATGATGTCTAAAAATAGATACTATTTCTTTTTAAATGGAAGATTATAATTTTATTACATACAGTATGGTGTGTTAATTTTATACAACTTCCAACAAAATTCACAATAAATAGTAATATCAGAGCTCAATGTTGTCTCTGACATCACCATTCATTATGAATTTTCATGAAAGTTGTATAAGTCTAACAAACCAAGTGCTTTTCCTTTAATTAACTTTACATACTAACAACTTTCATAGAAATTCGTAATAAATGGTGATATCAGAGACAATATTGAGCTCTGATATCACTATTTATTGTGAATTTCGTTGGAAGTTGTATAAGATTAACACACGGTATTGTATGTAATGAAATTATAATCTTTGTACAAATGAATAAAAAAATGATATGTGTATGTGCTTGCTTGTTTAACCAAGTTATTTATGTATGATTCTGACGAGTGGTAAACATTGCACGTCTGGATAAATCCAGCGGAGACTTAAAAAACTTTTTAACAAATGGAAGACGATAAGAAACACCATAAAAGCCGTAATTGAGATCATTGCACTCCTTTAGACAATTGCAACAGACAAACAGCAACGCCTTATGCATTCGAATAATTTAAATTAAAAATAATAAACTATTGCCCGTTTGCACCCAAGTCAGTTAATTTAATCAGTGATTAGTTCTTCTTAAAAACACAACAATTTCATTTACAAATCAGTGATTAGTTCTTCTTAAAAACACAACAATTTTATTTACAAATTATTTACACAATCGCATATTGATGAAAAAGACATATTTAGCATGCCTTATAAATTTCTTACATTGTTATATTCTGTAATTTTGACATAATTATATTATTAATCAATGATTAGTGGATGATTAAAGTTAATCAGTCGGGGTGCAAATAGGCCTAAATCTTTCACAGTCTGATTAAAAAAATCAAAAATAACCTCAAAAAAAACAGAATAAACCTCAAAAAAAACTAATCAGAATCAACTTAAGGTCGCTGGTTCGAATCCCGTCCGGTGGAATAATTTATAAATAATAAATGATTCCATCCGGGCCCATAGATGTAGTGTGAATGAGTTTGTGTTGTTTTAGGAGTAAATGGTTGTTCATAAAAAAAATAGAATTGGTTAAAAACATAGAAGTGTTATTTTTTTTTTTTTTAATTTGTTTTTGGCTTTTGCCTGGCCTTGGGAACTTGCCCATTAGCCATCATCAATGTTTATTTTGTATCAATTATTTTTTTACAATTTGTATTATTTAACTATTCATTCGGACAATCATACACATTCATACCACACCCAGGGTCACGACGAGACATTATTTTTCAAATAAAGTCTCCCCGTGCACGGGAATCGAACCCGAACTTCTGGCTCGCCGAGCGATAGAGCTCGGCCACCACCTGCCCTCTAGAAGTGTTAAATATATATAAATAGATTGATGGGTAATGGTCCAAGATACCAAGGCCAATACAAAAAAAAACATTGAACTTAATACAAATATTAGAATCAATCTCAAATATCTCTCCAATTTCTTCAATTTATAAATTAACTGTTCATTAACTTAACGCTAGGATTCGTTAGGTTGATAAACAGCTAATTTATGAATTAAAGAAATTGGAGAGATATTTGAGATTGATTCTAATATTTTTCTTAAATTGAATGGTTTTATGTAAGATTGTTTTTAGTAACACGCTCGCTGTCGCAAAACGAATACCTGGTGATCTCAATTCATTGTGAATCGTACTTGATTCATTCAACAGCCAACTTGGTAAGCCAGTTTTGATTAAGTTATTTTATGTAATGAGATGCAAGTTTCCACAAATCTTATTGTATTACAAAAAAACTAATTTCTTAACATGTTTATTATAAGGAGTTTTTCTATTAAGTATACATATCCCAATTATATTCTGTAGATCTTCAGATATTCGTTGTTTTTTATAATAATTCAATTTAAAGCTTAAAACAAGTGTTTTCCACTCCCAGGTTCAGCATGAAGTAAAATTTCGAGTTTAGAAAAGCCTAACTTCACAATATTCCAGTGTTATATACGCGTGGTGCATGAAGTAAAATTTCGAGTTTAGAAAAGCCTGAATATTTGTTTTGGTCGCACCGCCCTTCGCGCTATACGACCACCGTATAGCGCGAAGGGCGGTGCGACCAAACCAAATATTCAGGCTTTTCTAAACTCGAAATTTTACTTCATGCACCACGCGTATATAACACTGGCATATTGTGAAGTTTACAATATGTTACTACAGCAGTATGCTAAAGAGGTATATTTATATTATATTTATTTTATGTGTAATTTTGAGTAATATCACTCAGAATTCACGTTCTTGGGAAAATCGTGGCTTCTTAACCCATATTTACCCAAATTATTTTTTTAAACACAAACAAAACAAATTATTTTATGCTCGTGGCGCATGAAGTCAAATTTCGAGTTTAGAAAAGCCTGAAAATTTACAGGCTTTTCTAAACTCGAAATGTTACTTCATGCTTAACTTGAGAGTGCAAAACACTCGTTTAAAGCTTCAAACTGCACTCTTTAAAAAAAACAACGAATATCTGAAGTTTTACAGTGTATAATTGGGGTATGCAGACTTAAAAGAAGAACTCCTTGTATATTAATTATTGTAGTTATTCCCTTCTTCACTTATATAATGAACTGTATATAATGAACAAAAGAGAAAGTGTGGTTAACAAAATTATAGTTACCAAGAAAAATAAACAGTATTAATGGCTTTATTATTTATTTGATATTTGATGTATCGTATACGCAGAGTTCGAAAAACATAGTTCATCTATAATTATAATAATCCAAAACCTGATCGCAAAGCATAAATCACTCTTAACTGATAAACAATTTCCGCACCGACGTTTATTTACCAAACAAATCCGACTTTGAAGCTTCCAAGAAGCTTCACCACCTCCTGAATTGAGGTCAGGGTGTGCTCGCTTGTTTGGCTAAGGATTATTCAAGTTGAAGAATGGTCATTTTCGAAACAAGAAAGGTAGAAAATAGTGTTACGCAAGACCTTCGATTTATTTTTATTGCTTAGATTTTTGAATTCCCATGACATGGGGTTTTACGTTTGCACAACATTAGACAGCGCAGTAGCATTGTTAGTACGTTTTATTTTGTCGTTTTTTTTTAAGAACGGTTTCTCGAGATGTGGCAATACCGAAATAGTCAAGGGCAAAACTCTGTGTGCACTCTGATGTAATTGTAAATGATTTATTTTTAAATTGTAATAATTAGTTAATTTCTAACGCTGAAAAATTCACAATAAAGCGCATTTTTCTTTAAGTATACATATCCCGATGCATACTCTGTAAATGTTCAAGCATACGATATTTTTTTATAAAAGTGTTCAATTTGAAACTTCCGAGGAGTGTATTCTCTAAACCAGAGGCGCTCAACCCATCGATTGCGATCGAATCATAGCAAGAGATTTGGTTAAAATTTATTAAACATATATAGTATATTTCCAACTTCACAATATGGTCAGTGATTAATACGCGTGGCGCATGAAGTAAAATTTCGAGTTTAGAAAATCCTGAATTTGGATTTGGACGCTACACGTCCAAATCCAAATGCTCAGGTTTTTCTAAACTCAAAATTTTACTTCATGCTTCGTCTGGGAGTGGAAACATTCGTTCAAAACTTCAAATTAAACACTGTTCAGAAACGATGAATACTTAAAAAAATAAGTCGTGAAATAAATACGAATAGTCGTTAGATTTTGAAGTGTTTGTGAACTGATAAGAAATTTATAAATTATTGAATTAACGTCAAAAGCTTCAATTTTGCTTAGAAATTCGAGCAGTTTTCAATTAATTTTAAGGTATACTTATATGATAAAATCTCTTTGCATACTTTTTTTACTTGTTTTTATAAACAATAATGAACTCGAAATTTTACTTCATGCTTCGTCTGGGAGTGGAAACATTCGTTCAAAACTTCAAATTAAACACCGTTCAGAAACGATGAATACTTAAAAAAATAAGTCGTGAAATAAATACGAATAGTCGTTAGATTTTGAAGTGTTTGTGAACTGATAAGAAATTTATAAATTATTGAATTAACGTCAAAAGCTTTAATTTTGCTTAGAAATTCAAGCAGTTTTCAATTAATTTTAAGGTATACTTATATGAAAAAATCTCTTTACATACTTTTTTTACTTGTTTTTATAAACAATAATGTATACTGTACTCAATTTTGTATGAAATGTATTTCCGTCAACAAATACATATTATTATTATATTTAAATGTTACAGTGATTTTAATCAAAATTATGAAATGATAAGCCATTACTTTTTGTAGTGAAATTTGTTTTTTGATTATGATCTATCTAATACGATTTAGATGCTCATCAGTTTGCCGTTTATCTTAATCGTAAAAAGCATGTACTTATAGACTATAAACAAATGAATGTTCAATACCTTAGTCATATATTTTCACTCATTTGTTCATAGTGCACAGGTAATATTTAAATTAACTAATAATATTAAAAATATTGATAATTTACACGATTTTAGTCCAAAGATAAAAATCATTAACTACAAAGGAGATTACTAACACATAATGTATTTTTTCCTTAAACTGATTATATCTAGATGAGTTGTCGGGATATAGTTATAAAAATTATAGTATATACCATATATATCTAATAAAATCGACGCATATCTATTTGTCGAAAATTAATCACTTGAAATCAGGTGAGAATAAAGAAAGCTACCGAAAACAAATACATATAAATAAACAATAAAACACTTTAAACTTTATTTGTATAACACGTATTTATTTTTCGTGACTGCAGTTTCGGCTACACGTTTGATAATGGCAAGCTAAAGTTGCCGAAACCGCAGTCACGAAAAATAAATAAGTGTTATACAAAGTTTACAGTGTTTTATTGTTAAATTTACATGTATAACGAAGTAGAAGCCTCCACAATACAAAACATATAAATGATAATAAATATTCATGTAAACGTTCTAAAAGAGAAAATAAAAACAAGAAAATCTGTTTTTTTGTAACAAAAAAATATTTATCATGTTTTTAACGTTGAATAATATTCTCAAATTTGAATATATAAGCATTTATGTTCCTTGCCTTTCACACAACTTTAAGTAACTCACATAGTGCAGGTTTTCAATCAATTTTCTTTTTGCTCTCTCTGAAAATATTAAAAGTGCGATTCTTTTCGCAATCTGCAACAAGTTAGTCTTACAAAGACTATATCAAACACTCATTGAAACAACTACTTCCCGGGCTAATACCCCGACGGACATTGAATTATACAACAAGTGTTTGCTGTTACATACAGTAACCTACTGCAAATGTAACAATTTGGGTCAAATTATTCAGGCCATCTATAGACGCGTTTCGAAATTTATCTCTCATCAGTATAGCTTTGCCACTCCCTCTAAACAATTTGACACCTTAGACTGGCGGTCACGTTACCGTTCAAACATAAGTATAAATGAAATTGCCAATTCTTGGTTGCAGAATCATACATTTAATGTTTCAGCATGAAGTAAAATTTCGAGTTTAGAAAAGCCTGAAAATTTGGTTTGGTCGCGTAGCGCGAAGCGCGGAGCGGCCAAACCAAATTTTCAGGCTTTTCTAAACTCAAAATTTTACTTCATGCGCCACGCGTACAAGACACCGATTTAAAGCGAAGTTTACTCGTTTACAATATTTTAGTGCTTTCAGTGTTTAATACGCGTGGCGCATGAAGTAAAATTTCGAGTTTAGAAAAGCCTGAAAATTTGGTTTGGCCGCTCCGCGCTTCGCGCTACGCGACCAAACCAAATTTTCAGGCTTTTCTTGTGAAGTTAAAAATATAGGGATTTTTTCTCTTAAGTATACATATTCAAATTATGTGCTGTAAGTGTGCAGATATTCGTTGTTTTTTTTTAAATCTAATTTGAAGTTTTAAACGAGTGTTTTCCACTCCCAGACTAAGCATGAAGTAAAATTTCGAGTTTAGAAAAGCCTGAAAATTTGGTTTGGTCGCGTAGCGCGAAGCGCGGAGCGGCCAAACCAAATTTTCAGGCTTTTCTAAACTCGAAATTTTACTTCATGCGCCACGCGTACAAGACACTGATTTCAAGCGAAGTTTACTCGTTCACAATATTTCAGTACTTTTAGTGTTTAATACGCATGGCGCATGAAGTAAAATTTCGAGTTTAGAAAAGCCTGAAAATTTGGTTTGGCCGCTCCGCGCTTCGCGCTACGCGACCAAACCAAATTTTCAGGCTTTTCTAAACTCGAAATTTTACTTCATGCTTAGTCTGGGAGTGGAAAACACTTGTTTAAAGCTTCAAATAAACTCTTTAAGAAATGCATATGTATACTTAAAAACAAAATCCCTGTAAATAACTTTAGTAGTGTATTTTAAACTTCACTTGTAGTCATTATTTTATACAGACGGCGTATGAAATAAAAGTTCCAGTTTTGAAAAGTCTGAAATTTTGTTGACTTTTCTAAACTCAAAATTTTACATCTAGCTTAACTAAGGAATGAAAACACTCTTTAGAAGCTTCAAATTTAACACTTTTATAAAAACAACAAATGCTTAAAATTTTACAGCGTATATGTCGGGATATGAATTCTTAAAAGAAAAAATCCGTGTATGTGGATATTTTTGTTATTTCGTTAAATAAAAACCTTACAAATCAACGAAACATTAATCAACGAAACATTAAACTTGTAAATAAAACACTTTTAACTTTGTTTAACCACTGTATTTACACTGAATTTTGTGACTTTTTGTTTCGACTAGATAGTAGTCATTCTCAAACAAAAGTTTTGTTTGAGAATGACTACTAGCTAGTCGAATCTATAGTCACAAAATTAAGTGTAAATACAGTGGTAGTGGTTAAACAAAGTTAAAACTGTTTTATTTACAAGAAACATTAAATGTATATAACATTTTCAGAGAGTATAAATGAAATTGCCAATTCTTGGTAGCTTCGCGCTACGCGGCCAAACCAAATTTTCAGGCTTTTCTAAACTCGAAATTTTACTTCATGCGCCATGCGTATTAAACACTAAAAGCACTGAAATATTGTGAACGAGCAAACTTCGCTTGAAATCAGTGTCTTGTACGCGTGGCGCATGAAGTAAAATTTCGAGTTTAGAAAAGCCTGAAAATTTGGTTTGGCCGCTCCGCGCTTCGCGCTACGCGACCAAACCAAATTTTCAGGCTTTTCTAAACTCGAAATTTTACTTCATGCTTAGTCTGGGAGTGGAAAACACTCGTTTAAAACTGCAAATTAGATTTAAAAAAAAAACAACGAATATCTGCACACTTACAGCACATAATTAGGATATGTATACTTAAAAGAAAAAATCCCTATGTTTTTAACTTCCCAATATTTTTTTCTTTTAAGTATATATATCCCAATTATGTGCTGTAAGTTTTCAGATATCAGTGTTGTATATGCCTGGCGCTTGAAGTAAAACTCTAGTTAAGCAAATCCTGATAAGATTTGACTTGTGTTTCTAATACACTAATAAAGAATTTAGAAAATGGGGGAATGTGTAAAATGTAACAAAACCGTCATAATTATGTAACAAATTCTTTTCAAAAAGTTTAAGGTTTCGAATGAAAAAAAAAAACATGAAAAATTTTAAGAATTCGCCCGTCGTGAATGGGTATTTTTATTACATCTTCTGATATGAATGGACCGAGATATATTTGGATATCAGTAGTGTGTTTTCAAGAGTGTGTGTGTTTTTAGAATGTGCGTGACTAATTTTATTAGCATGTACACATGAGAGATACACAATCGCGTAGGAGTTTACAACATTTAATTTGGCCAAGATTTCAAATAGAGAAAAGCTTATAACTGAGATTCACGTTGTGTCACTGAAAAATATACTGCGAGCCGTAGGTACATGAACCCACACTAAAGCTAGTTCAATTTTGATAACATTTTTAGGAACGATGAAAATTTCAACAAGATTAGATTAATAAATCGAATTGCCATAGACAATGAAACAAACATTCTGTTTATTTATTTTAACATTATTAATTGGGCACTTTAAACCACTGTTAAGCTTGATTACTTTAATTTGATTGTAAAAGTCTACCTGAAGCAGGATTATTCATTTGTAATGTTGGTATTCGTGTGGAACACAGTATCGCTAGATTGTTTTTATGTTGCCAAAGATGGGCAGAAATAAATACAGGAACGACGACGGTTATGACAGGGCCTCTCCAAAATGGCTAAACCAGCAAATTTTAAAGAGACACTCTCTACAAGTGCCCCACAACTTATGGGGTGTTGATGTTACAATTTATGACCTTATATGAAACAGGTCCTTTCCCCCGGATGTCCGAAAGACACAAATGATCGTGAAGATCGTGTTCTTCGGCCGCCGGCTCTTTGTCACCGTTCGACGTTAGCAAGTCACATTTTTTAATGTTAAAGAGGTTTAATTAATCATCAAATCTCTATACAATCTGTCTATAGAAGAATTCGAAGTATTAGTCTTAAACCGTACCGATCATTTTCTTGTTTAATACTAACTCCTAAAGATAGAATTTTTAACATTAATTGTTAAAATTTTGAAATTTTTATCAGTTATTAGAAGGGGTAAAATTTATGTTTCCTAATTATTCTTACTAATAATTGATGAAAACTTCAAAATTTTAACAAATAACATTAAAAAATCGATGTTGCGGATTTAGTAATAAACTAAAAAATGGTCGGTACGATTTAAAGATAAAACTTCGAATAATATATAAAATTATGAAAATGTTTTTCGTGTAAAATGCCAACTATAAGAAGCGTAAGCTTATTTTCTCGAATTCAAATACTTTTGGATTGAAATTATTCTTGTTAAATCTTCGAATTCTTCTATAGATAGATTCTGTACAGTTTTGATCATTAATTAAACCTCTCTACCATAAAAAAAATTCTGTGCTAACGAAAACATCCACACAGTTTTTTTCATCCTAATAGAGGGTCGTGTACCCACTTCAAAACAAATACTTTGTACATAATTTAAACAGATTTAGGGGTTTACTAAATGGTCAATGAAAAAAGTGGCAAAATAGATTTCTGTATTCCCTAAATGGTCCCTAAAATAATGGAAACAAATGTCACCGAATGACAAGGCTGAAAAGGAATGATGTTTAATCTTTTTTAAGTGCAAAATACACAAAAAAAAATCTAATGAATTTTAAAGTGCTCTAATAATTTTCTGTTTTCAAGCGTCTATAGCTTTTTGGAAACTATTTATTTTTTAGATTCAACAACAGTTTTAACAAAACTCTTCTTCTTTTTCCTCTTCTTTTACGAAATGTATAGCCCTGGCTTCAAAGCTCAAATAGTAAGAAAGCAAACCATCGCACTAACCTTTTAATAAATGAAAGTCGATCCTTTATATCCAAATTTCTAGTAGTGGATTTTACTTTTAATAATCCGGTAATCAAAACTTCACAACGAATCAAAACAGTAGCACTTCTTCTTGCGTAATTGATAGCCTTAGCTTTGCAGCTTCGTCGACCAGTCACAGCAATTACTATCGTAAATGTAAATTAACACTAGCTCTTGAAAACTCTAAAACCGAAGTGTATTTTCTAAAAAGTGAAGACGTGATACGCATCGTGTATACAATAGGCTAGAACTGATGTTGAATAGGTGAATAAATCCGTAAAGAACGCAATTATCTACGATTTTCGCCTGCGTTTTTTTGCGTGTTTGGTGATAAGCGAATGGATTTGTTGATTGAAACCGGTTTTCATTTTTGGTGTTTCGTTAAATAATTGCGAATATTTCTGCACTTAACAGATTAATGACCGAACAATTATAAAGTTCACTCTAAAAGTTTATTATAGGTAAAATCCTGCACTTCTTTTTATGATTTCTATGAATGACTTATTATATTGCATACTGGAAATTTTTCTTTTAAATATACATAATGTAACGCTGTAAATTTTCAGACATTTTTCGATTTTATAAAAACATTCAATTCAAAGGTTCGAACGAGTGTTTCCACTCCCAGATTAAGCATGAAGTAAAATTTCGAGTTTAGAAAAGCCCTGTGAAAATTTGTCGAGGGTCGCGCAGCGACCCGAGACAAATTTTCTGGGCTTTTCTAAACTCGAAATTTTACTGCATGCGCCACGCGTATAAAACACTAAAATATTGTGAAATGTATGTATATTTGGACCTCACTTGAAATTAGTGTTTTATATGCGGGGCGCATGAAAATTTCTTTGTTTTAAGAATTTTATTTTCGAATACTTCTTTGCTATTTTTTAACTATATTTCAAATAAAACTAAAGAAAAAACAAAAATGTATTTAATTAAACACAGTTATATTCCTTTCTTCACTTTTATTTTTCTTGCTAGATGTACATTTCGGGTACTAAGTACCCATTATCAATAGCTATTGATAATGGGTACTTAGTACCCGAAATGTACATCTAGCAAGAAAAATAAAAGTGAAGAAAGGAATATAACTGTGTTTAATTAAGTGACTTAACACCTTCACGTAACTCATACAACTACATTAACAAAAATGTATCTTCGAAAATAATGCTAGTAGGTGAAGAAATTATTATAATGTTTTTCTGATCAATTTTGGTCAATAATAAAGAAACAAACTGAAATTGTATTGAAACGGGATACACGGTATACAGGGAGTTTTCTTTAAAGTATACGTATTCTAAATTCAGCTCATTTTCTTTAAATCTTTAGATATTCGTTGTTTTTTGAAAAGTGTTCAATTTTAAACTATAAACGAGTGTTTTCCACTCCCAGACTAAGCATGAAGTAAAATTTCGAGTTTAGAAAAGCCCCGTGAACATTTATCGAGGGTCGCGCAGCGACCGGAGAGCCAAATTTTCTGGGCTTTTCTAAACTCGAAATTTTACTTCATGCGCCACGCGTATAAAACACTAAAATATTATGAACTTTATGTACATTTGAACATCACTTGCAATCAGTATTTTATACGCGTGGCGCATGAAGTAAAATTTCGAGTTTAGAAAATCCCAGAAAATTTGTCTCGGGTCGCCTCAACAAATTTTCACGGGGCTTTTCTAAACTCGAAATTTTACTTCATGCTTAGCCTGGGAGTGGAAAACACTCGTTTAAAGTTTCAAATTAAGCTCTTTTGAAAAACAACGAATGTCGGAAAATGTTCAGCTTATACATATGTTTACCTAAAATAAAAATTCCCTGTATAACCAAACAAGTGTTTTATAAAACGACACACGAACGAACTGACTGCAAAAATTGGAGGTTATAATTCAGTGTTACCTACCTGCAAATATGAAATTTACTTAAAGGCTATATACAATCTATTGCCAACAGTTCTTAAAATGACGTTTACTTAAAAATCCTTTACAAAGATTCATAATACACATAAAAATTTTAAATGTATCATTTAACTAAATGCCTGTTTAAAAAAAGTTGATAATACCAGGCGTGAGAATAATTTAAGTTCAGTTTATAATTAATTCTTTATTAATATCGTATGTTCAATAAAAAAACCTCTAGAGTGCCATGGAAAATATTGTAGGTTGGCAACTTTGAAATTATACATTAGAATTAATCTCTTGAATAACTTTCTCATTTATCACTTGGTGAAACATTTTGAAATAATATTGAAGGATAAATTAAAAACACTTGATTTGAGTTACTAGTCGAGTAAATCGAAACAAATAGTGAAACAAACCAAGTGTTTTTAATTTATCCTCTAATATTATTAGAATTAATATATCTGACGTTTTCTATAACAATTCCTAAAGCGTGTAGCCAACTTAAATTTAAAAAAGGATTAAATCATGGCTCTCTAGAGGTTTTTTTTTTTATTGAACATACAATAAAATTTTTTGCAAAAATAACTTTGAGAAACTTTAAAATTTAGGCAAGCCAATATAAAATTACCCAATTTCTCAACACACACATACACACACACATAAAAAACGTCAACAAATTTACATCAGACACACCTTATTTTGCGAAAATCAAGTACCGGGAATCCGCTAAATAAATATAAACTCAGACGCAGCTCAGAAAATTTGCATTCGAATTACAACAAAATTGCTCGTGTTTCAGCGGAAAACTCGACTTCAACGCGCCGAAAATGATTTTCAATTTCCAATTTTCGTACTCGAATGTTATTGTTTAAAAATTGTTTCGTCGAAAAGCGATTTGCGAGCGGTTTCATGCAAATGCGAGAGGCACTTTAGCGATAATTTCGGGTAATTAGCGCACTGATAAAATTAATTCCGGAATCGGCAAAACATATCGCCTATCGGTATATTGTAATAAAGGTAAATATTATTATTGTCTGCTTCGAGGAAATATAATTGCGTTTTGCTTTTAATTTGGTTGTAATCTAGATTATTTTAGTGATAGATTTCTCTGCCTTTTTATATTTCTGTTTTGTTGTAAAAATTAGAATTAAAATAGAGATAACCTAGGTTTTTCCGATAGAAATGTCATATTTGAATATCTTAATTCAGGCTGACAGATTTAGGCCAATATACGAGTGAAATGTGTGCATGGGCGTAGCTAAGGAATAGCAGGGCACTAGACCCTACCCCACTGGACATTTCATATATTTACAAATTGTTTCTATATACAGTAGAACCTCGCTATACCGGGCCTCGAGACACCGTGATTCGGATATATCGGGGACATTTTTCAGGTTTATTTTTTTTAAAGATGTTAATTTTAACAATTGACTGCGTAGCGCTCTGATTAGGTAAAACGTTCCGGCGTCATTATTGTATTATATAGTATGTCTTGTTATACAGGGTGGAAACCTTAACTGGAATAAATTCGGTATTTATGAAATGAGAAGTTCCAGAAAAAAATCCTCGGACAGGTCGATTTTTGTTCTTTATTGCGCACTTTTAAACGTCTTCAAATCAAGTATGACGTCATTAGCTTTTCACGTATGACGTCAATAGGCAATTTTTTTAAATGGAAAATTTTTTTTTTATTCTACCAAATTTGTAGCCCTTTTAATTCTCTTTACGATCATGTAAAAATATATTGTTTTTTTATTTTTTTTATTTCAAAAATTAGACAAAAATGGAGGATCTAAAGGAACGTATCAGGCATGAAATGAGAAATATTTCACCGCAAATGTTTCAAAATGTAAGGAATAGGTTTTATAACCGATTGGATATTTGCCAAGAGAAAAACATTTTGAACATTTGTTACATTAAATTAATTTATTAAAAAAAAATAATTATTTTTAAAATGAAAAAATAAAAAAAAACAAAATATTTTTAGATAGTCGTAAAGAGAATGAAAAGGGCTACAAATTTAGTGAAATAAGAAAAAATTGCTTACATTAAAAAACATTGCCTATGACGTCATACCTAAAAGGCTAGTGACGTCATACTTGATTTGAACACGCTAAAAAGTGCGCAATAAAGAACAAAAATCGACTTCTCGTTTCATAAATACCGAATTTATTCCAGTTAAGGTTTCCACCTTGTATATGCGCGTGTGTGTATGTGACTATTATACAAATTACATATATTCGGATATGCCGTGTTTTCCTTATATCGTGCTAGGTATAGCCAAAAGCCGTCCCGGTATAACGAGGTTCTACTGTACTTATTAATTTATGAATTGAGTTTATGTTTAGATCTTATTGATAATTATATTTTTTTCTATATATTCTATATATGTCACTCATATTTCGTAGGTTTGGATGGAAGAGCAGTGGGCGTAAGCCTAACTGAATCCCACCTATTGTTTCACAAGTGTTTTTCTCTAAATGAAATATAATTTGTGATACAATTGTTATTGTTGTCAATGCGTCAAAATAAGGAATTATTTCTCTAATGCTTTCTTGGTCCCATCTGGTGTTCCGCGGGGATCCCACTGCGGCCCCTTATTGTTTCTTCTATTTATTTATGACATTTCTCAATCAATAAATCACTAACGATTTTTGTTGTTTGCAGACGATCTCAAAATATTTAAAGAAATACGCTCTATCGATGATTGCTTCCTACTCCAAAGCGATTTGTGTCTGATAGCTAACTGGTGTCACTCTAATGGTCTTAATTTCAATCTGAATACATTACATTCTCTCGTAAGAAAACCCTGACCAACTTCGATTATGTGATTAAAGAGAAGACTATAGCAAGAACCGAGTTAATTAAAGACCTAATTGTTTGGCTCTGTCATAAATTTAACTTCCAAAATAACAAAAGTAAGAAGTAAAATTTCGAGTTAACAAAAGCCTAATTTCTATTAGCCGCTCCGCTTCGCTACGCGGCAAATTCAAATTCTTAACCTATGTTAAAACTTAAAATAAAACAATAATAATTAATCCTAAGATTTGGTAAAATTCTGGCTACGCCCATGACACTGAATTTCTAAAAAAATTACGAATTAAACAACGTGTTTGCAAAAATGCAATTTTGTGTTATTGCTCTTTTTATTATTATACATATACATAACTTTGTACCTAGAACATCCACGTGCGGCCACAATACTTAGCAATACAATAAATTAGCAAAATAATAGAAGGCAATGATAAGAATTCGTGTCTTTATAATAACAAAGTTCTCGAAAATTTTGCCAGATATTTTATTTACTACGGTTATATTTGAATGCTAACTATTTATGCGGTATATGTTTAGACATTGGCACGTGCGAATTGTTTGTTTGGCTTAAAATCGAACAAACTTAAGATATAACACGCAAATATTACACACGTTTCAAATAACTGTGAATATCAACAAACAACTTACGATTGTCTTTGATTTCAGTTTTTTTTCCACAAACGCGCTTCAGACTTCTAGCTATTAATCAGTGTAATATAAGTGAGTGAATAAAATACTAAATAATTTGAATTTTCTGACTAAGTGTATGAGTCAACTCCAGTGATTATAAATATGGAGAAATGTTATAGAGCCATCTTTTGCTGAAAAGTGGATGTTGAGTCTTTTCACTTGGAGCCAATTGGAAGCAAGAGGATTATCAGAAGTGATAATTCCCCTCGGGCAACGTTCTAAGTTTTTGTAGAATGCTGAGTGAGACGAAAATGGAGCAATTCCATTGGTTGTTTATTTTTAAAAGAACTTATCGGATACATTGATTTAATTTGGATTGAAATAGACATGTTCTACAGGGTGTTCACAAAGGGTAGGGGGTTATATGTAAATTGAATTCAAAAAAAATAGAAGTCAGAAAAAATCAAGTTTTATAATTATTTTTAGACAACGTTTTGGAAAATTAGGTGTCAAAGATTACGTTGTGCAAATGTTGATCCTCACGCTGCTGGCACTCCTCTAACCGAAAACGGAAATTAGCCACTACGCGTCTACACATCTCTCTGGAAATTGCGGCTATTTCTGTGCGGATATTGTCCTTCAATTACAGTGCAGTTCGTAGTTTGTTTTTATAAACTTTCTCGTTAAAGTATCCCCATAGGAAATAATCAAGGGGTGTAAGATCGGGACTTCTCGGAGGCCAGTTAATGGTGCCTCGATGAGAGATCACTTTTTCCGTAAAAAGTTCATTGACAACCTCAAGTGATTGGTTTAAAGTGTGGTAAGTTGCCCCATCTTGTTGAAACCATGTTTCCATATTAAAACCTTCAAACACCTGCAGTTGTGGAACCAAAAAGTTTCTTAACATTTCGCCGTACCGTTCACAGTTTACAGTAAGTGCTCGCCCTCGCCGGTCTTCAAAAAAATACAATGCCTTGAAGAGAAATTTTTTAAAAACAAATTATGAACTGTACTGCAATTAAAGGACAATATCCGCACCGAAATGGCCGTTATTTCTAGAAAGATGTGCACTGAAATGGCCGCAGTTTCCAGAGAGATGTGTAGACACGTAGCGGCTAATTTCCATTTTCGGTTAGAGGAGTGTCAGCATCGTAAGTTTCAACATTTGGACAACGTAATCTTTGGCACTTCATTTTTTCAAGACTTTGTCTAAAAATTAATACGAGGGTTGCCTTTTATATTTCGGGATTAGAGAACAAAAATAAATATTTATCATTGAAAATCGCTTTATTGTTTTTCAAAATATTCCCCATTAAGATCTATACACTTTTGCATGCATTTGAACCAATTGTCGAAGCACTTTTGCCACTCTGATTGAGGTATCTCCAAAACATGCATTCTGAATGCATCAACCGCTTCTTCAGGTGTCGAAAAACGTTGACCTCTCATTATATTTTTTACGGATGGGAATAAAAAGAAGTCATTCGGTGCCAAGTCAGGACTATATGGCGGATGACTCATCAAATCGATGTTTTGCGTGCTCAAAAATGCAGTTGTTTGAGCCGATGTGTGAGAGCTCGCATTGTCGTGGTGAAGAGTGATCCGTTTTCGGCGGTTGGTTTTCCTGATTTCTTGGATGACAACTGGTAAACAAATGGTTGTGTACCACTCAGAATTGACTGTTCTGCGTTGTTCTAGTGGTACGGTTGCGACATGTCCAGTTTTTCCGAAAAAACAGGCGACCATTTGCTTGGAAGTGCTTCGTGCGCGAACAACTTTTGTTGGATTTGGCTCATCTTGAAACACCCATACGGTC
The DNA here is from genome assembly GCA_932526585.2 of Philonthus cognatus. Taxonomy (NCBI): domain Eukaryota; kingdom Metazoa; phylum Arthropoda; class Insecta; order Coleoptera; family Staphylinidae; genus Philonthus; species Philonthus cognatus. The sequence goes on from OW052244.1 coordinate 101,088,295, forward strand.
GACTGCTGTTTACTTTCGGGCTCATACGCGTAAATCCATGATTCATCACCTGTCACGATGTCATAGACGTGTTTCGAAGCACCGCAATCGTATTTTTTGAGCATTTCTTTGCACCAATCGACACGAGCCTTTTTTTGAGCGATTGACAAATTGTGTGGGATCCAACGCGAACAAATTTTTTTGACAGTCAAATGTTCATGTAATATTGAATGTATGCTGGTCCCACTAATGCCTAAGGTTGTCTCAATCTCACGATAGGTCACATGACGATCTTGCAATATTTGTTTGCGCACAGCATCAATGGTTTCCGGAACAACAACTGATTTTGGACGACCTCCACGAAATTCGTCTTGGAGTGAACTACGACCTCGGTTGAATTCACCATACCAACGATAAACACTGGTCCTTGATGGAGCTTCATCGCCAAAAATTGAATTAAGTTCATCCATGCACTGTTGTTGAGTTAATCCACGTCGAAAGTTGTAAAAAATAATCGCACGAAAATGTTCACGATTTAATTCCATTCTTTGGCCGAGATAAATCTTTTAAGTTAGTGTAAACGACACAAATAACGCTCATATGTCAAAACGTTCTGAGTACGTATAACCTCAAAAATGTCAAACTTTACGATAGAGCTCTCAGTTGCCAGATTGCAACACTAGGGTTGCCCAATCCCGAAATATAAAAGGCAACCCTCGTATAAAACTTTATTTTCTTTGGCTTTTATTTTTCTTTTAATTCTATTTACTAAGGGTAGGGGGTCCCTTTGTGGACACACAATATATCAACGTCAAGAAAATTGAATTGATTTCGTTGATTTCATCAAAACGTTCAATTTGAAGCTCTCAGCGAGGGTTTTCATTTATTAATTAAACATGAGGTAAAATTTCAAGTTTAAATAAGCCTAAATATTTGGTTTGGTTGCGTAGCGAAGCTGACCAATCCAAACTTTCCTAAACTCGAAATTTTATTTCATTCAACACGGCTACCGAACCCTGATCTAAAGTAGAACTTAAATTTGACTTTATGATTAACCAATGAATAAAAACACTTGTTAAAAGCTTCAAATTAAACGAAATAATACAATTAAATTTTCTGGACATTTATAGACGAGTATAAAACTAATAATTGCGTTAATCGCACGCAATTATTAGTTTAATACTCGTCTATAAATGTCTAGAAAATTTAATTGTAGTATTTAATTAACCTATATTTGTGTACCTTGAGGAATAATAAGATAATCAACAAATTACTACCTCACAGTCTGTATTATTATTGACTAATATTACACGACGTCGTAAAGATATATATTGCACCAATAAGAAGAAAAAAGTGGGTAATAAACATAAGGTTTTATTTGACGTTTTCATTCTTGACTATTATGTCATGTAATTATTATACAGAACTCCCAAGGATGTAAACATACTGTATGTGCATTGCAAAAGCAGATTGTTTGTTTTATTTAATTATTGCTAAAATTATCTGAAGACACAAAACAATGGCGAAAGTTTCACTTGAATAAATAATTAAGATACAACAAAATGTAATAACCATTATTCAACATAGGTTTTTCATTAGCTATTTCTATTTTGTTGATTTTATATTGTAAAGACTTTGCTAGTCTTTGCAATACTGTTAAATAATAGCTGTTTGTTTGTTGCGTTGCAAGTGATATATTGGAATTCATTCGCTCACTTATTTCACGTCTCTTATTCAGGAAAAGTAAAAAACAAGGTTTTTTAAAGTTTTTTTTTTTATAATATTAGCTGTTTGTTTGTTACGTTGCAAATGGTATATTGGAATGCAAATATATCACTTGCAACGTAACAAACAAACAGCTACTATTATAAAAAACCTCAAAAACATTTTGTTTACTTTTCGTGAATAAGAAACGTGAAATAAGTGGAGTTTTTCTTTAAAGTATACGTATTCCAAATTCAGCTTATTTTCCTTAAATCTTTGGTTATTCTAGTTGTTTTTTTTTTAAGAGTTCAATTTGAAGCTTTAAACGAGTGTTTTCCACTCCCAGACTAAGCATGAAGTAAAATTTCGAGTTTAGAAAAGCCCCGTGAAAATTTGTCGAGGGTCGCGCAGCGACCCGAGACAAATTTTCAGGGCTTTTCTAAACTCGAAATTTTACTTCATGCGCCACGCGTATAAAACACTAAAATATTGTGAACTTTATGTATATTTGAACCTCACTTGAAATCAGTGTTTTATACGCGTGGCGCATGAAGTAAAATTTCGAGTTTAGAAAAGCCCAGAAAATTTGTCTCGGGTCGCTGCGCGACCCTCGACAAATTTTCACGGGGCTTTTCTAAACTCGAAATTTTACTTCATGCTTAGTCTGGGAGTGGAAAACACTCGTTTAAAGATTCAAATTGAACTCTTAAAAAAACAACAACGAATAACTCAAGATTTAATGAAAATAAGCTGAATTTGGAATACGTATACTTTAAACAAAAACTCCCTGTACATCAAAGAAATGTCATTTGGTTGTGCGGTAAGCAATCAGATGTTCAGTTGACTAAAAAACAACGAATGTCGGAAAATGTACAGCTTATGCATAAAGCTGTACATTTTCCGACATTCGTTGTTTACCTAAAAGAAAAATTCCCTGTACATTGATCAAGTAGTAATTTAGTTTTCATCATTGTCATGTTACTAATAAAACTTATTTCAATAAATAAGTTGTTCTTTCATGCTCATTGTTTATTTTGTTAGGGCGTAGGTAAAGTATCGTACGTTTCTCGAGTGGTATGGCAATTACATACTCGCGGAATACTGCACTCGCCGCTGCGCGGCTCGTGCGCCATAATACCGCTCATATGTAATATGCTGCATAACACTCTCATTACGTAATATACTATTAATGTAAAATTATATAACAAAACTGTATCTTCTATAATAGTAGTAGATTTGACATCAGAAAAATGATTTTATGGATACGTAACTTAATTTCATGCACCGAATAAAATCAGAAAGGAACAATTAAAATGACAAATAATTTTTTTCACTCAGTATACTTGTTTGCAAAACATGCGCAAGTCCAGTTTAACCAGTTTTCAAGCATTTGAGAAAATCCTAGGATCAGTTCTGAAAGTATTATGAATGACGTCCAAATGCCTAATTATTATTGGTAATTAGTAACCTAATTACGGACTTACGCACACTGGATATAATATTTGAGTACTTCCGGGAAGAGGTAAATATGTATTATTAATACGCCGAGTAAAAAAGTTGATTTTTTCCAAAAACACATATAATCAATACAAAATAAAGCGAGACATTATTTACCTGGTCGTATAAGCAAAAGTGTGCTTTTCTCACACTCAAGATATTGCTCCTGTGATGTGCATTTATGTAAGTAAGTAGATACTCGTAGTATCACAAATTCGCAAAAAGTAAATAAATAACAGATTTTATAAGTATAAATGAAATTGCCAATTCTTGGTTGCAGAATACTTCAAACATTAAAAGTGCGATTCTTTTCGCAATCTACAACAAGTTAGTCTTACAAAGACTATATCAAACACTCATTGAAACAACTACTTCCCGGGCTAATACCCCGACGGACATTGAATTATACAACAAGTGTTTGCTGTTACATACAGTAACCTACTGCAAATGTAACAATTTGGGTCAAATTATTCAGGCCATCTATAGACGCGTTTCGAGATTTATCTCTCATCAGTATAGCTTTGCCATTCCCTCTAAACAATTTGACACCTTATACACCTATACTGATGAGAGATAAATCTCGAAACGCGTCTATAGATGGCCTGAATAATTTGACCCAAATTGTTACATTTGCAGTAGGTTACTGTATGTAACAGCAAACACTTGTTGTATAATTCAATGTCCGTCGGGGTATTAGCCCCGGAAGTAGTTGTTTCAATGAGTGTTTGATATAGTCTTTGTAAGACTAACTTGTTGTAGATTGCGAAAAGAATCGCACTTTTACAGATTTTATACTCGTTAATCACTTGCAACCAGATTTATAAAGGGGTATTCGATTGTAACCGTGAATAATCGATTTCGATTCGTAGAATTTGGTTAATAATACACTCAACTTAATTTAGGTTTCTCTGTAAAAGGATCTTTGTATCTGTTGAGAAATAAATAAATAAACCAATAACATATATATTAAAGAATAAGAAAGAAGATTTCACTGTTTATTGATTGACACTGCAACAATTGTTTCGCCACACAGTGGCTTCATTAGGCAGATGAATAAAGTTTATTCATCGTGATGAAGCTACTGTGTGGCGAAACAATTGTTGCAGTGTCAATTAATAAACAGTGAAATCTTAACCAAGTGTGTTATTCACTAAAAGTGTTTTTATTAAAGAATAATTATACATACAGGGAATTTTTTCTTTTAAGTATACATATCTCGATGCATACACTTAAAATGTTGACTCATTTGTTGTTTTTTAAGCGTTTAATTTAAGGCTCCTAAAAAGTGTTTCCACTCTAAACCACATTTTTTCAATCTTTCCTAAACTCGAAAGTTCACTTCATGCTTAATCAAGGAAATTAAAAGCAATTAAATAAAACAACTAATGTCTGAAATATGACAGAGAAAATTACTGTATATGCCAGGTACAACACTTAATAGGCTCACCTTCATTCTATTTTATTATTATTATTATTTAGCTTATTACTATTTGAAATATCAGTTTAAAACCAAACAAAATGTTCAAGTTTTTCTAAACTTGCTGTAAATCTTCAGATATTCGTCGAGTTTTTTTGAAATTTCAATTTGAAGCTTTAAACGAGTGTTTTCCACTCCCAGATTAAGCATGAAGTAAAATTTCGAGTTTAGAAAAGCCTGAAAATTTGGTTTGGTCGCGTAGCGCGAAGCGCGGAGCGACCAAACCAAATTTTCAGGCTTTTCTAAACTCGAAATTTTACTTCATGCGCCACGCGTATAAATCGCTAATGTTAAGTGCAGTTTAAAATATACGTCTTCAGCATATTGCTTTAATAATATATTTTAATCTTCAGTTGAAATCAGTGTTGTATACGCGTGGCGCATGAAGTAAAATTTCGAGTTTAGAAAAGCCTGAAAATTTGGTTTGGTCGCTCCGCGCTTCGCGCTACGCGACCAAACCAAATTTTCAGGCTTTTCTAAACTCGAAATTTTACTTCATGCTTAACCTGGGAGTGGAAAACACTCGTTTAAAGCTTTAAATTGAAATCTTGAACAATAACAACGAATATCTTAAGATTAACAGCATATTTACGCTTTAATTGAGATATGTATACTTAAAGAAAACTCCCTGTATATACAGGCATATTTGTTTTTCATATATAAACATCGTAATAAATTCGGTGAATATAAGTTTACCCATGGGTATCAAACAAGACACAGGAGTGATTTAAAATACTCTGTATATAAATTTATGCGATCCCAGAAAGGACCTTTATATGCATCTCTAATATTTTACAACCATTTACCAGTGGATATTTAAGATGGATCTAATTTTAGAACGTTTAAGAAAAACATTTTCATTTATTTATATAACATGGAGCTTTCCTCTATTGATGAATATATTAGCTATTGTTAATATTTTGCATTATGTTTTTTGACGCTGGCTTATGTATTATATATTGTGTTTTTCTATGTGTTTATGTGAGAAGAAATAAACTATTAGTATTATATATTTATATCGTTATTCGGATCCTATATAGTTACATTTAAGAATAATGTAAACCTTTGAATAAAATACTTAGAACCTTTCTTCAATACTTTATTATTATTATACTTTAAGAAAGGTTCTAACTATTTTATTAACAGTTATAATTATCTTCAAGTAACTCAATCAATCCAAATATCATGTAAACCACTTAAAGGATTTTAAAAAATAGTCGATGAACTGTGCGATAATTAATTCATATGTATTGTTTTTGTAATTTTTTGCATGTTTGCGTTGTTTATTAAAAAAAAAAACTTGGTTTGAGTGAGCGTGGTATAATTAATTCGTTTTATTTTAAATACTCGTTATTATCTGAATTTTCTATATTTTTGATTCCAAATTAAGTATAGTTTATACATGTTATATTTAAGCATTAAATTGTTTTTTTAAAAGGGGTTTCCCGTTGATAAATAAATAAAACAAAAGCAAAAACAAACAAAAAATCACAAAATTTCATTCATAGAGATCATAAAAAGAAGTGCAGAATGTTATCTAAAATCAACGTTTAGAGTTAACTCTCTAATTGCTCGATCGTAATTGGCTCGAATGAATCGACATGTTTCCATTTACAAAAATGGTGATGTGTCCATCATAGTACTTTCCCCCGTAAATTGCGTATTAAATCACTTTTAAAATATTTGTAGCATTATTATTTTCAAAATGTCTTTAACTTTTTGATAACTACAACTTTTATTTGAAACATTTTTCAATTGGATCAACAAATACTGACACAAACCAATGACTAGATAATAAACACTATTTATTGAATATCTCAAAAACTAAGAGTGCTATGCAAAAAGTGAAAATACAAAAAATCTTTAATATTTTATTACCTATAACTTTTATTTGAAACATTTTCCAATTGTATCAACACACACTGACACAAATCAATGACTAGATAAAAAAACACTATTTATTAAATATCTCAAAAACTAAGAGTGCTATGACAAAAAGTGAATCCACAAAAAATCTTTAGTTTTTCATTTTCTACAACTTTTATTTGAAACATTTTTCAATTGTATCGACACATACACTGTCACACACCAATAACTAGATAAAACACAACTTTTGAAATATCTCAAAAACTAAGAGTGCTATGACAAAAAGTAAGTGAACAATACATCTTCATTTTGTTATTATCTACAACTTTTATTTGAAAGAATTTTTTGTTTGATGAACATTTATTGAAAAAATCAGAAAAAACTGAAAAACGCTAAGAGTAAAGTACCACTTCCGGTTTTCCGATTTTCACCAAAAGCTTTTCAGTTCTTCCGATTGTAACAAAAAGCTTAAGTTTCAAGTTTCATCTCGATATCTTTAGCGGTTTTTGCGGTACAGCGCACACAGACTCACACACAGACGCACAGACACACAGACACACAGACAGACAGACATTTTTCAAAAATGGTCTTATTCGACTCAGGGGACCTCAAAACGGATATTTCCGCTAAAATTTTTGATTCGAAAATTTTCACGAAAACAATACTTTCCCTTTGTATTACATACGGGGGAAAGTAAAAATTAAGTTAACCATAACGCCACTAATTATGATTTTTGAAAGGTTTGGATACTATATGTTAAAATGGATTATTTGAGACTTATGAAACCAATAAAAATCAGAAAGGTAAACTTAAAAGGTGTATTTTTTCAATCAAGTAAGCTAAATCTCAAAAAACAATTGTTTGTGTATAAAATGCCATCCTGAATCCGAAAAGAAAAAAAATACAATGGGCGTTTCATTTGAAATTTCAAAATCGATGTGACTCACTCACCTCCAAACTTCAATTAGTACTTAGTTAAAACTTACTAAAAATTTTAAGATTATACTGAAGGAGGTGAGCCAGTTTTATGTTACACCCGGTATAATCATTTAAATCTCCGTATACCAAAATGGTTGTAGAGAATAATAAATAATATCGCTGCTTTTCTTTAATAGTGGCACAACTAAAAAAAGGATATATTTTTTAAATAGTTATTTAATAAATACAGCTTTGAGACACAAATAAAAAGACGTGCAAAAAGTACGATAAATTGAATAAAGATAGAGACTTCAATATTTCAATAAAAGTGTCTTGTAAACTTTTGCAGGCACCTTTAGAAAAATTAACAAATTTTACTTGTGCCATTATCAAAGCAAAGCAGCGATATAATTGCTTACCAACTGTAAAATAATTAAAAATGTTAAAATTGTAATTATCGACTCATTGGGAAAACTCACAGTGGGAGAAATTATTATTGTTGAAATTCTTATTCCTCTTTTGTAGGCATGCAGCGCGTAAACAAGCCTTATTGGCATTTCTTGCACCCCAATAATAAATATTTTATTATATCTTTAATTAATTTCTCACTTAACCCGTGGTGAAACATTTTTTATCTAATACTGGATGATTTAAATTAAATTTAAAGTATTAAATATTTTATTGTCAGTTTGAATCATACTGCATGCATTTTTGTAACAGCTATCTCAAAAAAATCATTGTGAAATACACACTTTCACATTAGTAGCGTGATTACTTACCTAAATTATATACTCTCTATTTTAGGAACAAATTGATTCCAAAAATATATATAATGAACACATTTAGCTGCGTTGATATTTATTCCAAAAGCTTTATTTTTGTTCTGTTTCATTACCAAGCACTGATTTTAACAAATTACTGATAATTTTTGAACTGAATTTAACGGTATTCCTATTCATATATTCAGCATAATTTTCACATTAAAATATAATATTTTAAAACTATGCATACTTATTCTAGAAAAAATTACTTACAAATATGAAATATGCAGAAATCCAAATAAATTATAAATTATATATAAAAAATATGAAAGACCAACGTGTCTCCTAAATTTAAACACCCAAAAACCAAGATTCAATCCATTACATTTTACGTGAATCACGATTAACGAACCAACAAAAGACAATGGGCCTGTTTACAGAGACAACAGTTGGGAGTTTACTGCCAACTGTTGGGGAATTCTCCGGATTGTTAATCGTTACCGTATTTGGGATTTTTGCAATCGTACGAAATTGACCGACCAGAGTACCGTTCATTAGATACAAACATACATCACAAACAAATCCAAACATGTTGAATGTTGAACATTTTGATGAACGGGCCCAATGGCAATGACAAGGACTGCAGCCTGAAAGATTGACGTGGTCGATAGCTACACATGCAACAAGTTTGTAGATAACAACTAGTAAATTGATTGTGAGTTACGTGAAGATCAAATTAATATGTAATATGTAATATGAAAAAGGAGATTCCGTAAATAAATGAAAATAAAAATAAAAATAAAAATAAAAATAAAAAAATATGACGAATAAAGCACTAATAACCTTTCTTCACACTTTTATTTGAATTACCAAATGTACATTTCGGACACAAAGTGACCATTATCAATGGATTAACACTAAATACAAAACGGACATTTTAAACTATATATAGACAGGCAGATTATAATACAAAGGCGGCGGGAGTGCAAAAAGGGAAAAAACGTAAATTAAGAGGTGAGCCGAGGGAATGAGGGTGGCGGTACAACCAGGTAAAGTGGATTAGGGGAAAAAAACAAGGATTAAGGTGGTGCAATTAAATCTAATAATACATTGTGAAGTGGACTTAAATCAAAATTCAATAATTTATTTTCCTGTTTTGTAATTTCAATGGCTTCTAACATGTTTTTTTGTTTTTTTTTTGTTTGTTTGGCATAGGTTTTTACCATTCAGCCACTAACGTTGATTTATATTAACATATATTTCGACTAATTTGGACGTCACAACACATTCACACACATCCATGGAACCGGAGACGAGTATCTTTCGTTAGAAAAATTACTCGCCTCCGCTGGGAATCGAACCCAGATCACCTCCGTGACCGATTTGGCGAAACCGGCGGCTCAACCGCTCGGCCACGGCGGGCCCTAACATGTTTAATCGGTAATTTGATGATTGTTTTAATAATTTTATGTTCTTTATTGTGATTTTGTGGCAGGTTTCTAGTGAATGGTTAGCCACTGCAGATTTTTCATAATTCATCATTTTTGCACTCCCACCGCTTTTGTCTTATAATCTGCCTGTCTATATATAGTTTAAAATGTCTGTTTTGTATTTAGTGTTAATCCATTGATAATGGTCACTTTGTGTCCGAAATGTACATTTGGTAATTCAAATAAAAGTGTGAAGAAAGGTTATTAGTGCTTTATTCGTCAAAACAACTAGTAGTTTAAAATACCTGATTTACACCCCATAATTGTTTAAAAATATTTTTTGCTCTTTTTTTTAATAATAACTGGTAGTTTGAAATCGCTGATCTGCAACGTATTCTTGTTGTTGACTACTATTTTGAAATTAAAATAAATTCTGAATGAATATTACAAACTTTTAAAAACACACAACTTCCGCTCAAAAATATTAATAACACAAACTGGATTACGTTTGCGTCGAGCGCCGCTAAATTTACTAAATATTTGACGAAAATATACACAACATTAATGTGACACTTTACTGATTTGCATACTCCAAAAATTGCGCACAGCCCGAATAACAGAAATGCGAAAGGGGGGGCGTTTCGATGATTTATCTGTCTGTGGCGCCCGCATATTTCCTCCTGTGACAAACGAGCAGAAAATAAACGTAAATAGATCGCACCTTTTTCGAAATTGGCGTAATTTTTCATCGAGCGCATGATTGGAGTTCAAATTGCTTGTTTATGTCTGCTAAGTTGGAGTTAATTATGAAAAATGGTGATGGATTTGTGGTGTGAGTAATAGAAAATGCCTATTTTCAGAATTTTTAAAATGATTGTTCAATTCTATCAATTTAACGTTCAACTTATAATTTCTCATATGGTATATAGTATTATTCAATTTACAAAGATTAAACGGCATATATAAAATAATTAATGTATTTCCAGAGTAGATCATTTTACAAGGTGTCTCAGACCACCCGTACCAGCCTTTTATTTCAACAACGCTTGGTCGAATGTGACTGGGACAAAAAAATTTATTACCAAAGTGAACCCAAGGAATCCACTAATGAATTTATTTTTTACCGGAATATTCCGGAAGTACCCGGAACCGGAAGTAACTTTAAAATTTCAAATGACAACATAGGTCGAGTATGGTATTAATTGATAGGTCTTTTTAAAAGATACAACTTTTTTTAAAATGTGTTTTTAATATTTTGCATATTTACAAAAATAAACAAAAAAAACTAAATTAAAAACTAGTTTTTTTGTTATGTCAAAATAATTGATGTTCGTGAATATTTGAAGTAACATAAATTATTATTATCAAAGTATTGAATGTGTCAACATGGTTTTTACAAACCTTGAAGGTTTTGATATGCTGATGGTAAATGCGGCCAAAACTATCGTGCTGCTGAGCGAATTTATGTTGAGCGATACCCTCAACGAGCCAGTCAAAATATGTTTTTCGGCGCCTTGCAGAATGAGTTAAGACAGTAAGCTACAGCCCAGCCACAACAACGGTCGAAGTATCAGAAAACGTGTACAAGATGGAAGAGCACCAGATATTCTTGCAGCAATTGCTCTGGACCCGAACATCTCGACTAGAAGAATTGAAATCGATGCCGGAATAAGTCGCTCTACTGCTTGGAGAGTTTTAAAAACAAACAAATTCGATCTACACCATATCTCTTTACACCAGAAACTTGAAGAGCGGGATTTTCAAGATAGGTTGAATTTTTGTGAATAGATGTCTCATAAAAATTATAATTTCCATTACAAAATATTATGGACAGATGAGGCGACATTCAAAAGGAACGGAGTTGTTAATTTACAGAATGCTCACTACTGGAGTAATGAAAACCATCATTGGTTAATAGAAGTTGATAATCAACACGTGTGGTATTTTAGGAAACCAAATAATTGGTCCGCATTTTCACCTAATATCATCAGCATATCAAAACCTTCGAGGTTTGTAAAAACCATGTTGACACATTCAATACTTTGATAATAATAATTTATTTTACTTTATATATTCACGAACATCAATTATTTTGACATAACAAAAAAGCAAAGCATACTTGAGAAAAGTGAGTGTTGAATGGATAACTAATTTTCAATTTAGTTTTTTTAGTTTATTTTTGTAAATATGCAAAATATTAAAAAAATATTTTAATAAACGTTGTTTCTTTTAAAAAGACCTATCAATTAATACCATACTCGACCTATGTTGCCATTTGAAATTTTAAAGTTACTTCCGGTTCCGGGTACTTCCGGATTATTCCGGTAAAAAATAAATTCATTAGTGGATTCCTTGGGTTCACTTTGGTAATAAAAAATTTTGTCCCAGTCACATTCGACCAAGCGTTGTCGAAATAAAAGGCTGGTACGGGTGGTCTGACACCCTGTATATATATTTTTGTAAGCAATTGTAAAAAAAGGTAAATCCGTTAAATAAATGAATGGTCGAAGTAAATATAAAAACAGTGAAACAGACAAAGTGTTATAATTATATATACTAACGCCCGGTATTATCAACTTTTTTTTTAAGTCATTTAGTTAAATGATGTTTAGGTTAAAGGTACATTTAAAATTGTGTAATATGAATATTCGTAAAGGATTTTTAAGTAAATATCATTTCAAGATATGTTGGCAATAGATTGTATATGGCCTTTTGGTAAATTTCATATTTGCAGGTAGGTAACACTAAATTATAACCTCTAATTTTTGCAGTCAGTTCATTCGTGTGTCGTTTTATAAAACACTTGTTTGGTTATATAGGGAATTTTTCTTTCAGGTAAACATATGCATAAACTGTAAATTTTCCGACATCCGTTGTTTTTCAAAAGAACTTAATTTTAAACTTTAAACGAGTGTTTTCCACTCCCAGACTAAGCATGAAGTAAAATTTCGAGTTTAGAAAAGCCCCGTGAAAATTTGTCGAGGGTCGCGCAGCGACCCGAGACAAATTTTCGGGGCTTTTCTAAACTCGAAATTTTACTTCATGCGCCACGCGTATAAAACACTGATTTCAAGTGAGGTTCAAATATACATAAAGTTCACAATATTTTAGTGTTTTGTACGCGTGGCGCATGAAGTAAAATTTCGAGTTTAGAAAAGCCCAGAAAATTTGTCTCGGGTCGCTGCGCGACCCTCGACAAATTTTCACGGGGCTTTTCTAAACTCGAAATTTTACTTCATGCTTAGTCTGGGAGTGGAAAACTTTCGTTTCTAGCTTCAAATTGAACTCTTCTAAAAACACAACGAATATTTAAAGATTTAAATAAAATAAGCAGGTCATTAATATATTAGACCACTGCTCTTTTTTTCCTCGAAGGTATAAAATCACCCCAGGTTCTCGATTTTTTGCTAAGATTTCGTTCTTTTCAGACATTTTGGTGAGAATAAAAAGCGTCGATTTCAAAATCAAAATAACAATGTCACTATATTTAGGACTTAATTAATCACAGTTATATTCCTTTCTTCACTTTTATTTTTCTTGCTAGATGTACATTTCGGGTACTAAGTGCCCATTATCAATAGCTAACTTAGCTATTGCTATTGATAATGGGTACTTAGTACCAGAAATGTACATCTAGCAAGAAAAATAAAAGTGAAGAACGGAATATAACTGTGTTTAATTGACTTAACACCTTCACGTAACTCATACAACTACATTAATATTTAGGACTAACTACCAATATTCACCAAATCTAAAATATTGTATTTTGCCAACTCAAGAACAATTTGAGAATTAATATAAAAACCAAATGAACTTTATATAACTTTATACACAAACAACAAAATATCATTTTTCATTTAGAATAAAAATAAATTATTTCAAGAAAGATGTATCATAGATAAATTCTATTACTCACATTCACATTTTTCGAAATTAGGCGTAAATCCGTTGGCGCGCATTCAGAAAGTTTTTCGGGAAACAACAACAATCTTTTCGAACAAAAAGCGCCTTTTCACATTCAAGGAAAACAAAACGTAAATCATTGATACGATTTAAGAAACGTTAACCTATTTCTTATTTTCAGAAAACGCTCCAAGTATTTGGACATTAATCCTAAAATGTTACAAATTTGATCTTTTATTATTATTTGAGGGCTGGGATCGAAAGGCTCGGATCGAATACGAATAATATATACAGGGAGGGAGTTTTTCTTTTCAGTATACATGCCCCAATTATATACTGTAAATCTTCAGATATTTGTTGTTTTTTTTTTTCAAAAAGTTTAATTTGAAACTTTAAACGAGTGTATCAAACACTGATTTTTAGTAAATTAAACAATATGCTACTAAAGCAGTATACTAAAGGCGTATATTTTTTACTTTGTTTAGAATCAGTGTTTTGATTTTTACTGTTAATTTACAATGATAATATGGTCAACATGATTTTTCTTTGTTTCTGTATGAACAAATACACCATAAACTTGTAGGATTGAAATTAGTTTTTATAGGTTTTTAGTTTGTATAATAATAATAATAATATCTTTATTGTGCTAATAGCTAATATTGCTTTACACTTGTCAAATTACAAATATTCTTAAAAACTATAAATGTACATTACTATTTAATAGATTACACATCGTTAAAATTTACATAGACAAGTCATAGATATAAATGTAGATCACTTGACTGTAGGTACTCATCCCAATTATAGTAAGCCTGTTTAATGAAGAAATCTTTTATCTTCGCTCGAAAGCGCGACGAAGATAACATGCGAGTTAAAGTTGGCAGTATATTATAAAATTTAATTGCATAATATCTGGTACCTGTTTGGGAGGTGTTTAGTCGGAGTGCATTAGTGACGTAGTTGTTTCTATGCCTGGCTGGATAATTATGGCAGTTTGAATGAGTTTTGTATTAGCTTTTATTTAAGTGAATATAATTTAAGCATTCAAATATATATAGAGATGGTAAAGTCAGTATTTTATTTTCCCTGAACACATTGTGACAATCTTCTCTATATTGGCACTTTCCAAGAATACGAACTGCTCGTCGCTGTAGCCCAAATATTCTATACCTAATGGGAGCATGTCCCAATACAAGCAGGGCATGTTCTATGTGAGTGTGTACATGCGAGAAATAATACTGCATCAATGCTGTTTGGGGTACTTGTGAAGCAAGGTTTCTAAATATATATATGTTTTTACAGAGCCTATTGGCCAATTCATCACCATGGTGAGACCAGTTTAAATTTGTATCCACATATACACCCAAGAATTTTACACACTTCACGTCACGCTGCTTCAAGGAAAACAGAAGATCTACTGTTTTATCCTCATTTATTTTCAAACAATTGCTATTAAACCATTCAGTAGATCTGATCTGAACATTATCAGAAAAGGATGGCGAAGCTTCTGATTTTCGTATGGTTGTATCGTCAGCATATAAAATGACATCACTTCCAAGAAAGTGACTAGGAAGGTCATTAATAAATATTAGAAATAATAGTGGCCCAAGAATAGATCCTTGTGGTGCACCACTATTTATAATTACAGGTGGAGATAAACATTTATTATACAGCGTACATTGTGTTCTTCCAGACAGATAAGACGATATCATTGATATGCTAACGGGATGTAGATTGTAATAATATAACCTACGGATAAGTATTGAATGCGAGACGCAATCGAAGGCTTTCGATAGATCCAAAAACTTCGAATATGATTCAGAGCCTTCTTCAAAACAATCTAATGTGCCATTTACAAATTGAAGGATGGCATCGTTCGTGCATCTCCCTTTTCTGAAACCATATTGACTGTTTGTAAAAATACTTGTAGATTCTAAGTAATCAGCAAGTTGATGTAGTAATATTATTTCGAAGATTTTTCAAAGTATAGATATAATATCATATTGTTTAATTAAAAAAACCTCCAGAGTGCTATTGAAAATATTGTAGGTTAGCAATTATGAAATTATATGCTATAATTATTATGTGTGATGTTTTATATGTCAATTCTTAAATTTAAAAGAAGAGGAAATCATGGGACTCTAGAGGGTTTTTTTTATTTAACATACGGTATCATATGTTCAACAAAAAACACCTCTAGAGTGCTATGATTTTATCTTTTTTTAAATTTATGTTGGCTACACGCTTTAGGAATTGTCATATAAAACATCAGACATAATAATTATAATGTATAACTTTAGAGTTGCCAACCTACAATATATTCTATAGCACTCTAGAGGTTTTATTTTATTGAACATGCAATATTTATTTAAAGCAATTTGAAGAAAAATCTCCCTTTGCAAATGTTCGAGATGCACTCATTCTTACATTTGCAAGGATATACTCGCTCCAAATTGAAACATCAATATTGAAAGCTCGTCGTCATTTGATCCATTGATGGAGTATTTGCTCCTTTAACAAATACAACAAACTAACATTTCCCCATATCAAATTTCCATTTAGACAACCAGATGCACACTTCCCGCATCTGTAGCCTCCTTGTGCTTCGGATGAATATTCCCAATCGCGCCGTGTCCAAACAATCCGAGCGCGATTTCCCCGGAACGGACCGCAATGCCAATATTTGAATATTTGCGAAGTTAACGGTTGCAAAAATGTTTACCCGGCATTTCCTTGAGCCAATTTCCCAGCGGTTGCAACTTGTGTAAAGCAAATATGTGTATAGGAAACACTTGCTGATGGCGCGCGCTCCTTCCATATTCCTATTTTCATCATAGATCGAACTAATTTCGGCGCCGTTTCTGCTCGAAAATAGACCTCACACCGAAAATAGCCGCCGTTCATTTCTTGATTACCACTCACGTTAAAGACGTAAACATTGTTATAATTAAGTGCTAATTTTTAATGGTGTAAACTTTGGTTTTTTTATAGTTGTATGAAATTAGCTGTTGTCAAGTGGAATTTCTCAGATTTTGGAAAGAATATTAAAATTGTTACCTTTCTTTTAAAAAAAACGGTTGTTGCGGATTATATACATAAGCAAAAATCGGTTTATAGTGGGCGTATCGTTGAAAATAGCAAAAAAAGTTTCAAATAAAAGTTGTTCAGAATCAAGTTTTTCATAACTCAAAATTATTTCTAAATATGGCGGCCTTGCGGTTATACCGGAAGTAAACACCAACTTCCTTATTTTAAATAGAACACCCTATATATTTTTACATTTTTGGATTGCTCGTTAAAAATAAACATGAGTTTATTCACACAACATTGGGTCTCAGTTGAACCGTTTTCGAGTTATTTCATTTTTTTTTTTTGGATAAATTTGACGATTTCAGAGCTTGACGCCATTAACAATATCTTCAAAACGAAATAAGTCAGAGTTGTGCGGCTTACGGTTTTGGATTCGGGAAGAAATGTAGTATTTGTTTAGGTTTTTGCCATTAGTCAGATTTTCTAAATTGAACCGAGTCCGTCGACGGTATTCTTCAGTACTTCAAACATGCATAACTTCATTTTTTTAAATGGAACCATATATCTTCTGACACTTTATCTGATGCGAAATTAAATTTCCTTTTTATTGATACCGGGTTGTTGCCATATCCTTCCAACAGTTTTTGAGAAATTTGCGATTTTGTAAAAATTTTAATACATTTCGTATTATCGCGTTAGCCCTAGATACTGATGACGTTTAGTGATTTTGTTTTGACATTTAGTTAGTCATTGAGATATTCCCTGTTTTTTTTTTTAAGTTTATTTTAAAGCTTTAAACAAGTGATTTCCACTCCCAGACTAAGCATGAAGTAAAATTTCGAGTTTAGAAAAGCCCCGTGAAAATTTGTCGAGGGTCGCGCAGCGACCCGAGACAAATTTTCTGGGCTTTTCTAAACTCGAAATTTTACTTCATGCGCCACGCGTATAAATCAGAAAATTTGTTTCGGGTCGCTGCGCGACCCTCGACGAATTTTCACGGGGCTTTTCTAAACTCGAAATTTTACTTCATGCGCCACGCGTATAAATCACTCAAATATTGTGAAATTTATGTATATTCGAACTTCGCTTAAAATCTGTGTTTTATACGCGTGGCGCATGAAGTAAAATTTCGAGTTTAGAAAAGCCCAGAAAATTTGTCTCGGGTCGCTGCGCGACCCTCGACAAATTTTCACGGGGCTTTTCTAAACTCGAAATTTTACTTCATGCTTAGTCTGGGAGTGGACAACACTCGTTTAAAGCTTAAAATTGAACTCTTTTAAAAATCAACGAATGTCAGAAAATTTACAGCTTGTGCATGTTTACCTAAAGTTTACCATGAAGTAACCACATTTAAATTCAGCGCGCATTTGTGACGTAAACGATCCCTACCCTCACTCTAAAATCTTCGATTCTGTCGATCCTTCTTACCGTATACTCGACCGTCCTTGGAATACACATTAGATGGATGTTTCATGAACAAAAAAAAACAAATTTTTCACTTTTAAACGTCTGAATACACCATTTGTACTTAAAATGTAAGATTTGGTTTAATGATTGGAGTAGTTTAGTTTTTATTATATATATTATACTGGGAAACTTCTGGGGGACTATTCACAGCACCAATGCAATCGGTGACAAGTTGCACTGAAATGGCGTCAGTTTACTTCATATGATTTGGTAAATTCTTTCCGAAATTACGTCATTTTAGTGCTGTGAATAGCCCCCTGAAATGTCAACATTTATTACATAAAAGTTAGTCATTAAGTATAAATGTAGCGAATGCCGCTGAATTTGGATGTCTCCGATCGGCCAAACGTTGGGCATACATTCTTGAAGCAAGTAATGTATTTCCATCAGCACTGCCCAAGGTGTAGACCATACCAATTAGTTCTTCTTGAGAAAACATGTTCGTTTTTTTTTATTGCAAGATCTCGCCAAAATAATCTAAAATAAACTGGCATTTGTCGGACACGCGAGTCAAAACAAAATCACCAAACGTCATCAGTATCCAGGGCTAACGCGATCATTAAAATTTTTACAAAATCGCAAATTTCTCAAAAACTGTTGGAAGGATATGGCAACAATCCGGTATCAATAAAAAGGAAATTCATTTTCGCATCAGAAAAAGTGTCACAAGATATATGGTTCCATTTAAAAAAATGAAGTTATGCATGTTTGAAGTACTGAAGAATACCGTCGACGGACTCGGCTCAATTTAGAAAATCTGACTAATGGCAAAAACCTAAACAAATACTACATTTCTTCCCGAATCGAAAACCGTAAGCCGCACAACTCTGACTTATTTCGTTTTGAAGATATTGTTAATGGCGTCGAGCTCTGAAATCGTCAAATTTATCAAAAAAAATGAAATAACTCGAAAACGGTTCAACTGAGATCCAATGTTTTGTGAATAAACTCATGTTTATTTTTAACGAGCAATCCAAAAATGTAAAAATATTTAGGGTGTTCTATTTAAAATAAGGAAGTTGGTGTTTACTTCCGGTATAACCGCAAGGCCGCCATATTAAGCAATTTTAGGTTATGAAAAACTTGATTCTGAACAACTTTTATTTGAAACTTTTTTTGCTATTTTCAACTATACGCCCACTATAAACCAATTTCCGCTTAGTAACTCACCCTGTATATGTTTTTACTTCTTCTGTATGCAGGGCATATCAGAAAATCATCAAAATTTTATAATATTAAAGAAAAACTTTACTTTGTTAACGGAATCCAATTACAAATCATGAAACATGACGATAATAATCAAAGCATTTGAAAATTTTACAATTATTTCCATGTTAAAGAGGTATCTCGTGAATAAATAAATAAATAAATAAATGCCCAAATATTTATTATGTTTTCGAAGAAGTAGTAAAGACTGATGGCACAAAAAATACGATATAACTTTGAAATTTTAACATAGTTGACGAAAATCACCGAAATGAGCAAATTTATAAAAATAATAGTCATCAAATCTAATTTGTAAAAAATGTTTAGAAAATTGTACGAATTTTTGGAATCTAGAACTTTGATAGAACTGTTTTTTTTTTCTCTTGTTCCCTTTAAACCTGGATAATAAAACAACAATAATCAATTATCGATTGTTTTAATGTGAAACGAGTGTTTTCCACTCCCAGACTAAGCATGAAGTAAAATTTCGAGTTTAGAAAAGCCTGAAAATTTGGCTCGGGCGCGTAGCGAAGCGGAGCGACCGAGCCAAATTAGGCTTTTCTAATCTCGAAATTTTACTTCATGCGCCACGCGTACACAACACTGACTTAATGTGAAACGGTCTTTAACCAATTGACAAGTAAAATAAGTTTAGTTTGTCAATTATCATCAATTGTTTAAATGATGGGAAAGTGCTATGATGGACACATCAAGATTTTTTAATTCAAAATGATTATATTAAACAAAATACATAATTGTGTTATAAAGGGTGATTCATTTTGGATTTCCACATTAAAAATAATAAAAAAAACACGTAGAAGTTGGAAAATATAAAAAAAATTATTTGCCCTTTAAGGTTAGTTCATTACAATTATGTGTATCTTTCACACATAATTGTAATGAACTAACCTTAAAGGGCAAATAATTTTTATCATGTAAATGACCGCCGCGGCTCATGTGACATGACGTAATTCGTTTGTTAAAATTTTCGACTACTCTGCGACACAAATCAGGTTCTATGCCGGCTATTTCGCGTCTGATCTCCTGTTTCAGCTCTGCAATGGTGTTCGGTTTATTCTTGTATACTCTGCTCTTCAGATACCCCCAAAGGAAAAAATCTGCGGGAGTTAAATCACACGATCGCGGCGGCCAATTGAAGTCACCGTTACGTGAAATAATGTGACCGGGAAACTTGCCGCGCAGTAATTGTATCGTTTCTCCTGCTGTGTGGCAGGTGGCACCGTCCTGTTGAAACCAAAAATCTTCGATATCCATATCTTCCAACTGCTCCCTAAGAAAATCTGTTATCATGTTCCGATAACGAACGCCATTAACCGTAACAGAGTTCTCCGCATGATCCTCGAAAAAAAATGGGCCAATTACGCCTCCGGACCAAAAGGCACACCAAACAGTGACCTTTTGAGGATGCATTTTCGTTTCAACAATCTCTCTTGGATTTTCCAATCCCCAAATACGACAATTGTGCTTATTTACGAAGCCATCAACGTGGAAATGTGCCTCATCGCTAAAGATAATTTTCATTGAAAAATTTACCCCTTGTTCTCTTATCCATTCGGCAAACACACGGCGCGGCGCTGTTGATGGTCTCGAGGCTTCAATTCCTGTGTTATTTGGAGTTTGTACGGGTGTAACTTCAAATCTTTTGTTAAAATTCGCTGTGTAGTGGAATACGTAAGGCCCACTTGCTGCGATCGATGACGAATCGATGTGCTTGGATTTTCGGCCACGCTTTCGCGAACAATGGCAATATTTTGTTTCGAACGACCTCTACGAGCACGCTGAGGGGTTTTGATGTTAGCTACGGATCCAGTTTGTTCGAATTTTTGGACCACATTCCAAATTGTCCTCTCACAAGGTCGATTTTGCGCACCACAAACTTCACGTAAAGCACGAAATGCACTTTTCCTCGATCGGCCATTTTCATAATATGCTTGGATAATTTTAACACGTTGTTCTTGCGTACATTGCTCCATGACTACTTTTGTTTAACTTTTTAGGTTAGAAATCACACGCCACTGTATTTGTCAAGGGCAGCGTGTGATTTCTAACCTAAAAAGTTAAACAAAGCGTGTCAAAAATATTTTAGATTGTAATGTGGAAATTCAAATTGAATCACCCTTTACAAACAAAGTTAAAGTGTTTTATTTTATTGAATTAACATATATAACGAAGTAGAAGCCTCCACCGTTCATAATTTAAAATACATAAACTTAAATTAAACTTTATCTACGCTATTTGCTTCAGCGACCCTTTACCATCTTTCTGCCATCAGTGGTATTCCGCGACGATACCAGAACAGTTCATAGATATCCAGTTAGCCAGTCTTAAGGAATAAGAAAAACTTATGATGTAAAATTGCTATGTAGAAATATTTCTAAAGGAAAAAAAATAAAGAAAAATTAGAAAGATCTCGCAGATTCAATCAAAAGAGAAAGCACTTTTTTCTACTAACAAAAAACTCATAATCCATTAATAAAAAAAAATCTGATATATCCTTACGTGCTCCTTTAAGACAAAACCACATTACGGAATGCAGTTAGACCGACCATGTCTGGAAAAAAAAAGTTAATCACCGGCCCGGGGCAGCAATTTGTCTGATACCGAGAGCGTGTTTTTTTTATTAATACTTTCTCCGGTAATTGGGAGTTTTCACTTTTTTCGGGGGACACGCCAGCTGTGGGAATGAGTGCCTTTAATAAACCGACAAAACTAATCTCTGCTTCTTCCTCACCTTTCGTTGTCTATTCTTTCAGATATAATTCACACGAAGCGACATGTGCGTGTGGTTTCTAATCCTGGACAAAGCGCGGATTGATACTGATGTCGGATTTTTGTTTTTTGGGTTGGGTTAATGACCGGAATAAGTATGGATGTGGAGCTTTCGTTAGTTTTGCAAAGTTAATAAGGAAAAAGTGAATTCATTAATGTATATTTGTTGATTATTTTTGGGTTAGGTCAATGACCACAATGGAATTATTCGCTTAGAATGTTATATAGACATATTGAGAGATTGAACAAACTTTGCTAAATGTTTAAAAATCTGTTTTGTGTTGTACTCACTTTGTGGTACACTTCTGTGCAGTAAAATCACAAGCACAAGTCTTATAACTATTTTTCACAATATTCTAGTTGTATAATTCGGGTCCGTTTTAATTGCCTAGCAGCAGTTTCAATAAATCATAAAACACCATAACACTTCTTTCCTGCTCCTAACGTTTCTTAACTCTGAAAGCAATGTCTTTACTGATACAAGATAAATTCCTTTGAAAATGGTCTAACAAACCGAAACTAGTCGGAATAAATTTTTTAATTTGTGAAACAATACCAAGTGTTTTTATTTAAATAACTTTACATAGATAAATTCAAATTCAAAACTATTACGCTTCTTATAGTTTGCACACTTTAATATAACTTAATGAAAAAAGAATATGACATTAGTCTCAGGGAACACAATAGGAACCAAATAGCAAACAAAATAATGAATAACTGTATTGTTTTGAGTTTACATGAAGTGATTAATCACAAATAGAAACAAACAAACAAACAGTTTGTTATTGATAATAAGCACCTTGTGTCTCGAATTGTACATCTAACATAAAAATAAAAAGTGAAGTAAGGAATAACAGTCTTTCTATTTGTGAAAATAATGAATAGTGAAAATAAAATGAAAACTTCTTGGACAATAATAAATAACATGCTAGGAAAAAATATTAAAAATATATAACCAATATTTAAAAAATAGAGAAAATGATATAAACAATTACTTTAACACCATAGCCCATAGGGAAACCGAAAAAATTAATGAACGGCCATTCTGCTGCAATGTAGATACGGAAACACACACAATGTTCTTGAATCCTGCAAGTACACCAGAAATAATAAATATAATTTCCTCCTTAAAGAATAAATCATCTTTCGGTTTTGATGAAATACCAGTGAGTATGGTTAAATTAGCCGTAAACGAATTTGCAGGTCCTCTAATGTACCTGATTAATATATGCCTAGAGAAAGGAATCTTTCCCGATTGCCTAAAACTAGGTATTATTCGACCAATATTTAAAAAAGGCGAACGAAGTAATTTAAGCAATTATAAACCGATTACTCTGCTTTCAGTGTTCTCTAAGATAGTCGAGAAAACAATAGCGGACCGTTTGATGAATTACTTTTGTAAACACAATTTATTGAGTAGTGCACAAAACGGTTTTATAAAAAATAAATCAACGAATTCAGCCTTGGTTGACTTTGCGACAGAAGTAGTGAGTGCCCTTGACAGATCAGAAATGCCTCTAGGAATGTTTCTGGATTTGTCAAAGGCATTCGATACGGTAAATCATAGCATTCTTCTTGAAAAGTTGTGTTACTATGGAGTAAGAGGCATCGGCAATAATTTGATCCAGTCGTACCTACAAAACAGTTCACACAGAACTAAGATGGGATCGAGTCTCTCAGAGGCCAAAATAATTAATATTGGAATACCACAAGGCAGTATTTTAGGTCCATTTCTTTTTACAGTCCATGTCAATGATTTGCCTAAAATTATAGAAAATTTTAATGTTTGTATAACTACATACGCCGACGATACGAATTTATTAATATATGAACTAAATAGTTCTCATTTAACTGAAAAAACAAATATTATATTTAATACCACTAAAGAATGGATGGAAATGAATAAATTACTCTTAAACACAAGCAAAACGAACATCTTAATATATAGGACGAAAAATTCAAAAAATATCCCAGAAAACATATTGTTGCAGGATGAAAACTTCGAAACGCAATATAAAACTAACTTCTTGGGAATGCTAATAGATAGCAGCTTTAGTTGGTATTATCATTGTGAGAAATTAATAGCTAAATTGAACTCTGCCTGCTATGCTCTGAGAGCATTAAAACAAGTTTTGGATACTTCCACCCTAATAACAGTATATCACGCAAATTTTGAAAGTATATTGAGATACGGACTAATCCACTAGGGCTCATCTACTCATGCGAAAAATCTGTTTATAATTTAAAAACGGGCATTACGAATAATCTTTAATTTAAAATATACTGAAAGTTGCAAAGGATTATTTAAGAGGGCTAATATACTTACATTTTATAGTTTGTACGCGTACGAAGTGTTACTATTCAATTTTAAATATAAAGTCAAATTTCATTCCCATAAAGCGAAACATATGTATAATACACGCAATACAGATAAGTACGTATTCCCCCGGCATAGATTATCGCTGTATGAAACATCACCATTATATGTCGCACTGAAGATGTTCAATGGACTGCCAACCCGACTACAAACACTCACAAGTGAATACTCATTCAAAACTCAAATTAAAGATTATCTAATCCAAAAGGAGTATTACTCAATGTCAGAAACTATCAATATTCAATAAGCTGTCTTTCTTTCGTCTGACGTGTTCAATTGGCAGTAACATATAATTTATTGTAACTTTATTTATAGTATGTATATGTATTATTTCTAAATTTAATAAAGGAAAAAAAAATAATATATAATTATGAAAATGTTATTCGTGAAAATGCAAACAATGTCTTAATTAATAAGACAACTTAAGACCATAAATATCCATTGAAACAATGGACAGGAAGTAGTTGTTTCAATGGATATTTATCGTCTTAAGTTGTCTTATTAATTAAGACATTGTTTGCATTTTCACGAATACCATTTTCATAATTTTATATTATGTCTTTACTGATGTTCACCAATCGAACAATTTGTCTAATAGAAAAACCATCTTCTATTTTAGTTAAAATTCGAATTTTTGAATTGTTGTCTAAATGACGCGACATTTTGACATTAAGGAAATTGACATATTTACGTAACTAGGAAAGTCATCATGTCCGCTTGAAACTATAACATATTTTGTGTACTTAATTTTATTGCACAAAAGTGTACATCTCGAAGCCGTATTAATTGTTTGTAATATGTAATTTTTATTTACATTTAGTTTAATAATGACTACTAGATAGTCGAAACTATAGCCACAAATTAAGTGCAAAATACAGTAGTTAAACAAAGTAAAAAGTGTTGTATTTACTAGTTCAAATATCTCTATTTATATACATAGAAATTTGTACAATTGTTAAGAGTAACGTTCAGAAAGTCCTGTGCTCAAAATGTTTCAGAATTGAAGTTCAATGAGCGGAAAGTCTTTATCTACTCTGAGTTATGCGTTTAGGGAAGATTTAACTAATGCTTCTTTTAATTCATGAGTTAGTTCGATGAGCAGAAATAATTGAAGAAGGAAGATATTTGGTATCTTCAATTTGGTTCTCATTAATCACTTGATGAAACATGTTTACAATATTGATAATTAAATAAAAGTCACTTGGTTTGTTTCACTACTATTTTTTATTCTCTCCGACTAGTTTCGACTTATCGTCATTCTCAAGGAGTAATACAGAAAATTATTTTACAAGATATATATACATATTTTTGTGAAGGTCAGGTAATAAGGGCTTTAAGAATTGGAGAGTTCCAGATGTCTTCGTACTCATTTACAATGTGTTTTCCCTGTTTTATTGCTTTGCTTATTTCCAGGCCTTCTCTAAAATTAGTTCTCGTCCCTTATTACCCGAATATAATATTTTGAAATCGTCTGAGATATTTGGTGTTGAATTTTGTGTTAGTTTTCGTGAATAAAGAATCGATTGTGTGCAAACATTCGCAAACGTTATGAAAGACATTTTTCATTAAAGTATACATATCCCGATGTACCTATACACTGTACATTTTCAGACATTCATTCATTTTATAAAAAAGTTCAAACTAGTCACCGTAAAAATAAAAAAGTGAATACAAAAAAGTTGAAAGTGTTATTTTATTTAATTTAAAAGTTCCAGCGAGTGTTTCTATTCCTTTATTAAGCATGAAGTAACATTTCGAGTTTAGAAAAGCCTGACAATTTGGATTGGTCGCGTAGCTGTATGTATTAAAAACTCCCTGTATATTTAATTTAATTTAATTTATTGATGTATACGCTATATAAATTATGAAGCGTTCGTTGTTTTTTTAAAAATGTTTAATCTGATGCTTCAAATGAGTGTATCCACTCATTGGTTAAACATAAAGTAAAATTTTAGACTTTTATAAACTCGAAATTTTACTTTTGCACCCGTATATAACGCTGATTTAATGTGAAGTTTAAAATATACTTCTAAAGCAGTGTATTTTGATCATCACATTAAATCAGCGTTGTAAATGCGTGGCGCATGAAGTAAAATTTCGAGTTTAGAAAAGCCTGAAAATTTGGTTTGGTCGCTTCGCTTCGCGAAGCGCCCAAACCAAATTTGCAGGCTTTTCTAAACTCGAAATTTTACTTCATGCTTAATCTGGGAGTGGAAGCACTCGTTTGAAGCTTTAAATTGAACTTTTTTTAAACAAACACCATGTGTACATTATGCACAGTTTATGGATAAATTCCCCTAATATACTTTAAATAAAAATTCCTTGTATGTTTTCAGAAAGGTTTAATAAACATCCTTCAATTTTTGTGTTAGTTTAATGAGCAGAAAAGTAGTGAGCAACTTTGAATTTTGTAGAACTGCTCAGGGAAAATTGAATGAATGTTTGTTCATTTTTTAAGTAGAAGTAGTAGAATCAGTTTAGGTAGGATTGAACAGATGTTTATTGAATACTTGGATACTTGGGTCAATTTAATAAGCAAAGGTCTTAAAGTCCTCAAAACTTTTGTAGATGTGATAAGGGCAGATTGAAAATAATTTATCACAATTAATAATCTTTCCTTAACAATTGTACAAATATTGTACATACTAACAAATGCTCAAATGCTACGTATTTCAAAATCATTCTGCTAATAGAATTGACTTAATTATTCAACGTTTGTTGAATATTGGGGTGATTATCTGTTTAATTTTTTCTTAACAATTCTATAAAAAATGTCTGCTCATTGAAGTAACCCAAGATAACTTTTTGGGTTACTTCAATTTTTTTTTTTATTATTTGCAAAACACTTAGTTGTATTTTACTATAATTACAATCTGATCACAAATGGATCAATGAGTAATATTTAGCTAACTTAATTTACTAAAGGTTTAATACTAAGGGTTTACTCATTAGTATCCCTTAGATTTTAATAACTTAATTACACTAATTAATGTGTACACTAGCACTATGCTCTGCTTTTGCACTAACACAATATTAAACTAACTCGAACGGTTTAGTCCGCTGTAGTCTTCTGGTCAAATTCGTGTTATCGAGGAGCTGGATGGCTTCGATGTTGACGTGTTGGGTTACTTCAATGAGCAGACATTTGTTAGTATGTACACTTTTTGTAGAATTGTTAAGGAAAGATTAAACAATCGCCCAATTATTCAACAAACGTTGAATAATTAAGTCAATTTTATTAGCAGAATGATTTTGAAATACGTAGAATGTTTACAGAGTTGTTAATCACAGGTTTAAAACAGATATTGGAGGAAATTTTGGGTTAGTTTAGCTAGCAAAAAAGTCTTGGAATGCACCTGAATTTTGTAAAATTTATTGTCGCAAGATTAAAAGGTTAGTTGTGGGATTAT
This sequence comes from Philonthus cognatus, assembly GCA_932526585.2. Classification (NCBI taxonomy): domain Eukaryota; kingdom Metazoa; phylum Arthropoda; class Insecta; order Coleoptera; family Staphylinidae; genus Philonthus; species Philonthus cognatus. The sequence goes on from OW052244.1 coordinate 101,116,110, forward strand.
TTGCTAGAACTTTCGAAACTTTTTAGAACTGAAAAGGAAACAATTTCTAATGGAAGTAAGAAATATGCATCATCAATAATAGGCATTTCGAAACTTCGAGCATAAATTTGGTTCTCTCTTTGGCAAATTGTGTGGTAGTTAATAATGTTTTAGAATACTGACACATTTGTAATTTGATCGTTGAATTACTATACCAAAATGCTTGATTGATTCTATTCTACATTCATCGTCTAAGATGACTGGATAAAGTAGTATTAGAGGTTAATAGCAAAATGTTTACCTTAGGAAAAAAACTCATTATGAAAAAAACTTATCCATATACAAAACCAAAAAATCCCCCAAAAATATTGCAAATAATAATATCAAAGTCAAATGGTCTGTATCATGAATGCAAAAACATGAATATGTAAAAATTAACAAAATGGGAACAAAGAGTCCGCATGGAAAATAAAATGTGTATGCATTTTGCTTTAGATTAAAAACATTGAAAACTATCAAGAAATTTGATAGCTAATGCCATCTAATGCTCTATAGTGGCATCGTCAATGACACGAATGCACAAAGTTAATCTAAATTAACTCTAAGCAAACTATAGTTAAGCTGTGGATTCAATATATTCATCCTATACGCAACACGACGTAGGAATTTTTTCTGGACCATCTCCAATGTATTAACCAAATAGGTTTGATGAGGATGCCATATTGTTGCAGCGTATTCTAAATGTGGCCGAACCAAGGTGCAATACAAAAGTCTCAAGGTGTCAGTATTAAAGTCAGAACCAATTCGAGAAATGAAACCCAACATCTTGTAAGCTTTATTGGTTATGGATAATATATGCGTCTTAAATGACAAGGATTTCTGAAATATCACACCCAAGTCGTTTATGACCGAAACCCGTTCCAAAAGTATATTATCGATACTGTAATTATTGTGAATTGTATTATTGGTCCTACTAAATGTAATACATTTACATTTGGCTATATTTAAAGATAGCTTATTATTTGAACACCACTCATTTAAATAATTTAAGTCCTCTTGAATATTATTGGAATCGTAAATAGATCGTACGGAATGAAATAACTTTAGGTCGTCTGCATATAACAAGTATTTGCAGAACTTTAAGCCGTTGGGGAGGTCATTAATCAACATGGGAGCCTTGGGGTACACCAGAGGTAGCTTTGATTTTAGTTGAAATACAAATACCTAGTTTGACCATTTGATATTTGTCAGAAAGAAAGCTTTTTATCCATTTAACAACCTTATCGGAAAATCCAATATAGCATAACTTTTGAATCAAAATATCATGACTCACTCGATCGAAGGCCTTGGAGAAATCAGTATAGATAGAATCTACCTGATACCGAAACTCCAAAGCCTTCAAAAGGTAATCCTGATAGATCAATAAATTCGTGGTTGTATATATTAATATTAAAGAATATTTATATAATTTTTGAAAATTTCGTTACGGAACTGCAATATTTGGTTTCATACACATTTGTAACATTATTAATATGAGATAAAACTGAGGCAGTATATTGAGAACTTCACTTTAACTAAGTCCGCGAACAATCCAAATCCATTCCAGGCTTTTCTAAACTCGAAAAAAAAGTGAGAAGCTCTGAATTAAACGCGTTTATAAAATCAATGAATGCCTGGATATGTACAGCAGACTGTACCAACCGACACCATATGGTAAAAGGGAATACTGATTATATATATATATATATATATATATATATATATATATATATATATATATATATATATATATTGCTCTTCATCAAGTATATTGTTCCCTATTCAAATTCATTAGGATTCTCTGAATTTTAATCGAAGCGAACCGTATTTAGAGGTCCATCAATGAAAACATTAAAAAACAGCACGGGACGCAAACGAATCTAGTGCATGTTGTCACCACAGTCGCGCCACTTTCGAATGATGATGCCGGAAAACTTGAACCAATGGCTGTAAATTTATTGTTTAAATGTGTATTCTAAAAGCAAATATATATTATGCAAAGTCAGTAGAAAAAAATTTGTTAGTAGGACATTTATCCCAATACCAACTCGGATTGGCCTTACACATCAATCGACTGGGTTGATTAGTTAGTAGGACATACCTCGTTGTCTCGCTCAAGTCAGCCACACACATCAACCACTATACATCCCTCATTCTTTTATCCTTTCTTGTATTTTAAATCATTCGAACATTTCATTACTAACACATATATTCTGCACACTTCTTTCTCTCCCCCATCCTCCCCTTTTTCAAAGAACGGATGTGGCTAATGAAACGCACATAATATTTCGGTTTTTAATGGAATAATTCATCCCCATATTCAGATCCGTCATTAATGCAGATTGCTTTTATGAAACATGTAAAAAATTTAGAAAAAGTATCTAAAACCACGTTTAGGACTTGATGGACCTCTAAATACTGTTCGATTTGATTGAAATTTAGGGAATCTCAATGAATTTAAATAGGGTACAATATACTTGATGAGCAAAAGAAATAAATATAATAATAATAATAATAATAAATGTCTTTATTTAACCGAAAGAAAAAAAAAATACAAAAGATATATATTATTATAAGTGTAGGCGAAGTTCAGTCAGCTTAACCTGTTACTGATCTTCCACTTAACCTACTAAAAATTAAACTTAAATATAATTGCAACATGTGAGAGGTTAGATACAAACATATTTAGACATCACTAATTCCGAGTTAATTTCAATTTTAAAGCTCACCTAGTAACAACATAGAACGCAAGTGAAACCTGAAAGTGTTAATTTTTAAGTGTTTTAGGTGCTGGGGAATTTTATTATATAATTTATAAATGTTGTAGGTATCGATTTTTTTTTTTGGCACAGTCTAATATACAGCATATACATCGGGCTGTGTATAGGTACCTACTTAAAAGATAAAAATCCCAGTAAGATTTTTTTTATAAATTAGTTTAAAGAATTTGTTGACGCCTGAAACAATTGATTTGCTTTGAGTATTTTGTAGAAGTTTGTATATAAATAGGGCAAATAAATATTTTTCTTGGTTCCGAAAATGTATGTGTTAGCAAGCGGTATGAGAATTTTGCAGAACTTCGTAAATAAATAGGTCAGGCAAATCTCTTTTTCGATTCTGAAAATTGATATTTTTGTAAAGTTTCGGGGAATTTGGGTGATGAGGTGCCAACAAGTTTTCAGCTAAATTGCCGGGCTTAACGTTTTCATAATATTTAGTTATGACCCAGAGCTTTCTTCCTTGGATTCTAAAACTGCGCATGTGTCTGTGTATACTTTTAATCCTTTTGGTATTTAGGTAATGGCTGAAATGACAATTGCTTTTATATTTTTATCGATACGCTTCGCGACAGCAAATTAGAATACATCAGGTGTTGATTTGATAAGGTATACATAGGATTAACAATGTAAAACCACATACAGAGAGTTTTATGTAGCACCGAACATTTTTATAACGAGAATTTTTCTTTGAAGTATCCAAATGCATACGTTTCGATGCTTGGTTTATTAAAAGAAGTTAATTTGAAGCTTTAAGCGAGTGTTTTCCACTCCCAGGCTAAGCATGAAGTAAAGTTTCGAGTTTAGAAAAGCCTGAAAATTTGGTTTGGTCGCGTAGCGCGAAGCGCGGAGCGGCCAAACCAAATTTTCAGGCTTTTCTAAACTCGAAATTTTACTTCATGCGCCACCGGTACAAAACACTGACATACTACGAAGTTTAAAACACACTGCTAAACTTTACATTGCATCAGTGTTTTGTACCGGTGGCGCATAAAGTGAAGGCTTTTCTAAACTCGAAATTTTACTTCATGCGCCACCGGTACAAAAAACTGATTCAATGTAAAGCTAAGCGGTGTGTTCTAAACTTCGTAATATGTCAGTGTTTTGTACCGATGGCGCTTGAAGTAAAATTTCGAATTTAGAAAAGCCTGAAAATTTGGTTTGGCCGCTCCGCGCTTCGCGCTACGCGACCAAACCAAATTTTCAGGATTTTCTAAACTTGAAATTTTACTTCATGCTTAGCCTGGGAAAGAAAAACACTCGTTTAAAGCTTTAAATCTTTGAATAAACCGAGTGTTCGGCAAATGCACAACGTATGCTTATGTATACTTAAAAAATTCTCGGTGTTACATAAAACTCTCTGCATAGAATATATAGAAACAACATCATAGATAATATAATAATATTTCGGTAGAGTTTTTAATCTGTTTTCAACCATACAAAGTTTTGAATAGGTACATTGACTAAACGGATATTTCCGCAAAAAAAGAATCAAGAATACAATGCTTTCCCTTTGTATTACATTCAGTAAAAATAAAGTTAGGGCATTTGCAGAAATTCAGTTTCGATTAAAAATCGTAGTTTGGCACTTAACTTTGCAAAAAACGCGGAAAAACGTAATTGTGGGCGTTTTTTTGATTTGTTAATTTTTCGAAAGTATACTTAAAACTTATGAAAACTTAACCAATCAAAAAACGCCCACAATTACGTTTTTCCGCGTGAAATTTTTCCCAGTGTATTTAAAGATTGTTCCACGGAAAATCAACAAATCAAAAAATGCCCGCAATTACATTTTTCCACATGGAATTTTTTTCTGTGTCATCCTGCCTAAATTACGTGACAGTTTCAGCGTCGCGACGCCCGCTGAAAACCCGCGAAAATAAAACGCGACAAATGAATTAATGAGTCAAACTCACCGTGGAGTAAAAAGAGACGGCACACAAAAACCGTGACGTTTCCACCGGTATATGGAACACACACACACACGCACATACACAACAACGGAGAGAGCGTGTACGTGCGCGAAACGCTATTTAAGAATGACCACCATTCAAAACGGACTCAGTATCGCGCTAGCACTCGCACGACAACTTCTAATCAAAGTTGAATGAGAGTGAATAGCAGCATATATTATTTATTAAAAAAAAAACTGTTTACAAAAGTATTAAATACTTAATAATTTGAAGCCAAATAAAAATCCTTTTTGTAAAAAAGGATTCGAATCAAATGCTGTGATTAATTTAATTTATTGTGTGATAAGAAGATAAATAAACTTATTAAGTGTTTTGTGTTTGTGTGGAGAACTATTTTGGATTTTTTTCCCCGTGCGGATAAGATGTTAACCGACGATAAGACTGTAGCCCTGAAAAGGGCGGTTTCATGCGAGGATGAAGTTGGTAGAGTTCCCCCTGTTTCGGATGAGCTTTTCAAAAGTGTGCCTTGGTTGACCATTATGGCAGATATTGCCATTTCCGCAGCCGTTGCTGAAATTAAGGTGATTTACTTGAACGTGTTAAAAAATATACATTCGAATGTTTTTGCTTTTAAGTACACATATCTCGATTGTTTTGTAAATTTTCTGGAATTTGATGTTTTTATAAAAGTGCTTAATTTGAAGCTACTAACAAGTGTTTCCACTCCTTGGTTAAGCATGAAGTAAAATTTCGAGTTTAGAAAAGCCTGAAAATTTGGTTTGGTCGCGCAACGCGAAGCGCGGAGCGACCAAACCAAATTTTCAGGCTTTTCTAAACTCGAAATTTTACTTCATGCGCCACGCGTGTAAACCAGTGATTTAAACTAAAGTTTAAACTTGGATCTGGCGTTAATAAATATAACATATGTTTATTTTTTGTAATGAAATCTTCCAAAACTCAAGAGCTTTAAGCAATTTGCTTTTCGATTGTCTCTTTTAAATATATTTACATATCCAATTTAAAATGTTCAGGAATTCGTTGTTTTTATAAAAGTACTAACGAGTGTTTCCGGTCCTTGGTTAAGCATGAAGTAAAATTTCGAGTTTAGAAAAGCCTGAAAATTTGGATTTGCTGGGGCGCGCGAGCGAAGCGAGTCGCGCCCCAACAAATCCAAATTTTCAGGCTTTTCTAAACTCGAAATTTTACTTCATGCGCCACGCGTATTAAACACTGATTTAAAGTAAAGTTTAAACTTAAATCTCACGTTAATTAATATAACAAATGTTTATTTCTTGTAATTAAATCTTCCAAAATTCAAGACCCTTGAACAACTTGCTTTCCGATTTTCTCTTTTAAATATATTTACATATCCAATTTTAAATTTTCAGGATGTCGATGTTTTTATAAAAGTGCTCAATTTGAAGCTACTAACGAGTATTTCCATTCCTTAGTTAAGCATGAAGTAAAATTTCGAGTTTAGAAAAGCCTGAAAATTTGGATTTTCTGGGGCGCGCGAGCGAAGCGAGTCGCGCCCCTGCAAATCCAAATTTTCAGGCTTTTCTAAACTCGAAATTTTACTTCACGCGCCACGCGTATTAAACACTGATTTAAAGTAAAGCTCAAACTTGGATCTCATGTTAATAAATATAACAAATGTTTATTTCTTGTAATTAAATCTTCCAAAATTCAAGCTCCTTGAACAATTTGCTTTCTGATTTTCTCTTTTAAATATATTCACATTTTCAATTATAAATTTTCAGGAATTTGATGATTTTATAAAAGTGCTCAATTTGAAGCTACTAACGAGTATTTCCATTACTTGGTTAAGCATGAAGTAAAATTTCGAGTTTAGAAAAGCCCGATAATTTGGATTTGCTGGGGCGAATATTAGTATTTATCTTATTTATTCCTTATACAAGGAGTTTCTTTTTAAGTATACATGTCCCGGCGTATACGTTGTAAATCTTCAGATATTTGTTTTAATTAAGAGTTCAATTTGATGCTTTAAACGAGTGTTTTCCACTCCCAGGCTAAGCATGAAGTAAAATTTCGAGTTTAGAAAAGCCTGAAAATTTGGATTTGCTGGGGCGGATATTAGTATTTATCTTATTTATTCCTTATACAAGGAGTTTCTTTTTAAGTATATATGTCCCAGCGTATACGTTGTAAATCTTCAGATATTTGTTGTTTTAATTAAGAGTTCAATTTGATGCTGTAAACGAGTGTTTTCCACTCCCAGGCTAAGCATGAAGTAAAATTTCGAGTTTAGAAAAGCCTGAAAGTTTGGTTTGGTCGCTCCGCGAAGCGGAGCGGCCGAACCAAACTTTCAGGCTTTTCTAAACTCGAAATTTTACTTCATGCGCCACGCGTATAAATCACTAACTTTAAATAAAATCTTCAACTAATTGTTTAGAGTAAAATAAATTTAAATATAGTGTGTCAATTATCAATTGTTCAATTTTGTTTATTGCAGCGCCATCTATCAAAGTAACGAACAATATTTCTAGATAAAACTTATTTACTTTTCCACGCTCTATCTAAATCTGTAATAAAAATAGGGGTTCGCGCTTAAGATTTCAAAGCTACACCCTCCCCAGCTTCTCCTGGGGCTGGGGCTGAAAGGTTGAATTTTCTTACAGAATTGGATGTCCCCCTCTAAAGAATTAAACTCTATCCAAATCTGTAATAAATATAGGGGTTCGCGCTTAAGATTTCAAAGCTACACCCTCCCCAGCTTCTCCTGGGGCTGGGGCTGAAAGGTTGAATTTTCTTACAAAATTGGATGTCCCCCTCTAAATTATTAAACTTTTATTTGAAATATTTTTTTATTCGGTGCATAATTCTGAAGATATTCCAGGTGGAGTAAAATGGGACACTCTGTATTCACATATCCAATTTCTAAAGCGTATGATTTGCTTAGATGAAATAAACATTTATTAAATTTATTAACCCAAGATCAATCGTAAGCAGTATTATTTTAATCAATGGGACACCCTGTATTTACACATCCAATTTTTAAAGCACGAGTGTTTTCCACTCCCAGACTAAGCATGAAATAAAATTTCGAGTTTAGAAAAGCCCCGCGTAGAAAATTTGTCGCGTAGCGACCCGAGACAAATTTTCACGGGGCTTTTCTAAACTCGAAATTTTACTTCATGCGCCACGCGTATAAAACACTGATTTAGTGTGAAGTCAAAATAATACTCCTTACGATTGATCTTGGGTTAATACATTTAACAAATGTTTATTTCGTCTAAGGAAATCATTAGACGAAATAAACATTTGTTAAATTTATTAACCCAAGATCAATCGTGAGCAGTATTTTCTTGACTTCACACTAAATCAGTGTTTAATACGCGTGGCGCATGAAGTAAAATTTCGAGTTTAGAAAAGCCCCGCGAAAATTTGTCGAGGGTCGCTGCGCGACCCTCGACAAATTTTCTACGCGGGGCTTTTCTAAACTCGAAATTTTACTTCATGCTTAGCCTGGGAGTGGAAAACACTCGTTTAAAGCTTCAAATTGAACGCTTCCATAAAATCAACGAATGCCTGAAAATGTACAGTATATAATCGGGATATGTATACTTACAAAAAAATTAGTTTCTGAAACGTTACTTAACTATATTTGCCGAATGTGATCCGATTTTTGAAAATAAAATTATTATGATTTTAAAGTCACTTTATTAATATTGATTATTATCATATTTTTTGTTTTGTTTATTTGGCATAGGTTTAATACCATTTGGCCGAACTGTTAAAATTATAATAACTTTTTTAATAGTTGAGGCTGTTACTTGGTGAAATTCCATATCAAGAACTTTTAGTACTAAAAGTTTTTATAATAACTTTGTTGTTGTTAATATGATAATAATTACTTAATTGTTGTTAAGTTGCGTGAAGATGGTTTTAAATTAATGAAACACTTGTATCTTTTCTTCACTTATTTATTTGGAGTACCAAATGCACATTTCGATCACGATGTGATCATTATCAATGGTTGACAAATACTCTGCGTATTTGTCAACCATTGATAATGATCACATCGTGATCGAAATGTGCATTTGGTACTCCAAATAAATAAGTGAAGAAAAGATACAAGTGTTTCATTAATGATAATAATTGTTAAATCAATATAAAAACCATAGTTATTTGGCATAGGTTTTAACCTATGCCAAATAACAATAATTTTTATATTGATTTAACAACTATTATCATATTAACAACAAAGTTATTATAATTTTAACAGTATCTATTTTTTATTTCGTATAGAAACAATGTTAAACTCACTAAACTTCATTGATATCGTAAAGTTTGTAACGAAACTCCAGAGAGCATTAGCCTCATCAATCTAATAATATTCCTATAGAAAGTTGCTTGAATAAGCGTCCAATAAATAACTTTTCAAATATTCATTAGATATTTTACACGATTAATTTACACATCATTAATTTATATTCACTTATTTTGTATATTATTTACATTTACTAATTAACTTTTAAACTCAATTAGTATACGGTGAATTAGTATTAAATGACATTTAGTAGTTTTTTAACGTCAAGTTATCAAAACTTCTACAAACGTTTTTGGGGAAAAGCGGCAGAATTCAAAAATTATATTTGTCTTTTTAGCCAGAAAACTTTATTTTTATTTAAGCTATTAAGCTAAAATTTCGCTGGGAAAAGCTTCTTCAGGGCAAGTTAAAAATATTTTTGGGCTTCTTTAGATTAAATTAAATTTGTCAGATATCGACGTGTAAAATGTTTAAAAATAAATATTTTAATTCTTCCGCTTGTCCCCAAAAAAGTTTATAGAAATTAGTATTAAATTCAGGCAAAATTATTGATTGAAAATTTATCTAACTTCTTCAGGGCAAGTTAAAAATATTCCTGGGCTTCTTTAGATAAGATTAAAATTGTCAAATATCGACGTGTAAAATGTTTGTAAATAAATAATTGAATTCTGTCGCTTTTCCCCAAAAAAGTTTATAGAAATTAGTAATAAATTTAGGCAAAATTATTGATTGAAAATTTACCTAACTTCTTCAGGGCAAGTTAAAAATATTCCTGGGCTTCTTTAGATAAGATTAAAATTGTCAAATATCGACGTGTGAAATGTTTGTAAATAAATAATTGAATTCTGTCGCTTTTCCCCAAAAAAGTTTATAGAAATTAGTATTAAATTCAGGCAAAATTATTGATTGAAAATTTACCTAACTTCTTCAGGGCAAATTAAAAATATTCCTGGGCTTCTTTAGATAAGATTAAAATTGTCAAATATCGACGTGTAAAATGTTTGTAAATAAATAATTGAATTCTGTCGCTTTTCCCCAAAAAAGTTTATAGAAATTAGTATTAAATTCAGGCAAAATTATTTATTGAAAATTTATCTAACTTCTTCAGGGCAAGTTAAAAATATTTCTAGTCTTCTTTAGATAAGATTAAAATTGTCAAATATCAACGTGTAAAGTGTTTGTAAATAAATATTTGAATTCTGCCGCTTTTCCCCAAAAATGTTTATAGAAATTAGTATTAAATTCAGGCAAAATTATTGATTGAAAATTTACCTAACTTCTTCCGGGCAAGTTAAAAATATTCCTGGGCTTCTTTAGATAAGATTAAAATTGTCAAATATCGACGTGTAAAATGTTTGTAAATAAATAATTGAATTCTGTCGCTTTTCCCCAAAAAAGAGTATAGAAATTAGTAATAAATTCCGGCAAAATTATTGATTGAAAACTTACCTAACTTCTTCCGGGCAAGTTAAAAATATTCCTGGGCTTCTTTAGATAAGATTAAAATTGTCAAATATCGACGTGTAAAATGTTTGTAAATAAATAATTGAATTCTGTCGCTTTTCCCCAAAAAAGTTTATAGAAATTAGTAATAAATTCAGGCAAAATTATTGATTGAAAATTTATCTAACTTCTTCAGGGCAAGTTAAAAATATTTCTAGTCTTCTTTAGATAAGATTAAAATTGTCAAATATCGACGTGTAAAGTGTTTGTAAATAAATATTTGAATTCTGCCGCTTTTCCCCAAAAAAGTTTATAGAAATTAGTATTAAATTCAGGCAAAATTATTGATTGAAAATTTACCTAACTTCTTCAGGGCAAGTTAAAAATATTCCTGGGCTTCTTTAGATAAGATTAAAATTGTCAAATATCGACGTGTAAAATGTTTGTAAATAAATAATTGAATTCTGTCGCTTTTTCCCCAAAAAAGTTTATAGAAATTAGTAATAAATTCCGGCAAAATTATTGATTGAAAATTTACCTAACTTCTTCAGGGCAAGTTAAAAATACTTCTGGGCTTCTTTAGATAAGATTAAAATTGTCAAATATCGACGTGTAAAGTGTTTGTAAATAAATAATTGAATTCTGTCGCTTTTCCCCAAAAAAGTTTATAGAAATTAGTAATAAATTCAGGCAAAATTATTGATTGAAAATTTATCTAACTTCTTCAGGGCAAGTTAAAAATATTTCTAGTCTTCTTTAGATAAGATTAAAATTGTCAAATATCGACGTGTAAAGTGTTTGTAAATAAATATTTGAATTCTGCCGCTTTTCCCCAAAAAAGTTTATAGAAATTAGTATTAAATTCAGGCAAAATTATTGATTGAAAATTTACCTAACTTCTTCCGGGCAAGTTAAAAATATTTCTGGGCTTCTTTAGATAAGATTAAAATTGTCAAATATCGACGTGTAAAATGTTTGTAAATAAATAATTAAATTCTGTCGCTTTTCCCCAAAAAAGTTTATAGAAATTAGTATTAAATTCAGGCAAAATTATTGATTGAAAATTTACCTAACTTCTTCAGGGCAAGTTAAAAATATTTCTGGACCTCTTTACATAAGATTAAAATTGTCAAATATCGACGTGTAAAATGTTTGTAAATAAATAATTAAATTCTGCCGCTTTTCCCCAACAAAGTTTATAGAAATTAGTATTACATTCAGGCAAAATTATAGATTGAAAATGTATTTAACAAACTTATCAATGTATGAAATTTAAACATAATACATAAATAATATTGTGCCCATCCATGGTTTGACCTTTTCAACACAACTCTATCTAATTTAAAGTTTAGGCTAAAACGTCATTTCTAGTTTGTGCAATTTATGTTATTTCTATGATTTATGTTATTCAATTTATGTTATTTCTATAATTACTATATATACACGCACAATTACGTCGATTAGCTGTTATATTTGATTTTTATATATATATTTTTTTTAATTAATTATATTACGTTGTAATTTTATGTACAAATGGTGTTTACCGTAAATAAATTTACTTTACTTTACTTATTACGAAAAAACTATTCGTGAAAATACAAACAATGTCTTAATTAATAAGACAACTCAAGACGATAATTAAGACATTATTTGCATTTTCACGAATAGTTTTTTCATAATTTTATGTATTATGTTTAAAGTGTGCAAACTATAAGAAGCGTAAGCTTATTTTCTCGAAATCAAATAGTTTTGAATTTGAATTTATCTTGTATGAAATTTAATCCTAAAATATAAACTCGCATATTTTTGTATTTAATTTTAAACCATTTAACACTATTGATCTATGATGAAATGATAAAAAAATTCTGTTAATTCAATCTTTTTACAAGCAACTGTATAATAATGATTTATTTCGGAATTTATTTTTGTTAGGGCTTTAATTAAACAAATCTCCGTGCCGTAAACATATAAAAGATTAAAATCAACTTCCGAGGTTAAGTAAGTAAGCAAGAGCAGGAGTAACGGTTGTCGAAATTAAATTTTACGTTGCGTAAAATGAGATTAAATTAAATCAAACAAACAATGACAGATACTGCCATGACATTGAAATTAATCTTGTGATAAAAGCAGAAAATGCGCAGTATACCAAATTTAATTAAAAATAATGATAGTTTTTAAAATATAACAATTTATTACTAATTTGACGAATAAAGCACTAATAACCTTTCTTCGCACTTTTATTTAAATTAATGTACATTTCCGAAATGTATATTTGGTAATTTAAATAAAAGTGTGAAGAAAAGTTATTAGTGCTTTATTCGTCAAATTAATTTGATCTTTACATAACTCACAATCAATTTATATAATTTATTACTAATTTATCAAAAAGAAAAGACAAGGGTATCGACCTTACGTTTTTAAAACTTTATTAATTTTCATATATTGATTCATATTCATATATTTCTTATTTTTTTTGCATATTAATTCACATTGTTTCTTTTAATTTAGATTTTTATTTTTATTAATGCTTTTTTACTTGTAACGTTTATGTTTTGAACCCTTTCGCTACGAGGAGCGTATCCATACGTTTGGTTTTTATGTGCTCCATGTGCGAAGAGCGTATATTTTCAAAAGCCCGTAAATCGTGAGCGGAGAGCGCACGAAGCTCGTGCACTCCATCAATGAGTCTATACCAGAGCTGGGACGAATCCTCGTAAAAAGGATTCGAATAACAAATCCGAATCACCTAATATAATTCGAATCACGAATACTCAAATAAAGGATTCGTAAGAGATAAATATGATTCGAATCAAAGATTCGAATCCTGTTTTTTCGAATAACGAATACACATCCTTTAGGAATAAATTTAATTTTTTAATTTTTTCCAACCAATAATATATAAATATCGTTACCAGTTGTTTTAGCAAAAATATTCAAAACCTAATTATTTATTATTAACACTGAACATCGTTGATACCAGATACATAACTGATTCCCTGTTACTCTGATTAAAGATATATTTGTGTGTTTTTGAACTTCACTTCAAAGCAGTGTTCTGTACGCGTGGCGCATGAAGTAAAATTTCGAGTTTAGAAAAGCCCGAAAATTTGTCTCGGGTCGCTGCGCGACCCTCGACAAATTTTCACGGGGCTTTTCTAAACTCGAAATTTTACTTCATGCTTAGCCCGGGGGTGGAAACACCCGTTCAAAACTTCAAATTGAACTCTATTATAAAATCGACGAATGCCTGAAAATTACGTAAATAAAAAGGAAAAGTCAGAGAAAAGTCATGGAATTATACTCAAGTTGACCAAAACACTAACAAAAAGCCATATGATAATATTAAATTTGTCAAAATCAGCAGGCAAATTACAAAACACGTACAAATTTATAAAATTAACTTAAATATAGACAGAAACAATGAAAACAATTTAACAAAATGGGGGTTTCCCACAGAAGAAAGTTATATTAAAAGGCCAGGGAAAAAAATCGTGAATCAGAGAAATGTCGGAAAAATGTTACATTTTAGATTGTGGCTACCTTATCAGTTTTACTTCAAATAATATTGAAAACTAGATTGTTATCTTTAAAAACATTTTCAGTCATTTAATGTTCTTAACAAAGCATTCAGTTTAAAGTTTCGAACGAGAGTTTCCACTCCCTGACTAAGCATGAAGTAAAATTTCGAGTTTAGAAAAGCCCCGTGAAAATTTGTCGAGGGTCGCGCAGCGACCCGAGACAAATTTTCTGGGCTTTTCTAAACTCGAAATTTTACTTCATGCGCCACGCGTATAAAACAGTGATTTAACGAGAGATTTAAAAACACACAAAAGACACTTTTCAAGTTAATCCTCACAATTAATTCGAATTATTTTTTACGATTCAAAACCTTTATTGAGTATTCGAATCCTTTTATAAATATTTGAATCTTTTTATAAGGATTCCAATCACCCACATTTAGATTCGAATACGAGTCCTCTTAAGAAAATGTAACGAATCCAGTTGAACTAAAGAATTCGAATGCCTCTTTTAAATCCTCTAAAAGGATTCGAATCCAGGATTCAAATCCTGAATAATTCGAATCCTGCCCAGCTCTGGTCTATACAGTGTATAATTAAAAACAAATCCATGGCCAACTTTTGTTTGTTTTGCTTATTGCATTTTCCTCAAAGAAAATGTAATGCAAACCTATGAAATGATTACACACGCATTGTGTTTTCGAGCATCGTACACGGGCCACGCATTTTAAATTCAAACTGCGTAGCGAAAGGGTTAAATTATCTTTTACTTCTTTTATAAATTTGATGTCAGTTCAATTTCCTGAGAGCGAGTTGATCATAGGCATATATACAGGATGTTTCTAAATTGATGCGAAAGATTTTAATGGTTGATTTTTTTTAAAGCGCCTTCCTCTTCAAGTTACAGAAAATGCCATTATTTTAATAAAGTCGTATTTAGTTGTGCAACATGTTTTTAGCCCATACGTATAAAGCTCTAGAAATTTGAGGAAATAGTATGGCTTCATTTGACATCAGCCTACTTGATTATAACTGTGTTTTTGAGTTTCACTTCACTTCACGTAATTATTAGACTAAAAAAGACTGTATTTCACTTTTTATTTGTATCGTTAGATGTACATTTCGAGACATGTACAGAGTGGCTCAAACTCGATGTTTTTATAAGGTATCTCAGGAACCCGAATAGTTAGACAAAATCTGATATACATGTCATGACCTGTTTTTCAGAGAAAATAACAATATCATTAACAGATCATAGCTAGCTTGATTTGTTTTCGAAATATCGAAAATAAATTATATAATAGTTATTTGTGCAATTTTTAACGTAGAATTCAGTGGGGTACTTATTTTTTTATTTCAACTTTTAATTTCAGAGTTATGACACAAAGTTGCATTTTTTTAAATATAACACCCTGTATGTTTTTATGTTATTAAATAGCATTTTAAATTAGCTTTACATTACATTTACATTATACATATTTAACAAACATTCGTAAAAATACGCAACGAAACGAGTATATTAAAAACTAAGTTAGTTTAAATATTAATTTTATAATTTTTGAAGACTTTTGCGATTAATTACTTAGTCTACAGATCACTTCATTAATAATAAATAATATTAACATCTCTGTGATAATAATAGTATGTATTATCAAATATTTATCTATTTTAAATATTTAATTGATGAGGCGGATACATGATGAAACTCCATAATACTATTTGAAATAAAACAACGCAGTTGGGAGGGTTTCACTTTTATTGTTGAACACTGCAACATGTTTCACCACACAGTGGCTTCATCAGGCAGATGAAATAAATTAAGCTTTGTTTCATTATTTCATCTGCCTGATGAAGCCACTGTGTGGTGAAACATGTTGCAGTGTTCAGCAATAAAAGTGAAACCCTCCCAACTGCGTTGTTTTATTTCAAATAAATATTTATCTAAAAGCTTCAGAGTTAAAAACACAATTTTTCAATAAAAAAAAAAAAAATATCGAAACATATAAAGCTAATTTAATATGCTATTCAATAACATAAAAATATATAGGGTGTTCCGTTTAAAAAAAATGCAACTCGGAAAAGTCCGAATAAAAAAATAAGTACGCCACTGCATTCAACGCTGAAAACTACATAAATAATTATTGAAGTGTTCTTTGTATACCTTATAGTTATTAAGATAAAGACATATTTTAAAATAGCCAAGAATTGAAAAACGCCTGATATCTTCCAAACTAATTAAGTTAGCCATGATCTATTTACGCCATTATTAATGTCTCGTAAAAAGAGGTCATGACGTTTATATTATTTTTTTTTCTAACCCTTCAGGTTAGCGAGATACCCTATGAAAACATCGAATTTGGGCCACCCTGTACATCTAACGATACAAATAAAAAGTGAAGTAACTAAAATGACACATGAAAAGACTGTTATTTTATGTGTCATTAAATGCCTTTAATTTTCCATAAACATAACGACTAACATCTCAAACAACAATGTTGTATGTGTTTTTATGTCTACTTGACTTTTTTTTAATAAATAATACCCAATCCCTGAATTATGTCAAATGATTATTTTATTTTTTTGTTATCAAACTAACAATTTCAGAAGAACATGTCAAGAGGCAAAAAAGTTGTAGATTAAATCCCTCTATTTAAATCAAGTTTTAAAATAGAAAAATATAGACGCATTAAAAAGGTCTAATGCAAACTATTATAGGGGTTGATTTTTTCACCCCCTTGTTATAACATTTTAAGATTACCAAAATCGTCAAAAAATGGCATTTTATTAGGAATTCATCTGCCAAATTTCATTCTTCTAAATTTTTTCATAGTGGATACATGAAATAAAGACAGTTTGGGGTTTTGAACAAAAAATTAGATGAAAGACCTCCCTTCATTTTTGCTGCAAAATCATCCATTAAAATCTTTCGCATCAATTTAGAACGACCCTGTATAGTTTTAATGTTTATGTTTTATAAATCTTCTTTTACTCGTTTTATACATCGTCGGCGTACAAGTAAAATCCACTTAGTCAATTTTCGCCTGTTGTTAGTTAAGTCCACTAAGCTTTTGTACTCATGGTTTTCTATCAACTTGCTTTCAGGAAATTGATCTGACATTAAATGTCATCGGCTTACAAGTGAAATCCACTAAGTCAATTTTTGTCTTTTGTGAGTTAAGTCCACCAAGCTCTTGTACTTAAGGTTTTCCACATGCTGATGCAATCCACTAAGTGCTTAGTTAAATTAGACTTAGTGGATTGCACCAGCATGTAGAAAACCATGAGTACAAGATCTTGGTGTACTTAACTCCCAAAAGCCAAAAATGTACCTAGTGGATTTCACGTGTAAGCCGACGACATTTAATGTCAGATCAATTTCCTGAAAGCAGGTTGATAGAAAACTCTTTTTATTTTTATAATTCTTTTTGTACTTGCGATATTTATAACATTTTCATTTATACATTTTCTGCTATATCACTTAACTTTTATTTTTATTGATACATTTATACTTGTAATCCTTTTTTACTAGTTTTATACATTTAATATGAGTTCAATTTCCTGAAAACAAGTTGATTGGCTTATACATAATTATCAATATTAAATGATTAAAATAAATAATAATTAAATGGGAAACAAGGACAGAATGTGCGATAAACATTTAAATTAATTCTGTGATAAATAATTATCTATGGCTTACTTAAAATGCATGATATTTATGTATTAGTGAGAGAAAAACTCGGAACGTTCGATTTTAACAAACTTTTCCAAAATTAAGTTCCCACATCTTGAAAGAGAAATATTTGTTGTACAGAGCAAAAGACTTTAGGAAAAGGAAAATAATAATGCTTAGATTATTATTTTTATTTCCTTCAGCGATTTGCTCTCTACGAAAATTATTTGTATATCGCTTCAAAATAACGTGTTACGACAATATAAATCCAATCCAACAGCTAAATGGGAATATTATAAGTCACTAAGAAACTTCACAACAGCTTCCATTAGAAGGGAGAAGAAGGCTTTTTTAGAAAATGTTCTTAATACTCGAGATTACAAAACTACATGGCGAACATTAAAATCAATGGGAATAATTAAAAGAAAGGATACGCATAATATTCCGACATTTCTAAAAAATCCTGATGAAATAAACTCCTATTTCGTTGACTCTATACCCAAAAGTGGGAATAACAACACCCTTAAAGAGTATTATAAAAATAACCTAGTATCCAATTCTTCTTTTAACTTTCAGCCCGTAAGTGAATAATCAATTAGTGAAATTCTAAATAACATGAAAAGTAATGCAATCGGTTGCGATGGCATTGGTATCAAAATGATACAATATTGTTGTCCGCATATTTTGCCACAGATCATTGATATAGTAAATATGTGTTTAGAGAAAGGTGAGTTTCCGGCACTTTGGAAAGAGGCTATAGTTACCCCAATTACTAAAATTAAAACCCCCCTTCAGTTCAAGGATCTGCGTCCTATTAGTGTGCTCCCAGTTATGTCCAAAATCTTAGAGAAAGTTGTTGACCTTCAGTTAAGAGATTACATCGCTTCTATTAACCTGTTACCTCTAACACAATCAGGTTTTCGCCCTAAGTATAGTTGCACAACCGCATTGTCTAATATGTGTGACAACATTATTAGAGCTACGGATAATGGCATGCTTTCTGTGATTGTATTGCTAGATTATAGCAAAGCATTTGATACAATCGATCACGATACGATGCTACTTATTCTAAGGCATATTGGGCTAGCTGAAGTGCCTGTAACTTTTTTCAAAAATTACTTAAGAAATCGCACTCAGCGGGTCAAAGTTGAAGAAAATCTCTCGAATAGCCTACCAGTTCCCTCAGGTGTACCCCAGGGATCCATTTTGGGACCCCTATTATTTTTAATATATTCTTCCTTTCTTCATAAATCTATTAAATTCTGCGAAACCCACTCCTATGCTGATGATACTCAGCTGCTTTATTCTTTTCATAGCTGCAATACAGTGTTAGCGTGTAGTCAAGTCAATGAAGACATTTCAAATTTAGTTAAAGCCTCAACAGAACATAGTCTCTATGTTAATCCTGACAAATCGAAATTAATTGTCTTCGGCCCAAAAAAAGCTAGAGAACGCCTTATGCAAAACAATTTATTCAGAGTAACGATTAATAATACTGTGCTTCCATATAGCAATGAAGTCAAGAGTCTAGGGGTTACCATTGACTACAGGTTTCGCTTCAAATCACATGTAAATCAATGTATTAGAAATGCCTATAGTAACCTAAAAAATTTATACAGTAATCGCTGCCTCTTATCTATCCGATCAAAAAAAATGTTGTGCGAGTCGCTCGTCTTATCACATTTCAACTTTGCGGATGTCCTCTATGATCCATGTATTGATTGCGTAGATATTAAGCGAATACAAAGAGTGCAAAATGCAAGTATGCGCTTTATTTTTGGAATAAGGAAGCATAACAGAATTAGTCATAAACTCACGGATCTAAATTGGTTAAATATGAAAAACAGAAGATATTTACATAGTGCGTGCTTATTTCAATCTAATATAATTAATAAAAATCCGCCCTACCTCTACAATAAAATAAAGTTTCGCACAGACATTCATAGTCTTAATATTAGGTTTAAGGGTACACTAACACCCCCAAAATTTCGTTCAGCTCTTTTTATGCGAACGTACTCCTATGTAATTACAAAAATATATAATAACATTCCAGGTAACTTTAAGACTATGAACGTCCTACTTTTCAAATCTAGACTCAGAACTTATGTTCAGCAACACGGTTAATACTGCTGTGTAATCCAAAATATATCATTCGTTTCTTCAATTTTTATTTCTTATGATTTTTATTTACTTTTTTTGTTATATTGAATCCATCACATTTGTTACGGTAATT
Organism: Philonthus cognatus; assembly: GCA_932526585.2. NCBI lineage: Eukaryota > Metazoa > Arthropoda > Insecta > Coleoptera > Staphylinidae > Philonthus > Philonthus cognatus. The sequence goes on from OW052244.1 coordinate 101,135,973, forward strand.
TATTGGTTGAATGGAAGATCAGCCGCACTTCGGTTGCGCTGAATTCATACCTTTTTATTTTCCGCCTGGTAGGATCATTTTGTAAAATATTCATTGTAATGTTAGTTGTAATGATTGTAAACAACCTGTTGATTTTACTTGGTGAAAATAAATAAACTTTAATAATAATAATATAGAGTGTATAGAAAATAGCTTTACATAGCAATTTAATACTTTTGAATAGATAATCCTCAATAAAAAAAAATTCAAAATGAATAAAAACAAAAAAGTATTATAGTTTTATATAATAGTAATACAAAAATATAATTTATAATAATTTAGGTGGATCGAATAAGATGAGATCCGGTGTTCGATAAAATGGTGAAAATTAAAAATCCACATCAGCTCTTCCAATTGATTGTAATTTCCGAAAACAATAAACATTTGTGACGATAAAGAACTCTGGAAGAAAACTGCCATTGTGTTTAAACAATAATCGATTGACTAATCAGTGATTTGCACGAAATCTAAAAACTAATTTTGAGTGAAACACACTGTATAAACAAAAATTGTTGCCAAAATGAACGGGAAAGTTTGGAGAAGGACGTTCCAGCGGGCGATTTATAAAATCTGGGTTAGTTGTGGATCTTTTTCTATATAAATTTCATATCACAAACATTCGCACATTTTCACTTATTTTTTGATAAAAACAAATAACAATCGTAGTCAACATTGCACTCTCATCACAAAACTTACACTCGCATCACAAAAGCTTTTTAGTTCACTAAGATCAAATTGTAAAAACCTCGACTTTCTACCTAGAATTTAAAAGTGCGATTCTTTTCGCAATCTGCAACAAATTAGTCTTACAAAGATTATATCAAACACTCATTGAAACAACTACTTCCCGAGCTAACATTGAATTATACAACAAGTGTTTGCTGTTACATACAGCAGTCCGGGTATTAGCTCAGGAAGTAGTTGTTTCAATGAGTGTTTGATATAGTCTTTGTAAGACTAACTTGTTGTAGATTGCAAAAAGAATCGCACTTTTAATGTTTGAAGTACTCTGCAACCAAGAATTGGCAATTTCATTTATACTTACCTAGGATTTATAAAACTTTTATGTATATTTACATAATTTCAATTATCTGCTGTTTAAATTGTAGTATTTTAAAATTGTTCAATGCTTACAATATAATTATTATTCTGTTGAATAAATAGAAGGGTTTTATAACAAAAATTAGGCCAATTGTTGGATGGTGTGCCGTGCGATAAAACTTAAAAAATGTATGGCGCCCGTCAAACTTTGATTACATCTCACTATCAAAATGCAAATTATTTCATTAATGATATGCAAGCAGGCGCCTTCCTTGTTCATGTTTATGCGATCTTGAACTTCGTATATTTTCTTATTTCTATCAAATCAAGCTTTAACACTTTAACACTTTCTTGCATGATTGAACAATAATTAGCAAAACATTTTTATTACAAAATTTGTTTCTTCACTAAAGTTAAAGCTTCTTATGATAATGATAATTCTTACCACATTTCATTAACCCATTAACGGCCGAGCAATTATAGAGATAACTCTAAAAGTTGATTTTAGGAAAAATCTGCACTTCTTTTTATGATATCTATGAATGACTTATTGTATTAAATACTTTGAATTTTTCTTTTAAATACACATAGTACTATATATATATATAGTGTATATGCTGTAAAATTTCAGGCATTCGTCGATTTCATATAAAAACGTGCAGTATGAAGTTTAGAACGAGTGATTCCACTCCCAGACTAAGCATGAAGTAAAATTTCGAGTTTAGAAAAGCCTGAAAATTTGGTTTGGTCGCGTAGCGCGAAGCGCGGAGCGACCAAACCAAATTTTCAGGCTTTTCTAAACTCGAAATTTTACTTCATGCGCCACACGTATAAAACGCTAAAATATTGTGAAGTTAGAAATATATTCACATGTTTTTTTAAATGAGTAACAATCTAAATATTTACATTTTTCTTTATATATTTGCAAGTCAGGTCAAATAATATAATATCTGTGGTTTTGAGGAAAAACCAGTTAAGTCACTTTATCATGATTTCGAGTTATTTGCGTTTAAAGTTTTACAAGTCAACTTCTTAAATATCTTAAAATAGCTCCAAATATCTATCTTATATCATTTATATTTTACAAAAAAGCCTTAAATTCATGTTTAACTTGTAAAAATGTTTGATATTAATTTAACGTGCATCTAAATAGAACATAACTGGTTTTACCGCAAAAAATATCACATAACTGGTTATTTTCTCAAAAATAACACTTTACTGATTAGGTTTTGTCCAAATTACGCGAAAGATATGTCAGATAACATTGTATCGAGGACAGAAAATCAAAATGTAGATGAATATGTATTTAAGTCCGTACTTAACTCAATTTGACCAAAAAAGTGACTTAACTGGTTTTTCCTCAATACCACAGATATATCAAATTAATTTATTTAGTAATTTAATAACCAAAAATGAATAATGTTGCGTGTATGCATCAATGGCGCTTAATGGGTTAATTCTATTTTGTTTTGTTAGTAACTAAACAACAAAACAAAATAGCATACATGAAATGTGGTAAGAATTACAATATTAAAGCATAAATTAAAAATTAAAAACACATGGTTTGTTGCACTATTTGTTTCTAATTGTTCCCAATTGCAAAATCCCTTATTACCTGATTATATAAAAGCCAGTCGGTTTCTTCTGTAATCCACTTTTTTTGATAATGCCGTAAAAAGTGAAACTAGTCGAGTAAATAGAAACAAATAGTGAAACAAACCAAGTGTTTTTAATTTATCCTTTAATATTATTTGAAAATGTTTCACCAAGTGATAAATTAGAAAGTTATTCAAGAAAAAAAAAGGAAGAATTATATCATGCATTTAAGGGTAAACTGTAAAATTACAATTACACACATTTTGTAATCATTAAAAAAATAAGGTAATAATAAGCTTACAAACTTTATCTGAGGAATAATAAAAAGGTATACAAAGAGTTCTTGATATGGAAGTAATCATGAGTTTTATAAAAATAAATTTTAATAAACCCATGGAAGGTAACGCCCTCAATGTGTCGGGGCACCCCTTTCGTCCTCACCCTAAATAAAAATACCGTTTCGAAAATAAAAAAGAAAACGCTGCTGCGAAGTATTTGCGTCAGCAAGGTGATGCTCGACCTAATTAGGGCCGAAAGCTCGACCCACTTCCACGAAAATTAATGAATTGATTTTTATAGGCAGCTGACGTAAGCCGGCTGTGGAAGGGTCATGAATTTTAAACGAATATCGCGGTTTTCCCACCCTCGGAAAAACAAACACCAATTTATATATTTGTGTGTATGTGTGTGCGAGAGAGTGGTTGAATTATTGAGCTTTCGAGTGCCTTGACCTGACCCTTCATCCACAAATGTAGTGGTGAAATTAGGCACGAGGTCGGAAAATGTCCATCAGAGTTGAGCTTGAATTAATTCAACGAGTTAATTGATAAGCTAAAGCGAAGGAATTAAATTACGTTTCATGGCTAAAATGGAGTTTCATATTTTTAGCATCAATTTTCTAATACAGTGCGATTATTTAAATTATGATTAAGAGTAGACAGCATTTTTTTTGCGGATGCCCAGAATGCTAATTATATGATAATAATAATAATAATAATAATAATAATAAATCTTTATTGTCCAACAGGAAACATATCCTAATTACAAGACAATATAGTTAAAAAGAAAGTAAATTAATTATAAAACATACAAAAATATATAAGTAATCAATATACGAATGTGTAACAACTTGCTTAAATCTATACAAGTTTCATTTTACTAAATATAGTGTATATAATAATTATAAGTAAGAATTATAATTGATTTAAGGCTGTCAGTAGAGTTTTCAGAGTATCATGAAATATATCACAGGAAGAAGAAATGCTATTAAAACATCTGGACACAATACTGACAGGTGATTTCAGACCTATATCAGTTCTATGTGCTACTAAATTAAATGTAGAAGACTGTCTACTATGAAAAGATGGAATAATAATAATAATTCTTTATTAACGGACAAGCCATTTACAATGTAGAGCCAAAAACATATAACTAAAATGTAAGACACAATGCATGAATCACAAATATGCACAAAGACACATATGTTAATCTGCGTAAACCACAATAGGGTTATAACATTTAGTGCACACCATCCGCGAGACTCCTGATAGAATACATTTGAGGTTATGGTAAACTACGTGTAAACAGTCAGTAGTGCCAATCTAATTCAAAGCCTACTCTAAATCATGTTTTTAACAATCGCACGATACGTGTTTCTTCTTTACACTGGTTTTCTAAAAGAAGAAATTAAATAAATGATAAATCAATTGTTGGAAGTTAATTATAAAATATATTTTAGTTTGCGTGAATAATCCACCGATGCCGGCAAATCCCAATTTTTCAAATTAAATAAAATTTAACATATTACTATGTTTATTACCACTTTTATTATACAGAGAGTTTTATGTAACACCGAACATTTTCATAACGAGAATTTTTCTTTGAAGTATCCATATGTATACGTTGCACATTTTTCAATGCTCGGTTTATTAAACGAATTCAATTTGAAGCTTTAAGCGAGTGTTTTCCACTCCCAGGCTAAGCATGAAGTAAAATTTCGAGTTTAGAAAAGCCTGAAAATTTGGTTTGGTCGCGTAGCGCGAAGCGCGGAGCGGCCAAACCAAATTTTCAGGCTTCTCTAAACTCGAAATTTTACTTCATGCGCCACCGGTACAAAACACTGATTCAATTTAAAGTTTAGCGATGTGTTTTAAACTTCGTAATATGTCAGTGTTTTGTACCAGTGGCGCCTGAAGTAAAATTTCGAGTTTAGAAAAGCCTGAAAATTTGGTTTGGCCGCTCCGCGCTTCGCGCTACGCGACCAAACCAAATTTTCAGGCTATTCTAAACTCGAAATTTTACTTCATGCTTAGCCTGGGAGTGGAAAACACTCGCTTAAAGCTTCAAATTAAATTCTTTTAATAAACCAAGCATAGAAAATGTGCATCGTATGCATGTGGATACTTCAAAGAAAAATTCTTGTTGTGAAAATGTTCGGTGTTACATAAAACTCTCTGTATGTATGAATATTAATTTAAATAAAAATCACGTGGTTTGTTTCAAAAAATATTTAATTTATTCCGACTAGTTGAGGCTTCTAGCCATTATCAAGGAATGTACAGAATTACATTTTTACAAACTATAAACTATAAATGGTAAATCATTTGTTGTGGGATAATTATAATAGCATATTGTACAAAGAGCATATAATGATAGCTATTAACTGTATTGTTTCGAGTTTACGTGAAGTGATTAATCACAAATAGACATAACAGTTTTCTATTTATGATAGCTATTAATCAAGAGAACGAGGTTTGCGGAACGAGCCGAAGGCGAGTGGAGCAAGTCGTTCGATTGATTAATAGCCAATATATGCGAGTTATACACTATACTTTGTTCACGACAACAACAATATATAACACAATATTTATATATAATAAATGTTGTGTTATATATTGTTATTGTTATGTTATATATTTGTATATTTATCAAATACGCGTCAATCTTAATGGTCGGGTTTGTTTATAATATTTTGACAGATAAATGCGGTATTATGATTTGAATGTGTAATGGGGTTAATTCTACTTTAACACAAATATGAACAAACGTTCAATAATAAATAATACTCACACAGTCTAACCTTTCGCCTAAGTTACATAGAAACACGCTCTTTGCATAAAAAACGAACGTTTCCGTTTGGATGGAGTTTTCGCGGTGGTAACGTTTGTTCCACTTTAAAAAAACACTCGCGACAGATAGAAGCACAATTGTTTATCCGATTTAAAAATGATTCACAAACGCGTTTTACGCTGGTTAAACTAGTAAGAACGGCGGAGATGTTGACGCGATTACTTCGTACTTTAACAAAATAACGTCGACGATGTCATCACCACCATGATCAAATGTAAGACAAAAGAAGCTGATTTGAATAGCACAGCGCTATTACTGCATAGAGGCAAAAAAATCGAACTAGGCAATTATTTATATTCGTGTTAAAAAACCACATTTATCACGCAAATCTCATGTTTAATATGCTTGAGTGTTAAATGTACCCCGTTTATGCTGCTCGCACAATTAAATAATGCATATATTATTAGATTTTCGTGAGCAAAATATATTTCAGTTTGCGTAAAGAATCCGCACATGCCGAAAAATTCAAAATTTTAAGTCGTTACTTTATTTGCACAAATAAAACACCCAAACTTTGTATTTAAATTAATTTTTTCATTGGTGCGTAGTAAATTAAATATATTTTGAATTGTGGAGGCTTCTACTTCGTTATACATGTTAATTTAACACAATAAAACACTTTTAACTTTAATATATAAAATTACGAAAAAACTATTCGTAAAAATGCAAACAATGCCTTAATTAATAAGACAACTTAAGACGATAAATATCCACACATACACACCACTTTTTCCAAGTAAGTTTGTTTTAATTTTATTCCTAATTTTTTTAAACGTCATAAGCAAAGCTATACTGAAGAGAGATAAATCTCGAAACGCGTCTATAGATGGCCTAAGACATTAGTTTTAATCCAAGTCCTTTCACTTCTAATTTGTTGCTATCTCTCCTTTCATTTTAAATTTGTATTGTTAGTTGGTTTGAAGAGAATTTGACCTAAACGTTACATATACATTAATAGAGCGTTGTAACAAATCAAATTAAATTAGATTTTAAATATTTCATTGTATAATTCAATATCCGGAGGTGTATTTGCACGGGAAGTAGTTGTTTCAATAGATATTTATCGTCTTAAGTTGTCTTATTAATTAAGACATTGTTTGCATTTTCACGAATAGTTTTTTCGTAATTTTATATATTATGTTTAAAGTGTGCAAACTATAAGAAGCGTAAGCTTATTTTCTCGAATTCAAATAGTTTTGAATTTGAATTTATCTTTTAACTTTGTTTGTATAACACAATTTATTTTTATATGACTGCAGTTTCGGCAAATTCAGCTTGCCATTAGCAAACATGAAGTGAATAAATTAAACGTAATACAAATTGAATGCATAGAAGACAAATTAGTTCTATAATTGAAGATATCTAATTTGATTAGCGAATTGAGTTCGCGGATAGTTGCTAATTTTTGTTTCTGATCAAGTAAGGAAATAGAGTGAGTGCAAAGAATGGCGAATAAATAATGATGGTGCCGAGGTAATTAGAAAAATTCCGTTACGCAATAAGCAATGATTCGCTGCGGGGTTCACGCTTTAAAAACGTGGAATTATTTAATTTTCTTTATTTTTTCTCTCTAAAAATGACTTTATATTTTTATGAGATATAAAGGTATTTTCGCGATTGGAAAAACAATAAAAATTTTGATAGTTATGCTCGAAAAGCAAATATTTTCGTATGTGTTAATTTCTTTTATGAAAAAAAGTTAGATGAAAAATAAAACATTCAATTTTACATTGAAATATTTGTCAAATGATTTAGTAAGATTCACAAAGGTTAATTCTGGATATTTAATTACTAAGCACTAAGTGTTTTAATTAAATATCTAGAATTAGATTCAAAAATGTTTCACCACGGGTTAAGTGAGAAATTAATTAAACATATTCACAAAGGTTATTTGTATAATAAATATTATACATCAAGTGAATTAAACACGATTTTATTCACGAAAAGATTTTTGAAATCATTTCTTTGAGTGAATAAAGGTGTTTAATTCACGTGGCGTATATATGTTTTTATTCAATTTTGACGAAATTGTAAAGAAAATGTACTTTACATTTATTTTTAAATATATTTTTTAACTCACTAGTGACATAAAAAAATGTTAGTTCACTAGTGAATAAAACCTTGTTTATTACGGTTGTTATGGAGTTAATAATGTCGATTTAAATTAACAAAATTGAATAATAAATATTATACATCAAGTGAATTAAACACGATTTTATTCATGAAAGGATTTTTGATTTCACGAGCGCCTCGGCGCGAGTGAAATCATTTCTTTGGGTGAATAAAGGTGTTTAATTCACGTGGCGTATATATGTTTTTATTCAATTTTGACGAAATTGTAAAGAAAATGTACCTTACATTTATTTTTAAATAAATGTTGAAAAACTATGTAGACTGTGAAATCCATTTTCATGACGACGTATTATTTATAATTTTCAAAATTTGTAAAACTTCTATCTCGTGTCACAAAAATGTCTGAACTCACTGGAGTATTTCAAGAAAAACCAGATAATGAAGTATTTGTACCGTCTGAAGTTCTGGAGGAGGCTTTGGAAGCAGTAAAAAAAGTGATACCTGCAAAATCTGGAAGGATATATAGAAGATTCTCTGAATAACAAAATTGACATTTCCAAGAGAATTATTGAACAATCATCAGCCGTTCTTGGTAGGAATGAATCGATCCAGAGTTCATCGAAAATGGAAATAAAAAAAACAAGAAGATATACATTTGTCTAACGTTGGACCTTTACACATAAACTTTAATAACCTAAATAACTGTAGCATTCATATAAGTAAAGATTAATTTACTTATATGAATATTACATACGTTTGGCATCAAGTATAAATATTATTGCTTAATGTGTGTGATGATATGTTTGTTTCTGTTTTCATTTTTGTAATATATATATTTTTTAAGTTATTAAACATTGCGTTCTGTAATGTTATTATATGATTATTTTTTTTAACTTTCTAAGAAAGTAAACGTTTACTATGGGGTTAGACAAAAGATTGCTTTGATTTTAACTTTTGAACTAAATTCGTTGTGATAAACGCGCAGGTTTCTAAGATATTTTAATTGTTGTAAAGTTTAGTTGTTGTAATTGTTTATATAACAAATTTTTCAACTCACTAGTGACCTAATAAAATTTTAGTTCACTAGTGAATAAAACCTTGTTTATTACGGTTGTTATGGAGTTAATAATGTCGATTTAAATTAACAAAATTGAATAAAATTAATTAATGAATTGTGTTTTCTTTGTTGCAGTTCAAACGGATGCTCAACAAGGAACTGTCTCACTTCTCCGAATCGAGCAAGTCAGGAAACCAAATATCAGAGTACATTTGCTCTACTTTCCTTGGTGAGTATTTTATTTAATGAACCAGACATAAAAGCATTTGATCTTGATTAAAATTAAGATTGAGAAGAAGGTCTTCTAAAGGAAATTTGCACTACCTTGGCCTGATATTTATGATTATATGATTTTAAATAAGAATTAAGGTATTAAGAGCGTTATAGTAACACAGCTGGGATGAACCCTCAAAAACAGGACTCGAATCACCTAATATGATTCGAATCACGAATACTCGAATAAAGGATTCGTAAGTGAAAAATATGATTCGAATCAAAGATTCGAATCCTCATTTTTGAATCACGGATACAAATCCTTTAAAAATAAATTTGAATCTACTATTTGCAACCAGTAACATTTTATTCCATCAGTTTCTATTAACAAAAATGTTCATTTACCGACTATATACCTGATTATATAATGATTTTAATTAATGATGATATATGTGTTATTTAACTTCATTTTAAATCAGTGTTTTATACGCGTGGCGCATGAAGTAAAATTTCGAGTTTAGAAAAGCCCCGTGAAAATTTGTCTCGGGTCGCTGCGCGACCCTCGACAAATTTTCTACGCGGGGCTTTTCTAAACTCGAAATTTTACTTCATGCTTAGTCTGGGAGTGGACCATCAAGATTTTCTACATGTTGAGATTTTCGATATTTCTAGATTTTTTGTCGATTGATTCAGTTTGTTATTATATTAAATGCAACTTTAATATTAAATAAATACGATTTTTCTTAGGAATAGAATATTCACCCATTTAAAGCCGAGCAAATTATAAAGTTAACTCTAAAAGTTAATTTTAGGTAAAATTTTGCATCTTTTCCTATGATTTCAATGAATGATTTATTATATTACATACGTCGATTTTATAAAAGAGGTAAATTTAAAGTTCAAACGAGTGTTGTTCACTCCCAGACTAAGCATGAAGTAAAATTTCGAGTTTAGAAAAGCCCCGCGTAGAAAATTTCGCGGGGCTTTTCTAAACTCGAAATTTTACTTCATGCGCCACGCGTATAAAACACTGATTTCAAGTGAAGTTAAAAATATACTAATAAGGTTGGAAATTTGTCATAGTTAAGTAACCAAATATGCATTCACAAATATTTGAATTATTCGGAAATTTAAATATTTATATTCAAATATATATATATATTATTTTGTACATATTCTTTGTAAAAGGTTTCCCGTGAAAGAATAAATAAATAAAAATAAATAAATTTAGTGATTTAAATATTCATATTAGAATATTTAACTATTTGAATTAATCGAATTCGAATCCCAGCCTTAATAGCGATAATTCGAATTATTTGGGAAGATTTGAATCCGTGTATGAGGATTCGAATCCTTTTATATGGATTCGAATCCTTTTACAAGGATTCGAATCTTTTTATCAGAATTCGAATCCTTTTATAAGGATTCGAATCATCTACGTCTGGATTCGAATAAGAATCCTTTTCAGAAAATGTAACGAATCCGGATCACGAATCCGTTTTCACTAAAGTATTCGAATACCTCTTTTGAATCCTCTAAAAGGATTCGAATCCGGGAATCGAATCCTGAATGATTCGAATCCTGCCAAGCTCTGTATAATAATTATAATAACACCCAAGGGAGGCAGACAGTAGGGCCTCCAAGGGCCTCGACGTACACTCCGACCAAGAGCGTTGTTATTTTAAGGCACATGGTGCAACAGTTAATGTCCTGCGGCACTGTTATTGCTCAATAATGACATCGAATACTTTGATACATTGCCATAGAAGGCGTTATTTTTTATATAATAGGCACAAGGGCATTATAAGGAAATAACACCCACAAAAACAAACTTGTATATATTTTTTGTAGTTAAATTATCCTAAAACCAATAAAATTAGTTGAACAATAAATATATATAACAACTTCTGTCCAAAGTTATTCAGTAGGAACTGAACAGCATTATTTAGGACTTGTCCCAATGTTCTAAGTTTCTATAATATCTTTCAAAACTTAAACGAAACTTGTCTCAAAGATGTCTTCTTAAACTTGAACGGTTGCACTCAACATTATCTTTTGTTTGTTACAATAGACACTGAAACACAATATAGTAATCTATTAATGATTTCGATAGCTAACGCCATCTAATGCTTCATAGTGGCATCGTCAGTGACACGAATGCACAAAGTGCATATACAGGTCACTGTTTCGTCCACGAGCGAGCAGAACATGAAGCATGAAGCATTAGATGGCGTTAGCTATCGAAATCATTAATAGGTTTAATTTTTCATATGTTATAATAGTTATATTTTAAAATTTTCCCTGTAATTGGATTATTTCTGTTGGGAATAAATAAATAAATAAATAAATAAATAAATAAATATTGGCTTGAAATAGTCAGAAATGTTCAGTATTCCTCAGCACTGGGTCGGGACCACACTGAAGAGGACCTTGAAGTCCGAAACGCTTCTGTGGGTACCTGGTGCCGGAATACTAAACACAAATTCAATTTTACAATATAGTAATATTTATTATAAGTGATCCTTGTTATTTCTAACATTTCAATTATTCTTTCACTTACTGTTAATGCAAACCTTTTGTTCACTACTAAAAATCCGATATGTTTCTTCCTTAAATAGTTTCATCACAGTTCGAATGAGATTTTGAGCATTTTCGTAAAATTTGCCCATTTAAAGTATTTTGATAGGCGTCATGAATATCATGATGATAGAAACGCAGCTTGACATCCGACGTGCCAAACAATTGAAGGTGTGCTGTTTCGATCATAATCTATTGATTAGAAACATATAGAAGTTAATGACGTCAGGGTAGAAGGGTAAAGTCAACACATTACCCTTTTACCCTGACGTCACAAAAAAAATCCTATAATAAATGCATGTCTGCGTTTTGTTTGATTTTATTTGACAAACCTGTCAGTAAGCAATCAAATTATTTCAAAAGATGGAACGACAAACAAGAACGAACTGAATTCCACAGAGCAATAAATCTCAATTTAATTGGATATTTTACTAATGCGCTCAGTAATGGATATATTTTCTTGGATATTGTGACTATATTCAAGAAAATATACGTTTACAAGAACAATAATTTCCTCTTTGTTCTCCAACAAATTGTAAATGATCAATCTCTGTGGATCCTCTTTATTTTAATTATTCCTTGACTTACTTTTGATGCAAACCTTTCGCCCATTATTAGAAACCTGATTTGTTTCTTCTTCAAATAGAATCGCCATAGTTTGAATGAGATTTTGAGCATTTTCGTAAAATTGGCGCGTTCGAAGTATTTTGACAGGCGTCATGAATATCATGAAGATAGAAACGCAAACTTAACATCCGACGTAACAAAAAATTGAAGATGTACTGTTTCAACCATAATCCATTGATTAAAAGCAGATAGAAGTTAATGACGTCAGGGTAGAAATGTAATGTGTTGACTATAGGAAACATTTTTTTTTTCCTGTGGGGGCCGTCTTCCTTTCGGATCCGGATGCACTGCAGCCTAGGTGGCTTATTGTACTGCCCCAATATTATTACACTCACGCAACTATTCCGAACTCGATGCCCTGCACTAGCTTGTGCAGGTCCTTCAGAGGTTGCGCGTGGAAATCATTTGGTTCCATTTGTCTGTTCCCAAATATGAGCCGTCTTTTGCTCTCCAGCGCATTGCACCTGCACAGAACGTGCATAGTTGTTTCCGGTGCCGTATTACAGAGGAGACAGTTGGTGTCGCCGTTGTATAGCCCGATTTTCCTTAGATGCTCTTTAACAGTCATGTGGCCTGTGAGCAGTCCTATGGTTGTTTTCAGCTGTGCCCTACTCAATGTTAGTAGTCCTGCAGCTTGGCTTGAGTTAGGCCCTTTTATAAGGGCCTTGCTATGGTTAAGGCCTGGTCTGTTTTCCCAGTATTCCTTGTGTTTGTTGCGAGTCCACTTCCTGACTTCAAGGCGACTCGACTTTTTTGTTATGCCCAAGGCAGGTTCGGGTCCCATAAATGAAATGGTGGCTCCCTGCCTTGCTAGCTCGTTTTTCATTACCCGCAATACCAGAGTGACCCGGCGTCCAGACAAGCGTAACCTTGTTCTGTCTCGCTAGGTCATTCAGGGTATTGAAGCATTCCAATACCAGTTTGGATGAAGTCTTTTGACTCTGGAGAGCCTTCAGTGCCGCCTGGCTATCGGACATGATATAGATTTGCCTGTTTCGACAGTCCTTCTCTATGTTGGTTCTCGCACATTCTATGATTGCGAATATTTCTGCTTGAAAGACTGATGCCAGGCTACCCAATGGTTGAGCATAGCCTGTCCTCATGTTTTCATTATAGATTCCTGATCCAGTACCTGTGGTTGATTTAGAACCGTCCGTGTACCAGATCACACTTTGTTTGTGTATATCTTTCCTAAAGCCGTTCCATTCGTTGCGGTCTGGAATAGTGACTTTAACGAGTGAATTTTCAAGATATCTGACTACCATCTTATCGATACAAGTATAAAATTCGTACTTTCCTGAAAGTATACATATTAAAAAAACTCATCCCAAAATAAGGATATCGTCTTAACTACAGTATATCGAGTTTTCTACGTATATATAGCAAATAAAAAAAGTATTAGTATCCGAATAGCCTAATATGATTCAAATCACGAAGTTAGGTTACGATTTACTCGAACTGCTGCATTATCTCTTATTTCATTATTGAGATACTCGATCTTGGTCATCACTAATAAATATACATTCAAGATCTAGTGTGACCGTGACTGAAAATCTCCTGTCTAAGTCAAACAAAACACAATAAAAAGATCTAGTGTCGCGTCCTATTAAAAACTCACCACCTGCTGAGATACGTTGATCTATAATATGTTGTTTGTTTGTTTACAGATAAACAACAAGAATTGGATATACCATCATTGCGTATCGATGAAGACAGTGAAGCGGTATCAAAGGCCGCTCCGAGGAAGGAGCGTCCGAGGAGCGGTGCGCACACGACGATGTCCCAGATATCGGGTATCAACAGGAAGCCGCTCTGCCACACCAACTCGTTCACCGGCGAGAAGCTTCCAGTGCACGGCGTGGAAACACCACACGAGGAGGACCTGGGCAGGTCGCTGGTGGAGCTGGACAAGTGGGGCGTGGATATCTTCCGCATCGGCGAGCTGAGCAACGGGCGGCCACTGACGTGCGTCGCTTACACCACGTTCACCTCTCGCGACCTCCTCAAGCACATGCTGATCCCGCCGAAGACGTTCATCACGTTCATGATGACTCTAGAGGATCACTACGTGAAGGACAACCCTTTCCACAATTCTCTGCACGCAGCCGACGTGACGCAGAGTACCCATGTGTTGCTTAATACCCCCGCGTTAGAATCTGTATTCACCCCGTTAGAGATAACCGCCGCCCTGTTTGCTGCTTGTATCCACGATGTCGACCACCCAGGTCTAACCAATCAGTTTCTTATTAACTCCAGTTCCGAACTAGCATTGATGTATAACGACGAGAGTGTCCTCGAGAATCACCACTTAGCTGTAGCTTTCAAGCTTCTCCAGAACGACGGTTGCGATATTTTCCAGAATTTGAGCAAGAAGCAAAGGCAGACGTTGAGGAAGATGGTCATCGATATGGTTTTAAGCACGGATATGTCCAAGCACATGAGCCTACTGGCCGATCTGAAGACCATGGTTGAGACCAAGAAAGTGGCCGGATCCGGCGTGCTATTGCTAGACAATTACACTGACCGCATTCAGGTTTTGGAAAATCTGGTACACTGCGCTGATTTGAGCAACCCTACGAAACCCTTATCATTGTATAGAAGATGGGTCGAGCTCCTCATGGAGGAGTTCTTCCAGCAGGGAGATAGAGAGCGCGAGGCGCGCATGGACATCAGCCCGATGTGCGATAGACACTCGGCCACCATAGAGAAATCCCAAGTCGGCTTCATAGACTACATCGTGCACCCTCTCTGGGAGACGTGGGCTGATCTGGTTCACCCGGACGCACAAGACATCCTGGACACCCTGGAGGAGAACAGGGACTGGTATCAGAGCATGATACCTCCGAGTCCGCCGGCTGAGGAAGGCCCCGATCAGGCACAGAGACCAGGCATCCGGTTCCAAGTGACGGTTGAAGAGGGCGAGGAGGCTCCGATGTGACGGAGGATGGTGGGCCTCTGTAGGAAGCTGACCGAAAAGGTACAGCAGTGGTGGCGCGTGCGGCAGTAAATACGGGCGCTGGCGCCCCGCACCGCCACCCCGCGCTGGCGCGGCCTTTTGTTATTATCGCTTGACTGAATCTCGTATCTCGTGTCCTATCCCCTGGGAGTTTATTATGTTCTGTCCCATGCCTTACCGTAGGAGGTACCCCGCTCTCAGTACTGATACATCTGTATATATTTCATATGTCTGTTGGTGTAATACTCAGCCCCATATATGTATAGATACTACGTGTCATGTCAGCTATGTTACACAAGTAAAGCTCTCTCCATTTTAAAAAATATAGACTTGTTTTATTTTATATTCAACCTTTTCCCTAAACAACACATTTGCAACATGTCAACATTTAATCAAATTAAAAAACTAATATAAATTTAAAATAGTAGCAATAAAATAAAATTACTTTTAACCCTTTCGCTACGCCACATTTTCGGCATTTGGGACCACCCAAATGCCGAAAATGTGGCCAAAATATGAAGGAGTTATCCGAATTCAATGAAAATTAGTATATCGGGCTTTTTAAGTTCGATGACTAAGAATCTGAAATTAAAAATTTGAAAAACAAAATGGCAGATTCAATATGGCGTACCAAAATTATAAAAGTTGTCATATATTAACGAAAATTTGGATATGAGACTTTTCAAGGTCGCTTATTAAGAATATGTATTTATAAATTTGAATAACAAAATGGTATACCCAAAATAGCGGACAGAAATGATAAAAATTGTCATCCTTTCATAAAATTTTGGATATAGGATATTTTCGTAGTCACTGATTAAGAATCTGAAATTTAAAGTTTTAAACACAAAATAACCGACATAAATTATAACCATTGTAATTATTTAATGAAATTTCGGATATAGGTTATTGTTTAGTTAGTGTTTCACATAACTAAACCAACAAGAGCCTAACCTAACCTAAAATAACCTAACCTAAACATAAAACAGACCTTCTAAAGAATAATGTCCTGTCCCAATGGCATAACATATAAAGGTACGTAATCATCAACCATTTGTTTATGGATACTAATGAGGACGTCAAAAACATTGAACATCATAATGTTTACAAGCGTAAGTTAGGTTGATATTTTCCTTTGCTGTTTTAAATATTATTACATAACAAATTATCACTTTGCAATATAATACAAGTAATTTTATTAAATCGCAATTATAATATCACTGAAATACATTACACAAGTACAATACGAGAGTTGCCTTTTATATTTCGGGACTGGGTAATCCTAGTGCTATTATTTAACAAATGACGTCTCTAATGTAAAGTTTGACATTTTTTACGGTATTCGTACTTAGAACATTTTAACATATTAGCGCTATTTGTGTTGTGTATAAAAACTTGAAAAATTTAATCTCGGCAATAAATAGAAAACCCTAAACATTTGATGAAAAATATTTGTTTTTGTTTGCTAATCCCGAAATATAAAATGCAAAAACTGTATTGTTTCGAGTTTACGTGAAGTGATTAATCACAAATAGAAAGACTGTTATTCCTTACTTCACTTTTTATTTTTATGTTAGATGTACATTTCGAGACACAAGGTGCTCATTATCAATAACAAACTAAATTCTTAAAACTATGAGCGCGGTATATATAGTTGACGGGATATCGGAAAAACCAAAAAGTAATTAAACCTATTGTTAGCGGCTAAAGGTTCTAGATGGGTGTCGGTGTCATTACATTATCTGCGGGGTGGGACGGCAACACAAAATTAAAATGTTTACTTGGCAACACATTTACTAAAACAAAGCACCTAGAAAAATCCGGAATTTACTCAATAAACTGCAACAATTGCAATAAAATATACGTAGGTCAAACACAACGTAACATATTAAAAAGATTTAAAGAACACCAGTATTATTTTAAAATTCAAAACCCGGACAAATCAGCAGTTGCACACCATTCAATTGAAACAGGACACACATTCTCGGTAAACAATATTAAACTTTTAAAGCAATCAAGTCATCGTAGATTAAATATGCTTGAATCCATTGAAATGTATAAAAATAAAAATGTTTTGCTGAATTTCGATCTTAGTCCCTTAGTTAATCCATTATTAGATTTGTTACCCAAAAATAATCCTTCAGTGAATGTAATCCTACCGACCAACTTCCCGATCCATAAGCCGCCCGCGCCGTCCCATCCCGCAGATAATGTAATGACACCGACACCCATCTAGAACCTTTAGCCGCTAACAATAGGTTTAATTACTTTTTGGTTTTTCCGATATCCCGTCAACTATATATACCGCGCACATAGTTTTAAGAATTTAGTTTGTTATTGATAATGAGCACCTTGTGTCTCGAAATGTACATCTAACATAAAAATAAAAAGTGAAGTAAGGAATAACAGTCTTTCTGTTTGTGTAAAATGCAAAAACTCAAACATTTTAATAGATAGGAAAATATCATTTTTCATCATGAATTTAATGCTACCTCTGCTTTAATGAGTTGAGGCACAGAGGAAAGAATAACCAGAGTACAGAGTACAGAGTAATCACGCCTGTAACTCGGAATCCACAGTTTGCATAGTGTAGCCATCTCTGAGGCAACTATCAAAACATCCACCTATTAAAACCTTCAACCAAAACAGTTTCCTGTAATTTTAATATAATATTTGAAAAATAAAAACGTGTATTTTGAACGGTTTTCGGTGTTCATGAGGGAACAAGAGTGATTAAAAAGAATACGTTTTTTAAACATCTCATTAAATCAGAGTTTTATACGCGTGGCGCATGAAGTAAAATCGAGTTTATTTTTTTTTTTTTTGGCTTTTGCCTGGCCTTGGGAACTTGCCCATTAGCCATCATCAATCTATATATTTTTGTATCAATTAATTTATTACAATTAACAATTTGTAGTATTTAACTATTCATTCGGACAATCACACACATTCATACTACACCCAGGGTCACGACGAGATATTATTTTTGAAATAAAGTCTCCCCGTGCACGGGAATCGAACCCGAATTTGTGGCTCGCCGAGCGATACAGCCCGGCGACGTTACCGCTCGGCCACCACCTGCCCAATCGAGTTTAGAAACGCCTGAAAATTTGGATATTTTGTTTATTGTATAATCAAATTTAATAAATAAAATTGATGATTATTTAATACATATATTGTCTTTGGAATTAACGACTACAATTTATTGTTCCTATATAAATATTCTTGTAATGAAAAATATTAAAATTAAGTAAGTATGTAATATTTAAGTACACATTTTCCGACTTTCTATTGTTTATAAAAGTTCAATTTGAGGCTATAAACAAGTGTTTTCCACTACCTGGTTAAGCATTAAGTAAAATTTCGAGTTTAGAAAAGCGTGAAAATTTGGATTTGCCGGGAGGCAAACACTGAAATGCTTTTTGTAATATTTTCAAGTTCAAAATTGACATTTAAACGAATTCCATGAAGGTTTACTAAATTAAAAAAAAGTTAAATAATCTATACAAGGTGTCCCGATTAAGCAGCCCATGCATGGGTATCTTCTAAATGGTAAGAGATAGAGATTTGGTTTAAGGGGAGAAAATATGCAGGACGATGAGTACTAGCTATATCCGTTATATAATTAACAAAACAGTTGAAAGTTCAGACCATACTTATTATTGATGATAGAAGGATAATATTTTGACATTATTAGGGCACTTTTTTATGCTTTTTAATAATATGTAGTCAGATTTATCATAAAGCAAATATTTTCCAATATATGCATACTAACTTCATTTTTTTATATGGGCGTCAAAGTTGGCCATGAGCTAATTTTATAGATTTTTAATTCTCTTTAATTTGGTATATCATATGATATGTTTATTTTTTCAAAAACAAATTACGCTTTATGTTAGTATTGTTATTGGTATTGATTGGGGTACAGTTTTCCTAATATTATTTTCCTAATGATTTTTTTCCCTAACTTATTATTTTCCTAATTTAACAATTTTCCTAATTTTTTTTTCCTACTATTCCTAATTTTCGTAATTTTCCAATGTTAACCGTGAAGTTCCCATGCCAACCGTCATTTGTCAGGCAAACAAAACCTCTAGAAAGTGTCAATATTTCAGTGCGTGTGTCCAAATTTGCGTCTGTAAAAATGACCGTTGAACTGATTCAAACTAACTTAAGCCATGTTTTACACATGAGCGGATTTTTGTATAGTAAACGCCTGACAAAAAATGGAAGAGTCTTTTGGAACTGCAAACTGTGTAATGCCACGGCGGTAACGAGGTTGCAGTTGACGCACGGACAGGCGGTGGACGTCATAAAAGGTGGAGAAAACTTGGATGCCACCCACAACCACGCTCCAGACTATGATGCCGTCGAAGCCATCAAATTAAAATATCGCGTGAAGAGAAAAGCGGTGGAACACCCCGAAGCCCCTCCTATTCAAGTGTTGCGCGAAGAATTGGACGGCGTGCCAGCTGCTGTTCTGGCTCATCTACCTGACAGGCCAAATATGGCAAAATTAATTTCGCGAAGAAGAAGACAAAATATGCCAACGAACCCTGTCGACATCGAAGATTTGGAAGAAGTACCAGAGTTATATGCGAAAACACATACGGGTGAAAATTTCCTTTTGTATGACTCGCGTGAGGATGATGATGACGAAGAAAACGAAGGGATGGGACGAATTCTGACTTTTGCGACCATACAGAACTTGCGGCTGTTAATAAGAAGTCCAAATTGGTACTTGGACGGCACCTTCCAGGTTAGGTTTATTCTTTTCATAATGTACATTATTTTTATTTTATTTTTCGAGTTGTACCGTATTATTTTTTCAGGTTGTACCGCAAATTTTTTTTTCAACTCTTCACTGTCCTTGCTTCCCTGACACAAATTCGGAACGGTAAACAACAAATAGTCGCTATCCCTCTCGTATACGCACTGCTGGAAAATAAAAAACAAGTCGCGTACGAAAAAGTACTGGATGTCATCAGAAACGCGTGTGAGGAAGCAGGCATTCCACGCAGAGTGCCGGTTATTGTGATGACGGATTTTGAACTCGCTATCCTGAACGCAATTAGAAGAATCATGACGGAGAGTACGAAAGTCAGAGCCTGCTTTTTTCACCTCCGACAAGCAGTGTACCGGTACATCCAACAGGAGGGGCTGCAAGTGGCGTATAGCGATAAGAAAGATCGAACTATAAAAGATGCAGCGCGAATGATGTGCGCTATCGCGTTCGTTCCTCTCGCCAACGTGTTATCTGTGTTTGCTGAATTCGAAAACCAAGCACCTCCTGCATTCAAATCGGTGGTCGACTATTTTCGGATATTTTTTCTTTCTCATCAGTCCGCTATCAGTCTGCTCATCAGTTATTTTTTACAAGTATTACTACCCCGTAGACGACGTACGTAAAAGGACAGACAGCTCGAGGTAGACGTCGAGCCGTTGATGCCCGATACCCACCAGATGTTTGGAACATGTACGATGCGACGCTCCAAAACCTATCGAGAACCAACAACCTTTCAGAAGGTTCCTTTTCCTTTTTCCTTTTACTTTTTCCTGAATCCAACAACTGTCCTTTATCCCACATCTTATCTTACAGGTTGACATACTCGTTTCGCACTTGTGGTGGGAAAGAACCATCCGGGTTTGTACACTCTCCTCAAGGAACTCAAGAAAGAGCAATCTGACACTGAAGGCATGATCCGCGACCTAAATTTAGGGAAAAGAGTCCGGCGAGACGTGAGCAAAGCTATGGAGCAGAACGAAGAAAGGATTACGAACGTCGTTCTCCAGTATAAAGATCGGCGGGAGGAAGCTATGGAGTACTTAAAGGACGTCGGTTGCTACATTGGTTTTTGAACTGTACATTTGGAAATGAGTCTCGGAAATAAAATGTGAATTTGGAAAATAGTATTAGGAAAATAATAATA